>CM042992.1:17050636-18461515 GCA_023678885.1 Pogostemon cablin | reverse complement strand
CGGGCCCTATATTGATAGTAAACACATTTTTTGAGACCTAAATCGAAAAAATTCCTATATTTATATTATATTTTTAAACTCTACCACTCAATCTAACCCCTACTCACCCCCACCCAACCCCCCAACCCCGGCCACCCACCCCCTACAAAAAATTTTTTTTTTTAATAAAAATTTACATTTTAATAATAAAAATATTATCACCCAACTCTACCCTTCTTATCCCCTACCCACCCATCCCCTTCCACCACCCACTCCCAACCCCCCCCCCCCCACAAAAAAATTTCTTTTTTTTATAAAATTTTACATTTTAATAATAAAAATATTACCACCAAACCCTACCCCCTCCTTACCCCCTACTCACCCACCCCCAACCCCCACCAATTTTTTTAAAAAGATTTATATTTTAATATATTACCACCCAACCCAACCCAACCCACCACCCCCACCCCAAAAAATTTTTAAAAAATATTTTAGATTTTATTTTTTAGATATTAAAATCTATTTTTTTTAAAATTTTTTAGTGGATGGATAAGGTGGCAGGACTATGTGATAATATTTTTATTATTTAAATATTAAAATTTAAAGTTTTATAATTTTTTTTGGGATGAGAGGTGGAGTTGGGTGGGGGGTGAGTAGGGGGTATGGTTGTGTGCTAATAATTTTATTATTCAAATATTAAAAATCTAAAACTTTATTAAAAAAAAGTTGTTGGGGGTGGAGGGGGGTGGGTAGGGGGTAAGTTCGGTGATAGAGTTCTCTTCTAAAAAAATTATATTAAATAAAATTTTAAATTTTAATATTTAATAATAAAATTTTATTATTTAATAATAAAATTTTATTATTTTTATTTATCATATATAAAATTCTATTTTAAAAATAATTTTTGAATTATGGATTTGAAATCATTTCAAAGATACATAATTTATCAAAATAGTGAAATTCAAATGAATTGATTTAAAATACAAAAAATTTAAAATCCACTTATTTTCAAATCTATTGATTTGAAATGATTCAATCCAAACACATCCTTAGAAATTCTTTACAGTATTGCACTCCCAATGTATTGTACGATTATTTTATTTTATTTTATTTTATCTATTTATTATTTTCAGAAGTACTAAATTTATGTAAAAATGAGAAACACGTGATAAAACCTTTTGGGTTCCTCATGTAAATTCTGCTGGTATAAAATCTTAAATTGCGGTATAACATTGTGATTAGTGAATTACTATATTTTTTTAAGTGTTGGTTATATGTTATGTGAATGATTATAATATTTTATTATGCCACTAATGTTACTTTCTTATATGTTATATGTGAAGATTTTGTTATTATTTTGAATACATTTATATTATTATATTACAATTACGGGTGATAGTGATTAATGATTTCTTATTGAAAAAAATATCAGTGATTTCTTTTTTTCTCCTATTAAATGATAACAAATTTATAGTAGTGATTTTTTTCTCATAAACAAGTAGTTTTTTAATTTGAGAAAATAAATTTTTTTATCCGCTAACTTTCATTCATTTTGAAATTAATCTATTAACTTTTTTAATTTTGAAACTAGTCCGTTAATTTTATAACAATTTTGAAATTAGTCCATTAACTTCATAAAATTCAACATTTTGATCATTTGACCTGCTATGACATGTCATTTGAATATTTTCATCTCAATTAATCTATATCATATTTTTATTTAACCAATTTTATCTCACTTTTCATTTTTCACTTCCGTATACCAAACAAACAATATTAATCTCATTACTAAAGTGGAGCAAATTTGACTAAATATTGATACTTCCTCCGTCCGCTCGAAAGAGGGTTTTTTTTCATTTTGGTCGTCCGTTCCAAAGAGGGTCACTTCCTTTTTTTACACACATGAGATCCACACAAACCCACTAATACAATTAAAATATGAGATTCACACTCCCACCAATACAACTACCCACTACACATTAAATAACAATACTTCTTAATCAATGTGCACAAAAGCAAAATGCCCTCTTTCAGGCGGACGGAGAGAGTATAATATAAATTCTTAGTGGAGGCTATTTTTTTTTTAAAATAGTATATATATATATATATATTACATATATTTTTTTTTTTTAGAATAACCTGCTAATGACTTGTTGAAACAGACGATTTTGTTGAACTTGGTAAACATGATGGACGATTTTCAAAATTTTCAAATATAATGGACGATTTTCAAAATTTTGCAAATATAATGGATGATTTTCAAAAAGTGAAAAACTTATGGACTAAATTCAAAATTGGACAAAGTTAACGGACAAAAAAATCTATTTTCTCTTTTAATTTTTATGTGTCTTAAATTTGATAAAAATTTATTTTTACAATGCTATAAATAAAATAATATGAATAACCTCATTTAACACATTTTTATTATTATCTCAGTAGAGGTGCTGCCCGATATTTACATTATAAATATATTTACCTATTAAATAAACTAGTGTAACATAGTATATTTTATTTATGTAAAAATGTTATTTAAAATGTTACTTATATAAAAGTGTTATATAATGATGTTATGTCACAACCCCATTTTTCCTCATCAATAATCAAAATAAATAATCTTTTCATTTTATTTCATCATTCATGTTTTTTTTTTCAATACAATTTCGAGACGGATGACGAATCAGCTCATCACACTAGCCCAACAGGTCGTCATCCATGTATACAATTCTCAATATCTGAAGGAACTCCAACCACCAGTATCGTATGTAATTTACCTACAATGCATAAACTAGTGAGATAAAACTTAGTAAGTAGAAATTATGCATGACAGTGCATGAAAATGCATTTATCAAGGTCATTGCCCTTTTCCTAATTTTTCTAGTTTGTCTTTTTATTTTGAAAACTGTTCATGTTGCGGGATCCCTACGACAAACTTATGATATGCACCGAAAATGAGCTCATCACTCGATTTATCAATTTCACATTACAAATATGGAACTGCAGTGACGACTATCATCTCGTGGCCTAACAAGCTTCCTGCTGCTCGTCACTTGTCTCGCCACCAAGAACATCTCCCACCACAGAGTCTCACGTGGTGCAGTTCTATGATCCACCTTTCCTTACAGCCCACTAGGGTCCATCACAAACTGACCCCCTATTGTTTGGAAGTTCCCTCACTGAATACCACTCTGTCTCTCACAATAATTCAAGACGGTGGCCTACTCTAGATAGCCTACTCTGGGTTTCCCCAAGTCGCCCATTCCGCCACTCAGTGCATATATAGTGGTTGCACACACCATTAATATCTTATTAATTTTGGGAAAAATATTTTTTCATGATTATGCATGGTATGCAAGTAGGAGAAACTAAATATACATCACATATTATTCAGGACATCAATATCAACATTTATTTAAAACCAGAGTAATAATTTAACTTAAGATAGCACATTTCTACATATGGAATAATCTCTGATCACATATATCAATAAATATAAAATAACGATAATATCTTAAATCGCATAAATCTGCAACTTGTATGACAATTAATCACAAATATTTTATAACGTAATTAAACTAATCACAAACAATTCGTAATTATCACACATTAATCATAAATAATTCACACACAACTTGTTTATGTATTGTAGTTGGACTTCAACTTACCTGAACTTCAAATAATTATAATACTATATACATCGTGAGCTCTCCTTCATTTGCCCTTTCTTTCTTCCTCTCTCTCCTTTTTTTTACATTGCGAACTGATTGCTATAAACCCAAATGGGGTAACCCAATCCATATAGGAAATAGGGTGGGAGTCGGCTAAGACTTGCAAACTGCCACAATCTTTTTATTTACTAAATAGTAAGTAATATATTTTATTATTATTATTATATTATCTTAATAGTTAAATAAAATATATATTGGGTAGCCACGTGTTCACTCATCATCGAACCAAAAATTGTGGTTTCAATTAATCTAGGTAATGACTACCTACATAAATAATTTATTATTATAATTATTATTATCCATTAAGAATATACGTGCAATAGTTAATGCCTATACACATATGTATACATTTTCTTATCACTATTATTATTATGAGAACATGTGTGATACTTAATAATTAAGAAATAATGTATTTATACACACGAGACAATTTAATTATATATCCAAATTAATGCAAGTAAATATTTATGCGCTTAAATATATTCACAAATTCTTACCATTATTATCATAAATGTATCAAATAAAAATGCAAAAAACAAATAAAATATAAAAAATAATTACCACATAATTATCAAATAATTGAAAAAATACATAAAGTACAAATTATATTATCACATAAATAGGGAAAATTTTCGGGTATTACATGTTACATATATAAAAGTGTTACATAAGAAGTTTAACTTTTGTAAAAGTGTTATAGACATGTGTTACATATTAGAAAAGTGTTACTCATACATGTTACTTATATAAAATGTGTTACAAATGTGTTACATATCATAATAATTTAAAAAATATTACTAATTTGTGTTAAATAAATTAAAAGTGTTACTACAAGGTGTTACATAATAACACTTATGTTGTAGTTGTTGATGAGAATTTTCTTGAGGATGGTGTTTCTAGATTAATCCCAGCCTCTGAGGCTACGATTGTGACTGAACCATCCACATACAGTTTTCATGGATCCCCAACTTTATCCTCTGATGAAAGAGGTAAAGTTAACTCTACCATAAAATCAGCTAAAACATGGGCCTTAATTGTAGTTCTTGGAGCGTATATGATATCATATTGCCCCAATTCAACTGACCATTTTGGAGCCAACCTGTAGCGTCTGGTCTTTAGAGCACCTGGAGTAATGGTAATGTGGTTAAGACCTTAATCGTATGCTCTCAAAAGTAAGATTGGAGTTTTCTAGCACTCACTACTAAAGCATACGCTAAATTCTCTAACATCGGGTATCGAAGCTCAGCTTCTTTAAGTTCTTGACACACGTAGTACACCGAAGTGCAATCTTTATCCTCTGTCTTCACCAATACAACATTTATTGTTGTTTCTGAGACACCAAGGTATAAATTAAGCTTTTTCCCAGGTGATGACTTTGATAATATCTTCAAATTTGAAAGCTCTTTTTTATGTTATCGAAGGCTTCTTAACTTTCTTTAGTCCATTCAAATTTCTTTTTCTTAAGAATATAAAAGAAAGGCTTGCACTTAACTGAGGCTCTTGAGATGAACCTATTTAGTGCTGCCAATCTTCCTGTTGATGAGAGTGAAAATTCGCGTAATTTGAGCTCTGATTTATGTGATAATTGTGTATGTTTTGCTCTTTAATCGAGAGGAATCAAGTTATGTATTGAAAAGTCACGAATCAGGTGTTACTGAGGTCGTTTGAGCTTATGTTCATAGGAAAACGGGACAGAAGAGCTCAGAACCAGAAGGGAAAGAATTCAAGACGTCGTTCGACCGAGTACAAGGCCGTTTGACCTCCATTCAGCTGGTTAAATGGACCTCCTAGGCGTGATTGCGCAGTCTCACAGTTTTGAACATAACTTTTACATCTGAATTTCGATTAAAGTGATTCTTACATGAAAACGATCCTCTCTTCTGTGATTTTTCGTCCGTACCTCATAAAAGACCATTTGACTAAGAAATTTTAGTCGAACGATGGTCGAACGGAGTTCTAGATATCTATTCAGTGTACAGGTGTGTCGTTCGACCAAAGCTCATGTTGTTTGACCAAGGCTTGTGTTGTTCGATCAGAGCTACCTTGGTTAAACAGACGTACGAGATGTCAGATTTCGTATTGTTTTGCATCCAGAGTGCATGTTTCTGCGTGTTTTCATCTAAACAGCCCATCAAAGGTCTATTGGAAGATTTAAAGTATAAAAGGAATACAATTCACATCCAGAAACACAACACCGCTACCACCTCTACAAGGAGGGATCACTCCACAACCATCTTCTACATCCATCCCTTTATCCGATCATCCGCCGGAGCTATAGAGATTCGTCTGTCGAATCAAGTGAGAATTGAAATAAAGACTCAAGATGGAGAAGGACGCGATGACTCCCTCATTCAAGAGATTTTATTCGTTTTCTAATTTTTCTTGTAATTTTCCATACATATGAGTAAGATTTATCCAACCCTCATGATTGTTCTTTGAAACATTTATGAGAGTGAAAATTCAAGTAATTTGAGCTCTGATTTCTGTGATAATGATGTATGATTTGATCTTAATTCGAGACGAATCGAGATATGTAGTGGAAAGTCACGAATCAGGTGCAGTTGAGGTCGTTTGAGTTGATTTTCGAAGGAAAATAGGACAGAAGTGCTCGGAACCGAAAGAGGAGTATTCAGGAGGCTGGTTCGACCAAAGCCTATCTGGTTCGACCACCCATGTAAGTCAAACCATGGTCGAACCACATGCTTGGAGGTCCATCTCATCACTGATGTTTGGTTCGACCTCAGTTCGACCTTGGTTCGGCCAACGGTTCAAGTCGAACCAATGTACGGGAGAGCCTCAGATCCGTATTTTTACACCTTTAGTGCATGCTTTCACATAAAAAGCTCATTAGAGGTCTATTTGAAGAATTTGAAGTATAAAAGGAAGACCATACACACCGAAAAGGTACCGTATTCACTCTACACATCATCTAAAACCTAATTCCATCCGAATGAGCAGTGGAGAGAGATTCATCTGTCGAATTAAGTGAGAACTAAGTGAAGATTAAAGACAGAGAGACACGATGGTGCCCACATCTAGGGTTTACTTTGTTTTTTTAATTTATTTTATAATTTTCAAGACTATGGGTAAGATCTATCCAACCACCGTGATTGTTCTTCGACCAATCATGGGCTAGAACGCTTTGGTAGTTCTAGGATTTATGAAGGTTTTACGAGTTAATTGAACTTTCGTGTGTATACTCCATACATCAATACTTGTGGTTTATTTTATATACGACTATGCGCTTTTAAATCTATATTCAGAGTCGTTTTGTGCATCTTCAACTGTTATATAGAGTTTGAATATATATCTTGGTTGTTGATTGAATGCGTTCACTGATGAACAGGATTCCATGTTATGATTCTAAGTGAAGAGACTCCGAAACTTCATTAGAACTCACACACACACACACACACACACACACACACACACACACACACATATATATATATATATATATATATGTGTGTGTGTGTGTGTGTGTGTGTGTGTGTGTATTTATATAGAGAGAAAGAGAGAGTTTGAATAGATATATATACTTGTTAATTGAATATAATTCGGGTTGATAAGTAGGAGAAAGAGAATAATTTCATAGTGCATATAAAGGGAGATCGTATCGAGGTAGAGTACTTAGTGCACGAGAAATAATTGATACTGATAGTACCTAAAAAGGAGGGTGAATTATATCTCTTACTCCAAGGACATTCACACGTGTTACATGCTTATTTATTTGTCTCTATACAGTAGATTTGCATGATTTAGTGATGCGTCAATATACCACAAGGTAGAGTCGGACATTGATACACGAAAGAGAAATTAATGAGTGATACTGGATTGACCGAATGACTAACTATCTTCTCACTTGTTCACATTCGTTAAATCTCTACTGCTTATCTATTTTATTTGCTATTTAATTATTTGTTTAGTAGTTAATTAATTATTTCACAAATTAATGAGTTTTGATATTCGTACGAAGAATACTACGATTGAATCATCTTCTCCGCCTACGGTGGCGGCGCTTTCAACTGCGGAGCTGAAGAAGATCGAGGAGCTCGAACTAGGTCACACGCATTTAAAGCAAGAGATATCAAAGCCAGTTCGAGCTCCTCGATTTTCTTTAGCTCCGCAGTTTGATATCTCTTGCTTTAAATGTTCGTGACCTAGTTCGAGCTCTTCGATCTTCTTCAACTCCGCAGTTGGACGCGCCACCGCCGTAGGCGGAGAAGATGATTCAATCGTAGTATTCTTCGTGCGAAAATCAAAACTCCAAAACCAAGAGTATGTATCTTCATAAAGAACCTTTCAGTATCAGAAACCTTGAACCATTTTCAAGAAAAATATTTACTTGGTCAGCAGTTAATAAGTACAAAGTGTATTTAAGTACTCCCTCCGTCCCATCCATAAGTCCCTGTATAAATGTCATCCTGGAGGACATCTTGTCTTCCCCTTTTGATAATGTTGTCTCGTAGAGTATTGATCCTTCGAAACTACTCAACAGATATCTAGGCTTTAATAAGATATCTATATAGATAGATTGGACCATTCTAACTAATGTTTTAAATCATCTTCCAATAAGACTTAAAATCATTTGATTCCTCTTATGGATGATTCGCCCTCATTCCCCACATGTGCATGGAGAGGTGAAGCTTCTTGGTCGAGGCGACTTCAGTGTATTCACCCTTAGATCCTTTATCATGTCTGCCAAGACACGATTTTGATCTTCAATCGCGCATCGCACCTCCTCATTCATCTCTCCCATGCCATTTGCATGTCCTTTATAACATGCATTCATTACATTAAAATAATTAATAATAAATTTGTTATGAACAAAGTTCAATGTACAATTCTATTTTAAAGATAATTATATCTTTAAATATTTTAACTTCTAAATAAATATTAAATTTTATGGATAATATATAGTATAAACTACTAAAATTCACATAATATATTACACTACAAAAAAACTGTTTTAACGGAAAATGCCTTAATTCCATTGTTAAATTGGTTTACCAACGATTAGCAACGTAATTCGTTAGTAAAATTCCGTTGGTAAAGTAGTGATTGATAAATTTTTAGCAACGAAAAACCAATTCCGTTGGTAATCCGTTGCTAATAATTCCGTTGATAGTTTATATAATGATTCCCTTGGCAATCCGTTGGTAATTTGGTAATCCGTTGCTAATAATTCTGTTGGTAATTTATATAATGATTCCCTTGACAATCCGTTAGTAATTACCAACGGATTGAATTATGTTGCTAAAATAGAGAATAAATCCGTTAGCATTCCGTTACTAAAACAAAAATGTCATTTTTGTTGCTAATCCATTAGTAATTACCAACGAATTGAATTCCGTTGGTAAATTCGGTTGCTAATAAATAATTTTTTCTGTAGTGTTAACCTGGTTTACAGAATTATTTACTTTAAACGCACAATTAACTTAAATAGTTCTTGGTATAAAGCAACCTTAAACAGTAGTAATTTGTAAGCAATATTGTGGGAGGATAATATGAATAAAAGGATTTGATTCTCATATTTGAATATTGCGATTCATTGACTAGTGCTCCTTTAATAAGTTCATTTTAATATCACTAAATTCACTAATTATTCTCATTGTCACTCATTTCAAAACTTGAACAAAACAGCGCTTTATTTATTTTAATTTGGGTTTAGATAGATTAATTTATGCTTTTTTTGAATTTTAGTTTAATATATTTAAATTTTATGTTAAAAAAACGTGTAAGAAGATATTAATAGATGTGGTAAAAGAAAAGAAAAGAAAATTAATAATTTATAAATAAAATAATATGTGGCATGGATGTCGAAGGATTGATAGGGTTTGGAGGAAGATTTATTAATTCTAAACTTGCAATGATTAAAATATAAATAGTACATAACTTACACCTAATTATAAATATTTAAAAAAATTATAAAATATAATTAAAATATAATCCATAATTTACAAATCGTATAATATTATATAAAAAGTAAATAAAATAAAATAAATAAATAAAAATTGAGAAATGAAAAGATGTGCACATAAAATAAAAGCACGTACCAATGTTTGATGGACATCCGCTTGTTAAGCCCAAATCATTTTCTATATTTCCTCCGCCTAGCAAATTCTAAACAAAATAACAAACCAACCGAATCAGAGTTAAATTTTTTTAAATATAGTTAATCATTTGAATATATGCTAGCAGAACATTCAAGTATGCGGTCACACAGAGACAGCTGGAATCTCAAATCTCCCCCCAGGCGGAGATGATAGCATCAATTCTCGACTGGAAGAAAGTATCACTCACACAAGCAGCTCGAAATTCAAATCACCACTGCATGTTAGTTCTCAGCTCAAAGCTCTTCCACATGTGGTGACTAGAGAAGTTAAACTGATCAACCCTAATCCATTAGGGTCGGCCCTAACGGGCTTCGGGTTAAATCGAGTCTGTGTAAACGGGCTATGAAAAGGTGAACCTAACCCTAACCTTAACGGACTACGGGTTAAACGGGCCGGGCTCGCGGGTTGTACGATAAATAATATTCAAAAAATTATAAATTATAATTTGTTATAAATAATATAACAAATTCAAAATTAACTAATACATTATTTAAAATTTGAGATAATTAAGATTAACACATGCAAAATATTGTTAAAAGATATAAATTAAAAGAATTTGTGATAATTAAATTAATCTTAATATATTTATTTAAGTATTATTTTATTTATTAGAGAAAATTGTGGGTTAGAGTGAGAAAAATGATGAGAAAGGGATGAAAATTAAAAGATGGTGAGAGTTTGTTCAACGATGGGTTGGGAGTATGGTGGGATGGGTGATCGATGTATAAATTATGAGTGTTAAAATTAATTAAACATAATAATAATAATAATTTTCACCTTTATGGGCCGGCCCGGTTAGTCCACTGGCCAACCCTATTAGCCTACGAGTTAATCGGTTTGGGCTAAAAAGCCCGAATGTTAAACGGGCTTAAATTTCTTGACCTTAATCCTAATTTTTTCGAATTAATCGGGTTGGGCCCACGATTTACGGGCTTATTAACAATTCTAGTGGTGACTTAAATTTTCTCCCTCACTCCCTCTCTTAATTAAAAATAAAATAAACATGTCTACTAAACAATCTGTATACTTTTTTTTATTCGGTATTGAGGTATTCATATGGAGACACCCTCTTTATAAGTGTTGAATAAACACTGTGCGTTTACGCGTTTGCGTGTTCATTTCTTATGGTGTACGTGTAAAATCCTCCATCCCACTCATCTGCGTGTTCATTTCTTATGCTTATACATGTACAATAAGCATTGTGCGTGTACCCGCGTTTTCATTTCTTATGATGTACGTGTAAAATCCTTCGCTCATCGACGTGTTCATTTCTTATGCTGTACGTGTAAGCCCGTAAACCCTCCGCTCCTCTACGTGTTCATTTCTTATGACGTACGTGTAAACCCTCCACTCATCTTTGTATTCATTTCTTAATTCATTTCATTAATTTCTTAATTCATTTCTTAATTCATTTCATTAATTTCTTAATTCATTTCTTAACATCGCTAAAAATATTCTCTTATACAGTTGTGCTTTAAATGTTAAACAAACAAAACTTTTGTAATTTTGGAATTTGAGATTGAATCAAAAGAATAAATTTAACATATATTTTTTTTCTAATTTTTTGATACATAATTCTAAATCCTCTCTCAATAAAACATGAATTTTCCAAAAATTTTCATGAATTTTTTTTATTTTTCGATAATATTCAACAATGATTTTGTATGTATTCTCAAAAGTTATTTTAATGAAATTTTAATTTAAATATTTTTTTATCAAGTGTCAAAATATATTTAAATATTCCATAAATATTTTAATTAAATTTAACCAATTAAGTATTAAGAAACAGTTTGTATTAAATATAAAACTGTATATAATAGAGTATTTATAATATATCTGTTTAAAATAAAAGGTTATAATAGGGTATACTCTTGTATTCATATCTATATTAATTTTTATTTAATATAGTGTATACGTATGTGTTAATAAAATCTATTAGGGTACATTCATGCATTCATATCTGTATTAATTTTTATTTAACATAGTGTATACTGTTGCAAAATCATAAAAGAAAGAAAGCGAGAAATGTAAATAGATTGAAAAGATAGAGAAGCCAAGAGCGGGAGAGAATTTCATTATCAACATAAACTGTTCTTAATGCATTACAATAGAACTGCCTCACTCCCTACAGAAAAGGAGAGTGGTTATTTCCTCGTAATGGCCACGTCATAATAACATTATAACACTCCCCCTTGGATATTACGTCGTTCATGTCTCGTTAAAAACTCGCTAGAAAACCCGGTGGGAAAAAACTAGTCGAGAAAAAAAGTACATATCTTATGATTTTCATATGTTATAGCTACCTCGTTAAAAACCTTCAACTAAGAAAATCTCATAGGAAAAACTTAGTTAAGGAAAAAAGAGTATAGCTTGATCTTCAGGATTCAATCTTCAGGATTGTTTAGAAGTTATCGTTCTTCTTGAACATGATAATTTAGTCTGCCTCATTAAAAACCTTTTAATTAAGAAAACCTCGTTGGAAAAACTTAGTTAGGAAAAAGAGTGCAGCTTGATCTTAAGGACCCGATATTCAGGATTGTGTAAAAGTGATCATTTTTCTTGATAATGATAATTTAGTATGCCTTATTAAAAACCTTTTAACTAAGAAAACCTCGTGGGAAAAACTTAGTTAAGGAAAAAAAAGAGTGCAGCTTGATCTTCAGGATCTAATTTTCAGGATTATTTAGAAGTCATCGCTCCCCCTAAACACAAATAATTTAATCTGCCTTATTAAAAATCTTTTAACTAAGAAAACCTCGTGGGAAAAAATTAGTTCAGGAAAAAAATGTAGCATTGGTCTTCAGGACCCAATCTTCAGGATTGTTTAGAAATGTCGCTCCCTCTGAAAATAAAAACCTCCCTAGCCTTCGCATTCCAGTATTATGGACAAGTCTTTCAAAAGTTGAAGTGGGGAGAGATTTTGTGAATAAATCTGCTAGATTTTCACTAAATCGAACCTTTTGTATGGTAATTTCACCATTTTGTTGGAGCTCATGTGGATAAAAGAATTTTGGAGGTATATGCTTTGTTAGGTTTCCTTTAACATATCCACTGCTCATTTGCGCAACGCAAGCTGCATTATCTTCACATAAGACTGTAGGGGATGTATTATCATTTTCTATTCCACATGAGCTATGAATATAATTTATCAACGCTCTTAACCATACATATTCTCGTGGTGCTTCAGAAGAAGTAGTAACCATAGTTTGTTTAACAGATCTCCATGAGATAGCAGTACCACCAAAGAGAAAAATATAACCAGTCTGAGATCTAGCATTATGGGAATCAGACATATAACCAGCATCTGAATAACCCACTAATGACATATTTTTATTCTTTTTATAAAACAAACCAAGATCTTTTGTTCCTTGCAAATATCTCAAGATATATTTAATTCCATTCTCATGTCTCCTTGTAGGAGATGTACTAAATCTCGCTAATAAGTTAACTGCAAATGCAATATCAGGTCTAGTGCAAATTGCGAGATAAAGGAGTGCTCCAATGGCACTCATGTAAGGAACTTCTGGTCCTAAAATGTCTCATTCTCTTCTTTAGGTCGAAAAGGTTCTTTATCACTATCAAGGGATCGAAAAATCATTGGTGTGCTAAGTGGATGAGATTTGTCCATATAAAATCTCTCTAAAACTTTATTTACATATGTTGACTGGTGTATAAAGATTCCCTCAGGGAAGTGCTCGATTTGCAGGCCGAGACAATATTTGGTTTGACCCAAATCCTTCATTTTAAATTCTATCCTTAAGTATAAACGAGCTTCTTCAAGTTCATTACATGTTCCTATAATGTTTATGTCATCAACATAGACTGAGATAATACAAAAATCTTTTAATGACCTTTTTATGAACACGCAAGGGCATATATCATTATTTATGTATCCTTTTTTAGGAGGAATTCACTTAATCGATTGTACCACATTCTTTCAGATTGTTTTAGTCCATACAATGACTTTTGTAATTTAACACAATAGATATTGCGATTTTCATTATGACCCAAATTGTGAATTTTTAATCCTTCTGGGATTTTCATATAAATGTCAGCGTCTAATGATCCGTACAAGTACACGGTCACGACGTCCATTAACTTCATATTTAGATTCATATTAATTTAATTGCCAGAGATATTAAATAGCGGAAAGTTATGCCATCCATAACAAGAGAATATGTTTCATCAAAGTCTATTCATGGTCTCTGCGTAAACCCTTGAGCTACTAATCTCGCATTGTATCTCACCACTTCGTTATTTTCTTTTCTTTTTCGTACAAACACCCACTTAAATCCTACAGGGATAATATTTTTTGGTGTACGAATCATTGAACCAAACACTTTTCTTTTATTTAGCGAGTCAAGCTCTGACTCAATCGCATCTTTCCATCTTACCCAATCAGAGTGCTTCCGGCACTCTGCTATTGATTTAGGTTCTGTATCCAATTATCATTCGAGATAGTATGCGCAATTGTAGATGCAAATATGTTGTCGACAACTATGATATTTCTGTTATGAGTTTCTCCCGTATTTGTAAAATTCATGGCAACTTCTATATTAATATCAAGCAAATTTTCGTTATTTCCCAAAAACTCTAAATTTAGTTTTTCCGCATCCCAGTGGTATGAGTATTTGATGCACGTGCAAATTGACTGGGGTTTTGTCTTCAAGACAATTCTCTTCCGGAGATTTTTTATTTTGAGAATGTAAGAGTAATTTGGTTTCATTATGAATTTTGGATTTCCGCGGATTCTTATCTTTTGCACCAAGGGGTCTCCCAAGCTTCAGGCGTTGAGAAGCATTAGTTGAATTTTCTAGTCCCTGGGAAACTTCCACACTTTCTGGTGCATTGACAGCAGATATATGAGACTTTGTCACTCCTTTATGATCAATAAATGCATCTGGCAATTTATTTGTTAAATCTTGCAAATTAATAATCCTCTTAACTTCTAGTTCAGTTTGAATAGTGCATGTATCTAAATATTGAAGATTATTTTCATTCCATGAAATTTCTCGGCATTCTTTTGAATTTAGACTTTTGTCTCCCCCTAATGCCGGGAAATAATCTTCATCAAATGTGCAGTCAGCATATCGAGCAATAAATTGATCCCCTGTCATGGGCTCTAGGTATTTAAGAATAGATGGTGAATTATAACCAATATATACCTAATTTTCTTTGAGGGCCCATTGAAGTATGCTTTAGTGGTGATATAGGAATATAAACTGCACAACCAAAAGTTCGCAGATGGGAATATTAGGTTCTTTACCATGCACTAGTTGTAGGGGAGAATAATCAAGATATGCAGTAGGTCGAATTTGAATTAAAGAAGCAGCATGTAAAACTGCATGTCCCCAACAAGAGATGGGCAAATTGGAATTTTGTAGTATTGGTCTAGCGATCAATTTGATACGTTTATTTAGTGATTCGGCTAGACCATTTTGAGTGTGGACATATGGAACTGGATGCTCTACTGTAATGCCCAATGACATACAATATTCATCAAATGCTTTTGATGTGAATTCGCTGACATTGTCCATTATTACTGACTTAATTGGATAATTGGGAAATTGGGCTCGCAATTCAATAATTTTAGCAATAAATTTTGCAAAAGTATTGTTTCGAGTGGATAATAAACACACATATGTCCATCGAGTAGAAGCATCAATTAGAACCATGAAATATCGAAACGGCCCTGAAGAGGGATGAATATTTCCACATATATCTCCTTGAATTCTTTGTAGGAAAGTAGGGAATTCAATTCCAACTTTTGTTCGAGAAGGTTTGATTATGAGTTTTCCTTTCACGCATGCTTCACAAATTAATAAATTCAGTTGGAGAAGGAATATTTTTGCTTTATATATTATGCCCAAAAGAATTAGTAATTATCCGACGCATTATAGTTTGCCCTGGATGACCCAATCGGTCATGCCACAATTTAAAAGAATTTGGGTCCTTAAATTTTATGCTCATTGCAACATAAACATTATATGGTTTGATATAGGTATAATACAAACCCGAGAAAAAAGAAGGAAGTTTTTCTATAACTTGTTTTCGACATCCATTCAACCGAGTCATCAGGAGATACTCAGTATTGTTTTCCTTTTCAGTTTCAATGTGAACACCATTCGCTCGAATATCTTTAAAACTGAGAAGTGTATGTTTAGATTGTGGGTATAAGAGTGCTTCTTCAATAATTAGTGTTGTATCCATCGGGAGTATAATTGAAGCTCTGCCGGAGCCCATTATTAAAATATTGTCATTTGCAATAGTAGTAACACTCTCTTTTTTCTCAGTTAAAGTTTCAAAAAATTTTCTATCTTTAAATATTGTATGAGTAGTAGCACTGTTTACTAGACATAAAGTATCCTCGTTCTTCATAGGTTGATTACTGAAAAATTCAATTTAATAAGATATATAAAAGAAGCATAAACAATAATAAAAAAACATGAATTATACATAATTTCGTCACAACATATAACATCACCAACAAATAAGTAAACATATAGTGTAGCAAATATATAGAGTTCTAAAAATAACTAGAATTTATGAAATACATAATAAAATAAGTTGTCTGTCATAAGGAACATTACTAACATGAAAAAAAGATCACATTTGATCTCCATAATCCTCGAGCTCGAGTCCCAAGAGATCATCATTGTCATGGTCAAAATCTTTATTTGCTTCAGACAATTTTGTATGATGTGATTCACCACTGATGACCTTTCCTTTATTGTCCTTTTGCATTCTTTGATATGCTTCAACTAAGTGTTTTGGTGTTCGACAAGTGAGAGACCAATGACCATCGCATCCACATCTATAGAAAATCTGATTTTGATTTTGTTTAGTGGAATTTGGAATTTGTTCATGAGTACTGTTTTGAGTCATTCCACTACCGTGAGCCCTATCTATACCGTTAAATCCTCTACCTAGACCTCGACCACGTCAAGGTGACAAACTTGACTTGCCTCGACCACCTCTTTGAGGCCCACTTAAGTTTCCTCTACCACTGTGATGAGCCCAGTGTGAATTTCCTCGATCATTACCTCTTGCTCTTCCTCTGCACCTTCCACGACGATTCTTATAGAATGTGTCATGTGCTTCAGGCACGGGTTTTGAACCAACTGGTCTAGCATTATGATTTTTCATTAACAACTGGTTATGTTTTTCTGCTACCAATAATGCAGAAATAAGCTCTGAGTACTTAGTATAATTTTTGGCTCTGTACTGCTGCTGGAGTACGAGGTTGCTAGCATGAAAGGTGGAAAGAGTCTTTTCAATCAATTCAATTTCAGTAATTGTCTGCTTACAAAGTTTCAACTACGATACAATACGATGTAGAGTGGAGTTGTATTCTGTAACTGATTTGAAATCTTGGAGTCTTAAATTCAACCAGTCATATTGAGCTTGAGGGAGAATTATCACAGTTTGCTGATCAAAGCGATCCTTCAGGGATTGCCATAAGATAAGAGGGTCTTTTTCGGTTAAGTACTCATTTTTTAAATCTTTGTTCAAATGATGACAAATGAATATGAGTGATTTAGCCTTCTGGGCTGGAGTAGTATTAGCATTTGGAATGACAATGTCACTTAAATCACAAGCAACTAGGTGCATTTCCACATCCAGAACCTATGTTAAATAGTTGTTGCCATCTAGGGCGAGCTCGATGAATTCCTTCTTAGTGATATCAGACATATTCAATGAACTACAATTAAAATAAAAATTGTCAAATTATTTTTACAAAATACTTCAACATTATAAAGCACATTATTAAGAATATTAATATTTATGTATTATCTTTATTACATAATATGAGTAATTTTGCCTTCTGGGCCTTTTATGTATGTAAATATTTGTTTTCAATTTAATAGAAAAAAATTTAGAAATGATGTGTCACAAGTTTACTCCAAAATTTTAATACTTAAATACGGACACATGTATCACAATCGTGAGAGAAAATAAATTGATGCCGATTTTTTCATTATTATAACAGATTTAAGAAAAACGTACGGTGTTTTTTTAAAAAAAATGGGATCCAAAAATTAATTACTCATAATCCCACCATTACTAAGCACAATCACAAATAAGTATTACTGAGCACAATCGCAGATAAACATATTTCTATTTTCATAATTTGATAATGTTAAAATATGCAATCGAGGCTATCTCGATTAGCGAAATTCAATCACAGCTTCTACTGTAAGAAAGACTGGCTACGCGCAAGAGCAGCAAACACATTCCAAGCTATTTTCAAAAACAAAGAAGTATAGGAGATTACTGTTTATAACTCAAACTGTCGCAAGAGCAGCAAACAAATTGCAAGCAATTTTCACAAATAGAAAATTATTTTCAAAAACAAAGAAGCATAGGAGATTACTGTTTATAATTCAATAGCATATATTCTGAACAAAATTATCATCAAATAGTACTGTTCAAAAAATTCATAAATCTTCGTATTTTCCCCAAAAAAAACTAAAAAAACTATCATCAAATTTCGACTGATTTTTCCAAAATTAATCCTCATCTATATTTTCCAAAAAAAATAAAAATATCATCAATAAATCCTCACAGCATTTTCCAAAAAAAAATTTCCAAAATATCTCGATTTTCCAAAATAAATCCTCAATGTATTTTTCAAAAAAAAATATCTAAATTTTATGACAAATCTTATGTTTTAGAAATACACAATTATTTACAAGCCTATCCATGTTAAATTAAATACATTCGTGTGAAAGTAAAATTACCTTTCAGGAAATACACGATTATTTCCTAAGGCAACGTTAACGTCAAAAACTTCAAGGAGATCTCCCGTTCTTGAGTCAACAACAAAACTTCAATTCCTAAGAGTAAACAATGTGAGTAAACAATGTCTAATCTCAAAAAATATCAGTTGATAAGAACGTCGTGCTGATAACGTGTTGCAAAATGTAAATAGAGAGAAAAGATAGAGAAGCCAATAGCGGGAGAGAATTTCATTATCAACTGTTCTTAATGCATTACAATAGAACTACCCCACTCCCTAGAGGAGAGTGGTTATTTCCTCGTAAATCGTAATGACCACGTCATAATAACATCATAACATATACTTATTTTTTAAGGGTGAATCTTGATTGAGACTATCTCACGGATCTCCTTACGTGAGACGGTTATCTATTAATCAAATGAAATATATATTATTTTTTTAAATATGTATTAAATTAAATTTATAAAAAAAAAGTAAGGGGGCGTGTGGTTTTCGGATTTAGTAAACATCTCACTTAATTTCCCCGAACAACTATCGTTGGGGGAAAATATCTATGCGGCCCAGTGATTAAAATTGAATTCAAGTAATGTTTTTAATTATAATTTATTTTTTATTATCATCAAGCACTTAAAAGAAATAAATTAATAATAATAATTTATTATTATTATTATTATTATTATTCATTACATAGTTTTTTTTTCTATTATCACTTTATCTAGATGAGATATCACTTATTAAAAAAAATTATTGATCCTACAATTATTTATAAAATAATTTAATTGAACAGTTATTAATTTTTCTTTTAGCATGTATCACTTTCTATTATAAATAGGCAAAAGCTTGTGTGTGTCCAAGCACACGAGAGCACATTCCGTGTGCCTTCAGAATTTTGTTCTAAATTGTATACCGTTTATTTTACAAAGTAAAAACTTGTGTGCTCCTGAGCGCACGGAAGCACACTCCGTGTGTCTTTAGAATTGGTGTACCCTTATTAATTAAAGTGTATACTCTTTAGAACAAAATAATGTACCCTTATCCATAATATTAAATTCTAAAGGAAAACGGTGTGTGCCCGGGCGCACGCAAGCCTCACTCTTACAAATATTACTTACTTTTTATTCATCTTACAAATTAATTATAAAATAGTTTATTTAATTAATAATCACTCTTTATTAATCAGATATCTTTTTTTAATTAAAATTGTTATTATTTTTTATTCATCTCAATAATAGTTTATAAAATAATGCAATTGGATGGAAGGATACCACTTTTTATTATAAATATTATTTTTTTATTAAAAATATTATCAGTTTTTATTTGTTATACTAATTACTCATAAAATAATTTAATTGGTCAGATATTACTTTTACTTAGTATAACTTTTATTAAAAATATTATCATGTTTTATCAATTCTATAAATTAATCGTGAAATTCACTTTTGTAATTATTTATAACTTATTATTAAAGATATTATCACTTTTTTCTAAAAATGTTACTCCCTCCGTTCCATTTCAAACATTTTTCTATTTGGGCGTCCCATTTCAATCTTGAGTTAGTCTCTTTTAAACCGCATGTACATTATAAATCCTTATAAATTCTGTGGTCCTCCTTAATTTAAATACCCCTAGCAATATATATGATATATAGGATTGGAATGGGGATCACAGGGTTTACACCGTGAACCTGGTCTACACAAGTGTTTGTGTTCAATCTTTATTTTTCCTTTTTGGTATATGAGACCCACTTAAATAATTAATATATCATGAGACTCACATCCAACACTAATACATCTGCTCTCTTTACATTGAATATTACTCTCTCCGTCCCATACTTATGTTCACACTTTCCATTTTCGTCCGTCCCACGCTTATGTTCACCACCCAAAAAAGGAAATTTCACATCAACTAACAACCTCAAAAGTTATCTTAATTTCAAAAATATCACTCCCACCTAACACATATAACACATACTTTATAATTTATTTATTACCTAAAAATACCACAATACTCCTAAAAAGTCAATAAAGTTGGTCAAAAAAAAACTTTTCTTAAACTCCGTATCTATAGTGCCGGTGAACATAAGTCCTGGACGGAGGAAGTATATCATTAAATATTATATCTTTCTACCCACCATCCATTAAAATTTTATGTTTCTTTATTAATGTACAAAAAGCAAACGTAAGCATTAAAACAGGTTGGAGGAAGTATATATCACTTTTCATTTTTAATATAAACTATTCATGAAATAGTTTACATGAGTACTGTTATCAATTTTCTTTATAAAAATTATCATTTCTTATCCTTTTCACGGAAGTAACTTGTAAGAAGTACTTACATAAGTCTTTAAGATTATGAATTATTTATAACATTATTCAAATGTAAAGTTATCACTTTTATTTAATCAGTATTTTTTTATATTAAAAAAATATTACTCTCTCCTTCCATTATCAATGTATTCATTTGCTTTTTGCATGTAGATTAAGAAGTATTATTATTTTATATGTAATAGGTAGTTATATTAGTAAAGGGTTTGAGTCTCATATTTTATTTGTATTAGTGGAGAGTGTGGGTCCCATAGTCTAAAATGAAAAATGGATAAATTAAGGGTGGACGACCCAAAATAATAAAATAGATAGATTAAGGATGGACGAAGGGAGTACTATTTTTTAAATATTATCACATTTTTTAAAAATATAATAATTAAATTAAAAAATAAATTAAATGAACAATAAAATTTTAATTATTACATTTTTAAAATAATAAAATATATAAATTAAACCATAAAACTGTAAAAAAAATATATTAATACACGTAAGGTTAAATTAATTTCCTTTTTATAATTAATTTTTTGATTTTCTATTTTTTTCAACCAAACAAGGCCATTTAGATTTATTTAGGCCCAAATAATTTTACTTTATAATAATTATTTTTTTTAATTTCTAATTTTATAACAATCAAATAAGCCCTTAAAAATTACTTAGTTTGTGTTCATGAATAGTCTGTCTCACACAAGGGATCTATGCTCACCAAGTCTTTGCCTATTTTTAATAAGTATTCTCCTTTTTATTAAAAAAATTGATACATTTCATCATGCGTTAAGGTTTACGTTTTTCATTGGGTTATCTCAAGTTAAGGTTTACGTTTCTTTTTTTTTCAAGTTGGGCCCACACAAAACAATGATTTATTTCAGGTAAGGCCTACACACAATACTAATACAACTACTCACTTTACATTGAATATTATTTTTCTCACATCACTACATAATAAATTATTATATCTCTTAATCTACGTGCAAAAATCAAACGAAACCGTTAACTTGAATATTATTTCTCTCACATCACTACACACTAAATTATTATATCTCTTAATCTACGTCCAAAAATAAAACGAAACTGTTAACGCAGGACGTAGGGAGTATATAGTAATTCTTATTCATTAGTGAATAGAGTATATTTTTATTCATTAATATAGAAGTTTTGAGTATGAAATGAATTTGAAATCGAGTATATAAGAGAATTTGTCTAAATAGGACGGGTATAAGTACGGTTAATTATTTTTTTTATTGAATACGAGTATAGAAACCTCCAAAATAATTGAGTATTCTATCCGTTGTTATTCCTAATTAGAGTGACGACAAGTAGTGTGTCAAGTGAATTATTAACCAAACGAGCTGAGTTGTTGACACCGAGCTGCCTTATTCATGGGCATGCAAAAAGTGGAGCAGCACTCATCTACCCTAATTTACTTTTGATTCAAAGCGTACTCATCTACCCTAATTCACTTTTGATACCTACATATCTACCCTAATTTACTTTTGATATGATACAGAGCAACTGTACTCATCTACCCTAATTTACTTTTGATACGACAACTTTACGTGTAAACTCTCCGCTCATCATCAATTGATGAGTTGGAGCACCAAGTCGTCATGGGTATAAAAAAGTGGAGCAACACTCATCTACCCTAATTTACTTTTGGTAGTTTACATACGTCAATCGCCGCTCACCGCGGTTATGATTCTAGAGACACTTTCTTAAAATAACGTAAAATGTACCCGGACGATCTTAATCGTTAGATTAAATTAAATTTAATCTCTATCGTTAAATAAAATAATATAATTATTTTTTAAAAAATTAAAACTACTCACTACCTATGTTTAAACCTATAAACTAAGGCTACACCCCATAATCACCTTATATTATTAGGCGTCTCTAGTTTTCCCCAGGCCATGTAAACTCTCCCGACATCGTTTTTATTAAAAGTAAAATAAAAATGTTTTTATCAAAAGTAAAGTAAAGATGTACCAAACGTAAAATAAAGAGTGATGTTATATAAATATTAGGGGCGTTGGAATTTTCTCCCAACTATAGGATTGATTTTATATTTTGAAAGATAAAAATACATTTTATTTCGGCAAATTCTGCAATACATTTGAATATTCGAATTTAAATTTATCTCACACTCAAAATTTTTACACTAATAAAATAAAAATATACTTTATTTATTAATGAATAAGTACTTGAATTTTTAACATATTTCTGTTTAGTTGGCTGTAAAACCTAATCATATAACTTTTCTTGTTGTTCTTCAGGCTGCAGCTCCTTATGTTGAGTTGGCTAGTATATATGCATTGGCGAACGAGTGGGGTGGATTTGCTAATACTCGTACAAAGATGAAAGCCAATCGAGTTATGAAACATCCCGGTCAATGGAAAATTGTCTTCGTTTATGGTCGAAGATCGATTGCATTCAGCATCACATGTTTGAGACATTGGATAGCTTAGTTTTGCAGTTGAAAAGATGAAATAAATCTTTTTGCTCCGTTGGAATTTCAATCATGATCCAATTTAAGTATATAATTTTATTCACTTGTATTGCTAAAAAAAAAAAAACGATGTCACTCTTGAATAGGCTCGAGAAATAGACATAGTTAGGACAACTAGATCTTCATGACATGGTGGTATCTCAAATGACGGCTATTTGCACTCTCGAAATTGTTAAATAAACCTCAATTACTAAATGTAGCTCACTGAAATTAAAGATTACATATTTAAATTACTTAATACACCTCATATAAAGACAACTTTAACTTTTTAATTAGCTATACCCAAATTAAAAAAAGAATTAATTAATCACAACATTAAAAACAAAAAAATAGAGAATTATTACAAGGTACACTAAAAAATCTTTAATTACTATAAGATACAAATATATAAAAATATTACTACTAACTACATAAATACACAGTGATATTCCAATATTACCCCTACAATGTGCTGCACATAAATATTTGTGTGTAACAAAAGTTCGTCTGCAGCAAAAGTGTGTACAGTAAAAAAAAGTGTGTGCAGCAAAAAAGTGTGGTGGTCCGGTGGTGGTCCGACAGAACTCCTGCGGCGGTCCGGCGACTTTCCGGCGGCAGGCCAGCGGTCCGCTAGTGCTCCGTCGACCGTCTGGCGACTTTTTCAGCAGCCTCCGGCGACCGACCGGCGGCGGCGGTGGTGGTCCGATGGTGGGTGAGTGTTTAGGGTTTGTGGTTTAAAAGTGTATGAGTTTAGGGTTATATTTTGTATTTTACTTTAATATTTTAAATTAATGTACTTCATAATAATTATGGGTACAAAGTGTGTACATATGAATAATTTTTCCAATAAAAAATTAGAAGAAGAAAATGTTGTTGAGTTTTGAAAGGCAGATTCAATCCTTATCCGAGGATTAATCATTATCTATTAATCTGCAGATTGAAAAAAAAGTAGGATTAATCCTTATTTATTAATCATTATAATTAAGAATAAAATTTCATTCCTCATAACTTCAATATTATAGAATTCATTCTTTTAATTAATTTTAATTTCTTGTGTATCCCCCTTTCATGTGTTTGCTCCATTGTTGTCGTAAGAAAGAAAAAAAGAAAAAAAAAAGAAAATAGGGTGTTATATCACTATAACCGAACACAAGTAAATCTGTTCAGTTATAGGAAGCGAACAGTGAGAAAATGACACCCAACTGTTCGATCACAAACGTCGAACATATTTAAGTGTTCGACTGCTGTCGTCGAACACTATACTATAGCAGGTTATTAACGAAACAATTCAGCATGTTCACATTAATTGGCTACGTAGAATCTATTCAACTCAACTTATTTGCAGTAATCCACCATATAACTCCTAATCCCTTCTTTGCACTAATCCACTATATAACTCCTAATCCATATTTGTTTGTTACAGTTGATTATGATAATTTTTGGAATAAAAAATTACATATGTATGCACTCTTCTACAAACTAAAACCCTAAACTTAATTTCAAAAATAAACACTGACATCATCGTGCTTATCATGATTATGCTCCTCCTTTACGATTATTGCTTGTTCCGGATTATCATCACTCTCATTTTTTGCTTGTTCCATGATACTATGCTGATGCAGGAGGGTTTAGGGTTGATCGTGGCATAGTGATTATGGGGTGTATTTAGAAATCTGACAGGGTGCATTTAGTTATTTAATTATAATTAATTTTATTTATTATTTATAAAAGTGTATTTACGTCTTCTTATATTATCATATTTTAATTTTATAAATTATTAGGATTCATTTAACAATTCCGATGGTGCAAATAGCCTTCCCCATTCCATATTCCATATAATATTCCATTATTTAGTTTTTTTACATATGTTCAATCGATGTCCAAAATTCAATATATTTCCCAAAGATTAAATGGTAAATTGTTGGGTATAATTTTATTATAATATGAAATAAAATAAAACATGAAAAGTGGAATACCAAAACTTTTATTTGGTCAAATCTTGCATCTATAGATCCAAATGATAAACGTACATGTGATTATATATATCAAGTTAATTGAATAATTCTTTTAAAAAAAACCAGGGGTATGCATGGAACGAATAGAAGAATGCAAGAAGTGGAAACCAAGAGTTAAAAGGCCGCAGAGGAGCACGGTGATACCCATTCAGAGAACAGCACACTTTAATGGCGGAAGTCCCCTCAGCTGGAAACTTACAATCTTTCAAAGTAGACGAACACGTCTCCCTCCGCCCATCCAAATCCTCACATAAAACAACAACCGGAGAACACTTCCTCGCCGGCATAAAACAAGGGTTCAACAACGTTTTAGTTGCTTTCTTACCCCCGTTGTCTGAACTTTTCCGGCGTAAACTCGACATGGCGACGAGACTCTCCGGCGACTCTTTCCTTGCATCAGAACTGATGGTGGGCTTCATGTAATTCAGCGTTTTTCCAATCATCTTTTTTTTTCAACTCAGCTCTGTTCTTCATGATCTTCTTTTTCCAATCATCTTCTTTTCTTTGCATCATGGCTGCAATTTCCTTTAGGACAAGATTAGTTTTTGAATGTGGTTGAAATCAGTTTTTGAATGTGGTTGAAATCAGTATTGGATGCTATGCTCACCCTGCACTATATATATATATATATATATATATATATATATATATATATATATATATATATATATATATAGAGGTAAATATATATACTTCGTCGACCAAATATAGGTAATTCTAATTTAGGGCATTACTTAGCTGACTCTACTTCACACATGACCCAAGTGAATTTTGACGTTAGATCAATTCTCTTTTAATCTAAGACATTAGATCAAAATATATTATTTTTTTAATAAAAGGCTACATGTCATACAAGTTTTATATATAAAGGAGGAATTAAGTGCAATTTTCTGATAGTGATCTTATTTCTCCATGGAGAGAGAATAACTCCTTTTTTTCTAACACATCTATTTTGAATTCTCAAGTTCAACATTACAACCACGCACCTTTGCAATATTCTCCAACTCTGCACCTTCTCTTGCACTGCCAACTCCGCACCTCGCCAACTCAACACCTTCTCTTGCACTGCCAACTCCGCACCTTTTCGCCAACTCATCACCTTAAAAGTGGTACAAATAAACATTCTGCACCTTCTCTTGCACTGTCAACTCCGCACCTTCTCGCCAACTTAGCACCTTAAAAGTAGTACAAATAAACATTCTGCACCTTCTCTTGCACTGCCAGCTCCGCACCTCGCCAACTCCGCACCTTCTCTTGCACTGCCAACTCTGCACCTTCTCTTGCACTGCCAACTCCGCACCTTCTCATACACTGTCAACTCAGCACCTTAAAAGTGGTACAAATAAACATTTGTGGGTACGCAACCCCGTAAATCTTATTATTATTATTATTATTATTTTATATATATATATATATATATATATATATATATATATATATATATATATATATATATATATATATATATATATATATATATATATATAAAAGATAAATCTTGAAATCTTAATCTATTTTTTTAAAAAAATCTTTCTTTCTCAAACTGTGATTATGGATCTCTTTCTTTTTTATTTTGTTCTTTATAAAAATTGAGATTTGAGATTCTCTCATTAATTCTAATTTGTCTATTCATCCGTTATAATTTCATTCATGACATCTTATATATAATGAGTTAGTCTTTCGTGCCCCGGGGACACATCGTACCCCTTTAGAATTTAGTATATGGGTAAGGGTACATTGTTTTGTTCTAAAGAGTATTAACTTTAATTAATAAGGGTACACCATTTTGTTTTAAAGGGTATACACTTTTCATTATTTTTTTAATTTTTTTAAAAAATAAAAGGTACACATCTTTATATTAAAGAGTATACAATTTAATACAAAATTCTAAAAGCGCACGGCCCGTGCATTCGGGTGCACACAAGTTTTTGCTTTTTTTTTATCCATCTCTTAATTTTAATTTGTTTATTTCTTTTTTACAATTTCATTCATTAAATCTTATTCATTTCATTAATTAATTTGCTAATTAAATGTGTTGAATGTATGTGTTGAATGTTTTCCTAAAAATATACGTAGTATATGGGAAGAAAATTTCATTCATTAAATTAAATCTTATACATTTCGTTAAATATTTTGCTAATTAAATGTGTTGAATGTTTTCCTAAAAATATATATGGAAAGAAAATGATGTTGTATTGGTGAGGGAAGATGAAATATTAAGGTGTTGGTGAGGGAAGATGAAATAATAATGTATGCAATGTTGGTCTAGAAATAATGAAACGATAATGTATGCAGGAAGTGTTGGTGAATGAAACTATGCAATGCAGTGTTTGTGAAGGAACACCCATTACAGTGTTGAGAATATGAGATTAGTAAGCATGAGAAATTAATATTTTACTGAACCATAGGTAAATGTGTTTTCACTTTTAACCAGCAACTTGTGCTGACTTGGGTCACGTGTAAACTTGGGTCAATTAAGAATTGTCCTCTAATTTATTTACGGTTTAAGGAATTGATTGATATGCTAATTAAGACATATCTTGATTGAAGTATACTCCGTAAAAGACATAATCAATAAATAAATATTTTAATCGAAATGTGTATGTGCGAATGTGGTGGTTAGTAATATATATATGCGTGATTAATTTAAAGTATTGTAACAGCTTATTGATTTTAATTCAAGAAAATCAATTTGAAATGGTTAATTAACGAAAAGAAAAGATATATTATTATATTTCAAAGGTTGAAAAAAAAAGTTTCATCATTTTGATAAAAAAAAAAGAATTTATAATTGGTGATAAGATAAATTATTTTCCTTGAATAATATTTCAAGAACTCAAATTTATTCTCTACTTGATGAAGTGAAAAACTAGCTAGCACGTGGTTAGCTCACATGATTTCTGAAGTGGGTGTTCCATATTCAATTTTTTTGGGAATAAATTAAGAGAATTATAAGATGGCTTGAAAAATTAGAATATTTGAACATTTGGTGAACTATTAACAACTAGCATCTATGTGAAAAAAGAAAACTGGCAAGGTGACCGTGAGTTTAGCTCTTTAATTTATTTAAATTATACTCTTTCCACGTGGATTAAGAAGTATTATTATTTTATGTATAGTGTATTATTATTTTATGTATAGTGGGTAGTTGTATTAGTAGAGGGTGTGAGTTTCATATTTTAATTGTATTAGTGAGAGTGTGGATCTCATATATTTAAAAAGAAAAATGGATAGATTGAAAGTGGATGACCAAAAATAATAAAATGAATAGATTAATATAAATTCACTTTAGGGAATTGAGACAATGAAAGTCTAAATATATGAAAATAATTTAAGCATATAATTATTTAATTTAGAAAAAAGAAAAGTAGGAGGAAGAAAGAGATTGATGCTCAAGAATACTAAACCCGAATTCTTATCCAATCCAAAGCATGAAGCGGGATGCTTTCAAACTAATAACCTAATTAATTAATTAATTAATTATTAATTATTATTATTAGTTTATTATTACTACATCATCATCACTAACCACATTCGCACATACATAGTATACACAAAAAACCAAATGGGTTAGTCTACTCAGTGTACTTCTCACTAAGGTGAATGATTCGAGTTCGATTCCCTTTGGAAACAAATTGGAGAATTGGAAGTTATAAGGGGGTTAGGTGAATAATCTTGAGTATGAGAGTACTAACTTCTAGCCACTAAGAGTTGGGAGTTATAAGAAGGTTAAGTGAATAATCTTGGAGTATGTAACCCCTCTTTTATATTTCAACGAAGATATTAGCATATCAATTCCTTATGGATTATGGACATCCCAAAAATGAAATAAATCATAATGATCAATCAAACCCAAATAAAGTGCAAAATTAATTTAACAGTTAAAATAAGTGCACATGAGACTAAAATTTAAAATTCAACTCAAATTCTATTATTCAACCTCATTTGTAAGTTTTCAACAGGCTTTTAAAAGAACTAGTTATTTAAACGTGCAAATATATAGCATGTTTAAATGAGTAATAATTTTTAATTAAAACATAACATCTATTATAATTATATACTGTAAAATAATTTATAAAAATATTTAGATTATATTAATAAATAAAATAGAAATCACAAAATAATTAATGAGTTTTGAATTCTAAGACCTTTCAAATTTATTACTCCATTATTGTTGCAATCATCACATATGGCAGGGACTTCTATTAGTGTATTGTATGTTACTTGCCCAAACTTAAGAAGTCTGAGGGTTGTAATCTCGCGTTCTAATCAACGCACTCTCTATGGTCAATCTAGTCTCATATTCATGTGAAACAACAGGCAATAGAGTGATTTCCGACAGTACAGTAATGAAACAGAGTAAGGACAAAAAAACCATTTATGCAAGTTTAATTCTAACGTAAAAATCAGCACTAATTTTCTTCACATTATTATGAACATTACAAATAGCATGTGCATCATCTACAAACCCACGCTCCACACCTTCCTCTCTACAAATCTTAACCAGTTCCTGAGCAGGAATCACCACACAAAGCATTGATTTAATATTATCAATTATCGCCAAACATACTTTCTTACCATTGGCCCTTCCTCTAGCTAAGCTTAAGCAAACTCCGCTATATATGATTTCTTCATTGAACTCATAGGGAAGGGCAAGTGAACCACAATTAAAAAGCCCCATGCTAGAGTAACATATGCCTCGATGGACTTCTTCACAGCCTGGAAAACGCAATGGATCATTACAACATCGTCGCCATCTGGAAACGACCTTTTGTGAAGGCCCAACCAACGTGCTGAAGGAACTATGGCGGTGACAGTAGTACTGTTGTCAACAATTGACATCTCATCACAAACTATGAATTCACAGCATATCTTTTATAGTTTCTTGCGTCATCCTTTGATTCCAAAGGAAATATTTGTAACATTAAGATCAACCTGACAAATAAGATATAGAATTAGATCCACATTAAGCAAACCAAGTAGTAGAATTGCTGAAATTTTTACAACCCAAATACCGTCCATTCTAAAGAACAAATCATAAATTTGACAACCATACTTAGGTATGTAAAACACATCAAAAAGATCAGAAATGAGTGATCACTGAATATTTAAGAAGCCAACATCTATTTGAGAACATAACAATAAGCCAACAATTTTCGCACATGATTCATTTTGTAGACTCATTAGAGATAGTGATAAGCTGTGATAAAACATTGTGTCTATCTTGATGACCTAATGTGTACTCAGTAACATATACTTTTACTTCTAAATAATAGAAGGTGAGAAGATATGAATGAAACAGATCTGTATTTAAGTAACCAGCTATCATACGTCCTCCTAAGTCACTGTGGATTGAGCATTGTGGATCTATAATAAAATAAAAAACAATCATAGAAATATTCAGCAAGCCATGATAGATGGGGAAAAGACAGAACAATGACTCATTCAACAGAGACAGAGACTTGCCAGGTTGAATGCATGTAATAGAGACTTGCCAAGTTGAATGCATGTAGGAAAGGCCTATACTCTTATGTTTACCTAAAAGACCTAGCAACTCTATCAACAACTGCACCCATGCTATCACATACAAAGATGTTACTCCTTTAATTGAAGATGGGGCCTCCATGAGCCAAGGCCCACAAACCTTTGGTTGGCCGCATTCTTTTAGCAACATGCACTTGACCAAGAACCTCTGCTGGCCTATGGAGCATGCACACCATTCATCAATGAGAACCAAGATGTGAATTAGTTCAGGCTATGCAGAAGGGAGATGGATGTCTATGATGTAGAAAATTATGACCAAGTATTTTTTTTTTAAGAGAATTAGAATGGGTAAGAAATACTTTCAATTTGTACCTCAGTTAGCTTAGAGCACCTCGTCCCTCAAAATAAAAAATTATTCCACAACACGAACAATGAAATTGAAACATCATTTCTTTGTAAGGATAATAACACCACGTAACAAAATCCATCACAAAGTCCTCTATTAAAAAGGAAGGGCCTGTAATTAATTTAAATCAAAAGGATTGAATCAATAAAACCAATGAGTTATGCAAGGGATTTCAGCTCTAAAGATGGAAAAATGGACATTGTATTTCAAAGAGAAGAGCTTCAGAATTAAGAAGCTATAAAAGATGCATACCTCTTTTACCAATTTCAGTAAACTACCATTAATGATATTGAATATCTCATTAGCTATATCTTTGTGGCCACACATAATCAACTTTGGAACTGAAAATAGAGTATACCGGGTAAAAGCAGAATTTGAATCACATGTGAAGACCTTTCCATTGCATAAAAGAACATAGTAAGAGAGATTTTACATCAAACCAACCATAAGGACCTTTAGATATAATAAGAATTCAAAATAACATAGCAACATTAGCAAATTCATACACAGAAACATCAAAAGCAACTTCCCCCTCGTACAGTTAAGACTTGAATCACTTGTGAAGACCTTTCCATTGCATAAAAGAACATAGTAAGAGAGATTTTACTCTAACCAACCATTAGGACCTTTACATATAATAATAAGTCAAAATAACATAGCTACATTAACAAATTCATACACAGAAACATCAAAAGAAACTTTTCCCTCTTGCAGTTAAGACATTTACAATTAAGTTTTTTACTCTGATAAGTTGTCTAAAAAGTTTATTTCCTAAAGAAAGAAATGAGATTGTAATACCCCGTAAGTTTCACCTGCGATTTTTTTTTTCTGCCATGGCCCAAAATCGTTGAAGCCCACATCCAAACTCAGCCCATTCATTATTATCAGCCGTGAGTTTAATTAAAACAAACAAGTTTTCTTACTCTCCAAGAAAAATCGTGATCTTCATAGAGGAGATATCGTTTCCCCTTATCAACCTATATCTTAGGAAAGTAGTTAAAATCCTACGAAGATTACTCCACAACCAGCCGTGAGAATATAATCCAAAGTCTTCCTTATTCTCCACACACACGATACACTTTCATACGGCTACGAGCAGTGAGAGGTAACGCACAAATTTACTTCTTCTTTTCTCTTCTTTTTCTTCTCCTTTTCTTTCTTCTTCCTTCGATCAAACACTTGTTTTCCTTCTTTATTTGTTTCTGCAAACTTAAAACTGCCAACCCTAACATTCTCAATTTGCAAGCCTTGCGTGAATAAGTAGGTAGATTAGTTGTGCAATAGTTTATCGAAGTCATGTAGTAATGGTCGAACATGATGATGTAGGTGACGAAGGAGATTCTGATATTGTCGTTAGTACTTGAATGTTTTACATCACTCGGTTAAAGGTGGGGATTCTTTCATACTTATATGTGTTAGATGATTACGTATGTGTCAATTGAATTAAACTTGAAATTTCGCCACTTATGAGTTGATGAACATACTTGAATGTTATGAAATTATATGGCATGGGTATGGGCTGCATAAGTGCCATACTATAGCACGGGTATGGGCTGTAATGGTGCCATACTATAGCATGGGTAAGGGCTGTGAAGGAGTGCCTTACCAACGAATCGCGATATCGTAAAGTTACACGGATAAGGGCCGAAAGGTGCCTTATTATGACATGATAAGTTTGTATTGTAAGTGATTTCAATTCTCGTATATGGATTGTTCGATGTATATAAGCATGCTTAGATCTTCACTGAGCGTGTGGTTGCTCACCCCGATAAATATTTCTTATCGCAGGTTGAGCGTGGCAAAGCGTACGAGTGGAGGTTGTGGGCAATGAGACTTAATAATAAGACTACAATTTAATGCAGCGTATATCGTGTTGCGAGCCTTCTATCTTTTCTGTTTCACTGAATACTTACATTAGAACTGATCCTTCAAGTTTGAGTAAAGTTTTGGCTCTATTTTAGCGAATTGAAGTTTATTTAGTTCGACGAAGCTGTTGAAAATGTTAATAATTGGTGTCAGGTGTTTGCTATGGTGTTCCAGTTCTGAATTTTAAGTAGTATGGAAAGTGTTCGGTTTGGGGATGAAGTAGTAAATTAACATGTGATTTTAGTTGTGACTCTCAAATCTTCAAATCACCTTGCCGTCATAGTCATTCTTGTTCTTTAAATTGAATTTCATGCAGGAATAACATGGTGGTCATGTTGGCCTTAATACAGTTCTGCAGATGTAGGAAAATTAGAACATGCTTGTATCAGTCTTCGTGGCACTCGTAGAGGGTCGGTGTTGCTGTTTTCCTTTGATGTTTATAAATACAAGTTTTGCTTTATGTGATTGGAAGTTGTCGGTGAGGTGAATGCATGTTTTCCTTGCTGTCGTACATGGTAGTATTTGAAATATGTTTTGCTGCTATTTTTTTTTCTCTCAAACAATTGGCAGCATACCCATTATGTTAGATTCGAGAAGGACAAATTCAAGTTTGCTACTTATTCTGTTTTGACAGTATGCATGCTAATGTGTTAGTCTTTGTAATGGGTTAAGTAATGAATTAATAAATGGTTGATTTGTACTTAGGAGTACAACTTGAAGTGTACAGATTGAGTAATTCAAACTACATGGTATGATTAGGCAAAAATTCTAATTTTGACAATAAAAATGTAGGGTGTAGTCGTGGTAGATTTTACTTTTGGAATGACAAGTCCTGCATGTTTATGTGGTCAAGTAAAGTGTAAAATTAAAACTTACTGTCCTCATTGAAATTTTTGCAGAATTTTGCAGAATTAGGAGTTGCAAGTTAGATTTCATACTTATTGTCCTCATTCAATTTTTGCAGAATTGAATTAATACTTACTGTCCTACCTTAGATTTTGCAGAAAGTAGGAATGAAACTTATAGGCCTTCTTGCAAGTTTTTTTGCAGAATGTTGCAAATGATACTGCACAAGCCTTGGTCTTTTTAAAAAAGTTATGTATGTTTGCAGGACATGGTTTTTGAAGGAACTTTCAGCCCTTTACTTTTAAAAACTTTTGCAAAATACTTTGATTGATATTCGAAAGTAGAAATTGCGGAACTTAAAGGATTAATCCCACATCTAGACCCTTTGCTTATAAATTATTTTGCTAAAGCTCGTAGAATACTTGTGGGACAAACAACTCATTTGCTAACTCTTTCTTTTTGCTAGATAATTTCTTTTTTTTATTTGCTGAAATTTATAGGACCATTTCTATTTCTACTTGTTTGCAAATTATTTCCTAAATGTTAAATATAAAATTTTTAATCATGCCCCATTTAATATTTTATTTCAAATGCTAATTCGAAATTCTCTTTGGTAAAAATTTGGGGCGTGACAGAGATAGCATGTAAGTTGACCTTCGTATTGCGTTTCTAGTCCTTCATCATATGGATTTTCATGATTTCATCGCAAACAGAAAAACCCAAAAAAGAGTGAGAGGTTTTCAGAGGAGAATCTCAAAATTATAGCAAAGAAAGGAGTAGCTTATACAAGAAACCCAAAGGATCACTTTCCTATTTAAAGGCAACATATTCTTCATCTTCTTTAACTCTAAATCATTCAAAATAAAACCTAAGTTCTGATTAAAAAAAAGCTTAACTCATTTTTGAACTAAGCAAATAGGGAGTATGTAATAATCAAAGAAATTTAGTTAAAACACTTTCAACATTATTCGCAAATTGAAAGGCACAAGTTGTAGTTACATAAGCAATACTATTAACAAATTTAGTCCAAGAGGCACATTAATTATTACGTGCACATACCTGAGAACTGGGACCATGCTGCATTCCATCCTTCTTGGCAGATCCATCACCCTTTGTTGATCCCTTGATTTCACCCTGTAAAGAAACATGCTTTCAAGTTTAAGGATCCAACTGAAAGCACAAAAACAAAGAAAACCTATAAAGGAATGGCATAACATGCTCACCTCCATTTATATAGAAAGAGCTGTTAGAGAGAGGAACAATCCCCAAAAGAAGCCAACTACATAATTAATCATAACCAATCAATTTAATCAGAGCACAGAATAAAACTGAACTATCCTTAGATCAAATTTTTGTTAATACAAACATGAAGGAAGAAAAAGCGGGGAACTTTGGATTTTTATTGAAATGAGTCACAATAAGCTTAAAACAATTCAACCACAAACAACAGTCTAAGCCTTATCTGCTTTAGCAATTGCAGCAGTAGCTTGACCCCTGAGTCGATGGGAAAAAAAATAAATTTTAAAATTAGCCACCCCATTTGATAAACTAACCGGTCTAAATGTTCTTGGCGACTGCGAAGAACTCTTGGTGCTGGAATCGAACGGGGACGGAAGACAATCCGAGCGAGAACGACCACAACCAGGGTATTGGATGGTCTCGGTAACGACGCCATTCAGGATTGAAGCTGGTGGATTGGTGGAGAATAGGAGAAGGCTGGAGTTGTGGATATGTAATGATTTAGAGGTGAGACATCTTGTTGTAACGTTTATGGGATGAAGTTCAAGAGGCTCCATTAATTGAATAGATCGAACGACAGCTCAAGGAATAAGTAAGAATTAAATTAAATTAATTAATGTACTAATATAAGAATTTAATAAAATGCAAAATAATTAATAAGGTAATTAGTAAAATAAGGTAAGGATAAAAGGGAAAGAAAATGTTTTACATATTGTGGATAAGGTGCAATTAACTATGCAATTACTCGGATTAATTGAGTATTAATCCGGGTATACATGTAGCTCGAATTAACTTAGGTAATCCATGAAATCTTCTCAAGCACTTCAGCAAGCTCGGCCCTAGGCTTAAAGGGAAAAAGGTGTATAGTTCGAGAAAAGGAGCAACTTATCCACAAATGCTAAATAAACGCATCCTCAACTTTTTTAATCAATCTGTCTTCATGTGGTATTCCAAACTGACCATATCATATATGGTTAGAAAGCCACGGAAGAGAGGATCGTTTTGGCGCAAAAATCACTCAAATCGGAGTTCGAATGTGAAAGTTATGCTCAAAACGGTGGGACTGCGCAAGACTGTTCGACTAAGAGACCTTTCGTTCAATCTATGGTCCAGTTCAGTTGGCTCAGCCTAGCTGACCTAGCCCGACTAGTTCAGCTCATCTTGCTAAACACAATCGACCTCAGCTCAGGTGGTCCGACTCAGCTAGTTTAGCTCCACTTGGTCAACATAATCAACCTCAGCTCAGGTAGCCCAGCCCGGTTGGTTCAGCCTAGCTGGCCTAACTAGACTAGGTCAGCTCTGCTAGCTCAATCCAATCGACCTCAGCTCAGGTGGTTCAACTCGGCTTGACTAGCTAAGGTGGCTCACCTCGGCTGAATCATGCAAACTACACTGAATACCATCGAGCCACGTGTCCAGACTTAGGTGGCAGCTGGCTGTTTGACATCATATGAGAGTGCTGACACATGAAGGCTAGGGGTCTATGACTATAGACCTAATGATTACACTCCCTATGCTTTTTTGCCTATAAATAGCCCACACCTTGTGTACATAGAATTAAAATTGGAAAATTTGACAAGTAATGGACATCATGCCAATTATCTGACATAATTTACGTGCAACTAGCTAGCTACGTTACTCCTTATCCTATCTAATTAACAGCTCAACTGATTATTCTGAATATCCTTTGTGTTTAATCAGTCTCGATTATCACCTAAGCTAAGGTTAACAACTGATTATCAATATTTGGCGCTAGAAGGAGGGCCGCTACGGCTTAGACTTGACAAAGTTTGAGAGTGAACCTTTAAGAAACTTATTCGAAATGGTTGATCAGCACGAACACGTGAATGCCACCCCGGGGAAAGATCTGTTTGACCAGGAAACATCTAGGGTAGCTGAGCGAGATACCATTCCCAACCTCGGTACGACAGACTTACCTCATAATTCTGAGGTCCTCAGAAAGATGATGGATGTGTTAGCTTTACATCTTTCTAAGGTTGAGCAAACAGCTAAACTAAGGCCCAAGGTTGAAGAAAGAACCCCTGCCGCTGCAAAAGCAAAGAATAGAATAGACCTCGATGATGTTCAAAGTGAGACAGCAGAGTCGGGAGTACCAATTAGAAAGTCAGATTTGGCAAGACTGGAAGGAAAATAATAAAAAATGCTCGTCAAGTGATTGACGAGCGTAGAGAGATCTCGGACAACTCAGTTCATCTCAAACCAGGTAGATGAAGAAATGTCAATGGTGAAAGGAAAGAAGAATAAGGGTATTGATGACCCAAGCACAACCAATAGAATTAATAATGCTCCGGTGCAAGTTCTAACTCAATCTCAAGAAGTAAGAAGTGGGATGGAGGAATTCCACCTCTTAAAGAAAAGAATGGAAGAAATTGAGGAGCAACAACGACGTGAGTTCGGTTTGCCCACGTTGGTGTCGGGACCGTCACCTTTTGCCTCCAACGTATTACTTGAGCCGGTACAACAAAAGTTGAAGATCCCTCAGATTTTAGTGTACAATGGTGATTCCGACCCTCGTGTGTATTAAACAATTATGTGTCCTGGATGATGGCTCAAGGTAGCTCTGAAGCCACACAGTGCAAAACCTTTTCACTCACACTAGGTGATCGAGCGTATCAATGGTTTTATTCTTTTAGTCCAAGCTTGATCACTAGTTGGGCGGAGCTTGCACACTTGTTCTTGTCGTAATTCTTTGGATCCAGTGTTCGTAGGACACCTAAACAGCGCTTGGCTAATATCAAACAAGGAGCCGACGAGTCAACTAAGGCATATGTTGACCACTTCAACCATGTACTTCTTGATGGTGAAAAATAGGAGATGAAGCTGCAGTCCTTCTTTTAACTGTGGGTCTACTAGTGGGCACCAGGTTATGGAAGTCTATAAGCAAGAATTGTCTTAAGACGTTTGCTGAATTCAAGCAGCGGGCTGAGCAAGCTAGTGCAATTGATGAAGCATTACAGCAAACGGTAAAGGACGAAAGAAAGAGAATAAGATTAGATAAGTATTGGAAGCATCATAAAAAAAGATGAGATTTTAAGGCATGTTAATTTTACATTGGTGACTTAGTCCTTTGAAAATCTTGAGCTCAAAACAGGTGTCTTCGAGCAAAAATTGAAAGGTCAATATAGAGTTTCACGTAGGCTTGAAAATGGGGCGTATGAACTAAAGGTTTAGACGAAAAAAGAGAGAAGTATCCATGGAATGCACAAATCTTGAAGCTCTACTACCACGGGGTCATTATTGATGGGAGTGATGGAGTTAATTTCTCTAGAACCTTATCAGCTCGGTTGACCCTTCACCAATTTCAGCAGCTGAGCTGGTTCCTAACCAAAGTTAACAGCTCAACTTGACTTTCGCCAATTTCAGCAGCTGCGTTAGTTCCTCACCAAAATTATTGGCTCAGCTCGCACTACACCTATTTCAGAAGCTGAGCTAGTTCTTCACCAAAATTATCAGCTCAGCTCGCCTTCACCAATTTCAGCAGCTAAGCTGGTTATTCACCAAAGTTATCAGCTCAGCTCGTTTTCACCAGTTTTAGTAGCTGTGCTGGTACCTCACCAAAATTATCAGCTCAGCTCGCCTTCACCAGTTTCAGCAGCTGAGCTGATTCTTCACCAAAGTTATCTGCTCAGCTCGTCTTCACCAGTTTCAGCAATTAAGCTAGTACCTCACCAAAGTTATTAGCTCAACTCACCTTCACCAGTTTTAGCAGTTCTTCACCAAAGTTATTAGCTCAGCTCACCTTCACCAGTTTCAGCAGCTGAGCTAGTACCTCTCCAAAGTTATCAACTCAGCTAGACATTTATAAGTTTAAGCAGCTGAGCTGGTTCTTCACCAAAGTTATCAGTTCAGCCCGTCTTCACCAGTTTCAGCTGCTGAGCTGGTACCTTACAAAAGTTAGCAGCTCAGCTCGACATTCACCAGTTTCAGCAGCTTAGTTGGTATCTCACCAAAGTTATTAGCTTAGCTCGACCTTCACCAGTTTTAGCAGCTGAGCTAGTACCTCACCAAAGTTATCAACTCAGCTAGACTTTCACCAGTTTCAACAGCTGAGCTGGTTCTTCATAAAAGTTAGCGGCTCAGCTCGACCTTCACCAGTATTCAGCAGCTGAGCTGGTTCCTCACCAAAGTTAGCAGCTCAGCTCGATCATCACCAGTTTCAGTAGTTGAGCTTGTTATTCACCAAAGTTATCAGCTCAGCTAGACCTTCACCAGTTTCAAAAGCTGAGCTGGTTCTTCATAAAAGTTAGCAGCTCAGCTCGACCTTCACCGGTATTCAACAGTTGAGCTGGTTCCTCACTAAAGTTAGCAGCTCAGCTCGATAATCACCAGTTTCAGCAGTTAAGCTGGTTATTCACCAAAGTTATCAGCTCATCTCGACTTTCACCAGTTTCAACATCTAAGCTGGTTCTTCATAAAAGTTAGCAGCTCAGCTCGATCTTCACCAGTTTCAGCAACTGAGCTGATATTTCATAAAATTAATCAGCTCAGCTCACCTTCACCAGTTTCAGCAGCTGAGCTGTATAATCAAGTTCACATAAGCGACGTTCTCAAATATCTCAAAGGTAATACATCAACTTATCTTAAAGTTTTCCAAATAAATAAGTTCCCATATTTTATATATCACGTCATCTGAGTAATTATGGAGTAAAAAGTTAGTTATTATTCAGCCTAGCTGCTGATTTCACTAAGTTCATGTCTCAGCCTAGCTGAATAATTTTCAAAACTTATTATTCAGTCTAGCTGCTGATGTCACTAAATCCATGTCTTAGCCTAGCTGAATAATTTTAAAAAATTATTATTCAGCCTAGCTAGTGTTTTCACTAAATTCATATCTCAGCCTAGCAGAATAATTTTCAAAAATTATTATTCAGCCTAGCTGCTGATTTCACTAAAGTCATATTTCAGCCTAGCTGAATAATTTTCAAAAATTATTATTCAGCCTAGCTGTTGATTTAACTAAAGTCATATTTCAGCCTAATTGAATAATTTAAAAAAATTATTATTAATCCTAGCTGCGGATTTCACAATAGTAATGTTTCAGCTTAGTTGAATAATTTTCAAAAATTATTATTCAGCCGAACTGCTGATTTCACTAAATTCATGTTTCAGCCTAGCTAATTAATTTTCATAAATTAATATTCAGCTTAGTTGATAATTTCTCCAATTTCATGGTCAGTTTAGCTGATTAATTTTCATAAATTAATATTCAGCTTAGCTGATAATTTCTCCAATTTCGTGGTCAGCCTAGCTGATTAATTTTCAAAAATTATTATTCAGCTTAGCTGATAATTTCACTAATTTCATGGTCAGCCTAACTGATTAATTTTCACAAATTAATTTCAGCATAGCTGATAATTTCTCCAATCTCACGCTTCAGCCTAGCTGATTAATTTTCACAAATTAACATTCAACTTAGCTGATAGTTCCTCTAATTTCATGGTCAGCCTAGCTGATTAATTTTCATAAATCAATATTTAGCTTGGCTGATAATTTCTCCAATTTCATGGTCAGCCTAGCTGATTAATTTTCATAAATTAATATTTAGCTTAGTTGATAATTTCTCCAATTTCATGGTCAGCATAGCTGATTAATTTTAAAAAATTACTATTTAGTTCAGCTGATAATTTCTCCAATTTCACGTATCAACCTAGCTGATTAATTTTCTTAAATTATTATTCAGCTTAGCTGATAATTTCTCCAAATTCGCATTTTTAGCCTAGCTGATAAAGTCTTGACATATTCATACCAGCCTAGCTAATTATTATTCCAAAAATTCTATTTTAGCCTGGCTAATATTCTCCAAAATTGCTCACATCCGCTTGAGATAACATGATATATTAGCTTAGCTGGTGATGAAATGGCTATGATATTTCCAGGCTATTAAGGTTATGGAAATATCAATATACTAAATAAGCTCATGGATCTGGCAAAGAATATAGCTTGTTAGACGGGTTCCGACCTACTAACCAAGCTCTGAGCTTCGGAAATATTGTGAAATCCCACAAGTAGTTTTGATTTAAACTTAAGTTGGGGTAGTAACAACCATTAGCCGAGCTCAATATAAATAAAGTTCGCAGATGAATCGAGTTGGCCTCGATCTAAGTCGAACAATCATCGACCATGTTCACATATGAGTCAAGCTAGCCTTGCTCTAAGTTGAAAGAGAGTCGATACTATTAAGGCAAGGTCAAACAAGTACAACTCAAGTTCACAAATGAACCGAGCTTGCCTCGGTCTAAGTTGGACAATTATCGACTAAGTTTACAGATGAGTCGAGCTAGCCTCGATCTAAGTTGAGCGAGAGTCGATACTAAGAACACCAAGTCAGCTGAACAGACGTTGCGACTCTTATCTAAATGTTAAAGCATAGAGCTTAGCTCCCACCACCTTTTCAAGTAAGGAGCTAACTCTCAACACTTCCACTTGGGGTTAATTTTCAACATCTACACCTGGAGCTAGACTTCACCTCCACCTGGTGCTAGTCTTCATCACCTCCAGACCTGGAACTAGTCTTCAGCACCTCTACCTGGAAGTTCATCACCTCCACCTGGAGCTAATTTTCATCACCTCCACCTGGAGCTAATTTTCATCATCTCCACCTGGAGCAATACTTCAACACCTCCACCTGGAGCAAGACTTCATCACCTTCACCTGGAGCTAGACTTCACCTCCACCAGGAGCTAGTTTTCAACATCTCCACCTGAAGCTAGACTTCACCTCCACTTGGAGCTAGTCTTCACCACCTCCACCTGGAGCTGGTCCTCATCACCTCCACCAAAGAGCTTGGCATCGAGCTAGTTTTCAACATCTCCACTTGGAGCTGGTCTTCATCACCTCCACCAGGAGCTAATCTTCATCACCTTCACATGGGAATTCAACACCTCCACCTAGAGCTAGTTTTTAACATCTCCACCTGGAGCTAGATTTCACCTCCACCCAGAGCTAGTCTTCAACATCTCCACCTGGAGCTAAACTTCATCTCCACCTTGAGCTAGTCTTCATCACCTCCACCTGGAGCTGGTCCTCATCTCCTCCACCAGGGAGCTTCGCATGGAGCTAGTTTTCAATATCTCTACTTGCAGCTAGTCTTCATCACCTCCACCTGGAAGTTCATCACCTCCACTTGGAGCTAGTCTTCATCATCTCCACCTGGAGTTCATCACCTCCACCTGGAGCTAGTCTTCATCACCTCCACCAAGGAGCTTGGCACGAAGCTAGTTTTCAACACCTCCACCTGGAGCTAGTCATCATCACCTCCACCCAGAGCTGATCCTCATCACCTCCACCAAGGAGCTTGGCATGGAGCTAGATTTCAACATCTCCACCTGGAACTAGACTTCACCTCCACCTGGAGCTAGTCTTCATCACCCCCACTAGGAGTTGATCTTCATCACCTCCATATGGGAGTTCAACACCTCCATCTGGAGCTAGTTTTCAACATCTCCACCTGGAGCTAGACTTCACTTCCACCAAGAACTAATCTTCGTCACCTCCACATGGGAGTTCAACACCTCCACCTGGAGCTAGATTTCAACATCTCCAACTGGAGCTAGTCTTCATCACCTCCACCTGGAGCAAGACTTCACTTCCACCAGGAGCTAATCTTCATCACCTCCACATAGGATTTCAACACCTGGAGCTAGATTTCAACATCTCCACTTGGAGCTAGACTTCACCTCCACCAGGAGCTGGTCTTTAACATCTCCACCTGGAGCTAGACTTCACCTCCACCTGGAGCTAGTCTTCATCATCTCCACCTGGGAGTTCATCACCTCTCCTGGAGCTAATCTTCATCACCTCTACCTGGAGCTAGATTTCAACATCTCCACCTGGAGCTAGACTTCACCTCCACCTGGAGCTAGTCTTCAACATCTCCACCTGGAGCTAGATTTCACCTTCACATGGAGCTAGTCTTCATCACCTCCACCTGGAAGTTCGTCACCTCCACCTGGAGCAAGACTTCACTTCCACCAGGAGCTAATCTTCATCACCTCCACTTGGGAGTTCAACACCTGGAGCTAGATTTCAACATCTCCACCTGGAGCTAGTCTTTAACACCTCCACCTGGAGCTAGACTTCACCTTCACCTGGAGCTAGTCTTCATCACCTCCACCCGGAGCTAATCTTCATCACCTCCACCCGGAGCTAATCTTCATCACCTCCACGTGGAGCTAGTCTTCAACACCTCCACCAAGGGTATATTTCAGGAGCTATTTTATCACCTTATTCATATGGTGAACTCAACCCCCGAATCACTTCGGGACTCGACTTCAGGAGCTTGTGTGGATAAGGTGCAATAAACTACTCAATTACTCGGATTAATTGAGTATTAATCTGGGTATACGATGCAACTCGAATTAACTTAAGTAATCCATGAAATCTTCTCAAGTACTTCAGCAAGCTCGGCCCTAGGTTTAAAGGGAAAATGTGCATAGGTGTATAGTTCGAGAAAAGGAGCAACTTATGCACAAATGCTAAATAAACGCATCCTCACATTTCTTAATCTTTCTATCTTCATGTGGTATTCCAAATTCATCATATCATATATGGTTAGAAAGCCACGGAAGAAAGGGTCGTTTTGGCACAAAAATCATTCAAATCAGAGTTCGAATGTGAAAGTTATGCTCAAAACGGTGGGACTGCGCAAGACTGTTTGACTAAGAGACCTTCTGTTCAATCTATGGTCCAGCTCAGTTGGCTCAGCCTAGCTGACCTAGCCCGGCTAGTTCAGCCCATCTTGCTCAACACAATCGACCTCAGCTCAGATGGTCCAACTCAGCTCTCCACTTGGTCAACATAATCAACCTTAGCTCAGGTAGCCCAGCCCGGTTGGTTCAGCCTAGCTGGCCTAGCTCGACTAGGCCAGCTCTGCTAGCTCAATCCAATCGTCCTCAGCTCAGGTGGTTCAACTCGGCTTGACTAGCTAAGGTGGCTCAACTCGGCTGAATCATGCAAACTACACTGAATACCATCGAGCCATGTGTCCAGACTTAGGTGGCAGCGATTGGTTTGACATCATATGAGAGTGCTGACACATGAAGGCTAGGGGTCTATGACTATAGACCTAATTATTACACTCCCTAAGTTTTTTTGCCTATAAATAGCCCACACCTTGTGTACATAGAATTAAAATTGGAAAATTTGACAAGTAGTGGACATCATGTCAATTCTCTGACATAATTTACGTGCAACTAGCTAGCTACGTTACTCCTTATCCTATCTAATTAACAGTTTAACTGATCATTCTGAATATCCTTTGTGTTTAATCAGTCTCGATTATCACCTAAGCTAAGATTAAGAACTGATTATCAACACATATGCTTAGATTTGTAGATCAACTCTATTTGAAAATAATTCAACAAGCTTTTAATAGAATTCCTAGAATAAAATAATTGGACTTAATACGATTTGCACGACGTTATGTTGGGTTGACCAAATTTATTTATGCGCAATTAATTAATTAATTAATAATAACCACCAAAATAACTAATTAAATCTGTTCTCATTGGCTGTCTTCGCATTCCCACTGAATCTACCGGTGGACGCCCACACAGCAAATCAGGAAATTCGGGTTAAAAAGTGACCCGACCCGCCAAACAACAGAGAACAATTTTTCTACGGACCCATGTGTATATATACACAATTGGATCTGTCATTTTTCCCGGGGAACCCACAAGGAAATTGCCAAGAATTTTCACAGATCTCCCTGAATTTTGCGAAGCCAGGTGAACATATATCTACTTGTATCTTTTAACTATACACACAAGAAAGAATGCTTCCGTTTTCAATAATATGATCTTATTATGTTTTAATGGCTGTGTTTTTGGTTTGGGATTTCTGCATTGCTGTGTTGTATTTTCACCTATTATTGCCTGATGAAATGTGGCTTGCCGCTTTTAATTACGTTGATACCACATTAGTTTTGTGTTGGTAATTTATTGTCATGCCACTTTTTGCATGTATTTTGGTTGATGAGAGAGATGCAGGTTTTAGAGAGAGATGCAGGTTTTAGAGAGAGAAAAAAAACGTAAGATTGCAATGTAAGTTGTTGGCCAAGTTTGAGAGGGGATTCATTTGCTATGAAGAATTGGCTGCTTGAATTTAAGGCATAATTATAGCTTAAATATGTTGATATTGAAAATGCAAAATCTTGAGCTGTCACAGCTAAACTTGCACTAATTAGATTAGATCACAAAGTTCTTATTTGTCTTATGTAGATTGAATAACAAAGATGCCGCATTATGTATGTCTTGAATCATCTAAAAATGTGCGGTTATCACGGAGGTGGGCACTGTATATCTCCTTGAGAAACTCGTCCTACAGCATTTTTTTTGTAATTTTGTTGATCCATTTCATGCTTTTTGACTTCCAGGTTACTTGAGTTTAAGAGAAAGAAGAGTCTAATATATGAACAATCAGCTAGATTCTATGTATCCAAGTTCCCATCATGCAGTTTCCACAGAGGCTTGGACATAAAGAAATGAAGGGTGGACAGTCAAGTAGAATTTGGGGACGAAATTTTTCCTTCACTCTGGCTGCTATTTTTATCACCACCATATTCTTTTGGTCATGGGAGAATAACCCACTCCTCACTAGTTTATTATCAGCGCAAGAGCAATTCATTATGCACACCTCAGGTATTTCTAATTTAGTCTTGGTGTTTTGTTCTTTCTGATTCATATTAGATTCTGATGACCTGCATAGCCAATACAAACTATTCCATAATGTAGCTGGTAATGTAACAATCATTATGCACATACAAAGTTTCTGATTACTGTATTGCTGGAAAAACTAAAGTTGCTAGAAAATTCGCTTATTTATTGTTTGGAATTGATTCAAATGCTAATTTTTCTTTGTTAAATGGTTAATGGGGTTTTAAGCATTACAGATAAGGTCCACCAGCCACAGTTAAATAACAAACTTCCAGTTTTAGCTGTAGAAATGCAGGTCGAATCTCAGAAAATAGTACTAGTAAAATTCTATACTGGCCATTTCCTTGGTATTATATAATCTTACGGTGCCATATTTGCTTAAGAAATTCAATTAGCTTCCGAGATTTTGCATTTGGGTAAAATCTAAGCTCATCCTGGTTTCCATGGAGCTTTAAAGAACCTCAACTTTTGAAGAAATTAAAATGTTTTAGATATTCTGATTAAATTAGTTCTCAGTTGTTTATTAAAAAATGTTATTATTACTTTTTTGTGATGCATTGGTCTTCTAAAGTTTTTATTATGACCCACCAGCTTCTTCTGCACTTTCTTGTCTCTTAAATACAGGAGACAAGAATGATTGCAGCTCTGTTCTTCCATAAATCATTTCCTTCAAACTTAATTTTCCCTCCACTGGTACCCCTCCAGCTGCCACAGCTGTGGCTTCACCTTCAACATGCATTCTTTTTTAGCCATTATGTGATATTATGTGCTCTTCAATGTAATTTCATTGGTTGATTATATGTCAAATGTGTTCTATTCGATTGTATGATGTGTTGCTCAAGTTTTTTCCCCGATGTATAAGATGCTTGGTTCAGTCTTCAGAGTAAGAATTAACGTCTCTTTGTTTATACATAATGTTCAAGCAGTTAACACTTTCTCTTTCTGTATAATTTTGGATTCTAGGTATATATATGAAAGTTTATGGTTTATAATGCAAATTTGTAACAGTGGTTACTGACTTGAAATATATTTTTCAAATACAGATTTAACAATGGATAGTTCTGCTGATTCTTCGGTATTATTAAATCCCTTGGGAAAGCTGGAGGAAGATTCAATTTCTAAGCTTCGAAAAGGTGAAGATGTCAAGTGGTTTCTCCTTTTACATTTATTTTTATGTTCCAGAAATTAACACTTCTCTTGTTCTCCATATTGAGATTCTAGTCATCATATAAAGTATACCAAAGTTTATAGATTACAAAGTAATTTCTAAGAGTGGGTACTCTTTCAAAAACAGATTTTACAATGGATAGTTCTGCTGATTCTTCGGTATTATTAAATCCCTTGGAACAGCAGGAGGAGAAGAATTCAGTTTCTCAGTTGCCAAAAGTTGAAGAACATGACAAGAGAGAACAACATTCTATGGACAGGACGGACATGCCTTCTACTGCAATGGACAGGGCGGACATGCCTTCCACTGAAAGGAAAGGTCAAAATCAAGGTATGCTGCTGTGCTGTTAATCTTTGGTCACCCAAGAAATTTATTGCCTCAGACCTCATTTTTGTACTGCTTTCTGAATGCATTAGGCGAATATCCCTTTCTGTGAATATTGGTAAATAACATACAATTATTCGCATCTGATGAATAATTTTTCTGTGATGTGTTTATTTCTGTCACTGTACTCCCACTGGAGATGAAGTATGTTTTGATTTAAAAATGAGGTCTTGGATGACTATGATACTGACATCCTATTGCAACATGATCTTTCTCATTTTGTGGCACATGCTGAAATGAATTGTATTCTCTAACTGCCTAAGAGATTAATTCATTGGCTCTGTCTAGAGTTAAGTTTTTGCCCCCTGGGAGTAGAGTTATATTTCATCTCTAACAACTGAAGCTTAAATTAACCAGCACTCTCAAAACTTTAATTGAGAATGGCATCTACAAAGGTGATTGTTTTGGAAGGATAACATAGATATTGCTGTTGTGTCTGATACTTCAAAGAAACTTTAGTCTCAATCTTATTTTAAAGATGGTTACTGTATTTTAAGTTTCTCCTTTGTATAATTCCTCTGCACTTTAAATTGTAAGCTCACTGCTGAAGGGGCATTGTATTTAGGCCAATCCTGTAGTGCGAATGATGTGAAAAAGTGGGTTGGCAAACTGGGGCCTAGTGTTAGGGCTACAACAGTTGAGATAATTGATTATGGTGATTATGGTAACATTTTTTGTGAAAGTCTTCATGGCAAAAATCTAAATATGGATGAATTCGCTGCGGGAAACTCGCATGAGTTCAAACAGTTCTAATTGATACCTTGTGTTGGGAAAATCTATTTACTAACAAGTTCTGTCCAAATCACTTTTTGTGAGAAGCCTTTAGATTACCACGCTTCGAGTCTATGCCTTGAATCTGATCTGTGTGAATTGCTAGGAGATGTTTGGATGTTGGCATACATTCAACTTCAACAATTTTCATGCGACACTATAAGCATGAGAGTCATGGATATAAGAAGCTAGAAAACTAGAACAATAATACTCCATCCGTCACGGGAATACATGCACCAAGAACGAATATTCTCGGGGATGGAGTAGAAGAAAAAAATTATTTTTAATGTGATGCAAGAAAAAGGAGTATTATGGGTAATTCAATGAGGTGTATGAAATTGTTGACTTCGACTTTTTAAAGTACAAAAAGTATGTGTCATTTTTGTAGTTTGTGGTATTGTGAGGGTGTTGGTGGTTTGCAAATAATGTTAGGAAAGAGTACGCAAGTAATTTTGGGACGGAGGGAGTACTAATCATGTAAAATCAACTAGAGCAAGTTGTTCTCCTGCCCAGTATATGTCCAAATATCACAAGTTCACATTAGTCAAAGTGATATTTGGCTATTAGCTTGCAGTAATTATCCAGAGGAGAACAACTTGTTGATTTTTTCACATTTATATTATCATTCTAGTTTTTGGGTTCCTTATATCTTGGTCTCTATCAAATTCACTGGTCTACATTAAGTGGATTTATCCACGAGTTCTATTCCTTCCGCTCTCTAGGTGTCTCCTTGTGGGTTTTAACCTCCTATCTATCTTATTAATGACCTCCACACACACAATATATGTAGTGGGTCCAAATATATTGTTGTGATACATTTTAAGCTTTTCAGCAGCTTGTAATTATGGTAAAGGAAGATGGGTCGCAGACAGTCGAAGACCAGTGTATTCAGGATTTGGATGCAAGCAGTGGTTATCTGATATGTGGGCTTGTAGACTTACCATGCGCACAGATTTTTCATATGAAGGTTATCGTTGGCAGCCAAAGAATTGTGAGATGCCCGAGTTTCAGGGTGCAGAATTTTTGAGAAGGTATGCGTCTCGTTTTGAACCATTATCATTCCCTGCATTTGTTAGATTTATTGCTTCATTTCCTGGAACTAACAAGTTTCCCTGCCACTCAATTCAACTTCTTAGTACTGCAATTCAAGTGCAAAGTACCTCATATGTCTTATTTTACTCATAATTACTCCTAGGAACTTAATCCTTGTTACACTTCTTTTTCCCGGTACGAAGCATGAATCCAATTGATTAAAAGGTGTAGTACATATCCCCTATAAAAAAATACCATAATAAAAAAACACATCTCCATCAATAGCTATACCACTTATACTCCACTGTTTCTTTTCATCCATGATCCATCTCTTAAGTTAATGCTATCTAACACAGCTCACAAGTTTAGTCATTTTTGTCAGCATTGTTAATCTCTCAGTAGGGGTGAAATTTCCAGAATGACTTGTCTAAACTTCTGATATTTCAGAATGAAGGACAAGACTATTGCATTCATAGGAGATTCACTTGGTAGACAGCAATTCCAGTCTCTTATGTGCATGGTCTCAGGTGGAGAGGAAAACCTGGAGGTTGAAAACTTGGAAAGAAAATATGGCCTTGTTAAACCACGGGGAGCCATTCGTCCCGACGGATGGGCGTATCGGTTTCCTGATACCAACACCACTATCTTATATTACTGGTCAGCTAGTCTTTGTGGTATAGAGCCGATCAACATCACAGACCCACTTACTGAGTTCGCCATGCATTTAGATCGCCCACCATCTTTTCTGAATCAATATCTCCACCAGTTTGACGTTGTGGTTCTAAATACGGGTCATCATTGGAACAGAGGGAAGCTCAAGGCTAACAGATGGGTGATGTATGCTAACGGGAAGCCAGTCACAGATAGAAAGCTAGCTGAGATGGGGAACGCTAAAAACCACACGCTGTATAGTATTGCCAGATGGCTCGATTCGCAAATTTCATTGTACCCTCATCTCAAGGTCTTTCTCCGAACAATATCTCCCAGACATTTTGCAAATGGAGATTGGAACACAGGGGGCAGCTGCAATAATCTTACTCCTTTACTGAAGGGGAGTGAAGTCATTCAAGACAATTCAAGCGACCCCGTGGTGGAGGGCGCTGTGAGGGGTACCAAGGTGAAGATCTTGGATATAACTGCTCTATCAGAGCTGAGAGACGAAGCTCACATGTCGCACTACAGTATAAAATCATCCGAAGGTATAAACGACTGCTTGCATTGGTGCCTTCCCGGTATTCCCGATACATGGAACGAGATGCTCTATGCCCAACTCTAGTACATTGTTGTTATTTGAGAAAGGCATCAAGGGGGAGAAGAGAAACAGCTCATATCAGTAAATCTGGTATCTTGAAAAAAGGTGTATTTCTGAACACCTTAGCAACAGATGAGATAAAGGCTTGAGTACAAAATATAGTTGTAAGTTCCATGATAGACAACAAGGTTTAGTTTAGTATATTTTTTTTTCCTTTTCTTTTAATGTTGTTTGTATTAGGTAAATTTTGCAGTTTTCTAACTAGAAAATTTAATTGATTATTCTTTCTCTGTCTTGCTATTCTTTTTGGAACCAAGCGTCGACATGCAACTAGGGCAATGTTTGACGTAGAAATTATCATTTTGTGGTATTTTATTTTATTTTTCAATTTTAAAACTGAAAAATGTGTTAATAATTAGTGTAGGGCCTTAAATTGTATTCTATTCATTTGAGACCTTAAAGATGTGATTGAAACATTAGGCCTTAAAATATTTTAAGTATTTAAACATTAGACGAGACTGTTTTGTATGTCATGGTTGTAATCTTGACTTATGTACTTTTTTTTTTGTGTTAGAACTATGGCTTTAAGTTTTAGAATAAAGGCCCCGCTATCCACACACACTCTTACAACATAAACTTACTACTGAATACACCAATTCAAATTATATATACATCTTTCATACTTTTACAATTATACCCTTTAAATTTTAATTAACCCATTCAATTATTTAAAACTTTTGCAAAGGAGTATTACTTCATACACACGTCTCCAATTGAAGAACAGAAAGAATGGTAGGAAAGAAAAGAAGGAAGAAAGGAAGAAGGAGAGATCTTATCTAACTAAGCCACTACATAAAATCACTTTCATGGCGGATAAAAATCCGCATAGTTCCAGTCAAACCTATCAGATTTCGTTAGCGAATCAGATCCAGCACACATGACGAGAACCAGTTGAAATCTAGAAAATTTATGAGGGGAGTAGGGTTCTTAGAGTAAGAATTAGTGATTAGTACCTACCGGATGACAATTGATCGGAGCAGCGATTAGTACCCGCCCATATTAATTTCGTTGATAGATATTTTTGGAATCTTCATTTCACGAATCGAGGGTTAAAATCGACCCTGGTCTGCCGATATTTCTTGCACTGTTCGACCACTAGTGGTCGACTTCTTTTGGCAACATTCGATCGGCAGTTGACGAAACTAGAAATTTTTAGACGGATGATGGTCGAAAACTCCCAAAAAAATCGACGGGTGCTTGTTGACGCTCTCTAAAGTCTGTCGACCATGGAGTTGAACGAGTGAACGACGGCTGTTGCTTTCATCGCTATCTGTCGGAAGCTATATCAGAAAAAAGAAAAGGGCTGTATCCTTATTTTGGGCCCATACGTTTATAAGGATTTTAGGCCCAAATAATATACTCCCTCCGTCCCTAGGTAAGAGTCCAATTTTATCATTTTGATTGTCCCACCCAAAGGATCTCATTTCCTTTTTTGGACATATAGGACCTACACACACCCACTAATACAATTAAAACATGGGTCACACACACCCACTAATACAACTACCCACTACACATTAAATAATAATACTCCTTAATCCACGTGTCCAAAAGTAAATGAGACTCCTACCAAGGAACAGAGGGAGTATTGAGTTGTAAATGGGATTCGCATATTATTTAAGTTATTAAGGGTATTTTTGACTTTTTATCTAAAAAACTAATATTAATGGGTGTATGTGATAAAATAGTGTGTGTGATAGCTGAGGCCTAGAATAAATTTGTAATTTTATTCTTATAACAGCCAATGGTCAAAAGTGACTCACCACCAAATGCAAATAATAATACTAGCAATTTTGTTAACAACTGACAAAAATAGACAAATTAGGGAATCATGCCCAAAATACCCTCCAAAGCAGAAACTTGTAGGGTTGGTGGCCGTGACATCCATTTTGAAGATTTTTAATTCCAAACGGTGAATTCAGGAGTGGGTAATTGGCGATCAAGCAGTTCTTACATCTGAATTGATTCTCAAATCAACATTTGTGGTTGCTTCCCCATTCAATTCGGCGAAATAAGAAGCGGGGAAGGACAATCGACGCCCCATTCATCAATCGAGGCTACCAAATGTTCATTCTACTCCAGTTAAATGGGCTCATTGCTATTATAACCCCGAGCATATATAATAAGGTAAGGCATTCCTTCATTTTGAGTGTTTATTTGTAATGCTTGACGAGATTTTGAATTATTTGGCAAATGTAGTCGTTGAATTATTATTGATTAGGGTATTTAATTTGATTAATGTTGTACTTGTGTAGATGAGTTATTTTTTGCAAGAATCATTTAATGTCAACTATAGCGAGTCACTTATGTATGATGAATTGCGCAGAGGAATTGTGTTATTGGGCAAATGTACCAGTTGAATTTTTGGGGTTCAAGGCACTGTATTCTATATGTATGGGAGTGTTGAAGTAGGAAGTAAGCAAGTTATATGTTTGATAAAATGCCTCAGAGAATATGAAAATGAAAAGCTTATAAAACATTAAAATAATTGACAACAAATCTATTGAGATGTGTATTATTTATACCGAAATTAAGGCAAGGTGTTGGCTAGTTTGAAAGATGTAACGAGAGTAATAACAATTTTCTCATCCATCCACCTGATGAATCTGAAATTTTGTAGCCATTAAAATGAGTGTTAGTGAATTATCCATGTAAATTATTGAGATTGATGTGGTGAATCCCTAGTGAAGTGACTTCATAATTCTTTTAACTTTTGAAACAAACTCCTTTTAATGATTTGGTCATAATTTGCAGTCTAGACATACTGTTGCAATCATGGCCAAGGTACCGCACGCAGACCATTTTCCTTGCAGGGTTCGGAAGAGGGTAGATTTGAGTGTGATAAGCGAAATAAGACGAAAGCTGAACCTAGGTACTTAGAAAAGTTTCAGAGGACATCTGTAGGTCACATCCTTAGGATGTCGGAAATGCAGTTCCAAGTACAAATCTATCTTCATCTCTTGTTTGCCCAAGGTTGTTCTGATTCAGTGGAAACGGTAAAGTTTCACTCCAATAACTTGGAATTGGAGTTTGGACCTCGGGAGTTCTCTTTGGTAACCGGTATGCGCTTTGGGCCATTTCCAATACTGGATATTAAGGAAGGCTTGCATGCTAGAATTTTTAGAGGGTCAAAGACCATGTCATTGGCCGAAGTGTGGAAAGTGTTTTCAGAGTGCACAGATGAGGATGATTTAGTGAAGTTGGCATTGTTGATAGTTATTGATAGTATTTTGCTCCCACGGGGGTTAAGGGGGGCAACATCAAGACAAAACACATCCATATATATGACAATATAGATGTATTCAACGCCTACCCATGGGGCAGGGTATCTTACAACTTCTTTGTTTCGGACATCGAGCCATCATGAAAACAAGACTGAAGTATTACCATGCTTGAAAGAAGGCAAACCTGTCACACAAGGAGTGCATACAAGGCAGTGCCGTTGGTAGGGCAAATGTATAGTTGCTGCAAGTCTAAGGAATGAAGCACTATACCTCGTATTTCACGTTGGGACCCCACGACACATCCTAGGTTTTAAGAGTTGGCGGATAATGTATTCAAGGGATGTCAGATTGTCTGATCATAGTACACTTTATGTAAGTTTATGTTTGAACTAGTAAATGATCTAGAAGACAAAGTGTACTAATATTGATACTTGGTTATAGAACCCTTCTAACAACTTAATTATCTCTTTTTATTTCAAACGATGCAAGAAGCAGACTGGATCCATCGGAGGAGGAGTAGAACTCAACTTGGTACAAAAGTCTGGTAGATTGGCAAGAAGAAAAGTGTGGCTATCCTTAGGAAATGGGTGATAGCCAGTCGACGAGTGCATCTACATGTCATTCAAAGCCAACCCAAAGGGTGTGTAGCTGACATGTTGTCTTCAGCCATTATTCAACACCTTGCTCGGTGATCCTCGGTATTTTCTTTAGGAAGAGCAAGAGTACTCTACCGTGTAGTAATGCCGGTCACCAAGTAATAAAATATCAAACCCAAAGGACAATGTATGGGTATCCGTGTTCAAGAAGTTCTCGATCTAGAAGGATAAAATCTATAAAGTTGGTTTGGATTATACTATCAATTATCAACTAATAAAAACAAGCAAAGAAGCTAATAAACAAGAGTAAAAGAACAAGTGATATGGAATAGATGTAGGTAGAACAATAAGAGAAGTATTCAAGGCTAACAACATCATGGTAATGTTTTCTAGGTCACACACTCAAGTAATGATGAAAGTCATGAATTGATTACTATAGGCTCTCACTATAAATACTACATGCTCTATCTTTCAAGCAATATATAGATGTATGCACTTAGCATCTAAAATACCCCCAAAATAGCCTCTAGGAGAGTCTCACTATATTTTCATTCCCTTAGAAGGTACTAGAGTCTATAGAAAGGTCCTATCACAAGATTAAGTCTCATGTCCCACTATGAGATTCTAAGCAAGCATTGAATGTATTTCAATCTTAACCCATACTAATATAAACATCTTATGCTATCATTGATTCAATAATCACAACATACAATCAAGGGCTTACATCTATTTCACATGCAATGATCATATAACCACACAAGTAATAACATAAGATGAAAATATACATTGATAGTAGAGAGTAATTCAACTAATTCATTTCATCAAACTCTTTGCAGGAATTAATTTGATTAATTAAATTAATTGAATTTAATTGGTTAGTAAAGATTAATTGTTAAATTAATCATCAATTAAATGAGTGTAGTGGGTGAGTATAATTTGGCTCATTTGCTGGAGAGGTTATGTGAGGCGTAATGGGAATTAATATGAAATTATTGTCCCATGTGGGAGGAAAATCCTCAAAAATCGGATCAAGCCGAAAGACGAATCCTTTCGTATGGAAAGATTTGTTGAACTTGAAGTAGGTTCGTTAAACCTGAACGCAATAACCCTCCATAATTATTGATTAGAGGAAAACACGCAATCAGCAATCAATTTGTCATAATTGCTGATTAGAGGAAATTACGCCATCAACAATTAATACGCCGCAAATCACGAAATTACCATTATGGCTGAGTGGAATGGTGCACCTATAAATAGGATCATTCATTATTCATTCAAATATACCACAAACGAACACCTCTGCATATATTTACATAGTGCATAGTTTAGACGATCCAGTTCTCCATCATCTTTAGTTCGCCTGAGTTCCTGCGATAGCGGTGCTGCTTCACCGGAAATGAAAAACCGTTTTACCTTTGGGGGCGTTGTGCCAAGAACCGGAGTACTACCGGGGCATTTTACGTCTTGCGGGAAGAGATCCAATCGAACAGTTCAAAATCCAGATCCAGTTCCCGCGCCAGTTCCTTTTGAAGATCCAGATCTAAAGATAAGATTTGAAGATCTTTCTCGTTTCTTCATCTATTGTATTTTATTTATTACTTTTTAGTATTCATATTGTAAAGGGATTGTGTGGTGCACCCCATATTCCCCAACAATCGCAAGACGTAAAATTATTTGTATCCCCTGCACCTACAATCACAATATGAATATCGTGATGGATATTGACGGAGCGTTAATCCAAAAAGTGGGTGAAACCTCCAATGTCAATAAGGATTATGTTGGGACTGATTCCCAAAGAGTAACTGTGAATCCTGTTGGGTTTGTATCCCAAATGATGTCTCCTTCAATGGGGATGTCGAGATCATTCATGGTTCTGGCATCGAGGAGAAGCTCAAAATAATTTACGGGAGTCGATACGTACGTAACGAACATCTATCGAGATGTTGGATCCGAGATCATTGGATTTGATGATAAGGATAAATTATTGTGCAAAAATTTATTCTTAGTGACATACGTAATGCACTTTGCAATATTATTGTGACACTTAAATGCTTATCGAGTTGTTGAACTCTTTGAGAAATAAAGAAAATAAAGCCAAAAATTGCAATATGTTAGCCTAGAAGGCAAGTAAAGATGTCAATATTTTTAATTTAAATTAAATGCTCATGACATGTTACTGTCATGTGAGTTGATGTAAGATTATGTGACGTTTGGATGAAATCCAAAATTCATGAAACGCATAAAACCCTCAAATGTGGGGGTGCCACCCCGAGTGTGGGGGTATCACTCCAAGTGTGGAGGTGCTACCCGAGTATGGGGTGTGACACTCCAAGTGTGGAGGTATTTGAATTAAAGATGAAAAGTGATTGTGTTTAATACACAATAGATTGATCTTGAAGAAAAGAAAGTTGATCCTCTCACACATGTGTGAAAATCAAGATCAATAAAATTGCTAGAAGGAATGTGATTAAAATCCACAAAGTAAGAACTAAAAAAGTGGAAATCCAGTCATGATGACTAAAGATCCCAAGAACTTGGTTCAATGGGAAAACGAAACTGTGGAGGTTCGAGTAACACATGGTACCTACCATTCCTTAAAATAGCAATAAATCCAAGTGTTGGAACCTGTATTATGGTGAGGTTAAGTCTCTGACTTTTAATGATTTCCAAAAGGCCAAGTAGAGGTTGGTTGAGTATAATAGGGTACTTAAGATAGGAGATTACCTATGTAAGTGTGAAGTGAGTGACCACTTCAAATGAAACACTTATGAATCCAAAGGGGGTCCATGGCCGAAACCGAACCAAAACGTGAGAACAAGGATGATGAGAGGCATTGATGCAGTCACACTATTGTCTCAGTATACGCTAAGGAGGAGTAGTTCAAAGACCTTGTGTCTACTAAGCCACCGGATAGTGTTGGACTATAGAAGGTTCAAAGTCCCAAACTACCTATCCGGATACATTAGTGTCTCAAGAGGACTGGATTGTGTGTCTGCATTTTATGTGGGTTTACAAAATTTCACTCATGTGGGGGATTATAGGAATTAATTTGATTAATTAATTAAATTAATTGAATTTAATTGGTTAGTAAAGATTAATTGTTAAATTAATCACCAATTAAATGAGTGTAGTGGGTGAGTGTAATTTGACTCATATACTGGAGAGGCTATGTGAGGCGTAATGAGAATTAATACGAAATTATTGTCCCACGTGGTAGGAAAATCCTTGAAAATCGGATCAAGCCGGAAGATGAATCCTTTCATATGGAAAGATTTGTTGAACTTGAAGTAGGTTCGTTGAATCTGAATGCAATAACCCTCCATAATTGCTGATTAGAAGAAATCATACAATCAGCAATAAATTTGTCATAATTGCTGATTAGAGGAAATTACGCCATCAGCAATTAATACGTCGTAAATCATGCAATCACCATTATGGCTGAGTGGAATAGTGCACATATAAATACCATGAACTTGGTTTCAATTTTGGTTAAATTGGTTTAGAGCAAGTGTACTCTATCGTATGTAGCACGTAAGCGACCAAGTGCAAAATTTATAAGATATCGAACCCAAGGGCGAAAGTGGGTAGTCGTATTTGAAATATGTTTCACTCTAGTGGGACTAATCAAAGAAGGAGGGTTGATTAAACTACAAACTAACAACTAGGAAAGCAAGTAAAGATAGAACATGTACAAATGTGATGAAAAATGGATGAAGGTGAACAATCTAAGAAGTATGCAAGACAAGCAACACTCATGGTAAGGTATATATAGACTCACACATACACATGCATTGATGGTTTTCATGTTATGATATTAAGGGTAATCACGTTTGTACCCCTAATCCCTATGACCAAGGTGACTAGGTTCTCAACTTTTTTACAAGTTTAAATCTCCTAGGATTGTTCTTACTCTCAATTCCCATGAAGGTACTATGATCATAATTTGGGTTCCCCTCACTAGTTCATCACTAATGTCTTATCATGAGGCTCTAAACACTTGAAGGGTATGACTTACCTCTCCTCATACTAACTAAGTCATCTCATGCAATTAATGATTCAATTAAACCACTAAACATAATATTGGAATGATCATCCTAACACTATGAATAGAGAATTTAACCGCACAAATCATACATAAAATGAGAATAAACATTCATGATATAAAATATTCATAACAATCAATTCATCAAACTTATGGTGTGCAAAATCTACATAATACCTAACCAATCATATTGCTAGCCTCACATGAGGACTAGCCACTACAAATCATAATAGAATCAATACATTCCATAGCTTGCTCCAATTGAGCCAAATAATGAAGAAAATAGCAAAATAAAGGTAAGTTGGCTCTCATTTGATGGTGAACTTCCTCCTCTTTGATCATGCTAAAATCTTCAATCAATGATGAATTCCTCTTCTTGGATTGGTGTATGGATGGATTTATGGATGGATTTGAGAAAATCAAGTGGATTGGATGGGAGAAATGAAGGATGGAAGAGATGGAGATGAATGTGTGTGATTTAGGTGTTTAGTGTGTGTGGAAACTGATCCCAAATGATTCCTCCCGGATTTTGTGGTCAAAACATGTATTTATACCCCCATGGAAGCTTCTAGAACAAGTGGATATCATAAAACTACCTTTTGCACCTACACGGGCCGTGTAGCAGCACACGGGCCGTGTAGGGTCATCACGTGCAGCGCAGTCTCACCGTTTTGCGTATAACTTTCACATCCGATCTCCGATTCGAATGATTCTTACGCTCACGCGATCCTCTCTTCTGTGGCTTTCCAACCATATATCACAAGTCTAGTTTTGAGCTCCATAAGAATATAGAAATATTATACATATTGGACTTACGATTTTCAACATTTTGCTTTGGCTCGTTCTTCCTCATTTCAACTCCAAATTGAGCTTCGTTTTTTCCCACATCTTCTTTATCGTGTCTATAATCCATTTTTACCTAAAAATCACACAAATTACACCAATTTACCAATTCTCTAAATATTCACAAATATAGTACAATTTAAGGCACTTAATCATGAAAATCACATATTTATCATTTCAAAGCACACATCTCCATATCTTCATATAACACCATCAAATGATATACAAAATAACTAAAAACACACAAAAACATGTAATAAAAGTCACTAAAATCTAGGTAAAAATGACACCGATTAACCCCCCAAACTAAAAGTGTTGCTTGTCCTCAAGCAACGAAAATGAGAAAACGAAAGGGGGAATTTTCACCTAGAGAGAGACCTAAAGAACATAAACAACAACACATCATAAGTAACAAGGACTACAAATAATATCAAGTCACACTACAACATTAAAATCATGACATAAAAAATTAACTAGTTCAAGTTTAAGAAAATTAAGAGTAATAAAGTTCCTTCCGGTCCAAGCCTCACAACGGGTATCAAAATGCACTCAACACTCTATAAAGTAGGGTAATTTTCACTCATCAATCGATTGAATCCGACACACCATAGGCTTGCTCACGGACTACATTCACAAGTCACCAAGACTTCAACTAATGATTAAAAAGGTCTTTATCTTTTGGATGTAATATTAGGCTTTTTGGTAAGGGTAGGGAGATTATGGATAAGAGTGACTCATCAAGTGTAAGTAATCGAAGAGATGATCAGCTTCTTCAACTTCTTCGCGTTTCTTTCTTCCTTTCTTTTCTTCTCTAATCACAAGCACTAATCATTGTCATTTCTTGGATTTCTTGAGCTTCTTTTAATTTGCATGCTTCCTTTCTTTCGACTTTCGAATTTCTTGAGCATATTTTTGTTGATTTGCTCATTTTCTTGTTTTGAGGTCACATGTACATTTTTGCTTGAGCTCTTTTCATCGTTTTCTTTCTTGTTTACCATTTCCTTTCTTCTCTAGCACAATTCTCACATAAAACCTTGTAAACCATCATCTCCTCAATCACCCACACAAAGGTTATATATAAGGCTTAAGTGGGTAATCATGGCTTGTAATGTGCTTATATCACAAAAATAGGCTTTAAGGCTCTAAGTGGTTAACTAGGGATGATGCATAAGGTAAGGAAATATATGACAATGACTTTAAAGTAACAAGGATGGCCTAAAATCATTTCACTAACCTCCACCAATCGGGCTCATTCCCGTAGTCCATAAGCAATTTCTAGTTTATCAAGTCTCAATCGATCCACTCATTAAGAAATTTAACCATGGATGCACGGTTGAGGCTCAAACGATTACAAGCTTTTGCTTGGGCCTTAAGGAACCTATTACACCTCAATTCATCTCAAAATTGAGCAAGTTAAATAGAACATATCACAATTTTAAAGAGTAGAGATTCTCAACATAGTTCGCCATCACTTATCACAATCAACATGCAATTACTCTCATTCAAAAATGACTCACAACTTCCCGAAATAAACCACCAATCAAACTTATACAAGAACAAAAATACCAACAAAATAACACATGAGAAAAGACTCACTAAACAAGACAACAACACATAACATGCAACAATGACCTTTCATTCATCAAAAGAAATTCAAGCATATATCCTCAATCATCCAATAATATGTAATCTCAAGAATTTGCCACCTAATTAAAAAATAAGAAAAACTAATAAAACAAGTATACCTCCCAAGCACATAACACATGAAGTTGCATACTAATCCAAACAATCCAAATCAAATCAAATAGTCTATGCTAAGCAAATGGAAATGATGAGTAGTAAAGTGAACTCCCTAAAAAGGCATCTGGAGGTGGAAATGGCTAGCACGGACAAACGGGTTGCATACAAGACGAACTAGAATCTTGGGATGCGTACAGAGTGAATGGCGTGTTTGAAACTGCTCGCGAACTCGGGTTTTTAAATTCTGCCTTCAGACACTACACGGGTCGTGCTTCGCTACACGACCTCAGTCATGGCCGTGTAGCGTTTTCTGATGTTCGAGCATGGCTGCGTGTTACAGGGCGGTGTTCCGCACAAGGCCCATGTTTATGTTCCCTGCACGGCTCGAGTTCGGAGCTCGCCCTCGACCCTGGATGAGTAACACCTTCTGATGTCAGTACATGGCCACCTCTTACAGGGCCGTGTACTGAACACCACTCGTGTAGCATTTGCCCTGTTTTTTTTAATTTCTAACTTCATACCTCGTTTTGCCCTGTTTTTTTACTTCCAATATACCTCACATATGCTCAAAATTTCATCAAAAATCATCAGCTCAACAATTGTAACCAAAATATGAACTAACATGCACTTCATCACAACCAAACTAACCAAAATCAACCAATACTCATGAGAGAAAAATTTAAAATTTACCCAATTTTACAAGAAGATCTATTAATCAACATAATAAACACATTTAAGCGGTGAGTCACATCACGCACTCTCCCCCCAAACTTAAATCGAAACAAGTTGAAAATTAAGTTTGCAAAAAGTGGTAGGACTTACCCTTGTAGTTTCCACCAATGAGCTTCTTGTAGAGACGTATATTCATCACAAAAATCCAAGGTACGACACACCACGCACTATCCCCCCAAACTTAAAGTGGAACAAGAGTTGAACTTTAAGTTTGCAAGAAGTGGTGAGACGTCCCTTCACACTTCAAATCAAACACTTCTCGTATTTCCATATGCATTTTCCTCACGAGCACGATCAACCTACATGCCAAAAATACAAAAACTAAATAAAAACATTTAAATGAAAGAATTAAAATAAACGATGGGTTGCCTCCCATCTAGCGCTAAGTTTAACGTCTTCAAGCCGGATGGATCATGGAGAACTCATTGAAATGGCTAAGGATATCGTTCGTTTTTACCATCAAATTTTAATCTTTGTCCTTCTTCCTCTTTTAAGCATTTATGACAAGTAACGACCTCGGTAGCATCCTTCGAGATTGGCTTAAAAAATTTCACTCGTTTGAGCTTACATTCCATTAACCGCTCTTTTCTCGACCACCACTTATTCCTTTTTGTCAAGTAAGTTCCCAACACTCCTTCAAGCTCTCTTTTGTACCTAAGGCATTGAGAATAATCAATAGGTAAAACAAAGTCAATATAAACAATATTTTGAAATTCGATGCAACTTGAAGAGTTAAAAGATGTAGAAATGCTCATTTCACTCCCAAACTCATCATCAAGTGCTCTTAGACCTTGTTCTACTTCATCGAATTCATACTCATCACTTGATTCTTCATCTTCATTTGAATTTTTCTCATCAACAAGAGACAATAAATCTTGGATAATCTCTTCATTCTCAAAGCTCTCTTCTACCTTAGGCTCTTTACTCCTCTCACTTTCATCCTCTAAGCTTTCTTTTACATTGTCTTCCTTATCCTCAATAAACTCAACATCTCTTGAGTCTTCTTCATAATCCCCCGAACACTCTTCTATATCTAACTCTTCTTCAATTTTTTCATAAAAACTCTCCATTTCACGAAGAGTGTTCCGTTCTCTTATCATTTGACTCATTTGATGTTCTAGAGCCTCAAATCTCCTCTCATTTTCCTCATCTTCTTTCCTTATTTCTTCTATCTCTTTCTTTCTTTCTTCAATCATTTCATTCAACATTTCCATGAGTTGCCCCATTCTATCTTCTATGGGTGGCTTAACTTCTTCACTTGGTGGTTGCCATCTTTGTCCTTGGAGATAATTCCCTTGATCAACACTTGGAAAATTACTCCCTTGCATGTAAGACATATCATCTACTTGAGAACTAGGCATCATCCACTCTTGTTGCACCGTAGGATAAGAAATTGGCATACATTGAAGATTTTCATCCCCGTAACTAGGAAGACTAGGTTGAACACTTTGCCTCATATCACTTCCATAAGCATATCTTCTAAGCAACTCCATCAAGGCATTATTGTCGGATAGAGGAGTAAACGGAGGAACTTGATTGTAAGAACTTGAAACGGAATAAGTGTTTACTTGATACGGTTGAAATGTATTCACATTGTAAGCTCCTTGCCATCCCTCGTATATTCCATTGTTGTAGCATTGATCTATTTTTTCTCTTCTTCTCAAGATCTACTACAATCTTCTCCACTTACTATTATTGTTTGCTCCTTCTTCTCTTCTTTCAAGGTTGATTTACCTATCAAGAAGAACAAGTAAGAACAAAATTTTCCAAAACAAATATAAGATGCAAAAATAAGAAAAATATCCTAAGTAGAGCTAACAAATCCAAACACGTTACACCGAAGGCTTTCGCCCTGGCAACGGCACCATGAACTTAGTTTCAATTTTGGTTAAATTGGTTTAGATCAAGTGTACTCTATCGTGTGTATCACGTAAGCGACCAAGTACAAAATTTATAAGATATCAAACCCAAGGGCGAAAGTGGATAGCCGTATTTGAAAGATGTTTCACTCTAGTAGGACTAATCAAAGAAGGAGGGTTGATTAAACTACAAACTAACAACTAGGAAAGCAATTAAAGATAGAACATATACAAATGTGATGAAAAATGGATGAAGGTGAACAATCTAAGAAGTATGCAAGGCAAGCAACATTCATGGTAAGGTATATATAGACTCACACACACACATGCATTAATGGTTTTCATGTTATGATATTAAGATTTGAAGACCTTTCTCGTTTCTTCATTTATTGTATTTTATTTATTACTTTTCAGTATTCATATTGTAAAGGGATTGTGTGGTGCACCCCTATATTCCCCAACACACTTTAAGTGAATAAACCTAGAATTCATATCCAATCATATTGTTAGCCTCATAAGAGGTCTAACCTATTATAATCATTGTCAAATCATTACAATACAAGGCTTGCTCCATGTGAGCCATGAATAGAAGAAAATTAACAAACTAAGGTTGAATGACCCTTTGAAAATAGGCTTTTTCTTCCTTGATAATGCCAACTTCTTTACCAAATGTAGAACTTCTTCTCAAATTGGAGTAAGGTGATGGAAATATGATGGATATGTGGAATTCAAGTGAAATGGATGGATAAATGTAGTAAAAATGGATTATGGATCAAAGGATGGAGTTGAGAGAATGTGTGTGTGTTCTAATATGAAAAGTAGGTGTAACTGCTGTTCCAAATTAATTCTCCCATAAAATTAGCATTAAACATGTATTTATAACCCAGAAATATTCTACAATCTCGCTGAATTGACTTCCCAAAAACAACCATACTCAACTCGACTGTGGTGTTCGATGCGAGTAGCTGTAATTTTCTTGGCAGTTCACAGTGCAAGATAGGACTCGACTCGAGCTCCGAGCTCGAGGAACAGAGGAGGCCGTTCATGTTTCAGGTGTGTACAGTCTTGCACAGCTCGGCCCGAGTTTTCCGCACAGACTCGACTCGAGTCCATGACACGAGACGAGTACTGTTGACTTCCGGCCCTTCTTCTCATTTTGTTCCGTTTTTCACCCGTTTCAAGCATATTTAAGCTCATTTTCACACATTTAACATTTCCGCACATAAATCCCATTATGAATGTAAAACACCACCATATGTTACATAAAGCTATGCAAACTGGATAAAATCATATGAAAATACACATAAAATGACACTAAAATCTAGATGAAAATAGCTCCGATCACTCGGATTGATACAACTTAAGATTGCTGATGACATTGCTGAATTGAAGTGGTAACGCAGTGGTGGAGTACATAAGGAGCAACAAGAAGAAGGCAACGAGGCGGACTTGAACGAGTCAGTTGATACACTGATTGCGAAGTCCTTGGATGATTGTGTTTCTCCCACCGATGCACAGCTAAAGGTGGAGGTCCAGAATCAGGATACCAGCGAAGCTTCACGGCGCAAGATAGGAGTCGACTCGAGCTCCGAGCTCGAGGAACAGGAGAGGCCAAGTTCATGTTTCAGGTGTGTACAGTCTTGCACAGCTCGACCCAAGTTTTCCGCACAGACTCGGCTTGAGTCCATGACTCGAGACGAGTACTATCGACTTTCGGCCCTTTTCCTATTTTGTTTCGTTTTTTACCTGTTTCAAGCATATTTAAGCTCATTTTCACACATTTAACATTTCCGCACATAAATTCCATTATGAACGTAAAACACCACCATATGCTACATAAAACTGTACAAACCGAATAAAATCATATGAAAATACACATAAAATAACACTAAAATCTAGATAAAAATAGCTTCGACCACTCGGATTGATACAATTTAAGGTTGCTGATGACATTGCTGAATTGAAGTGGCAACGTAGTGGTGGAGTACATAAGGAGCAGCAAGAAGAAGGCAACGGGCGGACTTGAAAGAGTCAGTTGATACACTGATTGCTAAGTCCTTGGATGATTGTGTTTCTCCCACCGTTGCACAGCTGAATGTGGATGTCCAGAATCAGGATACCAGTGAAGCACCACTGGAAAATATTGGTACAAGAGAGAGTGGAGACGTCGAAGGCGGCGATGCTCAGCAACAAATTATTGGAGATGGTGAAGCTGCAGCCACCAATAGTTTTGGTGGGCATCAATCTGATGAAAATGTATCCCTTCGATTGCTGCAGACTTCGTATAAGTATTTCGTTAATTGAATTCTTTGACTTCCCTTTTGGTTGACTAACTACGAAAAATACAGCACGCAGGCTATAGAGGTTTTAGGATCTGATTTTCACAAAGAAGCATCGATCTAGGTGGTTACGAAAAAGCATGGTACAAAACTCGATCCTCTAACACAGTCCCCATGAACTGACCACCTAACTAATCGAGCCAACAAGGGGGCTAAAGAGATCGATGGTAGGGTTCAACGAGGCAAGGGTTCACTTATGGAGAGAGTGAGGAATATCTCATGGAGCACATGGAGGCATTTGATCGATGGTTCAATGATGTAGACAACGAATCAACGAGCGTTCCAATGTTGATTGGTGGTGAGGATGTCGTTGAACAACACTTTTTTCAAGACTATCTATAAGACGAATTTGTGACTGACCAGCAGGGCAAGGGTTTTAAGGTTTTTCAATATGTATTCTTTAGCTAATTTGTGTTGATATTTTTCAATAAAAATCTCATATTAAATTGCTAGCTGTTATTTAGTTGGGTTGAATGCAGAATATGGACATGTTGCTCAAACTTGTCACGTACAAGAATAGGAGATGGCCCGATCTGTACTTTGATGGATGGACCACGGTTTCAACCTTTTTTTGGGTGAATATCTATTCTGTTCTAATTCCCATGTATTACCCTCAATTTTCATGTTCTGATAAAATCGTACAATCTCCAGGACAAGTTTAAGGTTATGAAAGGGGAATGGAAATGTCTCAGAAAGCTGGCGAGTGGTGGAGTGGGAAAAGCAACCTTCCCTATCCTCAAACCCGCTAGTCATTTTCTCATCCCCAATATAAACAATGGAACACATACCCCAACAAGTGAATTATTGAAGCCAGGGACGTGGTATGAATAGGAAACTTACATAGCAGGACACCCACGATCGTTATGACATCCTTCGACGCAGATATCAAGTATTCACCATGGTCCTTACCTGGATGTGGGAGAGAGGAATGTACAATTGTGATCAATGAAAGACGAATGCAAATCGATTCATATGGAAGGCTATTATTCAGGCTAGGGTTTGTGATTGTCCAAATAATTTATGCTTTAAAAAGTATTTCATCTATGGGGTATTACATAAGATAATCAAACCTCTTTATACTCCACAACCTGATTAACCACATTTATTCTATCTGCAGGAAGACTTCTTCGCCCGTGCGTATATCATGAAGATGAACTAGAGTATGACAGGCTCCGACTGATTTTCGGCTGCACTAATCCCAGCGCCAGTGGTTACATACTAGAGATGCTTCGTCGTTGGGTCATCACTGGAGGTTTCCTTTGATGATGGATGTGGATATGAAGACTCATCACATCATATTTTATTTCTTTTGTTCTTAGTTGTTGGTGGATTCTATATCTAAATGGATAACACTCCGAGTATAAGGCCATCAGAATCAAGCCCAGAAGGTTAACTTATTTTGTAATGTCATATGAATTATCTTTTGTCGTTGTCAAGCATAATGATATGTTTATTTTCCTTCTTTTCCAAGTAGCAATTGTCGTTCTGTAGTTTCAAGATATGGGTGGGTTTTTGTAAATTTACTAGCGGATATCCAAAAATATGGTGGAAACTCCCCAAAATGTAAGGCAAATTGTCAGAAATAATTAAAGACGAACATGATAATTTGTATAATTTAGATTGAAACACTAATTCCACTGAATCATTAAACATAAACATATGTATAACAAGTAGAATAATTAAGCATAAACACCTGATTATATGCATGGTTTCGATTAGCTAATAAGTCCGCTTACATTATACACAATGTCTTCGTAAAAATAGAATCCATACTAGGCACCAAAAGTATAATAACATCGCCATTATGGCAAAGTATCATTCTTAACGTTTTATAATTTTAGAAGTAAAGTGGAGTAATATATAAAACAAGTTTTGGACGAACCAATCTTGGCGATTAAAGTTAATTATTTTAACTATAATTAAATGAAATATTTAATAAGTATCATTAAGTGGAGAGAGGCTAACATTCAAATTTTAATCTAACATTAACTTAAAATGAAAAGGGTAAATTGTTCGAACAGAAAATAAATAATAGAAAATGGACTAACAGAAAATAAATGATAGGAAATAGACTATAATGACCCTATTAAGTTGGATATCCAAATAGATTAACCCTAATTGATGACAGACCCAACACCAAGAAAGTCAAAAAATAGTGGTAGAGCACTTTTTTTATCTGGGATTGTCTCTTTGTTGTGGTTGATCGCATCGCCTGTGGCGGCAGCGGCATCGGCGGTTGAGTACATGATGCTAAAAAAAAGAGGGTCTTTGAGGGTGGGAGATGGGACATCTAACTGGAGTGATCTTTTGAAAACAAATTGGCCAATTTTTCCCTTCATATAAGCAGTGGAATGCTCTTTTTTTTTTCTTTTCATGATGACATGCCAATGGTTCTTGACAGCATTGTTTGTTCTCCTAGAAAACAGTTTGCTATCTTTGCCCATTTGGTTCCATACAGCTTGTGAGCTTCCATTAGCTTCTCATCATCTTCCTCACTGAAAAAACTTTCGTTTACTCTTGGATCCAGCTGGTTACACCATCTCAATCAGCAACTTTTAGCTTCAAATCCAAACACAATCATTTACCATTGATATAATTTAGCTAATGATTAATTTTTTTAAAAAAATAATTACCTGATCTTCCTTCAATCATTTCAGCAATGAGGTTCCAGTTTTGGGGCCATAGACAGCCATAAGTTCTTTAAGCTTAGGTTGTATTTGGATTGAAATATTTCAAATCCAATGAATTTGAAAATGAGTGGATTTTAAATACCTTGTATTTTAAATCAATTCATTTGAATTCCACTGTTTGGGTAAATTATGAATCTTTGGAAGGATTTCAAATTTATAATTCAAAAATTATTTTTAAAATAGAATTTGTTATATGATAAATAAATATAATAAAATTTATTATATTAAATATTAAAATCCAAAATTTTATTAAAAATAATTTTTTTGAAGGAAACACTACTATCCAACCTACCCCTACCCCTACCCCACCCCCACCCACCTTCCACCCCCAATTTTTTTTTAAAATAAAATTTTAAATTTTAATATTTAAAAAATAAAAATATTACCACCCATCCCCTACCCACCCCACCCCACCCCACCCCACCCCACCCTACACCACCCAATTTTTTTAACTTTAGATTTTAATATTTTAATAATAAAAATATTACCACCCAGCCCCTACCCCCTATCCACCCACCCACCCATCCCCACCCCGCCCACCCTCCCACCCCCGCCAATTTTTTTTAAATTTTAAATATAAAAATCTAAAATTTAAAGAAAAAAATTTTGAGGGTGACCAGGAGGGGAGGGTAGGGGTAGGGGTGGGTGTGGGTGGGTAGATAGGGGGTAGAGTTTGGATGGTAATATTTTTATTATTTAAATATTAAAATCTAAAGTTTAAAAAAAAATTTGGGGCGGGGGGTGGGGCTGGATAGCGAGATATGTTGGGTGTTAGAGTTTAAATTTTAAAAAAATATATATATATAAATATTTATTTTTTAATTAATTTATTAACTTTATATACTATTTTTATATATTAATATAATCAATTACAACAACGGAAGGATTTCAAATGATACGGTTTGAGTAAGGATTTAAAATCCATTCAAAAACAACTAAAAAAATTCAAAATCAAATTCATGATTTGAAATCCATTAATTTAAAATCTTTGATTAATAAATCCGTTGATTTCAAGTAGCATCCAAACATGAAGGATTGATTTGAGTCCTCCTCAAATCCATCCATCCAAACACAGCCTTGGTGTCTTCAGCAGGTATCCAATGCCCTTTCGTAGTATACTGTTGTGATGTCATGAAAGTTTACCTTTGACGATCGTACAGAATTGAGTGATGAATGAAAGGAACGAACATAGAGTGGAGAAATGAAGGAAAGGAACCGAATGGAGAAAAAGGACAGAATTAAGTGGAGGATCTAAGAAATACATAGTACCAGCTGCTTAACGTTGATTAGGCATTCATAACAATTGTGGGCTGAAAACATGGGCATGAAATTAGCACCACTAGTTAATGGAGTCCATGCATTTTACAGATCACACCTACACATACTTGAGAGGTAGTCGGACCATTCTGTGAGGTTTGTCATAGGTGCACCACCTCGTCCTTCCTCTTTAGTAAAGCATCCAGTCGAGTAAGCCCTTGTTGGAACTTAGCCTCCCCGAAGGTGCAGTTGAAAATGATCCACAAAGGCTCAGGTTCTCTTTTATATTTACAGGCTTCAGGGTGTAGCTGCACATTCAGTTATTAGTAAGATTAAGAAAGAAACTCCCAATCCGATAATATAATGGATTAACAGATGCATCCTTAAACTTGGATGATGCGATTCCATGTAGCTTCATCCGCCATGATCTGGTGTTGCAACCTGTGGACCCTTAGAACCTTAGATGTGGCCTCGTGATTGATGTCTAATTCACCTAGATTTTGTAGTATTTTTATGTTCGTCTTGAGTTCGTTTTGTTTGTTTTATGTCGTGTTTCTAATGTGTTTGATGAATTTGATGAAAAGTAGTAACTTGAGCTTTTATTGTTGTTAAATACTCCATTCGTCTCATTTCAAATGACACACTTTTTATTTTGGACAGTTCCACAAAAGTTTGCACATTTCCAAAAAAACAAAAAGTTAAAAACAATCACCATTCCCTCATACACTTTATTTACAAAAAAAATCTCTACCTAACATATTTTATCATTTATTATTACCAAAAAATATCATTATACCCCTAAAAGTTATTACGTTCTTAATCTCCGTGCTGAAATTGAGGATGCAATCTTTTGTGGGATGGAGGGAGTAGGTATTTTGGAAGGAGAAAAGAAACAAAAGAGGAGATGAAGTGAAAATCCAAAAAGATGACATAAAACTCGATCGAGTTTTTCCAAAAACTCGATCGAGTTTCTCTTACAGTGCAACTTTGACAAAACAGGGGGAATCACGAAAATTCGACAAAAGTGGAGAAACTCGATCGAATTTTCATGCATAATGACCAGCTGTCAACTTTGAAATTAGGGCTTTCCAAGGTGTATAAATACCCCAAATTTCACTCCTCTAAAAAGATCAGAGCAGTTGCTGCACACCACATTTTTCTCTTCATTTCATCCATCTTCATTTCCATCCATCTACCTTTCAATCTATCCATCCAATTCATCATCCAAGTAGTTAGAAAAGTAAGGGGGAGTGAAGATTGCAAGAAGAAGAATGAGAAGCTCCATTGAAGACATTTAAAGGGGGATTCTAATTCTAGTTCTTGTAAACTTCTTTATAGTTTTATCAATGAGTTTTGGAGATACAATTATCTATGTTGTTTTCTTTAAGACTATGATGGGTTAATCTCCTTTGTGAGATTAGCAATATGAATTTTATTGGATAATTTTTGGTATTTTGCAATTGAATGATTACTAGTATATTGCCCGCATGTTACGCGGTTTATAAAATTTTATTCTAATATTTGATTTAATAAATGTAAAATATATTTATATATTTATGCTTTATATAAACTCCGTATATTTTATATGTTGAATGAAAAATACAAATTTAAAACTTACAATTAATATTCATATTTTATATTAATTAAAATTTTATTATGTTTTCCTTTATTCTTGTATCAATAATGTGATTCAGAATTCACTCTAAAAGTATACTCCCTCCATTCCAGTGTAATGGTTATGATTGCTTTTTGCACGAGAATTAAGGAATGTAATATTTTAATTTATAGTGATGTGAGAGAAATAATATTTTAATGTAAAGTGAGTATGCGTATTAGTGTGATGTATGAGCTTATGGAGAGAGAAATAATTAATTTGTGTGGGTCCCTCTTACAAAAATTTGAAATGTAATTATTGAAGTGGGACACCCAAAATGAAATACGTAACTATTATTGTGGGACAGAGGGAGTATGGATTATTAGGATATTAAATGTATTGATATAATTGAAATAATAATAATTTTATTATTGTATTATGTTAGTGACCAAAAAATAAATAAATTTGAACAAAAAAATATATATCTTACAATCCAATTTTAATTATCAAAGTACTACATAGCACTTTCTTAAATAATGTCACAATTTTTCAAAAAATTACAATAAAAATAATTTTTATTCATTCATGATATGTAATACACCTTTTAATTGAATAACATATAATAAAAAATTTTATTAGTTATATAATATTATAAAATTGGTCGAATTTAAAGTAATATATAAAAATTAAAATAATCATTAAATGATATCTTGTAAAACATTTTTGATTAATATATAAATTATAAAATTGAACGAATTTAAAATAATGTGTAAAAATAAAAATAATCGAAATCCTACATTTAATTATAATTTCATTGTAATTTTTTTTCAATTGAAAGGGTGGTAAAAAAATTATTAAACTAAATTAATTAAAAATATCAAAATAGAACAACAATTAACTAAGAAAGAAATAATTTTGATTTTTAAATCTTAAAATAATATTAAAGAATATATCATAAATAATAGAAACAAAAAATAAAGATTAGAATGCTGAACCAATAAAATATTAATAATGAAATTAATTAATGTAAAATAAAAAAATAATTAATTTATATAATAAATGCTTAACCAATGAAATTCTACCACATTTAATTTTGATAGAGGAGCTTCTCAATATTGCGACAAGTACGTTTTTAAAAAAAATTAAAATAAGAAAATTACTTGCAAATTAGATGTATTAATAAGATTTTATTGAATCATAATAATATTAAATAATTAATAAAAAATTAATTCACTAAACATTATTATATATCAAAATTAAAATTTAATGGATTATTTGTGTAATATGTAATGTATGTAAAATAAAGTAATAAAAACCTTGTATTTAATAATGATCCCATCAGAAATTATATGAATGATTATGAATATATATACTTAGTTAGCTTTTAATGTTCCACCAATAAAAATAGAACACCTATGAATTTTTATTTAGAGAATGATAAAATTGCGACACATGTCTTTTCCAAAAACCTAAATAAGGAAATTACTTCACAAATATATATATTAAGATATTAATTGGGCTTGTTGAATTTCTATCATTGATGTGAATTGCTTGATTCATATGTGTGATTTATGTGGTTAATTGTCTTGAGCATATGGTTAGAATGGGAATTCAATTATGTGTTTGAGATTGTTAATTGAATCATTTCATCATACACTTCTTGTGCATTAGTATAGGATGAGATAGAGATGTCCTCCTATGCTTAGAACCCTTTGATAGAATACTCCGTTGGCTAAATCGAGAGGTCGGTTGATTGAGTGAGGGAATCTAAACCTTAGTGAGTTCATAGTACCTAGAAAGGGAATGTTGCCTATGATTTAGTACCTAATTAAGGAACTCGTAGAGTAGCTAGTATCTATTGGGAGGTGTTTGCTTTGGTCTTGATCATAGGAGCCATTTAGGGACCTTTGTAAGGGTCTACATCATATCCTCGAGAGAAAGTTTAGGTAGGATTAATGATCACTCTTATTCTTAGCCCGAGAGATATATGAATTCATTGCATGATACCTAGATTTTCCTTTCTTTAAGTATTGCTAGTCTCATTCTTTATCTACTTGGTTCATTCATCTATCTTCCGTTCATCTATCTTATTGTTTATCTTGTTATTTAATTGCTTTATTGTCATTTCTTGATTAATTCTAGCATTTGTCATCATCTCTATAAAACTATGACAAACATGAGATCGCTTAGACTCTAGCTCGTTCCTCCATTAAGTTCGATAAATTATATTACTTGGTCACCCCATCTCATAACGACCAATTACCTCGAAGAAGGTAAAATAAGCCTTAAATTCATTGAACTTACCTCACACGTTTTATCTAGAGAAACTCCTTTTGCATTAGTTGTTCACTATGTCGATCACCTCGGCGATAACCACCTCGTCAATCTCCTCTCCATTCCACTTCTCTGCTTCAAAAAAATCCATCAAACACATTGCCATGGCCCTCTCGTCGTCGGCTGTCCACCCGAAAAAACTAAACATTACATTAACATAGTTTTTAGAAGATGATTCCATCAACAAAGATGGAAACACTCCTCCAAAATAGGTGGTAGAGAAAGAAACGAGGTTACATGCTATTTTCTCTATCTTTTATAAATGGGATGATTTGGCATGCAGAAATTTAATTGACATGTTGAGGGTGGTTGAAATGTGATTTAAGTTGTGAAATTGATAGTTGAAAGTAGTTGAATTGGTAAGTAACTTTACATATAAATTTACTCGGTACTAAATTTTTAAGTAATTTTGTGTGCATTTGATTTTCATTAACACTCATCTCAAGGTTAAATCTAATGACATAAAAGATTGAATTCTAAAATTTATACCTATTACTCCTCAATCATTTTAGGTACAACTAATACAATTTGCATCGACCCTAACTGATTATAATGTATACAAATTACTAATTAGAAAAAATATTTTTAATTATTTTCCGTTAATGAAAAAGGAAAAATCCCTATGGGGTAATAAATGTGTACAAATTTATGTACCTTAAACCCTAATAAATTTAATAATTTTAAATAATAATAGTATTTAAATCAGTCCTTTGACACGTCATCGTTTACTAAATGGAAATAAATGACTTAATAAAAAAAAGAGAAAAAACATGTTATTTACGTCTTTAATCCATATTTTCTGAGGAAGTAAAAATGGGAAAAAAATGGAAAGAAATTAAAAAATACGTCGAAACATGAATAAAACAAAAAAAGGAAAAGAAAAAAGGAGGACCCTGTTCATAGTAAGAAATTGGGTTGGTGATGCCCTAATTTTAGCTCATCCTCCATCGAATTTCAATTACTTTTTTCCAGGTGAGATTGTGAGCCCATAATCTACAACTTGTAAACTATTTCCATAGGTCGATCCAACCACTCCTCAGCCACGTCAAATCGCCGCCAAACCTAACGATGACATCCAGCAGGGAAGCGAAAATAGAGAATTGCTTTTGCAATCATGCTGCCAAAACAATGACCCCCTAGAAGGATGAAAATATTGGACGAGGGTTCCTTGGATATGAGAGATATCCAGTGAGTAAAAATTTGTTCTTCAATGAATGACTTGGTTCACTATTCATCATTTGACTAATTTGAAAACTGATAAGAGTTTTTGTAATGCAATCGTGGGTTAGGGTTTTAAGTGTAATTTTTATTTTTATAATCTCAACTATGTTCTATTAGATCCACTATTAATCACGCTAAAGTTGTGATTACAATTACTCATTTATGTCTCTGATTGATTATGTTATCCTGCAAAATCCAAGAATGCAAGTATTTCCGGTGGATTGAACCTCAATTATGTGATCGAGTTAGGAAAATTATTCCAAGATTACTACCAAGTATGAACACGTTGAAAATGGAGAATGAGGAACTAATGAATGTGAACGAGAAATTGGAGAATATGGTGAAATATTTGGAGGATTTAAATGTGAAGTTGGAAGCAAAAAATGCGGGAAACAAAATAACAATCGTGAAGACTAATAGAAAAACTTGATGCAAGTTTCAACTTCTGATGAAGGTTGCAGCAAAAGTGATTGGTTTTTTGTTTGTGATAAGGATTTTGTTTCACTACTTCATACACGATGTAAAAAATAAGTACCCCATGATCAAGTAGTTATTAATCGTTGAATTATAATCGTCGAGTAGTTTTATTGATATAACTTGACATTATGATAAGTGTATTAAAATTGTAATTTTTTTAATCTAAGTTGAAAAGTGGGTGGAGTCTCATGCTGTTTTGATGGATTGAGTTGCTAATTGGTATGATAGATTGAGTTACTAGATTAAATATTAAATATTTTCTAGAAGGATTTGCACTTTTTTTATGTTTTCTAGCAATATTGGCAGAGCACTCATGCATTCGAATCTTACATTATCGGGGTTGTGGGAAACATTTTCAGTCTAATTGAAATGAGTAGTACTGCGAATTATAGTGATTAAGATAATATTTACAACACAAGGGTCCATCTCACAACTCCTTAATCATCAAAGCTCCTTTGCACACTAAGACCAAATGTGTGAAACAAGTCACTTTAGGGTGCTATATGGTGTGTCGCTCTCGACATCTCACTAATGGAGCGTCCTTACATGTCCCCTCAATGTCATATCTTGTACGAATCAAGGTGGAAGAGAGAGATGGATGCTTGTTTTGTTAGTTCTCTAATGCATTACTACTATGAAGGCAGTTGGGATGCAAGTGATCCCAGTGACGAGATTCTTCTAGTCACGCAGTGGCAAATCAATACTGAATTTTACGAGGATCTCACCACAGAATACATTATCAACTAGCTAGAATTCTCCGTAAATGATACCACGCTTTCACCACTATACTGCAACATGAGGATGCATGATGGGACCACTCGACAAATACAGTCCACCTTGATGTTTCTGGCTGGACAGCGTTTCTGTCCACCCCAGTGTTTCCTAAATGAAGGGTGTTTTGGTCCAGTCATGATAAATTGGTTAGAAAATATAACAATTTACATCCTTGCTGGTATTGATGTTTGACTTGTATAGATGAGCTATATTTGCAAACTTTCCTTATTATGATATTTTATGAGTAAATAGTAAAAAATACTTATTTTCACAATTCAACTATCAATATCAACATTCAAACAACTTTATATCTTTTCTAATCAATTTAAGACAAATGGACAAAAATGCCCATACCTTTTAATTTTTAGAAAAATTATTATTTTGACCTCTAATTACACAATGTGGCAAGTTCTATAAAGTAAAAAAAATACCTCATCCGTCCAATTTCAATCTTTATATTTGATTTTTGTAGAGATTAAAAAAATATAATATTTTAATATATAGTGATTTGAAATTTATTATATTTTAATGTATAGTGGGTAGTGGTATTAGTGTTGTGTGTGAGTCTCATCTACTAAAAAAGAAAATATAAACATTGAAGTTGGATACCAAAATTGAAAATCTATACTCCTATAGATTGAAATGAGACGGGAGGAGTATGTTAAAGATAACTATATTGTACAATAATTATAGGAGTAAATGTTATCATATATTTAGAGTTTATAAGTTAAACTTTGGATACAGTTGTAATTAATCATTTAATTTTTAAATTTAAATATAAGGGTGGTATTTAATTAACTTAAGATTTAAATGCTTAAATCTTATAGGTGAATTGATACACTTGGTACATTAGAGTAAAACTTCAAATTTTGGCAAGTTTCAAATTTTAAAAAATCATAAATTGTGAAATGATATGAAAATGACACCACATAAATTCAAAATCTAATTTAAGAATCTTATTTTGGTTTTATATATTAGATGATTTAGTTATTCATGATTTAATAAAGATTATTATTAAATACACATCAATTTTTATTGAATACACATCCTCTAGTTAATACACAACCCCTTTTAACTTCTAATTTATTAATTTTATTTTATATAGACCCCTAAAATTCCAAAATTGTCCTGTTAAAAGTAAAATTATACACACCCCGTTTAAAATTTTTATTATTATTATTTTTTTCTAAAATAAAAACCTTCATTTTTCTTCTTTCTGTGCTTTTATGCTCACTCTCTAATTCCATTCCAGTTGAGTTTTTATGCTCACTCTGTAGTTCGATCATGGCGGATACCATTATGATATCATTCGGCCACTCCTTGTACTGCAACTGCATTCATAATTTTATACCTGCACTTCTCTCTCATTTACCCCATACTCCAAGACAACACCACTCTGATTTCTCCATCGTGATTCCCAATCTCACCCTCAAGTCTGCCATTTTAAGCTGGTGATGTGAACACCACCTTGATCCTCCATAAACCCATCAATTTTTTTTGGCTAAAAAAATCATTCGCAGATTAATTCCTAAAGTTAACTCGGACATAGAGTAACATTTCCGTCCAAAGCTCTGATGAGTCAGTCACTCACTGGAATGGATCAACAACTCCTCTCACGCAACTAGGTCTTCTTGTACATGCTTTTTCTATGCTATCAAAATATTTGTAGGTTTGAATCATTTGATTTTCTTAAAGAGGAAGAGCTCTTTCTGAGATAGAAAAGCTCATAGATTCATGATCAGAAGGAGGTGCTTAATTATCGATAGAAACTGAGATAGACCCAAGAGGAGACTCATGCACTCTACGAAAACTCTCTGCCGATGCTTGCTTGATCAAGAGAGAGTCGAAATGAGGGAACAACGACGTAGCTAGGTGTTTGGAGATGGCCGGATGCGGCAGAGAATAGACTCTGTAGCAAATGCTAACGTGGTCGTTGTGTATTTTGTTCTTGTTGCCATTTCTATCGTCATTGAGTATATAATCCATTTAATTGCAAACGTGTATATATATTTGTATGTAACATATTTATGTATGTGTGGGGTGGGGTTGAAGTGGTTGAAATTAAAACATAAATGGCACTATATGAAGCTCTGAAGAATATTATATTTGGTGAACAATATTTGACTTTTTACTCTCTTTTCCTTAGTTATTAGAAAGAACTAGTTTTATTTTTTAAATTATACAAACAAGATTAATCAATATTTAAATTTTTTTGGATTTGAAATAATAATTTTTTATTCTTTTTGGTAAAGAGTTATCACAGTATGATTTTTTTAAGAGAAAATGAATGGATGAATTAATTAATTTGCAAGTGACGTTTATTTCGCAGATTGGGTGTGGCGTATAGAAAAAAATATTTAATTAGTTTTAAAATGTGCACAGGGTGTGTATTTAATAAATTAAGGATAATTTAGACATTTTATAAATATATAATTTAATGGAAATAACTTGGGGAGTGTTCTATTTTTTTTCATCGTATCGGATTCTATTTTGGGTCAAAGTTTAATACATTGGTTTCCTCCTTAGCCTTCTCTCTCCTACTTTTTTCCCTATACACATAAGTTGCTCACCTTTCTCTCTCCTCTGCTCACTTTTCTCTTTCCTCGCTATTTAGATTAGATAGTCGGAGCAAAAATCACGTAACTGATATTAATGATGATGAGGACTCCTGCCGCCGTCTGAAAAGCGATCGACCAACTCCGTCCTCTCGATGCCGGGTGACTGGACTTCTAGTCCGGCGATGTCGTCTTCCAACATGCTGAGGCTTTCCTTCTGCTGAGAGAAAATCCATGTCTCGATACTCTCATGGTCGTGCGTCATTCTGGTGTTGATGGTTACCAGATCTTTCATGATTTCTAACATGATTGGACATAGAAAATATGATGGAGTATTGATTTCCACAATTGAAGGAGATGATCACGGTTTGAATCTCTGATGTGAAAGAATGTTGAAGAGAGAGAAGAATGTTTAAATAAATAATTGATTTGAAGAGGTGGGAGGATTGGGTTAGACTTTTAATAAGGGGAGAGTCTGGGGGATAGAACTTTTAAAAAGTTTAACATTGAAAAGTGTGTGGAATATGTGTGAGAGAATATGAGAAAATGTGTGAAACATGGTTAGAGTAAGAAACGTCCACTAGTTCCATAGATGAAGTAATACCTCTTGGCTGATAAGATCTTCTACAAAAAATAATTAGGATACTATTTGAAATAATTTGACCACTCTTAAAAATTAATTAAATTGTATGCAAACTATACCTTTCTAGATCACCTTATATAATTGGGTTAATCTTTGAAATTAATTAGATCACTTTTTGGAATTAATAGGATAACTCTTTAAAATTAATTAAATTGAATACAATATATACGTTATTAGATCATTATATAAAAATAATTAAGTTATTCTTTGGAATTAATTGAGTTACTCTTTATAATACTCCCTCCATCCCGCAAAAATAGTTACACTTTCTTTGTAAATTACAAAGGAAGTGTAACTCTTTTTGCGGGATGGAAGTAGTATTGGATTACTCTTTATAAAAATGATTGCAGGTTTATAGTAGAGTGTGTAGGGATGGTTTGATGTAAGTGATGATTAATTAGGAGAAGTAGTGAGGGTGCAGGCTTTTAGAGAGATATTTGTGTAGTGTGATGGTGTGATGTGATGAGATATTTGTGTAGTGTGATGGTGTGATGTGATGGATGATTAATTGAGAGAGAGTGTGTGAGAGTTGATGATGTGTTGAGAGGTCATTAATTAGGAGAGATAGTGAGGTTACAGCTTTTAGCAAGTAAGAAATTGAGAAATATGTGGTGTGATGAGGTGGCATATAGATAGATGGATGTGAAGCTGGAGAATCAACGCTTTTACTTAACCAGGATCCGATTCTACCATATTTGATAGGACCGGTCCTACACAAGTCTAATTTAATTATATAATAATAGGGTGTGCATTCAATAGAGGGTGTGCATTTAAAGAACCTTTAATAAATTTACTTCTAACAAAGCGGATTTGTTTAGTACTATTCTCTTATTTGTAAAACTAGTATAGTACCCGCATGTTACGTGGGATTACAAAAAAAATTATTTTATTTAATTAAATACAAATGTATTAATATATTAATAATTAAATACACCATAAATTACAACTTTAAGTTTTATAATTAATATTGTATGCCTTTTTTATAAAAAAACTAGATTCCGTGCACCTCATATTGAGGTGCTAGCTCGGGCGGATGCATAACTTAATTTTTAGCCCAATACTTAAATACAACTAAGCAATAGTTTTTAACCAAAAAGATATAAAAGGGTTCATACTTCTTATAATAATACAAGACGTCAAGTGTAGCATTTTCAGTGGCACATAGGAAATGATATACACAAGTAAATACTGTTAAATCTCTTGGTATTTTTCACGACGAAGCATATGGCATATTGTCACAGAAAGATTTTAATAGAAATAAAGTCGCATTTGTTCGTAGCAAAAAAATAAAAAATTCAAAGATATATCCGCGTATAAGTATGGAAAAAATTAAAAATACAGTGGAGAGAGAGCAGAGAAGCAGTGGGCGAAAAATCTTTTTTGCATATTTTTTTATAAAAACTGTACCTTAATTATAGAGCATAAACACTTAAGGAGTAAACAGGTGTAGGGATCAAGGACATAATATAACACAAAAGAATGTGCTGCATAAGCAAGAATGAAGTTGATTATTAAGATGAATGCATACAAGGTGTATCAGTGTATGAAAGTTCGATTATATACAAGTTAGGTAATTTTAACATGATAGTATTCACATTCAATATTATAAACATTGCAAGATGAAGAACTGATGCCAACTAACTAATGCCACAAAATGGGAAGTCTAAACTCTTTTTAAAGACATCGTGTTTTTGGACGAGCAATTCTACATTCACTTTAGATTTTCATTTATCAAGGGAAGAAAAAATTTCAAATCAAAGTTTATAAGACAAATAGCTATAAGATCTCATCATAAAGCTGCAAACTATCACTGGAATAACAGTTATGCTGAAATCAATAAGAGCAAGAAATATCTTGCTTCCTGATCAAATACTCTATTTAGTGATGTCTAACTACTAAATTTATACATGTTGGTCTGTGTGACCATAGCAACGAGGTTAATATGATTAATTAGTGGTGCTCTGAAACTAAATTCAATGATAAAAATAAGCAATCAAGAATGAGACAATACATAGAGCAAAGTAAACTTATGTTTGCAAATATGAAGTTCACAAAGTTGTATGTGATTTCATTTCCTAAAACACAACTGGAAAATCCAATAGAGTTAAGTAAGACTTGAGAGAAACTCATGAAGAGTATAAAATCCGAAACAAATAAATGTGGAAAGCTTTTTCCAGAAGTTCCACTACTTGTACAAATTTTCAATCAAATCTATTTTTGATGGAGTTGGTATCAAGAGAACTCTTGCTTTTTGCAAAATAAATTAATGTAATTTAGTGGTATTTAGATAAAAATATTAAAGTAAAATACTCTGCTTCATAAACACAAGAAGATCAAAGACATTTGGATACATTTATACAGACATTAATTAAGTATCTTGACAACAATACTTATTTTTCTACACATAATATCTTATCATATGCTTCTTCTCTTTGTCGTGCAGTGCAATAGGTGCAGGTGCACAATCATTAAAAATAGAGTGGCTAACATATTTTACATCCGTGAGAGTAAAACCCCAGGAAACTAAGTTTTTCTCAATTTCCATTCAAAGTTAAATCCGTTGCAACAATAAAATAGGTAGTCTCAAGGTTTTCACGAATTCAACTCTTCTTAGATATTTAAACATTTGAGCTTGCATACATTATCTTCATTAACAAAAATTAAAGGGAGAAAATGAACATTTAAGTATAAAACACAAGCAATTGGTTGTTTTATATTCAACGTAGACTATTTTTTCATTTACAAACTTTAAATGTGGATTTGTATTATTTTGAAATGACTTACTAAATTTATCAGTAAGCGTTTGGAATTCACACATCTACTGTACTCATTGAAATAGCTAATAATTAGATACACACTTAATATTTATCAATTTGTTGTATATGTGTAGAGAACTATGATAACTCATCTTCTATTTTCATTTGGATAGATATATATGACATTATAGTGCAAAAGCATGTGAGATAAACTTTTCAATTAAAATTTTTTCTCCAAATATGGCATACAAAATTGAAAAAAGGGTAAAAGTAGAGCTCAAACGGACACACATTAAGAAATAAGCATGAAATTACAAATTTATAACAACATGGAAAACTACGCAATAAAGATCCACTAACAAGGGAAATTGTACCTGAGCAAACGAATACCTGAAAGAAAGCTAAACTAATCCTTTGAGATAAATCCAAAAAGGGAACCAACTACTGCCACTTGCACCTGAATCGATCCTGCATGAGATGATTATTTCAGGAGAAGCTAAGTTTGTATGTGAGATGCGAATTTAACAAGCATAATATAAACCTCAGTTCTCTGTTTGCGACGCTCCACAAAGTAACTTATGTCTTCAATTTAACCCAAAAATGGGGAAGAAAAGGAAAATAAAAGGAATCAATTAACCCAACAGAGTACACAGGTTAAAGACCATATATGCCGCAGTAATAGCAGAACTGAATCACGAAAATTAACAGAAACAGGAAAATGTATTATGAATTCGACAGTAATTTATGCAAGAGGTGGAGAAAGTGGCCAGTGAGAAAATTGATTGATATGAAGTGGTGAAGAATACCACCACGGGAATCTCAAGAGAATACCAAATTTTGTGGTGCCATCTTGAGTACGGTGAAAACCTAATTGATCATCTTGACCAAGAAATTGAATAAGGTTTGTGCATCACCACCGTGACATGAATCGCAATAAAGAAAATATGTGCAACACGGGTGTGAAACTTGAGGAAGAAACTGATGAAGAAGTAGATTAAAGACTGACGAAGAAACTGATGAGGTGAAAAGTGGCAAAGGTGGAGGGAGAGCATGTTTGTATCTCAGTGAAAATAGGGACGATGATGAAGCGATATAAAGGTAGAGGGACACGTATAATGACGCGTGAGCAGAAGTTGATGCATTTGAATTCTTGCAACTTCTTGCCGAGGGGTAACTGGCCATTTTACTGGTCATTCCCCTTATATATATATATAGTAGATATAATAATATATAGTATTTTTATAATCTTTTAATCTATATAAATTTATGTTCTATGTAATCGGGAAGACAAAAAATTTAGAATCTATGCATCCGAATTTTTTTCTTCACAACGTACTATATTAATTTTAATTTAATAATAAATATTTCACCTTTATGTTCAACTGTAACATTAATTTTGCATACAAAAACTGTGTAATTTTTTACTACACATATTTATGAGAAATTGCAAGAAATTTAATCCAATAACAAATTGTATTAATTTTTATTCACTAATATCTATTTATTTATAGGCGTATTTATATTAAATTTAGCTACACGAATATTACTTAGTGCATCCGAGTGTACGTGATATTTTTTCAATTTACATTAATGACAATTTTTTTTAGTTAAATGATTTTATAAATTTTGATGGGTTAAAATTAGTATTAAGTATATATTAAATTATTTATTAATTATTCAACCAATTAAATTTTCAAAAATTTTATAACACTCCCTCCATCCCCTTCAAATAGTACCTTTTTTTCATTTTGGATATCCCACCTAAAGGGTCACATTTTATTTTTTATACATATGGGATCCCACACCCCCACTAAAAACACCCACATCGGCTCTACTTTATTGAGTTTAAACTCACTTTTAAATCAAACTTACCAATGTGAGCATGAGTTTAAACTAAAATGGTCTCTGACAGTTTATACTTATAAATCGAGTTTATTTACAAAAGGAAGGAATTCAATTTGTGTTAAAGACAAGAGAGTGAGAAACGCTCCATCAATTAAAATGAGAGTGCACTACATTTGCCATAGAAGGTGGCTGGAGAGATAAATAGTGACAATTCATCAAATTAACTATCTACCATCTTTAAATTATGTCTATACCCAAAAAATTTATATATGTTGAAAACAACATTTTTTTACATGATGAAAATAATTTTTGTATCTGTTAGAACACAGAAAATTTGATTTTGTCAGAAAAGATAATGTAACCGTTGTGGCAATGGTAATTTTTTTTTTTTAAAATTCTATAAATATGTGGAGATTTTTTTTATTAACATACACACCACAACATTCTATTTCTTCCATCACATAAAATTTTTTACTCTATCATTTTTCTCAAGTCCTCTCACATGTATAAAAATAATAGTGGATTTTTTAGAAATTTTTTGGATTCCCAAAATATATCTGATGAATCCTTTTCTTCACTAAGTTCCACAAAATTTTCAAATTTTCCTATTCAATCAATCCACTCAATTTCCATCCTTCATTCCAAAAACACAATTTTATAATAATCCAACTCAAGAAGAGACATAAGATCATGATGATGGCAATGTTTGTAGTAAAAAAAAGTCACGATTGAGCAAAGAAAAAGACGAACTAATCACTTATTCTTTTATCACTATCAGTGATGACTTAAAAATTGGCGACGGTAAAAAGGGAGTGCATTTTGGGAGCGGGTTTCAGCCTACTACAATGAAAATCATCATGTAGGCTTAATCAAGAGAAATGCGAGCGTGATGAAATCACACTGATATATAATAATTAATCGAAAGGTGGATGTATTCAATGCTTGCTACAATAGTGTTTATGAGGTATATAGGAGCGGTCACAGATGCAGATGAAAATAATGGTGTTGTATTTAATCTCGAGCATGTCTGGAATAAAGTGAAGGATCGTCCAATATATTGTCCAAAAAATAGTGATTACTGTGGGACATCAAAGAAAACGAGGACGTCGGAGTCGGATGCAAGCAATACATCATCGAATAGAAATTTTCATCTAAATATTGATCTAAATGATGATGAACCTCCTCCAATTGAACATAAGGCAGAAAGTGAAAAGCTAAAAGAAAACGAAAAGCTAAATCATGTGAAAACTTTAAAAGATTTGATGATATTTCTATGAAATTCTCAAATGTGCTCGAGAGGTTTTCAGAATATACAGAAGTGAACAAAAAAGAAATTGAGTTAAAGGAGCACGACATCATAATGAAAGAGTGGGGAACTATTAATACAAATACATAAAATTTTTTAGAGATATTCTCATCTTACACAAGCAACTATGTAAGAAGATCATGGAAAAAATGAAACTATTAAAATAAGTAGAACTAGCCATTCTATTTGTTTATTACTTATTTGTAGAACGTTCTTATTGTTTTTTCTTAATGATTGTAATTTTCACTAGTTTAATGTAATCTTCTATTTTAAAATATTATATGTTTGTGTTATTATATTAATATTCTATTATATAAGTTTTTTATTTTTCTTTTCATAGTTGACCGTTAAAAACTAGCCGTTGGATTATAGCCATTGTAAAACTAGCCATTGCAATATAGCCGTTGCAAGGTGAGTTTGCAATATATATATATGCATAATCAATGAAATTGTTGCATTCTCAAATATTTTTGTTCCACTCACACAAAGTTTTTCCACCCTAAAATGTCTCAATATTATAACAATAACAGCTCTGCCTCATCCATTGATCAAGAATATGAAGTCAAAAATTACGAGAGACCAAATTCGCCAGATGAAGAATTCATATTAATGTTAGTCAATCAAGAGCGACAACTACTAGAAGCATATCAATAATAATTCGAGATAACATAATGAAAAAGGTTCATAGAACGAAATTGTGAATCCGGACATGAAAGACTTGTGCATGATTATTTTTGCATAAATTCTATATACCGAATAACTTATATAGAAGACAATTTTGAATGCGGAGAGAGTTATTCATTCACATAGTAGAAGTATTCGAGGGTCAGTCTCCTTATTTTCAACAGGGGGTCGATGCTACAAAGAGACAAGGTTTGTCACCACTACAGAAATGTACCGCAACTATTCGCCAATTAGCTTATGAAGTCTATGCCGACCATCTTAATGAGTATCTTCGGATGGAAGAATCAACTTCATTGAAATGTCTTTTCCAATTTTGCAAAAACATGGTTGAAATATTTACTTGTCAATACCTGGGAAGACCGGCGTATTACGACATTCAACGTCTTTATCAAATGCACGAGCAGAAACATGGGTTCCCTGGTATGTTGGAAAGTCTTGATTGTATGCATTGGGAGTGAAAGAATTGCCATGTTGAATGAAAAGATCAATTTACAAGAGGTCATGGCTCACCGAAGCAGTCGCGCCTCAGGATTTATGGATATGGCATGCATTTTTTAGAGTTGCAGGTTCGCGTAGTGAAAATAACGTATTGCATGAATCTTCTTTGTTTAACAATATTTCACAAGAAAATGCGCCCACTGTTAATTACACCGTGAATAAAATACAATATACATAAACTGATGGAGTCTATTCAGAGTGGGCAACTTTTGTCAAAGCATATTCATGTCCACAAGATCCAAAATGAAGATTGTTTAAGGAAAAACAAGAAATTGCATAGAAAGACGTTGAAAGAGCATTTGGAGTTCTCCAAGCTCAATGGGTAATCATGAAAGGACCAGCTCATTTTTGGTATAGAAAGAGATTGAAACTCATAATGTTAACTTGCATTATTTTACACAACATGATTGTCGAAGATGAAGGAGACATGGTCACAAATTGGTCAAATGACGAAGGTTATTATCATGTACAGCCTATTCAAGGCTCGAATCGAGAGTTCCAAGAATATCTTCGAAGAGATTCCAAGCTACGTGATAATCATGCTCATCACCAACTTCATGATGATTTAATTCAACATATTTGACTACGCTTTGGTAACAATTAATAATTTTTATTTTCTCGTATTATGTATATTCCTAATTATTGTACTCATTTATTTTGTATTATGCATTGTTTTAATTATTGTACTAATTTATTTTGAATTAGTAATTGTCAACTACAAAGAATATCTTAGTATTACTAAGAGATACATACATACCAAATTATTATAACAAGATACACAATTAAAGATTACATTTCCAATATTACCCTTTTAATATATTTCTTTAGAATAGCAAAAGATATGACAACATTCCTTAATTATTGTAGTTGGTTATACACTCATCTAAATTAATTTTTTTCATCTTATCCAGATAAGTTTTCTCTCTCTCTCTCTCTTTCTCTCATCGTTCTAGTATACAATATTCCTATGCCACAACCATGATTCTTTGAATGGATTATCCTTTGATATTATTGTCGTTGCACAAATTGTTGCACATGAAATATTATTGGTGATACACATATTTTTTTTTGCAAAAATAATATTATTATTGTTGTAAAACTTTAAAACTATTACACAGGAATTATTATCCCTTAAATTTTGCCACTCTAAAATTTTTATGTGCAACATAAAAGTTTGTGTGCAGCTAGTTTGTGTGAAGCTTGTTTTGCGCAGCATAAAAATTTGTGTGCAGCTTGTTGTGTGTAGCATAAAAGTTTGTCTGCAGCTTGTGTTGTGCATCATAAAAGTTTGTGTGCAGGGTAATTATTATGTCAATAAAAAATATTGGGTGCGGTGTAAATTTTATATGAAAATCGTTAATATTTTTTACAGCGTAATTGTTATGTGCAGTGAAAACATCATGTAAATCTTAAAAGTATTTTGTAAACGTAAATGTCATGTGAATTATAAATATTGTGTGCATAAAAAAATGCAACATAATTTTATGTTAAAAGTCAAGAAAGATTCAAAATACAAATAACTAAAATCATAATTAAAAAAATCAACTTTTCAGAAACATTATTTTCAATTAAAAATTCATCCAATTCTCCATTTTTCCTAAAATATACCGTGCTTGAGTAATTATGGGAGGCGGTGGTCAAATTCTGGAGAAGAATTGTTTTTCAATTTTGGAAGAAAAAAAGTTCTGAACAAATCCATCCATTTTAAAGACGAAAGAGTTCGGTTGATATAAAAATGGGGAATTGATTTCAATAAACATTGAAAGTCGACTAAAATAATGAATAAAATATATATAGAAAGAATAATTTATTATTATTTTAAAATAGGGATAATATTGAAATATTTTAGTGAAATATGGTAGTTATGAATAATTTAATTTTGTCCATGTATCTAACAATAATATCACTATAAAACATGTATCTCACAATAATTATTCCATTTATTTTTAATGTTTGAATACAATTTAATTATATTACTATATATATATATATATATATATATATATATATATATATATATATTCAATATATAATATAAATATATATTTTATTTAAAATAAATTAAATTAAGTATAATCATAATTTTTTGTTTAGAGTATTTAACATTTATATAATAATTTAAAGGGTTAATTACATGAAAAATCTCAATCTTTTCGTCGATTGCGAATTAGTCCAAATTTTTAAATATTTACAAATAAGTACCCGACTTTAAACTCGTATTGCAATTCGAACCATCGGGCAGTCATTCAGCTGTCCGGTGCTAACATGTCGACCCACTGTAACAAATGAAATAATAAAAAATGCTAAGCTCCAATATGTTTTGACTTTTGTCCTTCGTCTTCACTCTATCATTCTCGTCCTCATCTAAAAACTTGAATCCATAACCACCACCACCTTCTCCGCGGCCACCACCTCTCCCTCCCTGTCTACCTTGTTCTTTAACCGCCACGACGGCGCCGAAAGAGGTGTTGAGAAGAAACACAGAGTATGGAAAGTCATGAAGGGAAGGTTCGAGAGGACGCCAAAAAGGGTCCAAAAACTCAAGATGGGTCCAAAAGGAAAGGTTCGAGAGGACGCTAAAAAAGTCTTGATGGCAGAGCTGAAGGAAAGACTGGTGTTCGAAGCTGATGACCAGCCAACCATGGTTTACATTCTGATAACATAGAAACAGAAGTGGGTAAACAAAGTGTATTTAGAAAGTTCTTATTTCCTTCATGGTTATTGGTAAAACTCAAAGCAGATTGGAGTTTAGCATTTTTTATTATTTCATTTGGTATAGTTGGCCGGTACGTCAGCATCGAGCAGCTGGATGACTACCCGGTGGCTCGAATTGCAATACGAGTTTAAAGTTAGATACTTATTTATAAATTATAGGGTTAATTACGTGAAAAGTCCTAATCTTTTTGCCGATTGTGAATTAGTTCAAACTTTTGGATATTACAAATAAGTACCCGACTTTAAGTCTGTATTACAATTCGAATCACCGAGCTGTTGGAGACCTGCCCGGTAGCTGACATGTCCGGCCTTTATCCACGTCATCATCCAGATGTTAAAATAAAACAAAATAAAAAACGAAATGTTGAATTTATCCACTCCCATATCATCGTTAAGCAAAAAAATGTTCTCTTTTTTCAAATGGAGATTCTTCTGTAGAAAACAATTGAATTTGTTAAAAGTAATTTGTATCTATATGATGAACATATGCAAACTCCTAAATCAATTAAGCCTTCATTCTCTAGTATTATCGAAGGCTTCTTAGAAAATATTGGCAGTGAAAGCTAAGAACAGGTCGGAGGCCTCTCACCGATTCCTCAAACTCTGTGCCGATTCTAGAAATGTATAACCGGCTAAACTCTTGGCATGATTAGTGTCGATCATTTTGAGAGAGAGAGAGAGAGAGTTTAGCCATTTCTGAAAAATTTTAATTTAAATTACTTGACACAGATACTATTCTATTGTCTACAAAATCGAGGCAGCGGAGCGTCATTAATGGCAAAGGCGGCGATTAGCCCCAAGGTTCAGCGATGTACTCGCTCTCCATCATTCAATTCAACGGCAGCGGCGGCTCCAAGAACGACTAGGACCTCCGAGCGGGTGTGGCCCTCTGCGCACGCGCCACCTTCCTTGGCCACGTGGATGCGCTGTGGGAGCTCGGCCACTGCCTGCAGGATGGTTACGGCGTCAAGTCCGCGGCGCCGATTCTAATTCCAAGCCAACGCGCGTGAACATGGAGAGCTGTGAAGAATGGGAATCTTACCAAACGGCGTCGTATTATTCAACATTTCTTTTTTTTTAATTTTATTTTAACAGCTGGACAATAATGTGGATAAAAACAGGACACGTCAGCAACCGGGCATGCCTCCAACTGCCCGGTGGTTCAAATTGTAATACAGGCTTAAAGTCGAGTATTTTTATTTGTAAATATTCAAAAAATTTGACTAATTCGCAATCGGCAAAAAAATTGGGACTTTTCATGTAATTAATCATTTTTTTATATGTACCTTAATTAATATTTTAAAGTATTTAATGATATTAAATTAAATTCATATGTCAGTTTAAAAATTTAACATTAGATTTTATTTTATGTTTGTTTTTTAATTTTGTGAAGTTTGAAAATCATAAATCAAGATGTTTGTTTTCGAATTTAAAACTCTGTCTTACATTCAAAATCCATACCCCTCTCCTCTCTCAACTTTTTTTATACATAAATTAATGCATCCCCATATATCTATATACATTCTCTCTTTTTAATTAATATATTCTTTCTCTCTCTATCATTTTTCATATTTTTTTATACATAAATTAGTAATTTTACATATTGATTTAATATAAAATTAAAATCTACTTTTGTTAAAAACTCAAAACAAATGTTTGTTTTCCATTTTGAAAACCACATGTAGGGGTGTAAACGGGTAGGGTATGGTACGAGTACACCTAATCCATACTCTACCTGTATCTTATTTTTTACCCTTACCCTACCCTATTACCCTCAAATGTATCATCGGCTAGAGTACGGATAATATCCAACCGGTAATGGATAATCAGCGCATAAACGGTTATCCGAAATTTTTAAATGGTTACCCTTGTCAACCAAACAATATATCACTCTAAAATACACAATGATATAAGAAAATCAAAGTAAATGCAAAAGATTAAAAAAAATAAAGAAGAAGATTATATACTAGTATGTGCGTTATAAAGTGGAATCATTTTTTCAAACTATACAAAAACATATATTTATATTTCTATGTATATATATAAAATATAATAAAATATACTATATATTATATATATATATATATATATATATATATATAAAGTAATCGGATAATCGGGTAGGGTAATTGGGTATTTTATAAATACCATATCCTACCCCTACCCTCAGCATTTTCAATCTGATACGGGTACTACCCTACCCGATACCCGAATATACTCTACCCTATATTTACCCGATAGGGTATTACCCGCAGGACACATGAATATATATCACCTCTAATAATAACAGAGTAGTCGATTAATTTTCAAAATTAATTAATTCATAGAAAACGTACTCGGTGATCTCTCACACGCACGCCAACTGATGACAGAATTTCACGGCGATCTTGTGGTTCGTCCCCCACTCTCTCTCGCACTTTCTCTCTCCTCCATTTTTAACTCTTCCCGATTCAAATCTACAATTCATTTGCTTTCACACGCTAAACGGTAATAAACAACCAAAGAGGCGAAGTTACTGTACTGTGATCCAATCTCCCCATCTTCATCAATCATTATAATATACTCTCCATGTGAATATAAGAAAATCAAAAACCCATAAAAATTCAAGCCTCTTACGCTGTATGAAGGATATTATTATTATTATATATATATACACACATATTTCAGTGTAAATCGAGAGCGGAGTTATCAATCCCACACACCGACACTACGCGTTTCTACTGAGACGATGGGCCAATGAGCTGAGTTGATGATTCGTATGCCCCAGATCTGTATTGGGATAATAAAGGTACGTGGAGAAACCAACTGCTCAAGCTGATTCCCGCGTGTGTTTATAATGCGTGTTTGAGAAATCTTGGAGTTTTCTTGTTTTCTGAGTGGTGATTTTGTTCAGATCTTATTTCTCTTATTCGGGTTTCCGGGTTTCATTTATTGATGCTTTCTTCAATTCTGATAAGCGTTCTAGATCTGTGCTGTTCAAATTTTTGTGTTTCTTTAGCAAGATTGTTTGAATCTGAGCGATTGAAGAATGATTATTGCTTCATTGCGAGATCTCTTGATGTGTAAAGATATATGAATGTGATCTAATTTTCAGCAAGTTAGCATTACGAGAATTGTAAATTGGTGAGATTTCTATGTATCTCTATCTTACTCTGATCTACTGATTATCTGGTTTTGGAAAGTTTCGGAAGTATTAATGTCTACTATTATTGCTCTCAGCTGTTGACAGTTGGATTTAATCATTTAATCTAAAACATTCTATGCTACTGAGTCCTAGTTGATGATTTTACTCTTTATAGTATTAAGTGCATGTTAGTATGATTATTGAGTTATCGAGTCCTAGGATGTGGTTATTTTCTTCCCTCGTATCTTGATGAAGTTTGATGTTATTCTGGATGAATGGGCTGCTTTGGTTTAATCTTATCTTTTGCTTCTGTTGTAGGTGCAATAAGAACAAAAGAATCGGGATAGATTGAAGTGAAAAAGGTTGAAGTATGGCTCTAGGGAAGTACTCCAGAGTTGATGGTAGGAAATCATCATCTGGCTATTGTTCAACAGTCACAATTGTGGTCTTCGTAGCCCTTTGTTTAGTTGGGGTATGGATGATGACATCGTCATCTGTGGTCCCAGTCCAAACTTCGGAAGTTTCTCAGGAGAGCAAAAGTGATGTGAAGACTCATGTATCTGAGAGCAATGCTGAGAACAAAAGCAATGAGGATAGCAACACTGGAAGTGAAGATAATGTTCCAAGTGATGAGGGAAAACAGAAGCAGTTTGAGGATAATCCTGGAGATTTGCCCGAGGATGCAACCAAAGGGGACAATAATGTTAATGCAAATCAGGTGGAGAAAAATGATGCACCTGAAGAGTCCGAAAAAAACACAGAGGAAAAGCCAGAAGAGAAGTCTAGGGATGATAAGAAAGATGATGTGGAAGAAACAGGAGATGGTTCAAAAGATGAATCAGAAAATGGAGAGAAAAATAAAGTTGATGGTGACTCTAAGGTGGAGAATCAAGACTCAGAATCTGGAGAGGCGAAAGGAAATAATTCAGATGAGAAGACTGATGAAGACTCTGACAAAACTGATGGAGAGAAAGGAGATGATCAGATAACAGAGAAAGGGGAGACTAAGAATGATGAAAAGTCAGACAAAGATTCCTCTGAGAAAAATGACAAATCCAGTGATGTTTTTCCTTCAGGGGCCCAATCAGAGCTATCAGATGAAGCAACAACCCAAAATGGGTCATTTAAAACTCAATCAACAAAGTCAAAAGATGAGAAAGAAGCCCAAAAATCATCTGAATCAGAGAATTCAAATAAGTATAGTTGGAAGCTTTGCAAGACGACTGCTGGACCTGATTACATTCCTTGCCTTGATAACTTTCAGGCAATAAAGAAACTCCCATCAACTAAGCACTATGAACATAGGGAGAGGCACTGTCCAGAAAATCCTCCTACCTGCCTCGTTCCCCTTCCAGAAGAGTATCAACGCTCAATAGAGTGGCCTACAAGTAGGGAAAAGGTATAATACTTGATGAGAGCATATTTATTTTAATTTTTTTGTTTTCTGTCTTTCTGAGTAGATTGTTTTCCTTTCTTCAGATTTGGTACCATAATGTTCCCCATACCAAGCTTGCTGAAGTTAAAGGACACCAGAATTGGGTCAAAGTTAGCGGTCAATACCTTACCTTCCCTGGTGGTGGCACTCAATTTAAACATGGTGCTCTTCATTACATTGACTTCATACAAGATGTAAGATATTACGTTTGCCTCAATGCATTTGCCAGTGCATCCACATCTCTGCCTCCTTTAAGGAAACATTGTATATATTGTGTTTATATCCCTCTGTTCATGAATGATCTCAATTTTTTGAATTATTCTGAATTCTATTGTGGGGTTATTTTTATCATTTTTTGTGAGGTAGAGGTGGTTGTTATTAATTCTCTGAATATTGGTAGCTTGAGATGGCTGTTTTCACTTGTTTTCTGTCTCATGTCTTTCCTGCTAAGTTCAATATCACCTGATTTTTTACACGTGAAAAAAATAGCATTTTGCTCTATTCATATTTTATGTAATAAAGTTTTTTAAGGTATATTCAAGAATACAATATTTATTTTTACCATCTTTTCTCTGCTTAAATTTTTAAAAATTGTTAAATGACCTTATTGTTGGTTTCTAACTCTATTACTTGATCTTAATCATACGTCGTGCAGTCTGTGCCTGACGTAGCCTGGGGGAAGCGTACTCGAGTTGTTCTGGATGTTGGATGCGGGGTTGCTAGCTTTGGGGGTTTTCTGTTTGACAGGGATGTGTTGACCATGTCATTGGCTCCAAAAGATGAACATGAGGCCCAGGTTCAATTTGCTCTTGAAAGAGGAATCCCAGCAATATCTGCGGTTATGGGTACTGCGAGACTCCCATATCCTGGTAGAGTGTTTGATATTGTTCATTGTGCACGTTGTAGGGTGCCCTGGCATATTGAAGGTACTTAAATATCCCCTAGAATACTTAAGATTAGGCTTCCTAAATGTATTTCTATTATTGAACTGTGTATATTTCATTCTTATGATTCTGAAATGTAGATGCTATTTTAATTACATTATTTTCATTGCAAAATTTAGGCGGCAAACTTCTGTTGGAACTGAACCGTTTATTACGACCTGGTGGCTTCTTTGTTTGGTCTGCCACTCCAATTTACCAGAAACTTCCTGAAGATGTTGAGATTTGGGAAGGTAAATTCTGCAATCTCAGCTTTGTGTGAAGCTTTGTTTTTCTGGTTCTTAGTAGTAACTTGTGCATTTTCCCGGTAATATTAACAGCCATGAAGAAATTGACAAAAGTTATGTGCTGGGAAGTTATCTCAATAACCAAGGACAAAGTTAATGGAGTAGGAATTGCTGTATATCGCAAGCCTGTGTCAAATGAATGTTATGAGAAAAGGTCTAAAAGTGAACCTCCACTATGCGAAGAGTCTGATGATCCAAATGCTGCCTGGTATGCTTATCTTTACAGATGCACGTCAGTACTTTAAATAATAATAAGATTATTGTAAGCTGTTTGGCGAAACCTGAAAGTTGTGGCACAAACTAGGTTTTAGGATTTATTTTGACAAGTCATATTGTTATGATCAGGAATGTACCTTTACAAGCATGCATGCACAAAATACCTGTTGCTTCATCAGAACGGGGGTCTAAATGGCCAGCGGAGTGGCCTGAAAGGGTTGGGAAAGCTCCGTATTGGTTGTCGAGCTCGCAGGTTGGAGTTTATGGCAAACCAGCTCCAGACGATTTTGTGGCAGATTATGAGCACTGGAAACGTGTTGTTAAAAACTCGTATCTTAAAGGATTGGGAATAAACTGGTCGAATGTGAGAAATGCCATGGACATGCGAGCTGTTTATGGAGGGTAAGCCAGTGAAACAAAGAAATGGGTGACTGCTTTATACTCTCAATAATGACCCCATCCTTGCTCTTAAATTTAATTCCAATAAAAATGAATTTCTTATTTCAATTTATTCCATTTTGGAAGGATCAGCAATCATTTCTTTATTTTCTTTGTATTCTATCTTTTCTCTGGCAGAATACTTGGCATATCATATGGGAGAACTTCAAGTCTGCCTCAAGTCTTTAAAATTTCCGGTATATACGAAGTTCATATATAGCAGACATATAACTCATTCTTTTTGTACTGCAATGCAGATTGGCTGCCGCTCTGAAAGATTTGAATATTTGGGTAATGAACGTGGTCTCTATTGATGCTCCTGATACTCTTCCCATCATTTATGAACGCGGTCTATTTGGAATTTATCATGACTGGTGTGAATCATTCAGTACTTACCCAAGATCTTATGATCTTCTACATGCTGACCATCTTTTCTCGAGGATTAAAACGAAGTGCGTATCATACTATATTCCTTGCATGTATCCTAATGTTTTAGCTCTCATTCTAAACTTTCTTTCATTATTTGGTGACAGGTGTAGTTTCTTGGGCTTGGTTGCTGAAGTTGATCGAATTTTGAGACCTGAAGGAAAGATCATAATCCGGGACACATCCGAAATCATAAACGAACTTGAAGGTATATTCAAATCTATGCAGTGGGGCATCCGGATGACCTTCTCTAAGGACAAGGAAGGATTGCTATGTGCCCAGAAAACCATTTGGCGGCCTAAAGAGGAAGAGACGCTCACATACGCCCTTGCTTGAAAAGCATTGAAATATACACACTTCGATTCTTGAGGCTCAATCTGTGCCACGGAGATAGGTATTTTTTGGTTATTCTGCAAGCTATATAATGTATCATCATGCCCTGACCAAATTAGTCTCATTAGTTTAAGCTTCATGTTGGTAGAAGTTTTGTGGAAGTTCGTTGTAATGATTGTATTATTAGGGGGCTTTAAAGGGCAGAAAATAGACATGCCCCCTTACTCTAAGGTCTATCGATTCGTTACATTGGTGAATTCTCAGTACTGCTATCAATTCATTGTCTTATCCAAGTGCAACTATGACTATCTCCATCATTCTTATTTGTTTAAAATATTTATAGGTGAATATATATTTATATTTTGTTACTTTTGAGTTGTTTTAAAATGGGACATCTGCTTTGTGAAAGTGATGTTATCTCTGTTAGACTCATGTGCCTTAGCAATTCCAACTTTGTCTCCAGACATTTAGAGATTCTGTGTTTTCATAGTCAATGTGTTGGAACTACCATTTGCTCTTGTACTGAATGTGTCAACCGGCTATATCGAAAGGTGTTTTTTTCTTCAACTCCTTTAACACTTGGCGCCTCGACATCTTTCCCTGAAGTGAGTTTATGTTCTTCCTCAACAGTGGAAACTTTTTAGTGATGGGTGACTAGCTTTTGTAGTAACCTCCTCTTCTGACATCCACACTAATTTTTTACTTCAGATTTTGAATATTGTCTTCTATCCTCCATCGAACAATATTTTCCCAGTACACTCCTCTACTTTCGTAGTACCTGTATACTTTTTCTGGAGGGTTTGATAGAGTTAAGGCAATGGATATATTGAATATAAGAGATAATCCTCGAGAAGAGGCCACAGAAAAGTTCTCTGGCACAACCTTAAGGTGCTGATAACAAAATACGAATATAAATACTCCAAAAGGCCCATCACTAAAACCCAACTCTTAATACTAAAACAATAATTAAATAATTGGTTAAACAACCCAATTAAGATAATTTCTCTAGCAGCTCCAACAAGCCCATTGTTTCTTCTTTGTTCTGCGTTCATACACACGCCATGGTGTATCAATTCTCCCCGTCGGTGAAACGGCCTTGTCCTCAAGGCCAAATTTGGGAAATTGAGCATTGATATCAGCAGCATCCATCCAAGTGTCCCCATCTTCCCCACGTCCTTGCCAACGAATTAAAACCTGCTCCACCTTTGAATTTTCTCGCTGAATCCAGCGATGCTCTAACACTTTTTCAGGCCAATAAGGGGGGTCAGCTGTGATGAAATCCTCAGGCAGCATTGGGGAAGTAGCTGCACCTCTAATAGCCGGTTTCAACAGTGAGACATGAAAGACGGGATGTACCCGTGTTCCTGGCGGGAGTTTGAGGCGGTATGCTACTGGTCCAACACTGTCTTCGACCTAAAAGGTCCAAAGAAGCGTGGGGCAAGCTTTGCCTTACCAGCTTTAAATAAGGATCGTTGTCGGTAGGATCGAAACTTTAAGTACACTCGATCTCCAACTGAAAATTCTAGTGGTATTCTATGCTTGTTCGCCTCGCGAACCATCCTTTGTTGTGCCCTCGACAAGTGTACTCTCAAGTCTTCTAAAATTTCATCACGTTCCTCAATGTATCTCCAAGAACCTTGCTACGAACCTTCCCAGGTAGGAATGGTAGTATGGAGGGTGGAGGCCGTCCATATACTACCTCAAATGGTGTTGTACCTGCAGCTGACTAAAAACTCGTGTTGTAACAATATTCTGCCCAACAAAGCCACATACCCCAACTTTTTAGCTTCTCCGACGCAAAGCAACACAAGTAGGTTTCAACACACCTATTTAATGTTGGGTTGAGTTTCCAAATATGTGAAGAGCCCAATAGCCAACAAGGTTGAAAAGCCCAAGTAGACCCGATACTTAGTGTTATTTTGAGAGAGAGACCATATCTAATCAATAAATAAAGTTGCCACTTTTTCCACCCCCCCTTTTCTAATACTGAAATTGAATATACAAGAGTTTGTCTCGTTCACACACTCTCGTCTCTGCAGCTCCATCTTTCTCTTCCACCATCGTTCGAGCTGTTTACCGAAGCAATAACCGGAGTTTCAACCGTCGGATCGAGCTGAATCTTGGTCAGCACGTTCGGAACTAGTGGAAGTACATTCTGAACGGTGGAGATCGTATTTGGAGCTTTTTGTTGACGGGAATAGGCCGAAAACAGAAGTAGGTTTTTGGGCGATTCAGTTTTGCGCAGTCAAGGGGAAAGAGCCGTTTCTCACAAACCAACCGTTGGATTGAGCTGTAATTTGGATAGAACGTTTAGGACTCCTAGGGGTTGATTCTGGACGGTGGAGATCGGAGTCTGAAGTTTCTACAGTTGTGAACTCTGAACGGCAGTTGGTGTAGTTTGGTAAGGTCTTTCTAATCTCGTTGTTTGTTATCAAGTATTGAGTGTCTTGATACATTTGTGATAGAGTGTCTGTGGTGGCAGATTGTAATTCTTTGAATTTTATCTCATAGTGAAGTTTTTGGTGGGCTTCGGTCCCGTGGTTTTTTATCTTCTCACATTGAGGAGGTTTTCCACGTTAAATTGCTGGTGTTGTGCTTTATTGATTACTTGTTTTATCGTGCATCATATTATTAGAATTGTTTCCTGCTAGATTCACACAAGAGAGAGATAATTGATCATTTCGCTGAGTAGACGAATAGTTTATACTTTGATTATTCGTGTGTTTATTCCAACAAAGTGGTATAAGAGCGGGTTGCGGCTCTGTGCCTTGTGGTGAATATGGAAACCAATACTAATAGAATGGTGAATCTCAATGGTTCTAATTATCATGTGTGAAAAGGCAAGATGAAGGATCTTCTTTATGTGAAAGATTATTATTTGCCTGTATTTGAAACTAAAAAGCCTGATGATAAAACTGATGTTCAATGAAATATATTGCATCATCAAGTATGTGGTTACATTAGGCAGTGGGTGGATGATAATGTATTGAACCATGTTAGTGGAGAAACACATGCACGAACATTGTGAAAAAAGTTGGAGGAATTGTATGCTAGGAAAACTGGGAACAACAAGTTATTTCTAATCAAGCAGTTGATGAATCTGAAATTCAAAGATAGCACTCCTATGAAGGATCACTTGAATTCATTTCAGGTCATTATTAATCAATTGTCGGAAATGAATATCAAGTTTGAGGATGAAGTATAGGGCTTATGGCTTCTTGGTACATTGCCGAATTTATGGGAGACATTCAGGACATCTTTGTCTAATTCAGCCCCCAATGGTACCATTACAATGGATTTGGTTAAGGGCAGCGTTTTGAATGAGGAAACAAGGAGAAAATCGCAGGGCCCTTTACATCAATCAGAGATTTTGGTTACAGAGAAGAGGGGGAGAAGTAATAGTGGAGGTTCAACAGGCAAGCAAAAAGGCAGGAGGAGTAAATCCAACAGACATAGCAAGGTTGAGTGTTGGAATTGTAAAACTCCAGGACACATAGCAAAGTATTGTAGAAAACCCAAGCAAGATGACAAGAAAGAAAATGAAGGAAAGATGAGGAAACGAAAGATAGTGATCGAGTGTCTGCTGCAACAGGTGATTTTCTTATCTTTCATGATTATGAAGTTGTCAATCTTGCATATGGTGAAAGCAGTTGGGTGGTTGATAGTGGGGCATCCATACATGTCACATCTAGTAGAGAGATGTTCACATCCTACATGTCAGGTGACTATGTTAATGTTAGGATGGGTGATGATGGCTTAGCTAAAGCCATTGGCGTTGGAGATGTATTTTTGCGGACTAGTAATGGTGCTACACTAGTTTTAAGAAATGTGAAGCACGTGCCTGATCTTCAGTTGAACTTGATATCTGTTGGGAGACTTGATGATGAAGGTTTCTGCAATGTGTTCTTCGATGGTCAGTGGAAGCTTACAAGAGGTTCTTTACTAGAGGTCAAAAACATTCCTCGTTGTACTTGATGCAAGCAAAGTTACTTGATGGCTCTATTAATGCAGTTAAGAATGAGGGGATAGTTGAGTTGTGGCACAGCAGACTAAGTCATATCAGTGAAAAGGGATTGAAGATTTTAGAGAAGAGAAATCTCATTCCAGACTTGAAGAATGCATCTTTAAAGTGCTCTCACTGTTTGGCAGGAAAGCAAACTCGAGTTGCTTTCAAGACCTCAACTCCTACCAGAGCATCATGTATACTCGATTTAATTTATTCTGATGTTTGTGGTCCTATGAAAACAGGAACTCTTGGTGGTGCTTTATATTTTGTTACTTTTATAGATGATCACTCAAGAAAGACCTGGATCTACACGTTGAAGACGAAGATCAGGTGCTCGATGCATTCAAGCAGTTTCATGCCTTAGTTGAGAGACAGACTGGGAAGAAGTTGAACTGTATCAGATCAGATAATGGAGGGGAATACATTGGTCCTTTTGATGAGTATTGCAGAGAGCAAGGTATCCAACATCAAAAGACTCCTCAATTGAATGGGCTTGCAGAAAGGATGAACAGAACATTGGTCGAGAGAGTAAGATGTCTGCTATCAGAAGCAGGATTGTCTTCATCATTTTAGGGTGAGGCTCTAAGTACTGTTGTACATGTTTTAAATCTTTCTCCGTGTGTTCCTTTAGACTTTGATGTTCCAGATAGAATCTGGTCAGGAAAAGATGTTTCCTATAATCATTTGCGGGTCTTTGGATGTAAGACATTTGTGCATATTCCCAAAGATGAGAGGTCTAAGTTGGATATGAAGACTCGACAGTGTGTGTTTCTTGGTTATGATTAAGATGAGTTTGGTTACAGACTTTATGATCCCGTAGAGAATAAGCTTGTCAGAAGTCGGAATGTTGTGTTTGTTGAGGATCAAACCATAAGAGATATTGAGAAGACGGATAACTCAGTTTCTACACCTGTTGATGACTTGATTGACTCGGAAATTGTTCCTCACGGTCAAGGTCAAGTAGAAGCTGAAGAGGAGAATCAGGATCAGCCTGATTTCGGTAATGATGAGCATGTCGATTATCCTTTGCATGATGAAAATGATATCGATCAGCCGCAACCACCTGATGTTCAAGAACAGGAGGTTCAAGAACCACCTAGAAGAAGTAGTAGAGCTCGTGTACCTTCTAGGATGTATCCTCCTGATCAGTATGTGCTCTTGACCGATGGGGGAGAGCCTGAATGCTATGGAGAAGAAGTTCGTGGAGAACACATGAATGAGTGGTTGGAAGGAATGCAAGATGAGATGAAGTCCTTGCATGAAAATGACACATTTGATCTGGTGAAACTACCAAAGGGGAAGCATGCTTTGAAGAACAAGTGGGTGTACAGGATAAAACAAGATGAGCACACCTCAAAGCCTCGATTCAAAGCTTGATTGGTTGTTAAAGGTTTTAGTCAGAAAGAGGGAGTTGATTTTGACGAAATTTTCTCTCCGATTGTCAAAATGTCTTCCATCCATTTTGTGCTTGGTTTGGCAGCTACTCTTGACTTGGAGATTGAACAGATGGATGTTAAAACTTCTTTTCTTCATGGTGAGCTAGATAAAGAGATTTACATGGTACAACCTGAAGGTTTCAAGGTGAAGGGAAAAGAAGACCATGTGTGCAAACTGAAGAAAAGTCTCTACGGTTTGAAACAAGCACCTAGATTGTGGTATCAGAAATTTGAGTCAGTTATGGGGGAGCAAGGCTACCAGAAGACCATTTTTGATCATTGTGTGTTTGTTCAGAAGTTCTCGGATGATGATTTCATTATATTATTACTGTATGTTGATGATATATTGATTGTTGGCAAGAATGTTTCAAAAATTGACAGGTTGAAGAAACAGTTGTGCAAATCCTTTGCCATGAAGGATTTGGGGCCAGCAAAGAAAATCCTTGGTATCAACATCACTCGAGATAGAGCAAACAAGAAGCTGCACTTGTCACATGAGAAGTATATTGAGAAAGTGCTTAAGAAATTCAATATGAGCAAAGCTAAAGTGATTAGTTCTCCTATTACCAATCATTTTAAGCTTGGTGCTCATCATAGTCCTTCAACCGATGAAGAGAAGGAAGCGATGAGAAGAGTCCCATATGCTTCAGCCATGGGAAGCTTGATGTATGCAATGGTGTGTACGAGACCAAACATAGCTCATGCAGTTGGTGTTGTTAGCCGTTATTTGTCTAATCCGAGAAAGGAGCATTGGAATGTTGTGAAGTGGATAATGAGATATCTACGAGGTACGTCTAGTTTGAGACTCACCTTTGGAGGTGGGAAGCCCGAGTTAGTTGGCTACACAGACTCAGATATGGGATCAGATGTGGATACCAGAAAGTCAATTTCTGCTTACCTAGTGACATTCGCAGGTGGTGATGTGTCATGGCAATCACGATTGCAGAAGTGTGTTGCACTCTCCACAACAGAATCAGAGTACATCGCTGCAACGGAAGCATGTAAAGAGGTGCTATGGTTCAAAAGGTTTATGGAGGAGATTGGATTGAAGCAACAGAGGTATGTAGTATTTTGTGATAGTCAGAGTGCCATCCATCTCAGCAAAAATGCTGCATTTCATTCAAGATCGAAGCATATTCACGTGAGATATCATTGGATGAGGGATGTCTGATAAGTTGCTTGAACTTGAAAAGATTCATACAGATGATAATGATGCTGACATGATGACAAAGGCATTGCCTAGAGAGAAGCTCGAGGTATGTCGTGTGATAGCCGGAATGACTAGTCTCTCCAAATAATCGAAAAGGGGGAGATTTGTTGTGTTGGGTTTCCAAATATGTGAAGAGCTCAATAGCCAACAAGGTTGAAAAGCACAAGTAGGCCCGATACTTGGTGTTATTTTTGAGAGAGAGACCATATCTAATCAATAAATAAAGTTGCCACTTTTTCCACCCCCTTTTTCTAATACTGAAATTGAATATACAAGAGTTTGTCTCATTCACACACTCTCGTCTCTGCAGCTCCATCTTTCTCTTCCACCATCGTTCGAGCTGTTGACCGAGGCAATAATTGGAGTTTCAACCATCGGATCGAATTAAATCTTGGTCAGCACGTTCGGAACTATGGAAGTATATTCTGAACGGTGGAGATCGTGTTTGGAGCTTTTTGTTGATGGGAATAGGCCGAAAACAGAAGCAGGTTTTTGGGCGATTCAGTTCTGCACAGTCTAGGGGAAAGAGCTGTTTCTCACAAACTAACCGTTGGATCGAGCTGTAATTTGGACAGCATGTTCAGGACTCATAGGGTTTGATTCTGGACCATGGAGATCGGATTCTGAGGTTCCTACAGTTTTGAACTCTGAACGGCAGTTGGTGTAGTTTGGTGAGGTCTTTCTAATCTCGTTGTTTGTTATCAAGTATTGAGTGTCTTGATACGTTTGTGATAGAGTGTCTGTAGTGGCAGATTGTAACTCTTGGAATTTTTTCTCATAGTGAAGTTTTTGGTGGGCTTCGGTCCCGTGGTTTTTTATCTTCTCACATTGAGGAGGTTTTCCACGTTAAATTGATGGTGTTGTGCTTTATTGATTACTTGTTTTATCGTGCATCATATTATTAGGATTGTTTCCTGCTAGATTCACACAAGAGAGGGATAATTGATCATTCCGCTACGTAGACGAATAGTTTATACTTTGATTATTCGTGTGTTTATCCCAACATTTAACACCTTCGTTTGTCCATCAGTCTCCGGATGGTAGGAAGAGCTCATCTGAAGACGAGTACCAGCAGATTTGAATAGTTCTTTCCAAAAGGTACTCAAAAATATCGGATCCCTATCGCTGATTATCGTAGCCGGAATGCCATGCAAACGAATAATCTCCTTGGAGAAAATTTCTGCCACTGACTTTGCTGTGAAAGGGTGCTTTAGACCTAAGAAATGCCCATATTTTGAAAATATGTCAACAACCACCAATACACAATCCATTTCCCCTGGCCAGTAGAGATTTGAGGCTAGTCTTTTATAAGTCCGAAATGCGCCGACATGACCCCCTGTTGATGAAGAATGAAATTCACGCAGCAGCTCGGGTATCCAGTGAGAGGATTTTGGAATTACCAGCCATCCCTTATAGTAGAGTACTCCTTGCACCATAGAATAATGCTTTGGTGCTGCTTGATTTACAGCAATATCAGCCATTATTTTAGAAAGGGCATCATCAGCGTACACTTCAGCTTGCAACTCTTGCCATCCTAGCCACTTATGCATGGTAATAGCTGACAATTCCCCTTCATCATTGCGACGTGAAAGGGCATTGGCAGCCTTGTTGGTTACGCCCTCTTTGTACACAATGTCGAAGTCATATCCTAACATCTTTGATGCCCAATTTTATTGGGCTGGTGTTGTTAATGGTTGAGCTAAGAGGTGCTTCAAACTACGCTGGTCTGTACGACCAGTGAACCGTTGACCCAATAAATAAAGGTGCCAATATTGGACAGCGAAGACCAAGGCCATCAACTCCTTCTCGTATGTTGATTTTTCTAGTAAACGACCTGTCAATTGCTCACTAAAATAAGCAATTGGTTGCTTATCTTGCATTAATACAGCTCCAAGTCCCCTCCCGGATGCATCGCACTCAATCACGAACGGTTTTGCAAAGTTAGGCATTTTAAGAACTGGCGCTGTGGTTAGGGGTGGATGAAAATGCCGAAATATCGGTATACTGTATTTATCGTACCGTGAAATAATAAATTTACCAAAAAATTCAGTATACCGAAAAATTCAGTACGGTATGATACCGTACCGAACTTTTCGGTACGATATATTTATCAGTATTTCGGTATATATCGGTATACCGAAATACTGTTAATTAAAATAATAATATAATAATAATAATAAATAGATAAATTAATTTAATTTTTTAAACTGATCTTAATAAATTAGTTTCTTTAAGTATTCCTAATTTATAATAAATCAGAAAGCAAGAGAAGTGAGAACTGAGAACCCTAGGTGCCGCCCCCAAACCCTCTGTTCTCCATTTCCCATCTTGCGCTAATCTCTGCGTTCATCGGCACCACCGCATCTGTCTTCGTCTCCACCTCCACCTCTACCTTCGTCTCAACCCCCACCTCGGCCTCTACTTTCCCTCCACCTCTTCTTCTACTTCCGTCGACATCTCCGCCTTTCCGTCCACCTCCACCTTCACCCTCCCTTTAATTACTCCATCATCTGGTAATATTTTTTTTAAAAAAAAATTCTTAGTTATCAGTTGATTGTTTCCAACCCCTGTGTTTTGCCCCTGGTTTTTGAATCTTAACAAGAGTAGATTTGCTTCCAGTCCCTGTGATTCAAAACTTCAAGTAATGAAAATTAAGTTTGGTAATCCACAATTTGGATTTGTGCAAAAAAGGGTGACCATGGTAATAACACAACGCGAACCCTGATCTTCATTGTTGTCCCAATTTATATTGTAATCATAATTATAACTGTTTCAACAATTATTTTTATTTAACCTTTTTTTTGCCTTTTGGATACTTGAATTTTTAGGCAAATCAACTGTATTGTTTCGGTATTCGGTAAAAATTTGGTATTGATCACGAGCATACCGAAATTTCGGTATACCGAAACTTTTGGTACGGTATCGGTATGCATTTTTAAATACCGAAAATTTTGGTACGGTATATGGTATGCTCAAATATTTTTGGTATACCGTACCGTCCAGCCCTAGCTGTGGTGAGGGCAGATTTAAGAGCTTGGAAGGCCATTTCTGCCTCAGGGGGCCAACTCCATAAACTGCTCTTGTCCTTCTTTAGCAAGGTGGTGAGCGGGCTTGCAAGTTTCCCATAGTCTTTAACAAACCTCCGGTAGTAACCTGTGAGTCCCAGGACCCACGAAGTCCTCTAAATGACGATGGTGTTGGCCAAGATAACACGGCCCCGCCTTGGTCGGATCCATCCGAACTCCTTCCCTCGAAACCACATGTCCTAGATACTCAACCTGGGAGGCTCCAAATACACATTTTTTTGGATTAATAAACAATGAATGCTCATGTAATAAATCGAATACTGTCTCAAGTGTTGTAAGTGTGCAGACCAGGATCGACTATAAATGAGAATATCATCAAAGAATACTAGAACACACTATCGTATTTGGGCTCGAAAGATATCACTCATAAGACCTTGAAAGATATCACTCATAAGACCTTGAAAGGTGGCTAGGGTGTTAGTCAATCCGAATGGCATGATTAAAAATTCATAGTGGCCTGAATGTGTTCGAAAAGCTGTCTTTGAAACATCCTCAGGAGCAACTCGTATATGGTGGTAGCCAGCTCTCAGTCAAGTTTTGTGAACCAACAGACGTCATGTAACTCATCAAGGAGTTCTTGTATCACCGGAATGGGGTACTTATCCGGAATGGTAATCTTATTCAATGCACGGTAATCCACACAGAAACGCCAAGATACATCCTTCTTGCGAACCAGCAACACTGGACTTGAGTACGGGCTCGAGTTGGGCTGAATAATGCCCGCTTCCAACATTTCAGCCACCAATTTCTCCATCTCATCTTTTTGAGAATGATTGTATCGATACGGGCGTACTGATACGGGGGCAGCTCCTGGCTCCAAATTAATATGGTGGTCACTTGCTCAATGAGGTACCCTTTGGTGGTGTGAGAACTCCCTGGTACTCCGAAATCAGAGTATCAAGTTCCATTAGTTGGGATGTGGTAAGTTTTGTAGCCTCCAAAATCTGATTTGCAGATCTGCCATTTTCTAAAACTCATAAAAACCAGGTTTGATAGAGGGCAAATCTTTCGAGATAGCGAACGATCCCCCCAAAGTTTAACTACCGTATCGTGCATCTTGAACTCTATAGTAAGATCAGCCCAATTTGCTTTAACATCACCTAGCTGTACAAAACCATGTAACTCTCAAAATAATATCCACACCCGTAATAGAAAAAATATAACAGTCAATATTGAAAGTACATGTGTCAAGTTGGAAGAAAACATTCTTACAAAGACCTTTTGCCTTGAGGGTGGTGCCATCTCCCAAGACCACCGAAAATCCTTTCGATTAATCAATTGGTAGGTGCAAGGTACGAGCCATGGATTCCGCCATAAAGAAATGGCTAGCACCACTGTCAATCATTGTAAGAAGCTGTTTACCTCTAATACGCCCAAAAAGCTTCATTGTTTTCGCTCTATCTAGGCCTTTACATGATAACTTAGATAATTGAAGAGATTGTAACACCTGCAAATCAACTTCAAGATCGCTGTCCATTCGCGCTTCTAAGTTGGAGTGTTCCGGCACATCTCCCACATTTTCGGAATCCTCATCAGCCTCAAAATTTTTTAAATATTTAGCAGCACACCTATGGAGAGGCCCATATGGTTGGCTGTAACGATAGCATTTTCCTTGAGCTCGGAATTCACATACCTGCTTTGCTGTTAGATGCCGGGTACTACGATTGGGATGGGATCCCATTGATCCTGTAGAAGAGTTGGAACTGGAGAGAGGATATGAATCAGATCCCGAAGATGCCCCAACCGAAGGTGGGTTGGTACTTGGTCGTGCATCCGGTCGGAAGGAATTGGAGGGACGGTGACCTTGTGCATGGGGCGACTTAGAAGGTTGACTGTATGGGTGATATGCCCGGCTCATGCGAAGTGCTGCCTGAATTGCAGAGAACACAGTAGACATTTCGGATTATGAAATCCTCTCCCGTATGGAAGCATGTAAACCCCCCAAAAACATGCCTAGGTATTGTTTAGATGGAAGTGATGGGAGCTGTGCCACGCGTTCTTCGAATAAAGATAAATAATCTTCTAAAGAACTTGTTTGTCGGGTAGTGTGCATGGCTTCATATGCATTTATAGTGTGTGTGTACGCCGGAGAACCCACTGGGCCTAATACATACTGGGTTTGAGCCATCAAAACCAGGAAGTTCCAGGTACGATGTATGGTGATGTGGTGATCCAGTTGGTGGTGGCGGATGTGCGAGAGGTGGGGCTATCCCAATCGAAGCCGAGCTCATATCGGGTTGGCTGTGAACGGAAGGAGTGGGTGTTTTTTCTTTAGATGTAACAAAATTTTGCATGGTAGACATCAGAGCTTGTAGGTGACGATTCATATCCTCCATAGTCGTTGATAGACCCGAAACTGTGGTAGGTAAGCTTTGGAGTTCAGATATTGCCTTCTCCATCGTATCGAGACGTTCTTTCTATGTCATAGTGCAGAAAGCGGCAGGTTGGACCAGTTGATAGAGTTAAGGCAATGAATATATTGAATATAAGAGATAATCCTCAAGAAGAGGCCACAGAGAAGTTCTCTACTCCAAAAGGTCCATCACTAAAGTACTAAGATAATAATTAAATAACTGGTTAAACAGCGCAATTAAGATAATTACTCTAGCAGCTCCAACAAGCTCATTATTGTTTTCTTCTGTGTTCTGCGTTCATACGCACGCCATGGTGTATCAGGGTTCCATGCTGCTTGGTTTCCTGCTCAGGTCCAACCTTCGCAGTTTCCCCTTAGCAGTGCTTATTTTCTTCTGAATAAACCCTCTGAATGCTTCTACAGTGACTTTACTTTTGCAGTGTTCTTCTGCAGTAACCTCTGGAGTGTCTTCTTCTCTACTTAGGTCTTTTGTTTTTGCAATAACTTCTTCTCTACAGTTACTTCAACATTCCCTCTTAAATTCTATAGGATTTTCTACCGTTACTTCAACATTCCCTCTTAAATTCTGTAGGGTTTTCTTCTTTTGCAGTATTCCCACTTGCACGGTTTCTTTTGTAGTATTCCCACTTGCACGGTTCTTTCTTATTGGGATCTATATTGTTTGGACTTCTCTTCTTCTATGGGACCATCAACTTTCTCTAATCCGGTCACATAATTCTCAAGGGAATTTTCTAGCCCTATTATATTTTGATTTGGTATTATCAAAATCTATTCAATAATGTTTCGCACAAAAATTATGACAAGTTTGATCCGGAATAGCTATAATTTAGAGTTGGTCTTTTGTATCCTTGAGTGCATAAGATGTGTAAGAGTACAACATTTTTTGTTTCAAAATGATATATACATTTTAATTAATAAATATATAATTTTTTCATTGAAAAGATTGGCTAAACTATGATTTTTTTTTTAAAAATAAATGTTACAAGTTCTTATACTAAAGAGTATATATTATTTAATACTAAAAGGATATAACATCTAAAAAATGCAGAATTTGGGAGCAAAGTGTTTAAAAGACACACATGTTTTAGCCAAATTTATTAGTATTACTTATAAACATAGGCCCCGTAAATCTTGGGTCCAATGAAAAGTGATAATTGATGGAAAATAATAATAATAATAATAATAATAATTCACTTGAAAGATTTTACGAAAGTATTGCTCAAATATATGTAGACAATTTCTAATTATTACTCTTTTCGTCCTCAACTCAACATCACACTTTTTATTTTCGTTCGTCTTCAACTCATCTTCGCACCTTGTAATAAAAGTAAACAGCAACAAACCTAATAACCTTATAATCTTTAATACACTAAATTGAGGGTTTTTTCTTAGCCTATGTGTCGACTCCAAAAATCCTCTGGATTACATATCAAATTGTGTTTAATTTAAATTAATTTAAATATTTATAATTTTTATATAATTTAATTTCATTTAAAATTATTTTTATTTTATAATATTGGATATGATAGTTACGTTCTCACATAAGAAGAATCGTGAGACGGTCTCACCCGAGACCTACCCATATTTTATTAGAGTAGATTTGATTATATTTTTTATCCTTTAATTGAAAATAGAACATGACAAATTCTTCGGTATACCCACATCCAGAATTTAAATAATAATAAATAAAAATGTATAATATACATTAATGAATAAAGATTTATACACTTTATTAGCGATTTTTCAAGAAATGCATACTCTTTCATTCCCAGTGTCATAGTTACGTTGCTTGTTACATAATGATTAAGAAATATAAAATTTTAATATGTAGCGAGGTGAGAGAAATAATATTTTAATGTAAAATGAGTGATTATATTAGTGTTATATGTGAGCACCATAGAAATATATTAATTGTTTTGTATGAGTCTCATTTACCAAAAGAGAAACGTAACTATTATAGTAGGGCACCCAAAATGAAAATGTTTAACTATTATTGTGGACGGAAGAAGTATACAATGCTCCCTCCATCCCGCTGCAATAGTTATATTTTACTAATTAGAGCGTTCGAACAAAAGAATTATTTTCTTTTTTTTGCTAAATGAGACTCACGCAAAATAATTAATCCATTCGTCCATCCTTAATCTATTCATTTTATTATTTTGGATCATCCACTCTTAATCTATCAATTTTCTTTTTCGACTATGAGACACACACCCTCCACTAATATAAATAAAATATGAGACTCACACCCTCTACTAATACAACTACCTACTACATATAAAATAATAGTACTCCTTAATCCAATTGCAAAAAGTATACAGATAGATTGACAATGGACGGAGGGAGTAATTTTTTTTTAAGCTCACACACAATACTAATACAACTATCTATTACTCCTTCTATCTCATTCTAATGGTTACGTTTGCTTTTTGCACGGGGATTAAAAAAAATAGTATGTTAATGTGTATTTAGGTGAACGATATAATATTTTAATGTATAATCGGTAGTTGTAGTGTTGTAGGTGAGTCCCATGAGATATTTTAATTATTTTGTATGAGTCTCATATACTAAAAAAGAAAATGTAACCATTAGAATGTGACGCCCAAATTGAAAATATGTAACCATTAGGAGGGGACGAAGAGAATATACATCCCTCATCCCAGTTCATATTAAATATTACTCCCTCCGTCCCCTATTGCGGTTTACGTTTTCTATTTTGATTTGTCCTAAGTTAAGGTAAACATTTCATTTTTTGTCAAGTGGGACTCACACAAAATAATTATTTATTTCACATAGGGCCTACCCACAACACAATATTAATATAACTACCCACTAGCCACCACACATCATAAGTACTCCCGCCGATCCCTTTAGAGAGGGTTTTTTTTCCCATTTTGGGTATCCCACCCAAAAGAGTCCCTTTTTTTATACATATGAGACCTACACACACCCCCTAATACGATTAAAATATGGGCACACACTCCCACTAATACAACTATCCACTATACATTAAATAATAATACTCCTTAATCCATGTGCAAAAAACAAAAGGCCCTCTTTAAACGATACGGAGGAAATATACAATAGTAGAATAATTTTTCTGCCTTCGTGTTATCTCTAGAGCGCTCTAAAGTGACGTGTAATTTTCTCAAAATTTTGGATTAATTTTTTTAAAAAAATATATTTTCCTTTAAGTGTTAAAAAAATTATATTGATGAAAAAAAGTAACATAAAACTCATGTTGTCTAGAAAGATATAAAGAAAATCACTTTATGTTTAATAATCATATTAAATTGATTATTTAATTAAAAATAATAGTAACTAAATAATCTCGTGTAGTATGCGATACTAGTTAAATATTATATTTCTCACCCACTATTTATTAAAATATTAAATGTCTCTTAATTTTTGTGCAAAAAATAAATGTCAATATCAACGCGGGGAGTGAGTATATTTTTTAGATGTACTCTCTTGTGAGACGTGTTTTTGTGAGATGGGTTGTGAGGCGAGTCGACCCATCACTAAAGTATGGTTATAATATAGATAAAATATGTTTATTTGTACTTAAAGTATCTCAATAATGAATTTTACTATATAACACACTAAAATATACTTTAATTCATCTTCAATCATCATACTTTAGAAACATACTCAACAATCATTAAACATACTTTATCTATATAATAGATATATTTTAACACGTCTCACATAAATAACGTCTCACAAGAGATTTTGTCTATTTTTTAATGTTTGTGTAAATAATTAACGTAAATTTTTGGCAAGATACTTTTTAATTCTATTTATGACAAATTTAATTTAAGGCAAATCTCTGGATTTTGAAAAGTGATTTTATCAAACTAAACGTAATTTATGAAAGCAAGAAAAATAAATAATAAAAAGCAATAAAATACCAAGTGGAAAATAATACAAGTGTTTGAAGACAAGATAGCTCTAGGAAATCCAGTTTAAATCAATCAAATTAAATCATTAGACAATTAGTTATAATTCCTACAGATTTTATGATATCAATCACTTAAATATGCTAAGCTCCTTAGATCAAGTAAACTTAATACGTAAATTTGGTTAAACTTAACACGTAATTCTGATTCAAAACCTCAGATATAGAAGAATAATTCTCACTCTCTTTTTAGGAACTTCATGCTAAATTCCATTAAAGGTTAGAGCATTAGACTTTCCTTTATATGTATGTAGGCACTTGAATTTTATTGTCTATTAAAGGAAAGATATATTGCAAATTAATGTAATAATTATCAATTAATTATTTATTTATTAAGAAATTTAAATTATTTTAAATTTCTAAAATAAATTAGTGAATAATTGATAATTTGGTCAGATCTTGTTAGATAAGTCCAAATCAAGCTGGCTTGCAAGTTAAGATGTCAAGCCCAAATTCTTAGATGTGATCAAATCAAATCAGAATAAGATTTGAAATCAAATCAAATCTGAATGACCAATCAAATTGCAAGGATGGAAAGAACCAAGCCTGCAGAATAAGGTCAAATCAATCCTGGACCAATCAGACTGCAAGTTATATATTAGGCTTCCTCAGATTGCGAGTTATATATGGGGTTTCCTCACTCTTTAGTTATTTAAAGAGTCCTCCTTCATTCATTCCAAATACACAAAGAGCGATTCTCTACTAAGATCATAGACTTCAGAGTTGTCTTAATAGTTCTTTGAATTTTTCAACGAGAATCAACTCAAGAACGGAATACATCTGGGATTCAAGTTTTAAACTGCCCGGATTAAGCGTTCTTAAGTTAAGTTCTTCAGTGAAAGACCTATAATCTGGGATTCAAGTGCTAAACCACCCAGATTTAAGCGTTCTTAAGTCAAGTTCTTTGGTGAACGGCCTATAATCTGGGATTCATGTGCTAAACCACTCGGATTTAAGTCCGCTTAAGTAAATTTCTTCAAAGAAAGGCCTACAATCTAGGATTCAGGTGCTAAACCACCCGAACTTAAACGTTCTTAAGTTAAGTTCTTCGGTGTTCTTCATGAAGTTAACGACGTTCTAATATATTGAACAATGTTCTTCATAAAAAGTTTTAAGGATCAATGTTTAATCTGAGTAAAGGCATAGCCTCTGGATTAATGATATAAATCCTTCTTCACGAAAAACTTTAAGGATCAATGTTTAATCCGAATATAGCGTAGCCTTCGAATTAACATTATAAATCCACAAAGCCAAGCTCGCACAAGCTTCATCTGAAGATCAGACTTAACCACGCTGTCAACACACAAGTCAACAAGTCAAAGTCAAGCTACATTTGTTCGAGAGAAGAATCAAAGAATTTGATTAGAGGTTACATATAACTGATTGACGTCAAATTCACCTGGATTTTGTAGTGTTTTTATGTTCATTTTGAGCTTGTTTTGTTTGTTTTATGTCGTGTTTCTAGTGAGTATGATGGATTTAATGAAAAGTAGTAACTTGACCTTATATTGTTGTTAAATAGATTTTTTGGAAAGAGAATCGAGCAAAAGAGGAGATGAAGTGAAAGTCTAAAAAGATGACATACACTCGGTCAAATGTTTCAAAAACTCCGTCGAATTTATGTTACAGCGTAAATTTGACAAAATAGGAAAAATCACGATAAATCGACTGAAGCAGTAAAACTCGATCGAATTTTTGCGCACATTGACGAAGAAATCGTGTTCCAGCTTAAAGAAACGTGACTTGTATGGAAATTCAAACGAAGCACAAAATTTGATCGAATTTACTGAAAAATGTCTAGCTGTCAAGTTCGAAATCAGGGTTTTTTCAAATGGGCATAAATACCCCGGATTTCAATTATCCAGCCACAACATCAGAGGCAGATTCTGAACACACACAACACCTACATTTTTAGAGTATTTTCACCTCTATCTTCATCCATCATCCATCTATATATTTACCCTTCACTTCATCCATTCAATCCATCACCCAAGTAGTTAGGGAAGTAAGGGGTGATCGCTATGTTCTTTTGGAAAATATGAATCTCACCCTAAAGTGTAAGGGATCAATTGTAGCGCGCGTGTGACCAAATTAAATTATCGAATAAATCTAATATGACTATTTCTATTTAAGATAACTCAAGTTTTATTAACCAAGAAAAGTGAAAATCTAAATATATAAAATAAGATAAGTTGGCGAGAAAACAATCAAGTATTCCAAGATAAGAGACTAATAATGCAAAGGACAATCCAACTTAACCATGTGACAGATTATTCTAAACCAAATTAATTACATGCTGATATTTATAAGAGGATCACTAAACCTAGTTAGAACTCCTTGATCAAGTAGAATCTAACATTTATAATGAGCTGCAAATCCTCTGATCGATAAGGAATTAACTCTCACTCCCTCTATAGGTACTTCATGCTAAATTCCATTAAATATTAGAGCACTAGACTTCCCTTTCTAGGTACTAAATTATTAACCCATTTTGTCTCTTTACTAATTACCTAATAATGATATTTTACCAAATAATTAATATTCCAAATTGATTGTCTAACACTCTTAGCAATTATAGGCCAATCCCCTAAGACTGCCATATGAAACAACAATTATCATGCAGAAATAAAGAATCATATTAACTATCAATCAGTGATATCGTCAAGAATAACTAAATGAATCAAAACTTAAAACACGTGAATAATATGAAGTCTCAAAATATCTTCTTCAATAAGGAAATAAATAATTTGTAGTATAAGAAATCCAAGTATAGAGCAATCAAATAACATAATCAAAACTGTCTAACGCCCTAACATTACCAAAAAGATACTTAGTCCATGGTGTTACAAGAAACAACCATGTCTATGGAAGAAGACTTACACATGAGTCTAAAAACTAGAAAGAATAAAGTAAAGAAAGAAAACTTATTTGTTTGGTTCTCCTTCTTCAACTCCGTCCTCTCCAAAATTTCCGTCTCCAATCAAGTAGACGAATACTCTTTTGAATCATATTCAGATGGTGGATGGTGGATGATGGGTAGAAGATGAAAGGTAGATATGGTGGATTAGGGTTAAAAACCCTAGGTGAGATGGTGGTGGTAGATTATACAGTTTCTCCACACCTTTATATGGTGATGAGAATGAAGTATATATAGATGTGAGAATTGAATAAGATGAGGAGTAGAAGGATGTGGGATCTTGAAAAATCAGAAAAAATATAATTATAGAAGATATGGAGGGATATGAGATTAGGAAATAACTTGGCCACCAAGAAAACAAGAAAATAAGAAAAAGAAGGTAATTTTCGTGAATTTTTGAATTCTCGCCGGTAGTTGTGCGACCTCACGGTTTTGAGCATAACTTCTTCATCCAAAATCCGATTTAAGCGATTCTTGCGCTCACGCGACTCTCTCTTCTGTAGCTTTCTAACCATGTATCAAAAGACTAGTTTGGACATCTATAAAAATATAGAAAAATTATGAAATATAGTCTTCTATTTCCTTGACATCTTGCACAAATTCACCATTTATTCCAACTTAGCATTTTTATCCTTTTTTTTATCAAAATACAAAAAAATACCTCTCAAGCACATTTAGTCAATAATCATTTAAAGTATCAATATTTGTGCAAATAATAGCAATTATACACTCAAAGAGGTGTCGGATAAAAAAATACATGAATTTTCACTCTCATCAGAGTGAAGATTGCAAGAAGAGGAAGGAGAGCTCCATTGAAGAAATTCAAGGGGATTCTATTTCTAATTTTTGTAAATTTCTTTATAGTTTTATCATGTGTTTTGGAGATACAATTGTCTATGTTGTTTTCTTTAAGACTATGATAGACTAATCTCCTTTGTGAGATTAGCAATAAGAATGATGTTGGATAATTTTGGGTATTTTACAATTGAATGATTATATTAACTGAGCTTGTTGGATTTCTATCATTGATGTGAATTGCATGATTTATATGTGTGATTTGTGTGGTTAATTGTCTTAAGCATGTGGTTAGAATGAGAATTTAATTATGTGTTTGAGATTGTTAATTGAATTATTTCATCATACACTTCATGTGCATTAGTATAGGATGATGATGTCCTCTTATACTTAGAACTCTTTGATAGAACACTCAGTTAGCAAGATCAAGAGGTCGGTTGATTAAGTGAAGGGTTCCAACCCTTAGTGAGTTCATAGTACCTAGAAAAGGGAATGTTGCATATGATTTAGTACCAAATTAGGAAACTCGTAGATTAACTAATACCTATTGGGAAGTGTTCACTTTGGTCTTGATCCTAGGAGTCATTTTGGGACCTTTGTAAGGGTTACATCTTATCCATCTCGAGAGAGATTTTAGGTGCAATTAGTGATCGCTCTTATTCTTAGCCCGAGAGATATATAAATTCATTGCATGATACCTAGAGCCTCTATGCCTTAAGTATTGCTAGTCTCCGCTCTCTATCTGCTTGGTTCACTCATCCATTTTATTATTTATCTTGTAATTTAATTACTTTATTGTCTTTACTTTATTAATCATATCCTTGTGATCGTCTCTATAAGACTATGACAAACACGAGATCGCTTAGACTCTAGTCCTTATTTTCCTTGGGTTCGATAATTTTTAACTTGATCACTTTGTTCTACACAATAATAGAGTATTCTTACTCTATTCGCATACAAAGAAATTTATGATCAGTAACTCATTTACATTATATTATATTAAATCTATTTGAATTATCTTTGTACACCTTTTTGTGTTTATTTTATTATAAATACAAACTTTATTGTTACAAGGTACTTAAGAATAAAACTTCAATTATCCATCTAATCATCTAAAAAATCAAATCATATAGACCGGTAATTAATAGATGCATTAGATGTCCAATATTAACTATTCTAATGAAAAAATATTATATGGTTAGATCCCCTCTACTCATAACATATAGACAAATATGATTTTCTTGTGACACAAGCAACAATCATAAACATACATAAGACAATGACATAAATATGAATGAGACAGATCACAAAGAAAAAAAATATAAGTCAGAATCAAAGTATTAATAAAGAAATAAATATTATGTAGAAATCCATAACTTAGTCTATATAATCAATCCAACGTGATTCAAACTTTCAAAACTCCTAGAACTATACTGAAAAATACAAGCTCATGGTGTTACAAGCAACACCCATGGTTAAAGATGAAAACTTACCCATAGGTCTATAATTTAGAAAGATAAAAGATAAAAAAAGAAAAACCCTAGGTATGGTTAAAGATGAAAACCTACCGAATCTTCTCTGCTCTCCTTCTGAAGTAAGCAAACACTGATGAATTCTCCAATTGCGGGATGGGATGATGGATCTTAATTTCGGAATTGTAGCACGTGATGGGTGTGAAGAGTTATATGTCTAAAATTCCCTAATATTTCCTTTTATAGTTTAGGGTTCATAAGACTTGGATTCCACCTCAAAAGAGAGGGTTTTCACGTCAAAACATGCATCAGGCCTAAAATTGGGCCGTTGGGAAGTGGCACGGGTCATGTGGTCATGGAAAGATCCGGTCATGTTGTTCCAGACGGAGCCGCTTGTTCGCCGGGTCGTATATACCAGTCATCGGCAGATTGTGCGCGACTTTACTGTTTTGACCATAACTTTTTTATACGAACTCCGATTGAGGTGATTCTTGCGCACACGCAACACTCTCTTCCTTAATTTTTTATCCATATAAAGAACATATGAAAAAATCTAACATTTGAAGGTGGCAATAGTTGTGCAAAGGTGGCACGAGTCGTGTTAGGTCGGCACAGCTTGCGCGACTTCACTGTTTTGATCATAACTTCCTCATTTGAATTTCGATGTAGTTTTTATTGAGCTAAAATGATCTTCTCTTCTATGGATTTCCAACTATATATCACATGATCATTTTCCACTTCCACAACAATACAGAGAAATCATGCAAAATGACATGCGTTTTTCAGTATTATTTCACGATTTTACTCTTTATTCCTACTTTGCACTCTTAATCATTTTTCCACCTAAAAACATGAAATGACACCTCAAAAATACCAATATCTTATATATATGAAAATTAATCATTTAGTGCTAAGTACAATGATAAATTTCACAAAACGGTACCAAATCGGACCCTAAAATATACATACTTTTACACTAATCAACGGAGAAAGTATCAAATTAAAATTTATACTCCCTTTGTCCAATACAAAGAGGTGCTTTTGCTTTTTACACGTGGATTAAGGAGTACTATTATTTAATGTGTAGTGAGTAGTTATATTAGTGGATGTGTGTGCCCCTTATTTTAATTGTATTAATAGTTGTGTGGGTTCCATGTGTGTAAAAAAGAAAATGAGACTCTTTGGGTGTGAGTACGCCCAAAATGGAAAAAAGTGACACTTTGAAGGGGATAGATGGAGTATATATATAAAGGATAAAACTTGCGTGTTCCTAGTGTTGGCGTTTGGATCGTTTGGTTAACGTGACCCGTTAGGGATCTATGTGTTTCTATCAAAGCAGCGGAAGCAATAAACCATAGAAACGATTACCGTTCACCAGGGTATGTAGAAGATGAAGGATTTTCGTTGACAGACTGTGCAGTACCACGAGAATAGCCATAACTTCCTCGTCTGATATCGGAATTGAATGATCTTTGTGTTTAGACGATCCTCTCTTCAACGAATTTCCGTCAGTATATTGATCATCGAATTCTGAGCACTGTACGATTTTATATAAATTTCTCAAGGTGGCGGACAGCAGCAGCAAACTACCTTCTGATCTTCTGCTATATGTCCCAAGTCCGATCTCGACGTCGTGTGGGCGACGATCTACGAGACCTCCTCAATCTGCTCTCAACCCTCCTCACACGTGAATAATGAATAAGAGTAGGGTTCCAGATAAGTTGAGGTGACTTATATACATGGGCTACAGCAAGGATCAGGAGGAGAAATTGGGTTGGGCCTCCATTAGGCTTAAGTATCCAAGCTTAGCCCAAAGCTTATACTTAAGTCCAATAATAATAATATATTCCACTAAAATATTATTACTGCACTGCCTTTTCAATCCCAAAATTACGTTTTGAGCTCCTTCTTATTATGAGCCCGTTAGTCTCCCCATGTTTAAGATATACAATGTCCATTAATTAATTTAAGTTACTGACAACTCAATTAATTAATATCTCATCCAAGAGTAGTACCACTCAACCTCATTATCATGCCGGAATAAATTCCACCTGCAGGATTTACATGATAATCCTTATGAGCTCCTCAAGGGGACATCATCAACCTATGACGGACACGGATTCCTTCTACAATCAACAACACACCATAGAGACAGCATTACTTCCCAACTCACCGAGTTTGTTGATTTAATTACATGTAAATCTCACTCATTGATGAATCAAAGAAATACATACTGCCCTACGTGTCGAGGTTATTGTATAGGGATTAAGAGCACGAACTTTCATAATAACTGAGATCAAGTTCTCCTATAAGTCAGTATAAGTCGAACGATCTCAAATGGTCCTGCTCAATACACACAAGTGCACAATGTGATTCTATAACCAAAACAAGCTAATACCAAAGCACACTACAACCGTCCCAATAGAGAGTCCCCGTCTATCTTGGTTGTGAGCATCTGTTTAAACTTTATAAGGAAACCGATAATATGATCTTCCGCGTGTTGTCGCACAACATATTATCTACAGTATAAAGTAAGTGGACTATTGCATTGTGCATATAAATAAATTATAAGACGCAATCATTTGATCATATGATTCTCATTTCAAATTAATTGTTATAACATTGTTCATACAAAAAGCTAGACTTTTAGTATATAATCCAACACCCAGGACACTGTGTCCCCCAAATCTCACACTTTCTGAAAGTTGTACTAATTAGTATTAAATGTTATACCCTTTAGTGTAAGAACTTATACCCTTGCTTTTTAATAAAAAAACTTAATTTTTTTAATTAAACATTTTTATTATTTATATTTCAGCCGAACTTTTCAATGAAAATTGTGTCCTTATTACTTAAAATATGCAGTATACTGTTATAATGAAATGTTATACCATTATATACATTGTGCACACCTTAGAACACACATATCCTTTCCATCTAGGGCCGGTCCATTAATTTCATGGGCCCTGTGACTAAATTTTTTGAGGCATTTTATTATTCTAAATAACATAAAAAAATAAAATTAAAATATAATTATACTTGTTAAACACTCCCTCCATTCATCCTTAATTTATCCATTTTACTATTTTGAGTCGTCCATTTTTAATATATCAATTTCCTCTTTTACACACATGAGACCCACACTCCACTAATACAACTACCCACTACATATAAAATAACAATACTCCTTAATCTACTCGCAAACAATAAATGGATAGATTGACAATGGACGAAGGGAGTATATAAAATGCGATGTATAATTATAATAAAAATATCACAGTAGATACAATTAATTAACTCATTAATTGAAATAAAGTTAAATATTTTTTCAATAAAAATCACAATTTTTTATTAATAAATTTAATAAAAAAGTAATTAAAAAAATTAAAAGAAGAATGGTAGAAGAAGAAGAATTGTGTGAAAAAGTAAAAGTATTTTTTTTGTAATTAACTTATCAAATAAAGTTAAATATTTATGTTAAAATTTACAACTTCTAATTATAACAGATGAAATTTACATTTAAAAAAAATGACATTTTGATGTGATATTTCATATGTCATTCTATAGAAGAAATAAAATATACTCTATCTTAACTTATAAATTCTAGGGGCAAAAAGATTAGATTTTTCATTTATCACGTGTTAATCTATAAAGAAATGCACAATCTGTTATGACTTGGTCCTTTTATGGCAGATATTGGGGCAAAGACCCCTTCTATATTTTTCGAGAACGAGAATTGATATATGACCTATTTGAAGCTGCTACCAGCATGCGCATGATGCATAATTATTTTCGTATCGGAGGAGTCGCTGCTAATCTTCCTCATAGCTGGATAGATAAATATTTGAATTTTTGCGATTAAATGGAGGATATCAAAAGCTTATTAAATGGAGGATATTTCGTGCCTCTAGAAAAACTCGAACACAAATAAATGCGGTAAAAATAATAAAGTAATTTCCTTGTGCGGCGGCACCTCCGGCACCACTCCAGGGCCGCATCTGTTTCCATCTCATTCTTTGATCCATACTTCATTTCCAATACATTCATTCATCAATTCTACTTAAATTCCCCACATTCCTTACATTTCCATCACATCACTTCAATTTAAGAAACAGTTCTACATTTGGTGAAGAAGTTGACATGATCATGGAAGATGAAACATACCTTCAAAGGGAAGTGATTCAACATTATTTTATTAATTTTCTTCTATTTATGGCTCAAATGGAGCAAGCCTTGTATTGTAATGATTTGACAATGATTGTAATAGACAAAACCTTTTGTGAGACTAACAATATGATTGAATAAGAATTCTAGGTTTGTGCACTCTAAGATAATGTTTGGTTTGGGGTTATGTGGGGTTTGAAAACCGTGAATAGTCGTTCTATGTTTGTTTTGGGTTTTGGGTAGGGTAGGTTTTAACTTTTGTTAAATTAATGTATTAATTTATTTAAAAAGTTAAATGAGAGAGGAGAGATAAAGAGAGAAAGTGTATTAATTGATTAGAGAATGTAGTAGGTATATATAGGGGTAGTTTTTAAAATATGGATGTGGGTTTTGAAAATCAAAAATTTGGATTTGAAACCTAGAAATGAACATTGCCTAAGTGTCTGATGGAATGATTGAGTTGAGTTACTTTATATTATGAATATTTATTCTCATCTTATGTTGTTACTTGTGTGGTCATATAATCATTGTATATGAAATAGAGGTAAGACCTTGATTGTATTTTATGATTATGTGATTGAATCAATGATAGACTATATTATTATGAATTGAGATTAAAATACATTCAATGCATGCTTAGAACCTCATAGTAGGACACGAGAGTTAAATCTTATGATAGGACCTTTTTATAGACTCTAGTACCTTCTAAGAGAATGAAAATATAGTAAGACCCGGAAACACAAGAGAAAATATGGAGTATACCTTTATAATAAAATGTTATACCATTATCTTTATATACTTAAACAAGGGTTTCATCTATCCAACATGTAGTCTTCTCCTCAACTGCTTGCTGACGTGTCAATCTCTGAAAAATTCTAACTTATTTCCTTTTCGTGCATCCAAGTGTCATCTCATCCTCATCTGTCTGATGACGTGTCAAATTTTAAAAATTCTTACTTATTTGTCTACTCTTCAAAAATCTTTGTTTATTATTTTATTTATTTTCATTTTCATTACATTTCATTTAATTACAATTATGGTGCACTTCCTTCTCTACTGTTTAATTTTCAGGAAATGTTTCAATTCATGAAAACAGAATCCTCAAAAATCTTTGTTTATTATTTTATTTCTTTCTATTTTCATTATATTTCATTTAATTGTAATTATAATTCCATCTCTACACTTTAATTTCCCGAAAACGTTTCAGTTCATGAAAACAGAAACATTCCAACTGATGAAAGAGGAGGGATTTTTTTCAACCAAAGAAACGAAAGATTACAAGGTCAACATAATGGAAACGAAGAACTTTCATTTTTTCCCTTCCACAGATCTTTCAATTAGGTTTCTTAATTTAGTGATGAATTGTTTACATGAAGATGACGATTAGGTTTTCTGCTTCTTCTCCTCTTCTTCTCTACATTGTATCCTACCCTATCTTTGTACGAAGATCAAGCTGGCCTCATTAATTGGTTCGCTTCTACTGACTTTGATTTGTGCTGGTGTATTTATTCGATTATTGGTATTCGTGGTGAATTTGATGGTTGAATTCTTTGAATTGTACAGCAGTACATAAGGAAAGGGTCGTGTCGGTGTTTCCATTGTACAGGCGTACAACAATAGACTATCATATAGTGGGTCTACATTCAAAAGGGAAACTCCTCACATGTGGTGGATATGCAAATGATTGTGTATTTGTATATGTATGCTATAATACTTCATATAATTGGAATTTTTATCTGTTTTAATTTCTACAGAACTTTTAAGAAAACATGCAGAAAGTGAAGTTCGTGGTAGGTTGAAGGGATAATTGAGAAGGATGAAAATATTTTAACTGATCCAATTGATTATTGTCAAGTGAGTTTTTCTATAAGCTTCAATATTATAAAGTATATATTAATTGTGCATAGAAAATGTGTAAAACATTAATTGTGCATGAAAATGTATTACAAATGCTTGATATCAGATGAAAACTCATACTGTCGTTATTTATATACTTTGTGTTGGAATAAAGATAAAACAAATATTGGCCCCTTGTTATCTGTTGTTGTGGTGAATTTGATGGTTGAATTCTTTGAATTGTGCAGCAGTACATAGGGAAAGGGTCGTGTGTCTGTGTTTCAATTGTACATGCGTACAACAATAGACTATCATATAAGGGGCTACATTCAAAAGGGAAACTCCTCACATGTGGTGGATATGCAAATGATTGTGTATTTGTATATGTATGCTATAATACTTCATATAATTGGAATTTTTATCTGTATTTAATTTCTACAGAACTTTTAAGCAAACATGCAGAAAGTGAAGTTCGTGGTAGGTTGAAGGGATAATTGAGAAGGATGGATACATTTTAACTGATTCAATTGGTTATTGTCAAGTGAATTTTTCTATAAGCCTCAATATTATAAAGTATATATTAATTGTGCTTAGAAAATGTGTAAAACATTAATTATGCATGAAAATGTATTACAAATGCTTGATGTCAGATGAAAACTCATACTGTCGTTATTTATATACTTTGTGTTGGAATAAAAATAAAACAAATATTGGCCCCTTGCTATCTGTTGTTTAATAACCTTTTATTTCTTTGTGTTTTTATATATGTTACTATTATTGTCCTTATCTCTTACTTGGTGCAGGGTAATTTAATGATTTTTTGTGTTTAAAATTTAAAACTAACTTATTTGTCTTGGTATGACGTATTAAATATTAACTAAAATTAAGACCATTTTCATAGCATGTAGACCACCAACTAAGTAGCTAAGTTTGTAGCACAACATAAAGAACTTTACCTATGTAAACAGTCACTTAGATATTTTGCGGCATGTGTCTTCTTAATTAGTACTTTTAGAATTGAAATTTTTTTTCTTTAATTTACTACTATCTTTATGTTACTATAGTTTGCCTATTTTGGCATGGATTCAAAATTAGTTTGTTTATCAGTTTATGTATACTTAGAAGTCATCTTACCACAGGACAGGAGGATCAGAAATTAGTTCACTAAATAGCTTGGCATATTTCTGCTGAAAATGCCACTAATTTTTTTTGGATTTTTTTCTTTCTTTTATCTCATATAAATGTAAATTGTGATGATAATATTGTGGTTCTTCCCTTTCATCTTGATCCTTTGCTTCATAAAACCCATTATAACTATTAGGATTAAATCCTTTGGTGCTAAAGAAGAAACATGTAATGATGCCTCTTGAAGATGTCTAGAATTTTTGTTTGTTTGTTTGCTTTTAAAACCATAATATCTTAATTTACTACTATCATTAAGTTACTATAGTTTGCCTAATTTAGCATGGATTCAAAATTAGTTTGCTTATTTTATGTTATACTTAGAAGTCATCTTACCACATGACAGGAGGATCAGAAATTAGTTCAGCTCCCTAAATAGCTTGGCATATTTCTGTTGAAAATGCCACTATTTTTTTTTTGGGGATTTTTTCTTTCTTTTATCTCATACAAATGTAAATTGTGATGATAATATTGTGGTTCTTCCCTTTAATCTTGATCCTTTGCTTCATAAAACCCATGTTATGACTCTTGGAATGTTGCTATTAGGATTAAATTCTTTAGTGCTAAAGAAGAAACATGTAATGATGCCTCTTGAAGATGTCTAGAATTTTTGTTTGTTTGTTTGCTTTTAAAACCGTAATCTCTTTGTACGCATGTAAATCACACTCACACAAAAAGGTTACAGCTTAGATTGAAGTTTATCTCACTTCTTATTGAATCAAATTACTAAGATAGCTCACTTCACATGATTACAATGGATGATACATATGACCAACTACCTACCTCATATATAACCATGCATTGGATTGCTAAGAAGGGTGCAACTCAGATGTTTAACTTCTAGGATTGTATTCGAGTAGAACCAGCGAATCGTAGTTTAGTTTTACCATTTCACCATTATTTCAACACTCGCAAAATTTTCTAAGACATGAGAACTAAGCATTATTATTACTTTGTAGTAGGTTTTTTTATCTTTTTAAAATTGAAAGTATTATATCTCCCAGACATGCTATACAACCCATTAAATAGCTTCTGCTTCGACCACAAAGCATGTCTTCCACCTTTTTTTCATGACCTTTTTCTCTTTTATTGTCGCAATTTTTCTTATTTTAGAAAAACGTAATTTGATGTGTAAAATTTATATACTCGAATTGAATATGTAGATATATATGTAAAGTAAAATTTATATATTTAAACTGCATTTATAGTAATAAATTTGGAAAGGATTTTTTTTTTGAAGTGAAGTTTGGTTCTTACTTGGATATCCATCTTGCTATTTCAAGATTAAGCATTATTTGTTTAAAAAATTTCGTCATGAAGTAGATTAATTCAGCTTTAATTAAATGAAAATTTACTATGATAATTTGCATTATATTGAATCTTCTACGCATAGTGAAGTAGGATTCTTTAAATAATTGTTCAAATATTCAACAATATAAGATCACATTAAGAACCAACATATTTCAATTTTCACAATCTTATAGTGTAAATTTTATCAACTAATGCAGCGAGAGCTTATTAAGGAATGAGAATACATAGAACAACTCTATAACCTATTGATATATATAGAGTAGTTATTGTATTTATTTTTAATTATTTTATTTTATTTTATTTAATATTTAGAATTAAATAAAAATCTAATCTAATTATTTAAATTATCCAGGTGCACCCATGTATTAGGTGCACTGCATTGCTTTTGTGAGTAATTTAATATTTTTATATAAAATGCACACATAGTGTTTTATTAACAAAAATTTTAAACATAAATTTATAATATCAAAATTAATACTTGAAAATAATCCCTTAATGATCCGCTTAAAGTTTCATGCTAGTATACATATATAAAGATGTTATACCATTATATACCTTTTTTGCACGAGAATGCAAAGAAAAAAACAAAGGTAGGCAGGAGCACCTAGATTGCAATTCATTGAATAAAATGGGTAAATAAAATATTAACTCATAAAACAAAGGTAGCCCCGGAGCACCTAGATTGCAATTATGAAAAGCAGTAGCGACGCCAAACACTACAGCGGAATATATATATATATATATATATATATATATATATTTTGCAGAAATTTGAGCGTGTCAACACAACACACTTCATCAAACCCTCTAACGCTCAATCGCCCTGCCTTACTGCCACGTGTCTCTCTCTCTCTTCAGGTGCTCTCTCTCTCTCATTTTGTTTACTTCTGATTTTCCTTTACGATTTCGCTGTCGATGTCACTTGAGCCATGAAATGCATGAATTTGCGCATTTTTCCCTTTCCAATTCCTGATTTGACTATTAATCATCTCGGAAGGATCCAATTTGGAGAAAAATAGGTCGCCTGCTCAAAAATATCTTCATGAATTCTCCTCCTGTTTTCGCTTCAAATTCGAATTCGAGACTCAATTTTGGACATTGCATGCGCATGCAAGAGTTGACAATCACCAGTACACTCTATTATTGCTAATTTGCATGACTCTTTCTACTTTGGATATGAAATGGTATGAAATGGAGCTTCTCCAGTATTTCGGAATCTTAAAGTTTTTTTGTTTTTGTTTTTGTGTAAAGTGTTTAATCAGTGTTCAATTCACATCTCCAAGATTTTTTTTTCAACTTGATTTACTCTTAAGCAATTTGTTTTTGACTTTAATGAGATTATGAAATTTTGATGCTGCATCTGCCCAAGAATTGCGGCTTTTGGCATCATCTTTCTTTTCTCTTATTTTATTTTTTATTTTTAAAATAATAATAAGTTATTGAAAATCAATCTGATAAAATCTCTCTTTACTTCCAGTGAGTATGGTTTTTGTAATTATGTTACTTGTATCTCCACTGATAGCTATCATGTGGATGCAAATCTGGGAAAACAGAAACTGATTTGAATAATCAGTGATGCAAATACTTATTTCTCTTTGTAGTTTAATGCATCATAGAATTTACCTGCAATGTCTTTATACTCAGATACGTCTACTTATACTAGCTTCAATGTGGGCGAAATGGAACATTGCTTAATTGTATAATACTTATAATTTAACTAGTGAATAACTCATTGCATAATAGACTAGGATCACCCTTGATTTCCTTGTTAACTTCTTATAGGTAATTCAGTTACGATTACTTGAACAATGTGGCGAGCATACAAAAACGAAGTTTGAATTGGTATATCAACAATGTCCTGATATTCTCGGAAAAGTATGAGAGTAAGCTTTTTAAGTAGCTTTCCCACCATATCTACCAGAAAAACTTGTAAAAGTTACTAATCATAACGTAAATAATACACGTGGTTTAAAAAACATAAAATAAAAACATGCCTCCATAAGTGTGTCACCTGTTCAATATAGTTATATTGTTAAATTCATTCCAAAAAATAGTTATCGTTTTATTTATGTCTTCAAGAATTATATGAGTTTACTTTTTCCGTTAATCCATTTGAGACTTACTTGCATTTTACTACCTCATGTTACTCAAAATCAATCACTAGTAGTCAATGTAATCTGTGATAAGACAGGTAATGTCAAATACCACAAGTCTTCCTATGTACCAAAGAGAATATAATTACAAATTTGAAGGCAGTAATGTCAGCTCAAGATATCTGAAAATATGATTTTAATTTATGAAATGTGTCAGTTTTGTGGATTTATTATGTTCTCTTCTCTTTGGGGAAATGACTGCAAATCAGAGCGTTTCTTTTAATATCAGAATTCTTATTGATGCTATATGCAAATAAGCTAATGGTTTAGATAAATAATGGATCCAGATTTATGAAGATTTGAAAACTAGACTCCTTAGCTAGTAAATTATAAGCACATGTACTTTATTACTTTGAGTTTTACAAGCGATTTTGCATGTCAATTTTTGTACTCTTTGCTCTTTTGATTTCATCTTTGTATTTCTCTGCTTTGTAAAATTAGATTCAACCTAACAAGTCGCAACGTTGATTATCTACTCTTTTTTGTTTTGTGCTTTCTTTTCTAGTTATTCAGGAATTACAATTCTTCATATGCAGGGAAATGGATACTGGGGGTAATTCTTTACCATCTGGAGAAGACGGATCAAAGAGAAAAGTATGCTACTTCTATGAACCAGAAGTTGGAAATTACTATTATGGCCAACTTCACCCAATGAAGCCACATAGAATGCGGATGACTCATGCTCTCCTTGCACATTATGGCTTACTTCAAAACATGCATGTTCTGAAGCCCAACCCTGCTCGAGAGAAAGATCTTTGCAGGTTTCACGCAGACGACTATGTCTCTTTCTTGAGAAGAATCACCCCAGAGACACAACAAGAGCAGACGAAGCAGTTGAAGAGATTTAATGTTGGAGAAGATTGCCCCGTTTTTGATGGTCTTTATTCGTTCTGTCAAACTTATGCCGGAGGATCAATCGGTGGTGCAGTGAAGTTAAATCATGGACACTGTGACATTGCTATAAATTGGGCTGGTGGATTGCACCATGCAAAGAAATGTGAAGCTTCAGGATTCTGCTATGTCAATGATATAGTGCTCGCCATTTTAGAACTCCTCAAAACTCATGAGGTAGACAACAGTTTCATAAATTAATAGTGTGAAGCTTATGTTGAAGATTTTGTTATTATCTGAATTACTGTTCATGTCGTAGCATAAATACTATAACTATCCCTTCTGCTGCTTAATCTAGTGGCATCGCTAAAATGATGGCATAGTGATTTTTAGACAGTGTCCCCAGTGCCAAATAACTTCCTTTTTATTATTAGTTAGTGATATGTAAACATATCACAGTTGTCTATAGTTTAATCCTTTTGTATTTCCAAAATTGATTTCACATGTGCTCCCATTGCAGCGTGTTTTATATGTGGACATCGACATTCATCACGGTGATGGCGTTGAAGAGGCTTTTTATATAACTGACAGAGTCATGACTGTTTCATTTCATAAATTTGGAGATTATTTTCCTGGTACTGGGGACATAAGAGATATTGGATTTGGGAAAGGGAAATACTATGCACTTAATGTACCATTAGATGACGGAATCGATGATGAAAGTTATCAATCATTATTTAAGCCATTGCTTACTAAGGTAATGGAAGTTTTTAGGCCCGGAGCAGTGGTGTTACAATGTGGAGCAGATTCTCTCTCTGGGGATAGGTTAGGCTGCTTTAATCTTTCAGTTAAAGGCCATGCAGAGTGTGTCAGATTTATGAGATCTTTCAACGTGCCCCTTCTTCTGCTGGGTGGAGGAGGTTACACGATACGTAATGTTGCTCGTTGCTGGTGCTATGAGGTATGCTGTTTCTGTATTTGCATTCAAGTTTATTACTAATGGAATATGGATATAGAAAATGTACCATCATATAATCTATATAGCTACACTCTCAGCTCTCTAAGTATAGCCTGAACCTGTCTAAGTTACTAAGTTATATTCATCTATTTTATGAATAGTTTTTTATTTCTTCCTGATGCTAAAAATTTGTTTACATACATTTCAAATTCTGTTCCAAAGTAATTCTCATTGACAATCATTCTCATTACATCCAAGCATTATAATCATTACACTAGGCTCAATACATCCAAGCATTATAATCATTATAATCTTAATTTGGTGGTTTTCAACTTTCACATTTTATATCAAACTTTAATTGGTAGTTTTTCACTTCAATATTTCTCACTGTCTTTTCATCTTTCTACATTAAGGGTGCCAAAAGAAGACTCTAACAATGTTAACAAGTTCTAACAACAGAGACTATCAGCCTCTAAAGAAAGTAACTAGGGACCTGCCGGTTTAATATGTTTTGCTAAGTATTTTGATGATAATAAGATTAAACAAACATTGTTTCTTTTTTCAAATAGCAAAATACTAAAAAGATTTTTTGGGAAACCATGGCCTAAATTTTAAAGAAAGATTCAAAAACTTGATTTGTATATTAAAATATTAGGTATATTTACAAAGCCTTGACAAGATTGTAATCAGAGTGTGTGTGAGTTGGCTTTTTATTTGAATACTCCTCCTAGGCTTCTAAGTAATTTTGGGATGTGGCTGCATTTCAAAATTCTGCTTCTTTACATACCTTCCCCTCTTCGTTTTATCTGTAATATTCAGATTTTTGACAAATAGCATGCTTATTTGTTCTTTTATCAAATACCTACTTATCTATGCACAACCACCAGAAAGAAAGTAACAAAATAATATGATAGGGTATTAGAGTTCTTGACTAGAATAAAGAAATGAAAGCAATAATTTTCTCCTGTTCTTTTAGTCAATCACTGTTTTTGATTCTTGTTTCTTGAATAGACAGGGGTAGCACTTGGGGTTGAGGTTGATGATAAGATACCACAGCATGAATATATAGAGTATTTTGGTCCAGACTATAATCTCCATGTTGCTCCGAGTAATATGGAAAACAAAAATTCTCGAGAACTGCTGGAAGCAATAAGGATAGAGCTCCTTCAAAATCTTTCAAGACTTCAGCATGCTCCGAGCGTTCAGTTCCAGGAACGGCCACCGGATACTGAACTTCCAGAGGTTTGTTCACACAAATTCTGTCTTATTCAATATAACTTTTTATTCCCATATCTTGTGTTTGCAGTTTATTTATTTTTAAATTTGACTTGACTATCAGCTATTACCTCATTTTACTGCACCTAGAATATTTTCGAATTAGACATCTGTAGAATATTTGCAGATCATTCAATTGTGCCCTATCTATCTCAACATTCATTAACTAAGTTCTTGCATGTAGTGGGTAGGCAGATGGAAATAGAAACAATAATTTTGATTTTAAATAGCCAATATGAAAGACAATAATGGCAGAAAGTAGGTAATTGGGAAAGAACATCTTATGTTCATGTTCTAGTTGAAGTTGATGTTGCTAAACCACTCATGAAAGAGATATGGGTCGAAACAACTCAGGGGGGATTTTAGCAAAAAGTAGTTAATGAACATGTTCCTCACTTTTGTGTACATTGATGAAAACTGGGACACAATGAAGACGCTTGTTACTTAAATGAGGAGGAGACGATCCCTGATAACCATACTGATAATGGATTAAAAGGGTTCACTACAGTCACTAAGTGTAGAAAGAAGAAGAAGAGTAAAAACAAAGGAAAGGAGCCCGTGGATATCCCGCTCTCAATGGATTAGGTCCTCGATCAGTCTCCTCTGTAAAGGTCGTAACGGAAGCACTATGATCAGAGCATTCCCCTGATGAAAGATATTTGATTTCCACCCTGCAATTCCTCTCCCTCCATTCTACAGTAGTCAGGACTCTATCTAACTTCTCCAAGTAGATCCATTAGTCCACATAAAGTAGCAACCACTACTAGGGGTGTCCTTCAAATTCAAGAGGGTACACATGTCAACAAAATCCTCTCTTTCCCAAGCAGCTGCAGCAGGAGTTGGGCCAGAGATCTCCTCAGTTTTAACTCAATTAGTGTTTTTCAGGAGAGAACATCTTACATTGAGAAAGTAATTGGAGCAAAAAAGGTTTGCGAAATTGGAACTTATGAAATTATAAAAAACATCAAATGAATATAAAGCACATAAATAATGATCATGAAAATCATGAAACATGGAATTATAAGAATGGAAGAAAGATTCCCATCAGAACAAACTTGATGCTACTGACAACGGTGGCAATGAGACTAGAGTTTGTTTTCATAATTATAATAAATTTGGCAAGTGAAATTGCTATATTAAGATTCTGACAAGAACTTTGAGAATGCATAAGGAAAACTACCGCAAAAGTTTTAGGTAATTGGGTTCGTGAGAAATGTTCTATAGTGTTGCAGATTATCAGTCATGTTTCCAAGATGCATGTATTAACCTTTTTAAAAAATAAAAAATAAAAAAAATTCGTTACTGCTTGTTTATTTATTTACAATTTTCAGCCACATAATGTTTTTATTCTTTAACTTTCATCAAGATCTTTTCATTAGCTCATTTTTTAATCCATAATCAGTTTCGGAAAGCAACTTTCTGTCATCAATAGAACTAGATAAATGTGATTCCTATTCAAATGAGCCATTACATTTCTTTGCTATCTCTATTCTATGGAATCTCCGATACAATAAATTATCCAAATGAGAAGTGTAGTATAATGATTCATGAAATTGATTTTTTATTTGATGCATGCATATGTAGGTGGATGAAGATGAAGAAAATAAAGATGAAAAAATGTATCCTGATTCTGCTGTTGATGTTAATTATCAAAGGTAAAATACCTCTCTGCTCAAAATTTCTCTTCGTTCTCTGCTCACCAGTTTCTGAGCATTTATACAGCAATTCTATGCCTAGCAGGGTGAAGATGGAATTGGTTGAGCCTGTGGCAAATGATACGGTACCTCTTCTTATAAGATATATCAATCGGCATCAATTTCTCCCTTAAATTCATATCCCGAGTTATCTTTCTCAGTTTTTTATACTAATGAACATCATAAAAGTCATGGACAAATATGATATTCTAAGAATCATACGAGGGACGATTTATTTTAGTTAGACATGTATGAAACTTGTCATGATTTCAAGAGAGTGCAATGCTTACATTCTGTTGCAATCTTCACAATCTATAGATAAGACTTCTCAAATAAATTGGTTTGCATGCAAATTAAGTGCATATACATGCATTCTTATCCGTCTTACCTTGTCATAACTCCCAAGGTCTATCTTGGAAAGTATTTGATGCATGCCTTAGATCACCTATTCACTTTTGCTTCTCAGAACAATGAGGAGGCAGTAGATGAGCTCTCTGGCAAGATGGAGTCAACACTTGAGCCGGAAAGCTCAAAGGTACTCACACCACACCCCTATTTTCATTTTAATGTGATTGGTTCAGGGAAAAACAATTGAAGTCGTCGTTTGTTGATCAACGTTAGGGTTCTTTGTCGGCTGCAGAAGCAGATGAAATGCCGTTTGATAAAGTTGAAAAGGAGAAGTCTAAAATGCAACTTGATGAACCTCCTGAAACAAGAGTAACATGTACTCCCTCCGTCTTATATTTGTCTTCACAGTTACTGTAGACACGGAGTTAAAGAAAAATTGCTTTTTGATCAACTTTATTGACTTTTGAAGGGTATTGCGGTATTTTTAAGTAATAAATAAATTATAAAGTATGTTATGTGTGTTAGGTGAAAGTGGTATTTTTGAAATTAAGGTAACTTTTGAGGTTGTTGGTTAATGTGAAGTTTCCTTTTTTGGGTGGTGAAGATAAATGTGGGACGGACGAAAACGGAAAGTGTGCAGATAAATGTGGGACGGAGGGAGTATATAATCTTTGATACAATATGTATATCTTCAAGCAACTCTCTCTCTCACACACACACACACACATGTAAGTAGGTGACCACATACTAATGAATTTGTGTCTGTGCAGAGTGCTGTGCTCCAATCTTCGTTTACAGCCAAATATAGAATCTGCTCGACATTGGAAGAGCATGCTCATTAGAAATTATAATAATTATCCTATTATAAAAGGAATTATATCAATGATCAATTATCCTATTTATTTATTTGTTTATTCATTTAAATTTGTTACTTTCCAGGTTTATATGTACTTTGACAATTCATTTTGTAGATATTATAAATTACTCTGTTCCTTTGTTGGTTTAATACATATATATGATATATCATATTTGTGACCAAAATTTGTGGGGCACCAGATTCTCACAAAATAAGTTTCATTAGAAAAAATAATAACAATAAAAAAAGAAAAAATTATATATATATATATATATATATATATATATATATATATATATATATATATATATATATATATATATATATAATAAATAGCACTCTTTTGTTTCAACATATTCCTTCCGTCCGCAGGCAAAGCTACAAGGTATACATTTGCTTTGGAGTAGATTTAATTTTTATACTTGTATACTAACACCAGGATTCATATTTTAAAAATGGATCAACTATATAATCCTAAAATATTTAAATGAGTCACTTCAAATCTACCGATCCTTCTCCTCTCTCTCTCTCATTTTGTTTTTTCCTCTCTCCTCTCCCAATCTTTCTTCCATTTCTCTCTCGATCTGTCTGACGCTCTGCCTGCCTCCAGTGAGGCTGCGCCGCCTCCCCCCGCCTTCTCCTCTCTCTTCTTTCCCAATCTTCGCGTTCCCCCTCCAGTGCTGCCGCCTAGCTCCGTCCATCGCCTCCTCCCTCACTCCACCAGATCTTAGATTTCTCACCTCTCTCACCCCTCTGCCTCACTTCGTTCACTGTCTTCTCCTACGCTCCACCGTATATCTACCCGTCATTCCGTCCTCTGTTTCATCTCCCTCGTTCAGTCATATATCAATTGAAATATATATTTCAATCTGTACATTTTATAATTTTGAATCGAGATCGATTATGGATGTTGGGTGGTGTAAATTGAAGTATTAGAATTAGGAGCGGAATTGGGGATTAGATTCTGCAGTTGATTGGGGTGGAAGAACCAGTGGAAGAATCGAGGCAGCTGTTTCAATGGAGGAACCAACTGGTAATTGATTTTGGGCATGGATTATGATGAAATTTGACATTATTCAATTCTGTAATTATTATACTGTATTAGATTCAGTGATTCAAAAATCGGACCGGACCGGCCAGTTCAACTATTCAATTGGGAACCGGACCAAGCGTCGGTCCGAAATACGCTATAAAACCGTTTATGCCTTTGAACCGGGAAAAACCGGTTAAAACTAGCTCAACAAATCCCAATCATCAAAATACTACCATCCACCGATTTTTGACATTCTAGTCCACCATGTGAACGATGTATTTAAGGAGCCAGACGGAACATTCTTCGTCGCCGCTCTAACTTTCACCATCGTGACGGCATATTCAAGAAAGTTAGCTGTCGGAGAAGAATTTAGAGGGGGTTTGGGCGATTGGAGGTGGGTTTGGAATTTTGGATTACAATTACAGTATGGAATTATTGGTGATTGGTGTGGTCGACGAAGAAGAAATTGGAAAAAGGGAAGAAGAATTAGTTGGGCCGGCTGACGTAATTTCTTACCAGAGAAGGTGGGCAGTGAGTGAGCATGGGTGGGAGGCCAGCGGTGACCTTGACGAGAGAGAGTAAGTAGAGAAATTTGGGGGGAAATGAGAAGAGAGAGACTTAAGCGTGGTGGGGGAGAGTTATCTTCTCTCTAAAAATTACTAAATATTTCCTTCTCTCTCTCTAAATTTGATTTTTGAAACTTGTGGTTCTGGTTTGTAGCATACACTGTATTAAGTTATTATTATTAAATATTAATATATCAGATTTGCTTGACATCTGTCTAATTTTGTTAATTCTATTTAATATCAAATTTATTAAAAATAAATAATTTTGTAAAAAAAAAAGATAATTTTTATTTTTTCGATTGAACCGGCGGTTCCACCGGTCAGACCGGTTGAACCTCGAACCATTTAAGACACTGGTTTGATCTCCGATTCGGTTTTCAAATCACTTATTAGATTTAATTCAATAATGTATAGATTTTTATTAATAAATGTATTAGTTGGAATTTGATATATGAGAACTTTTAATTGAGATTTATTCAATTTGAAAGTTTAATATCTTTTAAATGAAAATTTATCTTTGAAATGAAGAATGATTATCATGATGAAGACTTAAATTAATTTTGGGCAAGGAAAGCTGAAGAAGTGTAAATTATTTCGTTAAATGACCAACTGTATAAGTTTTAGTTATTCAGTGTATAAGTTTTTATACTTATAGTGTACTTTTTTCATTAATACTTGGAGTGTATGATGTTTGTTGTACTTAAATACTAAATTGAAAATATACAGTTATTAATAAAATCTTATACACTTTCTAATTGAAATGTATACACTAATCCTATTCAATAGAGGATAAACATGCACAGTCATTTGTCTTTTCATAGACTGTTTTACAACATTCTAAATCTAACATAACACAAATTACTTAACAATACTGGACTAAATAGTGAGAAGAAGAAAATAAAAGTTAGACACCTATTAAACACCAATTGTAAAACTATATCCATCAAGGAAAAAATTGAAATTAAAAAAATACTCCCTCCGTCCAATATCAATATATCCATTTATTTTTTGCATGTATATTAAGGAGTATTATTATTTTATATGTAGTCAATAATTGTATTAGTGAGGGTGTGAGTCTCATATATCTAAAAAGAAAAATGAATAGATTAAGGGTGCACGACCCAAAATAGTAAGATGGATAGAGGGAGTAATACATTTATTAAGAAAAAGGTATACACTTCTATAATATAAAAGATACAATAAGAAAATTAAAATCATTACAATTTTTCGACGAGTATACTAGATATACTGGAATTATTTTTTAATCTCCATCAAATCTAAATGTTTTCTCCACCAGATCTACCTAGTTACATATCCAAATTAGTTGTCCGCAGCACGGATCTGTTGGAGCAACTGCAATGGAGAGGCCAAGATGGAGAGAATGAGAGGAGGGAGAAGCGGCGCCACGGAGGAAGCAACTGCAATAGAGAGGCAGAGGCAGGGAGAATGAGAGAAAAAGGGAGAAGAGCGGTAGAAACGACGGAGGAAGCAACTGCAACAGAGAGGCGGAGGCAGGGAGAAAGAGAGAAAGAGGGAGAAGAGTGACGGAAAGCAATTGTAACGGAGAGGCGGAGGCGGAGAGAATGAGAGAAGGAGGGAGAAGAGAGGTTGAGGAAGAAAGAGCGATGAAGCAGATTAGAGATAGCATTAGATGGAAAGGGTTAGAGAGAGAAAGCGCAGGAGTTAAATGATCCATTGGGCTCAATTTCATATAAATATCATGGGTCATGGGTTGGGTTTGATCCGATTGGACCTTAACAACACATGTACTTTTGTCTTGATTTTTTAGTGAGACTTGCATGCACCCGGGGGCACACCGTGCGCCTTTAGAATTTAGTATTATGGGTAAGGGTACATTATTTTGTTATAAATGGTATACACTTTAATTGGTAAGGTTACACCACTTTGTTCTAAAAGGTATACATTTTTTATTAATATTTTTTATTTTTCTTAGAAAATAAAGGGTACACATCTTTATACTAAAGGGTATACAATTTAACACAAAATTCTAAAGGCGCACGGAGTGTACCCCGTGCGCCCAGGTGCACACAAGTTTTTGTCTTTATTTTTTGCACGTGAATTAAGAAATATTATAATTTAATATATATGTAATAGGTAGTTGTATTAGTGGCATGTATATTCCATATATTAATTGTATTAGTGATGTGTGTAGGTTTCATATGTTTAAAAAAGGAAATGTGAACCTTTAGTGCGGATGCCCAAATTAACAAAATGTATACTTGCTGGCGGACAGAGGGGTAGTTTTTACTTTTCTAATTCAAATGTCAATCCAATATACTTTTCACGCCCAAAAATAGGGCTAGTTTTGCAAGAGATTATTTTACATTTTTAAAATTAATTATCACTTTCGTTATAAAATATAGTCACTTTCGCTATAACTTTCATTTATACTATAAATTATTCATGAAATAGCATTATCATTGTTCATTAATTGAGTATCACTAGAAAATATCACCTCGCACAAGTCTTTACCCTTAAAATAATAGAAATATTCAATTAAAATAATTTCTCACTATATTTAAAAAATAAATAAAAATCCACACCTAAAGCACACAAGTATTTTACATTTGACAAAATCTCTTCCGAAGTATCTAACTACGCAATATTATAAAAAAGTCAAAAGAAAATAAGAAGGGGGACAAAGAGAAAGGGAGAGGGGAACTTGAAAATAAAAAGCCTAAACAAACGGCTTGTCAAAAAGAGCCTAAACAGATGGCTCCGAAATATAAACGAAAATTAATCATGATGTCATAGTACAAAAAATGTGAAGTAATTGAACTCAACTATTATCATGAGAATTGCCAATGAGTGGCATGAAAAGGAGGAAGTAGGATGAAGAATGCAATCTTGGATAATTTCATTGTGTGAGCAGGTTTAAACATCCAATGGACCGGTTCTTGGTGCATCTCAATAAGGGCTGATCTCTGGCTTTAAGATTAGCAAACGGGCTTTAAAGTGCAATAATGCCCAATGGAATTGCCGCGCCGGAGTAAGTAGCCCTACTCCCCCTATGAAAGCAAACTGCAAATAGTGTCACTGAGGTCATGGCCTACAAAACATTGAAACCCCAAGGATGCAAGATGTATCATCCATCAAATAGAAGACCCATAACAAAAACAAGAAGGCAAAGCGGGGGTCTAAAAAAGCAAGAAAAGAACAAAACATAAGATGCATCATAAGGATAGACAAGCAGATGCATCTCAACAATTTGTAACAATTGTTAAGATATAATTATTATATCTTAATTGTTAAAACACCCGATCAATTGTTAAAATATAATTATTATATAAATAAAGTATATTTATTCATAGTTAAACTATGTTTTTTTAAAGTACGACAAATAATGAATTGAAGTATGTTTTTAAAATGTTATACTCCCTCCTTCCCGGGCATTTTTATCCGTTTGTACGTTTTATCCTGCAAGCAGACTTGGCAACGCCCTCACTTCTTCAAGTTTCTTCTCCCAACAACTCTCCTCCGCCCAAACTCTCTTCTTCAAGTTTCTTCTTCCGTCGACTCTCCTCCACCCAAACTCGTTGTAAGAAAGGGAGCCACACGCTTGGTCGTCTGGAACAAAGATATGCACAAGTTTGGAGGAATAGGAAGGTGTAAACTAACCTCCAAGGCTTCCACATAATATCTCAGCAACAAGTTCATGTTCTCTTTCTCGTAAATCTTTTGCTGTCTTTTGTTTTTAACTATTAGTCTGTCAATTTCCATCTCTGGAGTCTTCTAGCCTGAATGCATAAGAAAAGTGACAATCATCCATCAATCAAGAAACTCTTTTGACTCTTACTCTAGTAGATTGAAGCATCACCAGAGCCTGAACTAGGTGGTGGGATTTCGTCTCATAAACCCATTCAAGCATCAGCAAATGAGGTGGCTGAGACGAAGCTACACTAAGGAGTTAGGTTCTGTCTCATTAAACGATGATAAGCAATTAAAGCAGAAATAAAACTAATGGATGGTGATGGTTCACCAGAATTCCCATTACAAAACACATGATTCTTGGTTTTTTCAAAATAAACAGCTAAATCTCTCTCAACCTATACCAATTCAACAATGCTTTCCTGTGTTGGTGATTCTTGGTTGTATCATTGAAATTATCAACCAATTTTATTAAAACCAAAATTAGAAACACGCAAGTAATCAGACCAACAAATCCAGAGAATAACTAACAAAAGTTAGTGGCAACATATCCATCAAGGAAGAAAACTTACCAAAGTGAAGAAGCCGTGGAGAGTTCGCAAACGCAGAGCAATAAAAAGAAGCATTAAAACTAGATAAAAACTTAGCGACATGTTACCAATTTACGGCCATGATGTTGATATGAATGACTTCATTCAAGTCTTCAGTTTCAATCCCTCAGCCTTTTGTAGGCAAAAAAGGCAGACAAGAGTATTGATTCGCAGTTTGAATTAGATTTTTTCCAGAGATTCCCATTTAGTCAGTTAAAAAATGAATTCCACAAATAAGATGACTTATCCTTCATACCAATCCATGTTCTCCCAACAGAAAAGGTTTAAACAAAGCAATCCATCAAATTTCAAATACAAAAAATGTACACAATAGGAAAGTGCTACAAAAGGAATTCTTACGACGATATAAAGCGAATCCTTCACGCCTGCAACGGATGAAATGTTACGTTGCTAGTTTGTCTGTTGTTGTGTAATCAGGCTCCCATGCAAGAATGGATCTCCTGAGGAAATAATGGAGTCTAGAGCCACCACACCAGTTCTGAGTTGGGGATCCTGCTATTTTTCTTCCTTATTGTCATTGATAATCTAGGCATTGGTAAATATGTTTTTGCAACAAGAGCTTTCATGTCTACAAATATTAACTGCAATTTTTTGAAGTTTATTTGGTTACACTGAAAAAGAATTATTAAAAAAAATTTCCCTTACAATTTCTGCATGTATACTCTCTTTAATCTGTTGTTATTCCTCTCACCTCATTAAATACAATCTACAGTTGAATAGTTGTTCAGCATCTAAACACTGATAATATATGAGTCATTTACGAGCTGGAGACTGCTCATATTTCTTGATCATCATCTTCTTCCCGTTTCATCTCGCCTAATAGCACGGCTAGATTCTCATATATGTCGGCGCATTTAGGATGAGCTTTGTCCCCCACAACAAACATATCCACCTCAGCTTGGACCTCAATCCAGCTACAACCAGGCTCTTTCTTCAACCTACTAAACCTCATAATTCTCCTCATTTTTGAAACCTCACTCCACATTTCTTTATCGGCATAGATATTCGACAAAAGGATGCAAGTAGAAGAGTCATGAGGGTCCAATTTCAGAAGGGCAGTTGCTGCTATTTCTGCCACCTCCACATTCCCATGCATCTTACAAATACTAAGTAGAGTTCTCCAAATCACATCATCACCTTCAAAAGGCATTTCTTGAATCATCTTCAGGGCATCCACAACATTGCCTAACCTTCCCAACACATCAACCATAGAAGAATAGTGCTCCAGCTGTGGTTCTAATCCGTACTCAACTCTCATTAACTCGAAATAGTGAAGTGCTTCGTCTAAGAGACCAATATGTGCACATGCACGGAGCACTGCCACGAATGTTGCATGGTTTGGCATCACCTTTTCGGCCTGCATTGTTTTGAAGATTTGTAAGGCTTCGTTTCCATATCCATGGTGAGCGTAAGCGCACACCAAGGCATTCCATGTCACAGAATCACGCTTCGATGATTTCTCAAACATCAGAATCGAATCTTGCAAGTTCCCACATTTGGAATACATGTCAACCAGTGTGCTGACAATGTACACATCTGATTGCAAATCTTGCTTGATTGTTTGAGCATGGATTTGTTTCCCAAGTCCAATATTAGCCACGTTGGAACAAGTATCTAGCACCGTAGCATATGTGAAGTTATCAGGTTTCAGTCCCAAATTCAACATTCTAGAAAAGAATTTCTGAGCATCTTCACTCTGTTCAGTTGATGAAATCCCAGAAATGATTGAATTCCATGACACAAGCGTCTGTTCCTCCATTCTATCATGGAGCTTCTTTGCCTCATCCACCATCCCACACTTGCAGTACATGTCCAAAATCACGCTTGCAACAAACGAATTTAGCCCCATCCCGGACTTGACAACTCTGCCATGGATTTCCCTCCCATGGTGCAGAGATTGCCCACCTGCACAAGCTTTTAGCACACTCCCAAATGTGAATTCATCAGGATCCATTCCAGAACGAAGCATAGACACGAACAACGACAGGGTCTCCTCATTTTTATTCTGCTCGCAAGCAGCAATGATTGAGTTCCAAGACACAGCATCCCTTCTTTTCATTTCGTCAAAGATCTGATGAGCTTCCTGAAGTGCTCCACACTTACCGTACATGTCTAAAATGGCATTGGCCACACAAATATTGTGAATGAAAGGACTCTTGATTGCTAATCCATGAATTTGAATGCCTTTCAAATAGCCTTTGATTATTGCACAAGCACTAAAGGCACCAGATAGGCTTATCTCATCATAACCGAGACTGGACTTCAATAAACAAAGGAATAGCTGCAGACCTTCAAATCCAAGATAACCTCTAACATAGCCAGTGATCAATGCATTATAAGATTGCAAGTTATGGTTTGGCAACAAGTTGAACACCTTCCTAGCATTAAGCAAACAGTTACATTTCGCGTACATGTCTAACATAGCAGTACCCACGATGGTATCAGCTCCGAAATCACTCTTAAGTGCATGACCATGCAACTGAGAACCCAATCTTAAATCAGATAAACCAGCACAAGACCTAAAAACACTAGCATATACAGATTGGCTCACCCCAACTACCTGTCTTTGCATTTCATTAAACAGCTCTAATCCCCTTTGGAGCTTGTCATTTTGAATGCACCCAGCAATAATCGCACTCCAAGAAACCCAATTCTTCACTGTCATTGCTTCAAAAAAGTGCATAGATTCATCCAACATCTTGCATTTTGCGTACATATCCAACATTGAACTTCCTGTCACCATATCACACTCAAACCCCAACTTGATCACCACTCCATGTACTTGTTGCCCTAGAGCATAGTCCTCTAAAGCTGCACATGCTTTCAAAACGACAGCAAATGTGGTCTCATCGTAACGCACACCATCTCTCCCCATTGCTATAAAGATATCTAAAGGCTTAACATGATTCCCATTCTGCAAATTCCCTGAAATCAAAGAATTCCAAGAAATCACATCTCTCTCGGGCATCAAGTCAAAGAAAGATTGAGCCAAACCCATTTCACCGCTAATTAAATACCCAAAAATCATTGCGTTCCAGGACACGCGGTCCCGTTCAGTCATTTTGTCGAACACTTTGCTAGCACAGCCCAAATGAGAGCACTTTATGTACATCTGGAGCAAACAATTAGTGACAAAAATTGTGGGTTTAAAACCAGAAGTAATCATCCGTGCATGAGCTTGTCTTCCGGGTTCGAAAGCTCTTTCCTTGGAGCATTCTTGGAACATATGTGAAAATGTCTTTTTGTAAATCTCCCGTGGTTGATTTTCCAGAGCAAAAGAGGAGAAAGGAAGGAAAAGTAGTTGAAAGTTGAGGAAGAATCTCGAAAATGGAGGCTTTGGCTGCAGATGAAAGAATTTGGCTGAGCAGTGAGAAGCCATCGGATTTTAAGTTGTGCTTGGCGGTTGTTCTTGCTGAGAGATGAACACGATTACGTGAATAATCTAACACATTTCATTATTCTTAAAATAAATAATAGTAACATTCGAAAAAATTAGAACTATTAACCGCCACGGTAACAGTTGCAAGCCAAGCACTTAGATTTTTGCAAGTAATATTAATAAAAAGAATAACCTATAATTGTGGAAAGTATTTAGCTTATATGATATCTTTTATTTTTAATCTCCCAAAATGAAAAAATAGGTGAGAATACTAATTACAAGGGTGACGCTATTGTCACCGGAACATTACTAAGGGGTTTAATGTTTAAATTTAGGGGTTAGAAATTTTGAGGGTATAATTGTCTTTTCAACCTATAAATGGGGGGCACCAATAAATAAGGAGGGTTCACCATATATCTTGATTCACAGGAACTCATTCAATATATAATTCTATATTAAATAAGCCATTTTAACATTATTCTGTTCAATAAGGCAAACAATTGGCAATTTTCAGCATGAAGGAGAACCTATCATATGATTTAGTTTAGTTGAGCTAAATGGAATTTAAAAAGAAAAAAGGAAAAGGAAAGCAGCAAGGCAACATATATCTCCAATATATAGCATGAAGCTCAAGTTTAATAAACCTAAAAAAACTTATGAGCATGCATAAGTTTTGCCAAGAGAGCACTTCAAAAGGCACACGAAACAGAAATTTCAGAATCACTTACGGATGTTCTAGATGAAATGGCACTTGAAACAGCTGCAGGAGCATTTCAAACAGGATACCATCCTGCAATTTAAGGTCAATGATTGAGTCTAAAAGACAGTTTTGCCTTTTTTTTCATTAGCTGTGTTTTATTTCTCACTTTCTAGAACCTATAAATAAAAGACTAGATAATTCCATTGAAAATTTCACATTTATACACAAATGTAAAGATTATACATCTTTGTTCCTAAAAATGAAAAGGAGTATAGTTCTTTCAAATCACCAATACCACTCTAAAGAATTCATTTTACAGGATTATGTAAAAAATATAAAGAAAGTCTCACTGAAGAAGCATGAGTAACCAGGAGTATAACTAAAGCAGTGCAACACTGTCTATACCCAGAATAAACAAGAAGCATGGTGCCCTAACAGATAGAAGAAAAGATGTATGCAAGGCATATCATTCTACGGAAGCACAAAAATGAACCCTAAAATTGCTGTCAGCCTGTCAGTTCTCGACACTTAAATATCTAATTTAGAAAGTTCTTAACTATAATTGATCCAAATTGTAAGTTAACATGTTGGCCACTGTTAGACTTCGGAGAGGAATGGCTTCCTGTTTTATTTAGGAAATATCACAGTTGCCCAACATTAACTTAAAGCATCCATATAATTATTGATACTTGGAAAAATGCATTCTGATAGAATCTTACTTATAAAATAGCAGTCATCACAATTTTTTTCTTACCCATTAAGATAAGCCTCTAATAGTAAATTTTAAGTTTGCTTAGCTACCCACTAATGCAGGAATAAGATGATAGAGGAAATGGGCCACCCTACCTAGACAATAGTTATAACATAATAAGGTTCAAACAACTTCCATGATATTATTATTTGCCTAGATATATGCATTGCAAGATCTATACTCTTTTTTGGGCTGAGTTATGTTGGCATTCCATCTGAGCTTACAAATTTTCCATGTAAAAACTTATACATGCATACCGCAGCAATATCTTCAAGACCTTGATTAAACAAATCTGGAGAATTTTTCACGAGCATAGAAGGTGGCCCTTCCTCACACCATTGCATTTCATCATGAGCTGCTTGAACCTAACAACAATTGAATGTTAAAATTATGCATAAGCTCACCCTATGAATATAGTCTCAAAACTTGGTTATTGAACTAGATTAACAAAGAATTAAGGTCTATACCTCCTTGACAAGGACTTTTAATTGCTTTCTCCCCTAAAGCTGACGAAGTCCAAAGAGTTTGGGGATGAGATATTGATAATTTGCAATGACACCCACGCATAGTGAGATAAGTAAAGAGGTGATCAACATAGAAAATTCAAAGACTGAATAGAAGATTGGAGATCACACAACAAAACCTGAAGCAGAGAGTTACCACAAAAAAAAAAGATATAGACATTCCAACCAGGTAATGAAAATCTAATTTCAGAATGTGTGTACATACACACCAACAAAGCATATACTCCCTCCGTCCCACACTTATGTTCACACTTTCCGCTTTCATCCGTCCCACACTTATGTTCACCACCCAAAAAAGGAAACTTCACATTAACCAAAAACCTCAAAAGTTATCTTAATTTCAAAAATATCACTCTCACCTAACACACATAACATACTTTATAATTTATTTATTACCTAAAAATACCACAATACCCCTAAAAAGTCAATAAAGTTGGTCAAAAAGTAACTTTTCTTAAACTCCGTATCTACAGGTGAACTTAACTATGGGGACAGAGGGAGTATATTACAACCACAGATTTTTACCAATAGTTAAACAAGGGAACGAGCAAGAAGAAAAATTAAGAATATTTTAAAATCAGCAAACAAGATCTCATAGTTCCCCCATAAGACCCATGAAATCACCTAGGCAGCATGGAAACACCTGAGAGACTCATTTTTTAAGGTTATCATATCAATAAATGCATTCTATTATGTACAATAATTCTTACCATGCCTCAAGAAATAGCAATCTCAAATTGAATAGTGGATAATCATCATCATTCAACATTACAGCATCATCTAGTTTAGTCAAACTTATTTCGCTAGAAACAAAACATTCTGTTAAGTGAGTAAATCGTGAAGTTTACAAGCTTGAAGCTTCGAATAAGACATCCTCTCAAATGGTGAATAAATTAATAGATTAAATTAGTTTTTATAATGTTTTGTTGCGCAAATACTCAGTTCAAGCCAGATTTGTAACCCTCAGTCCTTCCTCATGGCATTTTTGCTTCTGAGAGTATGCATTACTTTAACAAGCAAGAAACATAGCCAGTCAAAAATTAACACCCCAGCTGCCTTAGTTTCATAGAGTAATGGTAGCTAAATCCTGTCATTCCTTTCTAAACCAATAAAAATATGTCACCTAAGAGTCTAAGACCAACATAGAAAATTTATAAGGATGCAACAAAAGAAGGCTTATTCATAATATTTTTAAGAAGAAATAATTAATGTTATATGGCCATTATTATAAGTCTGATTCCATTGTTAGGATAGGACTACAAATAAAATAATCGAGAAATGTAGGATAAGGCAAAAGAAAACCTCATTGTGGTGGGATGTGGGCTCCAGAAAAGATATTTAGGATTTAGGAAGATAATGCCCTCCTGATATTGCATCATGCATCCAGATTCCCCATGATCAATTTATTTTATAAATCAACTTAAGATTTTCCATGTCTAAAACTTATATACAGAAGAAAGTAAAAAAATTATTATCAGTTATGGAGTACCCGGAGCGCCAGTATAAAGAAAATCCACATTCTGTCAAAATCTCCTATATAGTGCAAAAATGTGTGCGCTTCAAGAAAATTAATTTAGAGCTTTCTGTTTCCCAGAATCTGCTTAGTTCCCTGCAAATCAATGAACTAACTCGATATCAATATTCTTGAGTACAATACATAAGAAGACTATAAATACTATCAGAAAACAAAGGCATGTATAAAACAATCAAAACGAAATTTTAAGCAGCCATTTCAAGTCAATGAATTAAGTACTATTTTACATGTCCTATAAATTATTCTAATGGCTTGGTCCAATATCTGAAAAACTTGCTGCTTAATCGTGATTGTGTATCTCTGAGATGATGAAAGGTGTATTGAAATACTTAACTTAAAGAACATCACTGTTGGAGATGTGAAGTCACTCCAACCATTATTACCTCAATCATAGTGCAGTAATCAGTCTTTTCTATATAAAGTGAAAATATACAGCAAGTGGCGTAAGCCTGAGTAATTGGATGAACATCATTCGCCTCTCCAGACTTCTATCTATTATATTATAATCTTTCATGAGGTCCTATGCTGAACCTCAACTTCAGCTTACAAAACTACTAACACCCTTGTTATATCAGTCTCCTACCATGTCCCTTGCGCTTAATAACTGTGTCTGTGCTCTGACTCGCAAGAATTAAATGTTTTCATCCAAATTCCAACGCCTAATAAGCATCTTCAATCAAAAGGAAAATCTATTTTCATGCAACAGGCTAATCCAGAGAAGATAACTCATGCATTCATAAACAGTGTGTGAAGTAAAAACAAACACAAAGAGCTGCAGAAGAGATAAATGCTCACAATGCTACCAAGTGTTCCTCGCAAAGTCCTCATTCTTTCGGGTTGCTTCTCCCATCTCCTTAGCACATCCTTAACACTACCCATAGTTTCTGAAATCGAAAAAACACACACTCAAAATTCTGTTGAACACACGCACCTCTTCAGTTTACTTAATAAGCTTAAAAAATCGTGTTCTTACTAAAGCAATTAGTTAACTTTCTAACACAATTTCAGAACCCTAAACTCAAGCAAATAAAAATATTTCAAAGATGGGAATCCACCAAAATCAATCATATCATTTAGAAACAAAATTTGAAGGTGAGAGGGGAGAAGAACAAAAAACAATCTGCCCGCGAGTAAGGAGAAGAAAGCCCATGGAAAATCACACCTAAAATTCACGTTTACAGCAAAATTAAAAGCAGAGCGAGAAAGAGGGAATTACAGCGGTGTAGGCCGTGCACTCTGCTCTATAGTACGAGCCTCAAACAGAATTTTTGTGTCGTCTGTAGATGTGAAAGAACCGACGAGATTACTGCGAGAAGTGACTGGCGGATTCACGCGGAGGTTGGAACTCGTTCTAAATTTGGGTGAATGATTTGGCCTAGGAATCTATGGGGATTTCCTGTTCAAAAGATTTTCCCTAAGGCCTTCTGTAGACGGTAATTTTCACGGATGAGGAAGGAAGAGGGTTTTAGATTCAGGGTTTACGGAGGAAAATGATTCGGAATGCTCCATTTTGCAAAGGTTTAAATTCATACCAATTTTTTTTTAATATTAAATTAATTAATTAAAAAAAAATTGGTAGGATTTAATTACACAATCAGAAGAATTTTCCGTTGTCAATCGGCTTACTGGTTATAAATTTTAGGCGGGAGATGATTTTGACTCCATTTTACCTTTATAAATAAAATATTTTTATAATAAGACTTTTAGAAGATTACCTCACTTAAGCTCTTATATGAGATGGAAAAAAATAATAACATTACTATCATTTTTACTATAAAAAGTTATTAATTTCGATATAAAATGTTATCACTTTTTATTTATATTATAAATTGTTCATAAAATAGTTGATTGCATCATTATCACTTTTCATTCATTAAATATTATTTTTCAATAATAATATTACCCCTTTTTATCTGTCCCATCTAAAGGTTTACGTGAGATGGTCTCACACAAGACCTACCAAGACCTACCCTTAATACTTACGTGACATGGTCTCACACAAGACCTACCAAAACCTACCCTTAATACTTAATATTAAGGCTAATTATTCTGTGCACCCAGATGCACCGTGCACCACTTTAAAAAACTTATACAACTATGAATAAAAATATACTTCATCCGTCCTATCAAAAAGGTAGTGTCTCATCAAATGGGTAGCAGTATTTGCTTTTTGCACGTGGATTAAGGAGTATCATTATTTAATTTGTAGTGAGTAGTTGTATTAGTGAGAGTGTGAGCCCTATATTTTAATTGTATTAGTGGGTGTGTGTGGGTCTCATGTGTGTAAAAAAGAAAATGAGGCTCTGGTACAATCATATCTTTTAATTATTTATTTTATTCATGTTTCCTTATTTAAATATTAGAAGTCTTTTAAATATGTTATTAGAGATTAATATTTGAGGATGGGAAAATAAGACATTCTCTGCATTATTCTTATTCTATCACTGCTCTCTTTTTTATTCTCTCTCATCTCCCTCTCAATATTTCTCTAACGCTACCTCTCTCTCTCAATCTTCTTCTTGTTATCTCTCTCACTTCTTCTTCTCAATCTTCTTCTTTATTTTGTTACAAAGTTTGCGAAGATCGTTTTTCGATACACCATAAATTTAGGGCGTATCATTGGTGCTCTCGTTGAGAGATCTCAACATGGACGATCAATCAGAAAAAGCAGCCATGGGAAATAGCTTTTCAGCAACTGCAAGAGCAATTTGATAGACAAGCCATCATCCATAACCAAGCGCAACAAAAGTTTTTGAGCATGATAGAAGAAATCAGATATGTTATTAGAACAATGCCAAATCAAAGAACTTCAAGTTTGTCTGCAGGGGTTTTAGGTTCATTTCCTATTAAGCCGCTTAATATGGCCCATGGGGAAACAGTTGGAGAAGTCCCCACATTTAATACCATGAAATTGGATCTGCCAAAATTTGATGGAATTGATCCACATGGGTGGGTATTCCGCATACTGGAATATTTTAATTTTCATGAAAATCCGGAAGATTAACGTCTGCGTATCGCGGTATTTACTTTCGAAGGAAAAGCCTCTGACTGGTACCAATATATGAAGACAAATAATCTTTTTGCAGGTTGGACAGATTTCCTTGAGAAAGTGAAACTTCGTTTTGGCCCATCCCAATTCGAAGATTACCAAGGAAAGTTATCAAAATTAACCCAAAGGGATACGGTAGCCGATTATCAGTCTGAGTTTGAGATATTAATGAACAAGGTGTCAGGTATTTCTAAACGACTTTTAATCTCAATGTTTGTGGTTGGTTTGGAATTGGTAATTCAGCGTGAGATGCTTATTGCTCGACCGACAACTTTGGTGGAAATATTTGCTCTTGCGAGATTGTTCGAAGCTCGGGCCGACGACTCTCACTCTGGGTCACGATTCTCTTCTCAAGGGGGATTAAATGTCAGTACTAAGCACAACTCTGATACTATGGCTAAAGTAACCAAACAAGATGTGAGTACAGTTACGATAGGGAACTCACTTGAGCCCAAAACAACTAATGGGAGGACCTAGTCTACCGGTACGCCGATTGTCAGCCGAAGAGATTAAGGTGAAGCGTGAAAAATGCCTTTGCTTCAATTGTGACCAAAAGTGGTCAGTGAATCATCGTTGTCGAAGTCGATTCTTACTGCTTATGGGATCTGATGATGGAGGCCAATATGAGACGAAAGAATTGGAAAAACCAGGTTCTGTTTTACTACATCAGTTCGATTATGATCTACCTTGAGGACAAGGTGGTTTCTCAAGCCGGAGGGAATGATACGATCATATCTTTTAATTATTTATTTTATTCATGTTTCTTTATTTAAATATTAGGAGTCATTTAAATATGCTTTTAGAGATTAATATTTGAGGATGGAGAAAATAAGATATTCTCTGCATCATTCATATTCTATCACTGTTCTCTTTCTTATTCTCTCTCCTCTCCCTCTCGCTATTTCTCTCCCGCTACCTCTCTCTCTCAGTCTTCTTCTTGTTATCTCTCTCACTTCTTCTTCTCAATCTTCTTCTTTATTTTTTTACGGAGTTTGCATTCACTCGCAGATCGCTTTTCGATACACCACAAATTTATGGCATATCAGACTCTTTGGGTGGGACGCCCAAAATGGAAAAAATTGAATCTTTGGGTGGACGAAGGGAATATACGATTATGAATAAAAATATATATTTTTTGTTAGCAAATTTTTTTTGTTAGTTTTTTATTGAAAACTTGAATGTATTAAAACTATACAATTATTAAGAAATATTTATACAGTTTTGAATAAATAATTATACATCTACAAATGAACATTTATATTTAGATGTACCGGATATCAACTCAAATACTAAACACTAATGGATTAAATTAATTATTTTTATTTAAAGAGTGACGTTATTGTCCCATTTTCCAAAAAGACACCGGATTTTGTAAAACAAATCTTGAGAAAATACATTTTTAACCCCATCTTCAAAGTTCTAGATCCTTTGTCAATTTTCTCAATTTTCCTAAATCTACGCCACACATTATATGTACGATTAATATATGGATCCTCTTTCCATATATTTTCTAATTAAATGCATTTTTAATTCTTTTAATAATTAATTTTTGCTAATTATAATTAATTTTTAAAATTAAAATTAAATTCTAAAAATTAATATTAAATATTAAAGGTAAAATATACCCTAAACCACAATTAATTTTTATTTATTAAATCTTTGAATTATATCTTTAAAATTAATATTAAACCCTAAAGAAAATTATTAAATTCAAAAGACAAAATGTACCATTAACCAAAAAAAATTAAACTCAAAGACATAAACTACAAAATTGAGGTAAATATATACATATTAAAATGGTAATTAATAATAATTAATGAAAAATATAAAGAAACAAAAAAAATCAATAAACTAAACAGTAAAATCTTTAACTCTAATAAAAAAAAGTGACCTGGCAAATTTTGAGTTTTACATATATACTACACACAATTTAGATGAAAGGAAATTGAAGAAATGCATAATTACCTAAATGGAGATATTCAAATTATTCAATGCTTCAAATTTACTGAGTAAACCCATAATCATCTGCAAAAATTATTAAAGCCACCCAAAGCACTCCAATTATGAACTTGTGAAAAAAGTGATACAATGTATTATTCAACTTCTAAATTAAAGAGATGCATTCTTTGTATTGAGACCAATTAAAATAGTAAAATGCATCTCTTTTAGAGGGATGGAAGATATATTTTTTATTTATTTTTTTTTTTTAAAAAAGTGTGAAATATTTTGTGGAATATATAAAAAATAAAAGGATTAAATACTATAAGATACACGATATTAAGTATTATTATTATAAGGTACAAGCATTAATTATATTTGTATTTTAGATACAAAAAGTTAAATGAATATACCTAATATAATCCAATTAAATATTTAAAAAGGAAATAAACATATTATTTTGTGATCTACTCTCAAAACTTTCCTTATCCTTTCGCATCATAATCATCAATTCTTCTTCATTCCTCCGTTAGTACTTCCCATGAGTTTCGCCGTAACGCAACATCATAGCCATCATCTTCATCCACAACATCGTCTCCTTTGCTCGTTTCGCCATAAAGCAACATCATAGCCATTATCTTTCATCCACAGCATCGTCTCCTTCTAGCGGCATCACGACAGATGTGTAAAGTTCAAGATTGTGAAGGAATTGATAAGAGAGTGGTGGTGATAAAAAACGGTGAGAGAAAAAACTTTAGTGAAAGTAATAAAGGAGAGAGCAATATAAAGAGGAGAGAGAAAGTAAATCTTTCCATGTTTTGAGAAGGATGGAGATGTTGATCATCAAATCCACTCACCTGATTATTCCCTGTGGAGTCCATCTTCTCGGATCAACTTGATAATGCTGATTTCATGATGTGTTCACTTGTGAGGAACACATCATCGCCACAGCCTGCATATGACTACAGCTATGGTCAGATGGTACTGGTGCGCGACATAAGGATACCGGACTTTGTCATTTATGATGTGGGCTTAAGGTGTAGTTTAGGCTATATGAAATGAACTACATAATTTGGATTTAAATTTTCACAATTTTGCAACGAGCTCCATTTTAAGCATTGTCATTCGACGAAAAAATATGTACAAAAATTATGTTATGCAAAATTATTAACTAGTTGTGCAGAATAATACACTAATTGTACAAAATTATCTATGTTAAGTTCCCCGAAAAAATATGTAAAAATTATATTGTGCAAAATTATTCACTAGTTGTGGAAAATTATTCACTTAAAGTTCGCCGGAAAAGTATGTAAAGAAATTATATTGTGCAACATTATTCACAAGTTGTGCATAATTATACACTAATTGTGCAAAAAAATTCACATTATGTTTTTCGAAAAAATATATAAAGAAATCAAAATTCACGTCAACTTTGTCGGAAAAATATATAAAGAAATCATGTTGTGCAAAATTATTCAGCAGTTGTGCATAATTATACTCTAATCTTGCAGTGTAGTAATTAAATATCTTTATTATTATGATAGAATGAAGTTTAAAGGGCATTATTGGAATTACACAATTTAATTTTGTACCATACAATAATAATTTGAAGTCCATGTATCTAATAGTAATAATATGAGATGTATGACACCTAATAGTAAGTATCCCAAAATAAAATAGTATGAATATCTCGTGGAGGAGAGCGTACATGAAATACAATGTTCCATAGAATATTGTGTGGAACAATTTCTTGTGATGCTTAATCTTAAAAAAAATTAAAATTGATTGCATCTAAGAGTATCCACATTGGTGGCTCATTTTTTGTTTTGAACCAAAAAATGAATTAAATTGATAGAATGAAATAAGAATTTCATTGAATGAGAAATTATAATTACAATGGGCTGTTTATATACAATTTAGATATCTAATCAAATATTCTATCATAATATACAATTTACTAAATATTTTATAATTAAGGTAATTATTTAATATTATCTCTTGCTATTATTCCCCTCAAGCGAGACGTGGGGTGAGATTCCACTCGAAACTTGCTTCTGAAGATCTCGAATAATGGCCAAGGAAGACTCTTAATAAAAATATCAGCAAATTAGAGCTCGGATGGAACAAACTGAGTGACAAGTTTTCTAGATGACACCAATTCACGAATAAAATGATAGTCAATATCGATGTGCTTAGCTCGTTTATGTGCAACTGGATTTTGACTAAGAAAAATGACGCTATTGTTGTCACATAACAAAACAGGAGAGTTGAGGATGATACACGAAGCTCCTTGAGTAGATGAGTAATAGTAATTATTCTGAAGCAGTATTAGCAAGAGCTCTATACTCAGACTCACAACTGGAATGTGAGACAGTAGGTTGCTTCCTAGCACTCAAAGATACAAGATTTCCACTAAAATAAATACAGTAACCATAAGTGGACTAGCGAGTCTCTAGACACCTAGCCCAATAAGCATCGGAATAAACCACCAAAGAAGGGGTTGAACAAGAAGAAAAAGAAATCCTATAATCTGGAGTACTCTTAACTAGTGTTATCAAAAGCGGACTGGCCGGTTCAACCGGTTAGACCGGGAACCAGGCTAAAAACCAGTTCGAAAACACCCAAAAATTGATTTTCTCTTTAAATCGGGAATAACTAGTTCAAACAGGTAATAACCGGCTAAACTGAAAAAATAGATAGAATCGAATATCGCAGGTTATGTCCTTTTTTTCACATTCAAACACCGAAACTGAGTTGTTGTACCGTGTGTGCCAGAATTGAGAAACCCATCTATTCACTTAAAAATTTCACAGAAATTTGAAAATTTCCTCAATCACAAATGCACAAGAAATAATATACCCTAATTCTCATAAATGTTGATGAATAATAGAAGGAAAAAATGAAAAGCCCTCTCTTCGTGGAGGCAGATTGATATGTCAAGTCATCGAGTCCTCCACAATCGTTGATCAGGCGAAAAGATAGAAAGAACGATGTTGTAGAGACTAAAGTCAGAAGTGTAGAAAGAAAACTGCAAAGAAAGAGGGGCGCGACTCTGCTATTAGACCTACCTAGCTAAACCTTAATGTGATTTAAATTGTGTTGATATTAGATTTATCAGTGGTTTATTGGGCTTTATGGATAAAAGGCTAAAACAAATATGAAGTGGGCTTTGGGCTTGGAGGCTTTCAAAATTTATGTTTTATTAATAAATTTATTTGTTATAATTTTTTTATTGATTATTCTAAAATATAATTAAAAATATATAAAATTAACTTAACCAGTTGAACCGCCGGTTGAACCGATCCGACCGGTTGAACCTCAAACAGTTGTCCTCACTGGTTTGATCTTCTGTCCAGTTATAAAAACACTTCTATTGACATATCTAATAATCCCCTTCACAGCCTGAAAATGCTCGATTGTTGGTTGATTTAGAAATTGACTCACCTAATTTACAACAAAGCAAATATCAGGTCGAGTTACAGTTTGATATTGTAGAGCACCAACAAGAGATCTGTATAAGGTAGGATCATCAAATGGTGTGCCTGGATACGCAAGTTGAATACCCATTGCTAAAGGAGTGGAGACAGGCTTAGCATCCTCAAGATCAGCCAGTTTCAAAATATCTCTAGCATTCTTGGCCTGATTAGAAAAAAAGACCTTGTGAAGTATAAGTGACCTCTAGATCCAAAAGGTATCCAAGTTTGCCCATATCCTTAATAGAAAATTCTCGTTGCAAACAAGAGATAAATGAGGTGATGAGATCTTGAAAATTCCCTATAAGAATAAAATCATCAAAATACATTAGAAGATATAGTGTAGAGGATCCACGAATATAAATTAACATAGAAGGGCTAGATTTATTGCATAGAAAATCAATGTTAAGTAGAATGTCATTGAGCCTTTGAAACCATGCCCAAGGAGCCTGTTTTAAGCCATATAAAGCCTTTTTAAGACGACATACATGATTTGGGTAGCATGGATCAACATAACCTGGAGATTGCTCCATAAAAACTGTTTCTGAAATAATACCATTAAGAAATGCATTTTTTACATCAAGCTGGTGCAAAGGCCAATGATACATCACAGTATGAGAAAGAATGATCCGGACTGTAGATGCCTTTATCACTGGGCTAAAAGTATGTGAATAATCAAATCAAGGCAATTAACTAAATCCTTGAACAAGTCGAGCTTTATGTCGATCAATAGATCCATCCGCCAGAAATTTAGTGCGAAAAACCCATTTGGACCCAATAACATTAACCTTCGGAAATCGAGGAGTATCATTAGATCGAATAATAGAGATCTCCTCATCCATAGCAGCAAGCCATTCAAGATGTTTGGCTGCAGACTTAAATTCTTTTGGCTCACGAACTATAATAAGAGCAGTGAATAAAGAAGTTTAAGCATAATAAGTGGGGTGTTTAGGATTAAAAATACCAGATTTTGCTTGAGTCATCATAGAATGAGTTGGTAGAGGAGCATGTGGAGGTTGTGTCTCTGGTATCTAAACAGGTGGAGGCTGTGTCTCTGGTATCTGAACAAGTGGAGGATTGGCATATTCAAGATGCTCAGTAGGTATTTCCTGTGGAAGTTGGCCCTCATGAGCTGAATCACAAAGAGCACATGTTAATTGAGGCATTGCAATAGCAGACACTGAAAACGTCTCATTTGACAAACAAGAAGCCTTTAAACAAATAGGTTCAACAAATTAAACAAGACTCTGAGTGGATAAAGAAGAGCTAATAGGATTAACTGAAAATGGAAAACAGAGTTCGTCAAACTTAGCATGCTGAGTTATATACACGCGAAAGGACTTTGGATCGAGAGACCTAAATTCTTTGTGAATGCTGTTGTAGCCCATAAAGATGCAGAGAATACTACGAGGTTCAAACTTATTAGCCACATAATCCCAAAGGCAAGAAAAATCAGGATAGCTGAAAGGGTGAAAAACCTCATAATTAGGAGCCACAAGAAATAATAATTCAAATGGAGAATGCCCTAGACAGAAGTAGGTAGGCGATTAATTATATAAACTGCACTGCTGAAGGCTTCAACTCAATACTTTGAAGGGACACTAGCATGAAACATCATTGCTAGACTTTTTTCCATAATATGACGATGTTTTCTTTATGTACGCCCATTTTGAGCAAGCGTATAAGGACAAGACATTATGTGGCGAATACCATTATCCCAGAAAAAATTCTGAACTCATCCATTAGTAAATTTAGTATCACCATCACTTTGAAAGGTTTTGATTCGATTTTCAAACTGATTAGAGACCAACTTAATAAACTGAACAAGTATATCATAGAATTCAAATTTCTGCTTCAATGGATAAAACCAAGTAAACGAGAGAAATCATCCACAAATATCACATAGTATCGAAAACCAGAAGTAGATGAAACCGGAGCAGGTCCCCATAAATCACAGTGTATAATATCCAATACATGTGATGAACGTTTATCATTTAATGAAAAAGGTAAACGTTTAATCTTAGCTTGCTCACAAGATGAACAAATCAAATGCTTCGGCAACACAGATGTAACAAAAACATGGCCAAGTTTTTATAGAAAAGAAACAGTGTCAAATGCAACATGACCCAATCTACAGTGCTATAATTCAAAAGAGGCTGTTAATCGGGATGGCAATCTAGATGTCACAAGTCATGTAACAACACCATCAAGTATATATAAACCTCGTATGCGACTACTTTGGGCCAAAATATCTCTAGATATTTGGCTTCGAATTTCAAACAAAACATCACTGAATAAAACATCTACCTCAGAATCAGGAGATAACTTGCTAACGAATAATAGATTTTTGGTAATATTCGGCACAACCAAAACATCATGTAAGAGAATAGAATTATTAATCCTATAGGAACCAATATGTGTAATTGCTAATTGAGCACCATTACCAACAATAACACAATCTGAACATGTATATGGGATTGAAGAATCTAATAAAGCCATGTGTGATGTCATATGAGCAGATGCCCCGGTATCTAAATACCAAGTTGAAGTAGACATTGAATCAATCTGACAACCAACCGAGAAAGCCTCTGCAAGATTTGTAACAAAAGCATCCATATTTTACGAAGTATTGGATTTGGCAGAGAAAAGAGTAGAAGGGAGAGTTGTAGAGGAGGAAGAAAAGAAGAAGATCTGGAGTAGGGTTTAGGTATCTTATGTTAGGCTTATACATGATAGAATGAAAATAAGTATTTCATTGAATGAGAAATTATAATTACAATGGGCTATTTATATATAATTAAGATATCTAATCAAATTTTCTATCATAATATACAATTGACAAAATCTTTATAATTAAGGTAATTGTTTAATATTATCTCTTGCTATTATACTCTCCAATGTGGAATGCAGTTTAAACCCATGAGTACCCACTCCCCAACCCACTGATAACTTTTTACATATTTGGCTCAAAGGTTTAAACTTAGTTTATTTGACTAAAAGGTCGAGGCCCCATCTTCCATATTTGGGGTTTAGAAAATAGTGGGTTCCAGTGAATTTAAATTGAAAAACAAATGTGAGTATTAGTTGAGTTTAATGGGGAAGAGTGTAAAAAATGAATTGGCAAACACTTCTGCATATACATGTTTTTTTTTTATTTCATAGAACCAGATTCTATTTCTTATATAGGTCAAAGTCCAATCCAATAATCATTCATTCTTTTATCTCTTTCTCTCCCTCTCTCTCCCCACATATATACTGGCTTCCCCCTCACCTCCATCTCTTCTCTTTCTCTCTCTAGATACAGCTGGCTTCTCTCTCACCCTTCTCTCTCCCATTTCGTTCTCTATGTACACATACACTGCCTTCTTCCTCACCGTTCTCTCTCATCTTTCTCTCTCTCCTCTTTATTACGTGCAAGTACCAAGACACACACTCTCTCTTCTCTGTACAGACTTCAATACACGCTATCCTCCTCTTTATTATATGCATTGAAGAGTTCAATGCATGCTCTCTTCTCTTTATTATATGCAAAAATCAATGCCCTGTCTCTGTTCTTTGTATAGATTTTAATTAATGCTCTCTCTCTTCTTTATTATATGCAAGAATCAAGGGCTTTCTCTCGTCTATCTCTCTTTGGCAGCAAAACAAGCTGCCATTGGTTGTACAAAATCTCTATATATAGAAATAATTATATTATTATGCTATCACCGTTAATTTGGTGATTAGAGTTTCTTCTTAATATATAAGTGTGAGTACAACAAAGTATAAAAAAAATAAGGAAACAAATCAAAGATTACAATAGAATATATACACCAGATAATACGCCTAATATTTATTTACACTTGGCTCTTCACTTCCTGAGAGACCCAGGTTCGATTCCCATTGGGAACGAATTAGGAGAGGTGGTGTAAGGAGGCTTGGAGAAGGGGAAGTAAGGGTGCTTTGTGTATACTAACTACTAACTGGACTAACAACTTAAATTTACCGATAAAAAAACGCCTAATATTTATCTTTATCAGTATTGTGTTTAAATTTTAGTTGTTGATTCACAAGGTTACTCTTTTTCATTAATTGAGTTACTCTTTATAATAAATTGTGTCATTATTATCAACAAGATTTTGAATTAATTTTTATATATTATTCTGTTTGGTCAACATCTTATAGATTATTCTTTTCTATTAATTGAGTTATTTTTTTATAATGATTAGGGTTATTATGAAAAAGTTTTTGGATAACTCTTTATGTTGATTTATTTAATTATATTTTATCTCGTCAACATTTTTCTAGGTTACTTTTTTGTTTTTATTAATTGAGTTACTTTTTATAATGATTTGGGTACTAAGAACAAGCTTTTGAATTACCTTTTATGTTGATTTATTTATGTTCTGTTATGTTTAGTGAACAAGGTTAATTTTTTTTATTAATTAGGTTACTTTTTGTAATTAATTGAGTTACTCTTTATAATGTATTAGGTTACTTATTTATTTTAGTAATTTTCTAAAAATTAAGTTAATATTTTTATAACCAGACCGGGGTTCGTACCGATGCCTTTACCGGTTCGCGGTTCGAATGGTTGGACCAGTTGAACTGCTGGTTCGATCGAAAAAATTAAATTAGCTTATTGTTAATTACTCCGTCCATCCCGTTTCAATATTTACGTTTATTTTTTATACGTTGATTAAGAAGTATAATATTTAATAGATAGTGGGTAAAAAAATATAATATTTAATATAAAGTGGGTAGGTGTATTAATGTTGGATGATATATTAATTGTTTTAGGTGGGTCCCATATTCCAAAAGAAAAACGTAAACATTGAAATGGGACGCACAAAATAGAAACGTAAACATTGAAACGAGACGGAGGGAGTATATTTTAGAAATAAATATAGAATAAATAAATGTTTAATGAAATATGAAGGTTTAGTATTTAAATTTAAAGCCCACTCCATAAAAAAGCCCACCAGGATGTTTAGCATTTTATAAAGCCCACCAATTTTTTTTTCTGATCGACGATTTTTAAAACGAATTAGGACAGAAAAATTTACATTAATAAAACTATATTCCAAAAGAAAATATGTTAAAAGCAAAAGTAGGGTTGCTGTGTTCTACCCCGCCGCCCCCTTCTCACTCTAACAAATTTTAGATTCTATTCTTCTATGTCTTCTCCTTCATTATTTCCTCGATTTTTCTTCAATCTGGCCATCAAATTAGCATGAACATTAGTCGAGAAGTTTTCAGCATATATGATTTTTTAGTTCTCCTTGGATCTGTATAATTTACGATCGATGTTTATACATAGAGATAAATTGAGGGAGAATTTGATGCATGTGTATACAATTTATTATTTATGTAGTTGAGATGTTTGAAATTTGAATACTTTAAAGAATTTAGATTAGAAACCGACCGTTCTCCGGTTCTACCGTTCTTACTGGTTTTCTGATTTTAACCAGTTTAAAGTAGTTTTTTCTGGTTCAATGGTAAATACGGTTATATAGGTGGTTTCGGACTGGTACTGGCTCCGGTTTCCAGTTGAACTGGTCGGTCCGGTCTTGTTTTGAAATCACTAAATTAAGTAATGTATTAGGTTATGTTGCTGGGTTCCCATGCATAAACAAGATACATTAACCAGCCTAGGTAGAATAAATTTCAATACTACATAATGGTTAAACGTACCAACCTTCATATTATATAGATCACAGAAAAATACACCCTAATTGGACCATTTGAATCCTTCTTCACAACTAGAAAACATGTTATTTTCATCACATGGAAGATCAAGCTACTTAATGTTAATATAACTTACCAACTGCCACAAGTTCATATTCATTGAGTTACAAACTAAAGCAACTTTATGCCATAAAAAACAAACAGGTAGCTCTATTCCCAAAGAATGGAAACAAAAGAAAAAAATCATTTTTCCAGACATTTCTCTACCTAGCTGCAATTTGTGATGATTAACAAAATAAATTTGCTCATTATCTTTCTAATAGAATATAGGAACATCCCTTCCATCACACAATCAATTCGTCCAATCAACCTAAGCAATTAGAACCAAGAGAGAGTAAGTACTATTTTTAATTCACAAGCGTTGCAATAAATTTTCTAAGAGAAAGGGAGGAAAGGTATGACTATGTAAAGAAAAATCCGCTATTTCAAGCATTCAGATGTTGATTCCTTCCCCGACATTTGAGTTTTAATCTGCCATTGGAAGCATTCACCTAAGTCATCTATAAAAAATGGGTCAGAAACCAATCTACCAAATGTGCCGTCGTCCAGCAATGGGTAAAGCCAATAAGTAGTATCAGATGATGGTGATTTAAGTTCAAAAATGATGGTAACTGGCAGCAGTTGTGGTAGTAGCAGTGTCATCTGGCAACAAGGGTCATCAGGGGCGAAGCCGATAGCAACTAGAGACTGAATGACGCTAGCGAGCAGCAGTGGTCGACGACAGATCCAGTGGCCTTGTACAGCGTACTCGAGAGTGTGGACAGTGAATTGGGGCAGTGGTGGTCATTGCAAGACAGTGACGTAGTTTGCAATCTCCAACAGCGCAAGCGGTTCCAGTGGTGGGGTTTGGCAGTGGAGAGCTATAGACGCCGGGCCTGTGGGAAAATTGGTGGAGCTAGCGGTGAAATGTGCTTCCAACATGAGAATTGACTATTAGTTTCTTAGGGGAAGAATGAGTTTTCAAGTTTGGGAGATTGAACTTCTTTTCTTGAAGAAAGGAGAGCAATTCTCGTATTCTTAAATAGACATTACCTACAAGATCCGGTCATACCGATATTATTTAAGACTGGTCCCATGGAAGTTGTCACGATCGGATTTTATCACCAATAAATTAATAAATATAGTAAACAAATATTCTTTTTATTGCATTATAATATATATATATATATATATATATATATATATATATTATAATGCAATAAAAAGAATATTTGTTTACTATATTTATTAATTTATTGGTGATAAAATCCGATCGTGACAACTTTATATATATATATATATATATATATATATATATATATATATATATATATATATATATATATATATATATATATATATATACAATTTTGAGATTGATCACAAGTGGCCCAACAGGTTGTCATCCGTGTATACAACTCTCAGGATCTGAAGGAACTCCAACCACCAGTTGTGCATACAATTTACCTACAATGCATAAACTAGTGAAATAAAACTCATTAAGTATAAAATGCATAACAGTGCCTGAAAATTCATTTCTCAATGCCATCACCTTTTTCCTAATCTTTCTAATTTGTCACTTTTATTATGAAAATTGTTCATGTTGCGGGATCCCCACGACATGCTTATGATTGATATGCCCCGGAAACGAGCTCATATCACTCGATTTATTCAATTCACAATAAAAAATGGAATTTATGTGAAAACTATCATCTCGTGGCCTAACAAGTTTCCTGCCACTTGTAACTTGTTGCCACCGAGAATCATCTCCCACCATAGAGTCCTACTGGTGCAGTTTGAGGATCCACCTTTCCTTACAGCACGGTAGGGTTCATTGCCAACTGACCACCATGTTAGCGTTCGATAGTTTGGTTAACGTGAACTATTAGGGTTCTATGCAATTCTATATAAGTGGAAGCAAGAATATAAATTTGCATTACCTTTCACCAGGGTATGTTGAAGAAGAAAATTCTTGCTGGGAGCTGCGTTATCTCATGATTTTGATCATAACTTTCTCATCCAAACTTTGATTTGAGTGATTTTTGCTTCAAAACGATCATCTCTTCCGTGACTTTCCAACTATATATCACTCGACTAGTTTTAAGTTCCACAAAAATACAAAAAAATTATGGAAATTGAGCTTGCATAGAGATCGAACAACAAGAACAAAAGACCTCTCCGATCTTCTGTTCTATTCCCAAGCATAGTCTTGACGTCGTGTGGGCATTTAGTCCAAAACTTATACTTAAGTCCAACAATAATATACAGTGCACTAAGTATTATTATTGCACTACCACTCTAATCCCATATTACGTTATGGGATACTTCTTATTATGAGCCCGTTAGTCTCCCTATGTTTAAGATATACAATGCTCATTAATTAATTAAGTTACTGACAACTTTATTAATTAATATCTCATCCGAGAGTAGTACCACTCAACCTTGTTACCATGCCGAAATAAATCCACCTGCAGGGTTTACATGATAATCCTTATGAGCTCCTCAAGGGGACATCATCAGCCTATTTAATAGAACACGAATCCTTTCTATAATCAATAGCATACCATAGAGACAACACTATTTCCCAACTTACTGAGTTTGTTGATTTAATAAATAAATCTCACCCATTGATGAATCAAAGAGATATATATTGGCTTACGTGTCGAGGTTATTGTATAGGGATTAAGAGTATGAATATCCATAATAACTGAGATCAAGTTCTCCTATATAGTCAGTATAAGTTGAACGATCTCAAGTGGTCCTACTCAATACACACAAAGTATGCTAATGTGATTTTATAGTCAGGACAAACTAATACCAAATCAAACTACAACCATCCCAATAGATTGTCCCTGTCTATCTCGGTTGTGAGCATCTGTTTATACGTTTATAAGGAGCCGATAATATGATCTTCCATGCGATGCCGCACACCATATTATCTACAGTACTCCCTCCATCCCAAAGACAAGTTCTCGATTACTGTAGATACGGAGTTTAAGAAAAAGTTCTTTTTTGCTTTACTTTTAGGGGTAGTTTGGTATTTTTAGGTAATAAATAAATTAGAAAATAAGTTATGTGAGTTGTAAAGGGGTGACAATTTTGAAATTAAAGTATATTGTGGGGTTATTAATTTGTGTGTATTTCCTTATTAGGGAGTATGAACTTGCTTATGAGACAGACAAAAATAGAAAGTGTGAATTTGTTTATGTGACGGAGGGAGTATAAAGTAAGTGGACTTTTGCAATAACATATAAATAAATTATAATATGCAAAATGTTTGATCATATGATTCTTATTTCAAATAAATTATCAAAACATTATTCATAGAAAAAGTTAGACTTTTAGTATATAATCCAACGCACCTATTGCTATGAAGTCCTCTCATTGAACACCACTCTCTCTCACAAATAATTTAAGATGGTGGCCCACACTAGGTAGCCAATTTTGGGTTTCCCTAGGTCGTTCCTTTCTAGGTCGTGCATTCATCCATTCAATGCATTTATAATAACTGCACACACCATTAATATCTTACTAATTATGGGAAAAATATTTTTCATAATTATGCATGTGATTTGTTTGATGTCCTACAACAAGAAGAAACTAAATATGCATCACATATTATTTATGACATCAATATCAGCATTTAATTAAAACATAGTAATAATTTTATCTAAGATCACACGGATCTACATATAGAATAATCTATAATCACACAGACCTACATATATAAAATAACAATAATATATCAAATTATATAAATCTGCAAACTCACAACATAATGCGTTTATCCATAGTAGTTGTAGACGAATTTCTATTTACTTGAACTCCAACAATTATTATATTATAGACCTCGTGAAGGACTGCAACTAATTTCTTTTTTTTCGTCACACACGCTCTCTCTTCCCTCTTCTCTTTTCCTCTCTCTTTTCATCTCTCTTCCTTTCTCTCTCCATCCCTTTTGCTTCTCTCACTTTTTTTTTTTCTTTTAATGAAATTTGGGTATATATATATATATATATATATTCCAAAATGGGGGTGGGGTGAAGCGGTGGTTACCGATCTATTATTATTATTGATAATAATAAATATAAGTGCAATATTTAATAACTCAAATGTAATATATTTACAAATTAATATACATATATATACATTTTCTTATTACTATTATGATTACGAGAACACATGTGATATTTATTAATTAAGAAATAGTGTATTTATACACATAAAACACTTAATTATATAGCTCAATTATAAATATTTATGCACATATATATTCACATATTGTTACTTAGTAATTAAGAAATAGTGTATTTATACACATAAAACACTTAATTATATATCTAAATTATAAATATTTATGCACATATATATCCACATATTGTCATAATTATTATTACAGGTGTGTCAAATAAAAATAGAAAGACGAATTATAAAATGTACATACAATTATCACATAATTATCATATATTTATAAAATGCACGAAACACAAATTAATTATGTTGATACATAATAGGGAAAATTCTTGGGTATTACAAAAGTGACACTCATTTCATTTTTATAATTCATCTAGCATATATATATTATATAGCAATGATGTCAAAATCGGACCGGACGGTAGATTCAATAGGTTGAACAAAGAACCGAAGTCGACGTCATTCCAAAACACAAAAAATAAATCGGATTTTATAGTTGAACGGGGTAGAATCGATCAAAACCAGTTTAACCGGTCCAATCGTTCTGTAATTTTTTATTTCAGTTTTTAATATTTTTCTTTTTATTATGTTTCCCTTCTACTTCGTATATTTTAGAACACACTAATATTTAAATTTTTATTAAATTATTAATTATAATATTAAATGAATAAGATATAAGCAATGTATATTAAATAAGAATTATAAAAAAAGAATTTTTTATTTAATTATATTTATTAAAGTTTATTTTTTAACTTTATAAATATATATTTCTTATCAATGATGTTTATAAGGTTGTATTTTGATTGAGTCATTTCAAATCTAATGGATTTGAAAATGAGTGGATTTTAAATTCTTTTAATTTTAAATCAATTCATTTGAATTCCACTGTTTGGATGAATTATGGATTTATGAAAGGATTTCAAATCTATAATAACAATTATTTTTTAAATAGAATTTTACATATGATAAATAAAATAATAAATTTTATCATATTAAATATTAAAATTTTATTAAAAATAAATTTTTTTAAGGAGTGTGGGGTAGATTGGGTGGTAATATTTTTATTATTTAAATATTAAAATCTAAAATTTTATATATATATTTTTTCTTTTGGGGGGCAGGAGGGGGGTTTGGGTGGGTAAGGGTAGGCTGTGTGGTCGGTTTTAAAATTAAAATAATATATATAAATATATATTTTTAATTATTTTATTAATTTTATATACTATATTAATATATCAATCACACAATGGAATGATTTCAAAAGACACAGTTTTAGTAGGGATTTGAAAATTCATCCAAAATAACTAAAAAAATTCAAAATCAAATCAATGATTTGAAATTCATTTATTTAAACTCTTAGATTTTAATTTCAAGTTTCACCCAAACATGAAAGATGGATTTGAGAGAGGGATTTATAAATCTCTCCTCAAATCATTCCATTTAAACACACCACAAAATATAATTTAAAATATGTAAAATTTAATTTAATTTATTTTTATTGAGCGAACCTTGTTTGCCTTCATAGGTTTGATTTACAGTCTAATTATAAAAACATTACTATACATATACTTTTTATTCATTTATTATCCAAAAATTAGTCAATAAAGTTATTTTTTTTAAAAATGTGAAAATACAAACTACACGGGGAGAGTAAAGATAATACTCCATTCGTTCCATAGAAGTTATACATTTTTCTTTTTGATTTGTCCTATTAAAATTGACACATTTCCTTTTTAGTACATGAGACCACTAAAAAACAATTAATTTATATTCATGTACCCCACATACACCTCTAATACAACCACCCACTACATATTAAATATAATTTCTCTCACATTACTATTCATTAAATTATTATACTCCTTAATCTCCGTGCAAAAAAAATATGTTGACTTCTCCGGGACGAAGGGAGTAGTATGGTAGCAGTACATATACGTAATTGACTGACTCAACATGCTCAAAAACTCTTGACAATTTCTAACCATTAATTAAGTTCATCAGGATAAATTTGCGCAAGACATAAACGAGCTCAAGTACAACTTTTAAAGCATCCCAAACGCCAAAACAAAACGATGAATGTCAACTAATAGCAACCCAGCAACATTAGATTCAAGTATATAAAACCCAGAGAATAGTACAAAGAATGCTTTAAAAAGACAGACAAAAAAGAGGAGATAAAACCAAACCAAACAAAACAAAACAAAGAGTACCCCTCTCTACTCACTCATCCACACATATCTTACATACATAACTACACACATACAACACACATAATTTATTGATGAAGCAAAAACAGACAAGGCAAAACCCATGTCCAAAAAGCCTCCAAGAAAACATCATCAATACTAATCATGCAGTAATAATAGCATTAATTAGTGTTGTTGTTGATGGAGAGCCATTGGACAAAGTTTTGGAGTGTAGTAGTGTCTGCCCTGTAGTGGTTTTGAGTGAAGTCCCTCAAATGGGACCATGTGAAATTGGGGTAGAGTCTTGGCTGTGTAGTAAGAAGGAGATCCATTGGAGGGGTCACCACTTTGTCCTCTTTTGGGTTCACAAAGAACACCAACGACCTTCGAACTCTCTCCTTGTTCACCACTGCTCTGTGTAGACAACTCTTGTACAACCCATTCGATAGTGCCTGCCATACCCATACTCATCCAAGATTAGATGTGTACATACATATAACAACACATGTGCATACGTATTTCATGACGTCATTTCGCATATCTTATTGGGTCAAGATAATTTCAGATAAGTGACAGGATTGAGACAGAATCTATGCTTCTCAGACAAAGCTTAAACCCTAAAAGTAAGGCCGTAGATTTCTTCTCCCTGTCGTGTCACTCGTCCCATGGGTGGCGTAGAAAATCTCAACAACAAGATGCGTCTCTCATAGGGAATTCCCTGTGTCATTTTGATATATCATGTTATGCGTGGACTATTAGTTATATGATTAACACGTCTTAACGATGAAAAAGAAAATTTTATCCTAAGGTATTGTAGAGTATACTTAATTTTCTTCTCTAATTATTCAACTGTGTGTTATAAAAGATATTACACCAAAATAATACGGAAATTTGATGATGGTGCCTCTTCGGTCACACTTTGAACCACACAATCAAGAAATCAGCTAGTGTAGACTTTTTTATGATAATGGAATTGGAATCTAGCTAGCAATCTTGTTTTTTTAAATTGACGCCATGTTCGTGTACTGTACAACGAACTCAAAAAATCTTTGTTATAAATAAATTTGTAAAGTAAAACTCCCATCACACTTTTCACATTTAAAAAAATAGTGTGGTTTAAAAAACTTATAACTATTCAATACATTACATTTTAAAAAATATTTTGCTCTCTAATAATATATACTTCCATAATAAATTTCACACTTTCCGTTTTCATTCATTCCATATTAAATAGTACCATTCATAAAAGGAAACATCACATCAATTTCTAACTTTAAAAATATATCTTAATTACAAATTTATCACTCTCACCTAACACACATAACATACTTTATAATTTATTTATTACTTAAAAAGACTATAGTACCCTCTAAAGTCAATAAAATTAGTCAAAACATATATTTTTCTTAAACTCTTTATCTACAATAACAATGCCAGTAAATATGGGACAGAGGCAGTAATACTTTATCATTTATTTATTATTAAAAAAATCATATCACTCTCAAAATACAATAAAGCTAGTCATATTACTAAAAAAAGAATTTTTTAGCAATCGAATTTACCAACGGAATTCAATCCGTTGGTAATTGTCAATGGATTAGCAACAAAAAATGACAATTTTGTTTTAGCAACGGAATACCAACATATTTATTCTCTATTTTAGCAACGAAATTCAATCAGTCGGTAATTACCAACGGATTACCAATGGTTATATAAATTAGCAACGAAATTATTAGCAACGGATTACAAATGAAATTATTTACCAACGGAATTGATTTTTTGTTGCTAAAATTTACCAACCACCACTTTACTAAAGGAATTTTACCAACGGATACCGTTGTTAATCCGTTGGTAAGCCAATTTAACAATGGAATTAAGGCTTTTACCAACAGAATATTCCGTTGGTAAAAAATAAATTTTTTTAGTGTATATACTCCCTCCGTCCATCCCAATGAGTCTCATTTTTTCATATTGGGTGTTCGCCCCCAAATATCTCATTTCCCTTTACACACGTGGGACCCATACCCACTCATTAGTACAATTAAAATATGGGGCTCACACACCCACTAATACAACTACCCACTACACATTAAATTATATCAACTCCGTCCCGGTGAAAGGTCTCCATTTGTTTTTTGCCCGAGGATTAAGGAGTATTATTATTTTATATATAGTGGATAGTTGTATTAGCATTGAGTGGTGAACTATATGTGGTCATTTTACTAAAAGAGGAAAATGAAGACTGTTAGAGTGATTATTTGTTAGATAGTGTAGTCATTTCACATGGACCTTTAAATAAGACACCCAGTGTAATAAAAATGAGACCTTTCGATGTAATGGAGAAAGTAACACTCCTTAATCCACACGAAAAAAACAAATGGATTCCTTGTGAAAAGTTAATTGGAAAGGTAACATGCATTATTACACCTGATTTCCTATATCACTTATGTGTATAGTCTCATGTGCTGCAAGTTGTATAATGACATGTATGATGCAGAGGAAATCTAACCATTAAAAGTTAATTGGAAAGGTAACATGCATTATTACACCTGATTTCCTATATCACTTATGTGTATAGTCTCATGTTCTACAAGTTGTATAATGACATGTATGATGCAGAGGAAATCTAACCATTAATTTTAATGGATACTTGATGTTCTCATATAAACTAATGTTACATATTCTATTATACGAGTTAGATGAGTGATATTTATAAGGGCAGGGCCGGCCCTGAAAATTTAAGGGTCCGTGGCAAAATAAAAATTGAGGCCCCTCGATAATTTTATTTTATTTTTTATATTAATAAATTTTATAATAAAAATATAACTTATAAAATATGAAAAGGAAAAAAATTATTAAAAAAATTATAAAATGAAAAATAATTTACCTTTCATATCTTTGATACATTAACCATATAAATGAAGAGTATTAAAATGAATTAGTAAAATGAAGAATTGAGGATTAGAATGTTAAATTAGGTATCTTAAATTACTAATTTTGCAAGAGATATAAATTTGGTGTTTTTTTATAATTTATGCGTAAATATTGTTAGTTTTTAAGAAAAAATAAAATGTACAATAGTGATTTTGCATTTTTTGAGGGGATAAATGATAAATCTCATTAATCATTGATTCAATAAAAAAAATACTCTCTCCGTCCGCCTCAAAGATGGACATTTGCTTTTTGCACGTGGATTAAGGAGTATTATTATTTAATGTGTAGTTGGTAGTTGTATTAGTGGGGTGTATGAGTCCCATAAATTTATTGTATTAGTGATGTTTGTGGGTCCCATGTGTTTAAAAAAGGAAAATGTGGACCTTTGGTGCGGACGCCCAAAATGGCAAAATGTCCACCTTTCAGGCGGACGGAGGGAGTAATTATTAGTTTGATCCAATAATATTAAATAATTTGGTAGCTTTATTACATTAAATAAATTAAAAACCCAATTTATAAATAGTTAGTTGAGTCTAAAATTTAATCAAAATTAATAAATAAATATACATTGGACATAAATTTTAATCAACACAATAAATAAATATATAGAGATATTAAAAAAATGAAGCCCCTAAAATTTTGGGACCCATGGCAAGGGCCCACATTGCCATCCCTCAGGGCCGACCCTGTATAAGGGAGGAAAAATTTTAAATCATACTCTCTTAGAATTTATATTTTTCTTTTATGATATATAAATTTTATACCTCCTGTAGCGGATGTACAACACAAAAATGACAAACCAATTCCAAACCACAATATTTGACATAAATGCTTATATTTAAAGTATAGTATTTTTTTTTTACATGTCACTTATTTCCGGTGTGATAAGAGATTGATATACAAATAATCGCATAGAAATCCTTACGGATGCATTATTGTTATACCCTAGACCTAGTGAAAACCATTTGACATAAATGCGATGGAGTAGTCCCCTCTTTGTTTTTCATGTTGAACCCACTATAGAAACTCATCTTATAATTTTACTTATATTGGAGAAACAAAGTACTATTAATACTTAGAGTGTGTTTGGTTCACTTTAAATTAATAATATTGGTTTTGAAATTTTCTAAAAATTAGAGAATTTATATGCTAATTGGACTTATGCGGGCTTAATTTTCATCTAAGCCCATTAATAAAAAGCAAGGGGCCCGGTAAAATACAACCTTGATGAGAAGTGTGTTACAATGTCCAATGAAACTAATATGAAATTAAGGGATTCTAATGTTCATCCATTGCTTATCACATTTACAAGCTTTATTAACACACCTTTTCCAATGTGTGTTTTATTTAATATTTTTCAAACAGGATTGACACATCACTTTTTTACATTTTTTTTAAAAAACATGTGAATTTTTTTAAAAAATTTTTAAAAAAAGTGAAAACAAGTGATGTGCCAATCATTTGATGTGTTTGAAATATCATAGAACACACATTGGATCAGCAAGTCTGGGTTCATTTTAGTGAAAAGAATTGAGATTTCTTAGATCTCATGGTAAGTGTCGCTCATCTAATACCTATTATAGAATATCTAACATCAAAGTTAAAACAGCATCTCAAATATGTACCTATGGCAAACAACCCCTTATGTGCAAGAATAGCAGCACTTCCCTCTAAATGTACACTTGCGTACAGACCACACACACGTACACACTTGTCAATTAATTAATACATACCTGCACATTAACAAATATATATTTGTCCCAATTAAAGATTCTCAGCACCCCCCTTTACCCCACCCCCCACTGATGACATGTGAAAAGAATTGTACTCATACTCACCATGAAAGTGTCACCAATGTTAACAACGAAGGCGTTCGGACAGGGTTTGATTGCCCTCCATTTGCTGTCGGAAAAGATTTCCAAACCCCCAACTTCATCCTGATGCAGAATCGTCAGCGAGTTGGGATCGGAATGTGGCCCAGTTCCCAGAGTGAGTCCAGCTTCTTTGCAGGGTGGGTAATGGTTCCCCCTCATTATCGAGCAACCATCTTCGAAGAAGTTCCGATACTCGAATCGATCCACCCCCAAACTAATCGACAGAAGCTCGAATATCGCCATCGCCAGTGCCTCCATTGCTTTGCAGTACTCCTGGAACACACACCTGTGCGATGAAATGTGATAACATTTTATAGCGAAAGTAATAATTAATAGTTAATAAAATAACATTATCACATTTTATTTGAGTATCACTCCTCATTTTAGAAATTATTACTTTTTATCCCTGTATAATTACTATTGAGATATACAAAATGCAATTATTTAAAGAAAGAATTGAGTAAGAACTCATGATCTCACCCAGCTTCTTCGAAATCACTGCCCAAACTGGTCTTGATGTACTCAACGACGTTGCGTTGGGCGGCGTTTGCATGTTGGTAAACAAAGGAGAAGGTTTCCTTCCACGGGAGTTTGGATGAGAATCTGTCTGCGTGGGCGCCCGAATACCCAGCAAGATCGCCGGGTTTTCTTTTAACGGACAGCTTCTGGGCGAGAGGGAGGTCGAAGAAGGTATCCATTTGCTGATGGACAGCATGAATTAGGGATTGATCCACGCCGTGGTTTACCACCTGAAAAAAGCCATGGTTCAAACAGGCGGTTCGAATCTGGGTAACGGCAAGGGTGGTGGCTTCCGGGTCGCCCAGAAAGAACCCGCTTAGGTCAATGAGTGGGTCGGGGAGATCATCCTGACCCGGGAAGGCTAAGTCCTCGTCTGGCCAAAGGAACTCAGAGGGCAAGTTTTGTTGTTGATCAAGGAGGGAGGTGTCGAAAACAAGATTGACACCATCTTTTGTTGGGGTTTTGGGGAGACAGAGAATGAGAGTTGAAGCACTTGACTCCATTTGATTGGCAATTGTGTTGTGAGAAATGGGTGTTGACACACTTTAATTTATAGCTGAATTATTGTTATAAGAGTATGGAGTATGGGGGGATAGAGTAGAGAGTCTATACATACAATACATACATATATAATGTGTATTTTATTTTAAGTATTTTTTTTAGGAGGGGGAGGAGGGACATCAACAATACACCAGAAGAAATAAAATAGTATCTAACTTCAAAAAAATAAAATAAAATAATTTACTCTTTTCCTACTATACAATAAAAAAATGAAGTTTTAGAAATACTTCGTGGAATTTAAGAAATTTTGTTCTTTTTAATCAGTTTGTTGATTTTAGAGGTTATTTTAATATTTTTATTAAGTAATAAAAAATTCAGAGTATAAAGTAAAGATATGCGTGTAAAAAATGAAAAAAAATGAGAGAAAAATTTGAAATTAAAGTAACTTTTGAATTTATCAAATAAAATGATGTTTTGCTTTTTTAGGTGTGAAGAATTTTTTGAGCCAAACAAATGAATAAAATGTAAAAGATTTGATGTAGGAAGAGATTATTATTCTTTTACTATTAATTTTATTTACATTGTGAGAATGATAAAATCTTTTTACTACTCTTTTCGTCCCATAATTGTCTGACGAAGAGATTAAATAAAGAGAGACTCTCTTGTAAGACGGGTTTTTTGTGAGACGGTTGTGAGATGGGTTGACCCATTATTAAAGTATGTTTATCATATAGGTAAAATATGCTTATTTATAGTTAAAGTATGTCAATAATGAATTATATTATAATATTCTAAAAGCATATTTTAATTCATAATCCATCATACTTTACAAAACATACTTTAACAATTATTAAACATATTTTATATATATAATAAATATACTTTAACACGTCTCACCAACGATCTCACATAAGTAGTGTCTCATAAGAGACTTTGTCTTAAGTAAATGATATTGTCTGCGTCCCAAAAATGCTCTCGGATTTTCTATTTTCATAAATTTAAAATATAATTTTATATTCTTAAAAGGATAAAAAAAAGTCAAAATAACTAACATTCCCCTTATATTTATTTACAAAAATATTGTCCCTACCTAATACAACGTATTCATTTTTCTTTATAAATAATACCTAGCCTAATAGTACAACATATTTTATCTTTATTTATTTAAAATTAAAATAAAAAAATACCAAAATATTCATACTCCCTCCGTCCCTCACTAAAAAAGTTTGGCACGTGCATTAATGAGTATTATTACTTTGTTAATTATACTTTGCACCCTGGTGCACCCTAAGATGAGGTGCACCCACTTTCAAAAACGTATACAAATATAAACAAAAAATATACAATTATGAACAAAAATGTATAAAATTTAATTTTTAGTTTTTTTAATGAAAAATTGAGTGTAAAAAATATACAATTATTAAAATATATATATATATACACTATTGAATAAAATATTATACACCTATGGATGCTAGTTTTTTTAATAAAAAACTTAGTGTGAAAAAAATATACAATTATTAAGAAACACGTATACAAAATAGAATAACATGTATACTAAATAGAATAAAAAATTATATACATATGTGTGCACCTTTGCACCCGGGTGCACCTAATATCAGCTCTTATTATTTAATGTGTACTCTCTCCATCCCGTTTCAATGTTTACGTTTGCTTTTTGCACGTTGGTTAATGAGTATAGTATTTTAATAGATAGTGGGTGAAAAGATATAATATTTAATGTAAAGTGGGTAGGTGTATTAGTGTTGGATGTGGGGACCATGGTGATATATTAATTGTTTTAGGTGGGTCCCATATTCCAAAAAAAGAAATGTAAATATTGAAATGAGACTCCCAAAATTAAAATATGTAAACATTGAAATGAGACAGAGAGGATAGTGGTTAGTTGTATTAGTGGGGGTGTGAGTTCCATATTTTAATTGTATTAGTGGGTGTGTGGGTCCATGTGTGTAAAAAATGAAAGGAGACTCTTTGGGTGGGACACCCAAAATGAAAAAAAAAACTCTTTTTAAAGGGGACGGAGGGAGTCTTTCTTAAATACATGTAAAACAAATAGAGTGAGACTCTTGTGCCCCAGAGACGTCGTGCCCTTTGCAATTTCCGTGCCCTTTTGCAATTTAAACCCCTAGCAATACATACTTTTAAATAGAATATGGAGGGGAAGGATTGTGTTCCCATGGGGGCACGGTGTGTCCCTGGGGACACACAAGTTTTTGCCAAAATATAAAGACTTTTTTAGGGCGGAGGAAATATAAATTAAATGGTATGTATTTTAGGTGAGAATATTTTTTTAAAATACTCTATCCATCCCATGTCAATTTTTAGTGCATATTTTCAATTTGGACGTCTTATTTCAATATTTACATTTCTATTTTTTAATGGAACCCACATAAATTAATTATTTATCTCTCTATGGACTCATATATTGTTGAATTGTATACTAAAAGTCTAGCTTTAGTATGAACAATGTTATAACAATTTGTTTGAAATGAGAATCATATGATCAAATGATTGCGTCTTATAATTTATTTATATGCACGATGCAATAGTCCACTTACTTTATACTATAGATAATATGTTGTGCAACAACACGCAGAAGATCATATTATCGATTTTCTTATAAAGTATAAACAGAGGCTCACAACCGAGATAGACGGGAACTCTCTATCGGGATAGTTGTAGTGTGGTTTGGTATTAACTTGTCTTGGCTATAGAATCACATTAGTACACTTTGTGTGTATTGAGCAGGACTGCTTGAGATCGTTCGACTTATACTGATTTATAGAAGAACTTGATCTCTGTTATTATGGATGTTCGTACTCTTAATCCCTATACAATAACCTCGACACGTAGGGCAGTATGTATTTCTTTGATTTATCAATGGGTGAGATTTACATGTAATTAAATCAATAAACTCGGTGAGTTGGGAAATAGTGCTGTTTTTATGGTGTGCTGTTGATTGTAGAAGAAATCCATGTCCATCATAGGTTGATGATGTCCTCTTGAGAAGCTAATAAGGATTATCATGTAAACCCTGCAGGTGGATTTATTCCGACATGATATTGAGGTTGAGTGGTACTACTCTCGGATGAGATATTAATTAATGAAGTTGTCAGTAACTTAATTAATTAATGGACATTGTATATCTTAAACATGGGGAGACTAACGGTCTCATAATAAGAAGGAGCCCATAACGTAATTATGGGATTAGAACGGTAGTGCAGTAATAATATTTTAGTAGAATATATTATTATGGGACTAAAGTATAAGCTTTGGGCTAAACTTGGATACTTAAGCCCAATGGAGGCCCAACTCTAATTTCTCCTCCTGGTCCCTGATGTAGCCTATAAATAAGTCACCTCAGCTTATCATTAGAAGATCAGACATAGGAATACATTAGAAGATCGGAAGGTTGTTTACTGCTGCTGCTGATCATCCTCTACATCAACCTGGTGAAAAGTAATATGATTCTACTATTTTGCTTCCGCTATAGTAGAATTGTATGGAACCCTAAGGTTCACGTTAACCAAACGATCGAACGCCAATAATTGGTATCAGAGCATCGGTTTCATGGTGAAACGTAACACGTTAGGCTAGGGTTTTTGTGCTTATGTGATTAATTTTCGAATTGAGAATAGCATATGAGATTAGGGTTTTGTTGTAATTCATTATGCCTGTATACCCAATGTTCTTCGTCGATACCCTGTATCTGTATTGTTGTTTGCTGTTGGCTGTGAGAGGACTGTCGATCGCTTTGAGTGAGAATCGATGAATCCTATTCATCGAATTCACGGATGGAACGACAATGAGTTCTTGGGCATACACGGTTGATGAGAGCAAGTGATGCGTACGGAGAGGCAGATTAGATCTCCCGGTGGCGTGTTTGTGGCGCTGGATGGCTGAACAAAGATGACATTGGTGAAAGGCGCTGGAGAAGAAAATCGGGCAGCCTGGCGGGCGGATTGACGAGCGAGGCACTCGTTAGGGCACACGATTTTCAGCGTGCTGAGCAAGAAACTAGGATGTTAGGTGAGCAGAACACCTGGCAAAGCGCTCGATGGCTCACTGGACGCGGTGCTCGATTTCCATGCACGGTTGCTAGGATAGGATGACGGGCTCCGATTCTTGAAATCGAGCAGGAAGAAGAGCGCTGAGGCAGTCTATCGGGCGACTTGATTCTCGCAAATGAGCATGTTACCGAGCAGATAGGCATGCTTGGAGCACGGAGGTATGCTCGAAGATGTGCATTTGGGAACACGGTTACTGTTGAAAAGCGCCCGATGCTTTGCACGATGGCTGGCGATGAAACCGGGTGCAGGAAGAAATTATCATGCGCTTGGAGATAAAGACGTGCGGAGCTGGCGGGCGTGCTGCCGTGTGGATTGGCGAGCGCGGCGCTATTAAAGGCGCACGGCAAGGCGCCCGGTTAAGCACTGGAGATGGTTGCCAAGCGACACGTGAGCGTGCAGGCCGTGCGATTTCGCGCAGATGGTCGGGCGTGTTGGTGATGTTGCTGGACACCGAGTGCCTTGGCGTGAAGAGAAATCGGACGCGGTGCTCATTTTGAGGAGTCGCCTGGCATGGAATCGAGCAGGCTGGCGGGCAATGCTAGGCTGCTGGCGGGCGCCTAAGGCTGGCAATCGTGCAATGCGCTCAGAGTCGGATGGCTGTCGTGCATGCGAACGTGTGGGTTGGCCTAGATACCTTAGCGTTGTCACTCGCTTTATTGCACGGAGGACTGCCCAATCGTGCGGGTTGCCGAGTGTGTTGTCGAGCGGTGTGCATGGCTTTGCACATGGTTAGGCACGCGGCTTGGCACACGGTTGTGGATTGGCGCTCGGCAGGTTGTACGACGGGGCACACGAATTAGACTGCTAGCCGGGCAGACGTGAAGGCTCGGATCGTACACAGTGGATGGGCTGCTGAGCAGGGTGCCGGAAGGTGGAACAGGTTACCGGGCAAGAGATCTTGAGAAAAATTCATGGATACCCGCTTCAGATTTTCAGCCGGGGAGGTCGATCTCCGTCGCAGTTGCCCGCATTCGTGATTGGTGGTGAATAATCGAATTCGCTGTTATATAACTGTCATAATTTGATTTAATTATCTGATTATTGTTATATATGTATGCATGTTCTCCGTGATTTACTGCCTTATTTGCTGTAATATGACCATGCTAGGTTGCGTATTTTATTGTGAATATTATATGCATGTAAAAACCCTCGGTGTTAAATAACTAAGTGAGAGAGGGGATTGATAATTAATTCCCGCGGCCTCTATTATTGGTTTGTAAATAATGCAAGTATACTTGCGTGTTGGCATAGACCTTCCTCCCCATCGGATGAGTATATTTGTGGATCACTTTTACAGACTTCATTAAATAATTATTGTTTTTAATGTGATGCACATGAATTTGCGTGTTGGCATAGACCTTTCTCCCTATCGGATAAGTTTATTTGCGGATCACTGTACAAACTTATTGATGACTGTAGGAAGTTATCCGAGCGCTTGTGTACTTCTCCATCTGTAAGGCACATAAGCTTGAGCCGCGGACTTGAGATCAAATAATGGTGTACACTTAAATGTAAATAATAAGTATACTGCTTTTATTTGCATGGCTAAAGAGGAACCGACTATTAATTATTTTGTCATGAGGTTAGGTTGACAAATGAAATTAATGGGTAAAATCTTGTCTTGTAAATGTTCGGGTTTGTAAACGTCTATACTATTGTGGCTTGCAGACTCACGGTGCTTGAGATATCGGTGAATTTTATTTTTATATTGTATTGAGGATATCAATATAAATGGATAAAATTAGAAGATTTGATCGGTGTATTTATTTATGATTCTCTGTAATTTCGAATGTTTTTATCTCACTTATTGTTTACTGAAAAAATTATATTTACTGGTTCAAAATTAGTTGATTAGAAAAGAATCTTGGTTTTGTATTTTACTGCTTATGAAAATATAAATGTGTTCTCACTAAGGACGTCTCATGATGCCTATTAAAGTCTCTAGTGGAGAGGTGGGAGGTTCATAGAAATATGATGGTCTCATGTAACTCTTCGGATACTTTGATGAATGAATTGGAGATACTTGGAGTGTAAGTTGAAGGGGAAACCTAAGTCAATTCTCCATAATTGCACAGATGTTTTGAGTAAGTTTCACCTGAATTACAAGAGGTTGTATATGATGGGAAACTTATGACAAAACATGTGGTAAAGGAAATCCAATTTCATCAAAGGAGTGAACAAGGTTAGAATCTTATTTGCTAGTCGTTGAAGCATGATTAGTGATGGCACCTACTAACACATCGTGTGTAGATACCGGGATCTCTAAAACCCTACGACTAAGTGATGATAAGATTATTATAGACATGGGTAAAACTACAAGAGTAGTGGCTATTGCAGTGAGAGTTGTTTATTTATTTAATGATATGAGTAGACGTTTGATTATGAGAAATTATCTTTACGTACGTTTTCATAGAAATAATTTGATTTCGGTTTCTATGCATTAATAGATGGATACTCCATTTCATTTGAATGACATGGTCATTATAATGAAGGATAGAGTTGTAATCTGTTATGGTACTTTGGTGAACAATTTGTATACTCTTAAATTATGTATATCCCACAGATGCAACAAATAGTAATTAATAATACATCTTCTAATATTAGTAAGAGAAAGGTACATTCGGATATGAACTAAACGTATATTTGGCATCTAAGACTAGATCATTTTACTTGAGTATGATTCAAAAGTTAATGGCCGATGAACTGTTAGGTTTATTGAAAGTGGAAACTATCAAACTTGTGAGTCTTGCTTGTAAGTAAAAATGATTAACTGCCTTGAAAAGGCTGTGGGGTGTAGAGCCAAAGATATATATTTTGGAATTGGTTCATTCTGATTCAAGCGGACCTAATATTATCCAGGCGAGAGGTGGTTATGAATATTCGTAGATTATTCTAGATATCGATATATCTATTTGATGTACTGCATGTCTAAGTTCTTTGATTAATTCAAGAATTGCAAGGCTGGTACAGTGAAGCGTCATGGAAAATATATTAACTCATTACTATTTAATCGTGATGACGAGTACCTCTTAGGATAGTTAGGAGCTATTAATTAGAAGTTGAGATTAAAATCTCAAGTTGTCTACACCGGACATGCCCCAGTTGAATGCTGTGGTGGATAGAAGGAATAAGGCTCTTATGGTGAATATTAGATAGATGATGAATTATTTGGAATTATTAAATTCATTTTATGGATATGCCCTAGAAACAGTAATTCGTATGAATGTTTATATGTTTGTGGGAAATCCTAGAAAAATGAATGGTGATTTATTTAGTCCAAAAGATTGAATAGTGATTGTTAATACAAATACTAGATTTTTGGAAAGGACTATGTATTAAATCACAAACCTATGTATATATATTGTTCTAGAGGAAGTGAGAGGGAAAACACCAAGTATTAGTACCAAGTGTACAAGAAGGTATACCACAAGGTAAACTGCAACGCGTGTCACGTCTGATACATAATTGTGTGTAGTGCCTTGTCGTAGTGGGAGGGTTGTTCGACAACCTGTAAAGGTACATGTTTTGGGAGAGTCGTGAGACTTGGTCCCTAGTAAACATGGTATTAACCCACAGATACGACGAATCACTACAAGATCGAAATGTTGAATCTTAGTAAGTTGCAATGAATGTTGAAATTGGATCTATGGATTCTAAATAATATCTGAGAGCTTGTAAGACTACTGAATAGTGTAAAAATCATTGGAAGTGGTCATAGAAAATAAAAGAGGATCATACGGTAAGGTGAAAACCTTAGAAGCAAAGGTTGTTGCGAAAAGGTATACTCAGAAAGAAAGGGTTCGATTATGAGAAAACCTGATCCGCCAGTAGCTATGCCTTTTATTGATCTGGACTCTTTTATTTATTGCTAATTAGTATATAGATGTCAAGACAGCTTTCCTGATTAGAAGTCTAGAGGAAAACATCTATGTGAAGTAACCAGAGTGATTCATTGCAAAGAGCTAAGAGCATTGTGATAGTAAGCTTAAAATTGTCCAACGATGGACTAAAGCAAGCTTTAAGATCATGAAACATCTAGCTTGATGAGGAAATCCAGTCATTTGGATTCATTCAATTCACGGATGTGTCTTGTGTATTGTATCGAGTGACGAAAACATGGTGGTGTTTCTTGTACTGTACGTAGATGATATATTGCTCATTGGAGACAATGAAAGAGTATTGTCGGGCGTATGGGTATGATTAATAAAGCAGTATGAAATGAAGGACTTAAAAAGAGCAAAAATATTCTTTTGATCACGGTAATACGGATCACAAGAAAGGATGTTATGCTTATCTCAAGCTTCATGAAATGATACAATTCTTACTTGTTGTAGCATTTAGACTTTATCTAAGGATATGTGTCTTGAGACACAAAAGAAGATAAAGGTAATCAAGGCAGTTCTTTATGCTTCGGCGAATAAGGAAGCTTAATCTAAGTAATGCTATGCACGATTATGGATATCTGTTTCGCTAAATGCATGAACAGTGTGCATCAAAGTTAACCCGAAACAAGAATGTTGAACTGTGGTAAGACATATACTTATGTACCTGAAAAGGACTAGAAATTATATGTGGACTTACCGGACATGTTCACTGCTTCTTGTGGGTTACATAGATTCAGATTTTTCAAATCAGATAGGGACGGCAGTAACCTCAAAGGTTATGTGTTTAATTTTAGGAAGTAGAGTCATAATATGGAGGAGTATTATATAGAAATATATTTCAGACTCCGAACTCCATTATGGAAAGATGATCAATTGGAGCCTATGAGGCAGCCAATGTATCTGTATGACTCTAGAAACTTCATGATGGTCTCTGAAGTGTTTCTAAGTTTGCCCAAGGTTATCACAATTTATTTTGATGATAATGGTGCAGTTGCAAACTTGAAGGAATCACGAGTCCATAAGCAATTAAACACATGGAGCGCGAGTACCACCTGTTACGAGAAATCGTATAATGAGGGGAAGGTTGTTGTCGCCTAGATTGCATTGAATGATAACCTAGTAAAATCCTTTTACAAGAACCTTAAAGTGAGAGCTTTTGATGGTCGTGTAGAGGGAGTGGGAATCAGATGTATGGCAGAAGACATGACAGCATAGTCTTTTAGTATAAGTGGGAGATTGTTGGATTGTATACTAAAAGTCTAGTTTTAGTATGAACAATGTTATATCAATTTTTTTGAAATGAGAATCATATGATCAAATGATTGCGTCTTATAATTTATTTATATGCACGATGCAATAGTCAACTTACTTTATACTGTAGATAATATGTTGTGCGACAACACGCGGAAGAACATATTAACATATTATCGGTTTCCTTATAAAGTATAAAAAAAGGCTCACAACCGAAATAGACGGGGACTCTCTATCGGGATGGTTGTAGTGTGGTTTGGTATTAACTTGTCTAGGATATAGAATCACATTAGTGCACTTTGTGTGTATTGAGCAGGACCGCTTGAGATCGTTCGACTTATACTGACTTATAGAAGAACTTGATCTCTGTTATTATGGATGTTCGTGCTCTTAATCTCTATACAATAATCTCGACACATAGGGCAGTATGTATTTCTTTGATTCATCAATGAGTGAGATTTACATGTAATTAAATCAATAAACTCGGTGATTTGGGAAATAGTGTTGTTTCTATGGTGTGTTGTTGATTGTAGGTTGATGATGTCCTCTTGAGGAGCTCATAAGGATTATCATGTAAACCCTGCAGGTGGATTTATTCCGGCATGATAATGAGGTTGAGTGGTACAACTCTTGGATGAGATATTAATTAATGGAGTTGTCAGTAATTTAATTAATTAATGGACATTATATATCTTAAACATGGGCAGACTAACGAGCTCATAGTAAGAAGGAGCCCATAACGTAATTATGGGATTAGAATGGTAGTGCAGTAATAATATTTTAGTGGAATATATTATTATTATTATTGGACTTAAGTATAAACTTTGGGCTAAGCTTGAATACTTAAACCCAATGGAGGCTCAACTCTAATTTCTCCTCCTAATCCCTGTTGTAGCATATAAATAAGTCACCTCAACTTATCTGGATCTCTAATGAATTATTCTTGCGCCTAAAACACGTGAGAAAGGGGAGAGAAAACAGATTGAGGAGATCTTGAAGATCGTCGCCCACACGACGTCAAGATCAGACTTAGGAATACAGTAGAAGATCGGAAGGTTATTTACTGTTGTTGCTGATCATCCTCTACATCAACCCTGGTGAAAGGTAATATGATTCTACTCTTTTGCTTCCACTGCAGTAGAATTGTATGGAACCATCACGATTCACGTTAACCAAACGATCGAACGCCAACATATATCACACTAATGTACCTATCCACTTTACATTAAAATATTATTTATCTCACCTCACCATATATTAAAATATCATATTCCTTAATCTATGTGCGAAAAGCAAACATAAAGTTTGAAACTGGACGGAGAGAGTATAATTATAATATACTGAGAAATTATTTGTTCTGAAATTTTTAATGAGACAAATAAATGAGAAAAATGTAAAGAGATTTATGGGACGAATGAAGTATTATTATTTTAAAAAAATTAATGTCCTTTTTTTATGATTGTTTTGGATTGTTAGTAGGAATAAGAAAGTGAGATTTTAAAGAGCCCTTAATTAGGAAAATTATAAAGTGATTAATGTGTATTGAATATGGGTGAGAGGCAAACACATGTTGAAGGCTTGAAGCAGGTTCCCTTGAATCTTGATCTTACTAAAATTATTCCTCCATACATAATAGATTACTGGTTAACTATTACACTATTTAATAAAATAGGATTTATTACTATTTAGTACGAGATAATACTATAATAAATATTATTAGTAGATAAAAATTATATATTTTATTATTAATTATTACAAATTTATTCTCTAAATAATCACAATTACCCCTAAATATATCATGTAGATAAAAGAGGTATGTATTTACGTTAAAATGATCGAATCATATCCTTCGTTATAATTATCTCTCTTTTTGCATGTCAAAATTATTTCACACGTTTAAATTCTCTCCCCCATAGATCCCTCTCCCCATAGATCCGCTGAGTAGGTATAATTTAATTTCTGAACACAAAATATAATTTCTGAACACAAATATATTAAAAATAAATATTTTTAAATACATAAATTTTGAATATCAATAAATTAAGTTAACTTTTGAACACAAAAATATATAATTTTTTAACACAAATATATTAAAAAGAAAATTAATGCATAAAATTTGAAAATAAAATTTTCTGAATACATACTATTTGAACACAAATATACAAAAATATATTTAAACATAAACATTACTAAATATAAAAATAATGTGGATGTGATCAAAGGCAAATCCGAGCTACCGAGGCGACGTGTTCTTAGGTTTTTTTAATACAGTGGCTAATTAATCATTAATTAATAATCATAATCCCAAATAGTTAAATGTATTCAGACTTAAGTATATGCAATGTATTCAGAAATAGTTGTAGGTAATGTATCATGTATTCAGAAATATTTGTATGAAGACACGTTAATATAGTTTTCTCTCACCTATCTTTTGTGGAGAAATTAGTGGGACACTTTATCCTTTTGCATAATACCTTTTAAATTATTTTTATAATTAAAATAGGGATAAAAATGGTATTTTGTACGTTCAATTTGTATTAATTAAAAATATAATTTATTTGTGTATCTAGTAGTAATATAGACACATACATTGTACCTTATAGTAATTGACCCAATAAAATATTATAATTACTCCTCAAATTCTAATATATTTTGATTTTTTTATATTTTCGTTGAAATGAGTAATATTTACATTTATAATAATAATTCTTCTCTCTAAAGAGTAATTTTTCTCTTACTGAAAAGTAATTTTGTAAATTAGGGCGCATGGAATTCACAGGAAACTCTCTCCATATTACAATATTTGAAATTAAAGTATATCGTGGAGTTATTGAGTTGAATGATAATTTTTTTTAATTATGTGAAGATAGTAAATTTAAAACAAATAATGAGGAAAAATGTGAACTTGTATATAAAGCATAGAGAATACTTATTTATATCTAAAAGATTTTATTGTACTTGTCACTTGGCCTATATTTGTTTTAGGTTATTGTTGTCGTATAAAATCATTTAATAATAATAATTTTTGTTTATTCTGAATTTTAATAGAATAAATTTTACACCAAATTAATACATAAAATGACTTTAATTGATACGAAAGAACAAATGAAAGAGAATACATATTTATTAAAAAAAGATAATATACGACAAAGAGATAATGATTAAAGGGATTTCAGTGTGTATATATGAAAATTTTATCAAACCTAAACCCATAATAATAAACTAAAACAAAAATGAGTTAATCTCTTGTGAATTGGGTTTATATCATTAATTTTTGTAAATCATGTGGTCCCCCTTAATTTAAATATTCTATCAATATATTCCCTCTTTAACATAAAGTCTCTAACCCTCATTACCTGGGACGGAGGGAGTATATGCTATATAGAATTAGAAGGAGGACCACAAGATTTACGTTAGTTTACACAAGTGTTTGTGAATAAAAAATAACCTTAAAGGTAGTATCTTTATTGAAAATTTTATATCTCCTCCATCTCAATATACCATTCACCTTTTCGCATAAGAAAGGTAAAAAGTGAATTGGAATAAAGGAATGTTAATTTATTAATAAAAAAGAATTTTATCAATCAAAGACTTTAAAAATATGTAAAATATCAATTCGAGGCCTGAATTATTTTTTCTATTAATACAGAGCTTGAAATATGAATAACTATCAATTCGAGACCTGAATTTAGGCTTTAAATTGATAAAATAAGAGATAATGTTTGATAAACTCTGGTCTTAAATTGATTGTTTTACATATTTCAGACTTAGGATTCATAGAAAAAATAATTCAGTTCTCGCATTCATAGTTTGCCCATTTTTCAAGCCTTAAATTGATAAAATTTCAAAAAAATAAGACAATCTCACACGTGATTGTCTTACGTGTTACTCTTAATTTAGACAAACACTTGTATGAGACTATCAATTCCGTAAAATGGATAAAAAAAGTGATAATATTTCAAAGATAAGTAATATCCAATTAGTAAAAAGTGATCTGTATTGTGATGAACTATTTCATAAATAAAAAGTTTAGTATATTTGAAAAAATAATACTAAATAATTAAGATGGTTTCACACGTTTGTAAACCAAATAGTCATTACAGCTAATAAATTCTCACCTTGACCCTTTTACTTTAACTAATAAATCCTTACCTTGACCCTTTTACTTATTATGATTAATAAATCCTCACCTTGATCATTCTTCGTAATGCACTAGTATATCATCAACAAGTGCCAGCATATGTATATATAGCCCATGATTTTTTTTATTTTTTATTTTTTCCTTTCATAATTACTCCCTCCGTCCCGTGAAGTATTTCACGTATTGGTGTGCGCGGAGATTAAAAAAATTTATTTTTTAATATATAAAGTAAGAGAGAATACTTTAGTTAATTTAATGAAAAATGTGTATAAAGTTGTTTGAAAATGTGAAAAAGTAAGTATTATATCAACAAGTGCCAGCATATGTATATATAGCCCATGATTTTTTTTATTTTTTATTTTTTCCTTTCATAATTACTCCCTCCGTCCCGTGAAGTATTTCACGTATTGGTGTGCGCTGAGATTAAAAAATTTATTTTTTAATATATAAAGTAAGAGAGAATACTTTAGTTAATTTAATGAAAAATGTGTGTAAAATTGTTTGAAAATGTGAAAAAGTAAGTATTATATTGAGATGTGTGTAAAAAGTGAATACTATAATAATTTATTTTTATCAATTTTAGTAAAAGTGAAGTGTGAAATACTTTGAGGGACAAATAAAAAAGGAAAGTGTGAAATATTTTGTGGGACGAAAGGAGTATAATTATTTATTTTACTAGTTTTATGATAATTCGTTAGCCCCAATGACTATATTTTCTAAGGTATTATTTGTTTTATCTTCCCAATATAATATCAATCCAACCGTGTGACAGAAAAAAATTGTAATTAAATTAATAGCACATAAAATGCGCAGGTCATATCTATAGATACACATGCGAAAAAGACAGTATAATATACAAGTTCAATTATTACATTTTATTAAATTAGACGTTTGACTCTGATAATTATATTCATTCATTACAAAATATACATTAAAATATTATATTTTTAAAATAATTACATAGTAAAATACTGCTTTCCATGTAAAAAGCAGATATAACAATTAAAATGATACGGACACAGTAGATAATTTTAGTGGTGTGCCAAAGATGGGTCCGTTGGACCCTCATAATTTTACATTTTTATAATTTAATAATGGGTAAATAATGTGATATACTATATATATATATATATATATATATATATATATATATATTATTTATTTGAAAATTAAATGGTACAAACAATATAATGTGTCATTCGATTTTCTTTTGTATTATTTTAATGTAAAATCATTTTATTAAGTTGATAAAATATAGGAAAGAAAAGAAAATTATATACTTTATGAATAATATTATGATATTTTTTTACTTAAGTGGCACATAATTAAGATACTTGAAAAAAATGAGAGTGATATAATAGGATATATGTCTATTGATGAATTTAATAAGAAATTAATTGACAATTTAATTGCAATAGAAGATCCAAATAGTGTGTCATGAACTCGTGATCTTGTTTTATTAGTTATTCTATTCTATTATTATAGTTATTCTATTCTATTATTATTATAAAATTTCATCACCTTCTAATATGACACGTACAAAGATCCTTTGTTCTAAGTTTACATCTCATTTATGTCTCGTCCTCATCAATTTAATTTTAATATTTTTTAATTGGGTACAAGTGGGGTTCAGATATGTTTTATTAATTCACTAGGGTAAAGAACTGGAATTTAGGTTTTGAACTTGATATACTTATTATATTATATATTTAGCTTAGGGATAGAATATTTGATCACTTCAACATTTATAAGGGTGAAGTTATCATTTGTTCCATTGCAATTATTTTATTTTAATTTGAATTGATAAGTTGATTCTTCCTCAAATATATACTTTGATTGATCGCCACACATAAAAATTCCATTTACAATTTTATACCATATCACAGATTAATATCATTAATTTTTAATATAAACTTTAAGCTAAAATCCATCTAATAAAATGATTTCATTATATGGGTACCACTTTTTATTGGGAGAGTATTATTTTTGTTTGAAAAATGCATCAATTTTCATATTAATGGAATTAGTTACGGAATGATTTGGCGAGACGATTAGCAATTTCTTGATTCTCTTGTTAATCTCTCTGTACCAAACACATTTTATATTTATACGTATATTAATAAAAGTCATTTTTGATTATTTTTGAGATAATTTTATAAATTATAAAATAAATTGTACCTTAAGAGATGACAATTATAAAATTAAAATAGTGATAATGACAAAAAATAGTCACTATTACTTAAAAGTAATTTTAAGTGGTCATAGGTATAGCCACTTTTATGTGAATTGACCAAAAAGCTCTTGAGAGAAACTCACTCATCACATGAGGAATCAAATTCCCCACTTTTTGAGCAAAAGTACCAAAAGTACAATTAAGGAATAAGATTCCTCTCTTTTTCTGTAAAAAGTTTCAAAGTACAATACCTAGTACTATGTAGGCATTTGTTCCCTCATATGCTTACAAAAAATGAGGTAATATATAAGGGTCTATAATGCTGGTCCAACCAATGTGCTCCATCATACACATATATTCATTTCATTTGTCTAGTTTTTTTCTAGGTTTGAGCATTTGGGGAGCAAGTATTTTTTCTAGTTTGTTAGAGGTGTGAAAATTTGGGGAGCAGGTATGCAAGATATGTTTAAACTTATTTTGACAGCTATGAATGCATGATTTTGATTATTTTTGCATGCCTCACGAGTGTATTTATTTATTCAACGTTTTTTAATAGCATAAAATATAGGTCGAATAGAATAAGTGTAGAAAAAAATTATCCATATGAAATTTTGTCCTATTTTCAAATAAAAAACTAGCAGGCCGAATAGAACAAGTTTTGTAGGCCGAATAGAACAACCTTATGGGCCGAATAGAAGAAACGTAGGCCGAATAGAAGAACAACTTTATCCACATGAAATGTTTTCCTATTTTATAAATAAAAAACAAGTAGGCCGAATAGAACAAGTTTTGTAGGCCGAATAGAACAAAGTTATGGACCGAATAGAAGAAACCTAGGCCGAATAGAAGAACAAATTTATCCATATGAAATTGTCATTTTTTAAAAAAACAAGTAGGACGAATAGAATAAGTGTGGTAGGCCGAATAGAAGAATAACATACTGAGATTTTTTAGGCATCTTATGGTAGGCCGAATAGTGAAACATTTTAGGGCCGAATACACTAATTTTTTGGCCGAATAGAATACAATATGGGCCGAATACATTAATTTACTTGTAAGTTGGGGGTAAAATGTTTTAATGTTGACATCATTTACGTTTTCTTGTAAAAATATGCAGATTAGCTATTAAAAAGTTAGGATGTGTTGGGGTGGATTTTGGGAATGATTATTATACAAAGGTGGATATGTGAACTGGTTATTCTTGAGGGATGACAATCTGTATTATAGTAGTTTGCTAATAGAAATTCATAACATAGTACAATCTGATTTGAGTTACTAGGGTTATGAAGTTCATTCTCTAGTTGAGTACGATGACCGTTTGTCTAAATATAAGATAAAGAATGATGCACATGTTGAAAAAGTTTTCAACTGTGTTGATGTAGAAATGGTGTACGTGACACTCCGACCTATCGCGGGCAATGCATTCGTTCAACCTTCTGCACAAGGTTCACGGAATAGTGTGGTTTCAGGAACGGGTTATGATGACGGATGTGTTGGTTCGAGCAATGATCCACGTACGAGGACACAATCTAGTACTAGGCCTGAATTTAATTTGAATGAGGAGTACCGTCCGGCGTCAGAGCTGCAGTGGTCTGGTTTTAGAGAATCTCTAGATGCTGAAGCTGATGACAACATTTGTGAGGATGAGGATGATGTTGATGCTGATAATGATGATCTTGAGTCCGGGAATAGGACTGTCGAAGATAAAGATGAAAGTAACGAAGATGATATACTGCAGGAGAATAATCAGTCTTCTAGCAAAAGTGATGATGGTGCTGAGGAGAGAAAAATCCAATTGTATGAAGAAATCTGTGATTACATACGTCAGAGAGGCGGTCCTAGCTTTCTAGAGTCAATTAGTCGCTACTTGCCCAGTTCTGAAATGCAGCCACAATTTTAACATGAACAAAACCACAAAATGTAGGCAAAACATTCAACAAAATTAAATCATATTTTACACAAGTAAATATCTAGCATTTAACCATGAACAAAACCCCAAAATGTAGGCAAAACATGAAAAACGACTACTACAAACTAAAAAATTAAATGAAATAAAACTGATTTTTTAGATACCCAAAAATTCGTCATTTCCAGATTTCACCGGAATCCGCCATCGTCGGGAAACGCCTGTTCCGGCTGATGGATAAAGGGGGGACCGTAAATGGAGAAGAGAGAGTGAGAAAGAGGGACCACAAATGGGTGGCACTGTGCTGTGCTTTAGGACGAAAAGGAGTAAGAAAGTGAGAGGAGTTTGGATGAAAATGAGAGAGAAAGAGAGAAAATATGAGACGAAAATAACGTTAATGATGCCCCACCCACCCCATTTAATGATGGCCCACCCGACCCATCCAAATTTTAAATTTTAAATGTGCTCTCACTCACCCCATTTAATGCGGTCAAAACTGACATAATCAAGCCCCTATTATTTTCGTCCTTTATCTGACAGTTATGGGGATAATTTGGGGAGTCCACTTAATAGTAACTACTATAAATTGTTTTTAGTGGAGGTGACTATTTAAAATTGTACTTAGTTTATCTGATAGTTATGGGGGTAATTTGGGGAGTCCACTTAATTAAGTATTATTTTCGAAAGAAATGACAATTATAAAATTAAATATGTTGCATGGATATTAATTAAGTATTACTTTCTTATATCAAGTTGAAATTGAAATAGATCAAGTATAAAATTTGAAATTGAGACTGAGAGATTACTTTTATATTAATTTTTGTCACTTGTTATTTGTTTTATGGAACTCATTCTTTATGATATGATAATCTCATGCGAAAATTGTTCCTTTTTTATTTATTATATTTAATGGAGTTTTGTTTATTTTCATTTAAGTAAAATATTTCTTGATTTCATATAACACTACAAAAAAATTGGCCGACAGTGACAGATTTTGTGACGGAAAAACGTCCATCACCCGAACATACGTCACAAAGTATTTGTGACGGTCCCTTCACAATTAGTGACGAATTTGTGACGAAAAACATTAGTGACAAAATTTGTGATGATTTTTTTAACCAATATTTGTGACGGACTTTGTGACGGAAATTTCGTCACACACTTAAATTCTAAAAAAAATTGATTAGGCAAGAATCTAACCTTGTTGCTTATGTGAGTGCTTAACGGCTCCAGCCTAACCGGCTACCGCTAACCCATTTATATTTTATTACATTTCTACCCCTTATACTTTTTTTAGAATTTAATTATGTAAATTCGCCCCCAACCGGGTTTGAACCTGGGTGTTTGTGACGGTCCCGTCAAAATTAGTGACGGATTTTGTGACGGAAAACATTAGTGACAGAATTTGTGACGGTTTCTTTTAACCAATATTTGTGACGGACTTTGTGATGGAAATTCCGTCACAAACTTAAATTCTAAAAAAATTGATTAGGTAAGAATCGAACTTTGTTGCTTATGTGAGTGCTTAACGGCTCCAGCCTAACTAGCTACAGCTAATCCATTTACATTTTATTATATTTCTACCCCTTATACCTTTTTTAGAATTTAATTACGTAAATTCGCCCCCAATCGGGTTTGAACTAAGCAAGAGTACTTGTGCGCAAGTGTTTAACCAATTTGGCTAGATGTGTTTTGCGTAAGTCTTTAATAAATATTGTATATATTCCATTAATTTGTATTAAAATAACATCATCCAACTTTCAAAATAAATATGGTGGTAATATTGATTTATGTAATATATATTAATATGACAAAATAATTATTAAAATATTAATTAATTTATTTTATTATTTATTTAAGACAAATATTAAAATTTCCATAATTAAATTAAAAAATCCTTATAAATTTTAAATTCTCAATCTATAAATAATATCTAAATATATTATTTATTAATTTGTTTATTTATAGATGAAAAATAGGTTAATTTGCATTAAAATAAATGACATTTCCCTAATTTCTCAATTTAATCAGAAATTTATTCTCTTATTAGAAAATACATAATCTTTATATATTTCTTAATTCAATCATAAACTTTATTTTTATCAATTAAATACACAATATTTTTTTAATTTAATCATCAACTTTCTTTATATATATATATATATATATATATATATATATATATATATATATATATATATATATATATATATATATAATCTTAAAAGTTTTATTATTTAATTACAAATTCATCTATTACAAAATATATGACTATATTATTTAATAAAAATCAAGACACATAAATATTTAAATTATAACAATTCATACAACTCATTGGAGTTTAAAATTAAAGTAACTATGTTCTCATAATTATTTTGATTTTAAAATTAACATTACTATACAATACAATATATTCAATTATTCAAGGTAAATAAGTTCACAATAAATATTACTAATTTTGTTTTTTAAAACAAACTCTGTTCTCATTATTATTTTAATTTTAAAATTAATATTACTATATACAACACAATATATTCAATTATTCAATTTTAAATAAATTCACAATAAATATTTAAAAATAATAATTTCTTTTAAAAAAACAACTACGTTCTTATAATTATTTTGATTTTAAAAATAATATTACTATATACAACAATACAATATATTCATTTATTTAAGTTTAAATAAATTCACAATACATCATTAAAAAATAATAATTTAAAAAAAAACACGTAAGTTTAATCTTTTATTTTATATAATTAAATTAAATAGCATAATCTACATGTGTAACGAGCAAATACAGTTTTAATGATTTTTTTAAACTGTAAAGTGTGACGAACAAATTCCGTCAAAAAGTTTGTGACGGACTTTGTCCGTCACAAAAGAGACCCTTTACAGTGTGACCACATTTTTCCGTCACTAATTAAAAAAAATAAAAAAAAATATTTTTGTGACGGAAAAAAGTCCGTCACAAACTTTTCCATCACAAATACTGTCACAAATATCGAGAATGACAAAATTTTAAACGGTCAACTATTAGCCATCACTATTTACAAAATACCGTCATAAAATCCGTCACAATTGTGACGGAAAAATTTTCGTCATAAAAATCCATCACTGTCGAGCAACTTTTTGTAGTGTAAGTTAAAATATTACATTAGTTTATATTATTTGGATTTTTTATGTACTAGTATTTGATCTGTAGATTGATTAATTTTTTTTTGATGAATCGATATTTGATCCGCAGAACAACTAATTTATAGGAAGGTATAACCTACAGTCCACTAGCGGGCCCCCATTTTAAGCCAGAGCTTTGCAATTCGTAGACTGGTTAATTCTTTTTGAAGCACCGGTATCCGATCAGTTGACCGACTAATTCGGAGGAGGACAGAACCCACATCCATTTGCTAGTGGGACCCCCATTTAAGTCAGAGCTTTGCGCTCTGTATAGACTGACTCCACAATGGTTGATCGCACTTTACCTTAGAGAATTTTACCTTTAGGATCCTTAAGTCCTGATCGCTATTTTCTTTCACCTTCAAGTGTAAGGGATCGATTGTAGTGCGCGTGACCAAGTGAATATCGTTCCCACAAGATAGTTATAAACTTAACAAGTAATTCTATTAATGATAATTCAATTGCAAGACAAATTCGGGGGGGGGGGTTTGAAAGAATGATTAATTAAACTAATAAAACTGAATTAAGATAATTAAATTAAGCAAATAAAATAAATTACGTAAATAAAACGATTGAGAATTCAAGAATGGAGAATTGGTAATGCTCGGGCAAAAAGTTTAACTATGTGGCTAATTTATCTAGACCCAAATTAATTACCTGCAGACGTTTATAAGCGGATCACTAAGCCTATTTAAATCACCTTGATCGGGTAAGATCTAATACTTATAATGAGCTGAAAATCCTAGGATCAATAAGAAATTAACTCTCTCTCCCTCTATAGGTACTTCATGCTAAATTCTATTAAAGGTTAGAGCACTAGACTTCCCTTTCTAGGTACGCGATTGTTAACCCCTTTTGTCTCTTTACCAATTACCTAATAATGATGTTTTACCAAATAATTAATATTTCAAATTGATTGTCTAACACTCTTAGGTATTATAGGTCAATCCCCTAAAATTGTCACAGGAAACAATAATTATTATGCAGAATTAGAGAATCATATTAACTATCAATCAGTGATACCGTCAAGAATAATTAAAGGAATCAAAATCCAAAAACACAATAATATGAAGTCTCAAAATATCCTCTTCAATAAGGAAATAAACAATCTGCAGAATAATAAATCCAAGTCTAGGGCAATCAAATCACATAGCCAAATATGTTTTAGCGCCCTAACATTACCAACAAAGAAACTTAGTCCATGAATTTACGAGAGCAAATCACAATGATGCAATAAACCCTAACCATTGTTCTAAAATACAAAGAAAAATAATTAAAGATAAAGAACCCTTTTTGAGGACTCGTCTCTTCAATTACGATCTCCGTTGGAATCTATGTCTCCGATGCAAGTAGCAACTCCGATCGTCTCTCCGGTGGATGGATGGAAGGCGGTGAGTGAAATTAGGGTACTGTGTATTGTGATGTATCAGACGTGAATTTGGGATCTCTCCTCGTGAAAATCAGAATTGGAGTATTTATATAGATAGAATAGGCCTGGGCCAAAAATATGCCAAAATTAACACGTTGGGCCTCACACGTCACACACACGGCGTACACACGGCACATGGCACGGCATCGTGCTTCAGGATTTGACAATGTACAACGTTAATTTCCTTCGCACGGCAATACCCGTGAGCGATTCTTCCTCGCACGGTGTCGTGATCCTCATGCACGACTTCGTGTTCTTGATTTCAGTAGCTCCGACTTTGAAAACTCCTCGCACGGCCTCATGACTTATCATACGGTAGTTACCAGGTGTGCTGGCAGTCTTACACGGAAAAAATAAGGCTCACACAGTGCAAAATGAGTGTGAAATCAGTCACACTCGTCCCGCGCATGCCGCCGTGCGTGCTGCCGACAGCTGCGCGACTCCACGGTTTCGAGCATAACTTCTTCATTCAGCCTCTGATTCAAGTGATTATTGCGCTTACGCGATCCTCTCTTCCTTGAATTTCTATCCATATGTAGGAATCACAGAAACTCCAACATTTGAAAGCATAACAAGTAATGCAATGGTGCACAGTCGTGCTAAGCAGGAACAACTTGTGCTACGTCACCGTTTTGATCATAACTTCATCGTTTGAAATCCGATTGAGGTGTTTCTTAAGCTAAAATGATCTTCTCTTCCGTAGCTTTCCAACCATATATCACATGACCAATTTGGATCTCCACATCGATACAGAAAAATCATGGAATTTGGACGTCTGTTTGATTGCAAGGAGCATGAATTTATCCTTCATTCTAACTTCGCGTTTTTGATCTTTTTTCCTATCAAAACACAATAAAATACCTTTCATGAATATTTTAGTCGATAATAATTTAAAGTATAAAGATTTGTGCAAATAATAGTAATTAAACACTCAAAGAGGTATTAAATTGGACTAAAAAGTACATGAATTTCACTCTCATCAAGTCCTCACCACTAAACTAACCCCTAGGTTATATTGTTAGGATTTAATATTTATGCTAAAAGAATTAGTACTCCCTTCGTCCGCTCATAAGGTAACCATTTACTTTTGCATGTGAATTAAAAAATATTATTATTTTATATAAAGTGGGTAATTGTATTCATGATGAGTAGTAGTGAGCTATTTATAGGTTTCATTTGCTAAAAAGAGAAAATTAATACCTTTAGAGTTGACCAAAAATTAAAAAAAAAATGAATACCTTATCAGTGGACGGAGGAAATATAATTTTTAAAATATTACTGTAATTTCTGTGTTATTACGTTCATACCTTTTTAATTTAAGGTAAATTTTATTATTGTGATTTATGACAAATTTAAATATACTATTGTAGTTCAAACCCATAACTATGAGGGTTACATACATCCTATATTTCACAAGAGACATGTTCTTTATATAAATAACTATTACTCCCTCCATCCCATCGAAATGTCTCATTTTACTATATTGGACGTCTCATCCCAATATCCTTATTTCTCAATTTTAGTTAAAAGACTCCACATGTGGCCACCACTCACTACTAATACAACTACCAACTACATATATAATAATAATACTTCTTAATCTACGCATAAAAAACAAATGACCACCTTTGGGCGGGATGGAAGGAATATTCCCTTCATTCTACATTTACTTGCATCATACTTGTAGATAGAAAGTTTAAGAAAAATTACTTTTGGATTAATTTTATTTATTTTTTGGAGGGTAATGTTGTCTTTTTAGGTAATAAATAAATAATAAAATATATTTTTTGTGTTAGGTAGGAATTATAAATTTATAATTAAGATTTACTTTTAAGATAAATAATTGATGTGACATTTCCTTTTATGAGTTATGCAATTTAATGTGCGATGGACAAAAAGAGAAAGTGTGAAATTTAATGTTCAGCGAAGGGAGTATATATAATAACGCGGTATACAATATTTTATTTCAAATATAAAATGTACACCTATATACCTATAAAGATTTGGGTAAGATCGTTTCACAAAAAGATCTTTGTGAGACAGATAAGGTGTGATAACCCATTAAATGAATATCTAACTAAAAAAAAGTAATAACAACGCTGTAAATTATTTCATGACTAATTTATATTATAAATGAGAAGTGATACTCCCTCCGTCCCAAGAATACATGCACGTATTTAGTGACACGGAGTTCAAGTTTTTTTTTGTAATGAAGTAAGAAAGAGCATGGGTATTTTGAATAATTAAATAAAATAAAGTGTATCATATAATTGACTTTAACTAGATTGTATATGAAAAAGAAGGTGGATTTTTGTAATATTGTAGTACTATCTGATTATTTATATTACGTATTGTCTCTATTTTTAAAGTGTACAAGTATTTTTAAGACGAACCAAAATAGAAAGTGTGCAAGTATTATTGGGACATAAGAGTAACATTTTAAAGGAAAATTTATAACCTCTTTTATTAAAGATGATAACTAAATATAAAAAGTGTAAAATAATCTTATAGTGAAGTGTAAAATAATCTTATAGTGAATTAATCTCAGCACAAGTTTGTCCCTTATATATATTTTCATATTATTATAATTATTATAATTATAATTATAATTATTATGTAATTAAATACTATTTAAGTATACATATTTTAATAATCTTTTAAGGAATACATTGTGCATAAATAATATTTATTGCTTGATTTGTGCATCAATTTTTTTTTCGCCAAGAGTATAGTACAAATATACAAGAAATAAAGTTTTTTAATTGTAACTTAACATTTCTAAATGAAACACATCTAAAAATAAAAATAAGAAAAAGAATATATTAAAAAATGACACAAGTGTGTCTTTGCAAATTTTATATAAGGAGAAAATAAGAGTTGATTATTAGAAGATAACATGTTTTTTTTTTGTTAGTTGATTATTATAAGAGTTTACTAGTTGATATCATTTTTCAGTTTTTTTAATCAATTTTTATCAAAGATATTATTATTTTTTATTAAAAATATTATCACTATCCCTTATATTATTAAAAGAAATAATTACTAATAGATACACATTTAGTATTCATAATTGCTGTGAGATACATTAATTTAAAAAAATTACTCTCACATACAAAATATTAAAGTAAAATACAAAATATAACTTTAATTCATAATCTCATACACTATTAAACCACAAACTCTAAATCCCTCACCCACCCACTGCCGCCGCCAGACCATCGCCGGACCGCCGCTGTCGGGCTGCCGGACCACTGTTGCCGGCCGCCGGAGAGTAGGAGTATATAATTTTTTCGCTGCACATGACACTTATAATTCACATTTTTTTTTGCTGAACACGCTATATATTTATGTAGTTAGTAGTAATATTTTTGTATTTTGTATCTCATCTCATACTAATATAAATGAATTTTTAATGTACCTTATAGTAAATATCTTTATTAAAATATTATCAATTATTATTTGTTTTACAGAAATCTTTCTATTAAATGGTCTTATAGTATTGCCTAATAATATTGATAACAAATAAATTTCTTTAATTAAGATTTGAAACGATGCATGATCTAAAATATCTATAGAAGGGCACTTGAAAGATAGATATATACTAGTATGTTTTTTCGTGTATTACACGGGTTATATTTTTTATAATATAACTTTTTAAGATGATCTTTACTTTATTATGTTAATTTCGACATGTTTTGATGTAATGTTATTTTAGTTCTATTTTTCATGTTCGTATATATTTATCTTTATTTATTGTAATTATGATGTTTACCTTTAAATGGTATATTATGTAACTGAATTGAACTAAATAAAAAGTGAAATTTAATCATATTTATATTATCTGTAACATTAATTACTGTAACTTTCTAAAAACTTCACCAAACACAACATTAACTGTGTTGTTGCTTGCTTTCCCTTCTTCATCCAGACAAAGTATTTTTAGGTCTGCCCTACTCTTAACCTTGGAGAGCGCTATATATAACTGACCATGTGTAAACGCATGTTTCGTTAGGAAAACCCCAATACTAGATAATGATTGTCCCTAACTCTTGTTTATAGTCATCGCAAAATCCACCAACACTGGAAACTGTCTCCTTTGAAACATAACTGGTAGTGTATTGTCCGTTGGACTCAAAATCATTCTAGGAATTAACACCAATCTCTCTTTATTTTTATCACCTAGTATCTTCGCTTCAATAACATGAATCCCCAATTTAGTTGCTATCAATCTAGTTCCATTGCATAATCCTGAAACTGGATCAATATTTCTGAGGAGCATTATTGGAACTCCTACCTTAAGTACCAAAAGATGATTAGGGAGTCCAGAACACTTAAGAGTATTCAAAAAATCTTCCGAATATAGAGTATTAATGTTGGGTGATCTATCATTTGGACAGATTTTATCTGAACTAAGATATTCTCTTCCTTCCCCAGGAAACATATTTAGCATGTGGTAATTGACAGTCTTTATCACTCTATGTGTAGGAGCTAGAATTGCTCTATCCTCAAAATGTCCTAGTGTATTGCAATTTTCCAATAATGATGGATATATACCGTTAACAATAGCATCCACTGGGTTCTCGTCGTTGAATATTAGTAGGTCCGAAGGGATCTCAATTGCGTACTTTCCATCATTACCTTCCCCAACATCATCATTACCAACATTCAATATCCAATCAGATAACTCAGCGATATCATGTTCTTTATTTTCAAGATCATCTCTTTCAGAACGCAACCTCATATTTTTTGTGAGTGTTAGCACCATACAATCATCCCATACACTCGAAGAGTTGATTATTACTGATATTATATCTTCGCGAGTGCCTTTTGTAACCACAGGCAAAATTTTGTCTAAAATCTCCACCAAAAACCACTGTTTTTCCTCCAAATGGTTTTTCTTCTAAAACAGGGTTAATCAACCTCATAATGTCTCTCAAACTCCTATCAAGAGCCTTAAAATAATAACCTCTTTACCATTGGCGCTTCATCCCATATAATGAGACTACCTTTTTGAAGCAATGTGCACAATTCAGTTCCGGGCTTAATATTGCACGTGGAGTTTTCATTCACCTTCAAAGGTATTGCAAACCTGGAGTGGACGGTTCGTCCTCCTGGAAGAAGAAGTGCTTCTATTCCACTCGAAGCTACATTAATGACGATACGATCATCTTTTTTCAAAGCAGCAGATAATGTGTTCCAAATAAAAGTTTTCCCTGTTCCCCCGAATCCATAAAGAAAGAACATTCCTCCGTTATTGCTGGTAACTGCTCTCATCACAGTTTCATACACGGTACATTGCTCATCCGTTAAAGATCCATACAATCTGTTATGAGTTTGATTAATCTCTGCTCTATCATAACATGTCTCTTCCAGAATGAGCTTATTTCGTTCATCCGCCGCGACATTGAAATCTGAAAATGGCATACAACTAAACCTTTTTAGACTACTACCATGTTTCAACAATAGTTTTTCTAACTCAATCAAGGTGTAATTCTTCAATTGATCCTCTGAGATATGGAAATCTTCGAAGAAGGGAAAAAAGAGATTATGTTAAAGATTATGAATAATATTTTCTATACACTTTATGCAATTAATATTTTTTGTTAAACTGATTTGTCTGCATTTTAACTTATGAAGTTGCTGTAGATTATTATTCAAATATGGTTCTTATATTTTTGTTAATATGTTATATGTGTAACTATCGAACATCAATGTATTATTTTAGTTCTCATAAAATATTATAACCAAGTTATTATATCAAAAAATAATTTTCAGTTTTTTGTCATTTGTCTTTATTTTTATAATATTTACAGCCAAAATTGTGTGTAAGTTATGCAATAATTAATTTGCTCAAGTTAAAAGTTATAGAAATAAAATTAATACTAAATGATAATATGAAAAATGTAATAAGTTATAGGATGAAATTTACACTGCTAAATTGTATTAGATTTGCACTATTTATTTTGCTCAAGGACCAAATGAAAAAAAGATTTAAAACTTATAGGAATAAAATTAATATTAAATGACAATATGAAAAATGTAATAAGTTATAGGGTCAATATTTATTTTTATAAAATTATGGGACTAAAATTCTTATTTTCTTTTCTATATGTCTACAAAACTCATTAAACTAATAAATATTAGTTATATTTCTAATAATATTCAATTATTTATAATTAAATATTTGAATTATAATATAAGTTAATTATGAAATGATAGTGCCTTTTCATTTTTTGACTATTGGTATATTCATTCACAGGCCAAATTAATATTTTCCCTTTAAACATATATTAATAATAACAATAATAATAATAATAACTAAATATAATTAAAATTATCGCGTACCTTGTACATTTAGGATCATTTGCTGTCTGTAAGGAATATCTTCCGACAAAAATTCCCAAGTCGAATTCCAAACTCGTTTAGGAGAATCTATGCTACCTGAGACCAAAAGAACGACAAATAACTTTCTCAAGTAATCCGGTGTTTCCCAAAAACTACCTTCCTTTATTGCATCTATGTACTCCTTGTCATCCTCAAATAGGCCCAAAGAATAGCAAGCTTCCCTAAAACTCTTTTTCACAAGTCCCTTCACTGTTTTGATGTCGTCGTGACAAAAAGGACCGCGACTATGGTTCAACAAAATCTTTAAGTGGTATAGCTCTCCTAACTTTGGTGAAATGTTATACAACCTTCCTAGTGTGGTGCCCCTCTTCCTTGGTGTCCACTCTCGTCCTTTATGATGACATACAAATTTTGTTGGTAGCTCAGCATATGTCAATGTTCGAGCCTCTTCATATTTCTTATTACATTCAAACCAAGCAAGGAACACCGAACGCTGTAATTCAGCCTTATCCAACACTTCCTCAATTATATCATCATCCTCAAAAACAATACTTTGCTCATTTAGTAGATAAAAACTTAACCTTTGAACTGGTGGCATTTTATATTGAAGTTCAAATCCTAAAGTTCTCCAAACAGCTTCACTTGGGGAGATGTAACGACATGTAAACCAGTCACTTATCTCATCGATTGGCTTCTCATGACCATCTGGTGTCTGAGCTATCTTTGCTCTCACCCTATCTGTGCCTTTGTTTATATACTTAAATAAGTTCTTGATAGACTTATGCTAGTTGCACCATTCGACATTCAGATGTGCCTGATACCTTGTCAACAATAATTCGTTATATGGAACCACGTACCTATTATCCAATTCAATTCTATTTTTCGTAACTGTAGAACCATTAATGCTCCTTCTATATAAAGGAAATCCGTCCTCGTCCACTATAGTTTTTTTATTGAATTTTTTTGGAAATTTCTTCACGTATTTCTTATTCACCATGCAAGGGGAACTTATATTATGTACTTCACATGGACCGTGCATCATATATTCAATAACCAATTTGTGTAGATGCGGTGATTTACTTTGGTCCAGAATCTCTGCTGATATAACACTATCCACATCACTTGGAGTTGGTATTTTGTCATCTCGATGCAAAAATAGTAGAATGTGCGCATGTGATAGGCTTCGCTTTTGAAATTCAACCTTGTAGACAACTGTGTTTACAATTACAGAATATCATTGGAGGCAAATTAATTGGGAATCATGATTTTCGAGGTCATGGCATTCAATATATTCACAACATCTATTCTGAAACATATTTGCTATCACATATATGTGATCTTAATTGAAACAAATATTTAATAATATCAACAAATAATTTATATACCTGCTTGTACTTTTCCAAATGTTTGATGTTGTTTGAAGTCCTCGATCAATTGGTCAAGTTTCATCTTGAAAACTCTACACAAAATATCTGGTCTATCCTCAGAATTAAGTTCGTTCTTCATAAGATGCCTTGAAATTTCTGGCCATTTTGTATTACACGTAAGTGTGATAAACAAATCTGGATAGCTATACCATTTACAAATAGCCATGGCATAAAGATAATTCTCTACCATATATCGTGGACCTCTTAAGAATAATGATGGCATAATACGTTTACCTGCAGTTGATGTTCCTACATCATTCCTTTGTAGTACTTCTTTCATATTTCTATAATTATCTGCCCTTAATTTATGCTGATTATTTCTGAGATAAGACAATCTTTGTGACTCAATCATCGCGTATCCATCCACCAAAAACTATTGAAATAACCGTCTGGAATGTAATAGTGATTTCGAATCACATGATCTTTCCTACATTCTGTAAGCAAAGAATTGACGCATAGTGAGCTAGACTTGTTTTCTAGATGTTGATGCCGTGTCTCTGTGATTAATGCCAAGATGGAATCCATTCTGTGCATAAGGGAATAGTAGTGGATACTGTAAAGCAAGGTAAGATGGATGTAATTCGCTTATCTCTGTAATCCTGCATCTTTTGTATGGACCAAGATATCTCTAGTTTGGAAATTATTATCAATATCACCAACAATTAACATAGCAACCTCAGATGTTGATGGAAGATTGAATGTCCTGCTGTCTTTTTCCCTGGCAGCTCCCAACATCAAGATTGCATTCTCACTCTCTCCAGATTGGAAACGATCTCTTGCTATGCGAAAGGCCTTGGTTAATGGGTTCACCTCATCTAGTAGTTTACTTATTTTGCTGACAATTTCACTATCCAATGAATTTTTTGCCCTTGTTTTCCCATTACTGTTAAAATTTATACAGGAATTAATAAATGCATTATCAATTTAAAATAAAGATATAATAACATAAATAATTGAAAAGCACATGGTTGCCAATATATTTTATATTAAAATTAATTTAAACGAATAAAGAAGTGATCACGTTACCTTACTACAGTAACCCTGTTAACGATCTCATTGTCAGTGTCGTAAATATATAACTGTGAGAATTTTGGAGGTTTTCCTTCACCAGACAATAAACTTCCAATGCAATGGTGATTAGATCCTTGAATCTTGAATATATATGGTCCCTTTCCCTTATTTACAGTCTTATCTATCTTTCTTCCCATAGAAGTAAAACTAAACATCATGTTATATGCTCGGATATTCCTTAGGAAATGTTTACTCTTTTGATCACCAGCGAAGTAAAGATTTTTTAAGTATTCAGGAGGATCCTGCAGCGATGGAAACTGAACCTTACCGTGCATGCAACATAAACTAAACTTTAGTTTTTTTTATTTATGTCGTTTTCCAATTCTCTCATTATACCACATCATTGCACCGCAGAAAACACACATGTATACGGGATCTCCAAAGTCTTCGTATCCTGCAAATTTAGATAATAACATATTAAAAACAATGTGCAGAGTTATTAATACATATTTACTGTATTGGCATTGGAAAATAAAATCATTTTGAAACAAAATTGATAAAATTTTAAATTTTACTTACCTATTTGTGTGTGAGAACATGGATTTTTTTGTTTTTTACAATTACCACTCCCCTGTTCATCCAAAATATTGTCCATTATTATTTCTTCAACGATCTCTATTTCGATTTAATAAATACTTATAATTCCATATGAATATGATAAAGAATATATATGCTGTTGAAAAATAAGAATACTTGAATCATGAATATCATCAGAATCATAAATATTCATGTCGTCTTCAAAGTCTGAGAAATCAAAAGTTATTTATCGCAAGGTAAATCACAAATTTATAGCATTAAAATTTAAATGTAAGAAATATAAATAATAAAAGTATGACAAAACTAACAAACCTTCTATGTTCAAATCAATTTTTTCTGTATCTTATTCACTGCTGTCTCTAGCTGTAAAATTTTGATCATTCGATTTATCAATCAACATTTCATTCTCAAAGTCTACAGTTCGGAATTCAAATATAAAAATTTATTGGATTAAAACTTATCTTGTATTACTAAATTTTGAAAAGTTAAAAGTTATAGAACTAATATTGACTTTAATCAATATTTTAGGATCTTATTCATAAAAATTAAATAATATTAGTTAATTTAGATTTACATTTATCACCACAATCTAATACCTTCAACGACATTCAAACTCGAAGTACCTCCCATTACTGCTACTTCGAACCTCAATTGTTTGTTTGAAGAGGTGAACTCGTCGAATATATTGCACTTACCTGACCAATTTATTTTAAAATCTTTACGTAATGTAAGTATTATTAAAAAAAGAAAAAAATTATGAGAAAAGGACTTTAATAAGAATGAATTGACCATACACCTTTTTTTCTCCTGGATAATGATTTTTCTGTTTAAGCGTGCTATTGTTATTTCCTTGCTTTCATAAAGATTACATGAATCATCAAGCATTTCGTCCTCGAAGACTGCAATTAAGAACTTTATATTTACTGTTGCTATTGTCTAATATTAATAACAATACAAATATGTGTTGTAACATGTGTACCTTCTATACAAAATTCTTCTGTCACAGTTGAACATGAAGCACTTTTCATTGTAAATACGTTCATAATTTAATTGTTGGGTCTTGGAAATATTGTCTCTATAGAGGTTGCTCTTACCTGATTTGTATGAAAGTATAAAAAAAATTGTAAATTACAACATAGTTTTCCAAGTTACAATTAATTTTCTTCAAATTTTGTAAGTACGTGAATGTGTAATTGCTGTAATAAGTGTTACCTTTGGATGAAGAAATGTTCCATTTTTCCATCAATATTTGTTTTCTCATATGGCGTCCGCTGTCAGTTTTTGAGTGATTCTTCATCATTATTCTGTTAAATTTGAATGTATCTAATCTCACATATTTAAGTTTCGAAAAAAACCTTTTATTATAGTATTATTATATCCTTTGCCAAAATATTAGTGATTGCATACCAGAAATAATTTTAATCGAATCTTTTCTTAAAATATATTTTCTATATTTAGTATCACCAATAAATTTTAATTATGGTTAAATAAATATTAAATAATACAATATGATTTTTTTTACTATGATACCAAAACTTTATAACTAATTGATTCGATTGTACTATGCCTTAATTAAAATTTATATGCTAAATATAGAAATAAATAATTCAAAATACACATCAAATTTACAGATTAAATCAAAAATATTTAAAGTATTAAATTTAACTACTTACATAAACTTTTATAAGAAAATTACTTAAAATAATATTATTACATAATATTATAAATTTACAAAAATTTTATAACGATTGTACCATACCTTAATTAAAATGTATTTACTAAATATAAAAAAATAATTTAAAATCCAATGAAAATAAATAATTTAAAATTCACACAAAATTTATGGATTAAATAAAAATATATTTAAAGTATTAAATTAAATACTTATATAAACTTAAAATAATATTATTATGTATTAGTGGTAGGATTATTAAATATTTAAATTAAGATGTATTAATGGTAGGATTACAAAATGTTAATTATTTTAAATGAAATTAAATATAATAAACATTAATTGAGGGATCAATGTGGGAGTGCCATATATACAAAATTTTTCAAGGAGCAACGTGGCACCGCCACCTCACAATTTAAAAAAATAAAATTTGGCAAGCACTTGTAAATTATGAAAATAAATAAAATAATTTAAAATCTAATGAAAATAAATAATTTACCAAAACTTTATAACTAATCGATTGTACATACTTTAATTAAAATGTATATGCTAAATATGAAAATAAATAATTTAATATCTAATGAAAATAAATAATTTAAAATTCACACAAAATTTATGGATTAAATAAAAAATTATTTAAAGTATTAAATTAAAATACTTATATAAACTTAAAATAATATTATTATGTATTGATGGTAGGATTATTAAATATTTAAATTAAGATGTAGTAATGTTAGGATTACAAAATATTAATTATTTTAAATTAAATTAAATATAATATAAATTAATTGCGGGATCAACGTGGGAGCGCCACATACACAAAATTTTTCATGGAGCAACGTGGAGCCGCCACCTCACAATTAAAAAAAAATATTTTTGCCAAGCACTTGTAAATTAATAGTATTAATGATGATGAGATGGATTGTGAGGGACGTTGAGCTATTATTAAAATATACTATTATATAAAAAAATATGATTATTGATAATTAAAATATGTTTGTAATAAATCATTTTATAACACCTAAAATCACATTTTAATATTTCATTTTAACATATTTTAATTATATATATAACGATTTTAATTTAACCTATCTCACAAACTATCTCATATAAATATAAATAAATATATAAATAAGAGACTTTATCATCCATGAATCATGATAATAATATTATATTTATCATCCATGAATCATGATAATAATATTAGGCAAAAACTTGTGTGCACCCGGGCGCCCGTGCACCTTTACAATTTTGTGTTAAATTATATACCCTTTAGTATAAAGATATGTACCCTTTATTTTTTAATGAAAAATAAAAAATATTAATAAAAAGTGTATACCCTTTAGAACAAAATGGTATACCCTTATTAATTAAAGTGTATACCCTTTAGAACAAAATGATATATCCTTATTAATTTAAGTGTATATACCCTTTAGAACGAAATAATGTATCCTTATTCATAATACTAAATTCTAAAGGCACACGGTGTACACCCGGGCACACGCAAGCCTCACTCATAATATTATATATTAATTATAAATGTAAATTTATAATTATACTCTAATAATAACTTATCATATCTGTTTTATCATACATGAATCATGATTGTATGAATTATAAAAGTAAATTTATAATTATACTCTAATAATTACTTATCATATCTATTTTATTATACATGAATCATGATTTTACGTATATTATTATAAAAGTAAATTTATAATTATTCTCTAATAATTACTTTTCTTTTCTGTTATGTGTCCCATTTATTTATAAAAGAAAATTATTTCTTATCCTCATGAAATTTATTCAGATTCAGATTTACACAAAATTTTGTCATCATTGAAGCACATTCAAAAGTGGATAAGGAAAAAAATAGAACTACTGAATGGATAGAGAAAGAAGTGCAGAGAGAAATGCCAAAGGCCGTCCATTGGGAAGTTCGAAAAGAAGAAACTTATCAGATACAACGGCGACGAAGTGACGTCGTTTATCCTTCTGTCGTTTTCTTCTTTCAAAACAAATATTTACCCAATCATCATTCCTCAACTCATTTCTTGTTTCTCTTTCCCATGAAAAGAGTTGGCACGAAAATCCTTAATATTGTATTTTAATATGTAACGGATTGAAAGATATAATATTTTAATGTATAAAATGATAGGTGTATTAGCGTTGTGTGTGGGCTCCATAAAGATAAAGTGATGGTTTTGTGTGAGTCTTATTTACCAAAAATGAAAATGTAACTTTTGTAGCGGAAGACCTTAATTAGTAAAATATAACTCTCGTGGCGGGATTGAGAGAGTATTTTAACTAACAATAGACATATTTTATCTATAAAATAATGATACTTTAATAATGGCTCGACATGTCTCACAACTCGTCTCACATAATAACCTCTCACAAGACACTTTGTCTTTGTTTTATTTTGACGTAACTTAGTTTTATATATATCGCATAATATATATATATGATTATTTTTTTCATAATAATAATTTTTATTTATACATAATGTATAGGGTACACACTTTTTTAAGGTTTTCATATTCGTTTACTAGTATTCATACCCATCCTATTAAAAAGTTATTATAATACACGTACCCGTCTCAAATCCATTTATCAATATTTGAAGGTTACCAGTACCCATTTAATGTTCAATTATATTTATATTTTTCAATACTTCAATTAATATTTTAATAAAAATTATATTGTTCCCTCCGTCCAAGAAAAGTCTTTCTCCTTTTTATTTTAGCCCGTCCAAATAAAAGAAAATTTTTCACATTTCTAAAATAGTAAAAAAGATCAAAACAACTAACCTCCTATTTACACTTTATTTACAATAATACTCGTTCATACCTTGGATACAGGAAAATATCTGTGTATTTATCATTGCTACTTATGCCAAACATGTTCTCCAACATTATTGTTGGTAAAACTTAACAGTCTCGTGTTCGTCAGTGTATGACTCAACATTTTCAAGAGCAGAGCAACAACATCTGCATAAGATTCATCCTCAGGGATTTAATCACATTTCTTATCAGAATTAGTTTTCTCAGAGGAGGAAGATGGTCCATCATCAGGCTGAAGGTTCTGTTTCAGTATCAACCGCAAGTGTTTCCTTGGTGGTGGAAACATCAGCACCAACATCGTATATAATCTTAACCCAATTTCAGCATGTTCAAAAAGTGTTGCCTCAGGGGTGGTGATGGCCTAGAAATCTCAAAATTTAGGTTCCTTTTATGGCATGGTTTTATGTAGGGATGATCACAGTGTCGTTTTATCATGCATCAAGATGCTCATGATTTTCAAGAGGCTCAAAACTCACTTGGTATAAAATAATTCCAACAACTAAGGCTATATAGCAATTCATGATTTACGTAGCAACACAATTTCGTCCAACTAATCAATTAGAATTTTCAAGTTAAAAGCATTAAAATATTTTCATCATAAACCAAATCATGTCACAAACCTAAAATTCAATCAGAAGTATTCAAGTTCATGGAGCAGTCAATAGAAAATTACGCTACTCATAACATAGCATGCAAACAATCACTCAACTAAGAACTCAGAAAATTAGCTTACTTACCTTAGCTAGCAATCTCCCTCTACAGTCTCTTCCACTCTCCAGGTTAAAAGAATAATTTCAAAAAATCACCTCCTACTCCCCAGACTTATTTTCTTGAAGTATAGAAAAGGTAAAGTATCGAATATGGAGAGAAATGAGAGAATAAAATACTTACCTTGCCTGAAATCTCTCTTGCTTGCTCCATTGGTCACCACGTTAGAAACGTGAAATTTCAAACAACCAAACGCACCTTCCCAATCTTCTTCCTTTCTAGCTCATGGTGACTTTCATGTATTGACAGTGCTTCACATGCATTAACGAACATCCATAGAACTCAAGTATCCAACATCCAACATCCTATAACCAGTTAAAAATAAGGAGATATCAATCATCAACAAAATCATTACCTCCAATTTCTAGGGTAGTCACACAACAAAGAAACTTTACCCTCAGTGCAAATGAGACAAAGGTCACCCCCCGAAACTAAGTTTGAAACTAAGTTTGAAAAATGTGATTGCCTTAAGCAAAATTATGTACCGGTGATAAAATTTCTAATATACAACACTAAATAAAATAAACTTAAAGCTATTAAAACGGGAGGGTAGCCCCCAATAAGCGCTCATTTTTAACGTCGTTGAGCACGACATAATGTCTTATCAGTTAAAATGATCATGGAAGAGAACTTTCCTATCTGGTGGTAGCTTGTAGTGCTTCATACAATTCCCTTTAGCCACTGATATTTCATCTTCCTTGTCTTTCAACTCATAATTATTCCCTTTATGCAACTCCTTGTAGCGGATCTTAGTTTTTCATGTAACTTTTTATCCTTGCTTTGTAAATCCTTGACTTCTCATAAGCTCGCCTTCTGAACTCGTCAAACTGATTTTTGTGAGTCATCCTCAACTCCTTGCCATTCTCAAAATACGTGCACATGAGATAATCTAGGGATTGCTTCAATTCAGCTTAATTTTTCTCATTCTCCTCATGTTCGTCCTTCTTCAATGGCAAGTACTGCTGCTTCCATCTAACCAGCTCCAGTCACACCACATTCTCTTTGGTGTCCTTGCACTCCTTAAGATTATGTAAGCTCTGAAGAAATTCAATAGAAAGCTCATTAGACATTATATAAATCAGTAGTAGGAAAAGTAAGAGATTTGTTTATGTATGTTTCCATAAGATCCTTAGATAGGATAAAAGGCATGCTTTCATCAACGATCTCCTCCACCACATCTACACTCTTGTATTGTTATGTTTCTGCTAGCCACTTCATTTCTTTTTCCAAGAAAAAGACGATCTCTTCATCATTCACCCTAAGCTTCAATTCTCCTATCTGAGCATCAATCAATGCAGTTCCAATAGCAAGGAAAGGTCTTCTGAAGATAAGAGACACGTTGTTTTTGTCGTCCTCTATATCAAGCACAAAGAAATCCACGGAAAAGATGAATCTAGAGACTTTCACCAACACATCTTCTATTATCCTTTAGCGTAAGTCAGAGATCGATCAACTAATTGAAGCGCTACGAATGTCGGATTCAACTCTCCCAAATCTAACTTTTTGAACATGGGCATCAAGTTTATGTTAGCGCCAAGTTCACATAAAGCTCTTTTCTCAGGCCTTCTCCCAATTTCACACGGGATGGTAAAACTACCTGGATCCTTAAGCTTTGCAGGTATTTTTCTCTGAATAATAGAGTTGCAATTCTCTATGAAATTCACCGTCTCTACCCTAGTCAAGCTTCTTTTCTTAGACATTATATCCTTGATGAATCTGGCATAGTAAAGCATCTGCTCCAATGCCTCTGCAAAGGGGATACTAATCTGAACTTTCTTGAAAATTCCCAAGATCCTTTTGAACTTCTCATCCAATCCATTCTTAAGTAAACGCTGAGGAAATGGAAGGGGTATTTTTATTTTAGGTATCCCCCAACCATCTCTCTCCACTTCCACCAGTTTCTGATATTCTTCCCTCAATTTCCTCGCCTTTTCCCACTTTTTCTCAGGAATTTCACCCTCACTCTAAATCTGGGACGAATCTGAAATTTTTAGAATCACTACATCACTACTCGACTCCAACTCAACTTGAGTTGTAACTCGAGTAGGGTCACTGTCAAGTCGATTTGGCTCACTACTGCCCTCTGTTTTGTCCGTTGGCATTTTCGGGCCTTCATATTACTTTTCAGACCTCAATGTGATGGCTTTGTACTCTTTTGGATTTATCTCCATTGTGGACATAATTTTTTTTGTTGTGAATCGATAGTAGATTCCAACCGACCAACTATATGCTCTAACCCTTGAAGTTGTTTTGACATTGAAGAATTCATCCCCATGTTGACTCTTTCCAACTTACTGATTCTTGAGTCGTTAGCCTTATGGGTTGCTTCATTACTCACCATGCACTACTTAACCAAATCCTCAAAATATGGTTTCCTTCCTCAGTTTTTGCTCCATAATCAAAGTTGGTTGGATATTGGAGTGCGTTATTCATATTAGAATATGAGAGGTTCTCGTGCCTTCTTTGTCCTTGCCAATTTCCACCTCCACTTTGATTATTTTAGTTTCCGCCTTGATTTGGGTAGTTACCCCCTTGGTAATTCCTATAGTTGAAATTTCCTTGGTGGTTCCTATTCCCTTGCCAATTTCCACCTTGGTTACTAGGCGGCCCTCTATTTCCTTATGAGCCTTGATCCATGACCCAATTAGCATCTTCAACTTCTTACAAGTTCATCACAACTCCATCACTGTCACTTCTTTGACTTCTTCCCCCGTTGTACAGATTGCTTAAGTGCTTATTGATCTCCTCCAGCTAAGTAGTCACTTTTTTCAATTTGTCATTCTCGATCACTTTCTCTTCTATTTGTACTAATCTGCTAAGCGCATAAGTTCCCCAAACTCTATCTGAAGGCCAATCCCTTGAGTTCATCGATATATCATCGAAAAACTACTCAACATCTCAAGAGCTCTTCCTAAAGATAGTTCCACCAGCTGATGCATCTACCAATACTCTCAAATCATTATCTAGTCCATTGTAGAAAACACTGATCAGTTGAGACTTGTTGAGGCCATGTTGTGGGCATCTTCTTAAATCTTCTCTGAATCTCTTCCACGCCTCATTGAATGTTTTCTCTTTTCGTTTCTTAAACTGGTTTATCTCTTGCTTCAGACCCATCACTTTTGATGGTGGCATGAAGCGTTCAATAAAAAGCTGTTGGAGTTCATTCTAGTTGCTACAACTCCTTTACTCAAGTGTATCGTACCACTCTCTTGCCTTATTAGCCAAGGAGAACTAAAATAACCTCATCTTCCAAGTATCGTTCGTGGCATCTGACACACTAACTGTGTTGACATAGCTGTTAAAACATTTCAGATGACCATATGGTTCATCAAAAACTCCCCCCACAAAAGGATTTCTTTCCACCATAGAGATCAGAGCTGGTCTGATGTCATTTGATTTATTTACACCCCTAACTATGCATGTCCCTTCTAGATTGGTGGATTTGAAAGTTTCCAAAATGATGATGTTATCCTCATATGACTATCTATCTTCTTCCATAACTACTATTTCAAGTTCCTCTTCTTCAACTTCCGGCAAGTTTAAGTTTTTAACTTCATCTTCCACTATTAACACTAAAGATTGCTCTGGTAATTCTTTCTTGTCCTTCTTTTTAGTGCTTTTGTAGTCTTAGGAGTTGTGTTAAGGACTCTTCCTTCTCTCCTCCTTTTACTTGTGGATGCTTCGATTTTGGGATCAAATTTTAGGGGTAGAAGCCTTTTCTTTGATCTCGTGTGTATAACCTAAAAAGGAGAATTCAAGTTAAAGAAAAGATCACTAACATAAAAAATTTTCTATTTAATCTAGCAATAAAAGAAATTTTAAACAATTACACCGTCCCCAACAATGACGCCAAAAACTTGTTGGACGTTTTACGTGCACGCAATTAAAATCCTTAAGTGTAAGGATATCTATTGTAGCAATAAGCGACCAAGTTTATTTATCAAACCATAAGGATGGTAAACTATTTATTTCTAAAAAAATCACTAAATTAAATAAGACATGTAATCAATAATCATTGTTCTGAATTTCTAACTACTAATCGATACTTGAAAATTAAATTCAAATTAATTAAGAAATATTAAGAATTCAAGTGTGGAGAAATAGTAGTTCTAGGGACTCCAGTTAAAATCTAGTAATTCAATACTATAATATTCGGGTTATGTCGGGTGTCCAGCGGGTGTAAGTGTGTTTCTCAACAGTGATGTTGTCCTAAGTGTGGTTGACACTTCGTATAATACTGACTCGTATCAGAATATGAACTTGAATATGAATTGCAAGTTTAAATAGCGGAAGACTTAACACACGGATTACTCAACCTGGCGACCTCATTGCATAAATATCACTAACTTGGAAAAAGTGATTACAAAAATAGATTCTAAGAGATAGAAATATTTTTCCACTCTTCGAACAAAAAATCGAATAAAACCCAAACAAGATCCCAAAAGGAAAACCTAGGTTGTTAAGTCTAAGCCTACTTCAAGTATGTACTTCCACTGCATGTGAATAGTACACACAAAACATACATGATAACATTATACACGCAATATTGAATAAAATGTTACAACATTAGTGAAAACACTACAGGAGAAACCTAAAGATGAACTCTAAGTTCGGTGTCTCTCTATTCTTTAGGATCTCTCCAAGTTGAGATTGATCGATATTTTCTGACATCCAGCAACTTCTATAAATAGTTGTGGATCATGCTATAGGAGTTAATCAAGTGAATGGTCCACTAAGAGATATTTAAACCACTCATGATTGATTAAATAACCGACGACCACTACTTCAGGTAGTTATCATCAGCTTCTAGATCCTACTAGGACTCTAGATACTTCTTAAACTCTACTAAGCTTGTGTTTGACTTCAATTCAACATCCAACACGTACAGCTCTTGACTGCTACAAACCTAAAAGCACAAAGCACAACACAAATCGAACAACATTAGTGGTTAATTAAAATAATTGGTGGAGGATCGTGTGATTCCAAATGTGATGACACTAACCTCAATACTTCACATCAACATGTTCAATTCTGTAGAAGTTATGAAAAAATCACCAAAACAAATAAATTCACTTAATTGGTCTAATTAAGTAAACTTATAGTTAATCTGGTTTATCCCTTAAGATTCTAAGCAAATATTCACATCTCCCTCTCTAGGTAATTACTGTATTATTTTTCTCCCTCTTTAGGTACTAGAACAAATAAGCATTTCCCTTTTAGGTACTATAGGTTTATTATCTAATTTTTTGAATATTATCAACATTACTAATCATCATAATTAATAACACCCATCACATAATCCATGTCTAATAAATCAAGGAATCAGGTCAATTACCTCAACTTATACCAAATAACTAATTAATTCTGTTACGCACACAAGTTACAATAATTTCAAGCATTAATCATTGACAAATAATAATCATAAATGTTACGCAAATTAAATCAAATAGTCTCAAATAAATTCATGGATAAGTGAATAAACATTCTACAGATTCAAAATCACAAAAATCAAGTACTAAATTACATCAGTTTCAATCTTTCATGCCCTAGAACTACAAAAATTGTTTATCCCATGGAGTGACAGACAACTCACATGGTGTAAGAAAGATCTTACCACAATTCATGACAATTGTAAAGAAATTGAATTAGAAATCAAAATTCTAGAGTGAAGAATCGTGTTCTCTCTTCTCTCCGTCTCTTTCAATTGTTATGAATCTCCTTCTCGAATTGAACACATCATGATGATAGATGTAATGAAGGGATGGTTTTATGAAGGTGAGAGGGTGTGATGGATTGGTGTTTGTGTGAAGGAAGGTGTGCTCTGTTCTACGGCTGTTCTCGACGAACAAGAGTTGGGCCTTTGATTTGCATGTAATAATGGTTCAAAAAGAAAATGGTCATACAACTCAAATTCAATTCATGAATTGAGGTTATCACACATGGCATAGTAACCTGTGCAATCCAAATTAAATCCCACATTTCAAATTTTCAATTCTTTTCCTGATTTTCAATCAGCATCCCCGGCTGTTCCAATACAAACAAATCAAGGTTTTCATTTTCTTGATGAGTGACCATCGTTAAACTTGTGCCTCCCTCTGCTAATTTCAGCCTCCAACTCCACTTCTCACATTTTATCAATTTTACTCCAAAATATATTTAAAATCTGCAAAATTTTAACAATTCTTGTGAAGTCATAGAAAGTGAAAATAAACAATAAACTCCACAAATAAAGCTAATATGCAATAATCATATGGAAACGACCTATGAAAAGGATGAAGTTTCGTGCTAAACTGAAATAAGCAATTTAAAGTTTAAATGATCTCATGTTTATTATGATTTTATAAGGACTATCACAAAATGAGCATATAAAATACAAAGAAGCAAAGAAATAAGCAATGTCAAAGATAAAGGAAAACATATGATGAATGAATGAATGGATATGAAGGTGAGATGAATTCCAAATGATGCAAGGATGAGATTAGCATAATCATGACATGGAAAATCTAGAGTTCATGCAATCAATTCTAATATGTCATAAGCAATAGAATAAGGGCAATTACAATGCGCACATAATCCCTATGGCCAAGGTGAAAAGAATATGAACTCATGAAAAGCTCTAAAAGGCTCATAAGATTGATTTCTACTATCAATTCCCTTCAAGGTATTATGATCGTAGAGTTAGGTTCCCCTCACTAAATCAACTATCAAACATGATGAATTATCTAGTGTCCTCTCATGAGCGTCTTAAGCATATGAAGGTACTATCATACTCTTCTTACACTAACATGCATCATCTCCATAATAACATGATTTAATCAATAGCCTAAATACATAATTGGATTGATCATCCTAACCACATGCTAAGAGAAAATAATCACACATATCATAATAGAGATCAAGTAATAGACAAATCATGATAGAAATTATCAAAGTCCATTAAACATTAGAATTAAATTGCACAAAATCCAAATCAATCAACATCGTTCATAATTGCTAATCTCACAAAGGAGATTAGCCAAACATTGTTTCAAGTATCACAAAAGATATTGTTCTACAAAATTCAATGGATAAACAAAAGAAAATTTCAAATAAGAATAAACTTCCCTTGATTTTCTTCACTTGAAACCCCTTCTCTTGCAATCTTCAGCACTTCAATGTTTCCTTGATAAATTGAAATTGGTGATGGAAGATTATGGGTGGAATGGATGGATGGAGAGATGGATTGAGGAAGAAGATGTATGAAAATGGTGGTGTGGAAGTGTATATAGTCGATAGGGATGTAGAAAATTACTGTTGTGAATCAGAAATGGGAGTTATATAGTCAAATGAGGGAAATTAAAATCATGATTTTTTGGACAGATGGCATTCTTGCACGAAAATTCAATCGAATTTTTGTGTTGTTGGTTGAAGTTTTCTTCTGGAGAGCAACAGGTGAAATTTGGTTAATATGCATGAAAATTCGCTCAAATCTTCATGTAGGGGTTGAAGTTTTGTGACAGCTTCGCCCTGCATTACTATTTTGGCTCATTCTTCCTCGTTTTAACTCTGAATTGAGCTCAATTTTTTCCTAAATCTTCCTTTTTACCTCTAGCTAGAATTAATTTTTACCTGAAAATTATACAAATTCCACCAAAATATCAATTCTTCAAATTTGTACAAATATCAAGTTTAACTGCATTAAATCATGCTATAAAAAGACCTTAAATTCACGAGATTTTTACACTCATCGTGATCACACTATGAGATGATTACACACAATTGTTTCTCTATAATAAGATATATTAAAATAAAAATTTTCTTCCATTTACAAAAGATATTTGAGTGAAATCGTCTCACAGATCCTCTTATGCGAGACATATTATTTATAAACAAAAATTAGTATATTTTAAATTAAATTTAAAAATTATTAAATAAAAAGAAGGCTCTATTTGATTATCTTAATTAATTACAATTATGAATAAGGTTGAGAAGGAAGGAAGGGCCGCCGCTGTTGGCTCGTAAACCATCGCAATTTTTTTTTTAAATAGAGTATTTTATTAATTATTAAAAAAATATTTTATATTTTTAAAAATTCATAATTAGGTATCACTTTTTACACAAACACTTGTATAAACCGAGTTCACGATGTAAACCTTGTGATCCCCTTCCAATCCTGTATACCCTATGTATTGATAGTGTGTTTAAATTAAGGGAGACGATAGAGTTTATGATGTAAACTCGGTTTACAAGAGACTAACTCCACTTTTTATTGTTAATGTTATCACTACTTATTTCTTTTTATTGATTTCATATCACTTTTAATTAAAAATGTTATCACTTTTTATCCATTCTACTCATTATTCAGGAAATAGTTTAATTGGTCAGTTATCAATTTTCTTTAAAAATATTATCACTTTTTATTCATCCTACTAATTATTCATGAAATAATTCAATTAATGAATTATCACTTTTCATTGATCCGATAACACTTTTATAAAAAATACTCTCATATTTTATCAATTCTATAAATTGTTCGTGAAATTCATATGCGTAACTATGTATCACTTTTTTATTAAAAATATTATCACTTTTCATTTTTAGTATAAACTGTTCATGAAATAGTTCACATCACCGTTATCACTTTTCATCAATTAGGTATCACTTTTCCTTATAAATATTATCACTTCTTATCCTTCTCACGAAAGTCATTCGTATGATGGACTCATATATGCCTTTAACAATATGAATTATTCATAAATTTATTCAAATGAAAAGTTATCACTTTTATTTTTATCAATATTTTTTTATATTAAAAAAGAATGTTACTACTTTTTTAAAATATTATCACATTTTATAAATTTATAATATTTAAATTTAAAAAAAATTAAATAAATAATAAATTTTGAATTATTTCTTTTAATAATAAAAATATAAATTATATATATATATATATATATATATATATATATATATATATATATATATATATATATATATATATATATATATATATCATAAGTATACTATAGCAAAAACTTTTCTTGCTAATGTGTCGTCTCCAGAGCGCTCCAATATGACGTGTAATTTTTTCAATTTTTTGAAAATTTTAATACTTTTTTGTCATATTTTCCTTATTTACTTTTAATTAACTTCCTTATTTAATATTTTCTTTTTTAATAATATGTTTCTTATTTTTAATAATGATTAAATTTTCAATATTTTTTTATTTATTTGGGTATCATTAATTAATTACTAAATCTTTTAATGCAATAAAATAATTAATATCAAATTAAATTATATATATAAAGGGAAAAAAGAATATTTCACATAATATTCTCTCTCACTCCACTTATAAATAAAATTTTTTGGTTATTCATTCTAAATACACAATTTTTTAAGAGAAATATGAGCTTTCTTCAAGTTCCTCTACAGAATTGATTTATGAAAGTAAAAATTTATTTCGATAGAGCGAATCAAGCAGGGATTTGATCTACCTCTAAAAAATCGATTCAAGTATTCTTCAAGAGAAAGAGAATTGATTCAAGTATTCTTGAATCGATTTACCTCTTAAGAATCAATTCTTCAAGAGGGAGAGAATCGATTCAAGTATTCTTGAATGGATTTAATCGTAAAAATCAAATCAATTCTTCAAAAGGAAGATCGATTAAAGTATTCTTGAATGGATTTATTCTTAAAAATCAAATTTTCAAGAGTAGGAGGATCTATTCAAGTATTCTTAAAACCTCTTAAGAATCGCTTCAGTTATTCTTTAAAATCTACCTCTAAAGTATTGATTCCTTTTTTTTCCAATTGAAAGAGGATCGACGATTTAAGTATTCTTGAATCGATTTATCTATAGAAAATAAGAGGTTGAAAAACTAATTAATGTATAGAATCGAAAGTTTAAGTTTTTTAAGTTAAATAATTATTTCATATCAAATAACATTAAAATTGAGTTTGTAAATATTTGTTAATTTATAAAATTTAATATACTAATATTTATTTATTGACAAATTCTCTTGTGAGACGCTATTTATATGAGACGGTTTGTGAAACGTGTTAAAGTATGTCTATTTTTTTAGTTAAAGTATGTTTAATGGTTGTTAAAATATATTTTCTAAAGTATGCTGAATTATGCATTAAAGTATGATTTCAATGTGTTATAATATAATTTATTATTGACATACTTTAACTACAAATAAGCATACTTTAATGATGGGTTGACCCGTCTCACAAATAATCCGTCTTACAAGAGAGTTTCTCTTATTTATTTACATATATCTTAATTATTCAATTATGACATATGAAATATAATTTTTTTCTTTAGTTGTTTATATAATTTAAAACAAATAAAATTAAATAAAATTAATAAATTCATTACAAATTTATAAATATTTAAAAGAATATTAAAATAAATTAATATTATTAATATTATATATATTTTACATAATTTTTTAAAAATAACAATTCATGGAATAGAATTATTATTATATAGTTAATTAAGATATACTAAACCATATATAATAATTAGAAAAAATTAATAAACTATTTAAATATTATTTATAATATTACGTAATATATATATATATATATATATATATATATCTATATATCTATATATATATATTAAGTATAGTATAGCGAAGTCTTTTTTCGCTAACATATTGTTCACGCACATTCTTACTATTTATTTATTTTTTCTATACACTTGTTATATCTTATTTAGTTTAGTATCATTAATTGCAATTAATAAATATATCTTCGATATAAATAAATTAATTAGTATCAAATCAAATCATAAAAAAAGAATAATGGCAAAAGTTCCTGCGCCCCCAGGTACACGGAGGGATACTTCGTGTTCCCATGTGAATACAATATTCTCCCTCTATATTCTATTTAAATCTATGTATACTCAAGAATAAATTGAGATTTTTTATATATAGTTGATATTTATTTTAGACAAACATTAAAATTAAAGATTTATTACTAAGAGTTACATACTTTGTTTGTAATTGCACTTAAATATATTAAAAAAATGAAATATTAACAAATAAAAATATACAGCAAAGAGACAAAAATGCTCCTATGTGGTTGCACATTTTTTTAGAGAGATAGTGGAGTAATAAATAATTTTCAATTGTATGATGTTATAAAGTAACATTTTAAAAAATACAAGTCAAGATTCTTTCAAATAATTAGAATATATGTACATATATATTAATTTTTTACATGATTAAAAAACTCCTTAATTAATGTTGTTATGTTATATAACACGGATTATTTTATAATAAAAAATAAAATAATAATTAAATGATCTCGCGTTGTACGCGGGTTTCATACTAGTGTATATATATATATATATATATATATATATATATATATATATATATATATATATATATATATATATATATATATATATACGATAACAGAAACTTTTCTTGCTAATGTGTTGTCTCCAGAGCGCTCCAATATGAAGTGTAATTTTCTCAATTTTTTTAGATTTTTTAATACTTTTTTAATATTTTCCTTATTTACTTTTAATTAATTTCCTTATTTAATATTTATTTTTTAAATAATGTATTTCTTATTTTAAATAATGATTAAATTTTTTATATTTTATTTATTTATTTGGGTATCATTAATTAATTACTAAATCTTTTAATGCAATAAATTAATTAATATTAACATAAATCATATATATAAAGGGAAAAAAGAATATTCTATATAATATTTTCTCTCACCCCACCTATAAATAAGACTTTTCGGTTATTCATTCTAAGTACTCACATTCGATTCCCCAAGAGGAATATGAGCTTTCTTTAAATTCCTCTAGAGAATTGATTTATGAAAGTATAAAAATTTATTTTGATAGAGATATGCTTCAAAAAAATAGATTCATGTATTCTTCAAGAGGAAGAGTGTCACGCCCCGACACCAGACAGAACGCGACAACCGCCACGTTAACCATAAATTTCGTGGAATGGGTGCACTCCACTCCACAAAGTTTATAGAAAACGTAAGGCTTGCTATCAAGTACCTATAGAACTGAACAACTGATAACAACGGGTACAACCCGAGGACATCATCTCATAAAGTATCAACTAAGATTTACAAAGGTACAAAATACAACGGTGTAACTTAGTTTAAATAAAATATACATGAACGATATAACATCGCGAAGGTACAAAAAGAACATCAAGGGGGTCACCAAATATAAACTATACAATCTCGCCAATGAATTCGTCAATTTACATAAAAGAGAAAGTACCCAAAACACTGATTGGATGACGAGCAAACGATAGGAAAACCTCCAACTAAAACGATATCAACAGCCTGAAAAGGAAAGAATGATGGGGGTGAGCAAAACCACTAGCTCAGTGAGGTGATAAGCCGGCCACCCCGACCCTTATACGAAGCATGTATTCCCACTCGCGGTTCATAACATAAAATCCAACATTTCGTCCCACAATAACTATTCTCACTCAGTGTACATATTAATGAAAATAAAAACCTTAGTGTACATTTATGAATAACACAATTAGTTCAAACAACATGTTATCACATAAAAGACGCGTGGGTAGTCAATATCCTCCTCGAACTGAGCTCTCTATCGAGAGACAGTCCAAGCCCGTCACCGTTACTCTAGATAAAATGCACATTAATATTCTTTCTCAACACGCCAAGTGCTAAAGTTCACAACTCAATATCGATGTGAATACTTGAAATGATCAAACATATAAACATATATGACATGCATGTCCCACACCGGTGACGTTGACTGAGCCTATAATAGACTGATCCATCTAACGACCACCCTCCAGAGTAGCAGTATTTGGCAAATGGATAGGTGCCCCGTTAGATCTAACTCACCCGAGTTTGCCAAGCAACGGGCAACTTGGTTGTCACTCTAACTCACCCGAACCGCGACAAATTCGGGCTACTTAATCAATGTCGCTCCAACTCAACCGAACCGTAACCAATTCGGGCTACTAACCTTGGTACCAGACATACATATGAATATGCATCATAAGATGAATAACAACTCAAGTTAGAGTTTAATAGCACACAAGAATAACCAGAAATCAATTCTCAAATAATTCACAATAAATGTTATCAGATACCGAGCCGGCAAGACTCTTCAACATAAGTTAAAATCAATAATACTCATAAAATGGCAAACAGGACTCTAACCAGAGCAATCGAGCCAATCAGGCTCTTTACCACATAACACAATACCAAATAATTTTCTTATCAATTAACTAAAACTAAAATAAATGCACATTTATCGAGGGTCCACACTTCCCACAAGAGAAGGCGTTCCCGAATTATCAACTCACAAGGAAGTGATTAACTCTCTCCGGAATCTGAAGTCAGTCCCTTACCCTTCGTCGATGATTCTTTACCTAGAAAGGAGATGAGTAATTAAAGACAAATTAAAAATAACTAACTATTAGCGGTAACATCCCTTTTATTGCTAAAAACAAATCCTAATCGAGTTCGAATGAGTCGATATTAAATAAAAATGGCATGTAACTCCTTAACATTAGTTTCGAATCCCACATAACCCGTTTCATTACATTAACTAAATGAAACGATAGAAAATAAGGTTGAATTTGACATAAAATTCTGAAATTTTCCAGCTAGCGGCAGTTTACGAGAAAAATCATAACTAATTGTAAAATAATCGGATTGAGGCGTTTCAAGTGGCTACGGAAAGCTAACGAGTTCAGCTACGTACAGAAATTAAGTTTGCAAAGTTTCAAGGGCAATAGCTATCTCAAAGTCAGTTCGAACAGTCTGCGAATTACCCACATACCAAAAAGAAACACATCACAAAATTACAAAACCATGGAAGAAGGAAGCTTAATTCACACACCACTTACCTCAAAACAACTTAAAAACTACCTAGGATGAGGGTTGTAAGGGAGAATTTGATCAACAAGGGTTTCTCCTCTTCCTCTCTTCTTTCCCCTCCTCAAAAATAATTTCGTCCTCGAAACATAAACGTACCTAGAGATGAAAAGAGATTTGGATGTTGTTGACGCATGACTGACTCTGGTTCCCATGTTTCTTCTTCAATTTGATCACTTCTCCATAGAACTCTCACCATAGGAATGGATTTGTTACGAAGCATTTTCTCTCGGCGATCTACAATTTGAACAGGTTGTACTTCGTATGATAGATTTTCCTTTAATACAACTGGGGGATATTTGAGCACGTGCGAAGGATCTGGTTCATATTTTCTAAGCATAAAGACATGGAAGACATCGTGAATCTTCGATAATTCCGATGGTAGCTCAAGTCGATACGCGACACGACCAATCCTTTGCACGATCGTAAACGGGCCGATATACCTTGGATTCAACTTTTCTCGACGACGGAATCGCAACACGCCCTTCCATGGAGAAACTTTCAGAAAAACTTTGTCTCCTTCATTAAACTCCAAATCACGTCTCCTATTATCTGCGTAGCTTTTCTGTCGATCTTGCGCTGCCTTAAGTCTGTCTTGAATAAGATGTATATTTGCCTTCGCATCTTCGATAAGCTCTACTTGTTCGATTTGTCTCTCGCCAGCCTCATCCCAAAAGAGCGGTGTTCGACACTTTCGGCCATACAGAGCTTCGTACGGGGGCATTCCAATGCTTGAATGATAACTGTTGTTATAAGCGAACTCCACCAAAGTCACGTACTTATCTCAGCTACCTCCCAAATTCAACACCACTGCACGTAGTATGTCTTCTAGTGTCTGTATAGTTCTCTCTGACTGTCCATCAGTCTGTGGATGAAACGAGGTACTGAATAGTAATTTTGTACCTAGCGCTTTCTGCAGACTAGGCCAAAAACGGGAAGTGAATCTTGGATCACGGTCAGATATGATTGACACTGGTACTCCGTGCAATCTCACGATCTCATCGACATATAACTTGGCAAGTTTCTCTAATGATTCGTTGGTATGCACTGGAAGAAAATGTGCCAATTTCGTCAGACGATCGACAATGGCCCAAATTGAGTCATGACCCTTTTGGGTTCGAGGTAAACCAGAAACAAAATCCATTGTGACGTTTTCCCATTTCCACTCAGGAATAGGTAGTGGTTGAAGCATACCGGCTGGTTTTTGGTGTTCCGCTTTAATCTGTTGGCATGATAAGCACTTTGATACAAATTCAGCAATGTTCCGTTTCATACCTGGCCACCAATAATGCTCCCGACGTGTTCTGTACATTTTGGTACTACCAGGATGCATAGCATAGGCTGAAGAATAGGCTTCCTCAAGAATAGCTCTACGAACATCAAGTTCTGATGGAACACAAACACGATTTTTAAAAGTAAGAAGTCCATCATCCCGAATTTGAAATTCTGTTTCTTTTCCTTGATTTAGCTTCGCCATCTTCTGTTGTAAATGAACATCGTGTGATTGTCTTTCTCGAATTTGCTCGAACAAGGTAGGTCTAACCTCGAATTTGGCGATTAAGGCAGAATCATTAGACTTTTCACAATCGAGCGAAATGTGTAAAGATTTAAATTGCTCCAACATAGGAAGATAAAAAGATTGAATCGAAGCAAGTGAGGTAGAAGGCTTTCTACTTAGAGCATCTGCAACAACGTTCGCCTTGCCAGGATGATAATCGATGACTAAGTCATAGTCACTAATCAACTCCATCCATCGCCTTTGTCTGAGGTTGAGCTCCTTTTGCGTGGTGATATACTTTAAGCTCTTGTGATCAGTGAAAACCCGACAAGTTGCACCGTAAAGATAGTGCCTCCAGATCTTCAATGCAAAGACGATTGCAGCCAACTCTAAATCATGTGTAGCATAATTTTCTTCGTTCTTCTTCAATTGCCTTGAAGCGTAGGCAATAACCTTTCCTTCTTACATGAGAACGCATCCTAATCCTTGTCTCGAGGCGTCGCTATAAATGGTAAATTCTCCAATCGCTGGGTCTGGCAAAGCAAGAATAGGAGCTGAAACGAGTCGTCTTTTCAATTCTTGAAATGCTTCCTCGCATTCTTCACTCCATTCAAATTTTATCCCTTTCTGAGTCAATTTAGTCAAAGATGAAGCCAATAACGAAAAGTCTTTGACAAACCGTCGATAATATCCAGCTAATCCCAGAAAACTACGAATCTCTGTCACGTTCTTTGGACGCTCCCAATCTAGTATAGCTTGAATCTTCACTGGATCGACGTAGATTCCTTCTTTAGAAATGTGATGACCCAAAAAGCTTACCTCACGAAGCCAAAATTCACACTTCGAGAATTTAGCATAAAGCTGATTTTCTCTGAGAATGTTCAGAGCAATTCTTAGATGATGAGAATGCTCATCGTCCGATTTAGAATAAATAAGAATGTCATCAATGAAGATGATGACAAACTTATCTAAGTACGGCCGAAAGACCCGATTCATAAGATCCATAAAAGCTGCAGGAGCATTTGTGAGTCCAAAAGGCATAACACAGAATTCAAAATGACCGTATCTGGTTCTAAAAGCAGACTTAGGGATATCAGATTCCCTAATCTTGAGTTGGTGATAACTGGGTCGCAAATCAATTTTTGAGAACACAGTTGCTCCTTGCAATTGATCAAACAGATCATCGATTCTTGGAAGAGGATATTTGTTCTTAATTGTCACCTTGTTCAATTGACGGTAGTCGACACATAGGCGAAGTGATCCATTTTTCTTCTTGACAAAAAGAAATGGAGCACCCCACGGAGATGTGCTAGGTCGTATGAACCCTTCTCCAATAATTCCCCAAGTTGTGTCTGGAGTTCTTTAAGCTCAGCAGGCGACATTCGATATGGAGTAGTCGATATAGGTGTGATTCCAGGAAGTACGACAATGGAAAAATCAATCTCTCGATTTGGAGGTTGTCCTGGTAAGTCTTCGGGAAAGACATCAGGAAATTCATTCACGATCGGGATGTCATCTAGTTTAGTTTCAGAAAGAAAAGTATCGATGACAAATGCCAAGAATGCCTCACAACCCTTACGCATTAATTTATGCGCAGTCAACATTGAAATAAAAGAGAGGGATCTCGTTTGAAGTTTACCCTCAAAAACAAGTTCTGAGAATCCTGGTCTACGAAAAATAACAAGCTTCTCGTGGCAATCGAGAATTGCATGATGAGAAGAAAGCCAATCCATGCCAAGAATAACATCAAGATCAATCAAAGGCAATGGTATCAATTCAGCCTCTAAAATGACATCTTTGATCTTCAATGGACAACCAAGGAATACCGAATCACGAATTAGACGCTCTCCAAGAGGGGTATGAACGATGATTCCAGGTGACAAATGAGAGATAGGATAATCTAAGATTGCAGTAAGATTATCCCGGATATAAGACCTATCAGAACCTGGGTCAAATAAAGCGTAGACCTGATGGTCTCCCACGAACACATGGCCTAAAGAAGCAATATTAGGTGAGATTGTGATTTATAAATTCGAAAAGATAGAATTTTTTACGAATGTTTTATTCGTAATCAAGTGGCATAACAAGGTGGGGTTATATCTAGCATGTGAAAAATACTCAGATTATAAATTACCTGTCACAACCTTCGGATCTAAGCGAGCCTCTTCCTGGGAAATATGAAATACTTTAGTTTGCTTCCTTCCTTGCATATGTGATTGAGTACTAGGGCCGCTTGAGGCATCGGGCACTCTGGTAGCTGCAGATCGAGTATCCCTGGGTGTAGAATATGTTAGTTTACCACGAAGCTGACCAGAACCCTGACTGCTCGCTCCCATAAGCTGAGGATAAGAACTTCGCATATGCCCCGGCTGTCGACACTGAAAACATACTTGAGGAGCCTTACAGGGGCCATCGTGATATTTTAAGCAATTCTGGCACTTGCGATTTTCACCAACCGATCCCGAGACATTGCTCCCGCCTCTACTAAACTGCTCCCGAGGTTGTGGAAAACTAATAGATACCGAACTTGGTGCACCACGCGAAGATCCCACACCCCTATACACCTTCGATGCATTTCCTGGAAATGCGCTCCCTTGCCTTTTCTTTTGAGATCGTTCTGTAAGCTTATGTCTCGCCTGAACTAAACCTTCTACCCTCAGGGCTTCTTCTACGAGATCGTCAAGACTCTCGTACTTGTCTCCGGACTTGATGCGATCTCGAATATTTAAATTAAGACCATCTTCAAATCTCTTGCATAAGTCTCTCGTCGTATATGACTCAGGAGCGAATTCTCGCAATTCCAGAAATTTGCTTTCGTACTCCACGACCGACATAATGCCTTGAAAGAGGTTGAAGAACTCCTTTCTCTTATGATCCTTGATGTACTGAGAGAAGTATCGATCTTTGAATCGTTCCACAAAGATAGCCCACGTAATAGTAACCGAAAATGTCTCTTTAAAATTCTGCCACCATCGTCGTGCATCTGGGCCTAACAGCTTGGTCGCAATGACCACACGATAACATTCTTCAATCATCAAGGTATCAAAGGTCTCTGTAATCTCCTTCAAACCATGCCCCCGCTTTAGAAGCATCTCTTGCACCGTCAAATTTTGAAGTCCCCATATTTTCAACTGCTTTCACCAAATCAGGTATAAAAAGTGCACCTCGAGAAGCAGAACCTCCTAAAGCCATTTCTGGAGTAAAAACTGGTACATTAGTTGTAGGTCGAATCGGTTCATTAGCACGAAGAACCTCTTCAGTGACAGTCGTAGTCGTATGAGCCGTTGTAGGTGGTGGAACACCATCTATTCGAATGTGATCATAATACAATTGGTACTGCTCGGGTGTCATCATGTGCTCAACCCGCAACTGGGCCTGTGGTTACTCTACCTGAAAAACCGGCTCCCTATGATCAGAATTTATAGGGTCCGTAGCCATCGGAGGAACGGCATGATCAGAAGAAACATGTCCTCGAGGTCCACGAGGAACAGAAGAGAGTGAGGACTCGGAGGATCACGAGGAGCGTATCCTCGACCTCGACGACGAACTGGAGGTGCCATAATGACTGAAAGGAAGAAAGGAAAGAAAATGCAAGGTCAACGTCAAGGCAATACGATACCTTAGGATGACATAGAAACAAAGTTGGACCCATTGGCTCGACTCAAAAAGAATGAGAATCATAAAACCAGGCTCTGATACCAAGAAAGTTGTCATGCCCCGACCCCAGACAGAACGCGACAACTGCCACGTTAACCATAAATTTCGTGGAATGGGTGCACTCCACTCCACAAAGTTTATAGAAAACGTAAGGCTTGCTATCAAGTACCTGTAGAACTGAACAACTGATAACAACGGGTACAACCCGAGGACATCATCTCATAAAGTATCAACTAAGATTTACAAAGGTACAAAATACAACGGTGTAACTTAGTTTAAAGAAAATATACATGAACGATATAACATCGTGAAGGTACAAAAAGAACATCAAAGGGGTCACCAAATATAAACTATACAATCTCGCCAATGAATTCGTCAATTTACATAAAAGAGAAAGTACCCAAAACACTGATTGGATGACGAGCAAACGATAGGAAAACCTCCAACCAAAACGATATCAACAGCCTGAAAAGGAAAGAATGATGGGGGTGAGCAAAACCACTAGCTCAGTGAGGTGATAAGCCGGTCACCCCGACCCTTATACGAAGCATGTATTCCCACTCGCGGTTCATAACATAAAATCCAACATTTCGTCCCACAATAACTATTCTCACTCAGTGTACATATTAATGAAAATAAAAACCTTAGTGCACATTTATGAATAACACAATTAGTTCAAACAACATGTTATCACATAAAAGACGCGTGGGTAGTCAATATCCTCCTCGAACTGAGTTCTCCGTCGAGAGACAGTCCAAGCCCGTCACCGTTACTCTAGATAAAATGCACATTAATATTCTTTCTCAACACGCCAAGTGCTAAAGTTCACAACTCAATATCGATGTGAATACTTGAAATGATCAAACATATAAACATATATGACATGCATGTCCCACACCGGTGACGTTGACTGAGCCTATAATAGACTGATCCATCTAACGACCACCCTCCAGAGTAGCAGTATTTGGCAAATGGACAGGTGCCCCGTTAGATCTAACTCACCCGGGTTTGCCAAGCAACGGGCAACTTGGTTGTCACTCTAACTCACCCGAACCGCGATAAATTCGGGCTACTTAATCAATGTCGCTCCAACTCACCCGAACCGTGACCAATTCGGGCTACTAAGCTTGGTACCAGACATACATATGAATATGCATCATAAGATGAATAACAACTCAAGTTCGAACGAGTCGATATTAAATAAAAATGGCATGTAACTCCTTAACATTTGTTCCCAATCCAACATAACCCGTTTTATTACATTAACTAAATGAAATGATAGAAAATAAGGTTGAATTCGACATAAAATTCTGAAAATTTCCAGCTAGCGGCAGTTTACGAGAAAAATCATAACTAATTGTAGAATAATCGGATTGAGGCGTTTCAAGTGGCTACGGAAAGCTAACGAGTTCAGATACGTACAGAAATTAAGTTTGCAAAGTTTCAAGGGCAATAGCTATCTCAAAGTCAGTTCGAACAGTCTGCGAATTACCCACATACCAAAAAGAAAAACACCACAAAATTACAAAACCATGGAAGAAGGAAGCTTAATTCACACACCACTTACCTCAAAACAACTTAAAAACCACCTAGGATGAGGGTTCTAAGGGAGAATTTGATCAACAAGGGTTTCTCCTCTTCCTCTCTTCTTTCCCCTCTTTTGCTTTTCTTCTCCCGTTCTTCTCTTTTTTTTTTTAACTTTAGCCTTAATAATTATATATCAGGTCATTTAAGTGGACTGAAACTTTGGACCACAAAATAAATAAATAAATAAGTTTGGGCTTTCTAAAAAAAATCTAGTTGGGCTTAATTGGGCTGGCCTTTTGGGCCATATAGTAAATAAATAGGTTTTGGGCTTTCTAAAAAAATCTAGTTGGGCTAAGATAAGGCTGGCCTTTTGGGCCATAAAATAAATAAATAGGTTTTGGGCTTTCTAAAAAAAATCTAATTGAACTAAGATATTATAAAGAGACTGATTCAAATATGCTTGAATCATTTTACCTCTTAAGATTCGATTCTTCAAGAGGAAGAGAATCGATTCAGGTATTCTTGAATAGACTTAGATCTTAAAAATCGATTTTTCAAGAGTAAATTTTTGGATTTTTTAATATTTTTTTAAATATTTTCTTATTTATTTTTAATTAACTTTCTTATTTAATATTTTATTTTTTAAATAATGTGTTTCTTATTATTAATAATGATTAAATTTTTTATATATATAATTGATATTTATTTTAGACGCAAAATTAAGAATTTATTACTAAGAGTTACATACTTTGATCTTAATTGCACTTAAATACTATGAAAAAAATGAAATACTAACAACTATATAAATATACAGCAAAGAGACAAAATTGCCCCAATGAGGTTGCACATTTTTTTATAGAGACAGGGGGAGTAATAAATTATTTTCAATTGTATTATATTATAAAATAACATTAAAAAAAACAAATCAAGATTCTTTCAAATAATTAGAAAATATGTACATATATATTAACTCTTTACATGGTTTAGTTGTATGTTACATTATCAAAAGTCAAATGTTATAATTTGTTGCAAACTTTTTACATTGATGAAAGAAATTGTCTAGCTATAAAAAAAATTGATTAATTAAATATTGTTACGTTATATAACATGAATTATTTAATTATAAAAAATAAGAATAATAATTAAATGATCCTGCGTTGTACGCGGGTTTCATACTAGTAATTATATATATATATATGACCTAATTAATTTCTCTTTCATAATTAATTTTTAAATTTTTTAATTTGATATCAACGAAACAAGACCCATTAAAGCTATTTAAGCCCAAGTAATTTTACTCTAAAACTGATTTTTCAATTTTCTAATTTTATAACAAAACATGACTCTTTAAAATTATTTAATTGGTTTATGGATAATCCGTTTAACAAAAGAGAGAACTGTCTCAAATCTTTGGCTCGAAATTTTATTCTTTAATATATGAAATACTACTCTTTTAAATAATAAATTATTATTTTTTAAAATAAAAATGATTACTTTAATTCAAATTTTGTAATGTTGTGAATTTTTTACAATCCTATTAAAATGAGTAATAATTTTTTTTATTAAAAAATAATACTACCTCCGTCCCAAAATTTTTTTGCACACTTTCTTTGTAAATTACAAAGGAATTGTGAAAAAAAATTTGGGACGAAGAGAGTATTTTATTACTCTAAAAAATAATATTTCATATTAAAAATAATAATAATAAAATAAAAATTGAATTTACCGTATCATAAATCAGATAAGACAAACTCAAGATATTACTAATATGTGACATTTGACCTCAAATAATTAATAGGCAAGGATTCATTCTAAAGATAATTTATCGGTAGGTATAGCTATCATTTCAAGGGTCAAATTATGATTCTACCTTATGGTTTTTAGTAAATTCTTACCATGTGATTTATGGCATAATGTTTTCCGATGGTTTATAATTTATTGGTAGAGTATAATGTTTGTTCTAAGGGTAAAATTATATTTTTACTCCTATGATTTTTAGTATACTCTTATCAAGTGGTTTATGGCATAATATTTTCAAGAGTTTACCATTTCTCGTTAAGGTATAATGTTCGTTCCATGTGTAAAATTATGACTCTACCCCTGTAGTTTATGGTATCAAGGTTATATTTTATATTAGAATAAACCAAGGTTATTTATATTCGAATAAGGTGTGGTTATAACTTAAAAATATATAAATTCAAATAAAAATATATAGATAAAATTTTTTAAATGATTAACATAAATTATCAACTTAAAAATAAAAGGTAAATAATAGTATTATATTTTCTATCGTGCAATGCACGAAATAGGTAAAAAGGTAATTTTATCTGCCTACGAATTAGAAAAGAAGGTGTAAAAGGTAAAAAAATAACGCATCTTAGAATTAGTTTTATTTAGAGAATATAACAGTGTAAAAGTACTTATTTCTAACAAATTCTTATTATTAAATCAGTTTCGGAATCACTAAAAATAAGTTGTGTTTTTGAATCAATTTTAGAATCATTAAGAAATTATACTCCCTTCGTCCACCGGCAAAGTTGACATTTGTTTTTTGCATGTGTATTATGGAGTGTTATTATTTAACATATAGTGAGTAGTTGTATGATGGGGTGTATGTATCCTATATTTTAGTTGTATTAATGATATTTGTGATGTGTGTGGATCTCATATGTTTAAAAAGGAAAATGAGATGCTTTGGGGTGGACACCCAAAATGACAAAATGAGACATTTGCTAACGGACAGAGAAAGTACATATCACAACCTCAAAGTTCCAAATAACAACTAATAATTATATTCAAGTATAATTCTAAAATTTTAAATAAAACACAAATAGTATTTTGATAATCAAATCCCTTGTGATGCAAGAATAAAAAAATTTCTTAATTCCTTTTTAATAAAAAATACAAATATTATTGTCATAACGTCTTTGACGTGCAACGCACGTGTCAAACGCTAGTTCTCTAAAAAGAAAGAATCAATGCCTTCGTCAAACTTTAAAAATAGAAAAAAGTTATATATCAATATTGATGAATAATTCATCATGTATTACACAAAAACTGGTATATATAAATGTGGGGGCATTCCTTTATTGGAAGAATTTCATATAAACATCTGATTTTTAGTTTAAGTCATTTGATTTTATGAAATTTCAGTTTGAACTTTTTTTTTCTAAAATTAGTATCAAATTTTATATATATACTCACTTTAGACTTATTATAAATTTTATTTTCTCATTTTAAATCATACAAAATAATTTTAAAAAAATATTATACACCTTCAAATCAAATCATTAGATTAAATATATGTTGTTTTTATTGACATTTTGTATTATTCTATAATATATATATATTGAATTCAGAAAAAAAAAATTACAACAAGCCTTATTTTGAGAAAAAAAATTCAAACCCTCAAATGAAATACTTCTAAATGGAGCCCAAAATTGTTACATACGTTAAAATTGGACCTTTGTTTGAAAATTTTCTTTTCTCTTATTATATATATTAATGTGAGATAGATCAATTTTTTAAAAAAATATACTCCCTCCGTCCCACAACTGGCTAGGTATATATTTTTATCATTTTGATCCGTTTTAAAACAAAGTATATATTTCCCTTTTTTATTGATGGGACCCATACAAATAATTATTATAAAACACATGGACCCACACACTACACTAATGCAACTACCCACTACACATTAAAGGGTAAATTACCAAAATTCCCCTCGAGATTTGTACAAACTACCAAATAAAGCATGTGGTTTGAAAAACTACCAATTACCTCTTTTGACTTGTTTTTTATTTGAACATTGATAAAAATATTTTTTTAAAAATTAAGAGGGAAGTAAATGACAATAATACCTATAAATTTAATATTATATTTTTTAGTTTCACTTTTTTTTTAAATGTAGAAAATTGGGATAAGGGGGATTTTTTTAAAATTTTTTTCCAAGTTAAAAAAATTAAAAAAAAATCTTTCTAATCCCTATGTATTGAAATTTAAAAATAAAATAAAAATAAATTAAATAGTGAAATTTAAAAATACAATATTAAATATATGGGTATTGATGTCATTTTCACGTTAAAAAAAATCCCTCTAACCCTCATTTTCTACATTAATTTTTAAAAAAAAACAGTGAAGTTTAAAAATGCAATGTTAAATATATGGTTTTTAATGTAATTTCCACCTTTCTTTATTTTAAGAAAAATGATATTTTTATTAATATTTAAATAAAACAAGTTAAAGGGGTAATTGATAATTATTCAAACTATGGGGTTTATTTGGTAGTTTAGACAAACCTCGAGGGGGTTTTGGTAATTTACCCCACATTAAAATATATTTTCTCTCATTAAACTATACAATAAAATATTATACTCCTTATTCTGCGTACAAAAATCAAACATATACCTTGTTTGGGATGGAGGGAATATTTATTATATAATTAAATTATATTTGTTGATAGTTGAAATATATTTGTAGTGAATCATATAATAATATATTAAAATCATATTTAATGCATAATTCATCATGTTTAAAATAAAATACTTCTACCATTCTAAATTTATTTTCACATTTTCCGTTTTCATCCGTTCCACATTTATCTTCACCACCCTAAAAAAGAAAACTTCACATCAACCAACAGCCTCAAAATTATCTTAATTTAAAAAATATCACTCTCACCAAACACAAATAACATACTTTATAATTTATTTATTACCTAAAAATAGTACAATACCCCTAAAAAGTCAATAAAATTGATAAAAAAATTCCTTAAACTCCCTATCTACTATTCTGATAACTCCAAAACCAAGGAATATATTTTAACTATCCACAAATATATTTTTCATACTTTCGCAACATGATCTGCAAGAGATTTTTTTCTAGAGTAAACTCAAGAGCGGATCAAGGAAAAAAAATTTGGGGTACAACATGTAATTTTAAAAATATTATTTATTTTATATTCAAAATAATATAATAAATTAATTAATTAAAACGAAAAATTATAATTACTATTAACACCGTTTAATTTTTATTAAGAAGGATGAATAAATGCAACAGCTGTACTTCAATAAGAAGTACTCCCTCCGTCCCATAATACTTTTCACACTTTCCTCATTTGTTTGTCCCACAAAACCATTCACACCCTAAAAAATGAAACATCACTTTATCCAACAACCTCAAAAGTTACTTTAATTTCAAATTTGTCACTCATTTTTCACACACATATCATTACTTTATGCTTTTTTATTACCTAAAAATACTACAATACCCTCCAAAGTCAATAAAATTGGTCAAAAAATGCAACTTTTCTTAAATAATGTGAAACAGTAAATGTGAAAAGTTTTCCGGGATGGAAGGAATAATTTTTTTTTATAATTATGACAATAAATGGGGGCATGCAGACTCGAATTGAGACCTTTCATAACCAAAGAAAGTACGCTAACCACCAAACTACAACAAAATTTGTATAATACATGCTGCATATATATGTATTACTCCCTCCATCCCATAGAAGTTGACACACTTTTGTAACGCCCCGGGATTTCGCTATGGGGTTGGGACGCTACTAGATATACAGTTCCCAATATAGTAATAGAGGAGTCGAGTATGCACAGCGGAAGTAATATAATAAATTCCCCAAAGCAATAATATAATAAAGTACAAGTTGCATAGAGATTATTAAATATCAGCGTCTACTCGCCCGAGTAGAATGAAATATCCAAAACGAGTACGTTCAGATGATATATCTGAAATAAAGTTCTTAATAAAATATATAAGACATAATATAAAGTCCTCTATGGGCTCGGAACATCTGCAGGGGCCTCTCCATCTTGTAAACATTGTTCTGAAAATCAATAAGGGGTGAGCGTCTAAAATACACTCAGTGGGTTAACTTTAATGATTGCACAATTAAAAATAAATATGCATGCCAAATATACCATAAAATGTAACATATGCCAAATTAATAAAAAATATTTGCACATTGTCGTTCGATAACTCATTGAAAATATTTTAGGCCGAATCGTCATCCGATAACTTATGTTAGTTGGTCTATGTGCACTGGGCTGTCACCCCAATACGATGTTAGCATACTTTGAAATACATTTTAGTACTGAATTGACGAAGCCAGTAACTTGTGTTAGTTGGTCTGTGCGCACCAAGTCGTCACCCAGTACGATATTAGTAGGAAAATATTTGTCATCGAACTAAAAGCACACACGGCACATAACATGACATATCAGTAACACATATCACATCTTAACATAGCAATCATGACATAAAATGTAGCACTCGATAAAGAGTGAAAGTTACCCCCACCTTGAAATTATTGGAAATGTATAAAGTGACTAGGCTTGTCCTTCGATCTCAGGTGTGCCTGCAAGGATATACTAAATTGAGTTATACTTACAATAGTAATTCCTATTACTAAAACTAAATTTTTAATATTATTATATATTTTTATAAATTACAATCAAGTCCTTATAATTAATCAAATTTTAATTTAAACGTATCCTAAACTTTAACCTTATTACAAAATAACCAAACTTGAGTTATACAACACCGTTTAAAAATCCGAAAACACCGTTGGAATCCTCGTGAGGTGAACTTCAAAAGTCACACCGAAACAAAATATGTCATTAAAGGGGTTGAAACTTTGAATGAGTTTTTCTTACTCATACGAAATCCATTTCACAAAAGAGTTATATATTTGGAATCTACGTATCGAGACGATCATTTTCGTATATAACATGATAAGGTTTGACAACAAAATGAATAAAATTAAAAAGGGTAGTGTGTGAGAATTTATATATATATATATATGTGTGTGTGTGTATGTGTGTGTGTGTGTGAAAACATGTAAAGAGAAGAGTGGAGAATTACCTCTCAATTGATCATTCCTCACACTACTACTAATTGTAAGAGCTAATGGAAAAATATGAGTGAAAGGTGAAGGAATTTGGGCAGCAAAATATATGTGTGTGTGGCTTGAATGGAGTTGGGTATTTATAGATGTGTGGTATGAAATCAAGAATATATTGGCATATGGCAAGGTGATGATACATGTGTATTTCCATGTGGGCTAACATGTTTGTATGGCCCCATAGTCATAACATGGCTTAACAATTCTTTCACATGACTTCACATGTGGGATAAGTGCACATGGCTTCACTTGTGGGATGATAATTAATGGGCCAATTTGATCAAATAACAACAATCATAATGGGTCAAAACTTGGTGAATTTCGTACATCCCGTTGGCAGCTGCGCGGTTTCACCATTTTGATCATAACGTCTTCGTTTGACCTCTTATTTGAGTAATTTTTACGTCCATGCGATCTTCTTTTCCTGTTCTTTCTATCCATATAAAGAACTCTTCAAAAACCCAACATTTGAGTGTGTAATGAGTCACGCAAAGTGGCACAGCCGTTCTGTTCGGCACAGCTTGCACGACGTTACCACTTTGATTATAACTTTCTCGTTTGGAATTCAATTGAAGTGTTCTTTACGCCCACGCGACCCTCTCTTCCGTGGCTTTTCAACCATATCTCACACGACCAGTTTCGACTTTGACACAAACACAGAAAAATTATAGAAAGTGCACGCCTGTTTGCTTGTAAGTAGCACAAGTTCACCATTCATTCTAACTTTACTAAATTTTATTCCATTCTTTTGTTTATCAAAATACAACAAAATACCTCTCAAGCACCTATTTAGTCAATAATATATATATATATATATATATATATATATATATATATATATATATATATATATATATATATATATATATATATATATATACATACATATATAAGGTGTGTATTACAACTTTCCTTTTTGGTTTGTCCCATTAAAGTTACACATTTCTTTTTTAAAATATGGGACCCACACAAAAACAATTACTTTATTGTCATGGAGTCCACTTATCACCTCTAATACAACTACCAACTACACGTTAAATATTATTTCTCTCACTTCACTTTACTTTACTTTACTTTACATTAAATTATTATACTCCTTAATCTCTATGAAAAAAAAATGATAACTTCTATGAGACGGAGGGAGTATTTTTCAATTTGGGGTATATGTAGAAGTATACTGCATCCGCCCTGAGTTAACTGGTCACTTAATCATTTGAAGGTTTTTTCCAGATTATTCTTAAAACGATATGAGTGAGCAAAAAAAATTGTGTATTACGTGGATGTATTTAGATCCGCACATATAATGTCTGATGAAAGGAAATACCATAATTATTACGTAAGATAAACAATTGCAATTGCAATTGCGTATACCAATTATACAAACAGTGTAAATGGACAACCTTACACTCTTATTAGTATACTCTCCTAACAATATAAACACATTAACCTTAAAGCATTCACACATAGAACTTATGGACTTAGTATTAGCCCACTAATTAATATGGCAAAAACACCTGTGCACCGGACGCACGGACCACATATCGTGCGCCTTTAAAATTTTGTGTTAAATTATATACCCTTTAATATACAGATGTGTATCCTTTATTTTCTAAAGAAAATTATTGTGTGTATCTGGGCGTATGGACAATACTCCGTGTGCCTTTAGAATTTTGTGTTAAATTGTATATCCTTTAGTATAAAAATGTGTACCCTTTATTTTCTAAAGAAAAAAATATTGATGAAAAATATATACCCTTTAGAACAAAATGGTGTACCTTTTATTAATTAAAGTGTATACCCTTTAGATCAAAGTAATGTACCATTACCCATAATACTAAATTTCTAAAGGTGCACGAAATGTGTTCCCGTGCGCCCGAGCTCACGCAAGCCTCACTCAATTAATATTAAAGTATATCTTATTTTTTAAAAAATATTATCATATTAACCTTAAAAATATTAACACAACTGACTTTACTGTATATAAAAACGTTGATCTTATTTCATGCATGATTTAATTTCTTGTAAATTGGGTTTACACCATAAATTCTTGTAAATCTTGTGGTCCCCCTTAATTTAAACACCCTATCAATACATAGAGCATATAAAATTAGAAGGAGGAACCCCAAAATTTACACCGTAAACTCAATTTACACAAATATATGTATTAATACATTAATTCTGGTTAGATAGGCGGACATTTACTCAAGTAGACTCTCGCCCTGGAATAACCCTCGAATCGAGGTAGCAAAATTTTCGAAAAATATAATTTTTGATTTTGGTATTTTTACCCTTGTAATATCAACGTTGGTCTTACATTATCATTAAAATGACATAAAAGTATGAGCCAATAAGCAAGTGTTGAAAAGCCTAATACCTAATATTAATACCAACAACTCAAAAGCTTTCAAGCTTTCTTTCTTTCCTTCCTTCCTTCTTTCTTTCTTTTTTTTTTTTTTTTATCATTTTACACCTAAAAGGACCATAATACCCTTATTTTAAAAATTAAAATAATTATTCATATCAACACACCCACTTAGCTGCCGGCCGCCACCCCACCACCGTCGCCGGTTGCTACACAGATAAAATTATCGAACGAAATCCGTACCGACATCCAAACCTACACCAAAATCGATGTCGATATGAATTCTAACATCCTAACTTACACTTGGCATCAAAATCTCCTAAAAGTATTGGCATCAAAATCTTTCGGTACTAACATATATGTTTTTTAATTGTTTTCAGCAAAAGTATATACATATTCATATTATAATATTATTAAGACATTGATCTTACAATATTAACACATTAACTTTTAAACGCATCGGGTTGAGTCCGAGCGGGTTAAAAGAGTTGAGTACGATCCACTTTTACGGATGTTAAATCCTTGTAACTGATGAGTAAATTAAATATCTTTTAAAATAAAAATAAATATCATTGATTTATAAAATTGAAAATATTTTTAGGGGAGGATTACTACTAGATACACAAAAAAATTCTTTTTACTATGAGATACAAACATATAAAAATATTACTAACTACAAAAATATATAATGATATTCCAATATTACCCCTACAATGTGTTGCACATAAATGTTGTGTGCAGTAAAAGTTCGTGTGAAGCAAAGTGTGTGCAGTAACAAAAGTGTGTGCAGTAAAAAAAAGTGTGTGTAACAAAAAAGTGTGGTGGTCCGGCAGAGCTCCGTCGGCGGCGGCAGCGATCCGACAATTTTTTCTGGCGGCCGGCCAGCGGAGCTCCGGCAAGTCTGATTCCCGGTGGCAGTTTTTCGGCGACCGGCCGCCGGCAATCCGGCGGTGGTCCGGTGGCGGCAGCTTGGTCTGGTGGTGGTCCGATGGTGGGTGGGGTTTAGGGTTTGTGGTTTAAAAGTGTATGAGTTTAGGGTTATATTTGATATTTTACTTTAATATTTTGTATGTGATAGTAATTATTTTAAATCAATGTATCTAATAGTAATTAGGGGTACAAAGTATGTATCTAATAGTAATTATATATATATATATATATATATATATATTAATTTTTTACATGATTTTGTTATATATCACGTTATCAAAAGTCAAATATTATTATTTGTTGCAAATTCCTTACATTGATGAAGGAAATTGTTTAGCTATAAAAAAAATTAAAAAAAATCTCCCTAATTAATATTGAATTTTTAATTATAAAAATAAGAAAAATAGTTAAATGATCCCATGTAGTATACACGACAATGCTATTTCATGAACATTTTATAGTATAAATGAAAAGTGATAACACTTTTTAACAAAAATGATAGTAATATTCTATAGCGAATAACTAATTTAAAAAAGTATAAAATAATTTCACTGTGAGACGGTATAATGTAATACTTCCCAAATAATTATTCTTATAAATAATTACATTATATTATATTAATAAAAATGAATGTTGAGTGGTAGAGATTCAAGCATCGTATCGAAATAGGATTTTCCAAATATGATAATGTGTGTATGTTGATGAACAAATAGATAAGAGTAATGAAAAACACAAGATCTACAAATATTCAATAGTGATTTAATCTTTTTATATCCTCTCTTCCATCTAAAGAACACAATTCCCTCTAAAAAACACAATACTATATTAGTATTTTTTATTAAAATGTTTGGTGAAAAGATCTCACACAAGTATTATATTTGCCTATTAAACAAATATACAGTTGTGTGTCCGCATAAATAGCTCAACTGGTTATCAAGAGTCAAAATTCACTGTCGCAGTGTGAGATCAACCTCACAAAATGAAGGGCACTTTGTGTGTGACTAGTGGTCTATTAATCAGTTAAGTCGGGCCAAGATGTAGGAGTTTCTTTTTTTTAGGAAAATAGATGTAGGAGTTTCTTTGTTGAGCGATTCACTTTTGTATCAATCATGCAGCTGTGTTACTATATATATAGAAAAAGAAAAAAAAGTTGATTATCCAGCATCATTTGATGCTCGTTTTTACTCATAAACAGTAATTAAAAAGAAGCCACTAATGTTTGCATTAAATTAGTATATACTAGAAAACAAAAGAAAAGAGAGAATCAGATACAGTTTGGACCCAATGTTGGGTGGCTTTGAAAAACTAAATAATTAAAGCAGAATAGTAGTATATGTTGCATGAAACATAATCTGGGCAAAAGGGACCCTTAGAAAATGTCTGGAAAATAGATAGAAGGAAATCTCTCTTTTTGCACTTCCACCTTACTTAATTGTCTTTTAGTTTCCCCCAAACACTACCTTGTATGGTCATCAGGTCTAAACATGGCAAGTCTCCAGATATTTCTTTGTCCACATTATGTCTAAAATAGGCTTGCAATATTCAACCTAATTCATTGTATCTAAAACCTACTTAATTAAATATGAGATCATGAAACTAGCTGTGGATCACTAATATGAGTGGTGTCTTTTGAATTCATGTTCATAAAATTAATTTCATCTTCAAAACTACATTATTTAATTATGAAAAGCATTAATATAATTTTTTATTTTTGACAAAACTTGTATGAGACGATCTCACATAAGGTTTATGTGAGACGGATAAAAAGTAAGAATGTTATTTTATGAACAAATCTTATATATACTAATGGCAAAAACTTGTGTGCCATGGGGCACATAGTGCGCCTTTACAATTTAGTGTTGGTGTGCCCCCGGGCACAAAGGACCAACTCTATACTAATTGCTAATATGCTGTTATAAATAACTTTTTAAAATATGATGCGTCGAGACGTGGTTAATTATTGTATTTTTTATTTTAATATTACATATATAATTTTTCTATTTTTATTTTTTATGATTATATTAAAATTTATTATTATATCTCTATTTTGTATCTCCAAAATATTTATTCTTATCTGAAAAATATTTGATAAGTCTTTATTAAATTAATTATTTAAAGAAGATAATTATTTAAATATTATATTGAATAGAAAAAAGAGATCCACCACTTTTTTTTTATGTAATTTTAAAAATTAAATTATACTCCTTTCATTTTATTATAAGACTATATTTAAAAATTAATTGCTCTAAAAATTTTGTATTTAATTACCATAAAGTTTCAACTTAATATAATAATATTTATAAAAAAATATTTATTTAACATAAATATTATACTATTTATAATTATATATATAACATTGTTTAGTTTATAAATCTAAATAAAAAATAATGAATATCATGTAAAAGAAAAACACAATTATAAATTTTATAATTTAATTTAATTAACATAAATATTGTGTTCATAAAAATAATAAAATGTATTTAAACTAATTTATTTTATTGATTTAAAATAAAGTATGCTAATAAATCCGCGTATCACGGGAGAAAAAAACTAGTTATAGTATAAATGAAAGTATTAACATTTTATAGCGAGAGTGATAACTTTTTATCTATCTCACGTGAGACGTTTTCAAGCAAGACTTGCTAATTTATTTTTTTTAAGAAAAATGTATTTATAATATCAATTGTATTAAATTACTAATTTCTCACTGGGCTAAGAATAGGAATTATTACTCTAAATTACACGATATATTAGTATATTACTCATAGATACATAAAATTAGTAATAACTACTAAAATTAATGATAATCTTCTAATTATATCCCTTATCTTAAGTTCGTAAAATTTGAATCTTACTTAAAAAGATATAAATATGCATTATCTTTTTTTTTTTAATATTATACCATTTTTTATTATATCATTAATTATCTTTAAGTTAATCAAATCGCCACTTCGCCTAAAATTAATGAAATAAAAAATAAGGTCCATATAGGTACAATTTATTTATCTATATTACTACCGGGTATATCATCTAAATTAAAATACTATCCACTATAAATTGAACCCATCAAATTCCCTTTTTAACCCTATTATATGATTTATTTATTGTACTGAAAAATTAATTAACAATTAATCTCTTCATAAAAATTGGAAATATGTTGGGATTAGTGATGCATGTTTTCTTTGCACGCAAAATTAATCCTCAAGTATTAAGAATATCAATTGTAGCTTATGCAAGCAATCAAGTATTATCAATTTAATTATAAACTAATTAATTAAGACAAGGGCAATAAGATTAAAGAAATAATAATATCTACTAAACAATTAATTAAAATAACAAATAAAATAAATCAAGAACTAGGAAATACGAAAGTGAATCAAGTAGGAGAATGATACCTCTAGGATAATCCAGTTTCACTTATTAATTTCTCTCTCAGGATACTGTCCGACTCTGCCTTGTGGAATATAGACGCATCACTAAGCCATGCAAATCTACTTTATAGACACAAATAAATAAGTGTGTAACACGTGTGAATCACCTTGGAGCAAGAGATATAATTTCACATCTCTTTCTAAGTACTATCAGTATCAATTATTTTCCTGGCCAATTGGTACTCTAACCCTATATGATCTATCTTTATAGGTACTATAAAGTTAACCTCTTTATCCTACTTATTAATCCGAATTCAATTCAATTAATAAGCATCTATATATGATAGTTCTAATGAAGTTTTGGAGTCCCCTCATTTAGAATCATAACACACAATTATGTTCAGCGGTGAACGCACTCAATCGACAACCAAAATATATATTCAGATATAACAGTTGGAGATGCACAAAACGACCGTGAATATGAGTTTAAAATGAACAATCATATACTCCTTCCGTCCCTCTAATAAGTGTCTATTTTGCCATTTTGGTCCGTCCCACTACAAAGTGTCTGTTTCCTATTTTGGCAAAATTACATAAAACCCTAATTTATAATACCCCACTAAATTACATAAAACTACACCTTCTGACATTCATTTAAATTTATTACACCAATTAATTATAACCCAAATACATAACCTAATTTAATTCTCCAAACCAAAATTATAAAACAGATTACACGGCATCTGCCCCATCTTGAAATCAACTTACCCCCAGGGCATTGCTCAAGTGGTAGAGGGGAGGGTGGAAAGGTCTTCCAGCTGAGCTTGGTTGCTGCAGGGTGGGGGTTTGAATCCTGCCTTTGGCATGGATTTGGTCCCTTGCAAGCACAAGTTTAACAGTGAGCCCTCCCTATAAGCCACTTGAGGCACATCCTGCGATTTACCTCCTCCACCAATCCCCAGGGAAGGGGCGGTGGGGGCCCCTAATGATGGGGTACACCATCTTGAAATCAACTTATCTCTTAAGATTTTTCGTCTCTCATCTTCTAATCTTCATCGCTTGCCCACCTCCAGACTCATCGACTGTCGAGCCCCGACGCGGTCAAGCCACCGAAGAAGTCACACCGTCGAATCTCGTCGCTCAGCCTCTAGTTGCTGCTACCCATTGATCGCCGTCTGCCAGATCTGCCGTCAAACCCCACTGCACCGCCTGTCGTGTCCTCAACCAAACACAATCTTCAGTCGGGAATCACGCAGCTGTCCGCGCCACCGTTTTTCGCCGTTCAGCCTCCCGTCGACCGCTGGAGTTTCGACGCCAGCCACACTCTCATCGAACTCTAAGAAGGGTGGGAATCAGTTTTCATAGTCGAATAGGTGATCTTAACCTCCAATTTGGGGGTTTTCAGCCCTTTTCTTTTGGTATCGTTTTACAATTCTTTTGGCTCATTTTCTTTTGTTGTTCTTGATTCAAAAGACCTTCGATTCCTTAGATCTACGAACTGATGGTTAAGATCTAACCGGAATTGTGGTTTTTAGAATTGTGATTTTCAAATCCTAAGATATCTACAGTGGTTTGGTTGTGGCTGATTCTGAGGAATACTCGACTTCTGTGATCCTGCTTCTACCATTTGGTTGTTGTCGAAATATGTACTTGTCGGAATCTGTATGTAATGTGCGCTTCAGGGTTTTTTTTATTGCTCCACTTTTTTTCTGTAAATTTGTTCTGTATTGATTTTTTTCTGCCATTTATTTTTATTTTTTAGATTAACTGGTTTTTAATTCTAAAATTTAGAGAAAATTAATGATAAGGGTAAAAGAGTAATACAACACTTTAAATCTACCCACTACATATAAAATATAATACTTCTTAAACCACGGGAGAAAAGTAAACGACCACTTATTAGAGGGATGGAGGGAGTATAAAATAAATCCACATGTAATGTTGTACGGAGGACACACAAGAGAGTTTAATTAATTAAAAAAACTTTCATAATTCCGAGAACTACCAAAACAGTTCTAGCCCATGATGTTGCAAAGAACAATCATGAGTGTTGGATAGACCTTACCCATATGTCTGGAAAATTACAAAATAAATTAGAAAACGAATAAAACTCTAAATGCGGGAATCGTCGCTTCCTTCTCCGTCTTGAATACTCCTCTCAATTCTCCACTTGATTCGACAAACGATCTCCATAGCTCCGGCGGATGATGGGATGGTAGGGATGGATGTAAAGGAAGGTGTGGGGGGTGATCCCCCTTGGAGGTGGTAGCGGTGTTGTGCGGTGTGTCTCTTGTATGTTAATTATATTCCTTTTATACTTAAGACTCTTCCAATGGACCTTTGATGAGATTTTTAGACGAAAACACACAGATACACTCACTGAAGGAGTAAAAGTATGGATTTAAAGCTATCCTGCGCGTTGGTTTGACTTGTGACGTTGGTCGAACCAAGGTCGAACTAGTCGAACCACACTTCGGCGATAAGATGGACCTCCAGGCATGCGGTTCTATCTAAGTCTTTGGTCGAACCACCTTGCTCCTGGTCGAACTGATCTCTAGAATACTCCCCTTCCAATTTCGAGCACTTTTGTCCTGTTTTTCTACAAAAATAAGCTCAAACGGCCTCAGCAGCACCTGATTCGTGACTTTTCACTATATATCTTGATTTGTCTCGATTTAAGACCAAATCATACATCATTATTACAGAAATCAGTGCTCAAATTACGTGAATTTTCACTCTCATTAATTAGTCAATCTAATAAAAAGAGTCGCACATGATATTCAAATAATAGGTTGTATTCAAAAAGATTTGTGCTCAACATATTTGGGTTCAATAAATTAAAATCTATGACATTTATTATTGTTCAAAATATATATATATTCAGATATATTTATGTTCAATATATTAAAATTTGTTATGTTATAATGTTATGTATTATTCAAAACTTATGTATTCTGAAATATTAATATTTAATATATTTGTATTCAGAAAGAACTATATTCCAATATATTATTCAAAACTTGTGTATTCAGAAATTTTAATATTTAATATATTTGTATTCAGAAAAAACTATCTTCGTGATTTACTCCCTTAAGCATCGCAACAAACCTCCCCTATTCATGATTAAAAAAAAATTGACTTTTATTTTTATTCAAATTTTATGTGTTCAAAAATATTTATGTTCAAAAAAGAGTTGGAACTAAAAAAACAGAGTATTGCATTGCGTGAATGATGGATATTCTTATGTGGAAAGTAAAGTTGTTAAGGAGGGATATATTGGGTATCTCATCCTAATATATTGTATCTATCAGTAATATTTTCATTGCAATGTATCTAACAGTAATATAAGAGTATAATTTGTAGTAGATAGTAATAAATTAAAAAAATAAATTCCAACACACGTCTACGTGAAAACAATACGAGATACAAAGATAGGGATGAAAATGTTCGACATAAAATAGGTTGTGCAAAAATATACATTAGTTGTGCTATATAAAACTGTGTCGTGCAGCTACATATCCGTGTCGTACAGGCTGCAGCAAATTAATTTTACTCTTAAATGTGTTGTGCAACAATATAAGACGTATTATACAGAAATCTAATGATAATGTATATGTGCAGATTTATAAGAAATGGATTCTCATGACTTAATATTAAACTATGCAACATTATTGTGCAATAATATAATTATGTTATGCAACAATTTAACTGTGTGCAGATTTGTACACTTATTGTGTAGATTTAGTTAATATACATCTAAACACTATCATTTTTTAATTATTTAATAGCTTAATATTATTACTGAATTTGAGTCTAAGATGATTTATATAATTTTGGTAAAACACGTATGCAATTGGGGGAAGAAGGGTTATATTTTGTAATTTTATATCTCATAATGATTAAATTTTAGATTTATATCTAACCGTAAAGGCAAAAACTTGTGTGCCCCGTGCGCTAATACTCTTTAGTATTAAATTGTACAATTTAATATTAAAGAGTATGGGCGCACGGTGTGCTCCGGAGGCACAAGAGACCAACTCAATCGTAAATATGTATTCTATTTTGTAGTTGATAGTAAGTATCTTTTAATTTATTTGTATTGAAAGATTAATTAATTAATTGTAATTAATGATACTATAGTAAATAAATCATAATAAATGTATAGAAAAAAATATATAGAAAGAAAGAAAGATATTCATACATTATTTTAAAAAAGAAAGGGTAAATATCAAAATTAATCCCGTAAGTATGATGGATTCCATCTTTAATCTTTTTTTCCTATAATTCTCAAATTTGGTCATTTTTGTCCAATTTTAGTCATTTTGGTCCAATTTTTGTCATTTTTTTAAATTTTGGTCATATTTTGTCCACTTTTGGTCCAAAATTTATATACTTTCGGATCAATTTTTGACATATTTGAACATAAAGGACTAAATTTGAAAAAAGAATGACTAAATTTTAGAAAAGGAGTAAATTTGTACAAAAAGGACTAAAGGTGGACAAAAAATGAACAAAATTGAGAATTGCAAATGAAAAAGGACTAAAGTTGGAATAGGTCATACTTACAGGACCAATTTTGATATTTTCTCAAAAAGAAAATAATGAATAAGAAAAATAATTGGAAGTAAATAATGAAAATATTTAAAAATAAATTAAAAAATTGAAAATATTAAGAATATTACACTTGAATCAATCCTCTTTCAATTTAAGGATACTTGAATCGATACTTAAGAGTTAGATCCTAAAGAATACTTGAATCGATTGTAAGATTATTATGGTCTAGTGTCATTAATAATTAAATATATAAGATATTTATTATGATCAAATATCTTAAATAAAGATATGGTTTAAATAAATAATATATATGAGATAAATAAGGTCATATATATTTATGGATAACAATAACATTGATAGAATATGATTTGATAAAGATTTATTATCCGATCTGGTCCTCTCTTCACTTATAAAAGAAACACAATTTTATGAATTTTCTATCATATAAAAGTTTACGTATTGTGCCTTAAGAAAAAGGGTGAGGAGGGAGAAACCAGTTCCCGTCATAATTTGCAGGAACATATCAACATATCAAAGGAAGACTGTTGACTCTAGGTAAGTCTCCACATTATCATATAAGATGTGAAAATCATGAAAATCGAATATTCATGTCAATTAATTAATTAATTGATTACATTGAATGAATTTATGCTTACATGTGGTATCAGAGCGTGATTTTGGATCTTATGATTTTTCATCAATTAATATTTATTAATTTGTATATGATTGAATGAGTCCACCTATCATATGCCTAATTGAATGAGATTATCAAAACATGCATATATGTTTTTCCGCTGCAATATGTATGAGAAAATTGATGATCAATTAATCTCAACTAATTTATTGATTTTGGGACTTATGTAAATTATAATACTCAAGGCATACATTTGCCATTAATTTGATTGACGCAATAATCTTCTTTTAATCAAAGAAATTTTATGTCATTAATGACTTAGCTATATGAATAAATTAAGTTGAATTTAGTGAATAGTAATGGGATGTGAGATGTATTCCATAACCAAATTATCTCGATTTTAATTCACAATTTATTATCAATATATTATGATGTGTGAATATTATGTTTTATGTATCATGTATTAAAAGTATGTGAAAGAGTAATTATAATGAGTTGATTAATTCAAGGAATAAAATATATTATTCTTATTCTTAAAATATCTATATTTGTTAGTCTCTACTCGCATGCTTCGTCTGTTCCATTATAAAATGGATTAAAGTAATTTAAATAGTGTGAATAAATCTAATTTTACCAAAATGTTTTGGATTTTATTTGTCACTTAAAGATAAATTGTTCCTTTGCTTGTACTAGCAATGAAGCTAAGTAATATGACTATAATGTTTGGGTTAGATCAAACAGACTGAGCCTATTGTTTATGGGAATAAATGTGACTAAGAAATTAAGTCTATCATACCTAAATTCTAATAAATCTTTTGATGAGATACTAATAGAGTCACGATAACTACATAACTTCTTATAATAGTTTATACCACTAATTGTGAGTCTTATGATAATACCTTTCTTAAATGAATAATAATATTTCATCATCTTTAATTTTAAATTTAAATATTCACATTATGGTTATATCTATCTTTGCAAGAAAAAAAAAAATCTCTTTCTATAAATGCTCGTTAAGCATTTATTAATGAAGTTAAGAAAATTAGATAGAAAAGTGAATATTATAAAGATGAGAAGAAGTGATGAATTTTATGGAAAGTATGATGAATTATCATGCTTAATCACTAAATTACAATAAAATCTGGTATTTATACTTAATGTTGCACACCACAATAAATTGTTGTTACAGAATGATATAATCGTACTTTATTGAATATGGTTGAAAGCATGTTGAATGATTAATCTAAACCCATATTTTTTGGATTTATGCACTTAAAACTGGCACTTACGTGATGGTCGAGTTTCTAGTGAAGCAGTTTTCAAAACACCTTATGAACTGTGAATAGGTAGAAAACTCTATCTTAGGCAGTTGCATATTTTAAATCGTCTGGCAGGGATTAGATTTACATCCACATGAAAAGAAATTGGATATAAGAAACTTAAGTTATTTGTTTTTAAATTATCCTTAAAATCTAAAGGGTATGGATTTTATGGTCTTAAACATAGTACGAGAATTTTAAAACTTAAATATCAAATTTATTAAGAATTGTAAAAATCAGTGGGAGTATGAAACCATGAAATGTGGTATTGAAGAAGTTGGGTGGAGAATTAGAAAATACATTTATATAAAACTTCTTCTAAAATTGTTATATAGTTGTCGAATAGTCAAACAACTTTCTAGGACAACTTATAAGTTATTCTACTCTCTTAATTAATCTGATTTTATAAAATCAATTGTCAATGAGTTTTTATTAGATATATCACATCAAATAGCATTAAGAATTTCTTAAGGACAACATATCCGCTATTTCTAATGATTGCATATGTGGTATAATTAAATGAGTTAAAATTTGACATTATAATAAATGATAAATTCCAATTTTGGAATAAGTCATGGAAGTACTAATTCTATTAAATTAGTAAATGCTATGAAAGACGAGTTGAAATCAATGGCTCATAATGAAGTTTATATCTTATAAGAATTGCCAGAAAGTTATAAAAGTACTGGATACATATGTATCTTTATGATCAAGAGTGAACAGATGGAAATATCAAAAGATATAAAACTAGAGTTGTTGCTAAAGATCTACTCAAAAAGATTGCATAATTGTAAAGAGATACAACGAGTTATTTCTATAAGGACTCCATTAGAATTATCATGGCTTTGTAACTCATTATGACTTAGAGTTGCACCAAATGAATGATATGCCTGCTTTTCTAAATTGTGATTTGGTGGAAGATCAAGTTAAATGGATCAACTCAAGATTTTTCCATCAAATGAAAATATCACATGGCGTGTAAACTTAAAGAATTAACATACAAACTTAAGCATGCTTTCCTTTCATGTTATCTTTTGGATTTAAGAAAAATATCGTAAATTGGTGTGCATATCTAAAAGTCAGTGGGAGCACATTAATTCTATATGTGATGATAAACTTGCTTGCAACTAATGATCTTGGTTTATTATGTGAAACAAAAAAAATCTCTCAAAGAACTTTGGAATAAATTATGTGAGAAGACAACTTATGTAATTAAGACAGAAATATTTCAATACATATCACAATAATGTTAAGATGTCACAGCAAGTATATGTTATTAAAGTTCTATAGAGATTAGGGATGGAAAAGTGCTTGTAAAGCATCGTTCCAATCCGGAAGGGAGATAAGTTCAACCTTATGTAATATCCTAGAATGAATTGAAACGTATTATGATATTTCTTATGTATATATATTATTGGTAGCTTAAGTTATACAAAATAGTACAAAGATCAAATATCAGTCTTACTGTTAGAATGCTTGGTCATTATTGAAGTGTTTTATAAATGGATGACTAGAATATTGCATAAGGTAATATTATGGTATTTTAGTACGAAATGAAGTGCCTGTGCTTACTTATCAAAATTTTAATTACTTAGTTGTAATTAAATATAGATTGAGATTAAGATAATTATATGATGCAAGAAAGTTCACTTTGACCTTTATATTTTTTAGACGGAGATATTGTTTCATGCAAAAGTTTGAAGAAGTTTGTGGAAAATCCATTCACTGTTAAAGTTAACTTGTGGCATATTTAGAAACTATAATTTAAGGAAATTGAATGTGGAACTTAATTTCAGGACTTGTGTAATACCTCATTTAAATAATATATATGTATATATTATATATATATTCATAAGAAACAATAATAAATATATATATAAATATATTATTAATTTTTTAATAAGAGCACATGTCTATTTTAGTGGATAAGATAAGTGAGTTGGATACTTACTATTGCAAACTTGATTCCCAAGTTTAATTACCATTTATACTAACAAACTAAAATTAGAGAGAGAGGGAGGCTTCACTGATTCATTTCAATACAAGTTCTTCTTCTTCCTAATCTTTCTACAAATAATTTTTTTTTATAAAATTAGTAATTAGAATTTCATTCATGTCACTGCACACTCATGTTACACACACACACACACACACACACATATATATATATATATATATATATATATATGTATAAAAACTTCATCTTTCTTCTTTCATTCTGTTGCTATTTGAGTTATTCATTTTTCGTTTTATTCATATCATGTTATATACGAAAATGATCGTCTCGATGCGTAGATTCTAAATATATAATTCTTTTGTGAAATAGATTTTGTATGTGTTAGAAAAGCTCAGTCGAATCTTTTAACACTTTAATTTTGTATTTTGTTCGTTGGGACATAACTTTGATATTATAGGCCATTTTGAAGCTCTCCTCACGAGTATCACAAACGTATAATTAGTTTTGAGTTTGGACGTGAAATGAAGAAGATGGGAAGAGACCCACTTCGTATTAAAATTTCGTCCCCTTTAAACATCGTTATTTTCATGAAAAATTGGTATGCATGTGATCCTCACCTTGCGAGGACTCCATACGTACTTTCGGATTTTCAAATGGAGTTGTATAACTCAAGTTGGGTCATTTTGTAATAATGTTAAAGTTTAGAGTAAGTTTAAATGAGAATTTAATATAATGCAGGGACTTGATTGCAATTTATACATAAATATATATATATATATATATATATATATATATATATATATATATATATATATATATATATATATATATATATATATATATATATATATAATTTCGAAATCTGAATAGGTAATTCGAAGACAGCACTGCCTGCATATTCACGTTATTAGTGCGTGTGTATGTTTTATTTAATTATTTATCTTATTTTATTTTATTCTATTTTATTTATTTAATTAATTTAATTCCTTTTCAATATTAATTATAATTTACTATTATTATCATTATTATTATTATTTTTACTTATTATTTGTTTTATTCTTTTAATTCTATTTTATTATTTATTTTATATTTATTTATTTAATTTAACTTTTTATGTTATTTAATATTTTATTTATTATTATTTATCTTATTTTATTCTATTAATTTAATTCCTTTTCAATATTAATTATAATTTACTATTATTATTATTATTATTATTTTTACTTATTATTTGTTTTATTCATTTAATTCTATTTTATTATTTATTTTATATTTATTTATTTTATTTAACTTTTTTATGTTATTTAATATTTAATTTATTATTATTTATCTTAATTTATTCTATTAATTTAATTCCTTTTCAATATTAATTATAATTTACTATTATTATCATTATTATTATTATTTTTACTTATTATTTGTTTTATTTTATTTCATTTTATTTTATTATTTATTTAATATATTATATTTACTTATTTAATTTAACTTTTTATATTAAATATTCATATAATTTTGTCACTATTATTAATTTAGATGTAGAATCTTTATTTTATATCTATTTTTTTTTATAAATATGAATGTCATTTGAATTTATATTTTAATGTTACAACTTATTATTAAAGTATAAAACTATAATTGTTAAATTATTATTTTAAATGATATATTTTATTAAATTAATAATTATTATATAACAATAATTAGTTTGTGTAAACTATTTTTTTAGAAATTAATTTTAATAATAGGTATTATTATTAGAAGTAGAACTCAGTTTAGTATACCTTTGCATGCATACCTGAGACTCACGAGCAAGCCTAGTCCACTTTACACGTTTTCGATAAGATTAAGGTTGAGGTAACTTTCACTCTTTACCGAGTGTTATATTTTATGTCATGATTGCTATGTTAAGATGTGATATGTGCTACTTATATGTCATGTTATGTGTCATGTGTGCTTTTAGTTCGATGACAAATATTTTTCTACTAACACTTGTACGGGGTGACGACTCGGTGCACATATACCAACTAACACAAGTTACTGGCTACGTCGGTTCAGTACTAAAATATATTTCAAAGTATGCTATCATTGTATTGGGGTGACGGCCTGGTACACATTTACCAACTAACACAATTTATCGGATGATGATTCGGTTTAAAATATTTTCATTAAGTTATCGAACAACAATGTGCAAATTATTTTATTAAATGGCATATGTTACATCTTATGGTATATTTGGCATGCATATTTAATTTTAACTGTACAATCATTTAAATTAAGCCACTGAGTGTATTTTAGATGCTCACCCCTTATTGATTTTCAGAACAATATTTAGAAGATGGAGAGGCCTTCGCAGTTGACCCAAGCCTTTAGAAGACTTTATATTATGACTTATATTTTAGTATTTTGTTAGAACTTTATTTCAGATATATCATCTAAACGTACTTATTTTGGATATTTCACTCTACTCGGGTGAGTAGATGCTAATATGTAATAATCTTTATGCAACTTTTACTTTATTATATTATCGCTTTGGGGATTTTTATATTATTTCGCTGTGCATTCTCGACCCCTCTATTATTATATTGGGGAATTTATATCTAGTAGCGTCCCAACCCATAGCGTAACTCGGGGCGTTACAGCGTGGTATCAGAGCGGTCTATCTAAGACTTGCTCAAGTACCTAACTTAGAATTTTATGCCGACCCTAGGATTGACTATTTTATGACTACGCTATAATTACACTTTAGGATTTTATGTGTGATTATTTTAATTCTTAAATATTTTAAATTCTTTATTGACCTTAGAGTAAATTTAAATTTTGTTAATCAGATGGAATAAGTTATTGCTCACATTAACGTTGTTAGAGTCCAACGAGCCGCTCTTCGAGGCAGTACTGAGATTGATGATTTAGGCACTCATTTCGCCTTAATGCTCATCATTCATCATGAGGATTTTCATGGAGCTCGGAGGGTGACGGAGGTGCAGTACTGTTTCATCTTTATTCATACTTTGCCCGACGTGTGGGCTCAGATTGCTCGGCAGATTTATTTTGAGATGTTCGTGGTTCCTCCAGGCCACGAGCTGAATTATGTGGCTTTTAATGTATGTTTGTACCACACATGGGCCCTTAGAGACCAGGCACCTCTTTCCCCTGTCGGATTCCTAGGTGTGCCGATGATGCATTTTCCGATGGCTGACCAGTGGATCCTATTGAAGTGTTCGTTGATATACCTGGTGATTTCGAGGTTGATGAGGATATTGCTGATGGAGTGGTGGAGGATTAGGACACCCTAGCGGTTAGGCTAACTCAGACTTATTAAGTTTTTGATATAGTTAGTAGCGACACGTTCCAATAGATGGAACCTTTTTGACCCATAATTGGGTGATGTATATAGGTAACCTAGATGTCGCACTAAATAGGCTTTCTTGACAGTATTTTAGACTAAGAATGACTTTTAGATGCATATCTATACTTAATAATCAGAGTGCCAATGTCACCATTTTGCTATTACTTATATATATATGTGTATATATATTTATATGTGTGTTTATACATCTTACTTATTGTATTTTAATGATATATCAACATATAATAATGATGAGTATAAAAATTTTGAACAGATCATGAATCGAAGAAGACCACAAAACCTACCTACTAATGAAAATCCTGAAAACGTTTATGGCGATCCAGGAGATGATTTAGTGACAATCCTTTGGGGATTGGCTCAACAATTTCAGGCAAACTCTGCATGACCACCACTACCAGAACATATTCCTAAAAATGAACCAGCCTCAGTAATTGAACAGTTCCGAAGATTCAATCCACCAACATTCAACGGAACGGAGGACCCTGCAGAAGCTGAAAAATGGTTGAGGTCGTTGGATAAAATTTTCACCTATCTCGATTGCAATGATGCACAGAAGATTGCGTGCGCTATCTTCCAGTTCGTGGGTGAAGCTGATTTCTGGTGGGAGGCTTACAGACGTACCAAAACACCCGAACAGAAGACAAGAATGACATGGAAAGACTTCAAGGATGTGATCATCTAAAACTACATGCCTCAATCATACCGAGATGAAAAAGAAAGTGAATTTCTTCACTTGAAACAAGGAACAATGAGTGTTCTTGAGTATGAAAGAGAATTCAATTGACTTTCCAGATTTGCCACGTATCTTGTCAACACGGAGGAGAAGAAAGCTAGACGATTTGAAAAGGGATTGCGATCCGAGATCAGTACTATCTTGGCTGGTCAAGGAATGATGACTTTTGCAGAAGTATTTTTCAGAGCACAAGAAATTGAGTCTCGACAGAAGAACAACAGTAACCAGAATAAGAAGGCAATTGAGATACCTGCAAAACGCAAGTGGGAAGGATCGGTGATTGGAAAGGGAAATCCTAAAATTCAAAACAAGCAAATAAAAATCGGAGGAGGATCAGGACCAAAGCCACTCGGAACGAATTCTCCCTGCCCGAAATGTGGAAAGAATCATCTCGGAACATGCTTATATGGAACTGGAATATGCTATCGATGCCGGCAATTGGGACACACCATACTAGAATGCCCAAAGACTAAAGTAGGAGGAGGATCGAGTACTAGACCATCACACAGCAGGAAGCTGAAGAAGAACCAGAAACAATGGCAGGTATGCTATCAGTATTTGGCACTCCTGCACTTATACTTTTTGATACGGGTGCCACTCATTCATTCATATCTGCTAAGATGTATAAGAAAGTAGAAAATAATTGTGAAGAGTTTGACAAGTCAACTCTTGAGGTTAGTATACCTTCGGGTAACTCCATTCGAACCATGAAGTTGTGCAAGAATGTGAAGATAGAGATAAATGACAGAGTCCTACTTACAGACCTCCACGTAATTGGGATGAAAGATTTTGATGTAATTTTAGGAATGGATTGGCTTAGAGCTAATCATGCAGTGATAAGATGTCGTGAAAAAGAAGTACAATTTCAACTCCCAGGAGATAAGAAGTTTACATTTCACTGGGCGAAAGCTGGAGTAGTACCGCGAGTTATATCTGCAATTAAAGCAAACAAAATGATGAGGAAAGATGGATGCCAAACATTCTTAGTAAGTATCGTGAAAAGTGAAGATGAGAAGACGAGTATAGAGGATGTTCCCATTGTACGGGAATATGAAGATGTGTTTTCAGAAGACTTACCAGGCTTGCCACCTGAAAGACAAGTAGAATTTACAATCGATCTAGTACCGGAAGCAGCACCAATCTCAAAAGCACCTTATCGAATGACACCAAAGGAGTTACAAGAACTGAAGATCCAATTACAAGAACTCTTGGAATTGGGTTTCATACACCCTAGTGTTTCACCCTGGGGAGCACCTGTTTTGTTCGTAAAGAAGAAAGATGGTTCGTTTAGAATGTGTATCGATTATCAAGAACTGAATAAACTTACCATCAAGAATAAATATCCCTTGCCAAGGATTGAGGACTTATTTGATCAGCTGGGCGGTGCTAGTGTGTTTTCCAAGATAGATCTGCGGTCTGGATATCATCAGGTGCGAATCAAGCAGAGCGACACTTCAAAGACTGCTTTTAGAACACGTTATGGACATTATGAGTTCGTAGTAATACCTTTTGGTCTCAGCAATGCACCAGTAATTTTTATGGATTTGATGAATCGTGTTTTCCACTCATACTTGGACAAATTCGTGATCGTGTTCATTGATGATATCTTAGTGTATTCTAGAGATCGGGAACAACATGAAGAACATCTGAGAATTGTTCTAGAGATACTAAGAAAGGAAAAGTTGTATGTCAAATTCAAGAAATGTGAGTTTTAGTTAGACAAAGTTGTCTTTCTTGGGCACATTGTGTCAGCCCGAGGAATCGAGGTGGATCCGACCAAGGTGGAAGCAGTAGAGAAATGGAAGACACCTACAAATGTAGGAGAAGTACGGAGTTTATTGGATTGGCTGGATATTATAGAAGATTTATTGAGGGATTTTCAAAGATTGCAGGACCCTTGACGAAATTAACTCGCAAGGAAGTTAAGTTCTGTTGGACGGAAGAATGTGAAAATAGTTTCAACCTTCTTAAACAGAAACTAGTCACTGCACCTGTTTTAACAATTCCTGATGGGACAGAAGAATTTGTCATCTATAGTGATGCTTCAAAGCAAGGATTGGGATGTGTTCTGATGCAACATAATAAAGTAGTTGCCTATGCGTCTAGACAACTCAAGATCCATGAACAGAACTATCCAACTCATGATTTAGAATTGGCAGCTGTGGTGCATGCTTTGAAAATTTGGAGACACTATCTGTATGGAGCAAAATGTCAAATTTATACGGATCACAAGAGCTTGAAGTACTTTTTCGAACAGAAGGAATTAAACATGAGGCAAAGAAGATGGTTGGAATTAGTCAAGGATTATGATTGTACTATACTGTACCATCCAGGAAAAGCAAATGTGGTAGCAGATGCTTTAAGCAAAAAAGACAAAGGGGAATTAGCCTACTCTATAACAAACCAAGAATTATTGGTGGCAGAGTTCTCTCGAATGAGTTTGGAAGTAGTAATACCTCCAAGTAGCATTCAAGCATTATTAACTGTGTTAGTGATTAAACCTTCTCTAAGAGATAGAGTCAAGGAATTTCAAGATGAAGACGGATTTCTAAGAAAAATTAAGGAACGCGTGAAGATTGGGGAAGGAAAGGGATTTGCTTTTACAGACAATGGAACACTCGTTTTTGGAAAAAGATTATGTGTTCCTAAAAATGAGAATCTTATTAAATAAATTTTATCAGAAGCTCATTGTACTCCATACACGGTACATCCAGGAGGAACCAAGATGTATCAAGACTTGAAGAATGTATTTTGGTGGAGAAATATGAAGAGGGATATAGGCCTGTTTATCCAAAGGTGTATGACTTGTCAGCAAGTGAAAGCAGAACATCAACGACCCTCAGGACTCTTGAAACCATTAGAGATTCCTGAGTGGAAATGAGAGCATATCATAATGGATTTCGTTACTGGTCTACCAAGATCAGTGCGAGGATTTCAAGCAATATGGGTGATAGTGGATCGTTTGACCAAGTCAGCACATTTTCTTCCTGTGAAAATGACTCATGGAATGGATAAGCTTGCACAAATTTATCTAGAAGAAGTTGTCAGATTGCACGGTGTACCAGTTTCTATAGTTTCTAATCGAGATCTAAGATTTACATCAAAATTTTGGCACAGTTTACAAAACGCAATGGGCACGAAGCTAAAGTTTAGCACGACATATCATCTGCAAACAGATGGCCAGTCTGAAAGGACTATTCAAACATTGGAAGACATGTTGAGGGCATGCGTCCTAGATTTTGGGAAAAGTTGGGAAAGATACATACCACTTATAGAGTTTGCTTACAACAACAGTTTTCAAGCCACAATAGGCATGGCTCCTTACGAGGCACTCTACGGAAGGAAGTGTAGATCTCCTCTTTATTGGTATGAAATTGGTGAAAAGAAAGTTCTAGGACCAAAGATAGTAGAAAAGACAGTTGAAGCGATTGAAAAGATCAAAAGAAGAATTTTGACTGTGCAAAATCGACAGAAGTCCTACGCGGATAAGATACGCAAAGATTTACAGTTCCAGGAAGAAGATAAAGTTTTTCTCAAAGTCTCACCAGTGAAAGGAATTTCTCGATTTGGAAGGAAAGGAAAACTCAAGCCATGATACATTGGGCCTTATGAGGTTTTAGAACGAATCGGCGAGTTGGCATACAGATTAGCTTTACCACCTGAGCTAGTTGGAGTACATGATGTATTTCACGTGTCCATGCTACGAAAATATATATTTGATCCAAGTCACATTGTTAACCATGAGGTTATAACAATCTACGACAACTTAGCGTACGAGGAATTTCCTATAGCCATTCTTAACAAGAAAGTTCATAAGTTAAGGAATCGTGAAGTTGCTTTAGTCAAAGTCCAATGGAGTCGACACAATAAAGAGGAAGCGACGTGGGAGCGCGAATATGACATACGAAATAAATATCTGAATCTACTCATACCTAGTAAGTGAAATTTCGAGGACTAAAATTTTAATTTAGTAGGGGTGAATGTAATACCACATTTAAATAATATATATGTATATTATATATATATTCATAAGAAACAATAATAAATATATATATATAAATATATTATTAATTTATTTAATAAGAGCACATATCTATTTTAGTGGATAAGATAAGTGAGTTGGATACTTACTATTGCAAACTTGATTCCCAAGTTTAATTACCATTTATACTAACAAACTAAAATTAGAGAGAGAGGGAAGCTTCACTGATTCATTTCAATACAGGTTCTTCTTCTTCCTAATCTTTCTACAAATGATTTTTTTTTATAAAATTAATAATTAAAATTCCGTTCATGTCACTGCACACTCACGTTACATACACATATATATATATATATGTATAAAAACTTCATCTTTCTTCTTTCATTCTGTTGCTATTTGAGTTATTCATTTTTCATTTTATTCATATCATGTTATATACGAAAATGATCGTCTCGATGCGTAGATTCTAAATATATAATTCTTTTGTGAAATAGATTTTGTATGTGTTAGAAAAGCTCAGTCGAAGCTTTTCACACTTAATTTCGTATTTTGTTCGTTGGGATATAACTTTGATATTATAGGCCATTTTGAAGCACTCCTCACGAGGATCACAAACATATAATTAGTTTTGAGTTTGGACGTGAAATGAAGAAGATGTGAAGAGACCCACATCGTATTAAAATTTCGTCCCATTTAAACTTCGTTATTTTCATGAAAAATTGGCATGCATGTGATCCTCACCTTGCGAGGACTCCATACGTACTTTCGGATTTTCAAATGGAGTTGTATAAGTCAAGTTGGGTCATTTTGTAATAATATTAAAGTTTAGGGTAAGTTTAAATGAGAATTTAATATAATGCAGAGACTTGATTGCAATTTATATATATATATATATATAATTTCGAAATCTGAATAGGTAATTCGAAGACAGCACTGCCTGCATATTCAAGGTATTAGTGCGTGTGTATGTTTTATTTAATTATTTATCTTATTTTATTTTATTCTATTTTATTTATTTAATAAATTTAATTCCTTTTCAATATTAATTATAATTTACTATTATTATCATTATTATTATTATTTTTACTTATTATTTGTTTTATTCATTTAATTCTATTTTATTATTTATTTTATATTTATTTATTTAATTTAACTTTTTATGTTATTTAATATTTTATTTATTATTATTTATCTTATTTTATTCTATTAATTTAATTCCTTTTCAATATTACTTATAATTTACTATTATTATCATTATTATTGTTATTTTTACTTATTATTTGTTTTATTCATTTAATTCTATTTTATTATTTATTTATTTAATTTAACTTTTTATGTTATTTAATATTTTATTTATTATTATTTATCTTATTTTATTCTATTAATTTAATTCCTTTTCAATATTAATTATAATGTACTATTATTATCATTGTTATTATTTTTTACTTATTATTTATTTTATTTCATTTCATTTTATTTTATTATTTATTTAATATATTATATTTACTTATTTAATTTAACTTTTCATATTAAATATTCATATAATTTTATCACTATTATTAATTTAGATGTAGAATCTTTATTTTATATCCATTTTTTTTATAAACATAAATGTCATTTGAATTTATATTTTAATGTTACAACTTATTATTAAAGTAGAAAAGTATAATTGTTAAATTATTATTTTAAACGATATATTTTTATATTTTATTAAATTAATAATTATTATATAACAATAATTAATTTGTGTAAACTATTTTTTTAGAAATTAGTTTGAATAATAGGTATTATTATTAGAAGTAGAACTCAGTTTAGTATACCTTTGCAGGCATACCTGAGACTCACGAGCAAGACTAGTCCACTTTATACGTTTTTGATAAGATTAAGGTGGGGGTAACTTTCACTCTTTACCGAGTGTTATATTTTATGTCATGATTGCTATGTTAAGATGTGATATGTGTTACTTATATGTCATGTTATGTGTCATGTGTGCTTTTAATTCAATTACAAATATTTTTCTACTAACACTTGTACGGGGTGACGACTCGGTGCACATATATCAACTAACACAAGTTACTGGCTACGTCGGTTCAGTACTAAAATATATTTCAAAGTATGCTATCATTGTATTGGGGTGACGACCTGATACACATTTACCAACTAACACAAGTTATCGGATTACGATTCGGTCTAAAATATTTTCATTAAGTTATCGAACAACAATGTGCAAATTATTTTATTAAATGACATATGTTACATCTTATGGTATATTTGGCATGCATATTTATTTTTAACTGTGCAATCATTTAAATTAACCCACTGAGTGTATTTTAGACGCTCACCCCTTTATTGATTTTCAAAACAAGATTTAGAAGATGGAGAAGCCTTCGCAGTTGACCCAAGCCTTTAGATGACTTTATATTATGACTTATATTTTAGTATTTTGTTAGAACTTTATTTCAGATATATCATCTGAACGTACTTATTTTGGATATTTCACTCTACTCGGGTGAGTAGATGCTAATATGTAATAATCTTTATGCAACTTTTACTTTATTATACTATCGCTTTGGGGATTTTTATATTATTACGCTGTGCATTCTCGACCCCTCTATTATTATATTGGGGAATTTATATCTAGTAGCGTCCCAACCCCATATCGTAACTCGGGGCGTTACAACTTGAAATAAGTTGACATTACTGTCAAGTCGCTGAAAACTTATTATGATAATTTTGCTGCATTGTTCTTCCCTAAAATGATGAATATTCCAAAGGTGCTAAAGCGTATAGAATGAAAGAATTTTGTCATTAAGAAGAACTTTAGAAACAAAAATGTCAATTGTGCATAATGACATCAATCTTATGATTTCGGATCCGTTATGCAAATGATCTTCTGTAAAGACATTCATTGAACGTTACATATGTTGGATTGTATACTAAAAGACTAGCTTTTTGTATGAAAACAACAATTATTTTGAAATGAGAATCATATGATCAAATGTTTTGCATATTATAATTTATTTATATATCATTGAAAAAGTCTATTTACTTTATACTGTAGATAATATGGTGTGTGGCATCGCACGGAAGATCATATTATCGGCTCCTTATAAAGTATAAATAGATGCTCACAATCGAGATAGATGGGAACAATCTATTATGATGGTTGTAGTGTGATTTTGTATTAGTTTGTTTTAACTATAAAATCACATTAGTACAATTTGTGTGTATTGAACATGACCACGTGAGATCGTTCGATTTATACTGACTATATAGGAGAACTAGATCTCAGTTATTATGGATGTTGACGCTCTTAATCCCTGTACAATAACCTCGACACGTAAGTCAGTATTTGTTTCTTTGATTCATAAAGGGTGAGACTTATTCATTAAATCAATATACTCGGTGAGTTGGGAAGTATTGATGTCTCTATGGTGTTCTGTTGATTGTAGAAGGAATCTGTGTCCTATTAAATAGGTTGATGATGTCCCCTTGAGGAGCTCATAAGGATTATCATGTAAACCCTGAAAGTGGATTTATTCCGGCATGATAATGAGGTTGAGTGGTACTACTCTTGGATAAGAGATTAATTAATAGAGTTGTCAGTAACTTAATTAATTAATGAGCATTGTATATCTTAAACACGGGGAGATTAACGCAATCATAATAAGAAGGAGCCCTAACGTAATTTGGGATTAGAGTGACAGTTCAATAATAATACTTTAGTGGACTGTATTATTATTATTGGATTTAAGTATAAGTTTTGGACTGAACTTTGATACTTAAGCCCAATTGGAGGCCAAACTCTAATTTCTCTCCCTGATCCCTATTGTAGCACATATACAAGCCACCTCATCAATCCGGAACCTTAGTAAGACACGTCTAATACCGTGAAATAGTAGGGAGGATTGCAGATTGAGAGTGTCTTGAAGATCGTAGCCCACACGACGTCAAGATTAGGCTTGAGAATACAGTAGAAGATCAGAGAGGTCGTTTGCATCAACCTGATCGAGTTCTTCAACCCTGGTAAAAGGTAATTAAGTTCTATATTCTGCTTTTGTTGCTATAAAATTGCATGGAACCCTAACGGGTCACGTGAACCACAAGATCCAAGTGCCAACAACATGAATATGAGATCATTGAAAGATTGTAACAAACTTATGATGAATAATTGACATTAAGAGCTCATTATGTTTTGTTTCTAATTGATATATCTTGTTTTGTCATTTTAGTATACATGAATGTTGACATTAATTAAACAAGATTTTATCTCAAATTGAGATACTTATGTGAACCTTTATTGATCTTTAGGTTTATGAGTTACGTTTAGTAGAAAACTAATATCATAGTATTTGTCATTTGGAAGGTACTATGTCGAGTAAAAGATATAGAACTGTCCTGACTTGTGTTAGTCTATACTTAATATTGATATTATGAGTTGACCAATTATTTTATCTTATATCGTGCACAATATGTAAATTATTTAAACCCTTATGTTTAATGTTTAATTATGTCACATGGCCAAGTGGGAGAGTGTAAGATGATTATGGTATAGTGCCATTAATAATTAAATATATAAGATATTTATTATTATCAAATATCTTAAATAAAGATATGGTTTAAATAATATATATATATATATATATATATATATATATATATATATATATATATATATATATATATATATATATATATATATATATATATATATATATATATATGAGATAAATATGGTGTCCTCTCTCAACCTATAATATATAAAGATATATTTATGGATAACAATTACATTAATAGAATGTGCCCTCTCTCTACATATAAAACAGACACAATTTTATGAATTCTCTATCACGTAAAAATTTACGTACTGTGCCCTAAGGAAAAGGGTGAGGAGAGAGAAACCAATTTCCGGCGTAATTCGCAGAAACATATTAACATATCAAAGGACGACTGTGGTCTCAAGGCAAGTCTCCTCATTATCATATAAGATGTGAAAATCATGAAGATCTAAGGTTCATGTCAATTAATTAATTAATTAATTAATTACGTTGAATGAATTTATGCTTATATCGATTCTTTAGAGGTAGATCGATAAAGTTATTCTTGAATCGATCATCTTCCTGAAGAATCGATTCATAAGAGTTCGATTGATCCTCTTTCTCTTGAAGAATACTTGAATTGATTTTTTTAGAGGTAGATCAAATCTCTACTTTATTCGTCTATCGAAATAAATTTTTATAATTTTTAATTCTCTAGAAGAAATTGAAAAAAACTCATATTCCTCCGGCAGAATCAAATTTGTGTGTTTAAAATGAATAATCAAAAGGCAAAAACTTGTGTGCCCTCGGGGACACTGTGAGCCCACCGTGCGCCCAGATACCCTTTAGTATTAAATGGTGTCATTTAGTATAAGGACGTGTACCCTTTTATTTCTTGAAAAAAAGTGTATACCCTTTAGAACAAAACTGTGTGCTCTTATTAATTAAAGTGTATATCATTTAGAATAAAATATTGTAACCTTACACACTTTGTACACCTGGGGACATAAGAGACCAACTCTATAAAGGGTGTACACAAGGTGCGTAAGGATACAACATTTTATTCTAAATGATATACACTTTAATTAATAAGGGTACAAAGTATTTTTTTAGGAAATAAATGATACATATCCTTATACTAAAGAGTATGCTATAATAATAATTGAGGTGAAAATTATATGTTATTTAAAATTTTTAATAAAAACAAGTAAGATTAATATTCTATAAAATTAAAATAAATAAATTATATATATAATTAATAAAACAATTCAAATGCATGCACTAAATAATTCAATAATAATTATCACTTTTACTTTATTAAATATTACTTTTCTATATTTAGCACAACTTTTTAATAAAAATTTTAGAGTTAGATATTAGGTGCACCCGATGCAAGGGTGCATCCATATGTGTATAACTTTTTATTTTATTTTGTATATGTTTTTATTCTATTTTGTATAAGTGTTTCTTAATAATTGTATACTTTTTCCACACTAAATTTTTTATTAAAAAAATTAGCATCCATGTGTATAACTTTTTATTCAATAATGTATACATGTTTTTTAATAATTGTATATTTTTTTACTCTCAATTTTTCATTTAAAAAACTAACAATTAAATTGTATATATTTTTATTCATAATTGTATATGTTTTTGTTCATATTTGTATACGTTTTTATTAATATTTGTATATGTTTTTTTTTAAAATGGGTGCACCCGGATGCATAGTATAATTAGCCAAAATTTTATTACTTTTTATGTGTCACATAAATTGTAAATGCATTAAATAATTCAATTGGTGGTTATCAATTTTTTTAGCTAAACATTATTTTTTTATTAAAAATATTATCACTTTTTATCATTTTAGAAACTATTCACGGAATAGTTTTATTAAATGATTATCACATTTTTTAATTAAGTATCACTTTTATTAGAAATGATATCACTTTTACTTGTAATATCCTATAAATCGATAATGCATAAAATAGTTTAATATATGATTATCACTTTTTTCTTTAATTATAATATCTCATTTTATTAAAATATTCACTTTTTATTTTTTTATAAAATATTATTAAAATTAACTTGAAATTTATATATTTAATACACTAATTAAGAATTATTTAAAAAAGTAAATATTTAAATTAATAAAAAAAATAAATAACCAAATTACTTTTTTTAAGCAATAAATAACCCAATTACTAATTAATTAAAGAATGAATTATAATTAATTATAACAAACAGCTTAAAATAGAGAACATGAGCATGCATAAGGCGAACATAGACGTGTTTTGTGATTTATTATATGGGTTTGGTTATATCCATTTTACAAAATGAGATTAATGAGAGAGTCTTATATGAATCTTTGTCATAGATATTTTGTTGAATTATTTTAAACATTAACTTGATATATGCATACCCTTTATATAACATAAATTGCATTATATAACATAAATTCTAATGATAAAGTATGCTTTATATTTGATATGGTCTAATTAGCACATCGTGACATTACTCAAATTTCTAAATAGTTTTGTAAAATTTAAAAAAAAATCAATGTGTGTTTTATATTTGATAAGATAATTAACACAGCGTCACATTACTCAATTTTCTAAATACTTTTGTAAAAATAAAAATTAAAAAAATAATCATTTAAAGTTTGGTCAGATACAATGTATATTCTTCTCCCACTACCAACATTAAATGTGCTTTTCACAAACATTATAGTCCATGTTATATATAGTTCAACTTGGGAATATATGCGAGTCTACCCTGTCGTTTACATTATGACCATTCTAATAAAGAATTGTTATAGTTATGGTCGTGCAGCCGATTATAATTACAAACTTTTTAATTATAAAATAGAAAGATATTTGTATTCTAAAAAATAAAATGTAATATGAAGATATTCCAGTAATACACAATTAATAATACAAATAGTTTAATTTAAGCTTTCGTTAAGGGTTGGTCTTTTATGTTCTCTAGTATATAAGTTATGTAAGGATATGGAGTATTATTTTATTCTAAGGGTATACACTTTAATAAAAAAAAGGTATAATTTTTTCAATAAAAAGGTACGAATATGAATATTATAAATGTTTGATTAAAAAAATTTAAGAAATTAATTATCACTTATTATTATAATATTATCATTAATTCATATCCGTATCACAAAATTCATTTTATAAAACAATTTCAAACAAGTTTTTTCCTTTTAAAAGAATCCATATTTCCATTCATTCTATAAAATGATTTCAAACAAGTTTTTCTTTTAAAAGAATCCATATTTACATGAATCCATATTTCCATTCATTTTATAACATGATTTTAAACAAGTTTTCCTTTTTGAAAGAATCTATATTTCCATTTATATTAGTTAAGTATAATTTCATTTTTTAAGCCCTAGTATGCCAATATTGTGTAGGATAGAAGCAGCACTGTCACTCTCATAAACTCTTTCATTCATTAAAAAAATAATTTAAAAAAAATATAAAAATATGATAAGACTTTAAAATGAATATTAATAAGAATATTGTGTAGGATAGCAGCACTGTCACTCTCATAAACTTTAGTTCATTAAAAAAAGTAAATAAAAAAAATTATAAAAATATGATAAGACTTCAAAATGAATATTAATGAGAAGATTAATGTTCACAGTTTTAGAACATATTAATGTTCACGTATTGTTTTAGCAGTTTTAGAACATAATGTTCACATATAGTTTCAGAACATTATTGAGAGAATTTTTGTTTATTAGTGACATCACATCGAAATCTCATTATCAATAATCCAAAAAATCATTTACTTTACTTTGTGATTATTATTATACTATAAAGTTAAAAGATTAAAACTGAATCAGATAAATATACGACGTAGGATTATAAATGATAATCAGACAGCTCACGTGGTCTAACGAATTGAAGATGTTTTGAATCGAACAATTTTATTTTCTTTTACTATTTAACTTTTTGTCGAACTATATACTTCCTCCGTCCGCTTCTAACCATTTTACTATTTTTGAAGTCCGCTTCAAATGTATCTATTTCTCATATTTAATAAAAAATACACAATATGGCCCACCATTTCCCTCTAATACAACTACCCACTAACATGTGCGTCTGGGCGCACGGAAGCACATTCCGTGTACCTTTAGAATTTTGTGTTAAATTGTATATCTTTAGTATAAAGATGTGTACCCTTTATTTTTTGAATAAAAATAAAAATATTAACGAAAAGTGTATACCCTTTAGAACAATATGGTGTACTCTTATTAATTAAAGTGTATACCATTTGGAACAAAATAATGTATCCTTATCAATAATACTAAATTCTAAAGGCGCACGGCATGCCCGGGCGCACGCTAGTCTCAATCTACTCCTTAATCTACGTACAAAAAGTAAATGGATACCTTAGAAGCGAAGGAAGAATGTTTTACAACTCAGTATCAGAACATGAAATTAACCACATGATAGAACAAAACTATTCATTGAAATTAAATAATTATTTTACAATAATTAATGTGCATATCATTATTTAGTAATTAATCATATCATATTAATATAAACAATAAAATATATTTTTATTAAATTTCTAATATACAGTGACACCGCTTGTTTTATCTTTTCGAGCGTCAAATTTAAAATTACTAATTTATCATTTTTGGTAGAAAGAGCTTTACATATCTTCATCATTCAAAACTAAAACAACTATACTCCTTCTCATATTAACATTTATGTTTTACATTATTGGTTCAAATTAAAATTTATATTTTCTTTTTTATTAAGTTAGACACACACAAAAAGACACACAATACTAATACAATTATCTACATCACTACATAGTATTATATTTCTTAATTCCGTTATAAATTACACATGAAATGTGAAAACTATGATGGAATGGAGAGACTAGGGAGTATTGCATTTTAATTCACATATATTTGCGTTGATAGGAGGGAATATTTTTTTACCCGTTAATTCTAATAATTCAATTAATGCAATAAATTTATCTGAATATAATTCATATAAACTCATAAATTCTAACATAATTCGTATAAGCTCATAAATTCTAATATAATTTAATTATATATATATATATATATATATATATATATATATATATATATATATATATATATATATATATATATATATATATATAATTCATCTCGTCAAGCACACGAGTTTTATACTAATGTTAAGTATATTATAGTAGAACTTTTCTCGTTTACGTGTCATTTTCAGAGTGCTCTAAAGTGGAGCGGAATTTTCTCAATTTTTTATTTTAATACTTTTTTTAATATTTTTATTATTTATCTTTAATTAACTTCCTTATTTTTAATATTTTCTTATTTAAATAATATATTTCTTATTTTTAATAATGAATCTTAATTAGGTAATAAATTCTAAAAAATTATAGAAATTAAAAACAAAATATTAATTATATATATCTTTAATATACTAAAGGAAAAATTTTGATGAGGTATCGTCATCAGAATTAATTTAAATTATTTTAATTAAAATTAAAATTAAAAATCTCAATTATTTTAATTATTAATTAAAATATAATGTAGATAAATACATATATTATTTTAAGATTTGAATATAATATTATCAAATAAAAAATAACTACTATTAAATAAAAATTAATATAGATAAATACATGTATTTATTTTAAGATTTAGAAAATATTCTCTCTAAACTTTTATTCATTTGTTCTACACATAATTATTCGTTATGACAAACAAAAGTTTTCTATTACTGTCACTCTTGACATTGCTCGGATTATCGAGTATCCGAGGTAATTGCTTTGCTTTTCTGATTTGTGTTTTTATTGTTTTCCTCAATATTTAAATTCTACTTTCTTAGTTAATCTTAATCCCACTTTTACTTTTTGGATAATTCTAGAGTGCGTATAAATTAAAAGTTAGTGGGTAGTTATTTATTTTAAATTTTTATTATTTTATTTTTCAATGGTGAAGATTAAATTAAAACTTAATTTAATGAGTAAAATCGTCCCATTACACCAGGTGCATACAAGTCGAGCTCTTAATTTTTTGGTATATTATTTAATAATAACCTTGCAAAATTAGGATTTAGTATTGGTTATTAGCATGTTACGAGGATGGTTGAACTCTATTTCCTGCATGGTGGTGTTTGAATTTGGTTTTTTTTTTTTTTTATGAATTTTGCAAAGGTTGAATTTCAAAGCAGCCAGAATTAAAGATGGACTTTCTATAGTTCGGAAGGTGATGTTGTTGGAGTATATAAGAGCATAGGGGGCGTCCCCAAGAGCATATTCATGGTTAATTTTATTATTTTTAACTAAATTTTTTATAATTTCTCTTTTAAATTATTTTTCTATTCTTTTTTGTTTTAATTTGAATTTTTTTATTAGTAATTTTTTTTTCATTTTTTTACATTATTAAATTTTTTTCATGATTAAAATTTTAAAAAAATTAAATTTGAATGATGTGTCTTCACATGAAATAATTTTAATTTTAATAATTACTAATTAATATTTATTGATAACTACATATTTTTTTTTAAGATTCAAATATTTACATGATTAGATCAAATAAAAATCAAATCAATTTTTATTTAGAAACATAAATAAATAAATAAACAATAAAATTTATTCTTCTCCACCAATATAATAAAACTCTTTATTCATTCATTCACATAAATTATTCACCATAACGAACAAAAAAGCTATCTTCACTTTTTAAAGATAGTTTTTCTTTCTTTTTATTTATTTATTTATTTTTTCAGTTTCTTTTTATATTTTGTAAATTCTATTTTTATGATTTTTTTGTTTTTATTTAAACTTTTTTTTTGTTTTTATTTTATTTTTATTTTTATTTTTAATTTTTTGGAGTTTCTCATGTAAATTTTTGTATAAATAATCTACTCTTCATCTATAAATAAAACTATTTATTCATTCATTATAAATACGTAAAGAACAAAAGTTTTTTTCAGGTTTCATCCTGAAGGAATTATCCATTTTTATTATTATTATTTATTTATCTTTTTTAATTTTTATTGATTAATTTCTTATTGTTTCTATATATTTTCAAAATTTCTCTTAATTATTTTTTTAAATTGTTTTAATTTTTTTTCAATTTTTTATGATATATTAATGTTTTTTTTGCGTTATTAATTTTTTTCATGTTAATATTATAATTTTTAAATTAATTTTGTTATTTTTTTTAACTTCATCGATTGATTTATATTTTTTTATTGATTAAATTTATTATAATTTTTTTCTTCAATGATTAAATTAGCATATTTAAAAAAAATTTGATTAAATTAATTATGCAACAACAATCCTAATGAAATTTGAAAAATCAATTCAATTTTTTTTTTAATTTTTTGGTAAATTAATTTAGGAACGAAATTAAGCTTTTACCAATGGAAATTCATATTTGCATGTATATAATTTGAATTTTACTCTTCAATATAAACATATATTATATTATAATTGAACTATATTTTTTAAAATTATTGAATAATTAGTTATATTACACTTGAATTATATTTTTTAAAATTGTAACTTTACAAATTCGTGTAATACATGGAATCCATACAAGTATATATATATATATATATATATATATATATATATATATATATATATATATATATATATATATATATATATATATATATATATATATATATGATAACAAATAAAAAATATGTATATAAAGTAGAATTTTTTTTAATTAAAAATATTTATCAAAATATTATTTAATAATATTCTTTTTTTATACATTGCCGTGAATCAAATAATTTATATGTTTTATTTAGAAAATAGCATATAAAATTTTAATATTTTATTTATTTATTTGGGTATCATTGATTAATTACTAAATTTTTAATGTAAATAAATTAATTAGTATCAAATTAAATCATATATAAAGGGAAAAAAATATTTCATATAATATTCTCACTCATCCCATTTATAAATAAGACTTTTTGATTAGACAAAAATTTGTGTACCTCGTGCGCCCAGATGCCGTTAGCATTAAATGGTGTACCCTTTAGTATAAGGACGTGTACCCTTTATTCCTGAAAAAATAAAAATAAATAAATAAAAGTATACCCTTTAGAACAAAGTTGTGTACCTTTATTAATTAAAGTGCATATTTTTAGAATAAAATATTGTACCCTTACACACTTTGTGCACCGTTGACACAAGAGATCAATTTGTACTAAAGGGTATATACTTTATTTATTTATTTTTATTCTTTTAAGAAAATAAAGAGTATATGTTCTTATGCTAAAGAGTACACCATTTAATACTAAAGGTATCTGGGTGCACGGTAGGCGCACAGTGTATTCGGGAGCATACAAGTTTTTTCGTTTTAATAAATACCGATGCTTTTTTATCAGCGCTTATTTATAAAAATTATTGGAATGAATAGGGTGAGGATCCATCTCAGAAAGTAAGATTGAGTAGACGATGTCACGCTAGTCTCACCCATAATCCATATTATTTTCAGGGTAAACGCAACTTTAAAATAATCTAAAGCTCTTTATTAACTAATAAATTAAAAAAATTAAGTAATGCTTGTGAGTTTTAATTTATTTAATAAGTTTTTATATTAAAAAAGTATTATTACATTTTATTAAATATATTATTTTATTTTTTATCTATATTATTAATTACTAATAAAATAATTTATTTTAACATTTTATTTCTTGTTAATTAAATATCACTTTTTATTAAAATATTATTAAATCATATCTATTCCAAATGAAATCTGTTTCATGAGAAGGGTATCACACATCAGAGGGAGAAACAATGTAAATGCATTATTGTTTATTTAAGAATTTTAGAAGAAAATACAAAGGAAATAAAGGGTGAATACACCTAATAATTATAGTGGTACTGTAACTGTGGATTTATAAATCTCTCCATTAAATTCCCTCAAATCCCTCATTCATATTTGGGTGTTATTTGAATGGATTTATAAATTCAAAATTTTAAAATATTTAATTTTAAATCATGAATATTTTTTTTTAAAATTTTAAAATATTTGAATGGATTTACTATGGATTCTCAACGGATTTTTTTTCCGTCGGTAAGTCCATCGGTATTTTGGAGGGAATAAATCCTGGATGATTACCGACGGATTAAATTCGTCGATAAATATATAAATTTTTATTTAAAGAAAATTAATTTTAGTTTTAAATTTATCGACGGATTTATCCGTAGGTAAATATATTAAATTTTATTTTTTAAAAAATTAAATTTAGTCTTTAATTAACCGATGAATGTTTTCCATCAGTAAATATATTAATTTTTATTTTAAAAAAAAATTAATTTTAGTCTTTAATTTACCGACAGATTTATTCCGTCGAAAAAAAATAATTTTAGTCTTTTATTTACCGACGAATTAATTTCGTCGGTAATTTAAAGATTAAAATTAATTTTCTTTTAATAAAAAATTTATATATTTACCGACGGAATAAATCGATCGGTAAATATATAAAATTTATTTAAAAATAATAATTTCAGGTACTGACGGAAACAATCCGTCAGCAAAATTTTGCAATTGTTTTATAAAATTTAATTGTTACTCTGGATTGATTATATATTTTTAATTTTAATTCAAATATTGACGGATATAATTCCGTCGTTAATCTTAAGAGTAATAAAATTAGGTATCACCTTCTAGTCACTCCATTAACTTGGGAAACGAGTTTGTGCCTTCTTCTCCCGATTTTTCCATCAGTCTGCCACTATCGCCGGCGGAAGTCGCTGCTTCTACTGCCGCAGGCCAAGAACGATGGCATTCCCCATCTACCTGAGCCTTCTCTCCCTCTCCTTCACTTTCCATTATTTCTCTTTCTGATTCTATCTCGTCTTTAACGTTTTTTCTCCACCAGCGAGGGCTTGTCGAGTTCACCAGGAATAGGTACTTCGACCACTCATGGCGAATACCTCCTGCCACCACCACCTGCCGGATGAAGAATCATTAGATAAGACACCAACTCTTGCCCTAATTTTCGTAATTCTTCTATTGGTATTTTGTAGCCCATATTTCGAGGACCCTCTGCTCGCGTTCACTGAATCGCGGGATGTTTCGAGGACATTCCTACATAGCATCTAACTCCTTAATTCTCTGGCCAAGAGGTATCCCTGCAATTCTTCTTTGCTAAACTAATTATAAATCTGTTGTTGTCTAATTTGTTTTCTCGAATTTTAATACACAATAAAAATAATTGATTATTGAGTTCATATGCTAATTAATAATTATAAGTACTCCATATAAGTCCTCTGACTAAGCACCGTGGAAGAACATATATATTATAAGTAGCAAAATAATATTTATTTAAAAGAAAGTTTTTGAATATAGTTTGTGGATTAATGATAAGCTCCACCAATTTTATAGTCACCAATTTATGGTATAATTGCTTTCATATAATGTCAATATTTCTAAATATATCCCATGGGAGTTAACTATTTAATTTTTAATATCTTAATAATAAAATTTTAACAAAAAATGATGAAGATTGATGATAAGCCTTAAATCTCTTTATTTAAAAGGATGTAAGTAGGAAAATAATTAAAAATTATTTAAAAAAAGGTAATATTAAAAGTGTTGATCGTATTTAATTCACTCAAATTTACTCAAAGTTTTAGTATTAGCTAATAAATAAGGGAGAAAACCAAAATGAAGTGAAATAGCTTGTCATTTTTAAATATTTCTTACAAATTAATTCATTAATTAATCCAAAGCTTACTTTTTGAGTTCACTTTTTGATTTCATGTGATAAGCTTACTTTTTTCAATAATTTTGTCAATTTGGAAGATTATATTTAATATGTTTTCTTGCTTTAAATAAATGCAAATGCAGAGTTTTAGTTTTGTTAATATATATTTTAGTTAATTAATTATGTATGCAAGATCATTAGTTAGAACTTTTAGAAATTTCCTGTGGGTAAAGAAGGTTAGAATGTGTGTTTGTGTGTGTGTGATTTAGTTGGAGATGCTAATGAATTGGAAAAATTCTTGTGGAGTATAGAAGAAGATATTGACATTATTTTGCTGGTTTTGCATAGAGGTGAGGTGGTGATACTATTAAAATTATTTTCATTGCTGCTTTTGTTGTGGAGCCTTTTTGGAACTGTATACTTTCATTGCTGCTTTTGTTGTGGCTCTTGCCAACAGAAAGTTTTGAACAGATTAGCCTAGCTACTGGTAAATGCCATGAATTGATTATGGTTGACCCTCCATCTGCTGTTTTTCCCTATGTATTTACTACACAAATGTGAAACTACAATTAAGAAGAATAGTTCAAAAATAGTATTTCTGATTTCGTGGTTTATTATTTGATTAGCCTATTTGAATTTATGAATTTTGAACATTTAATTCTTCAGTTTCTGTTACACATCCTCTGTGATCATGAAACTTGTGTTTTACTTACTGTTTGTTCCTCTTAAGAATTCTGATCATGTTGGTATTTTCAAACAAACTTATTTAGTGCTTGTTCTAGAATCTTCCTTGAAAATTTCCTCTACTTTTTCCTTTTTCTTTTTTAGTTTATTGATTCATTTAATTTTGATTAATTTTTAAGATTTATGTTGGTTGATTAAGGATTTTAGTTGACTTCCCTATAAATTGCAAAAAAAATTCTTCTTTTTGTTGTAAACAATAAATAAGACAGACTGCATCTCTTGATTGGGGCTGGGGTAACATGTAATCCTCCAGTCAGGCCCAGGGTAGTCTTTCTCTAATTGATGATAGAATTTGGCTACATAGATTGAAAATTAAATCATTTATTGTGTTAAAGCATAGTGCTTGAACAATGAAATGAGTTACATCTTTAGCTTTTTTCTGATACCAGTGAGATACTTTAATGGCTGAATTCATGTGGTCATCTCTCTGATACTTGAGATATAATTTTTCCTAAAGGCTGATTAGTATTTGAATTTTATTGTGAACTGGGATATGGAGTTATGGACCTAACAGTGAGCTACTGTGCTTGATGCATATGCTATGTGTAGATAATTTATAGGTTATAAGTTCATATGATGCATGTATATTTCAACTAGTGGTATTCTTACATTGTTATGAGCCAATATTTGTATCATGTTTTCCATGAGCTTTGGATCTTTCATTAAACTTTATTCTTCACTTCTTTGCAACTTGCTAATTTCCTTCTGCTCTCGTGCATACACACACTTAAATTTAGTGTTTTATTAGTTTAGTGCATGAACCAGGTTGGCATTGATTTATTATTTTCTGTGGTACTTGCTGTTAAAGAATTGCCATGTATGGTTGGATTCATTACTTGAACTCTTTCCAGTACACTATGAGTTTACTACAACATTATCTATCTAATTATCCGTACATGATATTTTTTTCCAGGATTTTTCTATTATTTTGGGCTATAACACAGCTTTGCTAGATTTAATCACTACAAGTAAATGTTGACTCTTGATCCATGTGAGATTGATTACATACAGTATTAGCATATAGTATAAGTATTAATGGTAGTTTACTCATCAATCTTACAGATAGTTTATCTTCCCAATTTTAGTTTATACCTTTTACTTACAAAATCTTCTCACACACATAAATGTTTTTTTTAATTGTTTTGGATTGCAGGACTAATTAAAAGCTGGCAGGTCAGTGAATGCATATTAGATTATTAGTTGTAGATAATTGGGTAGAATATACGAAGATTCATTAAAAGGGATAAATTCTTGGTGTGATTATGGTTAATTAATTGCTTTATGATTGTGGTATTGGGAGCTACTTTTTTTTGGATGGTAATAGTGCATTGTGTGTGTAGTGTGTGATGGCAAAGTATCAAGAAATAAGGAGGCATTTGGTTTATTAGGAGGAATCGAAATGAGAATAATAGTGTTAGTGATAAGGAATAGGAATGGGTTTGTGTTGTATAATTATGTTGTTTGGTCAATAGTAAAGAATCACTATCATAGTTATTGATTTTGTTTGGCATGATCAAATTTTATAATAATTTTTTTCATAATTTTTTATGGGCAAGAGTTCAGTTAAATGCATTGCGTGGTCTTACTTGTGAAGTAAGTGGTCTTTATATTGACTCTTAAGTGGGATAAGTTTGTGGTTTCTCAACACTTCATGATTGCAGGTCTGTGGTGGTTTCAGCTGCTCTCCTCAGGATATTTGGAAAGGATGTTGCTGAACGTCCTCTAGTGGCTACTAATAAAGAAAATCAGGGGAAAAGTAAGAACCCAAGTTGTGTTTGCACCTAGAAAAATATGATGAAATTTCTTGGTGTAAATAAGTTGTTTCTGACATATATATTAGATATTTTGTATTAAGGATTTGGTAGAATTTGATATTTTGTGGCGAATTTGGATTTTTATTTGAAGTTGTGGAGATTTTATATTAGATTGTGATTTGAAGGTTTATTTAATTACAATTTTTATTTATTTATCAGGTATTAATATTAATTTAAAATATATAATACAAATATAATAATATTTAACGACGGAATATATTGGTCATTAAATCTCACTTTCTACATTTCTGTCAGCAAATTCGTCGCTAAATTATATTTTATATGAAAAACATTTTATTTACCGACGAAAAAATCCATCGGTATAATATTTCATCGGTAATTCCGTCGCTAAAAGAAGTTTTCATAATTCAGTATTTTGTATTTACCGATGGAAGAATTCGTCGGTATAATATTCCGTCGGTAATTCCGTCGCTAAAAGAAGTTTTTATAATTCCATATTTTGTATTTAGCGACGAATTTTTTCGTCGGTAATTTATTCTGTCGGTAATTCCGTCGCTAAAAGAAGTTCTATTTGACACAATATTTTGTGCTTAGTACGGATATTTTCGTCGGTAATTCCGTCGCTATTTTTTTGGTTTCCGACGAACTTGAGTTGCATAATTACCGACAAATATTTTTATTTACCGACGAAAAATTTCGTCGGTATTTACCGATGGATTTAAAAATTCATCGGTAAATAATTACCGACGCTCGATATAGCGACCATTCGATTTCCGTCGGTAAATTGATTAACGACGAATTTTCCTAACATTAGCGATGAAAATTTCCGTCACTAGTCTCACAGTTTCTTGTAGTGAAATGAATTTTAAAATCATTACACAAACTATATTATTTGAAATCATTTCAATGTGTAATTGATATATTAATATGTTTTCTATATAAAATATATAAAATTAATAAATTAATTTAAAAAATATTTTTTAATTTTCTTTTTAATTTTAACCCCTATAACCCAATCCCACCCACCTCAGCCCCCACCACAACCATCCCCTTCCCCCACTCCAAAAATTATTTTTAATAAAAATTTAATATTCAATATAATAAAAATATTTCGGTCCAGCCTATTCCCAAGTCCCACCCAATCCCCTACCACCACCACAACCACAACCCCACCCCCCACCCCCCTCCCCCAAAATTTATTTTCATTTTTTTCAAATAAAATTTTAAATTTAAATATTTAATATAATAAAAATATTTTCACCCATCCTACCCACCCAACCCCCCCTTTACCCCACCCTCCCTCCCTCCCTCGCACAAACCGACCTCCTCCACCCCCTCCTCCCACACCTACCAAAAATAATTTTTAAAATAAAATTTTAGATTTTAATATTTAATATAATAAAATTTTATTATTTTTATTTATCATATATAAAATTTTATTTTAAAAATGTAAATATAATTATTAAACTATGGATTTGAAAATTCATTCATAAATTCATAATAAATAATGTAATTCAAATAAATTAATTTAAAATTCATTCATTTTCAAATTAATTGGATTTGTAATGACTTAATACAAACACAATCTAAATAAAATATATAATTATTTCATATGAAATTAATAAATAGTTTAATAGAATGAATATCACTTTTTATCGAATAAATATTATTTTTATTAAAAATATCATCACTTTTTATTTATATTTATCGTTTTTCTATGATGTATATCACTTGCTACTAAAAAATATTTCTTTTTATCCGTTCTACAAATTATATTTGAGATAATTAATTAAATGGATATTTATTATAAAAAAAATGTTCATATATCACTTTTTCTTTAGTTATATATCACTTTTTATTATTCTCATGAAATTCTCTTATAAGATTATTTATCACTTTTTTTTATTAAAAATATTATCACTTTTTATTTATCTCATTATATATTTTTTAGATGGTTATAACTTTTTTTTTCTTAATGACTATCACCCTCTAAAAAAATATTATCTTCATCTTTTAAATTTATTTTAATTTTTTTAGAAAAATAAATAGAGAGTACTTATATAAGAAAATATTTTTTTATTTAACATAGTCTTTTTTTTAATTTGAAAAATATATTATACTGAAATAAACTAATGGTAGAGATTAGAATTTTTCTTTTTAAAAAAATGAATAAAAGGCGCATATAACATTAACTAAATAGTTTATTGGCAGTGGAGTAGTTAATTCAATTTTTAACGAAACATGAATGAGAGTTTACATAACTTCTCGCGAGTCAAGTAGCGGGTTGGTGAGATCCTGATAATTTCTATGAGATGACATTATACAAGTTTTTCTTATAATTATAATAAAATCACTATTTTATGTGGAACTTTTTTAGTACCTGATGATAATCAGTTCTTAATCTTAGCTTAGATGATAATTGAGATTGATTAAATACAAAGGATATTCGGAATGATCAGTCGAGCTGTTAATTAGATAGGATAAGGAGTAGCGTAGCTAGCTAGTTGCACGTAAATTAAGTCAGAGAGTTGGCATAGTGTCCACTACTTGTCCAATTTTTCAATTGAAATTCTATGTACACAATGTGGGGGCTATTTATAGGCAAAAAAGCCTAGGGAGTATAATCATTAGGTCTATAGTCATAGACCCCTAGCCTTCATGAGTCAGCACCCACTTATGTTGCCAAACCAGCCAGCTGCCACCTAAGCCTGGACACGTGGCGCGATAGTATTCAGTATAGTTTACATGATTCAGTCGAGGTGAGCCATCTTAACTAGTCAAGCCGAGTTGAACCACCTGAGCTGAGGTCGATTGGATTGAACAAGCAGATCTGACCTAGTCGAGCTAGGCCAGCTAGGCTGAACCAGCCGGACTGGGCTACCTGAGCTGGGGTTGATTGTGTTGACCAAGTAGAGCTAAACTAGCTGAGCCGGACCACCTGAGCTGAGGTCGATTGTGTTGAGCATGATGGGCTGAACTAGCCGGGCTAGGTCAGCTAGGCTGAGCCAACTGAGCTGGACCATAGATTGAACGGAAGGTCTCTTACTCGAACAGCCTTGCGCAGTCCCACCGTTTTGAGCATAACTTTCACATTGGTACTCCGATTTGAGTGATTTTTGCGTCAAAACGATCCTCTCTTATGTGGCTTTCTAACCATATAGGATATGACCAGTTTGGAATCCCACATGAAGACAGAAAGATTAAGAAAGATGAGGGTGTGTTTATTTAGAATTTGTGCATAAGTTGCTCCTTTTCTCGAACTATACACCTATGCACCATTTTCCCTTTAAGCCTAGGGTTGAGCTTGCTGAAGTGCTTGAGAAGATTTCATGGATTATCTAAGTTAATTCGAGTTGCATCGTATACCCAGATTAATATTCAATTAATCCGAGTAATTGCATAGTTAATTGCACCTTATCCATACAAGCTCCTGAAGTCGAGCCCCGAAGTGATTCGGGGGTTGAGTTCACCATATGAATAAGGTGATGAAAATAGCTCCCGAAACATACCCTTGGGGGAGGTGATGGATTCCAAGTGGAGATGTTGAAAATTAGCTCCATGTGGAAGTGAAGTCTAGCTCCAGGTGGAGGTGATATCTAGCTCCAGGTGGAGGTGATAAACTCCTAGCAGAGGTAATGAAGTCTAGCTCTAGGTGGAGGTGATGGACTCCAGGTGGAGGTGATGAACTCCCAGGTGGAGGTGATGAAGTCTAGCTCCAGGTGGAGGTGTTGAAGACTAGATTCTGGTGGAGGTGATGTTTAGCTCTAGGTGGAGGTGAAGTCTAGCTCCAGGTGGAGGTGATGAACTCCAAGTGGAGATGATGAAGAATAGCTCCTGGTGGAGGTGATGAATACCCCGGTGGAGGTAATGTCTAGATCCGGTGGAGGTAAAGTCTAGCTCCAGGTGGAGGTGATGTCTAGCTCAGGTGGAGGTGATGGACTCCAGGTGGAGGTGAAGTCTAGCTCTAGGTGGAGGTGATGAAGACTAGCTCCAGGTGGAGGTGATGAAGACTAGCTCCTGGTGGAGGTGAAGTCTAGCTCCAGGTGGAGGTGATGAAGACTTGCTCCTGGTGGAGGTGAAGTCTAGCTCTAGGTGGAGGTGTAGAGGTGATGAACTCCAGGTGGAGGTAATGAAGATTAGCTCCTATTGGAGGTGAAGTCTATCTCCAGGTGGAGGTAATGAACTCTAGGTGGAGGTGATGAAGATTAATTCCTGGTGGAGGTGATGAACTCCCAGGTGGAGGTGATGAAGTCTAGCTCCAGGTGGAGGTGATGAACTGCCAGGTGGAGGTGATGAACTCCAAGTGGAGTTGAAGAAGATTAGCTCTTAGTGGAGGTGATGAACTCCCCGGTGGAGGTGATGAAGTCAAGCTCCAGGTGGAGGTGATGTCTAGCTCCAGGTGGAGGTAAAGTCTAGCTCCAGGTGGAGGTGATGTCTAGCATCAGGTGGAGGTGATGGACTCCAAGTGGAGATGATGAACTCCAAGTTGGAGGTGAAGTCTAACTCCAGTTGGAGGTGATGTTTAGCTCCATGAGGAGGTGAAGTCTAGCTCCAGGTGGAGGTGATGAAGGCTAGCTCCAGGTGGAGGTGATGAAGACTAGCTCCTGGTGGAGATGAAGTCTAGCTCCAGGTGGAGGTGATGAACTCCAGGTGGAGGTGATGAAGATTAGCTCCTGGTGGAGGTGAAGTCTAGCTCCATGTAGAGGTGATGAAGATTAACTCCTGGTAGAGGTGATGAACTCCCAGGTGGAGGTGATGAAGTCAAGCTCCAGGTGGAGGTGATGTCTAGCTCCAGGTGGAGGTGAAGTCTAGCTCAAGGTGGAGGTGTTGAAGACTAGCTCCCGGTGGAGGTGAAGCCTATCTCCAGGTGGAGGTGATGTTTAGCACCAGGTGGAGGTGAAGTCTAGCTCCAGGTGGAGGTGATAAACTCCAGGCGGAGGTGATGAAGACTAGCTCCAGGTGGAGGTGAAGTTTAGCTCCAGGTGGAGGTGATGGAGACTAGCTCCTGGTGGAGGTGAAGTCTAGCTCCAGGTGGAGGTGATGAACTCCTAGGTGGAGTTGATGAAGTCTAGCTCCAGGTGGAGGTAAAGTCTGGCTCCAGGTGGAGGTGATGGACTCCAGGTGGAGGTGATGAAGACTAGCTCCAGGTGTAGGTGAAGTCTAGCTCCAGGTGGAGGTGATAAACTCCAGGCGGAGGTGATGAAGACTAGCTCCTAGTGGAGGTGAAGTCAAGCTCTAGGTGGAGGTGATGAAGACTAGCTTATGGTGGAGGTGAAGTCTAGCTCCAGGTGGAGGTGATGTTTAGCTCCAGGTGGAGGTGATGTCTAGCTCCGGTGATGAGGTATATATATATATATTCGAAATTTCCTTGGTATTTGGCGCATCCACACTTTGGCCCAATGGGAAAGAAACACTAGTTTCTTCTTCCCCTATATAAATAGGACTTTACTCCTTCACTTTTTCATTCTTTGTCTTTTTTCTCTCCTTCTCTTCTCTCTCATTTCTTTCCCTTCTAGGGTTTCCTGATACTTCTTCTCTTCTTTCTCCTTATCTTTTTATTTTTATTTATCTTCTAAAGTAAGGTACAGCTTGGGTGAGGGGAAGTTCTGCTGGAAGGCAGATTTGTTGTGGTCGAGCCCTGACGCGGGTCATCCTTGGGTTTTAGTGCTTCAATTCCACCGTAAGTGCTTTGATCTCTCTTTCATTCTTACTTACGTCAAATAATAGCGAGAACAGTTGTGTAGGAGGGGAAGAATTTAGATAGCCTAGGCCAACCTTGTTTCAATTGAGAGATGAACCTATTGATGATCCATTGAGCATGTTACCACTGGATGTTGCACCCCTTACTGTAGTGCCTCACATAGATTGTGTAGGCACTTCAATATCTGGAACCATATCCAGTAGGACTATTGATGGGGATTTTAGACGCCCTCCAATCCGTCATGGAGTAGATATAGTTAGTAATGAAAATTTGACTGAGAATGAGGCTAATCGTTACCCTACAATAGTAACGGAGGGTGATTTGTGTGAGTGGAGGAGAATGTTTGAAATACCCGAGGATGTGAGGCTTATAGTACCGGACTCGATTGAACGAGCTGACCTTCCTCCCTTCGGGTGCATTAGTGTTTATTATTCTATGTTGAAAGCTGGACTTCGATTCCCCATTCCTCGTGCAATAAGCGAGGTATTTAAGCAATGTGGCTTAGCTCCATCTCAGCTTACTGTGAAGGGTTGGTTTAAACTGGTAGGCATGATGATTCTTTTCAAAGATAAGTTTAGATACCCGACACCGTCAGAAGTGAACTTCATGGTTACACTTAAGCGGGATTCGAATAGGAGAGGATTTTATTACCTAAGCCCCCGACCGGGTCGAACGAGCTTAGTGCTTGGGTCTGATTCCTCCCTTAAAAAATGAAAGCACAAATGGTTCTTTGTTACTGGTAATTGGATGACCAGAGAAGGGGAGCCCGATCTAGATCCTCGAGTATCAATTCCGACCGAGTTCCATGCTTTTACACGTAAGCTGCATTTATTCTTTGTTCAAGTTTCTTTTATATTAACATGTTAATTCTTATCTTCTTTTGCAGCTCCTTCGCCTCCGTTGGAAGAAGAATTGGAGCCGGATTTTTACACCGCGCTTGTCTTTGTGGAAGGTAAACCAGCAAGTGACAGATCATACAACGTTGTTTCAAGTCGAGCGAGCTTGATAAAGGCCGGTCTATTTCAAGGGGCACCTCCAAACTTATATTCATCAGGTAAGCAATTTGTAGATTAGCTCTTGTTTTGTCTATCTGCTTAGCTTCTTATTCATTTTTCCTTCAAAGATTCATTGTCAGCGCCCGCGATGAAATTTATAGAGCAGGTGAAGCAGAAAAAGAGTGGGGACACCTCTAGTTCTGGTGCTCAAGTACTTAGAGAGACATCAACATCAACTCAACCAGGGCGTCCTCTAGCTCCACTCGTGTCTCGTGATAAAGACTCATTTTTACCTCTATAAGGGGACCACCAAAAGAAGCGTGCAACTGATAGTTTGCGTCAATATGTTGAACGTCGCAAGAAACTTAGGATTGACGAGAGATCCACTGTCAATGCTAGTACTAAGGTGGCCGTGCCGGAAGAGAGAGCTCGAGGAAATTTTCTCTTTTCTTGGATGGGATTCAATGAAAGCGGTGGACCCTGCTAATAAGCATATAGGCTTGCCGGGCGAGGTGTTGAACTATTTGAAGTCAGCTTCTCCTTCCTCAACTTCAACACCATTGCCAGCTCATATTGCAGAGGCGATGACAGTATTTCCTAGAGCCTGGACGAAGGAAATGGCGACTTGAGTACCCAAACTTAGAGCGGTAGATTCCAGCATGACAGCTCTGACTTATTTTGGCAAAGCATTGGGGATAATGACTGATGTCGCAGGGCAATGCTACAAGCAGGAGGATGAGATTTCTAGGTTGAGGTCTGAATCTAAGACCATCGAAGATTTAAAATCCGAGATAAAAGCATTGAAGGTTGAGAGAAACAAACTAAAAGAGGAGAACCAGCTTATCTCCACTCAGCACTCAAATTTGATAGCATCTCAGGAGTCAATTACCAAGGAGTTGGAGGCCACTAAGACTCAATTGCAGCAGGCTAATGCTCGGATTGTTGCCATAGAGAAAGAAACAGAGGGGAAAATTGCTGCAGCTAGAGCAGCAGCTGATGCGGTGGTGGAGGAGAGGGAAAAGGCAGTAGTTAAGGACTATTAAGATAACAGATTGCCTGATTTTGGTTTTAAGAGTTATATGATGGCCTTCACAGCTGCAGCGAAGGCACTTTTAGAGAACATCCCTGATTCTGAGCTTGAACTATTACGCAATAATTTGCGAACTTTTATTTGCGAGAATCCTCTGAGCCCGGATAATGACTTGAAACTTGAATTTGTGCCCCTTGGTACTGAGCATGATTTCCTTATATCTCCCCGGGTAAATGAAAAGGATGTTCGTATGGTATCAATGGAGCTGGAATCCATCTTGACAGCAAATCCCACACCACTATGAGCGGGTAATATTGGAGTAGAAAATGAAGAGTATGATCCAGTTAACCTTACGATGTAGTTGTAGAGTTAATTAGTTGGACTATTTCATAACTCTTAACTTGTTATCACCTTTGCATAACCTTTTCCATGTAAAGGCTTATTAGTAGGACTTTTGTTGAACATTTTGTGCTCAGTAACTTCTTCCTGAGTGGGAAATTGAATTTATTTTTCATGTTTGATTGACCTGTTCTTGTGTACCTCGACATTCATTCAACTTAGGTTGAGACTAGCTTGACTCATCTATGGATATTATCGAAGTGTTCGACTTAGATCGAGGTTACCTCGATTCATCTGCGAACTTGAGTTGTATTGAGTTCGGATAATGGTTGTTACTACCCCAACTTAAGTTTAAATCAAAACAACTTGTGGGATTTCACAACCTTACCGAATCTCAGAGCTTAGTTAGTAGGTCGGAACCTGACTAACAAGCTATAATCGGTGCCAGGTCCATGAGCTTACTTAGTATATTGATATCTCCATAGTCATAATAGTATGGAAATATCGTAGTCGTTTCTTCACCAGTTAAGCTAATATATCACGGATAGCTCAAGCTGATACGAACAACTTTTAGTAATTTAAGCCAAGCTAAAATATAATTTTTGGGGAAACAATTAGCAAAGCTGATATAAAAGCGTCTGAATGTTTATCAGTTAAGCTAAATTATAGATGTTAAGAAAAATAATTTGCTTGGCTGATATAAGCATGTTAGGATTTTTTTCAACTAGGCTAAAATTTTACTTTTGGAAAGATAATTAGCAAGCTGATGCGTGAACGTGTATAAATGATCAGTTAAGCTGAACGTTAATTTATGAAAATTAATCAGCTAGGTTGAAACGTGAACTTGGGGATATTATCAGCTAAGCTGAATATTAGTCTGTGAAAATTAATCAGCTAGGCTGAAACATGAAATTGGATAAATTATCAGCTAAGCTGAATCATGAACTTGGATAAATTATCAGCTAAGTTGAATATTAATTTTTTGAAAATTAATGCTAAGCTGAAACATGAATTTGGATAAATCATCAACTAAGCTGAATATTAATTTTTGAAAATTAACCAGCTAGGCTGAAACATGAAATTTGATAAATTATCAGCTAAGCTGAATATTAATTTTTGAAAATTAACTAGCTAGGCTGAAACATGAAATTGGAAAAATCATCAGCTGAGCTGAATATTAATTTTTGAAAATTAATCAGCTAAGTTGAAACATGAAATTGGATAAATTATCAGCTGAGATGAATATTAATTTATAAAAATTAACCAGCTAGACTGAAACATGAAATTCAATAAATTATCATTTGAGCTGAATATTAATTTATGAAAATTAACCAGCTAGGCTGAAACATGAAATTGGATAAATTATTAGCTAAGCTGAATATTAATTTTTGAAAATTAATCAGCTAAGCTGAAACATGAAATTAGATAAATTATCAGCTAAGCTGAATATTAATTTTTGAAAATTAATCAGCTAGGCTGAAACATGAAGTTGGATAAATTATCGACTAAGCTGAATATTAATTTTTGAAAATTAATCAACTAGGCTGAAACATGAAATTGGATAAATTATCGGCTAAGCTGAATATTAATTTTTGAAAATTAATCAGCTATGATAAAACATGAATTTAATGGAATTAGCAGCTAAGCTGAATAATAATTATCTTTTTACTCTGAAATTATTCTGATGACGTGATATGTAAAATTTGGGAACTTATTTATTTGGAAAACTACAAAATGACTTGATGTATTACCTTCGAGAATTTTGAGAACATCGCTTATGTGCACTGGATTATATAGCTTAGCTGCTGAAACTTGTGAAGAGCTGAGCTGATAACTTTGGTGAGGGACCAGCTCAGCTACTGAAACTGGTCGAGCTGAGCTGCTAACTTTTGGGAAGTACCAGCTCAGCTGTTGGCACTGGTAAAAGTCCAGCTAAACAGATTACTGTGGTGAGGTAGCAGCTCAGCTGCTGAAACTGGTCGAGCTGAGTTGCTAACTTTTGTGAAGAACCAACTCAGCTGTTGAAAATTGTGACGACGAGAGGAGCTGATAATTTTGGTGGGGTACCAGCTTATCTACTAAAACTGGTGAAGACGAGATGAGCTGATAACTTTGGTTAATAATCAGTTCAGCTGTTGACACTGGTGATGATCGAGTTGAGCTGCTAACTTTGGTGAAAAGCCAGCTCAGCTGCCGAAACTGGTAAAGGTCGAGCTGAGATACCAACTCAGCTGATGAAACTGGTGAAGGTCGAGCTGAGCTGCTAATTTTTTGTGAAGTACCAACTCAGCTGTTGCAACTAGTGAAAGTCTAGCTGAGCTGATAACTGTGGCGAGGTACCAGCTCAGCTGCTGAAACCGGTGTAGGTCGAGCTGAGCTGATAACTTTGGTTAGGTACCAGCTCAACTGCTGAAATTGGTGAAGGTCGAGCTGAGCTGATAATTTTGTGGCTGCTGAAACTAGTGAAGGTCGAGCTGAGCTGCTAACTTTTGTGAAGAACCAGCTCAGTTGTTGAAACTAGTGAATGTCTAGCTGAGCTGATAACTGTGGTGAGGTACTAGCTCAGCTGCTAAAACCGGTGAAGGTCTAGCTGAGCTGCTAACTTTTGTGAAGAACCAACTCAACTGTTTAAACTAGTGAAAGTCTAGCTGAGCTGATAGCTTTAGTTAGGTACCAGCTCAGCTGCTGAAATCGGTGTAGGTCGAGCTGAGCTAATAACTTTGATTAGGTACCAGCTCAACTGCTGAAATTGGTGAATGTCGAGCTGAGCTACTGAAACTAGTGAAGGTCGAGCTGAGCTGCTAACTTTTGTGAAGAACCAGCTCAGCTGTTGAAACTAGTGAATGTCTAGCTGAGCTGATAACTTTAGTTAGGTACCAGCTCAGCTGCTGAAATCGGTGTAGGTCGAGCTGAGCTGATAACTTTGGTTAGGTACCAGCTCAACTGCTTAAATTGGTGAAGGTCGAGCTGAGATGACAATTTGGTGAGGTACCAGCTCAGCTGCTGAAACTAGTAAAGGTCGAGCTGAGCTGCTAACTTTTGTGAAGAACCACCTCAGCTGTTGAAACTAGTGAAAGTCTAGATGAGCTGATAACTGTGGTGAGGTACCAGCTCAGCTGCTGAAACCGGTGTAGGGCTGAGCTAATAACTTTGGTTAGGTACCAGCTCAACTGCTGAAATTGGTGAAGGTCGAGCTGAGCTGATAATTTGGTGAGGTACCAGCTCAGCTGCTGAAACTAGTGAAGGTCGAGCTGAGCTACTAATTTGGTGAGGGACCAGCTCAGCTGCTGAAACTGGTAAAGGCGAGCTGAACTGATAACTTTGGTCAGGAACCAACCCAGCAATAATGATCTTCAAACAACTTCTTCGTATAAAAGTCTTTTTTATTCCCATATTTACAACGTGTATGTACATAATCAGACTTACTAGCTAGGCTGACTAGCTTATATGTACAGACAAATCTAACATATATGTACATAGTCAGACTGACCTATTTTACTGGTAGTAGAGCTTCAAGTTTTGCGCATTCCACGGATACTTCTCTCTTCTTCCATCTAAACCTTGTAGTTCATACGCCCCATTTTCAAGCTTAAGAGAAACTTGATAAGGGCTTTCCCAATTTTGCCCAAAAACACCTACTCCAGGCTGAAGAACTCGTCGGAGGACCAAGTCCCCTACTTGAAACTTACGCAGCTTAACCTGTGAGTTGTAGTACTTCTCAGCTCGCTGCTTGAAGTTTACATTCCTCAAATTAGCGTCGAGCCTTTTCTCTTCTAGCATATCAAGCTCAGCTCGTATTGCCTCTTCATTGTATTCCTTTTCGTGTGTAATAAACACGATAACTAGGCTCTCCAATTTCTACTAGTACAATAGCTTCGGTACCAAAAGTAAAAGAGAATGGAGTTTCTCCGGTGGCTGACATTGCTGTCGTTCGATAAGACCATAATACCCCAGGTAGCTCATCTGACCAATTTTCTTTTAACCCTTCTAGTCTTGATTTAAGGGTGTGTTTGATAACCTTGTTTACCGCTTCTACCTGACCGTTGGATTGCGGATAATATGGGGTGGGGAACTGTTTTTTTATCCCGAGGTCAGAATAAATTGTTTGAAGCTTAGGTTAGCAAACTGCTTACCGTTATCTGTCACAAGTGCATAAGGGATACCAAATCTGCATATAATATTCTTCCAGACAAAGTCAGACATCCTTTTTTCCCTTACGGTGGCAAGTGCTTCCGCTTCTATCCACTTAGTGAAGTAATGAACGACTACAACTACAAATTTAACTCCACCCATGCCTAGTGGAAAGGGCATAATGATATCCATGCCCCACTTAGCAAAAGGTCAAGGGCTGATTACTGAAATTAATTCTTCTGGGGGGCTGCAGTGGACGACTGCAAACCGTTGACATCTTGGACATGCCTTTGCATACTTGATGGCATCCTTCTTAAGCGTTGGCCAAAAGTAACCCTGTCGAATCACTTTGAAAGGAAATGTCTGACCGCTGGTGTGATTTCCACAAATTCCTTCTCGTATCTCAGCTAAGACATATTGGGCTTCTTCTTCTGTCAAACATTTCAATAGAGATAACGAATACCCTTTTTGTACAAATGACCATCAAGAAAAGTGTATATAGCTACCTGAATTCTAAGCTGACGAGCTTGAACCTTGTTTGATGGTTCTTGCCCATCTTTCAAAAAGTTGATGATCTCCGTCATCCATGAGGTAGGTGGAGGATCCACCTGGCACACTTCTTCAAAGTCTAGCGTGGAGCTTTCCATCTTGGTGATGTTGATGGAATTGAGTAATTCTGCTCCCTCAGATGTAGCCAGCCGAGCTAGAGCATCTGCTAACGTGTTCCTTGATCGCGGTATCTACTCGAGATACACTTGATGAAATTTGCTAAGATACACAGCTACTAGACGCTGGTACCTGCTCATCTGCTCGTCTTTTGCTTCATACTCACCACTTACCTGATTCACAATAAGTTGTGAATCACTGAATATTCTCAGCTCGGTGATACCCATTGTAAGTGCCATTTTCAGCCCCTGGATTAATGCCTCATATTCTGCTTCATTGTTTGTTACAGAGAAATGAAATTGCATTGCTGAGCAGAACAACTGCGACATAGGACTTGCAAGGACTATTCCTGCTCCTGCTATAGTGTTGGTAGATGAACCATCTACATACATATACCATGGCTTACTTGGTTCTTGATGAATAATTTCTGGGAAAGTGAGCTCCACAATAAAGTCAGCCAAAGCTTGACCCTTTATAGCAGTCCTAGGTGCGTAGGTGATGTCAAATTGACCGAGCTCCACTGCCCACTTTAAAAGACGACCTTCTGAGTCTTGTCAATGCAGGATTTACTTGAGTGGAAATGTTGTCAAGACTTCAATTTGATGCTAAAAAAAGTAAGAGCAAAGCTTCCTTGCACACATTACTATAGTCTAAGCTAATTTTTCCATGATAGGATATCGGTACTCAGCGTCACGAAATGCTTGGCTCACTAAGTAAATTGGTTGTTGTATTTTACCTTCATTATGCACAAGTACCGCACTCATTGCCACTTCCGAAACTGCCAAATAAAGGTTTAGCTTTTCACCAGGGCCCGATTTTGACAAGATTTGATTATTAGAAAGATATTCTTTAAGGTTCTCAAAAGCACTCTAGCAAGCCTTGGTCCACTTAAACTTAACTCTTTTTATTGTATCAAAGAAAGGCTTGCATTTATCTATGGCTCGGGAGATGAAGCGATTAAGTGATGCAACTCTGCCCGTAAGTTTTTGAACTTCTCTCTTATGTCGTGGAGGTTGCATATCCATGATTGCTTGGATTTTTTGAGGATTGACTTCCATCCCTCGCTGGCTAACCATGTAGCCTAAGAACTTGCCTGAGCTAACTCCAAAAGAACACTTTTTGGGGTGAACTTCTTGTTGTAATATCTCAAAATGCTAAATGCCTCATTGAGATGCCCAACATGATCTGACCTCTCATGGCTCTTCACGAGCATGTCATCCACGATACTTCTATGGTCTTACCTAGCTGACTGGCAAACATCTTATTTACTATGCGCTGATAAGTAGCACCTGCATTCTTTAATCCAAACGGCAAGCGGAGGTAGCAATACAAACCTCTCTCAGTCATGAAGGTGGTATCTTCTTGATCATCTAGATGCATAGGAATCTGATGATAACCAGAATATGCATCCATGAAGGTCATTAGCTCATGTCCTGCAGTCGCATCAACAAGGTGGTCGATGTGGGGTAACGGAAAACTATCCTTTGGACAAGCCTTGTTGAGATAAGTGAAGTCTATACACAACCTCCAGCTGCCATTTGGCTTTCATACAAGTACGGGGTTGGCTACCCAATTTGGATAATAAAACTCCCGAACTATATTGCTCCCAAGTAACTTCTTGACTTCCGACTACAAGACATCATATTTTTTGGGATTGAACTTGCGGCGCTTCTGATGAACTGGCTCCAAGCTAAGATCCATATTCAAGTAGTGGCAAGCACGTCGCGGGTCAATTCTATTCATATCTGGTCTCCATGCAAAAACATCTAAGTTTTGCTTCAAAAATTCAATCAAAGCAGATCTGTGGGGCTCATGTAACTCAGATCCAATTTTATAACTCGAGCTTAGGGCAATTTGGATCCACCCTGATAGTTTCGATCTTCTCAACAGGTGTAGCATGTTGCTTCTTTGATTTCCATCTCAGGTCAATTTCTCCCTTAGGTCTTATATCCTCCTCCATAAGTTCGAAGGCGATCCTTGGATCAGGGTCTTGAGGTGGTAAGACATGAGGTGAGTTTCTTCCATCTATATCCATCGGATGTAGTCCAGGATCTTGAGCATCAGCTAGTAGTCCCATTACTAAGTTCTCATCAATCTCCATCATGTGTATGGATGAAGAGCGTAGCATATATGCACATTCTCTAGCCTTTCTCTAATCTCCTTTGAGAGTAGCACATCCTCTGTTTGCACACAGAAATTTGATGCATTAGTGATAGGTGGATACAACTACCTTGAAGGTGTTTAAAAATATCCGTCCAAAGATGCAATTATAAGTTGAAATCCGGCTAACCACTTTGAAAGTAAGCACTTCGACGCGTCTATGTTGTCCATCTGTGCTCTCCAGCTCTACTGCTAGATCGATCTGACCTAGTGGTATGGTGATAGCATCACCGAATCCTATAATATTGTCATGACATGGACGGATATACTTTTCATAGTCACCAAGCTTTTCCAAGGTAGTAGCAAATATTACATTTGTATAGGACCCAATATCCACCATGATGCGATGCACTTTGACTCCCATTATAATAGCATTGATGACTAAAGAGTCATTCTGAGGGTACAAGATTTCTGCTCTGTCTTCCTCGCTGAAGGAGAGCATACTTTGTGTTCCACTTGTTGACGCTATATCACACATTTGGTGTTTATTGTCAAAAGCGCGCATCTCTTCCTTCCTTTTCTTCTTAGGCAATCGGGAAAACGACTGAGCTCCACCAATGAAAGTGTCAGTATCAAATGATCTTATCATCAAAAAAATTTTTCCTCGCTGTTCTGCGATAGGTGGTGGTGGTAGCGCTGGATTGTTCATTGCTTGTCGCTTGTTTTCTTCCCAGTCAGCCTCTTTTGCCTTAACAATATTGTCATACTTCCTTTTAGGACCCTGAACTAAATCCTCCAGCTTTCCATCTTCATATAACTTCCATAACTCAGCAATTAGATCGTGACACTGATCTGTATCATGCCCAATTGATTGATGGTATCAGTAATAGTGTCGCTTGTTGAGCTTAGCTTCTTCAGCTATCATCTTGTGCGGTGCTCTTAACATATTTTTGTCCTTGATTTGGTAATAGATCTGTTCAGGGGTGAGGTTTAATACCTCATGCATCTCTTGCACCTGTTCTGTATCTGGAAAGGGCTTGAATGCAGTCAGAGCTTTGTACTCCCGGTCTCCAACTGATTTTTTATTTGATTTACGTTCATCTTTCATATCACCTTCCCCGGCTTATCTACCTTATCTTTCTTTTGTCCTTCACCATTTTGTTTTAATGCTTCATCAATTTCACTAGCTTGCTCGCCCGCTGCATGAATTCAGCAAACATCTTAGGACAATTCTTGCTTACAGACTTCCATAACCTGGTTCCCACTCGTAGACCCGCAGTTACAAGAAGGAGTGCAACTTCGTCTCTTATTTTTTCACCATCAAGGAGGACATGGTTGAAGCGATCAACATACGCCTTAGTTGACTCGTCGACTCCTTGTTTGATATTAGCCAAACACTGCTTAAGTGTCCTACGAACACTGGATCCAGAGAATTGAGACAAGAACAGGTGTGCAAGCTCCGCCCAACTAGTGATCGAGCTTGGACTCAGAGAATAAAACCATTAATACGCTCGATCACCTAGTGTGAGTGAAAAGTTTTTGTACTATGTGACTTCAGAGCTACCCTGAGCCATCATCCAAGACACATACTTGTTGAAATGCACATGAGGGTCGGAATCACCATTGTACGCTGGAATTTGAGGGATCTTCAACTTTTGTTGCATCGGCTCAAGTAATATATTGGAGGCAAAAGGTGACTGTCTCGGGACCAAGGTGGGCAAACCAAACTCACGTCGTTGCCGCTCTTCAATTTCTTCCATTCTTTTCTTTAAGAGGTGGAAGTCTTCCATCTCTCTTCTTACCTCCTGAGATTGAGGTAGAGCTTGCACCGGAATATTGTTCATGCTATGAGCTATGTTTGGGTCATCAATACCCTTATTTTTCTTTCCTTTCATCACTGACTTTTCTTCCTCTGCTCGATCCGGGATGAACTGAGTTGTCCGAGATCTCTCTCTACGCTCGTCAATCACTTGACGAGCATCTTTTATTATTTTCCTTCCCAGCCTTGCCAAGGCTGACTTTCTAACTGGTACTCCCGACTCTGCTGGATCGCTTTGAACATCGTCGAGCTCTATTCTATTCTTTTCTTTTACCGTAGCAGGGACTCTTTCTTCAACCTCGAGCCTTAGTTTAGCTGTTTGCTCAACCTTAGAAAGATGTAAAGCTAACACATCCATCATCTTTCTGAGGACCTCAGGATTATGAGGTAAGTATGTCGTATCAAGGTTGGGAAGGGTATCTCGCTCAGCTACCCTAGATGTTTGTGGGTCGAACTGATCTTTCCCATTTGTGGCATTCACATGTTCATGCTGATCAGTCATTCCAAATAAGTTCTTTAAATGTTCACTCTCAAACTTTGTCAAGTCTAAGCTGTAGGGCGGCCCTCCTTCTAGCGCCAAATGTTGATAATCAGTTCTTAACCTTAGCTTAGGTGATAATCGAGACTGATTAAACACAAAGGATATTCAGAATGATCAGTCGAGCTATTAATTAGATAGGATGGGGAGTAACGTAGCTAGCTAGTTGCACGTAAATTAAGTCAGAGAGTTGGCATGGTGTCCATTACTTGTCCAATTTTTCAATTGAAATTCTATGTACACAATGTGAGGGCTATTTATAGGCAAAAAACCTAGGGAGTGTAATTATTAGGTCTAAATTCATAGACCCCTAGCCTTCATGAGTCAGCACCCTCTTATGTTGCTAAACTAGCCAGCTGCCACCTAAGCCTGGACACGTGGCGCGATGGTATTCAGTGTAGTTTGCATAATTCAGTTGAGGTGAGCCACCTTAGCTAGTCAAGCTGAGCTGAACCACCTGAGTTGAGGTCGATTGGATTGAGCAAGCAGAGCTAACCCAGTCGAGCTAGGCCAGCTAGGCTGAACTAGCTGGGCTGGGCTACCTGAGCTGAGGTTGATTGTGTTGACCAAGTGGAGCTAAACTAGCTGAGCCGGACCACCTGAGCTGAGGTCGATTGTGTTGAGCAAGATGGGCTGAACTAGCCGGGCTAGGTCAGCTAGGCTGAGCCAACTGAGCTGGACCATAAATTGAACGGAAGTCGAACTGCCTTGCGCAGTCCTACAGTTTTGAGCATAACTTTCACATTCAAACTCCGATTTGAGTGATTTTTATGTCAAAACGATCCTCTCTTCTGTTACTTTCTAACAATATAGGATATGACCGGTTTGGAATCCCACATGAAGATAGAAAGATTAAGAAAAGTGAGGGTGCATTTTTTTAGCATTTGTGCATAAGTTGCTCCTTTTCTCAAACAATACACCTATGCACCTTTTTCCCTTTAAGCCTAGGGCCGAGCTTGCTGAAGTGCTTGAGAAGATTTCATGGATTACCTAAGTTAATTCGAGCTGCATCGTATACCCGGATTAATATTTAATTTATCCGAGTAATTGCGTAGTTAATTGCACCTTATCCACAGAACCTAATTAATTATAAGACCCTATTTTACGTGGAATTGTTTTGTGTAATTTGAAATACTATAATTTTACTTTTTATTAAATATATTATTATTATTTATTTTGATAAAATTTTCTTATGAGATGGTAATTACGTGAGACGAATCGATTCATTATTAAAGTATCATTATTATATATGTAAAATATGCATATTGTTAGTTAAAGTATATTTTTTTTATAAAAGTATGATAAATAATGAATTAATGTATAGTGTTAAGATGTTATAGTATGATTCTTTATAAACATATTTTGGTAACAATAAGCATACATTAATTAATTATATAACAATCATACTTTAACAATGGTTGACCCGTCTCACATATACATGTCTCACAAGAGAGTAGCTCAAGAATTTGAATTTGAATTTAAATTTTATTTAATATTTTTTATTAAAATGAATCTTAAAATACACAATATAATTTTTTTATTTAAATTTTCAATGATTTAATTTTTTATTTTTTATAATAATTTATAATCAAAGTCCAGAGAATTACATTTTAAAGCAGAAATATATTAATTTATTTGTAATTTTTATAATCATATAAATAGAGATGTGACATAAATGTAAATATATATATATATATATATATATATATATATATATATATATATATATATATATATAATTAATCTTAATTAGCTACATTGATAAAAGGAAATAAAAATAAAAATAATGATTCCCAAATACATGAGAAATGAGAATACACAATATCATGAGGGTGGGGGAATCACTATTTCTTATTTTAAGGAATGGTGATTCCAAATGTGATTAAGAGTTCATCACCATTAGCTATACCAATCATCGGATCCGGAATTAAAATAGAAATTGTAATTCCATTCTGACTCCATCATACCAATCATCCCTTAAATTTTACAAATATCTTTTCATTTCCGGTTATAAAACCTCGGAATTGGAATTCAAAATCTATATATATATATATATATATATATATATATATATATATATATATATATATATTCTATCCCTCAATTCCTCAATTAATACACTGTCTCTCTTTATCATTCATCTCTCATCTATTTCTTTTACATAAATTAATACATTCTTATACATTGATTTGACATAAAGTTTAAACCTTATGGTTTATAATCTATTTTATCTCTAGAGTTTAATATTTGAACTTAGGATTTAGTATTAATTTTGGGAATATAATTGTAATTTAGTTTAGAGTATATTTTAACCTAATGGTTTAAAGCATATTTTGTCCTTATATAGATTTAATACTCCCTCCGTCCCACGTATTTTTACACACGTTCTATTTTGGGGTGTCCCACGTATTTTTACTCATTCCATTTTTGGCAAAAAATACATAATTTTTTATTACCAACTTTTTACAATCCCAACAATTTTAATTATTTTTTTACATTTTATTCATCATTTTCAATAACTTTATTCATTTTTTCATTTTAAATTACTAATTTATCCCTACTTTCTCTTACATTATACATTAAAAAAATAAAACGTCTTAATCTTTGTGTCCGTACAAATGGATAAAAATACCCGGGACGGAGGGAGTATTTATCATTAAGATTTAATACTAATTTTAAGAATATAAATATAGACTCTTATAATTTAAAATATACTTTATCTTTATTGTTTATTATTTATTCTTAGCGTTTAGTGTTAATTACCCTTATGGTTTATGATATCTTAAACCTGTGGTTTAAGACATTTTACCCATGAAGTTTAGAGTAATCCATATAAAGATGTAACTTAATAATTTCACTTATATAATTTCCTTATGACATATTTAAGATACAACCGGTCTTATGATAGTTGTACTCTATATATTATATAAAGTAATACTCTTATCTATCTATCTATAAAATCAATTTGAATTTTCTATTTCACTTTTCATAGTATTTCATAATATAATAAAACTATACTCTACAATTTACCTTTAAATCTTTGGGCATGTGACATTAATCTAAGAAATAATAAAGACACGTATCATTTAATTAAGGAGTGAAATACAATATGCAACACCAAATTAGAATAGATGATCCAAACTACTATAAAATGATCTTATCATGAGACGTTGTCACATGAAACTGCATGTCCCTTATTGTACAATACGTTTTCCTCCAAATTAAATACCGAACGGATCAACTTGATCGAGTAAATAATGTATAGGAGTGTAACTCATGCCTTCATTATAGAATCTATATATGAACATACGCGTCACATTATTTAAGCACATACATAACATTAATACTTATGATAACTTTTTAATGTCGAAGTTTGAGATACTCATAAGCTTTTAATATTGTAATTGGTTGAAATGGAGTTAATATTGGTTAATAAACTTTAATAAATTACTACTTTTTGAATTTGCACACAAATTACAGCGTCTATATACGGTATACCTTCTAAATTCGCTAATAAAACAAGGGCACCTAAGTGATGAAACCTATGGAAGAGTTCAGTTACATTCCTTGAAATTAATAAAAAAATTAAAGAAGTTTGTATGGTTACATCTTACTAATCACATGTCCAACTTTATTAACTTATAAAGTGAATCAAAAATTTATTACCAAAGATTATAACATTGCTTGTAAGTATGTCTAACTCAATAATTCTTCACAAATATTAATAAATTTATATATATATAATATGCTAAATAAGTAGCTAATAAAACAAAGAAGGCAACGAAAAGTTAGAACCAAAAGTTTGAGTTCAAGCTATGTTATAATTACATGGTCATTGTCCCTCTCTTTAAGGAACTTACAGATATGGGTGGGTCCATAGTCTTAACAAATGATAGTTTCGTTGCTTTGGAAGTGTTCTCCACATTAGAAAAATGAAAAAATATCAAGCATGGTCTCTTAACATAAGCCATACATTTTGTGGAAAATATGGAGTAGGGTCTATTAGCTAGATTTATGCAACATGGAACTTAGTTATTCATGTTGTATGAACATGAAAATAAAGTAATAACAAATTTGATGATGTGACGAGAATGTGTTGGATGGAATAGTTTGAAGTGTACTATATATGTGTATGTTCCAAAAGGTTGTAACCCACAACTATAAAGAAAGGCCAATCAAAGATTATCTCCCTTGAATTGAGTTAATTTAGAAAGACAGAGACATGTGTATACATGTGGGTCCCTTGAACCCTAAATTGATCTATTACCTTAACCATAAGCGTATGTTTGTATAGAGTTTACCTTGGTTTAAAAAATCATGAATGATACTTGTGTTTTGTTTTGAGTTTTTAACTATGAGTTTTAATTTTAAAACAAATTAATTTATATGAAGTGAGGAGTTATATGTATAAAGGGTATTAATTGACATGACGGAAGAGATGATGAGAATTAATAAAAAAGACAGTAGAGAAATATTTGTGTGAGATTGTTTCATGGGAAGATTTATGTGACATTGATAAAAAAAATGATAAAACATTTTAGTAAGTGAAATGAAAAGTGATAATTGTGCAGTGAAATATTTTGTAAACAATTTATAGTATAAATTTAAAAGAAAAAATGATAACGTTTTTAATGAGAAATGATAATATTTTTTATAATATATGATAAGTAAATATTAAAAAAAAAAAAACGTAAAAACTGTAACGTTCTCATTTAAGTATTGCCCACAACATCTACGCTATCTATAAAAGTAAAAGTATGTGAGTTTTATCTCACTACGTGTCAGTGCATTTAGCTCATGTGGCATCTTATTTTAGGTAAATTTACATATGTAGTGTTATATGCCATGTTAGGTGTGATTTTGTATATTATTAATTTCTCATATTAATTACTTAAAATTTTAGTTATTTTATTTACCTAAAACGTTTTATATAGATGGAAAAGCATGTTTAGTGAAATTTAATTATTATTTTTTTAAAAAATTATTTGTATAATTATTAACTTATTTTTATTTTAATTAACACAAATATAATAATTTTCTCAAATACAGAAAAATTGTATAGTTATATATGCTGATTATAGTTACTAATTAGTATAAGAAAATAGTATCTTACTAATTATCTAATTGATTTTTAATTGTAAATTAATTTTTTTAAAAAACTCCATGGTTGATTATAAAAAAATATCTTAATTGCGTGGCTCATTTTAAGGCAATGATTGTCTTTCTTATTTAATACTACTAATTTTATTGAAATTTATTAGTACATTGTTTTTGTGTGTATAAATTTGTAGAGAAGTGCCATTCATTCCCATTCATACACAAGTACATATCGTTATATATGTTTTCTTAAATTTTTTAATTTTGTTTTTCAAATTTTTACGCGGTGCCGTAGTTTTTTTAAGGCAAACACTTGTGTGCCCCGGAATACCGAACTTTATTGTGCGCCCAAATACCATTTAATATTAAATTATATACTCTTTAGTATAAGGATGTGTACCTTTTATTTTCTAAAAAAAATATTTTTTTAATGAGAGTTTATACTCTTTAGAACAAAATGTTGTACTCTTATTAATTAAAGTGCATACCATTTAAAACAAAATGTTTCTCTTATACATTTTGTGCACTTAGAACTCTTTTTTAATTATTATTTTGATACGCTTTATTTTCACATTTATAAAAAAAAGTTTATAGTTATTGATTCATTATATTCTCAATGTATGAAGACAAGAGCTTGTATAAACAAGTGATGGAGAAAGAAGAGATTACAAATCGAGAAGAAAAACAAAATCAACCCAAAATATAAATCATCGGCCCCGATTATTTTGTTTTGAGGTTATTTCTAATCATGATCTGAATAGTTTTGATTTTATGTTGATGGTTGTTTATGTTCTTCATTATTCTACAATTTTTATATAACTTTTATTACTTTATAATTTCAATATATTCCACTATGTTTAAATATTCATTCTTTTTAAGTTTCAAATTTATGAATATTCATTTATTATTGCATATATTTGTGTTTAATGTGTATATTCACAATTCTTAGTATTCATTCTCATTTCAAGACTATTGACCTGCATTTTTATTTTATTTTATTTGTTTATTTTTATAATTTATTTTAATGCAAAGTTAAAATATATGTATATTTTTCTTTTAGATGTAATTCTTCAATTTAGTTTAATTATTACTTTATGGTAAATTTATTTTTTACGTCTTATTAATGTAGATTTCAATATATACTTGAGGGGAAGTATAATATCTAATATATATTAATTAAGAATACGCTACTATAGTTAGCTTTTAAAAATATGAGGTGTCGTGACATGATTAATTGAGTGAATGGAGGATTTATAAGGTTTGTTAATGTATATAAAAATGAATTTTAAAATTTAAAATGATGATTTTGAAAGTATTCTTTTTTAAACAAGAAACAAACCTAACATAAAATTTTATTACCTATTATTATTATATGTAATCATAAACCAGAAGAATTTATTCCTTTTTTTTCAATCATATAAATAGTCACTAAAATACTTGTTTTTTTATCGGTGGAGGCAACAATTTGAGGTTCAACTGATCGGATCGTTTCAACTAGTTATTCAATCAAAAAAATTAAATTTCACATATTTTTTATTATATTTTATTGAATCACTATTTTTAAAAAATATATAACCATCAAAATTATTTAACAAAGTTTAAAAATCATTTTAATTAAAAATATTTATAATTCATAATACGTACTTTATACATAATATATTGTACGTCCATTCAATACCATAATTTATAATTTAATCCAAATTTTAAATATTATATTCTAAAATACAAAAAAATAAAAGGAAAATATAAAAAAGGGTCACTAATTAACAGGTACAAAATTAATTACATAATTACTACGTAATACATAGAGTTTAGAGAATTACTGTCAGATACAAAATTATATTCTCTATATCCCAAACTACCCATGTTAACACTAATGAACTCTATATCCCAAACTACCCATGTTAACACTAATGTTCATAATGTATAAAAAAGGTAGGTTATAATATCCCCCAAATCTCTCACATTTTACCTAAAAAATAACACACATATTCTCACCAATATGTGAAATTCTGACATTGTTTCTTCACGCAATTGAGATAATCTTTTCCGACGTATCAACGACGATAGTGTTCACTTTTAGAAATTAATGAACGGTGGTATACATCGTGTGAGCGCTTATGTACAACAGCCAAACAGGTTTTGTGCATGTGTACAGTTAATGAAAATCTATTTTCTGAACACAAATTTTAGACATAAAACTGAAATGCACATTGATGTACATTTCAAATTTACTGATTAAATAAATATTTACATTACAAGAATCTGATTTTATGTATAAATCTTAAATGCACATTGGTGTACATTTCATTCATGTTTATTGATTGTCGTTTCTAAACCTATTTTATACATAAAACAGCACAGCACTTCGGTGTACATCCGATAAAATTTATATAAAAGACATGTTATAATCATCTCTAAAATCTCTCCTTAAATTTCTCACCAATTTCGACCCGATCAAAACCAAGGAAACACACTCACCTATTTGGAAAATTCTCATCCGAACAAAACACATGATCCTAATATAATTAATAGTGATCAATGATTAAAACCTAATGGTATGAAATGCACATCTATGTACATTTCATATTTTGTGGCTGAACAAATGATAACTCTTTTTGGTACATGATCTTATGTATTAAATATGAAATGCACACGGGTGTACATTTTAATATGTACTAATTCTACAATTTACAATCATCTCTGATCCTATTTTATTGCCCAAACAGCTACGCGCATCAGTGAACATATGAAATTGTACACTAACGTTCATTTCTTTTCAATGAACACTACTGTGAAGAATCTTAAATTATACACCCTTATCATATAATTAGAGATGACGCTTCTGCTATCCTTCCAAATTTCTAATTAGGTTTTTTCATCCCAAAAAATTCATGAATCGCTATGTAGGCATTATGCTTAATGAACACTAGTGTGAAGAATCTTAAATTTTACACACTTATCATATAATTAGAGATGACGCTTCTGCTACTACCCTTCAAAATTTCCAATTAGGTTTCTTCATCCCAAAAAATTCATGAATCTCTATGTAGGCATTATGCTTAAGGAATGTGGAATGGGTCTCCAACAGAGATAATCTACTCGCCGATGGACCAGGTATCCTCTAGATCATTCAATCGAGTCGTCTGGTTCTTGTAAATGGAATCGATAGCATAATATGATCCACCTTAACAACTCTGTAGAACCCAATTGTATAATTACTCAATTCAAGAAATCTCATTATGAAAGATGCAGACGACTATATTGATTTCATGTGGGAGAGATTCAATCATCCAACAAATACTCTTCTGCCAGAGATAAAGAACGTAAAATGTATAGAATATATTTATTGCCTATTCTGGGGGTAAGATTGGAATGTTTAAATTTAGATTTGTAGTTATGAGTAATTTATTTTTTCATTGTATCTAACTATAGTTAGACTATAGATTTGTATATCTTATAGTAATAAACCCTATAAAAAATAAAAAAGTAAATAAATATAATAAAAATTTAATTTTTTTAAATAAAGAAACAGGTTGGAATGATTCAATAGATTTTTTTGGCTTTAATGGTCCAACTCGGTTCAACCTTAAAAAATTAATTTTTTAGGTCTTTCATGTTGGGATAAGCAGATCCTCATTTATTCTCAAGGGACAAATAAAGAAGAGCATAAAAAGCACAATACAAGAATTTACGTGGAAAACTTCAAAAATCGGAAAAAAACCATGGACCGAGAAAATACCACTATGTAAAATTTTTTTACAATCACACAGAATTTCTCTCTCCCGACCCCAATCTCCACACTCTTACAAATTTTGACTAATTCACACATTTCTCCACATTCTCACAACCGAGATTACAAGAAAGGAATTTAAATAGAATCAAACACAAAGATTAAAGTGTACTTGATTGGTGCACTTGATATCAAGTCCAAGGGCCTCCTTATATAGCACCAAGGATCCCTCCCCTTTAACTCTTCATCCGACATGGGACAAAATAAATAAAAGAAAAAACCCCTTCTTTTATTCTTGACAAAACCAACAATCTCCACCTTCTCAAAATAAAAGAAGGCACATTGTCTTCACCGAAAATCCATTCTCAACCCCGAAAATCCCTTAGAATCAACCATTCTAAGAATCATTGTCTTTATCGACAATCCATTCTCAACCTCGAGAATCCTACTCCACCATATGAGTAGACCACTTAGAATCAACCATTCTAAGAATTTTCTGCGGCACATATCGAAAAATACCTCCTGACATTTATGGTGCTACTTCCAACTATTGGCTCCCCTGGAAGTCCATTAGCCATCGATATACATCCACCACACACCCTACATCACCTACCAAGTCAATGTCCGTGTGTAAACTTGTGGACCAGCCAATATTATTACATCATTTTCCATGACAACTGAACATGTCATAAAGATCCTCAATAATATTAATTTAACATTTGGAACTATTGTCGCACCAGCTCCTCATTGACCAGCAACGTCACCATTGCTCCACAGTAAGCAATTATCGTGTCATTGCTCCACCGTAATTACCACACCATTGCTACATCTTGAGCAAAAAAATGTCATTGTACCGACATGAGGTCGCTGCCTTTTACAGCCAAGCTACACCAGGTTTGTCTGAACCCTTTTTCCACTGAAAGTATCGTCACTTGAAGCCGATTCCAATCCTCCAAAATTTATGATGCTTTCCTACTTATCGGCTCGCTACTCTTTACTGATTTAGCGCCCTCGATACCAAGTACCACATCGCCATCTTCCCTGATCAATCGCAGCTCCCCTACGCTACCAATCATTACGGAAAACTCGTTCCTTACAAACATCCTTGAGCTGACATCCATGGAAAACCCCATGCTGCTGTTACGCCAACTCCACCATCGAAAATCCCAACAATTCACATTGCTGCAGGTCCAAAAACTCCGCCAAAAATTGCTGTCCCGCAAATCCTACCCCTTGCCACGCCACTGTCACCACAGCCCGGTGCATTTCACCACAAGAAAGGAGATGCCACTGCATCCGTCTGATCTTCTGACCCCCTTGTGCCACTAGCTTTTTTCACTTCTTTCATGCTAGCCTTAGCCTAATGAATAATCCTCTTCCTCTCATAAAGTCTTTTATGATGTGGAAGGTCAGACTATGCTGCAACCACAGGAATACTAAGAACTTTCTAAGCGCCCGAACCGGGCTCTGATATTGAGATAAGCAGATCTACATTCATTCCTAAGGGACAAATAAAGAAGAACATAAAAAGCACAACACAAGAATTTAAGTGGAAAACTCTAAAACCGAAGAAAAACTACGGATCAAGAAAATACCACTATGTAAATTTTTTTTACAATCACATAGGTTTCTCTCTCCGGACCCCAATCCCTACACTCTTACAAATATTTAACTAATTCACACATTTCTCCCTATTCTTACAACCTACAAGAAAGGAATTTAAATAGAATCAAGCACAAAGATTAAAGTGTACTTGATTGGTGCACTTGATATCAAGTCAAAAGGCCTCCTTATATAGCACCAAGGATCCCTTCCCTTGTACTCTTCCTCCGATGTGGAACAAAAAAAATAAAAGAAAAACCCATTCTTTTATTCTTGACAAACCCAACATTTCTAACCAATTTTAGCTCCAATTTTCGGTTCAATTGGTTGAACCATCGCACTGGTACGATTTTAACAACATTGTCACATTACTGCAGATAATAATTTTAAAAAAACTACTAATTTTGGTTCAAACGTTCTTGCAAATGACATGAGTTAGTATTTATTTGTAGTTGCAAAAGCCTTAAAAAAGGAATATTGATGATCACCATTTATGGACACAAATAAATTATTTGAAAGAAGATATTTGTGACTAAAATATTGGAAAGTGTATCTTTGTAACTATATATAGACATAGTCTCTTGTGAGACGGGTCAACTCATCAATAAAGTATGCTTATGGTATACATAAAGTATACTAAAGTATGCTTATGGTATACATAAAGTATATTTAATGGTTGTTAAAGTATGTCTTCTAAAGTATGCTGGATTATGCATTAAAGTATGACTTTAGTGTGTAATAATATGATTTATTATTAACATACTTTAACTACAAATAAGCATACTTTAACTATACAATAAGCATACTTTATTGATGAAACGACCTGTCTCACAGATAATCCGTCTCACAAGAGAGTTACTCCTATATATATTAGAAAGTGTTAAATTATATATTTCATGTGATCACTTCCCAATTTAAAAATTAAAAATAATTATACCCTTAAAAATTCTAAATTTTATAAATAAATATTAATTTTGTGTATAATAATTAGAAATAAACCACTATGATTCACATAATAATTAATAATGTGAGAGTTGGTCTCTTGTGTCCCAGATGCATAAGGTGTGTAAGAGTACAATATTTTATTCTAAAGAGTATACACTTTAATTAATAAAGGTACAATATTTTTTTCTAAAGGATATACACTTTCATTATTTTTTTTTCAAAAAATAAAGTGTACACATCCTTATATTAAAAAAATATACTAATACGGTTATCTAATGAATGCACAGTGTCCGGGCACACAAATTTTAGTTGTGAACACAGTTCACACAAATATTTACCTTGTGATTATACTTTTTTCACTCCCTTTATTCTTCATATACTTTCATTTGCATTTATACTTAAATTAAGAAGTATAATAATTTAATGTGAAGTAAATTAAGAAATATAATATTTTAATTATTTTATAAATTGTACATGTGTGGGTGTAAGAAGTATAATAATTTAATGTGAAATAAATTAAGAAATATAATATTTTAATTATTTTATAAGTTATACCTGTGTGAGTGTGGTAAGTTGAGTATAATAATTTTTTTTTCTCAATTTATCTGAATAGAAATTTGTGGAGAAGTGAGGAAGTATTGATTCTTTTATATATCCGTCCCAATAGTTTGTAGAATTTAACCTTCTTTATCAGTATTTATTAAAATGTATTAAAATTGACCATTATTATTCATGTTTGCTAAAATTAATCAAATTGTTCATTCCCTTTGTATATACAGATATCAGTCCTACATAAAATAATGTCAAGGTAATATATATATATATATATATATATATATATATATATATATATATATATATATATATATATATATATATATATTCACGTTTCTAAATTTTAAATGCAATAAACATCATCATTTTATAAGTGAATAATGAGAGTAGAAAAAGGCTTCACATGTCACATGACAAAGGTGAAGAAAAGTAAATAGTGATGTCAGAAACCACAAGCTAATATATCCACTTCTTTTGCCACTGATTCATGAACATAATTAAAATAGATGCTTTGATGTGATAATTTTGCTATGAAAGCAAAGACAATTTAAGACAGCACAAACTCCCTTTTGCGACCATTTCTAAGTGAAATGAGATAAGATTTAAGTGATGTGACTTACTAATCTTGATCTTTCTTTCTTTGCTGCGCTGTCATCTGTCATCTTATGTTGATAATTTATTGATAAATGTGTGTGATATTTATGTTGATAATATATTGATAAATGTGTGTGATATTTTTAAGGAGAAAACATAATTTTAAGTTTAAATATTAAAGATTTATTCTCTTATACATCAAGTTTAATAATTTAAAGTTTAAATATTAAAGATTTATTCTCTAATACATTAAGTTTAAATATTAAAGATTTATCTTTTGGTATGTTAAGTATTTTCGAATAAATTAATTTTCAATTGATAATTTTTCTTTTTAAAAAAATGAACTATAAGGCAAAGTTGTGTAACACTTCTTACTAATCTTATTTCATAATACACAAGTTCTTAAAAGAACTTGATACCAACTAGGGGTATTAAAAACCTTCCTTACAAGTGCCACTGACCTTGTTTCTAAGCTCTTTGATGCATACGTAACTCCTAAACCAAACTTAATTTGTCTTAATTGATTAGGCAGTGTATTGCAATTGCATTGTTCACCCATTCATTAACAGCAGCTCTTGAATTTGAGCAAACCGTAATAGTAGCTTCTTCATTCTCTAATCGAATGTTATACACAATTTTTCTTCTATCTGCACTTGTCACAACAATAATTAAGTAAATTAAAAAGAACCCGATTTAATTGAAATAAGCGAGATTAATTAATTCAGTTTAAGTGAAAGAACTCAGTTGAATCCAGTTTAATTAAAAAGAACCAGTTGAACCCAGTTTAATTGAACAGTTCAACCCAGTTTAATTAAAAAAAAGTTTAATTGAACAGTTGAACCCAGTATAATTAAAAAGAACATGAGTTGTGGTGTGGTATCGTGTGTCGTTGCTGACAGTTGTACGAATGGCTGTTACTTTTTATTATTATTATTTTCTCTATCATAATATGATTTTTTTTATTTTGATAATGAGGTTGTTATTTTTTATTATTATTATTATTTTTCATTTCTATCATTATATGATTTTTTTATTTTGATAATGAAAATGTAACAGTGATTCAAATATATTCTTATTCTATTATATTTTTGGGTTTTTATATATAATATATTTAACATATTAAAAGAAAATGTACTTAGAAAAAATCAGTAATTTCATGTACATTTAGAAAAATGTAGTTAGAAAAAATTCAGTAATTTTGATAAAAGTGATATATATGAAGGAAAGGGAAATTGGCAATTATCCAATTAAACAAATAATTCATAAAGTAGATAAAAGGTAACAACATTTTATTAAAAAATGATAAAGGTTAAAAAACTTGATAGGATATTTATGACGCATATATTAATACTCTTTATATTTCAATTGACATTTTAAATAAAAAAAATTAATATTTTTACTAATTAAAGTGTATACCTTAAAAATAAAATACTATATTCTTGAACACCTTTTGCATCACAAGACCTATTCATTTTATAAATAATTGGTAAAATCAATAAAAAATATAATATTTTTAAGAATGAGTCTGGTATGAAATTGATTCACCATTTGATTTTTCAAAACTACTCTTTAAAGAGATGAATTATTGCTCTTTTGAATAAAAATATTACTCCTCAAATGCTGCTCAATAAAAATATAAAAAATCATAATATATCAATATTTTTTATTAAAAAAAATAATAGTTCATATTTTTAAAAGTAATTGTTCATTTATTAAAGAATAAGGGAAAGTAATTTCTTTTTAAGTGTAACCACTCATCTTTTTAAAGAGTAAATTATCATATTAAAGATTAATTGATAATTTCAAATTCACGCGTCAACCTGATTCATTCTGGTGTTTCCAAACTTTTATAAGAATTAAGATTCTATGCCCATAATTTTTCCACCACTAATTGAAATGGTCTTTGTGAATAAGTTGTTTGTAATACTATAATCTTACAAAAATTTACTTTTCAAAACATGAAAATTTATTCTTTTAATTAATAAATTATTTATCTAAGTAAAAAATATTTTTCACCTTAATAGAAATATAAAAAATTACTAATATACCAGATTTTGACAATGAGTCATTTTCAGTAATACTTTTATTTTTAAAAAGTAAATTTTTATATAAGGGAAGATAATAAGTGATTAATAGTGAAAAAATACACTAATTAATAACACAAGAGTCGATCTTGTGTGAAGCTGTGTCACGATCTCTTTATGGGAGATGAATCTATCTAAATAATTTGAACATGCAAATCTGCGTTAATTATTAGTTTAATTAAAAGACAAGTTATTGGCCATTGCATCCATACCTTGTTATTCTTTTTCTTTTTCTCTTTTCCAGTTTTATTTTTTTTCAAATTAATTAAAATAATCTTTTATGCAATATTATTTAATATGAAATTAGTAAATAAATACGTCAAATGAATATCACTTTTCATCGATCAAAATTTACTTTTTATTAAAAATATCATCACCTTTTATCCGTTTCACAAATTTTTTATAAAATAATTTTATTGAATAGTTATCACTTTTTAATAATTAAGTATCAATTTCTACTAAAAAAGTTATTACTTTTTATCCGTCCTACAATTTAAACTATTTTCACACTAAGTTTTTCATTAAAAAAATTAATATCCATACGTGTATAATTTTTTATTCAATAGTGTATAAAAGTTTTTTAATAATTATATATTTTTTACACCCAATTTTTTATTAAAAACTAACAATTAAATTGTATACATTTTTGCTCATAATTATATATTTTTTTATTTATATTTGTATATGGATGCACTCTATCTTGGAGTGAACTCAGGTGCACACTATAATTAGCCTAATACAAAGGGTGTGAGAATGAGAAGTATATATAAATATTTTCATCAATATAATATTTGACTTGAAAGGAAGAACCACTTGTTTTTGGAGCATAATATACATGGTACGTATGTCTAAACAAACAATAAAAAAAATAATTAAGAGCTGCTTATTTTTCGATATTCGATTTAACATATATATATATATATATATATATATAATTATGAGAGGAGATCGACACATTACTAAAGTATAATTATTATATAGATAAAATAAATTTAGTTATAGTTAAAATATGTCAATAATGAATCATTTTATAATACCCTAAAATCATACTTTAATGCATTGTTCATCGTACTTTAAAAATATACTTCCTTCATCCCACCGAAAGGTCCCCATTTTAATATATTGGGTGTCTCATTAAAGGCCCCTGGCCATTTTACCAATTTAGTAAAACATCCTACATATGATCCACCACTCCATAGTAATACAACTACCACTATACATAAAATAATAATATTCTAAAATTCTTAGTCCACATGCAAAAAACAAATGAGACTTATGGATGGGACAAAAGGGAGTACTTTAACCACCATTAAATATATTTTATCTATATAATATACATATTTTAATACATCTCACAAATCGTCTTATATAAGAGCATCTCCAAAAGCAATTGTTTGATTTAAAGAGTATTTTGTGTAAAATGGATAGTATTTAAATTTAGAGAGTCATATTTTTTATCCACTCTAACACTCTCTTTATATTTCAATTATTTTTTTATCTTCCCAATATTTATTTATTACTTTTTATTATATTATATTATCTCCTAATTTATTATATCATAGATATGAATTAATTAATATTTTTAGTGTACATCTCAAGAAAGCAAGTGTTGGAAGTAATGAAATAGTTAATGCAATTAATTTTAAAGAAATGTTTTGGCTCTCTAAATTTGAAGAGCCCAATTCATTAGGCAAAAATTTTTGTTATTTTGAAGAGGTTTGTGGACATGAATTTTTATGTCTTACTCTTTAAATTTTAAGTATTCTTTATTTTGAAGATCTTTTAAAAAATACTCTAAAATGTTCACATACCCATCTATATAATACCCATAATTTAATATGGGTTATAAACGTTCACATAAAGTTGTGTGTCACAGGAAACTGTATTGCATAAAAGTCTTCACATGTTCCACATTTTATTTAGTAATGGGCATTGGGCAATACCAATTACATGAAATTTTCGGGTTAGATCTAAAACATGCCAATACCAATCTAAATATTGCAATACCATCAATATTTGTCAAAATCTTTTATTTGGCTCTCAATAATTAATATCAAAATCTTGCTTCACTGTTCACGCTCAAAACCTAAAGAAAACTCAAACTTCAATATTATCTCACTACATAAATGAAATACGTAGAATGAGTGAAAACTGTGGTGAAAGGAGGGAATATATATATTTTTTGAGTATGGTTGAGTAAGACCGTTTTACATGAGACTATTTTATACTTTGTTAATTAGTTATCATTTTTACTATAAAATATTATTACTTTTTTTATTAAATGTTATTACTTTTCATTTAAACTATAAATTGTTTATAAAATAGCATTATCATTTTTTATTAATTTAGTAGTATCACTTTTTAATATAAAAGTTATCACTTTTTATCCTCCTCTCATGTATATAGCCCTTACGACCAATATTTTTCATATCAAAATTCCATAAGTATTCTATAATAATTCGGAATTTCTAATATAATTTAATTCATGATAAACATTCTTCCGTCCTCATATAAAAACCGACTAAAACTCTAGGCTAATTCCTAGAAAAGGTTTAATTTTAAATTCTTTTCTAGTTTATTATTTAATTTTACTTAAACTCAAGCCCAAGTCTATGCCAAGCCCAATCAATTTTCAAGCCGAAGCCTTTAAGCCCAAATTATTTATACATATATAAAATAAATGGAAAATTTTTCATATAAAAGTTTAATTTTATGTGCAAGTAGTGTCTCATTTAAAGGTTCACTTTTTTATTTTCTTTCTCAACTCAAGATTTGTCGTAATTTTTTTCCCCAAATCTAGTATATATTGTAGAACGATAAAAAATATTACTCCCTCCCTTGTTACACAAATTTTTATTCAATTTCTTGAGCCTACATATTTTTATTCATTCCATAAATTGTAAAAATACACTCGATATTTTATCTACGTTTTATACTTTATTCATCAATTCCAACAACGTTATTTAGTTTTTTATACTTTATTTATCATTACCAATAACTTTATTTACTTTTTCTCTCAAAATTACCAATTTATTCATATTTTTTCTTACATTATTATATATTAAAAAACAACACTTCTTAATTTTCGTGCCCGTACAAACGGGTAAAAATACTCAGGATGGAAGGAGTAATTAAAATAACATATATTCAACGTCATAATTTGATTTAAAAAGTGTATAATTAAGGTAAAATTTATACAAGACCATCTCACAAATTTCATTCCACTAGCATGTAACCGCGTGTAACGCGAGTTCGTTAAATTTTTTCTTTTAATTAATAATATATAATAATTTAGTATCTTAATATATTACATTATGTGATGCACTTAACAAAATTAGTTAAAATATCTGTTTTCATTAGTCAAATTTAACAATTGCTATTAAAGATATAATAATGTAATTAAATGGTGGAAAACTTCAATTAATTTATTTAGTACTCCCTCCGTTCCAGGAATACATTCGCGTATTCTCTGGCACGGAGTTTAAGAAAAGTAACTTTTTGTTAGTGTGATGTAAGAAAGAGATGGGGTATTTTGGGTAATTGAGTAGAATAAAATGTATGATATAGTTGACTTTGACTAGATTGTGTATAAAAAGAAGGTGAAATTTTTGTAATATTGTAGTATTGTAAGGTTATTGATATTGGGTATTGTTTCAATTTTTAGGGGATGAAAGTATTCTTGGGACGGAGCATAATGGAAAATGCAAATGTATTCTTCGGACGGAGGGAGTATAATTTTTTATCTTTATATATTAAATTTGGTAATTTACTTGACAAACTAAGGTAAAATATTAGTAATCTTTTATTGAATTTAACAATCACCATTCAAGGTAAAATAATGTAATTAAATGGGGAAAAACGGAATAATTGCATTTCTTCCTTAGTAATCTTATAATTCTAATATGTGTAATGTGGCAGTTTAGTAAGTTTATGCTTTTGCAATTAAGTGTTGTTTTAATATATTCAATTGTTATATATTAAATTTTTTATTTCTATTTAATTGAGATATTTGAAAATGTTCATTCACTATATAAATCATTGTTAAAAATATAATTCTTTAACCTTTATGTGATGTAAGTAATCAGGTCAACTTCATATAACTAATTATAGATGTTCTATAATTCATATGTATTGTAAGTACTATTTTTATTATTTATCAATATGAATGTGTTGGGATAAAAATATTATAATTCTTCTTTAATATGTTAAATTTGTACTACATTATTAAAGATCTCTCTATAAACCACATTTTGTGTCTCATTTGTCACGTTACCCCCGTCATCAAGGCATAGAATTTTGAGTCCGCTTCTAATTTTTACTCTTGATACTGCAACATATAGTTGTCCGTGTGTGAACACAGGCTTCGGAAGATATAATCCAACCTTTTCAAGAGATTATTCCTAACTTTTGTTTATTGTCATTGCAAAACACAAGACTACGGGGAACTGCCTTCTGGTAAATTTTACCATCGTGCTATCATCTGAGGAGTGAGAGTCATTTTCGGAACGTAGACGATTTTTCCAGCATTTTTTCCACAGTTTATTCGTGCCTCTATAATATGTTTTTTCAACCTCTCAACAATCAATCTTGTACCATTACATAATCCTTTTCTTTGATCGATGTTTCTCAATAGCATGATGTGACACCATTTTTTAGTTTCAGCTTGTGGTATGGAAGTCCCGAACATTTAATAGAATTGAGAAACTCAGTAGAATATAGATCGTTATTGCTTCCTGAAACACCATCCACTTTACAAACACTATCTGAGCTTAAATACTCTATTTCATCTCCTAGAATCAGAGACAGAACATGTTCATTAATGGATTCAACAACTCGATGTGTGGGTGCAAGAATTGCTCTGTCTTGAAAATAGTCCAAACTTTTGTAATTTGTAGCGACAAATGTGTAAATATACTCCACCATAGATTGAATAGGGTCATGTACATTCTCCAGTAACAGATCATCAGGTATTTTAATCTTGGATCCGTAATCAGTTATGTCTCCTGATTTTCCATCTCCCAAACTTAGATTCCATTTGGAGAAGTGCTTGATTTCATTTCTCGTATTTTGATCCCCCAAACTATGACTATGCAATCTCATGTTCTTTGTGAGTTTGAGCACCTTATAGTGGTTCCAAAGATAAGATGAGTTTATTGCTGCGTACACGATCTCTTCCCTTGTGCCCTTAGGAATTACGGGTAAAATTTGTCTGAAATCTCCACCAAATACAACAGTCTTGCCTCCAAAAGGAAAATTTTTGCATATTTCCATTTGGACACATTATGATGTCGTTTAAACTTCGATCTAGTGCCTCAAAGCAATATCGACTAACCATCGGAGCATCATTCCAAATAATGAGTTTGGTCTTGGAAATCAGTTCCGCCAACTCTGTTCTTGGTTTGATGTAGCAGGTTGAGTCTTCGTTTATTGATAGAGGTATTCCGCATTGTGAGTGTGTTGTGCGTCCACCAGGCAATAATAATGAAGCTATCCCACTTGATGCAACACACAAAACAATCTCACCTTCTGATCGCAGGGCACTCGAAAGAGCATTCCAGACATAAGTCCTTCCCGTTCCTCCAAAACCATAAAAAAGTAAATGCCTCCGTTTTTTTATTTTGATGCATCAAGGATTTCATCATACGCCTCACGTTGCTCATCTGTCAAAGAGTTATACAACATTCGGTGCTCTTCTCTCAGAGCATTCAAGTCGTATTTTTTTTCTTCCTGTATTAAATGATTTATTCCTTCTGATTCCAATGATAAATCTGGAACGTGCATAGAGCTAAACTTTTCAAGTGTGCTTCCATTCTTCATCAATAATTTGTGAACCTCAATTAAGCATTGATTTTTTTAATTCTGGTTTAGTCATTTGTAAATCTGCGAAGATATAGCAAATCTTAGAAAAGATGTATAAAATGTAATGGTTTCAAATATTGATCTAATTTTATTAATCCAGTAGTAATATTTAATTACTCGTTAGTAATTTTTTAAAATTGTTTATCACAATAATATCATGATGTAGTTGTGATAGTATTTCTGCTTAATATTCTTTTAAAAAGTAGACAACTTAGAGAGCGTACCTTTTACCATGAGTATCTTTCTTCGCCTTGCGAGGATGTCATCCGACAAATTTTTCCATATTTTTTCAAATACGTCTTCCGGTATGCTCATATAGTTAGACATTAGAAGAATGACAAATAAATTTCTGACTTCACGACCAGTTGCCCAAAATGAAGTCTTATTTATTCCATCCACGTATTCTCTGTCATCTTCCAATAATCCTATTTTATAGCAAACATCTTTAAAAGTAGTGGATGAGACTCTGTCAATTGTTCGAATATCTTTATGACATGTAGCTCCTCTATTATGTAGAAGTAGCAATCCAAGGTAATAAAGCTCACCTTTTCCACGGGGCACATGCATTAGTCTTGCTATTGATGAGCCTTGTTTTCTCGGCATCCATTCACGTTGTTAAGGTTTCCAAACAAATTTAGTAGGAAGTTCAACATATGTTAATTCTCTTGCAGATTCATATTTTTTATTGCATTCCATTCAAGCAAGGAACATGGAATGTTTTACACTGGGTTTATTTAGGACTCTTTCCAATGAGTTGTCATCATCAAATATTATGCTCTGCTCATCATGTAGATGAAAGTTAAGGCGTTGGACAGATGGAACTTTAAATTGAATGTCATATGCCATAGTTCGCCAAACAGCTTCACATGGTGAGATGTAACGACAATTTACGTGGTTAATTATCTCATCTTCAGATTGATTTGACTGTGTTTTGTCTTCTTCTTCTCGGACAGATGCTCTGACTCGATCATGGCCCTTGTTAATGTATTTGAACAGGTATTTGATACATCTATGTTGATTGCACCATTCAACATTGATGTGAGCTTCATATCTCATCAACAGCTGTGGGTTGTGAGGGACAATATACTAGTTGTTGAGCTCCATGTCATTCTTATCAAGTGTAATGCCGTCATTTCTTCTTTTATATATTGGATATCCATCTTCATCAACCGTTGTGTGATCTTGAAAATCTTTTGAGAAAAATTTCTTACATTTTCCATTTTCCATGCATGGAGATGTCTCGCAATGCTCCGTAAGGTCCGTGAACCATATAATTCTTAACCAATTCATGCAACCTCAAGTCAATATTTTTTTCGGGGATCTCAGCTGATATTATTCGATCAATATCTGACGGATGTGGAATTTTATTATCTCGGTGTAGGAATAATAATATGTGAGCGTGCAGTATACCTCTCTTTTGGAATTCAATCGTATAAACAACTACATCAATTGAAAAACAAAATTAGTTTAATATTTTCATAAAAATTCTTTTAAATGAATATTATAACAATTTATGTGTATATGTGGGATGTATAATATATATGCATACACTGAATATCGGTTAGAGAGGTTACCTGCTTGAACTTTGCCAAATATTTCCTTTTTCCTGAAGTCAGCGATGAGATTATCAAGCTTCATTTTGAATATTTTACATAGAATGTCTGGTCTATCCTAGGATCTAAACCCTCTGTTGTTTAAAAATTGAGTAATCTCCAATCATTTAGGATTGCAAGTGAATGTGATGAACAAATCTGGATAAGAAAACCATTTGCAGATGGTCATTGCATCTAAATAATTTTAGTTCATATATCTCGGTCCTCCAGTGAAAGAAGTAGGCACAATTCTTTTTCCTGATCATATAGCCTCTGATTCACATCTCTCAACTTGATCACGTACTGTCTTGTAGTTCTCTACTCTAAGCAAAGTTTGACTATTTCTAATAAAGTTCAATCTCTCAGATTCTATCATTGTGTATCCATCCACAAAAAACTGTTGGAATAAACGGCGTGCACTAACCAAATGAGACGATTCATTTTTTCTCATGAATCCGAAATGCAAAGAATTGACGCATTGTCAAATTAATCCTCTTTCGTTTTGTGCTTAATGCATCTCTATGAAGGATCCCAATACGGTATCCATCTTCTCCATAGGGGAACAATAATGGATATTGTAGTGCCAAATAAGAAGAGTGCAACTCGCTTATTCGCTTCAAACCGCCTTTACATGTTTCCACTATTATGTCTCTAGGTTCCATGTGTACATTAATGTCTCCCACAATTATTGCTGCCACTTCTGAAGTTGATGGCAAATTGAATGTTCTTCCATCGATGGGACGACTGTCAATCAATTTAAGCTTAATGGAATCTGTTTGAGAATCCTGAAATCATTCTCGGGCCATTCTAAAAGTTTTTGCTTGTGGATTACAGGTATCAAGCATATTCTTTATGTCACGCACAATGTCTGGGTCAATTGCAGCAGCTGATTCTTTATGCCCTTTCCTGAAGAAAAATAATTTGTTAATTTAGTATTGTATTATAGTTTTGAAAGTGGAGTATTAATTAGTATAGTTTTGTTTTTCTGTTTATATTGTAATTTTTTTAATTAAAGATTCGATTTATTAAGCAATTGTATAAGTAATTTGTGTGTTTAAAATTAGGTTAATACTTAAAAAAAAAAAAAGAAAAAAATTGCATTAATTAATAAAAATCAGTATGATATTAATTGTTTTTTTTTTAAGAATTAAGATGTTTTTATGTACCTTTTTTTAAGAAGGTTTTTTGGTTTTTTTTTCTTTGGTTAAATCATTTATATATAATATATATTAACCTTAATATTTAAATAGTTATACAAATAATAACAATTAAATGAACTAATATATACCAACCTTAATCTTTAAAAAAAAAAAATTATTCATAGAAGTCCTTTATGTATTTTGAAAATTTTCTAATTTGTTAATGTTAATATATGTTTAAAAATATTTAATTTGTGAATGTTAAATATGTTGATTATATGTGTAATAATATATCATCAATGTATAAAAAATGTTATTTGGAATATGTACCTCCATGCTTGGATTCGATTTCTTTCTTCATTTTGAGTATCATAGACGTAGAGTTAGCAAAACTTTAGAGTTGATCCCTCTGGTGGCAATAGACTTCCTATTATGTGATAATTTGCACCCTGTAATCTAAATGTATGTGGATCGCTGCCTTTATTAACTGAATTGTTCACTTTCCCTCCCATTGAAGTGAAGCTGAACATCATATTGTAAGCACGTATGTTATCTAAGAAATTTTTGCTTCTTCGATCATCTCAAGAGAATAGATTTGCTAATAAGATTTGGCGGGCTTTTGAGTAATGGAAGATGGATCTTTCCATTAGAGCAACACGATGAGTACACTGGTTGAATGTTTTTGCTCTTTTTTTAGATCCTCTCATCATACCAGAACAACGCTCCACAATGAGTGCAATTGTGTGCTGGATCACCTAAGTCTAGATAATCTGAATGTTAAAAATATCAAATGTTAATGGTTTTAAAATATTCTCACTTTACTAAGATTGAAAGAAGGGAAAAAAAGTGAAATTAAATAAAGAATTTCTCTATAATTGAATATGAATTTATACTTTTTCAATTTAATCATATAGTTACCTGTTGAGATTTTCTCTGTGTGTTCATTCAAGGCCTCGTGGTTAAGATTCATTCGTATTTTCAACATTTGTCATTGTTGCTATACCTTTCTGACTTCTTGAGGGCGATCATAATTTGATCAAGCGATAGTTGTTAATAAAGTATAATATAATATATACTTGGTCCATTCACACTTAAGCAAGAGTGAAAAATAAGAGTAATCTAACCTAGTCTTTTTGATTCTAGTATTAATTTACGCAGTGAGCGTGCTGACTTTGAAGGATTATAACGTTCAATAGGAGTCTCTTCGGGTATCTTTTTCGGATTTAAATTTAGTGGACATTGATTCGTGCAACATAGTGGTTAGTTCAATAAGAATGTATTTATTTATTTTACAATTATAGCAATATGAATAAATAAACTAATAAATATATAACTGAATTGAAATGACATTTAATATTTAATTCTGAAAGCAAAATAACTTGTTTCATGACACTTGCATTTTCCCATCTTTATGAGATTTCTTTTCAACATCTTTGAATGTGCGGTCTCGGTGTTGTCATCAGGAGAATCTAAAATAATTTTCAATTATCAAGTTTTAAGTAAAACTAATTATTATTTGGATTAAATTGAAAATAACCTGCTTCTTGGTACTTCCGCTTTCCCGTAATTATTATATCTCTTTTCAATATCATGACATGTGTCGATTTGATGTTTTCATTTGGAGCACCTAAATAAAAGACCAGTTAACTATTTTTATGTAAATCTAATCGGATGTAGTTGAAATAATAATAATAATAATAATAATGATAGATAGATAGTTATTTATTTTAAAATTGGTACATAACATCCGCGATGTCATTCATTCGTGTGGGAGTTAATAAGTGATTGGAAGTTTTATCTGAAGGGGGGAAAATTTTTCAACATTAGAACTGTGAATAATGAATAACCACATGATCTCTATAATGAATTGTAAATTGAATAACCTGAACTCTTAGAAGCTAGAATATTCATGCGCAAGGCTCTTGCTGCTTTGGAAGTATTGCAATTATGTATCGGGAAAGTAATGTGGTTTTCACCTTGTAAGAAATAGCACTTCGAATGATTATATTGGAAGATAATATTTTTTCAATTTAAATTAATTCATTATGATCTTAATCAATTATTATGAAAATATACAAATATTGAATATTAAAAATAAATACATAAATCAATACTTTACCAAATTCAATTCGATCAATTTCAATATGTTGTAAAATATATTATTGTAAGCATGCGTACCTTTTTTTTTTTATATAATTATATTGGTTGCTAAATTTTATCATAAGCCTATAATACAGGTGTAAGTGCATTTTTTTTAATATAAAGTTAATTAAATAATAAAGTTTTAAAAAATAAAAATTTTATATTTATAAACATTGGAGCAGTATTCTTTTTTTTTTTTTTATTTGAGATAATGTGTATGAAATAGAATAATTTAATAATAACAAATATAAAAATCAAAATCAATCAAGTAACAACCATTTTGTAACTAATTGAAATTATAAATCATCTGTTTAAGAGAATAAATAAATTTAAAAAAGTGAAATAGAGACATGTAGAACATTTTAAATTTTGTTTGTTTGTGAAGCTGACATTGTTAAATTGTGATTATTTATTCTCATATGATTATATCAGTTAGAATGATTATATTAGAAGATAATATTTTTTTTAAATTAATCAACTATGATCTAATCAGTTATGAAAATATTAAAATGTTAAATTAAAAAAATTCATAAATCAATACTTTACCAAAATTGATTCATTCATTGTCAATATGTAGTAAATGAAAATATAAATCATCTCTTTAAGAGAATAAATAAATTTAAAAGAATAAAATAGAGACATGTAGAACATTTTAAATTTTGTTTGTTTGTGAAGCCGAAATTGTTAAATTGTGGCTTATTCTCATATGATTATATCAGTTAGAATGATCATATTGGAGATAATATTTCTTTTTTTTTTCCCTTTCTTTTTTTTTTTTAGATAATGTGTATGAAATTCAATAATTTAATAATAAAAAATATAAAAAACAAAATGAATCAAGTAACAACCATTTTAAAACTAATTGAAAATTTTAAATTGTGATTACTTATTCTCATATGATTATATCAATTAGAATGATTATATTGAAAGATAATATTTCTTTTTTTAATTAATTAATTACGATCATAATCAATTGTGAAAATATAAAAATGTTGAATTAAAAAATAAATTAATAAATCAATACTCTACCAAAATTGATTTGATCATTGTCAATATATAGTAAAAGTATATCATTAATTATAAATATATACTTTTTTTAATATGTATAATTAAGTTAATTAAATAATGATTTTTTAAAAATAATCTTTTTTTTTCTTGTGGTCATTTTTTTCTTTCCTTTTTTTTTTCCGATAATGTGCATGAAATTAAATCATTTAATAAGTATAATAATAAAAAAAAAACTAAATGAACCAACTAATAATTCTTTTAGAGCTAAATAAATATGTAAAACATTTCTTTAAGTGAAACTTATAGAATTGTGATAATTTTTTCTCATATGATTAAGTATAATCAAATGAGCATACTAATCTTATATACACTTCTTCCTCTTTAATTTATTGAATCATTCACTTTTTCGCTAAACAAATAGAACTTAATTCAATGTGCACTCTAATTTTAAACAATTTTAGAAGGAATTGTAACTTAAAAAAACTGATCTTTTAGAAGTTAGAATGTTCTTGCGTAGATATCTTGCTGTTTTGGAAGTATTCCGATCAAACACTGGAATATCACTGTGTATTTTATCTGCAAAAAAAGTTAATTGATAATGAATATATTGGAGGAAAATATATATTGTATTTCAAACTGTTTATTTTGAACTTTTCCAATGAAGAAAAAATATTATCATCTTAATCATTCACCTTTTCTTTGACCACTTTGTTGGTTGCTAATTGCTATCCATAAACTCAAAATCTAGGGAGTTCATTTCATCTGATTTTTCTGCAAAATTCATCAAAACTAATTAAGAATGTGTAATGAGATTATTTTAATTTTATTTTGTTTGGAAATTCTATATATTGTAAAATCTACACTTTTTTTTTGAACAAAAAGAAAGTTACTCGTAAATATAAATTAAATAAAAGGTTAAAGAAGAATGTGAACTGATGAAGAATTATAAAAAGAATAATAATCCTAAAAGATAATTTTCTATCTTGAGGTTTTCAGTGTGTGGCAAATGTTGTAAGGACTAATTTATAATTTAAAATACAACAAATTCCAAAAATTTATTATGGCATGTTCAAATTTTGTAATAAAGTTTATGTATGACCAAATAATTAATTGTGTCTATGTTTTAAACTAAAACTGAAACTCTTGTAATTATTATTTTTTTTTTTTTGAATTTGAAAAGTTTGTGGTAACGTTTAAATTATGTAATTTAGTTGTGTTAAAAGTTGGTGGTAACGTTTTAGTTTCATAATTTTTTGAATTGCTAATTTAAAATTAATAATATTTTTTTAACATTAAATCAACTTTTTAATTAAATATATGAGTTATTATAATTAATTTTCACTAAAAAGCTAAATTTTGTTTGAGTTTTTTTTTATTTTATTTGATGCAATATTTTATATATAAAAAAATCTATTTATTATCCATCTATAAATTATTTATAAAATAATTTAATTGAATGAATATAATTTTTGAATTAAATATGACATTGTATTATAATTAATTTAGCCATACGTAAGAATCTACTATATATATATATATATATATATATATATAATTTTTTTAATAATTAACGCAAATATAAATGATATGTTAATGAATAGTTCAAACTAATAATAAAAATTAAAAAATAACAAACCAATAAATTGTAATATGATTTATTATTATTATTATTTTATTCTTTTATTTATTTTTTTTTTAAGGGTTGTTACATGTGCCAATCACATAATTTTGGTAAAAGATTGGTTTATCTTTCACGTTTGAAATATTCAGTTTGTTTATTTTTAATGGCCACTATAGTAAGAGATCTTTGATTTCTCCTAACATTTTTGTGTTACATTAGGATTACTAATATGTAAATTGCAATATGCAATATATGTTATTTTTTGAACTACTAAATCATTACTGTATATTTATTTTATTTTTTTAAAGTAAATTTGATTTTAGAATTCAAGTGGTTCTTAACCCTATTACAGTATAGACTAATCTCAATTAAATTTTGAAAATTTTATCATTTGCAATATATAATTTTTTTTCAAACTGTAAAATCAATTTAAATTGTATAGTAAATACCTGAAAATCAATTTATTCTCACTTATTATGCAAATGTAAGGTTGATGTATCACCATAATAAAAACTCAATAGTTGTTTCAAACCTAAATAAAGGTATGAAGTTATTACATATTAAGATCAGCAATATTAAGTTTCACTTTTCCTCTTTCTCAACTTTGACTCTAATTTTCTTCCGCTTTGTTGTTGAGAGTTGATCAGCTATGATTTCTTCTTTCTCATCCGACTCGTTTCCTTCAATTAATGTTGTGTGCACTCTTTTAATAAGAGTAATAGGCTCCCCAGAATCGAACTTTGGCTCTATGATCTCCAAATCTTTGTTGGAATGATGAATCTGATCGATTTAAGAGAGATTTAAAAGAAATGCAAGATCAAAATTGTTGATTAATGGATATAAGAATGCCAATATAATTTAGCTTTGTGTTATTAATTTTTTTCAAACCTCATCAAGATTGATAGATGGAGCAAGAAGTTTTGAATCTGCCTCCAATTCTTCACTGGAATTAATGATCTCGTCCTTTTCTTTACAACTGGCCTGTTAAAATGAATTTTGAGTAAACCTTAGTTTAAGTTTAATCATGAACAAAATAGTGATATTTAATGAAATATAATTATTTAAATAATAAAAGAAAAGATATCAAATATGTAGAGAATTACAAATTTTGCAGCAATAGCTTCCTCTAAATTTTCAATCAACTTCTCATCAGATGTGATTCTGATCAATTGTATCTCTCGTTACGTTTATTCTAAACACTTATTTTCTATCCAACAATAGATTGAGTTCATCCGAGAACAAATCTTCAGTGTTGAGTTATACAATACAGTTGAATTATAACTTTAATATATAATAAATAAATATAGTCATAAATAGCAATAATGTTTAGCGAGTAGAAAATAATTACCTGATCTATTTGTGCTTTCAAAGAAGCTGCAGTATGTCCTATTGCATCCACACCAGGACGCTCGAACAGTACCAGCACAGTTGAACCAGTATCATCCATAACTTCTAGATGAATTTTGTATCTGATATAATATAGTTCGAGTTATTTTTTAAACATCATAGTAGAGTAATAACATTAAATATGATTGTTGAATATATATAAAGTCAAAAGAGAAAATTTCATCAAGGAGTAAAATATTCTGAGTTAGCTGATGAAAATACCTTGGCACTACTGACGGCAAAATTTCCTTGTATTTATTGCATCTATATCTATCATTTTCCTCAATTACCTGGAAAATTTCTTGCAAGCATAATAGAACCAATTTTTATCTGTCTGTAATTGTGTTGTTTTGCGCACACAATACAGAAACACGGCTGCAAATGTAAGTGTACATTAAGATATTGAGGGTTAACTATTTTAAATACGGGAACATAAGATAAGATATATTAGATTGGCTACTTAAATTTTAATTAAGCATCTTTTGTCTTGGTGGTGGAGTAATAATGAATACCTCTTGAATTTCGATTAGCTCAGCCACAGCTTTTTATTTCTGCCAAATTTCCAAATTCACCGGTTACATTGGACGTGCTACCAATTGTCAATGATGATAAAGAGTTGTTGTTGCCACTCTTAGCACCAGAAAAGCTGTACAGAGATTCTAGTTATACAATAATATTGATTTTATGTATTTTAATATTATTTAAAGTATATGAAGTTGAAATTTTTTAGAACATTAGTTATCTTTGGAACCCGTTTGAAGATTATATATTAAAACTATTCACCTTGCTTTAAAGATGTGTATCTCTTCAGCATCATCATTTACGAAGAGCCTACTTGAATAATAGAAATTAGAAATCTTCACCACACCTGATCCACATTAAACATGAGGAAGTAAGAAAGAAATTGTTTGTTTTTAAAAAAACTTTAAAAAAGTTATATAGGTAAGGATGAATTCTGAAGGAAATTAAACAATAATAGTATAAACTCATTTCTTTAACCATTTCAATCATAAATTCTTGCAAACTGTAATACTATGACAACGGTGGTGGATTGTGCCGTCTTCTTGTATTCCTCCAGTTGATCAGCATAACTTCCCCAAAGTGTACATTTAATTACATTACCACTAAAACAATAAGTAAATGTTAATAGACATATTAGAAGTGGAATATATGTTGAATTTTGAACATTTAGAAGGGAAAAAAACTAATCATACCTTTGATCTATTAACCCAAAGTTGATACTTTTTTTTGGTGGGTTGCTCTTAGTGTAGTTGATTTCTCCCTCCCTTACCACCTCACCAATCACATCTAAAGTGGAAACGTGAAGAGTTGAATGAAGTTAAATTCATTTAAAAATTTATCATGTAGGACTCACAAAACAAATACTGAAGAGTTAAGTGTGAAAGGTAAACAGAGTTGCATGTATTCTCAACATTACTTACCAACCAAAAATGATCCTCAAGCTTATTTTGAATAATTGATTCAAATGGAATAAACTCAAACCCATGAGAAGGAATCTTTACTGTAGTGCAGGGTTGGATTGCGGTGTATTGATGCAATGCAAGCTGATAATTATGGTTGGTAGCAAAAAAGTCCTTTTTAGGCGCTTCAACAGTAAAATTTGAGATACTAACAATGTTATCCTCCTTTAACATGCTCAAACATCGATCAAACGCAGTCTTCTACGTAATATAAGCTTCTATCTTTGATCCCTATTCATGACAAAATATGAACACATTAAAATTGACAACTACAATATATTCTTCAGATAACTTAATTTAATAATATTAAGAAATAAATTTGATAATAGAAGATGATACCTCGTCATCCATAAGAACTGCATTTACAGATGCAGTTTGTTTTGGATTAATTTTTTGTGCCACAGTCCATTGACGGAGAACCTTCACTCTTATTGTCCACATTGACCTCGAAGGACTTAGATCAACAATGTTTGAGACACGTAATGTCATATTGTGGCAAACAGATGTGTGATAACCAAGTAAAACCAAACCGATTTGACAAACAGACACGTAATCTAATTGTTAAGAACTATTGGGAATATGGAATGAATTACAAAGTAATGTAATATGGAGTTACATATATATTACTCCTATTATTGATGATATTTAATACGATTTCGAATTTTGAACTTTTTTAAGATTTATAGTTGATTTATTATAAGATTTTGAGTTTTTCTATATTTATGAATTTTAATACAATTTCGAATTCGATTTTTTTTAGATTTATAGTTAATTTATTATAATGATGTGTGTGTGTGTGTATATATATATATATACTGGTATATGGAGTCATATAAATAGTGTTATTGAAAAATTATAATTTAATTTCGAATTTCTTTAGATTTAAAGTCAATTTATTATAAGATTTTGAATTTTAATGAGTTAAAAGTAATGTAATATGGATTTACATATATTATTATTATTGATATTTTTTAATACAATTTTGAATTTTTTTAGAGTTATAGTTGATTTATTATAAAATTTTGAATTTACATAAAGTTATGAATTTTAATACTATTTCGAATTTCAATTTGTTGAGATTTTTATAGTTAACATTATAAGATTTTGAATTGAAATGAATTTTAAGGTAATGTGATGTGAGTTGAGATAGACCCATAATAATATAATTAAATGATATAATTAAATATTTTAAATTTATTATAAAATATTGTATGTTATTAATATGAATTTATGAAACTATACAGTTGCTCCTATCTCAAATGTCATAATCCCTATTTTCATGTAACAATGTACTTAATTTCCTATTTGGTTATTAAAGGTTATATAACAGGACTGAGAAAACAAACAAAAAAATCATATGTATTACACTGCTAAACAGAGACCACCATTCTTCCCCAGGGAGAGAAAATGATGGAACCCTAATTTTCTTTTTCTTTTTCATTTTTTAGGTAAAGCTGATGGCAGCTTTACGACAACCTTTTTCAAGTTTTTACCATACAGTATACATGCACACAGATCTGAGAAAATAAAATGTTAAGAAAGAAGAGTTCATGATTAAAGTAAGAATTGAAACAGATCAGTGGAGGTGCAGAATGTGACAAAGTCACCGGAACCACGTCGGGATGTCCCAGCTTGTTCCGACAATGGAGATCTGTTGAGGCTTCGTTCAGTGGAGATACAGAAGCAGCTGCTCATGGAGTGCCCCGATCCTAGATTGGGAACGGAGTCTGACCCGGGGATGGGTTTGGCTTGTGCAGATTTTCAGATAGATGTGACTGTCGACATTTACGGAAAAGCTGAAAAAGTTGCAGGAACAGTGACCATCAAGAACGCGTGAATCAAAATTCAAACTTGACAACTGTTAAGGTAACTGCTCCTCCCTGCCTCTCTCCTAGTGGGTCTATATATCCCACTCCTTTTAAAGATTCATTGATTGGATTTCACAACACCTACTCCACTACTCTCTCTCCTCTTCTAATCTCGCCGGATTTGGACCCCTCTTCAGCCCTACAACCCCCATCTCTGAACTATCCAACCATGAAGACTTTCGCCCTTACCCCTTTCAATCCAAAATTTCCAACTCATCTCCTTCCATCAGCATCACGCCCCAACCATGATTTCGAAGTTTCTTCTTCCAGATCCCACGGCCAGAACCTCCATCCAAATACTCAAACTCTAAAACCATCTACTACCCCCATTACTTCCTTAACTAATTCGCCTCCTCTTCCGCAACCATATCGCCCTTCTAACTCTAACCGACGTCCTAATCCTCAGTTCAAACTTGAGTATATCCCTCCATCACAGCCTGGTGTAGTTGAAGTTCCAGATGAGGAAAGGAGTCATGATTGGGATTTTACTCTTGTGGGATACTTCGCTGGGAAGTACCCAGGTTATCAAGTTGTTCGTGAAGTTGCTAGAAAATGGGGTGTGAAGGTCGAAATTTACCACCATGATAGTGGGTGGATTATATTTCAACTATTTAGTGAAGCGGATCTTCAACAAGTTATGCTGAATGGCCCTTATGACTCCAACTACCTGTACCTCATGTTAAAGAGAATGACTCCTGACTTTTGTTTTGATCAAGAAACAATTTCTACTATCACAGCCTGGGTGATGTTTCCGTCGCTCCCTCTCAACATGTGGACGCCAAAACTGTTGAGTCGTCTTGCCTCTGCAGTAGGTCGCCCTCTCACAGTGGATTATGTCACTTTTCATAGGGAGCGAGTTAATTATGTGCGGATGCTAATTTAAGTTGATGCCTCTAAGCCACTTGTGGAGGAAGTTCGGCTCAAAACTTCTAATGGAAGCCTTGCTCAATAGGTGATTTATGAATTTATTCCCAAATATTGTACCATCTGTGCGTTGCTTGGTCACACAACCAAAGGATGTAGGGTCAATAAGCAAGAACCCAATGAACCAGACCAGATCAGAACCAGAGGGAGCAGGAGAAACCGTTTCAAAATTTCAGACATAGGAGAAACAAGAACTGAAGGCTGTGATAGAATAGAACGGGTGATGGCAGTCTAGTTAATACAACGGTTGTAGCTACTGCACACCCGCCTCCACCTCCACCACCTAAACAATGGAATCCTGTCAGGATTGAAGAATCCCCTACACCCGTTCAGCGGAATGTAGAGAAGGAGAAATCTTCGACGGATAATCCCGATCCTTCCGACGACAGCGTTTTGACTCATACGGAGTATTTCAAAAAGCACACCCTGTGTATGAGTGATGACTCCTCTCCCTCCATTGGAAGGAATTTTAAAACAAAAAGAAGTGGATTTGATCATGAGTTTGAGAAACTGAGGAAGGCCCACTCGGATGGCTACATATCTGATGATTTTTCCTCATGAGTCTTCTTACGTGGAATGTGCGTGGGATGGGGCGTACGCCAACCCACAAAGCACTAAAAAAACTGGTGTGAGATCACAATGTAGTAATAGCGGGTCTCTTGGAAACTAAGCTCACTCCTACTAGATTGAATGCAATTGTCAGCAAGACAGTTCCCGGCTGGGAATGTTGTCATAATTTTGACATTTGTAATGGTGGGAGAATAGCTATTGTTTGGGATAGGAAACGTATTGTGTTGGAAAATTTTGTAATTCATGAGCAAATGTTGACAGCTAAGGCTATGTGCATGATCACTATGAAGAAATTCTTTATTTCCATAGTGTATGTGTGCAATAGATACATTGCTAGAAGAAGGTTGTGGGAGCATATGGAGGAGATGTATTCGTTGATTGATGAACCATGGATTGTAGGGGGAGATTTCAATTGTGTAATGTCCGAAACTGAAAGATCAACCCGGTCTACTAATCCGGGAATGATAGAAATGAATGAGAGCTTTGCTTTGATGGGTCTACAGGATACCTCCTCATCTGGCTGTTATTTCACTTGGACTAACGGCACCAGATACTCAAAGCTGGATCGAGTATTGAATTGTCACATGTGGAGAATTAATAGATGGAGAGTGGAGACTGATTTCCTTCCACAAGGAACATGCTCCGACCATTGCCCAGCAATATCGAAATTCTTAGATTCAAACGCTCAATCCACCAGACCCTTCAGGTTTTATAATTTATGGACACATCATGAACTCTTTATACTCTTAATTGCTACTCATTAGCAGGTTCATATTGGAGGTACAAAGCAATATATTATGTGCTCGAAACTCAAGATCCTTAAGAAACCTTTTAAAGAGCTCCATAGACTGAACTATTCTCATATCTCAGAAAGAGTTAAGCGAGCGAGAGAGCACCTGGAACATATGCAACTCACATTTATGGGGGACCCCCAGGATGTTGGGGATTCGCTAGAAATGCAGGAGGCTATTGCCAATGTGAGACACTTGGAGAATTGTGAAACCAGCTACCTCTATCAACTCTTGAAGAACAACCATGTTCGAAACCAAGATAAAGGTACGCGATACTTTTACAACTTGATCAATGGCAATTCTTCAAGAAATGGAATTTACAGAGTTTTGAAGGAGACGGGACCCACTACGTCTTATCAGAACATGGTGGATTCCTTTCTCCAATATTACACTACACTCCTGGGACAAAATACAGATACAGTGGAATAAATAGATGAAGAAGTGTTGAATCTGGGCCCAACTATTTCTCAATCAGAAGCTGATTTTTTAGAAGGACCAATGTCAGCGGATGAGATTAAAGATGCTTTGTTGGTGATTAACAAAGATAAATCTCCCGGCCCTGATGGCTACACCTCTTTTTTCTTTCAAAAAGCATGGAATGTGGTTGGGGAGGACCTCACGGCAGCAGTGAGGGAATTCTTTGAAAAAGGGAAATTGTTGAAGCAAATCAACACTACTTTTATTTCTCTTATTCTAAAAACAACACATGAACCTGGAGTGAAGGATTATAGACCGATCTCTTGCTGCAATACGGTCTATAAAATCATAACAAAGGTGTTGGCATCTCGACTGCGTTCGTGTTTGCCTAACATAGTGGATCAAGCACAGTTTGGATTTGTTATGGGAAGAAAGATGAGGGACTGTATTTTGTTGGCAGAAGAGATCTTTCGGGGATATGGCCGTGGAGTTAGACATATATCTCCAAGGATGGCAGTGAAAGTTGACATCTCTAAGGCTTATGATTCTTTTTGTTGGAGTTTCCTGTTTGATATGTTAGAAGGACTTGGTTTTCCTACTAAGTTTTGCAACTGGGTTAAACAGTGTGTAACTACACCAACATATTCCCTCTTGATTAGTGGGATGCCGGAAGGTTTCTTTCGAGGTAAACGTGGATTGAGGCAAGGGGATCCAATCTCATCTCTCCTCTTTGTACTGTGTATGGAATACTATAGCAGATTGATAAATTATGAGATAAGAAAGAACTCGTACAAGTTCCATTCTAGAATCTGCAAGAGAGTGGATATTTCTCACTTGATTTTCGCTGATGATTTGCTCATTATGGGTTATGGGGATGTCAGCACTGCCAAAACGATTAGCAGTTCATTGAAGACATTTGAGAAGGTATCTGGGCTATCGGTAAATGCAACCAAGTCGAATATGTTTACAGTAGGGATGGTCGAGCGAGCTACAAACAGAATATCTATAATATTACCTTATCAGAGAGGTGCCTTCCCCTTTAAATACTTGGGAATTCTAATTTGCAGTAAGAGGATTGCGATTAACGACTTCGCTCCTCTCTTGAATGATGTGAATAACATGATTCAAAAATGGTCCTCGAAGTTACTTACTTTCACGGGGATACTTGAATTAATCACCTCGGGCATATATGGCTTATTATCCTTCTGGTGTGCAATTGTGAAAGTGTCTACAGTGGTAGTAAGGAGGGTGGAGAGTCTCATTAGAAGATTTCTTTGGGGGGTTCAAGGGCGAGTGCAGTTAGTTGGAGAGATGTCACTCAACCTAAACATAATGGAGGGTTGGGTTTGAAAGATATCTCCATGTGGAATAGAGCACTATTGGCATCTGCATTGTGGGATGTCCATAGTGAAGCATCCTCTCTTTGGATAAAATGGATACATTCTGTATATCTTAGGTACAATGTGTGGATAGTAGTCAACCCAACTTCGAATGCTTCGTATTGTTGGAAAAATATGATCCACCTAAGAAACAGAATAGCGGAGGTGGAAGAAGAAGGAGAGACAGTGGTGGAGATCATGCAAGGATGCGTGAGAGGGAGATTCATGCCATCTTTGATGTATCACAAACTTAGAAAGGAACACATTGATGATGCACTGTTTATTTATAAACAAATTTGGCACCAATGGATCATTAGGAAGCACAGTTTCAGATTATGGCTGTTACATCGAGGAAGAGTTTACACCAAGGATAGAGTTTGAAATTTGAATGGTGACCTCACGTGTGATTTTTGTGTGGGGAGTATAGAGACACAAACACACTTGTTCTTTCATTGTCCCTATACCCAAAGTATATGGAAAACCATGAGTAATGGAATTGGATGGAGAAGAAGATTCACGTCAGCCAATGATGCAGTTAGGAAGATACATGCAGATGCACGGAGCAATAAAAATGTTCAAAGACTATTTCTCATTGCTTTTGCCTCCACGATCTACAACATATGGATGGAAAGGAACGCTTTGATGTTTGGCTCAAGGGTGCTCTCACCTACATGCATAGCGGACAAGATTTTGAGTCAAATATTTGGACTTTTCTTGAATTTTTAATTTGTACACCTTGAGTCTTTGGCCAAGGAGGTGGAAGGATAGTGATTCGTCTAACTTTATACTTTTTGTATATTGTAACAGTTGGAACTGAAATAAAATTTACTCATTTCAGTAGAATATAACCTTTTCATAGAACCCTCGAAAAGTCCAGGATACAGTTGTGCAAGTCCAATAAAAATTTAAAAAACATTAAGCTAAATCAAAATACAGTTTGAAAACACACATACACACAGACATGAGTGTAGAATGACAGAGACTGTATGATTTACATATGCATCACAATTTCTATTTTTAGTGAAGCAACAAATGCATTCACAATAACAAAATAGTTAAGTTTTATAATCAAGGAATTGAATATTTAAATTTCATGGGCTTTTTATTTTGATTGATTGTGTTTGGTGAGGGATTTTTATGAGTTTTTCAAAGATTATATTTAATCTAAAACTAATTTTTTAATTTAAATTTATAAAGACATAACCCTTATGCTATCTCTATATTTTTAATTGAATTATCATCATTTTTATGACTATTACTTTAGTAGCCCTATCATCCACCGCTACTTAACGTCCTAGAAGGTTAACATAGAAAATATGATAAAAGTATTATATTGATCATTAAATTACATATGAACAAACTGATATTGGTACGATTTAGAAAGAATTAGTAAAGACCTAAAATGTTGCACCGTGGCTTCTGCAAGACTATAAGAAGAAGAACAACACTTCTCCTTCTCTCAATTCTTATCCGTGTCTCTCTCCTTCATCTCTTTGTCTTTGCGCTTATTTTTATCCTTTCTTTCATTCCCTTTTTTGACCTGCAAAGGAGCATGAGTAATTGGATAATAACCTAAAATGCTGAAAATTTAAGATTCAATAGCTTAGACCAAAAAGCATCACAAAATATTCAAGCGCTTTCTCAAAACAACTATTGTATCTAAATTTCATTCCCTTTTTTGACCTGCAAAGGAGCATGAATAATTGGATAATAACCTAAAATGCTGAAAATTTAAGATTCAATAGCTTGTAACAAAAAGCAATACATATGTATGCAACTAATGTCACATAAAGTGCTGCATTATGCACATCATATGACACTGAATACGATGAATCTTGACAAAGTTAACTTGCTTCTATATTACTTACCCCCAACACACACCTACATCCAAACCCAAAGAATTAATTTTACGTACAGATCTTTATTTTCCATCCCAAATATCTCTTCTGCTTTTCTCAATAAAATAGGAGTTTTCCAACATGCACATTTTTGGAAACTTTATACAGAATTTCATCAAAGAACTAATCACTCATCTCTCGGGATTGAATAATAAAAAAAAATGATCGACAGCAGCAGCTGCTGCTGCTTAGTTAACTGATATGGAATTTTACCAAATCTTACTAATCCCAATACCAAAATTTGAGAAGATAAAATGGTGAGGCAAAACAAATTGTACCTGCAAACACCACCCCAAATTCTGTTTCTACACAATGTCGCCATTCATCAATACGGTCGGAATTGAGCAATGCCAGAGTTCATCATGCCGTTTTCCACCAAAGATCGCCGCCGAGTTACCACCACTGGTGAAAAAGACACACTATGAGACTTTACTCAATTCAACCAATAGAAATTCATCCCCCGAATAAGGAAAGATAGGAGGCTTCGGTCCCTCTTTCTTTACCTTACCGGATTATAGATAAGAAGCGAATAAGCTAAAGAAGATGGCCAAAAGATAAGTTAAGGATTTTACAATTTCGGAGACTTCGGAGGTAGTTGGCGCTATTTTTAAGCTTAGGAAAAAATCGGCAAGATCGATGCAGGTATCGGCTGATGAAGGGGAAGATTTTGATTGGAGGATTTTGGTTGCTTTGGAGATGAGTTCACGACATGGAAGAGGATATCCACGGACGTCGGATATGAGAGTCGGAGCAGTGACGGAGACTTCAATGGCAGAGCACCGGCCTTTGGTGGTTGTCGTAACGACTGTTCCGGTGAATTTGGTGGCGTAGACAAGGCGGAGAAAGGGGGTGAGGCGACGCAAAAAGGTGGTGCATGATTTGATTTCTACTGTACAGAGAATAAAAGAGCTTCTTAATATAAAAGCCAAAATTGCAGAAACTGATCATAGAAGATCTGTTGAAATAGAAATAAATGTTATATTATGCACAAGTAGTGACCTAAGATTCTTCTACTAAAAGTAATATAAAGCAGCCTACATATCATAAAAATTAATATGCTGCTTATAGGAAGACTTCTAATGCGGACCAACAACATTATATAGGATATCATAGAATGAAATAATTTATATGCTAATTACTTAAAAAAATATATATATATCCAACTGAAATGCTTTTAATTTATTTGTCAGCGTTAAAAAAGCTTTTTATGGCAGTCAGCCGGGAGAGAGTGATAGATGAGGCATCATGAGAAGGAGTGGATGATAGCAACACTACCTCAAAAAATGTCAGATCAGTACCACCAGTTATATTCCACACAATTCCAGCAGCTCTTCTATACCAATATCCAGCAAAGGAGATTGAATGGCTGTGGAAAAAAGATGACACTTTTATTTCTATTTTCAATACTCCATATGAAAATTTAGGCATTCTTTTTGTAGAAAAATCAAGGAGCAAATCACCATTCGCCCAATACTTTCCCAAGCTTCTTCAAAAATTGATTTTTTTTTTTTTATAATTTGGCCAGATATATAATTGGGTAATCAGCAAACCATACACCTATACAGCTCAAAATCTGGTTTTATTAATTTGATTTACCAACCTAATCTACAAATATAAATAATATTAAATAATGCATCTTCAGGTTTATGATAGACAAAGCCCTGGTCTTTCCAGAAAGATGGCAATATTAACCAAAAGCTACCACCACTGGTGAAAAAGACATACTATGAGACTTTATTCAATTCAATCAATAGAGAGTCATCCCCTGAATAAGGAAAGATAGGAGGCTTCGGTCCCTCTTTCTTTACCTCACCGGACGATAGATAAGAAGCGAATAAGCTAAAGAAGATGGCCAAAAGGTATGTCTTACCCTTGGCTATTTAATCCTTGAAATAATTAAGAGGTTTTCGACAGGTGCGCCGCCGCCGCCATGGATGCCGTCGTGCCTGCAACAATATCACCAACACGTAGGGATGGCAGTGTGATGGCCCGAACCCTAATGGGTAGGGTACGGGTAGTTGTAAATTGGTTTGGGACGGGTACGGATAGTTGTGAAAAATATCATTAGGGTTTGGGACGGGTAATGCCTCAAATACACGCGGGTAACCCGATTAATTTTTTTTTATAAAATTTAATATATATTATATAATTTATATATGATAAGATATTTTATATATTTAATTAATAGTTATAAGTTTTATTTAACCATATTTATTAAATATTTATTTAAAATAATACAATTTATATTATATTTATTTTATAATAAATTAATAATAATGTAATTTTTATTATTATACTTATTTAGATAATAAAAAATATAAATATATATAAAATAAATGAATATTAAATGGGTATGGGTACCAGCGGGTATTGATAAACGGAAATGGGATGGGTACGAGTACCATAATAAATTTTTTAAACGGGACGGATACGGATACGGGTAGTTTTTTTAATTGGATATGGATACAGGTACCCCAAAATAAGCGGGTACCCTACCGTTGCCATCCCTACCAACACGCGGAGTAAAAGTTGAAGAGTCACTGATCGCGATATTAGTGTTTGGATAGGGTCTTATTGTTTTAATTACTTGGTTGTTATTGCTGAATAGTCCTTCAATTTTTTCAAAGATTCATTAGAGAGCAACGAAGGGAGGCTTAGCCCAAATCTCTAAAAACATGACAACTCAGCATTAAATTAATATGAAGATGCCAACTCAAAGCATAAATTACGGAGGGTTCGATTACTTTGATGGTTAGGGTTAACAAAACTAGGGATAATTTGACCCTTGATTAAGGGTTAGTTAGAATTAACTATGGATAAGGATTTAAGATATCATGTTTACTTTACAACTTAATTTTAAATATTTTTACAATATTACCCCTTTTAAGTTAAAGGATTAAAATATTAAAAATGAGTTATTCCTTTTCCCAAGACAATGACATGACTGGCTTGCATTCTCTCTCTAAAAGAAATGAGAGATACAGCTCTTTTCTCTGAAGCTGTTTTGCAGGAATTCAAACAAACTTCTATCCTTCCTCTCAAAATTGGTAGCGCCATCGCAAGTCCTCTACCGCAACAAGACCGATCTCTTCATTTCTTTTGTCGGAGACGTCGTTCGCCACAAAAAAAGAGTCATCTGTTCTGACGGAGGGAAGAAGAGAGCGAAGGTGTAATGGGTGAATAGAATGAGAGAAAGAAGACGATGAAGGCGGTGGAGAAGGTGTCGAAGGCAAGAAGATGGAGAAATAAAAAATTTGTCGTAAGTTGTAAATCGACGGCCCGGTGAAGAAGGTGAAGAGAGAAGGAAGAAGTCGCAAGCCCCGATGAAGACGATGAAGAGATGAGGAAGAAAGTGAAGGGCAAAATGATAATTTCCGCGTGTAAACCCTCGGGTCATATTTTATCCGCCCAAACTATAACGAATACAGTAACCCTCGCAAGTCCTTCCAGCTCACCATCTGGCACTGGGCTGACAAAAGCCCGTGAGTTATCCCTTGATTATAACCTTCAAAGTAAGCGATCTTTAACTAGAGTTCACGACGGGATAACCCTAGTTAATTTGCAAAGTAATCGATCCCGGAGAGGTTGACACCGGAAAAATCCTCCCTTAGTAATATAATAAAGAAAGATAGCTGAGTTCCATCAAGGAAGCGGATCCGTACCGTCCGCAAGAATCAATTCTCTAAGTATATTATATTTATTTATTTTTTTAATCCATAAATATTAGTTAACTTATTTGGCTTATTTAATGATTGCATAGCAGGTTTTATATGGAGAATTAAGATTTTGAGTTTTTGTTTTGGTCAGCTATTCCATCGTTAAATCATTATTCATCATAAAAAAAATAATATATATTTTAATTACAAATTAACATATTTTAGGTGATTCTTGACCATGACAAAATAATAATCGTCAAATTATAATTTTTCATAAATAAATTGTAAAAGGTAAAAAGTATGACATTTTTTAATAAAAGTAATACGAAAAAATTATAGCCATCAATTGAACTATTATATATGTGAAGAATTTATAAAATGAATAAAAAGTGATAACAATTTTAATAAATAGTGATATTCATCCAACGACAAGTTATGTTCATTTAATTAAATTATTTCTTTTAAAAAAGTATTTAATTTTATTTATTTTATAAAATACTTATCATCCGGTACAATAAGTATTTTTGAATAAATTACTTAAAAAAATCAATTTAATTGAAAATAACGTATCTCAGTCTATAATACACAAAAGAACCCAGTTTAAGTGAAAAAACGTATCTCCGTTATCAAAAGAAAAAAAAAAAGAACTCAGTTTAGTTTAATTGAAAATAATGTTTCAATTAACATATCTCGCTCATTCCATATGGAAAGAACTCAGTTAATTGAATAGAACGTGGTGTCGTGTGGCGCTTGGTGATTATTTAAATTGAAAAAAGAATTCAATTTAATTGAAAGAACCCAATTTAATTTAACGTATCAGAACTCAGTTAATTGAAAAGAACATGTAGTGTCCTATGGCCCTCTGTGATTAATTAAATTGAAAAAAACCCAGTTTAACTTAACATATTTTATTCCATAATACACAAAGTACACAAAAAAATTAGTTTAATTGAAAAGGACGTGTGGTTTCATGTGACACTCGATGATTAATTAAATTGAAAATAACCCAATTTGATTGAAAGAAACTAGTTTAATTGAAAAGAACGTGTGGTGTCATTCTCTAAAGAATGTAAAAAAGATGTCACAGCGAAGTGTAACAAGATATCTCGTGCCATAATATACATTGTATGTATTTCTAAAATTAACAATGAAAAAATAATTAAGAGGTGGCTATTTTCATCGATATGCAATTTAACATATTCATATATAACTATTGCATAAAGGTCATCACATGTTCCACATTTTATTTTATTTAATAATGGGCACTATCGATTACATTAAATTTTCACATTAACATCGGCAATACCAATCTAAATATTGCAATACCCTCAATATTTGTCAAAATCTTTTATTTCGCTCTCAATAATTGTCAAAATCTTGATTCATTGTTCACACTCAAAACCTAATGAAAACTCAAATTTCAATACTATCTCACTACATAAATGAAATATGTAGAAAGAGTAAAAACTGTGGTGAAATAGAGGGAATATATATTTTTCGACAAAGATTTATGTGAGATCGTTTCACGTAAAACATTATATACTTTTTAAATTAGTTATTACTTCCGTTATAAAATATTATCATTTTTGTTACATAATGTTATCACTTTTCATTTATATTTCAAATCTTTTATCGGTTTGTGTTGGTTTATTCTTTGTTAGATATTAAGTAATATGTTGATTGAAGGCAGGTGAAGTTTCGTTGCCTGGAGGAAAAGCAGAGGAGACGGATGCAGATGATGTGGAGACAGCAACAAGGGAAGCAAAGGAGGAGATAGGTCTGGATCCTTCCCTTGTAGACATTGTGACTTGCCTTGAACTATTCTTGTCAAAACAAATAAGTACATGTCTAGCCCAGAAGAAGATAATATGGAAGACAATACACACATACATAGACACGCTGCAGGCCAAGACAAATAACTAGACCTGCAATAATAAATACAGGAAACTGGAAAAACATACTCCAATATCATAAGTCATAGTAGAATATTACCATTGAAATAAATATATGAATTCCACGAAGATTCAGGACAGGTAATTTTTTTGAGAAAGATGAAAATGATAGTTACTGGATCATTTACATGATTTTGGTATTAGTTTGTCTTGACGATAGAATCACATTAGTGCACTTCGTGTGTATTGAGCAGGACCAGAACCGCTTGACACCGTTCGATTTATACTGACTATATAGGAGAACTTGATCTTAATTATTATGGATGTTCGTGAGCATTATCACTTTTCATTAATTTAGTATCACTTTTTATTATAGAAATTATCACTTTTTATTCCTTCAATATTTTTCATATCAAGATTCAATAAGTATTCTATAATAATTCGGAATTTCTAATATAATTTAATTCATGATAAACATTCTTCCGTCCTCATATTAAAACCCACTAAAACTCTAATCCAATTCCTAGAAAGGTTTAATTTTTAAATTCTTTTCTAGTTTATTATTTTTAATTTGATCTAAAATCAAGTCCAAGTCTATGCCCAAGCCCAATCTATTTTCAAGCCTAAGCCCCAACCTTAAGCCCAAATTATTCATACTTATAAAATAAGTGGAAATTTTTTCATATAAAAGTCTAATTTTTGTGTAAGTCTCAATTTTTAGCTTTATTTTAGAAATATCTCTTTGAAAGGTTCACTCTTTATTATTTTTTCTCAACTCAAGACTTATCATAATTTTTTTTTCCGAATCTTTTATATATTACAAAACAATAAAAAATATTAATTAAAATAATATATATTCAATGTCATGATTTGTCATGATTTGATTTGAAGATATATAATCAATTTTAAATTTTGTTTTCTTTAATTTAAAATAAAAAATAAATTTTATTACAAGTCTTGAAAATAAAGAGAAAAAGTAAACATTGTAAAACTGAGTCCTAATTTAGGAAAAAAAAACCTTAAATAGAAATACTTATAAAATCAGGCTTTAAATTGAAATTTAAACTAAAAATAAGCTCATTTATTATCAGGTTTTTAATTCATTTCTTTCAATCGCTGAATAGACTTAAAAAAAAAAAGACAGAAAAAGAAAGATTAAAAAAAAAAATCCAATTGTCTCCCCCTATGAAAATCCAGAAGAAGACTACCAAATTTATTCAACGATCATTCCATCAAAATATTTTTACAAGTCTCAAGCTTACTTACAAATTTAAAATAACTTATTCCTAAAATTCCAATCCTATATCTATTTAATTTCAATTACCACTAAATTTTAATATGTTGTTTTTTGTTTGATTTTGGACTTATATTTAAAGTTTCATGATTTTGGAATTATTGTTTATTTAGATGAATTTTATATTTCTAACCAATCCACTTTGAATTATTTTTCGTTGTTGATTCAAAATTTTGAATTATTTAGTTAATTCTTTTCCAAACCATTTGAGTTTGAATATGTTATAGATAATGTATTTGAGCGTGCTCAATAAAATTTTAACATTTTATATAGTTAAATTAGTTTATATTAATTTTATAAGGCTTCAGATCATTATGTTAAATGTACTCTGTTTTTTTGTTTATTACTTGTTAAATCTTATTTAAAGATCTATAAAAATCCTTCTTTTCAAATGGAGTATGTCGTATCTCATGTTAAGAATAAATTGAAATATTTTCAAATTATTTGAAGAAACTTATGCTTGGATTAGTAGAAGGTATCCCCTTTTCCATTGCAATTGCAGCCATAATATGGAGTCAAAATAATATATATTCAATGAGTTTTTTAACAACAGCATAAGACAGATTAAAGAACTCAGTTTAATTGAAAGAATCTGGTTTAATTGAAAACAACGTATCTCATTTCATAATACACAAAAGATGAAAGAATCCAGTTCAGAAGAAGGCGTTGGTGATTAATTAAATTGCTGACAGTTCTTTGAATGGCTTTTTTTATCTCTTTTTTATTTTGATAAAGAAAATGTAACATTGATTCATATATATTCTTATTTTATTCTTTTTTAGGGTTTTTATATATTTAGCGTATGTATATTTATATATTTAACTTACGTATATTTTTTTTAAAAATGCAGTTAGAAAAAATCTTAGCATTATCATAAAAATTATCGCTTTTTTATCGAGCCCTTGCGCCAATATATTTCATATCAAGATTCAATAATTATTCTATAATAATTTGGAACTTGTAATATAATTCATGATAAATATTCTTCCGTCCTCATATTAAAACCCACTATAACTCTAAACTAATTCCTAGAAAGGTTTAATTTTAAATTCTTTTCTAGTTTATTATTTTTTAATTTTACTTAAACTCATGCCCAAGTCTATGTCCAAGCCCAATCAATTTTCAAGCCCAAGCCCCAATCTTAAGCTCAATTAAATTATTCATACATATAAAATAAATGGAATTTTTTTCATATAAAAGTCTAATTTTTGTGTAAGTCTCAATTTTTGAGTTTTTTTTTCTTAGAAATATCTCGTTTAAAGGTTCACTTTTTATTTTCTTTCTCAACTCAAGATTTATCCTAATTTTTTTTCTCTCAAATCCAATGCATTATATTGTAGAACGATAAAAAAAATATTAATTAAAATAACATATATTCAATGTCATGATTTGATTTGTAAGTGTATAATTAATTATTAATTTTTTTTAAAAAAAAATGTTTGTAATTTGAAATAAAAATAAATAAATCTTATTACATGTCTTAAAAATCCGACAAAATTAAAAAATTACACAAAATATTAAACTAAATTAACATAAGAACTTTTTTTTAAAAACTAATTTAAAGTACAGAGGTATCAAATAAATTTTTAACTCGGCTATTTTTAATCATCATTGGAATTGATCCATAAAAAATCCAAAAGACAACACCATGATAGACTATTAAAAAAAAAAATTATCAACAAAATTTACCAACAAAATTCAATTTGTTGGTAATTAACAACGGTTTTTCTTTTAGCAACTAAATATCAATTATCAATGGAATAATGACTATTTATCAACGAAATCATTATATAAATTGCCAACAGTATTATTAAAAATGGATTACCAACGAAATTACTTAGCCAAACAGAATAAAATTTTCGTTGCTAAAAATTTACCATACACCACTTTACCAATGAAAAATTATCAAAGAATTTTGTTGTTAATATGTTGATAAACCAATTTAACAATGAAATTAACGTTTTGACAAAGTCTCTTGTGAGACGTTACTTACATGAAACAGGTTTGTGAGACGTGTTAAAGTATGTCTATTATTTAGATAAAGTATGTTTAATGGTTGTTAAAGTATGTTTTCTAAAGTATGATGAATTATGTCTTAAAGTATGATTTTAGCATGTTATAATATGATTTATTATTGACATACTTTAACTACAAATAAGCATACTTTAGTGATAGATCGATCCGTCTTACAAATAACCTGTGTCACAAGAGAGTGTCTTTAACATTTTTACCAATATCAATAATTTAATAATAAAATTATGATTTTTATTAACAGTATATTTTATAAGACACTCTCTTGTGAGACGGGTTATTTGTGAGACGGGTCAACCCTGCTTATTGTATATATAAAGTATGTTTACTTATAATTATAGTATGTTAATAATAAATCATATTATAACACGCTAAAATTATACTTTAATGTCTTTCAAAAAAATTATATTTTAATGCATAATCAAACATACTTTTAGAAAACATATTTTAATCACCATTAAACATATTTTATCTATACAATAAACATACTTTAAATGATAGGTCGACCCGTCTCACACTCATCTCACAAATAATCCGTCACACAAGAGACTTTGTCATTTTTTTCCTTAAAGAATGTCTCGAGAAGTCGTTAAAGAGATTTTCAAATAAAACATCAAATTAGTGTTGTAATTTCTATTGAATAATAGTATACAAGTCCATTGAGAAAATAAAATTAAGTAAACAAAATTGACACAAAAATTATACAAGTATTTATGTAAACCAAGTTTACAGTATAAATCATGTGATCTTTCTTTCCAATTTTATTATATTCTATATTTTGTTAGAATTTTAAATTAAAGAAGAACCACATAATTTAAATCGTGAACCTAATTCATAAGAGAATAACTCCAAAAATTAATATATAATTTTTTTAATTTTTTTTAAATATATACATTGAGATCATCATTCAAGTTTTTAGTAGTATTTTTTTGTAAAAAAAAAAAAAGAAAATAAAATTGAAATTGAAATTTAGTACACACTACAAAATTAAAATAGTGGGGACTCCAAAAATAGCATGGTCCCTTCCATAATTAATATTCTGAAATGCGCATTCCTAACTATATTTCTTTTAAAAACTAAATTTGTTTTGTCAAGTCTTATACAACCAAAAAACTTCTATTATACATATACCATCGTATTAAAAACATTAATTAAAAAGAATAGAAATTAATACGATAATTTTACACTTAATTTACCAATGATCGTCGACATGGTCTTGTCGAGGCTGCATAGAATTTTGAGAGAAAGGCAATGGAAATGGTGGATGATCAAGAGATGGTTGAGAGATGAGACTTGTGGAGGAATATACAGTATTGAAACCCATATTTGTGCTTTGATCGTGTTGTACTACGCGCTGTTGTTTAGGTACATTGAGCTTCTCTCCTTCGATATCTCTATACTTAGCCAAATATATCTTGAGTGGGTTTACGTAGTCTTCGAAACCAAGGGTCGTGATGGCCCAAAGGATGTCGTCTCCGTTGATCGTCTTCCGCTTCTCGCGTTGGCATTTATCTGATGCTTCGCCCGTGACGAAGCTAATGAACTCGGACACGCACTCTTGTACGGTCTCCTTTGCGTCCTTCGAGATCTTCCCGTTTCCCGGCATGACCTTTTTCATTATCCTCCCAACGTTTGCTATTGGGAGGAACCGGTCCTGTTCTTTATTGTTGTTGTTGGTGTTGTTGTTGTTCGTAGATTTGGCTACGTTAGAATTTTGATTGTCGTTGTTCGTGGTGGTGGTGGTGGTGGAGGGGGCTTGTGAATATGTTGTTTCGGGACTAATTCTAAAAGAGGATGATCTGTGAGACTTGTCATTATCTTCAAAATCGTCTCTGTCTCTCTTCATAATCTTTTGAGAGAATGGTTGTGAGCTTTTATTTATTTTTGTTATTTTTTTTTATTATTATTTTTTCAATTGATTTTCATTACATGGATTATGTTAAGAGGGCAAAAACTGCAAAAGAATAGGCACATAAATAGGAAGGGTCTGAAAAATAGTTTAATCCCCGGGACTCGCTCCCAATTCCCCAGTCTCAACTCTTAACATAGGTAATTTATTATAATTGAGATTTTTTTATTTTAATTTTAATTTTAATTATAAATTAAAATAATTGAGATTAATTTTGGTGAAAACATCTCATCAAAATTAACTTCTCCTTAATTTAGTATATAAAAACTTAACATAATTGAGATTAATCAAAATTAAACTCTCTTTAAATATATTAAAAATTAAAATAATTAAGATTAATTTTAGTGTTTAAATTTGGGCATTCGTCCCATTTAAGTTGTAGTATTTTTTTTGTACGGAGATTAAGGAGTATTATATTTTTTTAATGGATAATAGGTTGAAAATATAATATTTTAATATTTAGTGTGCAGATGTATTAGTGGTGTGTGTGGGCCCATGTGAATATATTAGTATTTTTGTGAGGGTTCCATATGCTTGAAAAGGAAATGTGACAATTACGTGGAACAAACCAAAAAAAATGTCACAACTTTTATGAGATAAAGGGAATACTTTTTTATAAAATTTTAAAAAATATTTAAGGTCCCAATGAAATTATAAATTTATAATTATTTAGAAAATTCTAAAAAATACTCAAGGTCCCAATAAAATTATAAATTAATAATTATTAACAAAATCCCAAATATTTATATGTCATCAACTTCAACGTATTTCAAGACAATTTAGTAAAATATGAATTTACTGTTATTTGCTTTTTGTTGAACTTCAGATATGTATTAATCTCATCTTTAAATCTCTATTGCACCTGAGTTAAAAACAAATAAAATAGATCACCTGAGTTGAAAACAAATAAAATAGATCAATATTTTATATTGATCTACTTTTCTAAATTATAGATAAATATGAGTATATGATTAAATAATTCATGAGTAATTATACTAACATAATTAATTTGATTTATAAGTAATATATAATTGTAAATCTATTAAAACATCAATTATATATTCTAATTAATATTTTCTTAATATGTATAAATACATTATGAAAATTATATATTTTTTATAGGGTAGATCTTGGGTGAGACCGTCTCATAGATCTTATATTGTGAGACGGATCTCAAACTACCCATTTAAATGGATTCAAATAATCCGTTCGCACGGGTCAAGCTGAAGGGCTGATTAGCTGATATTCATTATAACACAAATTACACTATTGCCACTAATTCAACGCTAAATGACGAATTAGCTGTAATCGATTTTAATAATTGAAATTACTTTGATTGTTATTAATTTAATGAGGACCACTAGGGTGAGACGGGTCCCATGAAAAATTGGTGGAACCGGATCCCTTCTTTACAGCTGAATCTTCAAATCGTTCAATTTGAAAGTCAAAATACATTTCAGAAGTCGCGAAGAACATCCCCAAAATTGAATAGGATTCCTCAAACTTTCAATTCATCCACGCCGACATCAAAATCGAAGCTGTCTTCTTTGCCGGAACCACTATTGCTGTCCTCGCCGACCCCATTCACCGTGGACCCGTCTTCAGATCTGCTGCTATGGCTTCTCTACTTCTCTACTTCTTTTCAGGCGTGTATTCGAGGGAATCCAGAGTGCCCTCCTCCCCCGTTGCATTGAATGTCGCAACCGTCCACAGCGTGGGCATCGATGCCAACCGGGTCTTTGTCTTCGCAAGAATTCAACTGCTTTTGTGGAATTTTATGTTCCCGATTTCTTCTTTCTAATCTTACCAATAATTCATTTTCTTGTGATAATTTCTTTGAGCTTAATGATCTATTCGTAAAGATGGCAAAAAGATAGGGAATTAATGGAGTAGTTGTTTCATTATTCATTACTGCTGTTAATTTTATGAAACGGGTCAAAGAAGTATGGTGGTTGTTGTGTGTACTGTGTTCACGTGGAGAGAGAGGTGTGGCAGGTACTTTGTGAATGGTGAAATTTTTTTTTTTCTATTGGGAATGTGATGAATGAGTATATATCATATAATGCTAAAAGAAAAATGTTAATTATGAACTGAAGCATGGATTTTAACTTCTCAATTCAATATATCAAGTTGGACATTATCATTCGTTAAAAAAAAACTCAAATAGGCCTTTCAATCAAGAAGGTATGTACTCTTTCCCTTTTGATTTTTGTTTACTTGTACACTGAAGCAGATGAGGAGATAAAATTAATTGTTATGATAAGTAAATTGTAATTCTCATTATTTTTTAGAAAATCAAAATCTCAAATCAAAGAGAAATCATCCAATTTATTATAAAGAATAACCTAATTAACATAAAAAAGTAACCTTGTTAGCCAAATAGAAGTGAACATAAAAAATCAAAGTCTCAAATAAAAGAGTAACCCAATTTATTATAAAGAGTAACCTAATTAATATGAAAAAGTAACATTGTTAGCCAAAATAGAAATGAGATTAAAAATCAAAGTCTCAAATCAAAGAGTAACCCAATTTATTATAAAGAGTAACCTAATTAATATGAAAAAGTAACATTGTTGACCAAACAGAAGTGAACTTAGAAAATCAAAATTTCAAATAAAAAATAACCCAATTTATTATAAAGAGTAACCTAATTAACATGAAAAAGAAATCTGGTCAACCAAATAGAGTGAACATAAACAAATCAATATAAAGAGTAATCCAAAAGTTTGTTATAGTAACCTAATTAATTATAAAGAGTAACTCAATAAAAAAAAAGAGTAAACTACAATGTTTACCTTATAGAATATTATATAATTCATCTTAAAAATAAAATTTAAAAATTCTACCTCAATTTCTTAAAATCAAAGTACAATATAATGGAATCATACTATGATAGTCAAAGAGAACAAGAAATCTGCTTAACCAATTAATTTGTTGATATACAATGACCCACCTCCAAGTTCACTAATATGTAATTTCATTGTTTCTCAGGAGTTGTCCTCAAAAGTAGAAAATTATTTAAGAGTTCCTGCAGGTGGGTGGATGTACATATATAAATTATAAAAAGGCCAAATAACATTGATGTTTGTCATGTCAAAGAAACAGCATCAACATAGTTTGTTTCACATATAGTGAAGTAAGTTGAGGTAACTAGCTAGAGAGGCCTGACTGTGTTCTTAGGTGCACTTATCCAAGGTGAATCAGCAATTGCAAATCTCCATAATGCATTTACATGCTCCTCTGAAGCATACGTGATGCCAATTCTCGGACCAACTACTATCTTTTCTGGCGCTGGTCCATCTAATAGTTCCAACCCACTAAGGGTGTAAAAAGGATTATTGGACTCTCGGACCAACTACTATCTTTTCCGGCGCTGGTCCATCTAATAATTCCAACCCACCAGGGGTGTAAAAAGGATGATTGGACCACTCCGTTGAAAGCCCCAGGGATTGGCCAACCTTTCTAGGTCCAGCAAGAAGAACAGGCTTCTCAGATTTTAAACCACGCCGCTGCTGTATGGTTTCCAGTCCACGCACAAGAACGAATGAGAACAGCTGCACCAAACCCTTCCTCGTCTGCCACCACATTCAGCATCATATGCAAACCATAGTAGCGATCAACATGCAAGAATTCACGGCATTTCTCATCCATGTTTTGCTCTTTTCCAACAAGCTCTTATATATGATGCATGTTGGATATTTCTCTTGCTGTCAGCCCTTCTTTGTTCCTCACCTCCAAACACGACGGTTGCCCCCACTTCCTATACATTATTCAACATTGAATATGCTTCAAAAAAAATTGATTCTCACCTTAAACCATGCTAACTTTACTTGCATCTGAAGAGAAATACATGATTTTTGTACAAACAAGTGCAGCTTGTTTTGCTACTCTCGACAATCACCACAAAAAACATCTTGCAAACTCAATTTCTTTCCATTTCAGGCTTCAAATGTGAGCCCTTTGCAGTAAAAATATCATGGCCATCGCCTCGTTCATTGACGCCAAATATATGGAACAAGTCTTCAACAAGTTTACCCAGAAAAAAAAGTCTTCTGCAAACAAATTAACGGAAAGCCAGTGAGAACATTGAGTAATAAAAATGGCATGGATATGCTCTTGAAGATGCTAATGTGTCCATTGAATGAAGTAAGAAAGGGAATCCATAGAACTTGACATGGTAATAAAGGATCTCCGCTCTTAAGGATCACTTTTCACACTACGTCGAAGCATGGAAATCATGGAACTTTGAAGTCGTAGGGAATAGCACAATACAACTCATGTCCTAAAGATATTTGGACACTTTCACCTCTGATAATAATCGAAGGCATTGAGGTTCTCAAGTAGACTAGTTGCAGACAGATAGCTTGGCTATGTATGCATATTCTCTATGCATCTATTTAACCCATTATTCTTAGAGTTTAGTTCAGCTTCTTTCTTTCCACCTTTCAATTTTTTTTCAACAATCCTGTTTAGTCTTAGAATCTACACAAACAAGAAGTTTTATATCCCTGACAATGATCAATTTCTTCCATGTTATTTATCAAAACATAGAGTTGAATCGCCATCCTGCCAAATTTTCCAAATACATCCCCATAAGACCCCATTAAGAAACAAACTTCGAAGTGCGACTAAACATGAGCAGAAATTCAATGGAGGCTTTTGTCATGGTTCTTCTTTTGATATTTGTTTGTCTAACCTATCTACTGTTTTGATGAGATGTCAAGAAACTAATTTTGTCTTGAATTGGGAGAAGTGTCACTTCATGGTGAAAGATGGGATTGTTCTTGGGCATTATGTTTCCGCCAAAGGATTGTAGGTTGATAGAGCCAAGGTGGTGGCAATTGAGAAGCTTCCACCATCGACTAATGAGAAGGGAGTGTGGTCCTTCCTTAGATGCAGGATTCTATAGAAGATTTATCAAAGACTTCTTAAATACTTCAAGCTCTTATTTCACTCACTTAAAAAGGATGTTCCTTTTGTTTTTGATGATAAATGTCTAATAGCTTTTCAGGTTTTGAAAGAGACACTTATTACTACACCTATCTTGATCACACCGGATTGGACTTAGCCGTTTGTACTTATGTGTGATGCAAGTGATCTAGCACTTGGAGTGGTGCTCGGGCAGTTGAGGTAGAAGAAGTTCTACGCCATCTACTATGCTAGTAAAACTTTTGATGCATCACAAAAGTACTACACTGTAACTGAAAAGGAGTTTTTAGCTGTTGTGTATGCATTTAATAAGTTTCGACAGTATTTGGTTGGCATGAAGACTTTAGTGTATACGGATCATTGTGCGATTCAGTACTTGATGGAGAAGAAGGAAGCAAAGCCAAGGATTATTAGATGGATCCTTCTTCTGTAAGAGTTTGATATGGAGATCCGAGATAAGAAGGGAACGGAGAATGTTTTGGGAAATCACCTATCAAGGTTAGAGACAAGGGAGCATTGTGATGAAATGTTTGAATACATAGAAGAGATATTCCCGGATGAGAAGATTATGGCAATGTTTGCTAAAGGAGTGGAGAAAGCTTGTGTAGTAGCTGCTTAAGGAATGGATCCATGGAATGCGGATTATGTCAACTACATTGTAGTAGGAGAAGTTACTAAAAATCTCAATAGGTATCAACTTGCTAAATTTAAGACAGATGTTGAGACTTTTATATGGTATGATCCGTTCGTTTACAAGATTTATACGGCTTCCGTCATCCGTAGGTGTGCGCCTGAGATGGAGATGGAGAGTGTTCTTGATTTTTGCCATGTACAACCTAACGGGGGGCACTTCGGAGCTCAAAAGACTGCATCTAAGGTACTTCAATTCGCTTTGTATTGGCCTACCTTTTTTAAAGATTGTGAATCCTATGTAGCAACGTGTGATAGATGTCAAAGGATGGGAAACACAAGCAAAAGGGATGAGATGCCACTTCAGCCAAGCATTGTTGTAGAGATCTTCGATGTATGTGAAATTGATTTTATGAGGCCTTTTCCCCCATCTAATGGATTCCTATACATTCAAAGACAGTCTTGTCATTCATGAAGAAACATATCTTTGCTCGCTAAAGAGTCCCTAGAGTGCTAGTAAGTGATGGAGGTTCACACTTCATCAATAGGCTTATTGAGAAAGTTCTCAAGGAGTATGGTGTTAAATATAGGGTTACTACACCCTATCATCCTCAAGCGAATGGGCAAGCGGAAGTCTCTAACCGATAAGTGAAACAAATCTAAGAAAAGATAGTCAGGACCAATAGGAAAGATTGGGCTATAAAGCTCGATGATGTCTTATGGAGGTTCCGTGCTTCCTACAAGACTGTACTAAGAATGTCGCCTTATCAAATCGTCTATGGAAAATTATGCCACTTACCCGTAGAGATTCAACATTAGTCTTTTTGGGCAGTAAGGAGTTTGAAATTATCCATTAAGGAGGTCAAGGACTTAAGGTTGACTCACATCAATCAATTGGATGAGTTTAGAAGTCAAGCTTTCAAGAACTCGGTGATCTATAAGGAGAGAATGAAGAAATGACATGATTCAAAGATCACTTTCGAAGAGTTCAAGAAAGGAGATGACATATTACTCTTTAACTCTCGATTGAAGCTTTTTGCAGGAAAATTGAAATCGAAGTGGACGGGACCGTTCATTATACATACAGCCTGTGGAGGAGGGAGTTTTGAGATCATGGACAAAGACGGAGACATCATAGCGGCAAATGGGAATCGATTGAAGCACTTTAAGTCGTCGGATGATGTTTGCGTTGTCTTTGAAGATACCTTGCATTGAAGTGGTATGTCGTGACTCTCCCACGTTAAGTATGAGCGCCTGTTGGGGGCTTACCCTCTCGTTTTATTATTTTATTTATTTCGTGTGTGAAAGAAATTTTTATATTTTAAGGTGCTTACTAATCGGCAATTACATCTCTTTGCAAACTTAGTTTCGATTGTAGTTTCTACTAAGTTTGGGGGGTGAGATGTTCTTACCTCATCGTAGCACCAAGAGAATAATATTTTCTTTGTAACGTTTGCTAGGAGAGTTGATTTTTTGTGGTATATTGAAACTTTAACTGATTTTTAATGTGTCAATTTTTTGCAATTTGCCTAGTATTCAGTGGTGTATTATTTTTTGTAGTGAGAGCGGAGTTATATATACTTGCTTTTATAGAGTCTAAATAGTGGTTCTCTAGCTATTGTTTTGGCTTGATATGAGTTTTAATGTTGTTTTTTAGTCTGAATTTTGCAGGGGATGAAGAAAGTCTCAAAAAATAGAACATCATAGAGCCGCTCGACCATGCTTTTAGCCACTCGACCAAGATGCTAAGGTCGAGCGACCACCCTGGAGTCTGGTTCAGAGATTTCAGATCACAGAGAGTTTGTTCATCTAGAGGGAGGTCGCTCAACCATGATGAGTTGGTCGAGCAAGGGCAAAAGACGGATAAGCTTATAGAGCACACACTCGACCATGCGAGGATGCGCTCGACCTGAGCGAAGTAGCAGTTTCGCGAATATAAGGTTAGTTTCCGCGCTGCTCAACCATTTCTCACCACCTTCTCTCGAGCAATCACCCCGAACTGTAAGATTTTCACTTTAATTACTTAGAATACTCTTCTTTACCCATACCACACACATTCCACATCAATTTTGGAAGATTTCATCTTCTAAATTTTAAATTCTCACTCCTCGTCACTTCTACGCACCTATGGCTGGAGACAAAGGTATGTTTTCTTAACTTATTTCCCTTGAATTGGATTTTGTTCTATTAAGCATGTTTTTTGTTTGAATTGTGAATTTTAATTTGGGTGTTGTTGTTGAAATTTTACATGAATTTGCATGGGTTCAATTTTACATTGGATTGATAGAATTTTATGAAATTGATGATGCATATGATACGGGCTTGAGTTTAATTGTTGAATTTTTGCATGGGCTCGTTGATTTGGGTGACGATTGTGATTAATCTGAATTGTGGAATGGTGTTGAATGATTAGGAATTGAGTTAATTTTTGAATATATTTATTGAAGTTCCTATTAAAGCATGATGGTATTTGTTTTGAATCCCTTAGTGATACTTAGGACATAGAATGTCGATTTTTCAATGATTGAACGTGTTAAGGTTTATCGAATGATTTGTTTATACATGTGAAATTGAGGAGAAGTTGAGTTTAAATTATTGGGCATATGATTTGAAGTTTTGAGTAAAATCTATGTGATAATTAATCCTAGGGTTGGTATAATTGTTTCTTTGCCTATATTTTGTAGTGAAGTATAATTTTTGTAGGCAAGGGCATTGCTGCTTGTTCCAAGAGGAAGGATAGTAGAGTACCAAAGAAAGGAGAGATGGCTAAGAAGCTTAAGAAAGATGGGAAGATGCCATCGGATTATGGTTTGAAAATAACGGATTGGGATGAGAAAGAGGAGTTATGGGGAGCAATTTCGAGGAAGATCGCTCGAACTCGTTACCTGGATGATGAAGCCATGGTAGAGATGAGCATAATTAATGATATAAGATGGATGTTCAATCAGGTAGGAATCAGCGGTTTCATGGATTTGAAGAGAGAGACTTATTTCCACACAACAGCTGAGATGCTTTGTACGTTGGAGGTGATTCGGGGATAGCATTTTCTTCCGGAGAGCGCTTGGTTTCGGATTAGATGGGAGCTTCATTACATGTATATGTCCGAGTTCAATAGGATATTTGGATGCTCAGAGGATGTATCAATGCAAGAGGATGAAGGATTTAATGCTGATAAGTTCTGGAGGTCGATCATGGGGTTTGCAAGGAGCTTATGATCCGCAGCGATCACTGGCTGCTTTCATTCAAAATCCGATGATCGCATACATGAATAGGATCCTCGAAAATGCCATTTTATCCGATCTGAGGGTGGGTGTATTCTGAGAGGAGAGCTATATGTTCTTTGGTGCATGATGAATGATGTCCACTTCAACCTCAGTGCTAATCTATTTCAGCAGCTGCATTGGTTTACCTCCCACACATTTCAGAAGATCAGCATAGGGGGGATGATTACTCCGATTGTGGAGCACTACAATGTGGATTTGTCTAGGTATAGGCTTGTTATTAGTGAGCCAGACTTGATTTTGTCGGCATGTGTGAGGATGAACTTGACTCACAGGATTGACAACACGTGGATGTTTATTCGAGGAATGAATCAGATTTCCTTCATGCTTCCGTTCTCTCTCATTGATCTCACTTCTATTCAGATCAATGCGAATCTCTTGATGAACACTCCTCCTTACATAGCTATCTCCACTACTTATGTTAGTCGAGGAGATTGGCGGACTTTGGTTGATATGTGTGTTCAGGGTGTTTATCTCGATTTGGATATGATCCTAGTGGGAGAGCCGAAGTATGATTAGTACGAGTCACAGCAGCAGCCATTCGAACTACATCAGCAGCCTTTTGCGCCACAACAACCACAATCGTTTGAGCAGCTAATTCCTGAGGTACATATGAAAATGTCTATCGATATTTCGGAGATGGGTATTTCTCCGATGTAGCCACCACCACCGTAGCCGTAGCAGCAGTATGATTTCTGGCAGGCTAAGGATCACTTTTATAGAGAGTAATTCAGAATGATGAATGAGCACTTTGCCACTTTGAATACTAACCAGCAGGAGATGAACCGCCAACTTGCTTTGGCGAACACGAATTATGCTACACTCAACCTGAGGTATGAGGCTATGGATAGAAGGTTGGGAGAGATGCAGGCTAACTATCGAGAGGTTGACAGGAAGCTCTGGGTTCTTCAAATACTTAGGACATAGAATGTCGATTTTTCAATGATTGAACGTGTTAAGGTTTATCGAATGATTTGTTTATACATGTGAAATTGAGGAGAAGTTGAGTTTAAATTATTGGGCATATGATTTGAAGTTTTGAGTAAAATCTATGTGATAATTAATCCTAGGGTTGGTATAATTGTTTCTTTGCCTATATTTTGTAGTGAAGTATAATTTTTGTAGGCAAGGGCATTGCTGCTTGTTCCAAGAGGAAGGATAGTAGAGTACCAAAGAAAGGAGAGATGGCTAAGAAGCTTAAGAAAGATGGGAAGATGCCATCGGATTATGGTTTGAAAATAACGGATTGGGATGAGAAAGAGGAGTTATGGGGAGCAATTTCGAGGAAGATCGCTCGAACTCGTTACCTGGATGATGAAGCCATGGTAGAGATGAGCATAATTAATGATATAAGACGGATGTTCAATCAGGTAGGAATCAGCGGTTTCATGGATTTGAAGAGAGAGACTTATTTCCACACAACAGCTGAGATGCTTTGTACGTTGGAGGTGATTCGGGGATAGCATTTTCTTCCGGAGAGCGCTTGGTTTCGGATTAGAGGGGAGCTTCATTACATGTATATGTCCGAGTTCAATAGGATATTTGGATGCTCAGAGGATGTATCAATGCAAGAGGATGAAGGATTTAATGCTGATAAGTTCTGGAGGTCAATCATGGGGTTTGCAAGGAGCTTATGATCCGCAGCGATCACTGGCTGCTTTCATTCAAAATCCGATGATCGCATACATGAATAGGATCCTCGAAAATGCCATTTTATCCGATCTGAGGGTGGGTGTATTCTGAGAGGAGAGCTATATGTCCTTTGGTGCATGATGAATGATGTCCACTTCAACCTCAGTGCTAATCTATTTCAGCAGCTGCATTGGTTTACCTCCCACACATTTCAGAAGATCAGCATAGGGGGGATGATTACTCCGATTGTGGAGCACTACAATGTGGATTTGTCTAGGTATAGGCTTGTTATTAGTGAGCCAGACTTGATTTTGTCGGCATGTGTGAGGATGAACTTGACTCACAGGATTGACAACACGTGGATGTTTATTCGAGGAATGAATCAGATTTCCTTCATGCTTCCGTTCTCTCTCATTGATCTCACTTCTATTCAGATCAATGCGAATCTCTTGATGAACACTCCTCCTTACATAGCTATCTCCACTACTTATGTTGGTCGAGGAGATTGGCGGACTTTGGTTGATATGTGTGTTCAGGGTGTTTATCTCGATTTGGATATGATCCTAGTGGGAGAGCCGAAGTATGATTAGTACGAGTCACAGCAGCAGCCATTCGAACTACATCAGCAGCCTTTTGCGCCACAACAACCACAATCGTTTGAGCAGCTAATTCCTGAGGTACATATGAAAATGTCTATCGATATTTCGGAGATGGGTATTTCTCCGATGTAGCCACCACCACCGTAGCCGTAGCAGCAGTATGATTTCTGGCAGGCTAAGGATCACTTTTATAGAGAGTAATTCAGAATGATGAATGAGCACTTTGCCACTTTGAATACTAACCAGCAGGAGATGAACCGCCAACTTGCTTTGGCGAACACGAATTATGCTACACTCAACCTGAGGTATGAGGCTATGGATAGAAGGTTGGGAGAGATGCAGGCTAACTATCGAGAGGTTGACAGGAAGCTCTGGGTTCTTCAAAGGGACTTTTTTTTATGGCATATGGAGTTCAATGATGATGATGATGCTCCAGAGAAGTAGAGCGCACCAGGTTTTTCCCTTTGTCTGTTTCCTCTCATCTCCCTTCTATTTTTTATTTGTCAGGTGGAGTATTAAGTGGTGATTGAGTTTGGGTTTTATGAAATTCATGCGTGAGTGGTATGTACCGTATTGAGTATATTATTGGTGATGATGGATATTTATATATTTGATGATGATTGATGGATTGATATTGACTCTTTGGTGTGCATGTGCATTTTTATGATATATGTTTATTTGGTTGAAAAAAGGCATGTATTGTTATTATTACTTGTAGTTTATGTAGAGATTGATGTTGATTGCATGCTTTGAAGAGTTCTTAGGAAATCTATTACCCATGTGAGAATTTGAGCCTTTTAATCGTGCTACGTCAATGCATGATAGTTTATTCTTGAGGATATCGTTCATACGTTTGTATTCTAGAACTTGACTTGGAGTCTTGTTTGAGATTCATGATTGATAGATATTAGGAGATGATCTTAGGCCATTATTGTTAGTTGAGCCACTTAGTCAAAATTTACCTTAACTTATAATTTTTATATCATTGAAAGCCCAGTTGAGCCTTTAAAAGCTTTTTCTTTGTCAAGCCTTTGATAAGAAGCCTTTATTACCTTTAATTGAAACTTTAAATATCCTATTTACTAGCAGATAGTTGAGGTGAATAAATTTCTAGTGATAAAATTGAAAAAAGAAAGGAAGGAAAATTGTGCTAGTGATGAGTGAAGAAAGATTGTGGTTAAATCTTTGATCGCTATTTTCTTTAGGAAAATATGAATCTCACTCTCAAGTGTAAGGGATCAATTGTAGTACGCTTGTGATCAAGTTAAACTATCGAACCCACGAGATAGTGTCAGAGTGACAAATAAATCTAATTATGACTATTTCTATTTAAGACAAACTCAAGTTTTATTAAACAACAAAAGTGAAAATAATAAATAAATAAAATAAGATACGCTGGCGAGAAAGCAATAAAGTATTTCAAGATAAGAGACTAATAATGCTAAGGACAATCAAGTTTAACATGTGACAGATTATTCTAAACCCAAATTAATTATATGCATATATTTATAAGAGGATCGCTAAGCCTAGTTAGACCTCCTTGATCAGGTAGAATCTAACACTTATAATGAGCTGCAAATCATAGGATCGATAAGGAATTAACTCTCTCTCCCTCTATAGGTACTTCATGATAAATTTCATTAAAGGCTAGAGCACTAGACTTCCCTTTCTAGGTACGCAATTATTAACCTCTTTTGTCTCCTTACCAATTACCTAATAATGATGTTACACCAAATAATTAATATTACAAACTGATTGTCTAACACTCTAAGGAATTATAGGCCAATCCCCTAAGACTGTCATAGGAAACAACAACTATCATGCAGAAATAAAGAATCTTATTAACTATCAATCAGTGATTCCGTCAAGAATAATTAAAGGAATCCAAACTCAAAAACACAATAATATGAATTCTTAAAATATTTTCTTCAATAAGGAAATAAACAATTTACAGTATAAGAAATTCAAATCTAGGGCGATCAAATCACATAGTTGATGAGAGTGAAAATAATCGTATTTTAGTGTCCAGTTTAACACCTTTTTTATGAGAATTGTTGTCATATATTAGCACAAGTGTCTTATATTCAATATATGTGAGAAAAAGGTATACTTGAGGTGTTTTATTGTATTTTAGGTGAAAAAATGATCAAAAGTGCAAAGTTAGAGAAAAGGTGCAACTTGGTGCAAGAATGCTGAAAAACGCACGTAAAACTTGTGTGATTTTTCTGTGTTCATGTAGAGCTCTGAACTAAAAGTGTGCTACATGATTGAAAAGCCACAGAAGAGATGGTTGTTTTGGCGTAAAGGACACCCCAATCGGATTCCAAACGAAAAAGTTATGATCAAAATGGTGACATCGCGCAAGCTGTACCGAATAGAATGGCTGTGCTACTTTGGGTGAATTTTTACACCTTCAAATATTGGATTTTCTGTAAGTTCTTTATATGGATAAAAATCTAAAGAAATGAGGACATGAGCACAATAATCACTCAAATCGGAGCTTGGATGTGGAAGTTATGTGTGAAACCGTGAGATTGCGCATACAGTTCGACCGAAGTTCGAACAAGGCCCTCTAGTTTGACCAGAACTACTTGGTCGAATGGAGATGTGCAGATCTATTTTCGATGGGGTTTTTACTCCTTGTGCGTGTATTTACGTATTTTCCAAGAAAAAGCTCATCCAAGGTCCATAAGGAGAGTTTGCAAGTACAAAAGTGGAGGTAGATCACATCATTATTCATATGACATTGGACCACAACATAATCATCCTACATCCCACAAGGGGGGATCACTCCACAACCATCATCCACATCCTTTCCTCCATCCATACATCATTTTGAAGATTCGTCAGTGTAATCAAGAGGAGAACCAAGAGGAGGATTCAAGACGGAGAGGGACGCAACGACTCCCGTATCTAGGGTTTTATTTGTTTCTTAATTTATCTTGTATTTTTCAGACATATGGATAAGATCTATCCAACCCCCATGATTGTTCTTCGCAAAATCATGGGCTAGAACCATTTTGGTAGATCTAGAGTTTTGAAGGTTTTATGAATTAATTAAACTCTTTTGTGTGTCTTCCGTACAACACTACTTGTGAATTTATTTTATATATGATTATGCTTTCTTAATCCATATTCAAGGTAGTTTTGTCCATCTTCAATTGGTATATAGAGTCTGAATATATATCTTGGTTGCAGATTGAGTGCGTTCACCGCTGAACAGGATTCCATGTTATGATTCTAAGTGATGGGACTTCGATGCTTTATTAGAATGGTCATATATGAATGTTTATTAATTAAATTGAATTCGGGTTAGTAAGCAGGATAAAGATGATAATTTTATAGTACCTATAAAGGGAGATCTTAGATTTCAGACGTGGGAAATAATTGATATTGATTGTACCTAGAAAGGGGTGTGAAATTACATCTCTTGCTCCGAGGTTATTCACATGTATTACAGACATATTTACTTGTGTCTATAGAGTAGATTTGCATGGTTTAGTGATGCGTCCATAGTTCACAAGGCAGAGTCGGCCTGCACTTGAGAGAGAAGTTAAGTAGTAAAACTTGATTACCCTATAGCTACATATTCTCCTACTTGATCCACTTTCGTATTCTTCTAGTGCTATTTTATTCTATTTGTTATTTAATTTTAGTATTTTAGTTGATAATTAATTCCACAACTCTTATTGCCTTTCATCTTAATTAATTTAGATAATAAATAAATTGATAATATGATGTCCTTTGGGTTCGATATTTAACTTGGTCGCTTGTTTAAGCTGCAACTGATATCCTTAATACTTGGGGATTAATTTTGCGTGCAAAGAAAACGCGCATCAAGTTCTTAGCGCCATTGCCGGGATCGGTTGTTATTATTAATTTTATTATTTCAAGTTGATAAAGACTTCTATTGTGAATATTTATTTCTATCTAACCTTGAATTTTTCTGAGGTACTTGTGCACTAGGAAAATGAGAGGAAAGAAAGGAAGAAGTAACACACAGAGCTAAACATGGCCGGAGCGAGGCAGAATCCGGATAATGTTGTCATACGTGAAAATTTCACAAATTATGGGATTGGCAACTTGGGTTTGATAGGAGCAAGGGGGAAGATGATGATTTTGAGATACATCCAGCTCTTATTAACATGGTAGAGAAGAATCCCTTTTCTAGAGATTTCTTTGAAGATTTATATCAGCATATCAAAAGATTCCTTAGTTATGCAAACACTCAGAACTGGAGCTAATGACAATGCTAGGCGGATCGCCCTATTCAAGTTCTCTTTGATTGATAGGGCAGAAGCTTGGTATGAAACTTTTGATGCCACGGATTGCACTACATGGGACCAACTGCAACAGAAGTTCTTGGAGAGATACATGTCACCCTCACAGATCTTAAGAATGAAGCTAGAGATCACCCAATTCATTAAGAATCAGGGTAAGAAATTTCATGAGGCATGGGATAGGTTTAAAGACATGCTCAGACGGTGTCCACAGCATGGGATGTCTAAGGCTCAGTACATAAGCATCTTCTACTATGGATTGGTTTGTGAGTCGCGTATTCTTATTGATGCATCATTAGGAGGAGCGTTGTTATCAAAGACAGCACTTGAAGCAGAAAAGTTGTTTGAAGACATCTCTATAAATTCATGTGACTGGCCTATGGAAAGAGTAAGAGGATCATATGTACTTGGCAAGGTAGCGCAGGTTGAACATCAAGTGGTGAAGACGAATAGGGATGATGAGATCGTCTGTAGTTTAGCTAACATCAACAAGCTACTAGAGTCCCAGCAGAAGCAGATTACAGAGTTGATACAAAGGGAGCCTAGTATCCAGCAGCAAGAAATGAAGAGTGTCAAATATACCTTTAATCGATACATGTCTAAGAATGATGTAAGAATTGATCGTTTTGAGGCTACTATAAATGCTAATCATGCAGATTTATCTAAGCAGTTGAAGGACCTTACATTGATTATGGGTCAAATGGCCGGGAATGTGAATCAACTGACGCAAACGTTGGAGAAAGGAATATTCTCGTCTCAAGGCATAACGAACCCAAAAGAGTGCAAAGCCATCACGTTGAGATCTGGAATGCAGTATGAGAGATCGATGATGCCGAAAATGAATTTTGAAGCTCCAAAAGCTCGATTCGACCAGAGTTCGACCAAGCCAGCATGTTGAACCACACTTTGGAGGTCGAACCAAACACCTGGGCAACCTCCGAAGCATCCAAATGGCCGGTTCAACCAACACCACTCTGGTTTGGCCAACACTGTTGGTCGAACCATGGTCGAACCAACCTGTCCGCAGCACTTTATTTTTTCTGAAGCACGGTTCGACCACGACCATCTTGGTTTGACCAACCCTGTTGGTTGAATCGTGGTCGAACCAGCCTATCCGGGATAGAGCACACTTTCTGAAGCTCGGTTCGACCACTACACACCTGGTTCGACCAGCACTCATGTTCGAACCGAGGTCGAACCACCTAGTTTGACACTATTTTTCGCACATAATGCTTTATTTGATGTTAATGCTACTCCTGTGCCATCTCAAGGGCAGAATAATGAGCTAATAGTAGAAAAGAAGTGGGAAAGAACGAAGAGGTTGAGAGCTGATAAGCTTAGACTGCAGATGGATAATGAAGATGTGATTTTCTCTTTTGATCGAGCAATGAAGATGCCCATGGAGACTCAATCGTGCAAGAGCATAGATGTGGTTTCTAACTTGTTTAATTTTTATTTTGATAGGACAGATGATTCTAAATTTAAGTGGAAGATTGACAAGGAGGAGTCTAGACAGCCATGGAAGGAAGGAATTTCCAAGGATCATATTTTTATGACCAAGAAAGGTGAAGTGTTGAGTGTAGATAAGAAGAGGAAAAGAAAGTACTTGAAGGTGAGGATGCGAGAAGACCGTCCTCCGATCCAGTAATTCAAAAGTGGTATACCGTCGTGACTCTCCGACCTTAAACATGAGCGCCAGTCGGGGGCTTGTCCCTTCCGTTTTATTGCTTTATTTCTTTTGTGTGAGTGAGGAGTTTGTTATATTCAAGGTGTTCACGTTTCGGCAATTACATCTCTTTTCAAACTTAGTTTCGACTTATGTTTTTACTAAGTTTGGGGGGATGTGATGTATTTACCTCATCTTATGAGCACCAAGAGTATAATTTTTTCTTTCGTTGGTTGTTTGTTTGTTAGGAGGTTGATTTTTTGCTGCATATTAATATTTTAACCGATATTGATATGTCGATTTTTTGCAACTTACCTAATGTTTAGTGTGTTGTGTTCGTGTGTCTAGTGTGTGGATTCAATTATATTGTCAATTGAGTCTTTCTTATAGTTCACTTATTTTATTATTGAGGAATCATATGATGATGAGTGTGTTTAAGTTTTAATGATAGAAAAGGTATAAGAGTGGCAAGATGAGTTCTACACTGAGGCTTTGACCTAACCAAGTTGAACAACTCAAAGAGATAATGCATATGCTGAAGAAAAATCAGGTGTCCTCGTTCCTTATTCTAATTTTTATGTTTGCTTTTAATTCATGAGAGTGGAAGGATTGAATTTTTGGTTTTGGTAATCCACATATAAGCTTCTATTTTCAAATCGTGCCTAAAATTCATATGCTTTTGAAATTGTTGAAGGAAGTGTACTTGAGTTATATTGCGGTGTGAAGTTCTATGTGTACTTGTGGGATATTACTTACCATGAAAGGTGTTTTTTTACTTGTTAAAAACACATGTGAGATTTTGAGCCTCGTTGATCATGTTACATAATCATATGATATATCTTTTCTGGTGAGTATTGTTCTTGTGTGTGTATTCTAGAACTTGCCTTTTGTCTTGCTTAAAACTACATGTGTGTTAGATGATGGGAGATAATCTAAGGCCATCTTTGAATTTATAGTCACTTAACCAAATAATTTCCTACCGAATGATGTTTATCTGTAGTTATCCTTGTTGAACCTAAAAACCTCATTCTTTGGCAGCCTACGAGAAATAACCAGTTTGAGCATCTGAATTTTTTGAGCCTTGATTCTATATTAATGACTTTTCAAAGTGTGTTGATAGAGTTTTATAACAGTTTGGGAAGTAATGAAATTGGTGTTGAAAAAATGATTGAAGCTTGAAAATGCATCTAAAGAAAATCATTGAGTAGTCCTTAAATCTTGTACTCTATGGAATCAAACACCCTAGGGTAATGCTTAAATCTAGTACCCTATGGAGGATGCGAGAGGTAGTGCTTGAAATTGGTACCTCAAGAAAGAGAAGAAAAAAATATGATGAGCTTGAAAGAGAAAAGTGAAAGAGTTGAGGAGGATGAATTGCTTAATTGAAGTGAGTAAGAAGAATGAAAGATCATGATATAATGCGCACTTGATTGATCTGAGTTTCGAGTCACTTATCCATATATTTCCTACTTTAACCAAAGAGCCAATATTACATCCAAAAGAAAGGTCCTTTTTGATCCCATTGTCGAATCATACTTTTAGAAGTGGAGAGTTTGAGACTTTTGGCAAGCTTATGGTTATGCATGCACTTGAATTGAATCTGAGCGTAAACACCTTAACCCATAAGTGTACATTTTTACACTTGAGTGCGAGTGATATATACTTCCCGTGAGAACATGTCAATGGAGCGTTTATATTTGTGGTGATTGTTTTAACTTGTATGCTATGAATTGATTATCACATGTAACGAAAGTTGCATGACCTAAGTTGAGGACAATTGTATTTTGAATGGGGTATTGGTCGTAGTCCTTGTTTCCCCGCTAATTTTCTAACTCTCTTTCTCTTTATTTTTATTTTGTTACCTCGGGACGAGCAACGGGTAATTTTGGGGGATTGATGAGATTGAAAATAAGCGTGTTTTGGTGTCCAGTTTAACACCTTTTTGATGAGAATTATTGTCATGTATTAGCACAAGTATCTTATATTCAATATATGTGAGAAAAAGGTGCACTTGAGGTGTTTTATTATATTTTAGGTGGAAAAAGAATCAAAAGTGCAAAGTTGGAGAAAAGGTGCAACTTGGTGCAAGAATGCTGAAAAGCGCACGTCCAACTTGTGTAATTTTTCTGTGTTCATGTGGAGCTCTGAACTAGAAGTATGATACATGGTTGGAAAGCCACAAAAGAGAGGGTTGTTTTGGATTTTCTGTGAGTTCTTTATATGGATAGAAATCCAAAGAAATGAGGATTGTGTGAGTGTAAGAATCACTCAAATCGGAGCTTGGATGTGGAAGTTATGTACGAAATCGTAAGACTGCGCATGCAGTTCGATTGTAGTTCGACCAAGGCCCTCCCATTTGACCAGAACCACTTTGGTGGAACGGGAAAGTGCAAATCTATTTTCGACGGGATTTTTACCCCCTGTGCGTGTATTTTCGTGTTTTCCAAGAAAAAGTCCATCCAAGGTCCATAAGGAGAGCTTGCAAGTATAAAGGTGAAGGAAGATCACATCATTATTCATGTGACATTGGACCACAGCACAATCATCCTACATCCAACAAGGGGGATCACCCCCCAACCATCATCCACATCATTTTTTTCATCCATCCATCACTTTGAAGATTCGTCTGTGGAATTAAAAGGAGAAACAAGAGGAGGATTCAAGACAGAGAGGGATGCGACGACTCCCGCATCTACGGTTTTATTCGTTTCCTAATTTATCTTGTATTTTCCAGACATATGGGTAAGATCTATCCAAGCCCATGATTGTTCTTCGCACCATCATGGGCTAGAACCATTTTGGTAGATCTAGTGTTTTGAAGGTTTTATGAATTAATTAAACTCTCTTGTGTGTCCTTCGTACAACACTACTTGCGGATTTGTTTAATATATGATTATGCTTTTTAATCTATATTCACGGTCATTTTGTGTATCTTCAATTGATATATAGAGTCTGAATATATATCTTGGCTGTAGATTGAGTATGTTCACCGCTGAATAGGATTCTATGTTATGATTATAAGTGAGGGGACTCCGAAGCTTCATTAGAACTGTCATATATGAATGTTTATTAATTGAATAAAATTCGAGTTAGTAAGCAGGATAAAAAGGATAATTTTATAGTACTTATAAGGGAGATCATATCGGGTTAGATTCCAGACGTGGTAAATAATTGACACTGATAGTACCTAGAAAGGGAGTGAAATTACATCTCTTGTTCCTAGGTTATTCACACGTATTACACACATATTTACTTGTGTCTATATAGTAGATTTGCATAGTTTAGTGATGCGTCCATAGTCCACAAGGTAGAGTCGACCTGCACTTGAGAGGGAAGTTAAGTAGTAAAACTAGATTACCCTAGAGCTACATATTCTCCTATTTGATCCACTTTCGTATTCTTCTAATGCTATTTTATTTTATTTGTTATTTAATTTTAGTATTTTAGTTGATAATTAATTCCACAACTCTTATTGTCTTTCATCTTAATTAATTTAGATAATAATTAAATTGATAATACGCCGTTCTTTGGGTTTGATATTTCACTTGATCGCTTGTTTAAACTGCAGCTGATATCCTTAATACTTGGGGATTAATTTTGCGTGCAAAGAAAATGCGCTTCAATAGTCAAAATTGTCTAAAGCCCTAACATTACCAAAAAGATATTTAGCTCATGATGTTACAAGAAACAACCACGTCTAAACAACCACGTCTATGGAAGAAATCTTACCCATGAGTCTAAAAACTAGAAAGAATAAAGTAAAGAAAGAAAACTTATTTGGTTGGTTCTCCTCTTTCAACTTCGTCCTATCCAGAATTCCCGTCTCCGATCAAGTAGACGAATAATCTATTGAATCCTCTCCAGATGGTGGATGGCGGATGATGGGTAGAAGATGAAAGACAGATATGATGGATTAGGGTTTAAAACCCTAGATGATGTGGTGGTGGTAGTTTAGGCGGTTTCTCCATACTTTTATGTGGTGATGAGAATGAAGTATATATAGGTGTGAAAATGAAATAAGATAAGGAATAGAAGGATGTGGTATCTTGAAAAATAAGGAAAAATATAATTATGGAATATATGAAGAGATATTAGATTAGGAAATAACTTGGCCACCAAGAAAATAGGAAATAGAGGGTGATTTTCGTGAATTTTCGGAATTCTCATTGGCAGCTGCGCTACCTCACGTTTTGAGCATAACTTCTTCATCTAAATTCCAATTTAAGAGATTCTTGTGCTCATTCGATCCTCTTTTCTGTAGCTTTCTAACATATATCACTTAACTAGTTTGAGCTTCTACACTCGTACAGAAAAATTAGGGAATGTAGTCCTCTGTTTCCTTAAGATATTCCACAAATTCACCCTTCATTCCAACTTTGCATTTTTTATCCTTTTTCCTATCAAAATACAACAAAATACCCCTCAAGCAACTTTTAGTCAATAATCATTCAGAGTATTAAGATTTATCTAAATAATAGCAATTAAATACTCAAATAGGTATCAAATCGGACCCAAAAGTACATAAATTTTCACTCTCATCAGTCTTGTCTAGGGGTAGTACCTGAAACCGGTACCCCGATTGCTTAGAAGGATAGTACTTGAAATTGGTACCCTTATACTTTGACAAAAGAAGATATTATTTCAAAGAAAAAAGAAGAAAAAGAATCGAAAAGATCATGAGAATGATGATGGATAAGAACAATGAAGCTGTTTGATGAAAAACAAAACTCCAAGGTACTTCTCTACTAGTGAATTAGTTACTTTATTTGAATTCTCTTACCTTTACCAAAGAGCCAACATTACAACCCATAAGTTAAATCCTTTGTGATCCTAGTATTGAAATGATTATGGATTGATTTTTGAGACCTTTGCCAAGCTTATGGTTATGCGGATGTATGAATTTATTATGAGAGTATATACTAACCCTTGAAGTGTACATCTTTTACAAGAGCGAGAATAAACTTACCTAGTGAGCTAGATGACTTAGCACTTGTAGAAGTATTGTGATTGATTGATGTTCTTATATAGATGAAAAGTGTGATAATTGCATGTTTTGATTTGATGAAATTGCATGTGTTATAAGTGGTGCATGTATGAGGATCTTATGAATCACACTCTCTTGCTTTTATTTGATTCTGTTGCCTAGGGACGAGCAACATGTAAGTTTAGGGGTTTGATGAGAGTGATAATTCACGTATTTTGAACTTAGATTTGTGTGGAAATTGAGTACGATTTGAGCTATTATCAAGGCAAATCGGTATGTTTATGGGAAATCCACGAATCAGAGGCTAATGAGGCTATTTGAGAATATTTATACAAGAAAATAAGTTAGAAGTACTCAGAATCGGAAAATAAGAGTTTTGATCGAGCGAGGGTCTGTACAGAGAGAGATTCATGCAGCAAATCAAGTGGGAACAAAGTGAAGATTCAAGACGGAGCGAGAAGCGACGACACCCATATCTAGGTTTTACTTCGCAACTTAATCTTTCTTGTAGTTTTCAAGACTATGGGTAAAATCTATCCAAATACCATGAACGTTCTTCATGGGCTATTACCACTTTGGTAGTTCTAGGGTTATGAAGGTTTTTATCTAATTAATTGAACTTTCGTGTGTATACTCCGTACAACACTACTTGTGAATTTATTTTATATAAGACTATGCTTCATTAATTCATACTCAGAGTTATTTTGTGCATCATTAACTGTTATGTAGAGTTTGAATACATATCTTGTTTATTGATTGAGTGCGTTCGCTGCTGAGCAAGATTTTATGTTATGATTCTAAGTAAGAGGACTCCGAAGGTTCATTAGAACTATCTTATATAAATATTTATTAATTGAATTGAATTCGGGTTAGTAAGTAGGATAAAGAGGATAATTATATAGTACCTATAAAGGGAGATCATATCGGGTTAGAGTACTTAGTGCACGGGAAATAATTAATACAGATAGTACCTAGAAAGGGGGAAATAATTATGTTCTTGCTCTAAGGTAATTTACACGTATTACACGCATATTTACTTGTGTTTATAGAGTAGATTTGCATGGCTTAGTGATGCATCCATATTCCACAAGACAGAGTCAGAATTGACATATGGATTGGAGATTAATTAATGAAATTAGATGGCCCGAAGGGCTACATATCTTCTCACTTGTTTACTCTCATTTATTCTCTACTGTCTCTAGTTTACTTGTTATTTATTTATTCTGTTTATTAGATTAGAAATCATCATACAATAAAAATTGCAAACAATAGTTTATTTTAATTTAAACAATAATAAATTGATAACCAATCGTCCTTTGGGTTCGATAATATAACTTGGTCACTTATCTAAGCTACAATCACATCCTTCATACTTGGGGATTAATTGTGTGATGAGAAAACGATCCTCAGGTCTCTTTCAGCACGTTCTTCATTCAACTGCCACAACCCTAAAAGCAACAACAAGCACAATACCACACGAACAACATTAATATGTTAGTGGCTAAAATAATAACTGGTGGAGGATCGGTGTGATTCCATATGTGACGACACTGGTCTCAACACTTCACATCAACAGGTACGATGATTAAAAAGTGGTAATATTTCAAATAAAAAGTGATATTCAGTCAAAAAAAGTGATAACTGAGCAATTGAATCATGAATATTTAACGAGAAGAACAAAAAGTGATAATATTTTAAGGGAGAATAGCCCAACTAACCTCTTTTTAAAATTGAAAATCATTGTCAATCATGAAATGTAATTTATAATATCCATACCCATTTGTCCATTTTTGGACCAAAATATCCTCATCATGTCGGAATACTATGTCGGGGTTTCGACACGGAATCCGAATATCGGATCCAGTGTCGGAACCCCGACATAACATTCTGATATGGTGGGGGTATTTTGGTTAAATAATAGACAATTGGGTATAGAAGTTAAACAATTAACTTTATGGATGACAATGATTTTTGTCTTCTCATTTTGGTTATTTTTTAAAATTACCTCATATTTTTAATTAAAATAATAACTGATTAATAAAAAGTGATAATCCTATAATCAAACTATATTATGAGTAATTTGTAAACGAATAAAAGGTCATAACGTTTTAAAGAAAACTGATATTAAATTATAAATAAGTGATATAAAAATAAATAAAAATATATGTTACTTTTTATTATAGATAGTTAATACTAAATTAATCTATTTTAAAATCGAAAAATAGAATACTAAGAAATAATTAATTAGCTATTATATTTGCTTAACAGTGAACAACGCATTATCATATAGCCCCGTGCATTAACATACATACCGCATTTTTATTCTTTTTGAATATTCAGGTAAATTGTTTATCTGTCTTACGTAATGAGATTTGTGAGACAATCTCGCACAAGATCCACCCCAATTTTAATAACACAAGTATTTAGCTAATGAAGTGTATCGTTTGATATGGCCAAATGAACAGAAGATCTACATATTTTTAAGGTATGGCATGAATGGATTAACCCTAAATAATTTTTCAGGTTCATGGAGAAATAACTCACCAAAAATAGTAGTGGAAGCCTCTTCATAATGGACAAAGGGGTAATGGATTCTCTTCCTCTTGAAAAATTAATTTTTAAAACGTAAATCTATTCAAGAATAATTGAATCGATTTCCTTCCTCTTGAAGAATCGATTCTTAATAGCTAAATCAATTCAAGAATAATTGATTCAGTTCTCTTCTTCTTTAAGAATATTTTAATCGATTTTTTAAAGGTAGATCGAATTTCTACTTAATTTTTCGCTCTATCGAAATAAATTTTTATACTTTCATAAATAAATTCTCTAGAGGAGCTTGAAGAAAGCTCTTATTCCTCTTGGAGAATCAAATGTGTGTATTTAGAATGAATAACAAAAAAAGATCTTATTTATAGGTGGGGCGAGAGAGAATATTACATGGAATATTCTTTTTTTCCTTTTATATATATATGATTTAATTTGATATTAAGTAGTTTATTTATTGCATTAAAAAATTTAGTAATTAATTAATAATACCCAAATAAATAAATAAAATATTAAAAATTTAATCATTATTAAATATAAGAAACTCATTATTTAAAAAAGAAAATATTAAATAAGGAAGTTAATTAAAAGTAAAAAAGGAAAATATTAACAAAAAAAGTATTAAAAATCCAAAAAATTGAGAAAATTGCACGTCACATTGGAGCGCTTTGGAGACGACACGTCAACAAGAAAAGTTTCTGATAATATATATATATATATATATATATATATATATATATATATATATATATATATATATATATATATATATATATATATATATATATATATATATATATATATTAGTATGAATCCGCGTATTACGCGGGATCATTTAATTAATATTCTTATTTTTTATAATTAAATAAAATTTGTGTCATATAATGATTCAATATTAATTAGGGAAATTTTTTTTTATAGTTAGACAATTTATTTTATTAATCTAAAGAATTTGCAACAAATTGACTTTTGATAATATGACATATAACTAAATTATGCAAGAAGTTAATATATATGTATATATATTCTAATTTTTTTTAAATAATCTTGACTTGTATTTTTTTTTAAATATTACCTTATAACATAATACGATTGAAAAATATTTATTACTCCCTTCGTTTCTCTAAAAAATTGTGAGGGCAATTTTGTCTCTTTGCTGTATATTTATGTAGTTGATAGTATTTTATTTTTTTTTATTAAAATATACATATTATTATAAATAATAGTTAAGTCGAGTATTATTTTTTACTCATGATTATGGTTAAGTATTTTTTTAATAAGTACTCCCTCCGTTTCACCCAAATAGAATCATTTTACTATATTGGGCGTCTCATCCAAATTGAAATATTTTCCTCTTTTAGTAAAAAGGGTTCATCAATGGCCCACTACTACCCATCACATCTCTCTAATACATCTATCCATTTTACATAAAATAATAATACTCCTTAATCTACGTGCAAAAAGTAAATGCATCTCTTTGGGCGGGACAGAGGGAGTATATAATAGAAATTATATTTTCGTTAATTGTTATTTTTAAGAAACTAATGTAAAATATATACAAAATATATTACCTCCGTCTCATTTCAGATGACACACTTTCAATTTTGAGTTGTCTCACAAGAGTTTGCACTTTTCTAAAAAAAGCAAAAAGTCTAACACAATCACCCTTTCTCATAAACTTTATTTACAAAAAAATCACTCATACCTAACATATTTATTATTTATTTATTAAAAAAAATTATCATAATACCTCTAAAAGTTATCACTTTTCTTAATCTCTGTGTCGTAAGAGTGGTGCAAACATTTGTGGGATGAAGGGAGTACATAAAATTAATTCATATATAATACTTCATCCGTCCCAGGAAAGTTTACACCCCTCTTTCCGGCACGGAGATTAAGAAAGTGATAACTTTTAGGGGTATTATGGTATTTTTTGGTAATAAATAAATGATAAAGTATGTTAGGTGTCTTAGGTATGGGTGTTTTTTTTGTAAATAAAGTGTATGAGGTATGGTGGTTGTGTTTGACTTTTTGCTTTTTAAGGAAGGTACAAATTTTTGTGGGATAATCCAAAATGAAAAATGTGTCATCAAAAATGGGACGGAGGGAGTGATGAGAGTGAAAATAAGCGTGTTATAGTGTCCAATCTAACACCTTTATTATGGAATTGATATTGTATATTAGCACAAGTGTTTTATATTCAGTATATATGAGGAAAAGATGCACTTGAGGTGTTTTATTGTGTTTTAAGTGGAAAAAGGGATCAAAAGTGCCAAGTTGGAGAAAAGGCGAAATTTGTCCAAGAATGCTGAAAAACGCACGTCCAACTTGTGTAATTTTTCTGTATTTTTGTGGAGATTTGAATTGGAAGTGTGATACATGGTTGGAAAGCCACATAATAGAGGGTCGTTTTTGCATAAAGAACACCCCAATCGGATTCGAAAGGAGAAAGTTATGATCGAAATGGTGATGTCGCGCAAGTTGTTTCTACTTAGCACGAATGTTCCAATTTTCATGACTTGTTATATCTTCAAATGTCGTACTTCTGGTGAGATCTTTATATTCAGAGAAATCTAAGGAAAAGAGGATCGCTTGAGCACAAGAATCACTAAAATCGGAGATGGGACGAGGAAGTTATGCTTAAAATCGTGAAGTCGCGCAGCTGCCAGCGAGAATTTCCGAAAATTTCCGAAAATTTCCGAAAATTACCTAATTTATCTCCTTATCACATAATTCTCCATGATTCACCCATATATATTTCTTTCCTTATTTAATTCTCTCCTCACACCTATATATATTTCACATCATTATTCATAAATTGGGGGAGATTAGAATATATTGAATAGAGATTGAATTGGAGAGAGACCATAACAATACTACACCCACAAGGGGGATCACCCCCCAACCATCATTCACATCCTTTCCTCCATATATCCATCACTTTGAAGATTCGTTCGTGGAATCAAGAGAAGAACCAAGAGGAGAATTCAAGACGGAGAAGGATGCGACGAAGCTCACATCTAGGGTTTTATTCGTTTCCTAATTTATCTTGTATTTTCCGGACATCCAGGTAAGATCTATCCAACACCCATCATTGTTATTCGTAACATCATGGGCTAGAGACTTTTTGGTAGAATTAGGATTGTAAAGATTTTTACCAATTAATTGAACTTTCGTGTGTAAATCCGTACAACACTACTTATGGATTTATTTTATATATGATTGTGCCTTTTTAATTCATACTCACGGTCGTTTTGTGCATCATTAACTGTTATGTAGAGTGTGAATACATATCTTGGTTATTGATTGAGTGTGTTCACTGCTGAGCATGATTCCATGTTATGATTCTAAGTGAGAGGACTCTGAAGTTTCATTAGAACTATCATAAATGAATACTTATTCATTTAATTGAATTCGGGTTATTAAGTAGGATAAAGAGGATAACTTCATAGCACCTATAAAGGGAGATCATATCGGGTTATAGTACCAATTTGCTAGGGAAATAATTGATAGTGATAGTACCTAAAAATGGGGGTGGAATTATATCTCTTACTCCGAGGTTATCCACACGTATTACACGCATGTTTACTGGTGTCTATAGAGTAGATATGCATTGTTTAGTGATGCGTCCATATTCCACAAGGCAGAGTCGGACATCAACACACGGAAGGGAAGTTAAGTAGCAAAACTGGATTACCCTAGAGCTACATATTATTCTACTTGATCCACTTTCGTATTCTTAGAGTGACATTTTATTTAATTTGTTATTTTACTTAATTATTTATTAGTTTAATAATTAAATCCTAAAACTGAATTGCCTTGTCTTAATTAATTTAGTAAATAATTAAATTAATAATACGTCATCCTTCGGGTTCGATATTCACTTGGTCGTTTGCTTAAGCTGCAATTGATATTCTTAATACTTGGGGATTAATTTTGCGTGCAAAGAAAATGCGCATCAAGTTTTTGGCGCTGTTGCCGGGGACGACTGTTATTATTAGTTTATTATTTCTATTTTGATGAAGACTTTTATTTGTGATTATTTATTTCTATCTAACCTTAAATTTTTCTGAGGTACTTGTGCATTAGGAAAAGTAGAGGAAGGAAAAGAAGGAATAACACACAGTGCTAAATATGGCCGGAGCAAGGCAGAATCCGGATAATGTTGCTATACGTGAAATTTTCACGAACTATGGGATTGGCAACATGGGGTTGATAGGAGCAAGGGGGAAGATGATGATTTTGAGAATCATCCCGCTCTTATTAATATGGTAGAGAAGAATCCCTTTTCTGGAGGTTGCTTTGAAGATCCATATCAGCATCTTCGAAGATTTCTTGGTTATGCAAACACTCAAAAGGGCGCTGGAGCTAATGATCATGCTAGACGGATCGCCCTATTCAAATTTTCTTTGATCGATAAGGCAGAAGCTTGGTATGAGACTCTTGGTGCCACGAACTGCACTACATGGGACCAACTGCAGCAGAAGTTCTTAGAGAGATACATGACACTCTCAAGGATCTTAAGAATAAAGCAAGAGATCACCCAATTTGTTATGAATCAGGGTGAGAAATTTTATGAGGAGAGGGATAGGTTTAAAGACATGCAATGGAGGTGAATACATAAGTATCTTCTCCTATAGATTGGATTGTGAGTCGCGTGTTCTTATTGATGCATCATCAGAAGGAGCGTTGTTATCTAAGACAGCACTTGGAGCAGAAAAGTTGTTCGAAAATATCTCTATGAATTCACGTGACTGGCCTACGGAGAAAGATAGAGGATTATATGTACTTGGCAAGGTGGCACAGGTTGAACATCAAGTGAAGCCGAATAGGGATGATGAGATCGTCTCTAGTTTAGCTAACATCAACAAGCTACTAGAATCCCAGCAAAGGCAGATTATAGAATTGATACTAAGGGGGCCTAGTATGAAGCAGCAAGAAGTGAAGAGTGTTGAAGATACCTTCAATCGATACATGGCTGAGAATGATGCAAGGGTTGACCACATCGAAGCAAGAATGAATGTTGATCATGCAGATTTATCTAAGCAGTTGAAGGTCCTTACTTTGATTATGGGGCATATGGCCGCGAATGTGAATCAATTGACACAAAAGTTGGAGGATAATGTCATCACATTGAAGTCCGGGACTCAGTACGAAGGACCAATGAAGCCAGAATTGAATTCTGAAGCGGCAGGAGCCCAATTCGACCCCCATTCGACCAACACTGATGGTCAAACTGCACAGAGGAGGTCGAACAGGGCACCTGGGCGACGTCCTGAGGAGTCAAAAGGTCAGTTCGACCAAAAACAAGTGGGTTCGATCAAAGCCTTTGGTCGAACTGAGGTCGTCTGAAGTCCAATTCGACCATGATCACTTAGATTCGACCAACCCTATTGGTCGAACTTGCCTGTAAGGGGGAGAACGAACTTTCAGGTGCGCAGTTCGACCACGACACACCTGGTTCGACCAATACCCCAGGTCGAACCGTGGTCGAACCATCTCATCCCGTATTATTTTTCATGGAGAACTATATACCTGATGTTGATGCTACTCCCGTACCATCCAAAGAGCAGAATACTAAGATTATAGTTGAAAAGAAGTGGGGAATAGTGAAGATGCCCATGGAGACTCAATCATGCAAGATTATAGATGTGATTTCTAACTTGTTTAATCTTGGTTTTAATAGGACAGATGACTTTGAATTTGAGTGGAAGATTGATAAGGAGGTATCTAGACAGCCATGGGAGGTAAGAAATTCTGAGGATCATATACTTGTTACCAAGAAAGGTGAGGTGCTGAGTGTAGATAAGAAGAGGGAAAGAAAGTACTTGAAGGTGAGGTTGCGAAAAGATCGTCCTCTACCGTCGTGACTCTTCGACGTTAAACATGAGCGTCTGTTGGGGGCTTGCCCTTCCATTTTATTGTTTTATTTCTTTCGTGTGAGTAAGAAATTTTTATATTTAAGGGCTAACTAATCCACAATTACATCTCTTTGCAAACTTAGTTTCGACTTACGTTTCTACTAAGTTTGGGGGGTGTGATGTTATTACCTCATTGCAGCACCAAGAGTATAATCTTTTCTTCGTAATATTTTCTAGGAAAGTTGATTTTTGCGGTATGTTGAAACTTTAATCGGTTTTGATGTGTCAATTTTTTATAATTTGCCTAGTGTTCTGTGGTGTTTCTAGTGTGTTGAGTCGATTGATAGTCAATTGATTCTTTCTTACAGTTCTCCTATTTTATTATTGATGAATCTGTGATGATGATGAGGTATGTTGAGTTTTGATGATAGAAACAGGTAAAATGAGACTTGACCTGACCGAGTTGAACAACTCGAGGAGCTCGTGCATACATTGAAAAGAAATCAGGTGCCCTCATTTTCTTATTCTAATTTTTAGAGTTTCTGATGTTGATGATCCACATGAGCTTATATTTTGAATTGTGCGTGTAATCATATGCTTTTGAAATTGATGAAGGAAGTGTACTTGAGTTATATTGTGGTATGAAGTTCTATGTGTACTTGTGGGATATTGCTTACCATGAAAAGTGCTATGTTACTTGTTAAAAAACCCATGTGAGATTTTGAGCCTCGTTGATCATGTTACATAATCACATGATATTTCTTTCTGGTGAGTATCATTCTTGTGCGTGTATTCTAGAACTTGTCTCTTCTTTTACTAGAAACTACATGTGTGTTAGATGATGGAAAATGATCTAAGGCCATCCTTGAATTTATGAGTCACTTAACCAAATAATTCCCTACCGAATAATTTTATATCCGTAGTTAGCCCTTTTTAGCCTAAAAGCCTTATTTCTTTGGCAACCTACGAAGATAGCCACTTTGATATCCTATTTGAGCCTTAAAATTCCTAAATTTAGTGGAGAATTAAATGCTGTCAAAGTGTGTGAATTGATTTTCATGGAGTTTGAAAGGAATAAAATATTTGCAGCTGTACAAGTGATTATGAGTTGAAAAATATGAGATGAAAAATAAGTTGCTTAGGGATAGTGCCCGAAACTGGTACCTCGAGAAAAAAGAAAGGAAAGAAAAAGTATGTTGAGCTTGAAGGAATGAAGAAAAAAGAAAATTAGAAGAGCATGAAGTTGGATAGCCTTGAAGTGTAAAAATCTGCGCAGTACAAAAGATCTCCGGTTTTAATTCTCTACTAATTGAGTCACTTTATCTATATATTTTCTACCTTAACCAAAGAGCCAACATTACGTCCAAACAAAAGTCCTTTTTGATCCTATTATCGAATCATACTTTTAGTGGTGGAGAGTTTGGGACTTTTGGCAAGCTTATGGTTAATATGCACTTGAATTGAATATGAGCGTAAACACCTTATCCCATAAGTGTACATCTTTTACACTTGAGTGCGAGTAATATATAATTCCCGTGAGAACATGTCAATTGAACATTTGAATTGGTGGTGATTGTCTTAAACTTGAATGCTATGAATTGATTATTACATGTAATGAAAGTTGCATAACTTAAGTTAAGGACAATTGTATTTTGAATGGCGGTCATAGTCCTTGTTTTCCCACTAATTTCCATACTCTCTTTCTCTTTATTTTTATTTTGTTGTCTCGGGACAAACAATGGGTAAGTTTGGGGGATTGATGAGAGTGAAAATAAGCGTGCTATAGTATCCAATATAACACCTTTATGATGGGAATTGAGGTTGTATATTATTACAAGTGTCTTATATTCAATATATGTGAGAAAAAGGTGCACTTGACGTGCTTTATTGTGTTTTAGGTGGAAAAGGGGATCAAAAGTGCCAAGTTGGAGAAAAGGCGCAATTTGTCCAAGAATGATGAAAAACGCACGTCCAAGTTGTGTAATTTTTCTATATTTTTGTGGAGATCTGAATTGGAAGTGTGATACATGGTTGGAAATCCACAGAAAAGAGGGTCGTTTTAGTGTAAAGAACACCCCAATCGAATTCCAAAGAGAAAGTTATGATCGAAATGGTGACGTTGCGCAAGCTGTTTCTACTCAGCACGACTGTTCCACTTTCCATGACTTGTTACATCTTCAAATGTTGTACTTTTGGTGAGATCTTTATATTCAGAGAAATTCAAGGAAAAGAAGATCGCGTGAGCATAAGAATCACTAAAATCGGAGATGGGACGAGGAAGTTATGCTTAAAATCGTGAAGTCGCGCAGCTGCTAGCGAGAATTTCCGAAAATTTTCAAAAATTTCCAAAAATTACTTAATTTTTCTCCTTATCACATAATCCTCCATGTTTCACTCATATATATTTCTTTCCTTATTTAATTCCCTTCTCACACCTATATATATTTCACATCATTATTCATAAATTGTGGGAGATTAGAATATAATATTGAATAGAGATTGAATTTGAGAGAGGTCACAACAATACTACACCCTACAAGAGGGATCACCCCCAACCATCATCCACATCCTTTCCTCCATCCATCCATCACTTTGAAGATTCATTCGTGGAATCAAGAGGAGAACCAAGAGGAGAATTCAAGATGGAGAAGGACGCGACGAAGTCCATATCTAGGGTTTTATTTGTTTCCTAATTTATCTTATATTTTCTGGACATCCGGGTAAGATCTATCCAACACCCATGATTGTTCTTCGTAACATCATGGGCTAAAGCCTTTTTGGTAGAACTAGGGTTGTGAAGGTTTTTACCAATTAATTGAACTTTCGTATGTAAACTCCGTACAACACTACTTGTAGATTTATTTTATATATGATTGTACCTTTTTAATTCATACTAACGGTCGTTTTGTGCATCATTAACTGTTCTGTAGAGTGTGAATACATATCTTGGTTATTGATTGAGTGCATTCACTGCTGAGCAGTATTCCATGTTATGATTCTAAGTGAGGGGGACTCCAAAGCTTCATTAGAACTATCATATATAAATACTTATTAATTGAATTGAATTCGGGTTATTAAGTAGGATAAAGAGGATAACTTCATAGTACCTATAAAGGGAGATCATATCGGGTTAGAGTACCAATTGGCCAGGGAAATAATTGATAGTGATAGTACCTAGAAAGGGGGTGGAATTATATATCTTGCTCCGAGGTTATTCACACGTGTTATACACATGTTTACTTGTATCTATAGAGTAGATATGCATAGTTTAGTGATGCGTCCATATTCTACAAGGCAGAGTCGGACATCAACACACGGAAGGGAAGTTAAGTAGTAAAACAGGATTACCCTAGAGCTTCCTATTCTCCTACTTGATCCACTTTCGTATTCTTCAAGTGATATTTTATTTAATTTGTTATTTTACTTAATTATTTATTAGTTTAATAATTAAATCATAAAACTGAATTGCCTTGTCTTAATTAATTTAGTAAATAATTAAATTAATAACACGCCGTCCTTTGGGTTCGATATTCACTTGGTCGCTTGCTTAAGTTGCAACTGATATCCTTAATACTTGGGGATTAATTTTGCGTGCAAAATGCGCATCAGGGAGTATTCTTTTAAATATTCATAAATTTGTAATGAATTTATTATCTTTATTTTTTAATTTAATTTTATTAGTTTCAAACTACGTAAACAACTAAAGAAAATAAATTTTATAATTCATATGTCATAATTGAATAATTGAGATATATGTAAATAAATATATAAATATTAATATACTAAATTTAAAAAATTAACAAATATTTACAAACTCGGTTGTAATATTATTTGATATGAGATTGTGAATCGATTCAAGAATACTTAAATTGACTGTCTTCCTTTTGAAGAATCAATTTTTAAGATGTAAATCGATTCAAAAATACTTGAATCAATCATCTCCCTCTTGAAATATAGATTCTTAAGAGGTAAACCGATTCAAGAATACTTGAATTAGTTTTCTTTTTCTTGAAGAATACTTGAATCATTCAATCGATTTTTAATAGGTAAATCGATTCAAGAATACTTGAATCAGTTATCTTCCTCTTAAAGAATACTTCAATCGATTTTTTAGAAGTAGATTGAATCTCTACTTGATTCGCTCAATCAAAATAAACTTTTATATTTTCATAAATCAATTCTCTAGAGAAACTTGAAGAAAGTTCATATTCCTCTTGAAGAATCGAATATGTGTTAATTGAATGAATAACCAAAAAATCTTATTTATAGGTGGGGTGGGAGATAATATTATATGGAATATTCTTTTTTCTCTTTATATTTGATTTAATTTGATACTATTTAATTAATGAGGTGAAAGAGAATATTATATGGAATATTTTTTTTCTTTATATTTAATTTAATTTGATACTAATTAATTTATTTATTGTATTAAAAGATTGAGTAATTAATTAATGATACCTAAATAAAATAAATAAAATATTAAAAATTTAATCATTATTAAAATTAAGAAATACATTATTCAAAAAAGAAAATATTAAATAAGGAAATTAATTAAAACTAAATAAGGTTAATATTAAAAAATATTAAAAAATCAAAAAAATTGAGAAAATTACACGTCACTCTAGAGCGCTCTGTAGACGACACATCAACAAGAAAAATTTCTGCTATAGTATACTTAAAATATATATTATACTTAAGAAATATATATATATAAATACGTTGATATATATAACTTTTAAAAATATGATGTGTCACGGCGTGATTAATTGTAGTATTTTTTATATTTTTTTATTTTAATATACATATATAATCTTTCTATTTGTATTTATTATTATTATTATATATTAATATTTATTATTATATCGCTATTATTCCTATCTAAAAAATATTTGATAAGTCTTTATTCAATTAATTATTTTAAGAATATAATTATTTAACTATTATAATATATTGAATAGAAAAAAGAGATCCACCACTTTTTATATGCAATTTTAAAAATTATATTACACCCCTTTCATTTCATTACAAGACCTCATTTAAATATTAATACTCTAAATATTTTGAATTTAATTACCATAAAACTTCAACTAAAAAATAATAATATTTATTTAAAATAAATATTATACTATTTATAATAATATATATATATAATTGTTTAGTTTATAAATCTAAATAAAAAATAATGTATCATGCAACATACATGGCAAAAAGAAAAATACAAGTAATAATTATATAAATTAATAATTTAACTTAATCAACATTATAAGCAATTTTAAAAATTAAATTACACTCCTTCCATTTCATTACAAGATCACATTTTAAAATTAATATTTATATATAATGAATCACACTATTACTATCTAAAAATTCACTTTTAAATGAATCAAATCTTAGAATAAATATTAGTATGGGAAATCGTTTCACCATAAAATATTTATATTGTAATTAGTTATTTTTTTTATAAAATAATATTATTATTGTATTATTATTAATTTTTATTATTTTATAAATACTTTTTATTTATATTATAAATTATTCAAGAAATGATTTAATGGATCATTATTATTTTTTATGAATGGAGTATTATTTTTCAATAATTATAATAGGTTACTTGAGACAATCTCTCACATCCTTTTCGCATTTCATGATTTATTCATGACTCGCCCACGCAATGAACAATATTTATTTATTTTTTCATGTGGAAATGCGAAATTTTGTCTGCCACGTGACATATTTGAACAATTTAGTATTTGCACACTTTTGATGACCAGAAAGAAATGGAAAAGAAGCCTAAAAAATCTGGTATTTCACAGCTATTGGTAAACGCTTCACGTTTCAACTAACATCCAAATCCCATATCTTCTCCTTTCTTCCATACCCAAAAAACACCGACAAGAAGCTGCAGGTATCCCTCCCTCCCTCCCTCCCTCCCTCCCTCCTCACTTCTTAGCTGATTTATTTCAATACATAATTTGTAACTGTTTCAATGTGAAGGGATTCAAAGTTGTGAGTTTGAAGTCTTAGATGTGCCTTAAATTTTCCTGTTTGTTTTATTTATTTATTTATTTCTGGGGTCATAGATGTACATTCTAGGGTTTAACCCTTATTTTGCTCATCTTAATTACAGCAAGTGCTTGTAAAATGAAAGGGCGTTCTTGGGTTCTGGTTGTATTTTCTGGGGTATCCTGAAATAATCTGATAAAGGGTGTTTTAAACATTGTGGAATAGAGATGGGGTTGACTAGAATGGATATAGTTTGTTTGTGCATGGATTTAACTACCTTAATTGCATTCAATGTAAGACAACCATATAATCAACAATTTACTACCATTTGGCTGTGGTGAGCGATTACTTAGTAAATACACCCTATAAATGCTGTGTATATGTGTATTAAAAGGTTTCTTTTTTACATAGAAAACCAAGGGAGAAGGATCAAACTTTAGAAAATGTATACTGCAATCGAAATCCAAATATGGAACTATAAAATCTAGCATTTTAAAGTTTAAAAATTTCGGTCGGTTTAGCATTGGTTCTTGAATGAACTTTCAAGAACAGGACACTAGCACCTCTTATTCCGTAGATATGCGTTACTTCATATTGGAATACAAAAAATATTGCTCCCTGCGTCCAGGTAGAATGTGAACTAGTGCTTTTTTACCGAGATTTAGAAAATACACTTTTTGACCAACTTTATTAACTTTTGTAGAGGTAATATAGTATTTTCAAGTAATAAATAAAGTGTAAAGTATCTTATGTGTGTTAGGAATGGATGAAAATTTTGAAGTTAAAGTATATTGTGGAGTTATTGAGTTGAGTGCTTTTACCAAATTAAGATTGTTTTCAGTTTAGTGGGATGGACGAAATGTGAAATTGTTCACTATTTAGAGGGACGGAGGTAGTTTATTTTATGTTATTGTTATGATTCTTAGTTTACCTATTCACTTTTTCAATGTTTGGGTTGAGCTGTCCACTAGCCTACATGTTATTGTTTTGATTAACAAAGTTTTCCTCCAAAGTTTTTTTTAACCAATTATGATATGATGATTCCTTACCTAGCCAATTTAACTTCATATAATGCTTGAAACCAGTATTTATTTACCTTTTTATGCTTTAACCTTCAATCTAGAGCTTACAACTAAGGTAGATTTAGCACTTATGTCCTAGCTCTCAGCTCCGCCCCCTGTTTGATTTATGGCATTTAAACTATTTTTACTTATATGGTTGTGGACCTTCAAAGAGAGTCTTTATGGCTCATAGTGCACTTTTTCTTTTTAATCCAGTCAGACATATAATCCAGTCAGACATTTGTTTTTATTTTGGTGTCGCTATATATTGCACATACTGCTGCTTATTTACGTTTATGAAGATTTTTTTTTTTTTGGTCATCATCAGCCTCCACATAATGGGAAATAGTGAATCATCACCTGATGATAGGTATGAAAACTATTCTCGTCAACCGTCTTCATATGGGGAATACACAGTTGATACTGGCTACCAACCTCGAACTTCAGAGCACACTACAAGTTCGACGCACACTAATCATCATCATCACATTGACAACCCACCACATGCAGGAGCTTCAACAAACACTGGTTATGCAAGGACACAGCACCCTTCATACATAGCTGACAACTTCAACTCTTTGGACGAGGTATCTAGTCTTTTCCCATGGCCAGCAGAAGTTAATTATAAAATGTTATTGCATTGTGTGCTAATTCCTTTATACATGGTAGGACTCTTGACAGGTTAACTCTTATAGATACGAATCAAATGAACCATGAGTTCTATTACTATACATTTGTGGCTCCAATAAGTTGGTTCGTGAGAGTAAAACTATATATAATTATGTTTACAGGTTATCAATTCATTAAGAGAAGCTGGCTTGGAATCGTCTAATATTATCCTTGGAATTGATTTTACCAAGAGTAATGAATGGACAGGTGGATTCATTTAGATATAACTCACTTCTCATATTTGTGTTTCTTGATCCACGGAGAGAACCAACTGGCTTAATCGTGGCTGCAGGGAAGTATTCTTTCAACAGGAAAAGCCTCCATTCAGTTAGTAGCTCACCTAACCCATATGAACAAGCCATTTCTATCATTGGAAGAACTTTGTCTCCCTTTGATGAGGACAATTTAATACCTTGTTTTGGATTTGGTGATGGTCTGTATTCTGTTCCTAGTTTGTTTTTAAGTTTTCTATTGTTTCAGTTTCCTCGATAACAAGTGGATGGATTGTATTCTCTTAACAGTGAAAACGCATGATCAGTATGTGTTCAGCTTTTACCCTGATCATCGACCTTGTAATGGATTTGAGGAATGTCTTGCTCGATATAAAGAGATTCTTCCATATTTGAATTTATCAGGTAATCATTCACTTCAATTTTAATTTTTTAAATCACTCTTGTCACTGTGAGAACTTCTGATTGAGGTAATAGGCAGGTACATAATTACTCAAAGGAAAACCAATAAACAACAAAGATAAATTCAGATTGTTAGTACAATCTGCTCAAAGCTAGAATACCTGAAGATGAACTCAGATTTTGTCAAACAATCTACCCAAGCTAGATAGTCATAAACAATTTTCCAATATATTATATCCTTAATTTATTACAATTGGAAAACACCTATAATTAACAAATAATAATCACTAGGCTAAAACAAAATAATTAAACTGGCAGAATTAAGGTTGTTAACAACTTCAGACCTTATCATTAAATCTGCATCATTGACTTGTCATTGGATTTTATTTGTTTTAATTTATTCATATTTTCTTGGCTACTTGACATACAGGGCCAACCTCATTTGCGCCAGTAATCGATGCTGCGATTGATATAGTGGAAAAGAACAATTTTCAGTATCACGTCCTTGTTATTATCGCGGACGGGCAGGTCATATTTCTCTCTACATCATAATTTAGCAGTGTACTCTCATTTCCTTTTAAAACCAATTCATTAAGCTTATGATTATTTAATCATTTGATGTGTAATCAGGTAACTAGAAGTCCCGACACATTACCTGGAAGGTTAAGTCCTCAAGAACAAGCAACTATCAATTCTATTGTTGCGGCAAGGTAAACATGATTAGAACATTTTAAATTAGTTCAGGATGTTTATAACTCAGCTAGTAATATATTCTTTTTCCCTTGCGTAATCTGTGTGCATGTGTCTTACACAGTGAATATCCTCTGTCGATTATTCTTGTTGGTGTTGGGGATGGACCTTGGGATTCAATGAAAGAATTTGATGACAACATTCCTCAGCGAGCATTTGATAATTTCCAGGTACTGTGTAAATATTATTTTGTCACAAATATTATTAATTAGGCTATGTATCACGTCTCATTTTCGATTCATTCGACTTGTCAACTTTTTGTCGATTGTGCTCATGACATAATTAGATTACCTGACATAAAATTGCAATTTTCAGCATCTCTTCTTACCACAGCTTAGATATTACCTGAAATTTCTATTCCTTAGCATAAATTGTATATCTACATCATTTAAGGCATACATAATGTTGATAATTGTTATTTAAATATATATATATATATATATATATATATATATATATATATATATATATATATATATATATATATATATATATATATATATATATATATATATATATATATCTGTAACTCTAAAGATGCTTGTCCTTTTTTTTTAGAATAAGTAGTCTTATTAACTCAACATTCAAAAAAAAAAAAATGTTACAAGATGTAAGAGCACGTAAGACCTACAAAATTAACATGGTCAAACATACTATAAATTCAGAGTTACAAAATGGATCTGCTATATGACTTCTATTATCTCAAATCCTAATCTTCAAACTTCTACCGTAGGTTCAAAAAATAAATAAATAAATATTCGGTAAAACTTATATTGGGTTATTTTTGTCATTTTAAACTATTAAAATTAAAATATTGGGTGCCCTTAAGAAAAGCTTGGGTGGCAATACCAACACCATTTATTTTATCTTCACTTCTACATGCATGGATGCTAATTTTTGGTTTGATCTATAGTTTGATTTAACATTTTGGTCGAGGTAAGTTGTCCATTTTATTTCTTCTGATATCTAACAACCCTGAACTGTGTCGCAGTTTGTCAATTTCACAGAAATCACTTCAGAGCATACAAGTACAGCTAAAAAGGAATCATCTTTTGCCCTAGCTGCTCTTATGGAAATTCCGCTTCAGTACAGAGCAACAATGAGACTGCAATATAAAGAGTAAGGCCAGAATCCCAAACAAATAATGATCTGGTTGCATTATGAATTCTGATAACAATTTATAGTATAAATAAAAAGTGATAGGAGTAACATTTAAAAAAAAAATGCTAACGTTCTTAATAAAAAAAAAGTGATAACTAATGACGAAAGCGTAAAATGGTCTCACCGTGAGATAGTCTCACCCAAGACTCCCCATTTTTTTTTCTTTTTACGTCAGAAACAAACATACCCGACTGTTCAACATCTTAAAAATTGTATGATAAAATAAGGTCTCATCACTCCATTAGAAGTTATTCTCTTCCAGAAATATTTGTTACAGTTCATTTAGATTTCATTAAGATCTATAACATTCACCTTTGACATAGCAATCTCTTGAAATGCTTGGCTCTATTCGAAGCATTTCTTAGATATAGAGTGCTTTTGGTGTCTAGAGCTGCCTGTTGTTAGTCCATTACCCAGCCAATTTATATTTGTCATCATAATTTAAACAAACTTGTGACTGTTTCTGTGTTTCATTTGTTTAGAAGAAACAACACTGGTCCTAGGAAACAGCCTCTTCCTCCTCCTCGTGCTGTACTCGACCATGACCAAGAAAAGGCCATCAAGTCACCTGCACATACAAACAGCAGCTTGGAACCTGCTGAATCAGGTCCATCACAAGAAAATGTATGCAACTTTCCATCCCATATTGTATTGAATTGGTATGTTGCTTTATTTTTCTGTAACATTTTCCACTCTCTCTCTCTTTTATCAAGGCTTGCCCGATCTGCTTGACAAATCGAAAGGACATGGCTTTTGGGTGTGGTCATCTGGTAAGTAACCATGAAATCCACAACAATCTTCAGTGTCTGAGTTGAAAAAATTTAACTGAGTTGCTACCAAAATTGCAGACATGCAGAGATTGTGGTGCGATGATATCTTCGTGCCCCATGTGCCGTAAGCCTATTACTACTCGACTTCGTTTTTACGATTGAAATAGAGACTCATTACCTCAAATGTCCAGAAATCTGCAAGTTTGAAGATCTTTGTAATTAAAGTCCTTGTGGATAGATTTTTTTTTTGTTTCATAAAAAGCGTACTTTTGCATATGTTTATCCAGTTTCACAGCAGAGCAGCCTTTCATGTTGCAAAGAAAGGTATCATATCGTGTACATATTCTTATAGTTAATTGATTTTATATCATGTGTCAATGACAGAAAATTTAGTCTTTTTTAGATTTACACTCTCAATTTTAGATTTTATTTTTATTTTTATTTTTTCAATTTTAATCCTATTTCACTGGAAAATCAAAATTATCTAGGAATCTCCATGTGACATACATGGGCCTCAAATTTGAAGGTTAAGATGAACCTATCTCCTCTTGTTCCTCTTCAATGGAAACCTCCAACGTGGCAACAATGGTATTCTCGAATTTTATCGTAGTTAGCTTGATCTTTATCTGCATTACTCATTATGAGAATGTTTTAGTCAAGTTTGATGAGTCGCTAATTCATCTTTTCACGCAATTCCTCATAAAATTGAACTTGTCCAATCGAATTTTTGAGATTCGATAACTCTAATTAAAAGATATAAATAACCTTATGAAAAAAAATCATATAATTAGGATGCCAACATATTTGTTCATTCCAACTTGATAGAGTTTATTTGTTCGGTCAGCATAATAGAACAAATCTGAACTTTATACTAATGAATCACATCTCAGAAACGAGCAATGATACAAAGATTATGGAGGTGGTGGCGCATTAAGGATTCTTCTTTGACGATTAAATTTAAACACTTAGCGGAATACTAATGAAGAACAAGGCTTCCAGCAACCGATCCAGCATGTTGAGTCGCTCCTACGCTTGTGCCACCTGCTGCAGCGGCGTCGCTGCTTCGTGAGTCGGTTGTGATCATCATCATTGTAATTACACAAAATATTTAAAATTGTAATTCAAACTGATGTTTTTCTATACAAATTAATATTGTGGATGGGTCAAGATTGCAATAGAAGAAGAAGAAAAATATTCAAAGAGCACTGTGAAGAGATGAAACTTGGGAGTGTAATAGAAAGAGGAGTATGAGAGAGAGCTGCATTAGTTGAACCTAATGATGCTCATGCTGCAATGTATTCATTCAATCTCATCTATAGATGATGATCTTCGATTTGATCTGTGATTACATTCGATTCATTACTTGTTTTTTTATGTCTGCTTCATTAGGATAAAGTTGCAAACAAATACATTCTAATAGGTTAGAATTGGATTCTTAATTATACGTCCTTTAAATTAGAGATACTTTAATCGTAGAAATCTTTTGGTAAGGAGTACAAATAACAAGCCCCTTAAAAGATATATATCACTATACAAAATAAGATTTTACTAAATATTTTTGGACAGTGTTTGCTATTTCTCCTAAATTGAGTTATCTAATAATGAGTTTCGTGGCATGATGAGTTGGCAAATGATTTGGCGTTAAGTTTTTGACCAGACTGCCAAATAAGCTTTCTTGCCGAAATTGAAAAATAAGTTTTTGTGATCTTTTTTCTCTGAAAAAAATACCATTAAAATTACATCATTAGCAAATAGCGCCATTATTAACAATTTTAACATCATCATAATCTACGAAGATAGCAAAAAAATTGTAACAACTTCTTTAACCTTGTTAAACCAAAGAATCGAGATTCTTTTGTTTGTAAGGCCGTACATCATGCTCCAAATGGCCCATCACTATGGTCGAAAAACCTATTTTTATTGAGAAAGAGCCAACATAATGATCTGCCAAAACATACGAATGAAACAACGTGGGCTTCCCATTTAGTTCACTAACTCTTACATGCGTAAATACATAGCCTCTTGTCGCAACCCCAGAATGTTTGCAGTCCCATAGAGTTTTCAAAATGTACTACCTTATACGAGATTAAAATGCCCAACGGTCTAATTGCACCTTGGCTTCTGCCATATCTTTCTGAGCTTTTTTCCTCCGGTAAAATATTGGACAGTCTCGACTGAGCATAAATGCACTTGTTAGATACTGAAGAACCAGACTTCAAAGATGGCATTATAAGCTACTAGAGTAGCTAGAAGGTAACAAAAAAATTAAAATAGATCAAAGATCAAACCTAGTGCACAGCACATCCTGATGAAGAGAGCCTTGGCACTCCTGACATTGTGTCCAAAGTTTACCGAAAAGCTCCTCCAAATCAGCCACTGGAAAAGTAATAAATATTTTTTTATAACTTGATATAATTAACATAATTTTAAAAGACAAAATACCATGAGTAAATTGAAGATTTGCATACCATTGGCCACAGACTTGCAATAAAGTTCAGCTTCTCGTCCTTTGCAGTGTGAACACAAAGTTTGGTCTGAATTACTGGCTCAGGATTCAGATATGGTTAATATTAATTCAGGACATGGTAACAAGGGCAATATTCTAACAGTACGTGAGACTTCATTATAGAGCGTATTCTAACAATACTTGAGACTTCATTATTGAGCGTACTTGACTGAGTATGAGGTCCGACGGACGTATAATTCAGAAGAACATATTACAAAGTTGAAGTTGATATAACATGCATTTATTTCACATTAAATAGTTACATGAAAATTTGAAAAACTTGCGCTAGTTAAATGTTTATACACCCTCCAAGTGCATGTTTTATTTTACCAGCAAGGATCACTAAGGGCAATTTATTGAAAGATCAAGTCAGAAGAGTAGAAATGCCCTAACTTGACCAAAACATGGTTAAAGGTGAAGGGTTGACGCCCCACTTACCCTTCCACACTTTCATGTAAACCAATGTGGGTTAATAACGTAACAATCAATACACCTTCAAACAACACGTCCACAGATGTTAAACTCTGGTTGGCAACCAACATACCAAGCCCACCTCCCAGTGGCAACTCTACTTGGGCCCACATCTGGGGTGGAAACCCTAGGGCCCACCATCAGTTAGCCCCATCTGCAGTTCGTCCGAATCCAGCAGGTTGGAACAAATTGTTAGACATATAAGCTAGGGAGCGTTAACGTATCCCAAAACTATGGTTAAAGGTAAAGGTTTGACCCCCCACTTATACGCTAATGGATCCAATGTGAGGTATATACAATGACATTCCTTTTTAATAGAAAACTATAAACTAATTTTAGTTCCGGGCATCAGTAGGAGTTCATCTAACCAAAGTCACTCGTCAGCAAGTTGTTTCCAAGAGTAGAATAGTGTAGCTTACAATCAGGGCAAATAATACTTTATATTGGAAACTGATAGAGTGAAGAAGCTGATATTATAAATGAGGAAGGATAGAAGAACAATAGGAACGTAAGAATACGATCCCCCGGGATGACTTCCGTCAGCCAAAGGCTGCCCAATAGACTAAACAAGATAATTCTAGACAATGCTCCCCCTCTCCTCTACCCCTTATTTATAATCCTAGACCTAATTTATTAATATGGAAATAACATAATTATTGCCAAATCTATTCTCCCCCAAATAAGCACTTGCTAATCCACCAGATTGGTGATTAGCATGATTGCAGCTGACCCCCCTCGATTTGGCACTATCAGAAACACAACCATGAATATCATCTAGATGGTTGGCACTTGGCAGTATATTATGATAGAAGTATATGAATGCAGTCTCAAAACTAATTGTTCAGTAATAAATAAATAAATCAATCAATAAAGAAGATATAAAGTGGGAGAAAGGGGTCTCCGATAGAGAAACAGGGAAGAAACTGTCATCTGAGCTTTACCTGATCAATGCCTTGCATCCAATGCAAGTCAGTTGCTTTTTGGCGAACTTCATAATGCCACTGTTTGAAGGGGTGGAGATGGAAATGGATCTCGTATGACTTCCTTGAAGAAGCTCTTTACTAGCATTCTTCAATATGGGTTCAAAGATCCTCAGCAATGGCTGCACAAGCACATTGTTAGTAGTTCACAAGTAAAAAAAAAGCTAAAAACCAAAATGGCCTGAAACATTGTTAGGTTGTTTTCAGGCAATAACTAAAAAACCACAAAACTGACAAACATACCTTGCTAATTTGATTTTCGAGGTAATAATTAGAGTCAATGGGAATGTTGTTTTCTAACACATATATAGGGTCCTCTGATCTTTCATAAGCCTGGTTACAGTAGGCATGTCAAGTTATCTCCAATCAGTTAAGGAAGTTCACAGGTATATGGCAAAAACAAGCTTACCTTGGCACCTTTGGCTGCTTTGATGATGACATAAGGAACTCGATCTCCGACATTTGGAGCAGTAGCTGCATCTCTCTGTGATGAGAATGTAAATTAAACATATATATCTTCCAGAAGCTAGTGGCAGTTGAAAGAAGTTTTGTAACAAAAATAAGATTAAGAAAAGAGATGTATAATCCTAAAATCCAGAGAACTCGACTAATTGAAAACTGAAGCAAGCAACTGACACAACAGGAGAGATGCATCTGTGAACAATATTTTTTTTTTTTCTGTGTTTACGCTAGGGAATTGAGTAAGCATCGACATACGCATGTCCATAGATATCTGGAGGAAGTCAAATTTATGGAGTTTAAAAAAATTGATCCTGGGCTTCCAAGTTAATGTTTAACTTTGTAAAGAGTAGTCAGATTCACAGCTAGAGCAAAAAATCATTTTATTTCCATGTGCATTCAAGGCAATTTTGCCACAGATTCTGTTGGAACACCATAACTCTGATTTCTTAAAGACATCAATTTCAAATTCAGGATTCACTAATCACTATAGTAAAAGGGAAGCTCCAATGTGCCAATAATATATAAGAAATTTTGGGAAGAAAGTCAAACATACAAAAATAAATCGGACTTCAAGTCTCACACTTACAGATGCAAAGAAAGAGTGGATTTCTCATAAAAAAAATTATACTATTACTATTAGCTTTTTCCTAAGCAATATTTAAGAATGGAAAGTTGAACCGTGGTAAGTTCAAATGTGTACACAATATCAATGTAATACCCCAAAGAAAGAAAAAATAAATAAAATTATAACTTTTCTTTTAAAAGATTTTTCTTTAATATTATGTTTATTTACTTTTCAATATCAAATTCTTTTAAATAAAATCTCTCTCTAAATTCTCTACTTCTTGATTCTGAAAACTACAAATCTCTCACTAAAACTTTTGTTATACAAGATTTACATATATCTATTTGATTACATATCTTAATCAAATTCATACTTATCATCAAAATTTCCCTATAAATAAGAGATTCATTTCATTTCTTTCCATAAATCCTATTTATTGAGTATGTATTGTGTGGAATCATGTAGATACCCCTTTACGGAAAGTGTTACTCCTCAAAATAGTGTGTTATTTAGAATACCAGAGTGTTACTCTTCTCATAAGAGTTATAATCTGTAAACACAAAAAAGGCTGGACAGTCAACCTGCAAACACAAAGCTATCTAGTCACAAGATGGTGTGCTGGGGGAGAGTTCATAGAGGTAATGTGAAGCAGAGGGCAATGAGGTTGGACACAAGAAATTTCCCAAAGGGGGAGTGAAGCCATGACACGAAAGACTCGTGTTTTGGATGTTGTGTATAATACATGCAATACCAGTTAGTTAGAACCCCAGACTTTGGTGAAGAGTGTTATTGTTTTAAGTGGATGCTGCGCCATTCAAGCAGTGGTACATCCAATATTAAGGAGTTGATACTGGTCGCAAGAAGAAGGCTGCTTTAAAAAAGGAAGGAGAGGTAAGACAGCTGCAACAGAAAAGGTGCAACCATGTGCACAGAAAAGTAAAGAGCCACAAAAAAGGCCATAAGATTGATCCTCATATCGAGAAAAAATTAGGCGGTGGCCATCTGTTAGCTGCAATCTCCTGTAGCCCTTACGGGCAAGCTGATGGTTATATTTTGGAGGGAAAGAAGTTGGAGTTGCACATGAGGAAAGGAAGAGGTGCCAGCAACACATAATTTCTCTCTAGGATTTTGATCAAAATTTTGCAGCTGTACATTAGTTCATTTTGATAAGGATGAATAATATTTTGGTTGAGCTTTCAATCTGTTGTTCTTAACATTCTTTTATAAAAATTATCTGTGATTGCAAGATATTGATTTTCAAAATACGCTTTTATCTTCATGCGACGAAGAATCTTAGAACTAGAAGCGCATTAGGACTTGGATTTTTATCAACTCAAATATTTCGAGGTGGGGATTTCGTTTACTTTTGTCTTTATTGAATGTGAATGGTATTGTTGATCCTCTGTGTCACTAGTACAGTTGTAATTAAGAAATCAACTATCAGATTATGATTGGGAAACCAGTAATCAGTTTATGGTCGGGAAACCAATTATCAGAATTCAGATTATGGCTAAATGAGTCATCAGATTATGGTTGAGAAATCAATAACCAGTCATTCATTGCATTTTACATGTTGCATAGCTTTGACAGTACTGCGTATTGTATTTAATTTACAAGCGGTGTCCCCACTAAGCTATGTTAGAGCTGACGTGATGGAATCAAGGATGCATAATTAGAAGATAAATTAAAGATTACGTGACTTCATCTCTTTTCTTTTAAATAAGCCCATAAATTATTTTACTTTCAAATATTTGAACTTTTTGCTTCGGCCACAATAAAAAGAAATTATGGTTTATTTACGCTAATATTAATTATTGTCACATCCTAATCAGTATTAAACTTACAATAACTTTTTCCTAATATTTGAAAAATTGGATGTGAAAATCAAGGTGTTATTTGTACCACAAACAAAATTGTAATGGAAGTATGATAATATAAAATGTTGATTAAACAAAAGAAATATTATCACCTTACGCATTCGTTCTGCAAGCTCAACATGTGCTGCTTTAACTTCATAATCATCTCCCGTTTTTGTCAGACCCTATTGTATGATAATGCATGAAAAAGGTACAAGTTAAATAGAACAAACCAAAAAGGGTCTACAAAATTAAGACCTTGAAATAAAGAGAATAAATAAACCGTAAATAGATCTTCCAGGGAATTTTACCTTGGTGATAACTAAAAGGGATAAATCCATTCGATTCATAAGAAGGTCAGAGATTGTATTCTTGACATACTGAACTGCACCAGGAATATCTCTGTCTATCAGTATTTTATTGAGGCATTCACTGATCAAATTCTTAACCAGCAGACAATTATCCCTTCGGACAGTTTCAATCCCTGAGGACAGTACAAAGTGAGCAAGTAAAAAATGTTAATGATATAGAGATGGTGATAACAATAACAAAAGGAACAAAATGAAGGAAATACCAAATATCCAGATACATAAAAGAGAAGCTTAACACACCTTTTGTGTCCATCTTGTCAAATTTATTTGGGTTTGTCCAATAAAGACCAGCATACCTCTTCTTACTAATCAGTAGATATGGATAATAAACCTTCTCAAACTCCAGTTTTATGGGCTGCCAACAAAAAAGGACCAGGATAACAAGAAGGAAAAATAAAAAAGATTGAGAAGAAAGAGACAATAGGAATAACAAATAACTAAAGCCTTATTTCCAGAATGGTTCAAAATATAAATCATCTCTACATAATGTACTATTGAAACAATTCTCTCATTTACATGAGTATATTAACCTCACATTTTCTCTTTCCAAATTCTTTTTCAGTAATGTCTATTCAGTAGGTTCTTACAAATTCTGTAAAGGTCCTCCCCTTTCCATTATATTAAATTTGATAATTCTCTTTTTTGAAAATATTGTAATATGGAATCTAAAGGTCTCCTATGCAACATGCTCAAACATATTTAGACATGTTTCTCTCATTTTCTCATCTATCAGATTCAGGGCTACCAGACTTTATTTCTAGTATAAGAACAAAAAACAAGAAATTAAAAAATGTGGAAGGAACCTTATAATTGAATACATAAGAACTGTTCCTCAATCAAAATTCAATAAAAACATTGATAAGCTTAAAATAATCTTTTCTCAAGGAAAAAGAAAAAGAAGGAAAAAACTTGATAAAATAGACAAAAGTTGACAAAACTGCTTATCGTTCAAACTATTCAAGAAGGCAAGGTCCACTGCACAGAGTGTTACACTGATGAGTAACATCGTGTTCCCAAAAAAACTGAATGCATCAAGTAGTACATTCAAAATTCTCTATCAATCCATTGTCAGCGAGAAAATGAAACAGTCATAAGTATCGGAAAAACAGTCATAAGAAGTTGAGACAAACTGAATGATTTGTCTAAGTGAAACCAAGAAAATGAAGATTGTATAAATAGCATGAAAATGTAATAATTGGTGAGAAACAGAACTTAAAAGTTTGAGTGGGAGTAAAGCACACATTTCAATTACTCAGTTCAGATTCATTAATTCTCAACTCCAATGATATATGGAAGTGATAAATCTGAACAAAGAGCAAAAAAAGCCCACAATCCAACTTACTTTAACAAATGTGCCACTAATGTAATCAGCAGCTTCTCTACCCAATTCCATAGCTGCTTCTACTGAGGACACACCAAATTGCACCATAACTGAATCTGTATCTCCATATATGACCTGGCATCAGGATTCAGGAATATATCATTTTCGCAAAACATTATTCTGTCATTACCTGTAAAGAAACTGTGAAGGATGAACTACAGATTATAAGCGGGAAATGATAAACAGCGTACAGTACCCAATACTTCAGACAACACAGTAATTGACCAAGAAGATATATACTCTTCAACAAATTCATCAAACATGTATGTACGAGTAGTAATCAGTAAAAGAGAAATAAGACAATGACCATGAGCATGTAGGACGTAGCCCTCTAATTCTAAGTAATTATAAGCCCCATCTTTGCTTTTACTGCTATACAAATAAAAAAACTTGACGTACAGGTTCAGTTTGTGCTTTAGTTTATTTAGTCAGTAAGCAAATATTTTTTAGTTTGAAATGTCTTCTTACTCAAAGGTGCGCAACGAAAATAACTTCCATTACATAAGCAACTTCAGAATCCAGGCATTTAGTCTGATAAGCCTGAACAAGAGTAAGAAGAACAGTGAAAAAGATTTGCATTCATTTTCTTAAAAGTACTCTTGAACTCAAGTGAGCCAAACAAAAATAATTTAAAATCAGAAGTTAAAAGTTTAATTATCTACAAGCAGATCAATTAAACCTTACAAAGGAATTTAATTGTTGAGTAGTGCAGACAATTTTTACTTCCTTCTATATGCATATTAATTTTTATGCTATCATCAAAACTACCTTTCAAGGCAGTAGTTTGTGTGTCACTGTTCCACCATGGAACCTGTGGTTCATGTACTATTTTACCCTTTAGGATTTAATCTTTATCTTTAGGGTTTACATTTGATTTTTAGATTATTCTCCCTCCGTCCCTGTAATTTGTGCATGCATTTTTGTCTGGGAAATTAAGAAAAGTTGCATTTTAGGTGTATAAAGTAAGATAAAGAAAGGTATCTTGGGTAATTGAATGATAAAATTGTACAAATTTGATGGGTTAAATGTAAAAAGTAAAAGGCTATTTGTATAGTATTGTGGTATAGTGAGGGTGTTAATATTGTGCGGGTTGCTATTTTTAGAAGTGTGCATAAGTTTGAGACAGACAAAAATAGAAAGTGTGAAATAAATAGCGGGACAGATGGAATAATTGTAATTTCACCCTAAGGTTCATGTAATGTTTTACACTAGTGGTTCATGGTCTATTTTACCCCTAAGGTTTAGTCTTTATCCTTAGCGTTTAGTCTAATTTCTAAGGATATATTTGTAATTTTCACCTCTGTGGTTCATGTAATATTTTAACTAGTAGGTTACCTTAGGGTTTAGCCTTGGAGTCTAGTGTTAATTTCTAGGTATAATTGTCCTTTCAACCAATAATTAAGAAGGTTCCATGGTGGAACCATTACCACACAATTCATACTCACCTTTCAAAATATAGAACTGACTACTGAGAACCAACATAAAACAAGTACCAGCGGTGATGCTAGATGAATCAACAGTTATTTACATTACAGATTGACCTAGTTTTAGCAGCAGCAATGTGAAGATTATATAAAGTCCTGTTAATCTTTGCAATAATTAGACATCAGGAATAGGCTCAAACATTAAATGTTCCTTCATTAGATGATACATAAGATTTCCTCCAAATGCATTCTGATATGAGATAACGCCTTCAAATATTACCACAACTTCCAAGAGGAAAAAAAAAAAGATGTAAAAGACAAGTGTTTCTAGAAGATATTTCCAGCAGCACACCTTACATTTAAGGATAATGAGGAGCCATAAAATTACAAAGACAATACCCCCGTTTGAGAACAGTGAAGTAACAAACTATATTAACCTCACAATGACAGAGTTCAAATACATGATATTTTTGTTTTTCAGCACAAAAGAGTTTAACAACATGATAATTGTTAAACAACTTTAAAGGTAACGCATTGGTGATCATATTATTATAAACAATATAGCAGGAAAGGAAATGCGCATATTTGAAAATGTTTCATCAAGGAATTAAATGCCTCATTTTTAGAATTATATGAACAGCATACCTCAGCATTGTGCTCATAGCCCCCAAGCACAGTGAATTTTTCTTCTACTAGTTTCTTTGTGTGTTCAATCATTTGCCGACCTTAAAGTATTGAAAACCATTAAATCCAATGACATAAAAAATGTGTCAACTGTTATATTTATGAGGTGACCATCCATCAAGTTGAGCAGATTTATTACCATAGCTGGTAACACTTGAAGATATCTCCAAACAGGGTAATTGACCTATAGTGGCTCCAGTAAAACCATACACAGAATTCGCACTAATCTGGAAAGAAAATAAGAGGGCAACCACTCACTATCATAAATTTCCTTATAAAATGCAGTATCCAAAACATGACACTATGTGAAAGAGAACATATGCAAGGGCTAAACATGATGATAAAGTTACCTTCAAAGCCAGTTGCCGACCATCTAAAACAGCTTTCACAAGAGGATCCTTCGCTTCCTGAAATCAAATCATAAAATTGTTTCATCCTGCGATGCATTTTGTTCAGTAAATAATAATCAAGCTTTTGAAAATTATAATTATAAATACCAAGTACGAAATGCGATAATTATACTGAGAAGTGCATTTCATGGAACAATCAATTAAATACCATTGTAATAAAGTAAGTCCCCATCCAAGGAGGATAATTTGGATGAATATTGAGGATTCCAAACAAAAGAGTATGTATGTACCATAAGGATAAAGGATATCCACTGGTGGATCTAGCAGGCAAGTGGGAGCTGTTGTCTTTCCCCCAAACAAATTCTTTTTCAATTATATATAATCCCTCCGTCCCCCGAAGTATTTCACACTTTCCTTTTTCATCCGTCCCTCAAAGTATTTCACACTTTACTTTTACTAAATTTGGTAAAAAATACATTATAACAATACACACTTTTTACACACATCCCAATATAATACTTACTTTTTCACATCTCCCAACAACTTTACACACCTTTTTCATTAAATCAACTAAAATATATATTCTCTTTCTTACTTTATACATAAAAATACAAAATTTTCTTAAACTCCGCGCACACCAATACGTGAAATACTTGTTGGGACGGAGGGAGTATATAATTGTGTGTGTGTGCGCGCGCGCGAGCGTGCTTGTGCGTGTGTATGATTATTAAGAAATATGTAAGTATCGAACTTTCTTTTAGACTTTAAACTAAATTGATCATACTTCCCCCCACCCCCAAGAAAAATTTTAATATCCACATGTATGCTTAAAGGACAGGTCATACTGTATGAATAGTCCAGTGAAATGCCTAGCCCGACTATTATATTCAGTTAAATAAAATTCTTTATCTTGAAGGGTTGTAAAGAAGAGCCATTATTCCTAAAAGATCAAGGAGAATTTAAAATTAATATTTCTTGGCACTAGAGCATTGGTACTTATTAGATATAATAAACATATTAGATCATATTACACATATGTAGTTACCTCCTGAGATCAAGAGAAGTTCAAAAATATATAGCCATAATTGTTTGAGTGACGCCAATTTCAGTATCCACAGAGGGCTCTAGAAAGTATAGGAAGATTGATACATCAATTTTTAGCAATTTATGTAACTGCTTTTGTAAGCCTTAGTTGATACCACATAAATTACTAAATTAGTGTGTCCTCTTTGTCAGTATCTTTTGCATTGGTTGAAAGTTGAGATAACTGTACATAAACTTCACTTGCAAAAAGTTTGATTATTTTTATTAAGTTAAGTCGATTCTCTGGAAAATTGTTTACAGGCTATTGAACTAACATTATTTCATGCCTTCTATGCTGTCGTACATTAAAAATCCAGTTTTATAATCAAAATGAAGAAAATGCACAAGAAGGTAAAATTTTTATAATAGATGACTTAAGAACCTTCAAATCAGCTTTAGCTCTTCTACGAGCAGCCAAAAGTTCCTCTAGGATTTCTGGTAGTATCCCCTGAAGAGAAATTTATTTAATAAGAGAATCAGACCAAAACTCCAATTTAGTACATATGTAACATAGTTAGATAACAAAACACATAGTCAGATAACAAAACATGTGAATGCAAACACCAAACCTTTTGTAAATTGGATTTGACGAAAGTTTCACCAGATGGAGTTTTGTTGACGCACTCTGGCGGTAAATTGAGTTTCCGGGCATCTTCCGGAGTTACCTATTGATAATTAAAAAGACATAGTAAAGATACATGATTAGATTTAGAACATAAGATAAAATGGGTTTTGATTCAGTTCATCAACTTGGTAGATTTCAACAATATATATATATATATATATATATATATATATATATATATATATATATATATATATATATATATATATATATATATATATATATATATAAGAAATTATAAGAAATCTTTACCAGTGTACAATAACACAAGTTATGTGACATCATAATTGATGGATACAAAGATGCAAAATCAAGTGTTGCAATAGGCTTCTCATAAAACCCTGCCCTGGCTTCCAGAACCTGCATACAAGATCTTTCTTTGATAAGAAATTATATATTTCCAATGCACCTAGGTGCTCCCATCCCTCAGCAGTAGGGGCAAGAAAGACAAAAGAAAAATAAAAACAAAGATAGAGGAATAATAAGCAAAGAGTTCACTTTTATATATTTAGTAGAAAGACACAATATCATTGGCAATTTCTCACATAGATTGAAAATGTGCAGCAGCACAATAAGCTTTCAACCACTGAAATGTTTTGTCATTCAATTATATCTCCTAAATCTTTTTCTATAGCAGCAAGTTTAAATTTTGGAGAAAGCTGATCAGTGCTCCTTCCAATATTTTTAAATTCATATAATTGTGCTTGTGTTTGCATGTCCCAGCATGTCTTTGGAGACACAATGTGTGTGTTTCCAGTTGAAATTGAATACACCTGATTATGCTCATGGACATGGTCATGAAAAGCATGAGAGGAAAAAAGGAAGTATTTAAGAAAATTTTCTAGTATAATAAACATAATTACATGAAACACTCCTAAAATGTAAACATTAACTCGCTCACCAGATGAAACATACATGTTAATTTTCTGTTATGGAAACAAAAACAGCTAATTCATAACAGATCAGAACCTCGCATAATATAAAAACTGTGGAGTTATTTGAAAATCATTAGAATAATAACTCTAAATAAAAAATAAAAGTTGCATAGCTGGCAGTGAACAGTATAGAAAAATGAGTATAAGAAAAAATCAAGAAACATAAAAAACTGTGAAACTTGCCTAAATTATCAATTTGGTAGGTGCTCTTGCAGAGATTGATTGGCTTACCATTTACAAATAAGTCCATTAAAAACTCCAATCAGGCATTTAAAACCATTCAAGTTATAGTAATAAACTGCCTACAAGTTTGTAATTAATAATTGAATATTCGCAGAATTTAATAGATCTAACATCTTGAATAAGAAAAAGGCATTTAAAAGTGCATGGCCATGTCCAGTAAGCATTAATAAAAAAAATGCTAGCTATCTAGAAAATGCCTAGAAGTTATAGGAATTAGGCCAAAATACTCAAATTCTGCAGAAAAAATTATTAAATCATTGTCAGCATCCTTATGCAATCAAGAAGAATATGTCACAGCTATTGATAGAGAGTATAGAATGTGAGGTGATATTTAACTTAACAAGTTTAATTTTTTTCTATTCTCTGCAAAAGGGTTACAAAAAAGTAAGTTTTGCACGAATATCCTGGTCAAGGGATATTTTCATGTCCATAGGACAGAAAAGTGAACACTTACAGTTGCACCCTCGTATGTACCACCCTGTTCAGATCCAGCCTGTTTCACATTTGGAATGACCATATTCTTTTGTTTTGCTTTCCTTAGAAGCTGAGACAGCACCTGAAAATAGAGTTTAGAATTAGATATGCAGTTCATGATCTGCGAACATAATCTGTGACCATCCACTACTAAAAAAGCTACAGATATTCTATATAACCTTAATGCTTTGCCCTCTGGAAAGTAAAAACGAGATGGGAACACCAGTTACTCTAGCCATCTCCACATAATTATAAATGAACATCAGCTTGTCCAAAAGTCGTTGAGGAAGGTAAGCATCCTGCAAACAGCCTTTCAGCAATAGTACAGAGAATAAACTAGGACTTTATAGAGCCTACCGATTCAGACCACTAAGATCCAAAAATAAATGAAATATCAAATCAAATCATGAACACCAAACATTCAGAAAAATCAATATTCTTTGCCAGAAGATAAATCTCTAGAAGATTTCTGCCTTCATGGAGGGGTAACAGGTAATGTTGGCTGATGTAATAACAATAAAATGCGATAACTTTATAGGTTTATTTCTCACTAAAGTTATAAAACTAAATAATGAACAACTTGAAGCCTCCAAAAAAACGGAGTTTTACATCTCATGGAAAAAGTCCATGCATGTCACTGATCATTGATATCATTCTTACAGGATCAATTTATAGGATATGTTAGTCTACAATATTCATAAAGGAACACTATCATCTAAGAAAAAAAATAATTAATATCTAAGCTGTCCATAAACACCAAATATAATAAAGGATATTAACAATCTAAAAAACGAGAAATATGATGCGCTATTAGTGGGTTAAATCTGTCTCTTGCTATAAACATTATATTATACATACATGTACATGCATACATATGGACACATATGACTGGCTAGAAATTATAAGCATGTCTCTCTCTCTCTCTCCTCTCTCTCATTACATTCATGGAGAAAATGATCCATATGAACCAACGAATTTTATTTGCACAAAATGTTAAGAAAGCTGAAAGGATGGGAAAAGCAAAAACTAAGTTTTACTCTGCTATATCTTTTGCAACTGTTGAAAGAGAATAAAAATTAAATAATCGTAGAATGGCATATTAACTGTTGCACACATCCTTTTATCAGCAAACACACATTTTTACATGGAAAGAAAGGATCTCACTCCCGAAAAGGATAAAGAAGGAAAGAGGAAAATGAATTTTAGTCCCAGTAGAGAAGAGGTTGTAAGATGGAGTCCAGTTATTACTTATCAAATGCATTGCCTACTTAAGATTACCGTCAAAACCGTTAAAGACAATAAAATGCTAATTAAGCTCATAGCATGATGCAGCACAAGGACATTAGCCCTAATATACTTCAGCCTAGAAACACAATTCACCTTCAAACAATAAACAGCAAGACGCCTCCTGGTCTCTGGATTCCCGCTCTGAAGATCAGATATAATTGAATGATGGACATCCTCTTTCTGCACAAGCATTCCAAAAAGTTAAAAGGAGGAAGCATCTATTGACTGTGATAAGATACAGAGATCAAATAAATAAATTACCCCACCTGTCCGGAATACCCTTCACGTTTACTGTTCTATGTTGTTTTTTTACCAACTTAATTGACTTTTGGGGGATAATTTGGTGTTTTTAGGTAATAATTAAATTGAAAAGTATGTTAGGTGAAGATGCCAAATCTGAAATTAAAGTGTATTTTGAGGTTATTGGATTAAGTAGACATTTCCTTTTTTGGGATGTAAAGGTTGTCATGGGACAAACAAATGAGGGTAGCGTGAAGAGTTCTTTGAGACGTAGGGAGTATATGAGACATAACCCAGATGGAATGAGTTTATAATTTAAAGTTAGGATCAAATAATAGTTCTTGAAGAAATTATAGAATTCAGGAAATAATAATCCCTCCATCCCAAAAAAGCCTTCACCTTTTTTTTTTTGCACGTAGATTAAGAAAAGTGATACTTTTAGGGGTATTTTGATATTTTCTAGTAATAAATAAATGACAAAGTATGTTAGGTAAGGGTGATAATATTGTGTGTGTGTGTGGGGGGGGGGGGGGGGGGGGGTTAGTTGTTTTGACTTTTTTATTATATTAGGAGGGTGAAGGCTTTTATGGGACAGATGAAAATGGAAAAAGTGAAGGCTTTTTTTGGGATGGAGAGAGTAATAATAACGATAAAAGGATCTGTAACTTCTTAAATCTCAACTTATGATTTACAAGACAAATTAACTGCTGCAATGTCATGTTACTGAATAAGCATACAACTTATTTAATGCCCTAAAAACTTATTTAACGGATCAGTTTTAAAAACACCAGACAGTTTAATTTTCAAAAGAAAGACGGAGCAAGTTTGCTTTTGATGATCTGACTCGTGTCAGCTGTAATTCATTGTAAAATATTTTCACAACTTCAATCTGCTTGAGTAGTTTTCAGTTATCATTTTCATCCACCATAAGAACATTTACTACCCTTAGCCAAACAAAGAGCAATGCCTTCTCAAAAGAACTCATTAGCTTTCTCGTTTTCTACTTAAGCCCAAGCTTGTAATGATGGAGTTCCCTGATCACTTTCTATATAGCTTAGCAGATTCGATCATAAATCAGTAAATGCTTCTAAAGTATCTTAAGCAGTTCAACTCTTCAAAGACAAAGAATAACACAGATCATTCTTGATAGCAAGTTACTCTCTTTTCATTATATCTACTGCAGAATTTTAATGTCTAAGGTTATACAGGAGTAAATACAAACAAAAATAAGTTGAGTCCTTCAAAAATCACAAAATGCAAATAGTAGACTTTTTTATGATTTATATCTACAAAATATAGTATTTCACAATAGCTAATTAAAATAACTAACGGAATATATAATGCTAAATGAATGTGGTCAAATTTTTGAGATTTCAAAATTGAACCGGAAACAAATAGATTGAAATAAATAAGAAAAAATATAAACAAATACTCACCTGCTCATTAAGAAAGTGTGCAGAAACCGAATTTAGTGAATAAGAACTTAACTTGTAATCCCTTTGCACAGCCTGCATAAAAGAGAACAATGTTACAAGAAAGAGGAAATTCATCTCAGAAAGTCCATGAATGTGATGGTAAAACTTTAAGAAAAAATTATGTGCTCATTCCAAATATTATTAAATTGATATCATATAAGACAACTCTATCGGTTATAAAAAGAAAAACCTGTAGTAGATCAAATTGAACTCTACCCTCAATTGTAACTTCTTTACTCTCCCTAATCCCAAGCTGTCTGCACAACTCACGAAGATTTGATAAGATAGTTAACTTAATAATGAGTTAAAGAAAATTTAGTTTATTTTCCTTTTCAACTGAAACAATCATGAAATTGTTATTCAGGAATGAAATAGGAGTTGAACTGAAATAAACCCAAGGGCCAAGGCCACAGGTGACATAAAAAAACTCCACATGACTTGAAACTTTTTATTACAGCAGCAGAAGATTCACTCTTCGGGAGGTTGCCAATGTGAAAGCAGAAAAGAGAAACCACTAACTGACCTAGAGGAAAAAGTTGTATCTTTGATGCGCACTCTGCTGTTTCGAATACGTCCAAGTATTGGAAATTCAGCCATGCCCAACACCTCAGCTCTCTGTCCAGGAATTAAACAAAAATGTATCACGAAATCATTTATATTTTGAACACAGTAACAGCCATCTGGCAATTCCTAACTTGTGCAGAAACAGAAGGTTTTTTATTGGTTCGAGTAAATTATTGAAAATAGGAACAGAAAGGTAACGTATAGAGAATTTCTCCACCTGAATGAGGTATGGCAAATCAAATTTGCAGATGTTATAACCAATTATAATATCTGGGTCCACTTCTCGAATGAAGTCCTACAGTTAGAAGACAAAAAAAAAAAAATATATATATATATATATATATATATATATATATATATATATATATATATATATATATATATATATATATATATATATATATATATATATATATATAATAAGGAACTATCAAATAAAAACAAATTTAATGATATAAAACAAATTATACAAATATAATTTCCAGCCTATGAATCATGGAATATAATGGAAAACTAATCTAACATGGGAAAGTAAAAGCAAGCAAGAAGTCAACTTTAATAGTTAATGCCAAACATTTAGTTTTATGTTAATCTGATATCATTGCCGTGTAATCTGAGTGCAGTTTTGTAAAAGAAGTGAAATACAATCAACAACACCACCCCAACATGCAAACACACAACAAAAAGGGAAAAAAGAAAAATAAACTCAGGCTACTGCTCTGACTCTGTTCAAACTTGATATAAATAACAGTGTGTTAACCAAAGAATATTACCCTCCAAGCTAATAAAACCTCCTTTTCGGTGTCAAATGACATAACATCCACTCCAACAATTGGTGAGCAAGACTTAAGGGTCATGACATTGCGGATAAATGGCTGACCTTCTCCCTGCAAGGTTACTAGATTGGCTATCTAGAAACCAAAAGGGGAACAAAAAAAAGAGGTAAATGACAAATAAAATTAAGTAAATGGAAATAGAGTAAAGCAGCATATTAATTGTACAACAAACCTGGATAACAGGATCGTGAGTAGGCTCAGGAAAATGCCCTTTCCTTCCAGCACACTCAATATCGAAACTTAATATACGAAATGGAGCCATCTTTGAGAATTCCCCTTCAGGTGCATGACTGATCAGGTCCGTAAAACTAACAGCATTTTGTAAAGGGAAAATCTTTTGAACATGATTATAATGGGAAAGCAAGCTTCTATATTACAACATTATAATAGTATTTATATTCAAGAGGATACAGGCAATCAAACTCTAATTGACAATAAGAGAGATTCCTCGTTGATTTCTTATATTTTCCACTAGGAACTTCTATCCAATTCCCCCCGACTACATTGCAATCAATCATGAATCGGAGAGCAAAGAGAACATTACTCTCATACGTCATAAAACTCTTCATGCCCATCCCATCAATTTGTATCCCTCTATCAAGGATGCCTGTCAAACCACCATAAATAGATGAATCAACATTTTGAAAATCAAATATCAGAAATACAATATCTCCAGCAAGAATGCATCTACTTACAGATTTAGTGCCATCTACAATGTCTAAAATTAACCCCTCCCAAAGTATTTTCTAAATGAAAAAAGGCTTAAAAAAATTAAGTTTGAATAGCACAGACTGTCTATAGTACATACTACGGCAGCTAGTGACCATTGTTGGCAGTGCCACTACAATTTTAAGGAAGGACTGGGAACTCTGCTGTTGATAATACATGATGCTTCTTCTCTGAACCAGTTCAATACGCCGAACAAATTTTGGAGACTTGCTATTTCGGTTTGCCTCTCTCATTCTACCCTGTAGCAATTGACAAAATTTGTGATCAGAGTAGATGAAACTATGATTCTAGCGAGAATCTAACTTGTTAAAAAGACTACCTCAAGAATTTGATGGAAACGAGAGATATCATCAGGACCCATTCCTGGAGGGCAGTTAATATAAAAATATGGTTCGAATCCATATACATGACAGCAAACACTATGCCCTGGCCAAGAACAAACAGTCAGAAATAAATAATAATAATAATAATAATAATAATAAGTATTCTTTTATAAAAACTAAGGAATTCCTATGGGTCATTCAATTTTCTAGGAACAAAAGCCATTGATTACTGATTGAACAGCCAGTTTAAGTAGCAAAACATATACAAGTCGGAGACTATACCAGTTTCGAAACAGCACAAAGCCAATAAATTGACGTTACCTTCTTTGGTTACACCAAATATCCTTATAATTGCTGCAGGACCACCCGTAGTATTTGGCATAAGTTCCTTGTGGCTATCTCCAATAATATAATCGATCTCCAGCTGCTGAAATACTGCAAGAATGAAAGAAAAAGATAACTAATCTATCACCATATGCACAAGAGGCTCCACTCACTTCTAACATTAAAAATAAAAAACTCAGTACCTCAGGAGCTATATGAACACAAGATAAGAAACAACACTTTGTGTGGAAAAATATTTCACCAAACATGACAATAACTGAATTTAACTGACAACACAAATTAACAAATTTGGACAGAGCACAGAATGCAACATCAGAGGAAGCAGAAATTTAAGATTGAAATTCAGCGTTACCGATATTCTGAAGTAGTGAGTTGTAGGAATCCGAAAGCTGTGAACGCTTCCACTTGGACAAACGCTCGGCCAGGGCACGGTGCTGCAACTCTTCCTCCTCGTATTGAAGTAGGGTTTCCTCCAGAAAAACGTCCTCATCGAACTCTTCTTCTTCTATGACCGCCTGATGTTTCAATTGAGGAGACGGAGTTGCCGGCGTCGGAGGCGGCCGTTTCCTTGACTTGCCGGTAGTGCTCATTACGACGGAGAGAGGGCTTCGGGAGATATACGATTCTGAAACTCCCGCCAATTTGACAAGAGAGGTGCTACTTATACAACCGTGACAACCGTGAGGGGGGAGGGGGAGGGAGAGGGAGACCACGTGATCATCGCGTGATGTAAAATAGCCGTTGGGCTATCCTGGCCCATAAAAATATATAAAGCCCATTGAAATTTGTAAAGCCCAATCAGTTTTATTGAATAAAAGATGTCGCGTTTCTCATCCTGCGTTCTTTTGGACAAACAGCGATTTTTGGTCAAAAATCAAATCGCATGAAAATACTGCTGCTCAAGTCATCCAAGTCATCTTCTCCAAATTAATTTGAAACTATTTGGGGTAATTTGAAAAGTAACTATGCCGCGGAGTATATCAAGGTCGCCGTCGTATTCGCGGCGACGATACTCACGCTCTCGCTCGCCGGCCATCTCTCACCGACATTCCAGCCGCCGCGACCGTTCTCGTTCACCTCATAGCAGGTAGCTTTATTGATTCCCTCCTAATTACTTTTACTATTTACAAAAAAATAAAAATTAATGCTGTAAATTGTTGTGATTTTATGCTGAAGTTGTTTTTCTCTTGATACAATTTGAGTTCTTATGTAAGTGTAACTGCAATTTGTCTCACTGTCTCTACTCTGACCTACAAATTTGCCGCGTTTGTATGCGATTGTGTAATATTTGATTAGTTATCAGTGCATGTGTTTTATATAAGCATGTGTTTTGTAGAACATAAGTGCAAGTTTAAAAGTTTGGTGCTTTGATTATGTAGTAAATGTAAAAGACAATTCTTTGAGATGGCCAAGAGACTGGACTACGATATCGTACTCTTGTGGTGTAGACTTGTATTTGTAATAAAATTTTAGTTTGGACTTAATTTTATGTTTGGTGGACAGAACGTTTTCTGCCTACAATATTAACTATTTGGTAAATGATTATTTATTCCATAATGTGGTTGGAAATGGATGGAAACAAGATATGCTAAAAGCTTAAATTGGCATTATGAACTAAATATAAGAATGATATAGGAACATAGAAATTAAATCAAATTTGACAGAGATTCACCAGTATTCACATCATGTGCTCCACGGGACACAAGTCTTTATACATTAACTGTCCATGCTGCAGGCGGAGAAGAAGTCGTTCTCCAGCTTTGAGGCGTCGGAGGAGCCGATCCTCGTCGCCAAAGCAGCATAAGAAACGTAGAAGCCGAAGTTCTTCTCTATCTCCTTCACCTGAATCAAAAAGTCCCAGTTTAACGTCAAGTGATCGTAAACATGCTGAAAAACTGAAGAAGGAAGAAGAAGAAAGAAAAAGGTAAAGAGATAAGTCATGTCCTGTGCCCTTAGCAAAAATTATTTTGTTCTTAGTTTTAATTGTGCAATTGATGACTTTAATATAGTGGGGTCTAATAAGTTGGACCCATGGGATCAAAGTATTGGTTTTATGTTAATATTCTTGTTTGGATTTGATTTCTGGAAGTTCAGTTGTAAAAACAATGTTATGTTTCTGAGGATGATCTCTAATATGATGTTATTTTTTATTTGAATAACTCATGAATTAGAGTTGGCCGTAGTTATTCATCTTAAAGCTTTTAGATTGATTATTTTTTTTGTTTCAAGAAAGCTCCATAGTCCTCAAGTTTGTTTATGAAGTTTTTGGATGTTTCCATTTAATAACTTGATGATTAAGTGTGCTTTCTAGACTGCAGCATGAGGCAGAGCTTAAACAACTAGAAGAAGAGACTGCAAGGAGGTTGGAGGAAGAAATCCGGAGACGGGTAGAGGAGAAATTGGATTCTGAAGAAATTAAGTTAGAAATTGAAAGACAAATAAAGGCAGCTCGGAAGAAGCTGTTTGATGATGTTGAAGCTCAACTTCAAAGAGAAAAAGAAGCTGCTCTTGCTGAAGCAAGGGCAAAAGAAGTAAGTTCCTGAGGTGTAAATCTCCTTATTTAATATTTTGCACAATCGAGCAAGTCATGTGTTTATGTTGTTCCGTCTCTCTTAAAAACCATTTACTTGCTTATATAATACTCTTCTGAAGCTAGTTAGAGGTACAACGGATTTGTGACTTATCTAAGCCTTGTCATAGCTTTGTATCAATATTCATGCAAACATGAAGCTGTTGTGGTCCTCTGTGTTTGACTTTGTTGAACACCAATCTTTATGTTTTGACCCACTTTGACTCCTTTGTTTAGGGTTTTAAAAACTCATCATTCTTATTAATTTGCATCGTTAAAATTGAACCTTGCTTTAAATTCTCAAATTAGGTTTTTTATTGAACTTCCTTTTTCCCTAATAAAAACACCGCTCTTGTGGAGTTATAATATTACGTAATGAAGATTGAGTTCGTTACGGTTCTTTATGAAGGTTTTAGTGATGGCGCTCTTGTCCTTTTAGAATGTTTTTCCCGTTATGCATGCATCCTCAATGGCTTCTAGTTTCTTCACATTTCAAACAATTAATGGGACTGTTAAAAAAAACAGACCAATCATCTTCCTTTTATATGTCACACCTCTCTTCTGCTCATAGGTAATAACTATTGTTGATAATTTAGTGTCTACTCTTTATAGCATTTCTTGTGATATAGTAAGATTTATGCATACTGCTGCTTTTAATGTAATATCTTTCTAGTGTGTCCTTTTATTTGTGAAGGCTTCTGTTGTTTTCAGCATTCAGGCTTTTGTTGTTTTTAGCATTCAGGCTTCTTCCGATTTAACATTTTTCTTCTATCTAAATGAAATTATGATTATCGTGCAACAGGAACAAGCTCGGAGGGAGAGGGAAGAGCTTGATAAGATGCTCGAGGAAAACCGAAGGAGGGTAGAAGAAGCGCAGAGGAGAGAAGCTCTGGAACTGCAGCGAGAAGAAGAAGAAAGGCTTAGGGAGTTGGAATTGATCCAAAGACAAAAGGAAGAGGCTGCTCGAAGGAGAAGAATCGAAGAGGAGGAAGAACATGCAAATCAAATATTACTTGGTAAAAATAAATCTCGGCACAGGATGATCGGTCAGTAGATGCACATTAAAAGACCATGGCATAAGGTTTCTCTGATTCGATCATCGTAAGCTGGAAATATGCCCCCTGCATGTAGTTTCATTTTGTCATTGGCTACCAATCCCAACACTTGCTAAGCTTCATTTAAGCATGTGCGCATGTTATCTCTATACTTCTAAGTAATTGCAAATGATTAGATTGTTTACTTTGTTGTTTGTCCATCGTTGTAACAGTTTTGTCATCGACTTTAGGCACCTAAATTTATATATAGTTCATTGGTGCTCAAATTGATACGTCCATTCATCCTTCGTGGGAGGTCTAATGAACAATTACCCACATTTTACTCAAATATGAAGTTGCAATTACTGTTTACATTATGTAAAACTTGCGTGGGGGAGATCATATCAACCACTCCAACTCTACCTTCCACGAAAGACATTGCCTCCCTAGAAGGAAACTACACGGACCCTCAAATTGGATTTAGGATCCTAGTAGAAAGAACTTGGAGCTTTATGGTCGTCGTCAAAGTATATTGGTTTTAGGATCCTAGTCGAAAGAACTTGGAGCTTTATGGTTGTCGTCAAACTCGTAAGTTATTTTCTTTATTTGTATGTCTAGTTAGGGGTGAGCATAAACCTGAGAAAACCAAAATTTTAAACCAAACCGATGAAGTTTGATTAATTTGGTTCGATTTTTCCTTTAAAATTTGGTTATGGTTTGGTTCGATTTCGATGAGAACAACAGGTAGAGGCACCTCGCAACCCACTCTCATCTTCCGAGCGTTGATCCTCTTCCTAAAACTATTCCTCTGGTCATTGAAGGTCTTCAAGCAGGGCTCTTGGCAGGCAATGCAATGAGATGAGGTGCGGAATGGGGTCGGATTGAACTGGATCAAATCAATGACGGTGTGAAAATTTTCAAACAAAAAAGGATTGAATTGAAGCTCAGAAGTTTGGGAGTATGATCAAGCTCTTCTTCTATAGAAGCAACGGAAGGAAACCAAGGGTGGGTGACTAGGTGGGCTAAAAATGGAGGGTTCTAGAAGGAGGCGGGGGAAGGGAGTGTTCAACAAAGTCAAATTTGGTATATCAACTATCTTTAAATTCTGTATGTGAGTGAGGTGTGGGGGAGAGGGTGAGGATGATAGATGGTGGCTTAGGAAGTTAAAAATCCTACGTCTTGAGACGGTATGATTTGTGAGACGGATTATCCATTAACCAAAATAAATATATTTTATATTAAATTAAATTAAAAAACAAATTAAAGAAAAAAGGGCCCGGTTTGTTTAGCGAATTAAGATGTCCTCTATACTCAACATTTAATTTTCAGCGCCTCACGCTAGGAACTCAAGTAATTTTTTTTTTTCACTTTTAATTAAAAAAATATTATATATTATTATTAATTATTATTGTTATTAATTATTCATTAAATTGTTCAACTGTCTTATTATCACCTTTATTTTTTTTAGGTATCACTTTATATTAAAAATATTATCACTTTTTATTCATCATATGAATTGTTCATAAAGTAATTAAATTAAAAGATTATCACTTTTTGTTATTGTGTATCACTTTTTATTCTAATGAATTATTCGTGAAATAATTTAGTTGGTGAATATCACTTTCCTTTGATTAGAAATCACTTTTTATATAAAATGTTATCACTTTTATTATTCCAATAAATTATTCGTGAAATACACTTTTTATTTAGTTATTACTCTTCTTATAAAATGTTTCACTTTTCATTTATACTAGTATTTGCCCTGCCGCGCGTTGCGCGGACAGGGATATTTTTAAATATTTTTATATGTAAACTTTTATTTTTTATGAGGTTAATAATATTCCCTTGGAATTGAAAAGTAATTTATTTTAATCTAAAATCACGACGATCTCATGCATGACTTTATTGTGTGATTCTTAAAACGCTGTCATTAACAACTATGAGGACTGAAATGCTTAGTCTGAAAAGAAGCATGAGAAATGTGATAGTTTTACTCAGTGATGATGATCAGATTGATGAATACGCGTTGTCGTTCTAGGTTGAATTTTCCAATTGTTGATATTAGCATATAATAGAACTTGAGCATGAAACTAAATATTTGGAATAGTCTGCAAATTCATTATCACATTAGATAGAATTTTTCATGAGGAAGATTATAGATATGTAATGATGAGAAAGGTTACTGATATGTAAAATAATGTGAATATTGAATTACAACTCTGCTAAGCAAGTTAAGAACTAATTATGTTTGAATTATGAATAAAAACATAGGTACTTATCAATAAAAACATATACAATAACGAATAAAATTGTATACACTTTATTAGCAAATTTGTTGTTAGCTTAATTAATGAAAAATTGAACGTAAAAAAATTATACAATTTTTAAGAAATATATATACATTATTGAATAAAAATATATACACATATAGATGTATACACATATAGATGCACGTGTGAACCCTGGTGCACTGGATATAAACTTAAAATAAATAGTATGATATAAATTCAATTATTATAAATAAATATTTAATAAATATGATTAAATAAAACTTATAACTATTAATCAAATATACAAAATATATAAATTATATAAAAATTGGTACTTGTGGGGTACTATCTGTAACTGTTTCAAATTCTAATAAAATTTTATTTAACTATCCATAAACCCGTCCCATTAAGATTCAAATAGATCGGGCACCCAAAATTACTCATTTCATTGTCATTCCTAATTATGAATATTATGACACTGCTTTTTTGCAAAATCTTATAAGTTTCAAACATATTTCCTGCATAATGTTATTAATTAATAATTAACCTGTTGTACCTATTAAATTGAACAAACTACATTTGTAATTTAATTATCCACTTACATATAACTAACCCAAATTATCACTTTTTTAATTTAAACCTACTATTTTAAAATAAAACTTAATAAAATTATGACACACCATACGCAGTATTTTGAGAAAACTATGTTAAAACTTAAACAAAATTATAACATTATAAGACATTAAAGTTAGCCTTGTACAAGTTTATTGACACTATTATATGTAAAAACTTACGCCTGCAAAACCCTATCACCTAATATTTACCCATATCGTACATTGCACGAAAGAGAATGTGTGATGATAAATAATTTATTATTTGAATTTTGTCCGACCCGTACGCTGAACGGAAGTGAATATATGACAACTATTTACCTTTTATTTTTAAGTTGATATTTTTATGTTAATTAAAATAATATATCTATATTTTTTATTTAAATTTATTTATATATTTAAAGTTACTTATAATTATTTACTTATAATAATATCTATTATTAATGTAAATTTTATTTTATTTTTTGAACATCACACAATTTTATATTATCAATTATTAATTTATCCCTATTTATTTATGGACACCCGTACCCAAAATTTATATATTTAAAGTTACTTATAATTATTTACTTATATTATCTATTATTAATGTAATTTTTTTTTGAACATCACACAATTTTATATTATCAGTTATTAAGTTATCCATATTTATTTATGGACACCCGTACCCGTATTCATTTAAACATCCACCCCTGTACCCATTTAAAAATGAGTTAATTTCTAAAAAATTCACCACCTTATTGAGAATTTTTAAATCAATCACGAACTTTTATTTTCGTCAATTCAATAAATAATTTATTTAATATTTTCAATTCTATCACGAACTTTTTTTTGTCAATTTAATACACGATCTATTTATTATTTTCAATTTTATCACAACTTTATTTTTTTTCAATTTGATACGCCGTTTATTTTATTTTTTCAATTCAATTAAATACTGATCACTATTTTCTTTCACCCTCAAGTGTAAGAGATCGATTGTAGTGTGCGTGACAAAGTGAAATATCATTCCCACGAGATAGTTATAAATTTAATAAGTAATTCTATATGATAATTCTAATGTAAGACAAATATGGGGAGTTTTTGAAGGAATGATTAATTAAACTTATAAAACTGAATTAAAATAATTAAACTAAGCAAATAAAATAAATCACGCAAAGAAACGATTTAGAATTCAAGAATGGAGAATTGGTAATGCTCGGGCAAACAGTTTAACTATGTGACTAATTTATCTAGACTCAAATTAATTACCTGCAAACGTTAATAAGAGGATCACTAAGACTAGTTAAATCACCTTGATCGGGTAGGATATAACACTTATAATGAGCTGAAAATCCTAGGATCAATAAGAAATTAACTCTCTCTCCCTCTATAGGTACTTCATGCTAAATTTCATTAAAGGCTAGAGCACTAGACTTCCCTTTCTAGGTACGCGATTGTTAACCCCTTTTGTCTCCTTACCAATTACCTAATAATGATGTTTTACCAAGTAATTAATATTCCAAATTGATTGTCTAACACTCATAGGTATTATAGGTCAATCCCCTAAGACTGTCACAGGAAACAACAATTATTATGCAGAAATAAAGAATCCTATTAACTATCAACCAGTGATACCGTCAAGAATAATTAAAGGAATCAAAACCCAAAAACACAAAAATATGAAGTCTCAAAATATCCTCTTCAATAAGAAAATAAACAACCTGCAGAATAATAAATCCAAGTCTAGGGCAATCAAATCACATCACTTTATCAAGAAACTCTTAGAAGGAGGGAATTACTTATTCAAAAATATGTCTGCCAATTGCTCTCAAGTAGTACAACAACCTTGAGGAAGGTTGTTGTACCACTCATTGGCTTTCCCAGTAAGTGATAATGGAAAAAATCGCATCCTGATAGCATCCTCCGGAACATTCTATGCTTCTGCGTCCTTGCATACCCATCAAAGATCTGCAGATACTCACTAGGATTCTCCAAAGGATTCCCACTAAACTGGTGTCTTTCTACCATTCGGATCAATCCGAAAGGCAACTCAAAACTTTCTGCGGTGATCGCAGGTCCATTCAACCCAGCATTAGTGGTGTGCTTCAGTTTATATTGGTCCCGCATAGGCGTCGAGGCCTGATCTTTAGCCATCTCTCTAGTCTCAGTCTCCTCCGTTAAGTTAACTTCTCCAAATATCTGTGAAAGATGTTCGACCTCTTCTTTTGACGAATGAAACTATCTGAATCCGAACTAGAAATAGTTGTAGCTGGCTGCTTTCTTTTCCTTCTATTCTCTCTAATAAGTGCTTCAAGCTCTAGGTTTAATGGTTCGATTGCTCGTCCACTCGACCTAGTGTTCATACACCTGTTCTCACTCAAAAGATCAGAATTGTTTGAATCACAAATAAAATAAAATAAAGCAAGTAAAGTTTAACGTCCTACAAGAAAATAAATCACAATATAATTAATTTAAATCTATAAACTATCCCCGGCAGCGACGCCAAAAACTTGATCACTATTCTCTTTCAACCTCAAGTGTAAGGGATCGATTGTAGTGCGCGTGACCAAGTGAAATATCGTTCCCACGAGATAGTTATAAATTTAATAAGTAATTCTATATGATAATTCCAATGTAAGACAAATCAGGGGAGTTTTTGAAGGAATGATTAATTAAACTTATAAAACTGAATTAAAATAATTAAACTAAGTAAATAAAATAAATCACGCAGAGAAAACGATTTAGAATTCAAGAATGGAGAATTGGTAATGCTCGGACAAATAATTTAACTATGTGACTAATTTATCTAGACACAAATTAATTACCTGCAGACGTTTATAAGAGGATCACTAAGACTAGTTAAATCACTTTGATCGGGTAGGATCTAACACTTATAATGAGCTGAAAATCCTAGGATCAATAAGAAAGTAACTCCCTCTCCCTCTATAGGTACTTCATACTAAATTTCATTAAAGGCTAGAGCACTAGACTTTCCTTTCTAGGTACGCGATTGTTAACCCCTTTTGTCTCCTTACCAACTACCTAATAATGATGTTTTACCAAGTAATTAATATTCCAAATTGATTGTTTAATACTCTTAGGTATTATAGGTCAATCCCCTAAGACTGTCACAGGAAACAACAATTATTATGCAGAAATAAAGAATCTTATTAACTATCAATCAGTGATACCATCAAGAATAATTAAAGGAATCAAAACCCAAAAATACAATAATATGAAGTCTCAAAATATCATTTTCAATAAGGAAATAAACAATCTGCAGAATAATAAATCCAAGTCTAGGGCAATCAAATCACATAGGCAAAACTGTCTAAAGTCCTAACATTACCACAGAGAAACTTAGTCCATGAATTTACGAGGGCAAATCACAAAGATATAATAAACTCTAATCATTGTGCTAAAATAACAAAGATAAATAATTAAAAATAAAGAACCCTTTTGGAGGACTCCATCTCTTCAATTACGATCTCCGTCGGGATCTCCGTCTCCGATGGGTGGATGAAAGACGATGAGTGAATGGGGTAGGGGTGAAAGGTGTCAAAACTGTGTTGCGTCTATCCTCCTCGGGCGAAAAAGAACTCTTCCTTCGAAAACCCTTGAATGGCGTAAGTTTGAAGCCAATTAAATGGGTCAATAGTGGGCTGGCTAATTCAACAATTGAGCATGTCACATTGACAATTCAAAATTAAATGTGGCCCATGTTTTCAAAAGGAATTCTCTCAACTAATTTGATTGCCACGTAGCTCATGCTTTCAAGTCAACAATTGCAAAGAATTGTTAGGTCCCCACGAGCATATTAATTGGAAACAATGTTTGATTCATTTCATTAGTGGGCCCAGGTAAGGCATGAGATGGGCCAAGTTTCGAAAATCCCTTTTACAACTGTACCACGTCACCGTTTAATTCATAACTTTCTCATTTAAACTCCGATTGAGGTGATTCTTGCGTCTATGCGTTTCTCTTTTCCGTGGCTTTCCAACCATATCTTACACGACCAGTTTCGACTTCCATACAAATACAGAAAAATTATTGAAAGTGCTCCTCTATTTTTGCACAAATTCACCTTTCACCCCAATTTTGCATTTTTATCCATTTTTCCTATCAAAACACAACAAAATACCTCTCAAGCACCTTTTAGTCAATAATAATTCAAAGTATTAGTATTTATGCAAATAATATCAATTATTCACTCAAATAATTATCAAATTGGACCCGAAAATACATGAATTTCCACTCTCATCAAATACATTATTATTATTATTATTATTATTATTATTAAATTTATTTAAAAATTAAAATACGTAGGTTGAAAAAATAAGATTTTTCCCTTATTGTTATAGTATGTTCATAATTGTAATTAGCTTATGATAGAAAAATATTTTAATAGAGCGATCTTATGTAAAATTACTTCAAGACCCGAATTATGGGTAAACTATCAATTCGGGACCTGAATTATTTTTTTATCAATTCAATGTCTGAAATATGTAAAACTATCAATACAAGGCCTGAATTTGTCAAATATTACCTCCTATTTTATCAATTTAGGGCCTAAGTTCAGGCTCTAAATTGATAGTTTTACATAATTTAGGCCCCTAATTAATAGTAAACATAATTCAAGCCCCGAATTGATAGTTTACCCATTTTTCAGGCATTGGATTGATAAAATTCCTATTTTTTATTATGTTGAATAAAATTCTATTAATTTTTTTGTTCGATTTTATTACTGTTATTATAGTAAATTCACAATTCATAGAAAAAATAATATATAAATGAAATTATTCACTGAAATAAAGATTTAATAAAGAAAGAAATTAGTAATTAATTAATTTGTACTTAAAAATAGTATTAATCCCATTAATTAATAAATACAAAGTTTTACTGTTATAATAATAATAATAATAATAATAATAATAATAATAATAATAATAATTTGAATTGAATTGAAAATATTAAATAGGTGGTGTATCAAATTGAAAAATAAAAGTTGTGATAGAATTGAAAATATTTAATAGATCGAGTATTGAATTGATAAAAATAAAAGGTCGTGATATAATTGAAACTATTAAATAAGTCGTGTATTGAATTGACAAAAATAAAAGGTTGTGATAGATTTGAAAACTCCTAGTAAGGTGGTGTATTTTTTAGTAATTAACCCTTTAAAAATTCATAAAAATATTTATTTATGTTTCAAACTCGTTTGTCAATACATGCAAGTTACCCGTAGCCATTTAATACAACTTTATTTATTTTAATATATTATATATTTTTAGTGAATAAATTAATATATATTAAATTTAAATATACCAACTCTAATGACCAAAACACAAAAATGTATGAGGAAACTATTATAGCTACAAAACGGTCATAGTTTAAATATTAACACCTTATTTATTTTTAAAACTGGAACATATTTTTCATTTTCTGTTTGATCCTCCTAAATAGGAAATAAACTCTAGAATCAACCGTTGATGTTTCATGCATAATAATTTTTATCAGTGTTTTCATAACCAGACCGGAGATCGAACCGGTGGCCTCAACGGTTCACGGTCGGACCTGTGAACCGGCGGTTCAACCGAAAAAACTAAAATTAGACATTTTTATACCATTTTATAATATTTTATGTATGATTATATATTAACATGCTTAGTGTACATTTAAATAAATACCTAATTAAAAATTAATAATAATAGATTGAAAGAGGAAAGTTTAATGTGAAGAAAAATGATTTTTGAATTTTAAATTCTTGTAATAGTTAACTAATTCAATCACCAATAAATAAATTGAAAAGAAATATATTAATAATTATTATTTTAATCCGCTTTAATAATAAATATCCCTATGAATTAAAATTTGAAATAAATTTAGAAGCAAAATTTGATTGAATATTGAATTGAAATAAATTTGGAACAAAAAATTTTGAAATAAAAAAAAATCTAAAAAAATAAAATAAAATAAGATATAAAAACCGACGGTTTCCGATTCGGCCGATCCAACCGATTCTTCCCGATATTATGCTAAAAACAATTCTTAACGGGTGATCGGACCGGTCACCGGACTGGTTCCCGGTCCAACCGGTTGAACCGGCCGGTCCGGTCTGGTTCTAACAATAGTGATTTTTATAATATTTTTAAATGTTGCAATGAAAATATAAAAATCCCCTTCCAACAGTTTATCCTTCCATGCTAACCTAACTGGAAAAAAAAATAACATGGTAGTCATTGCAATCAAATAATCAATAGTTCAAAATAAAAAAAATAAAAATTGTAAGAATTAAAAGTGCAAAGTTGAATAAGACAACATAAGCATTTTTTTCTTTCTTCAGTTGAGATTGACAAAGTTGAATAAACGATCATCAAACACACGCACACGCAAGTAATACTAATAAGAATGACATAACTATTCATTATTCATCTGAAAGGTCTATGTTAATGACATAAAAATTTGACTCGACTTATCTATGATAATGCATCAGATTGTAATCTTAAATAAAATCAAAATATAATAGAAATATATCATCAATATGCAAAAAAATTTGATAATACTTCAATGAGATATTAAGTGTACTGTCTATAGCCAATCAAAAAATAAAAGAATGCGGAATCAAATAAAAATATAAATAGCTCAATAGTGAAAAGAAAGGAAACAAAGGAGATTTGGAAACCTTGAATCGTTTGGGAAAGAAGAAGACTGGGGTCAGTTTGTATGAGCGCAATACCTTACACACTATGATGTCGCGAAGCCGATGCACCTGCTGAACATCAAATCATAAACATCACAAATAAAACTGCACAACTTTATCAAATGTAAACACCAGAATTACATGAGGAAAGTTAAGATTTGAGAATCGTCTAATTATTTCTTGATAAAGTAAGAAACTTGTCGTACATGTTTTGTATATATTATCAAATCAAGAAGTGGCGTCCTTCTTTGGAGAAGAATTTCAAGTTATATTACCATGCACTAATAGAAATCAAAGTTAATTTCCTCTACTCCACACTTATAGTAAATAAATTATTACTAATTAAATTTAAAATAAATATAATATAATCCTTTTAAATAAATATGATTAAAAAAAGACTTACACTTTTTTACTCTTTTATCATTTTATTACTCACACATACACATGAATAGTGAAGCACGTCATAATGTTTCAAAAATAATCATGATTTCTAATACAATAGTAACAACTAACAAATATTCTGTTGGGGCTCATGATAGATGCAGTATTTACAGAGATGTGTTGAGTATTATGTAACATCACTGTATATGTAGATCTCGAATTAGAATAAAGAAGGGAAAATTATCTCAGTGCACCCCACCCATATATATGGACTTTTTTCAAGTTCGACTGCCTCAATTTTATTTCTTATATTTATTCATGAGTTGTGTTTATCTCTGTTGTACCTAACTCAATTATCCTTCTATATTCAACGAAAATTTTGAATTTAAACTCCAACTTTATGGAGAATTACATAAATTTTGCTAATTAAATAAACTTGATGATAATTCAACTCAAAATAACTTTAATAGAGAATAACATAAATTTTGCTAATTAAATATACTTGATGATCATTCACCTTACTTTTACAAATAACACAATAATAAAATGTATTCATAAATAAAGAAAAACGACAGAAACAGGCCTAAATTCAAACTCTTACAATCAACAATCCAATAGCATGTGGTCACTGTTAAAACTGTAGTTATTCCTATTGATTTGACAATTCTAATTTGAATACTTTTTACAGTGTGTTTAGAAAAAAGATAGAAGAAACAAAAACTCTACTAAAAAAAAGATAATTCAATTACGAAACTAATATTCAGGTAACAATTCTAATTCATATCTCAATTTCAACTCAAAGGGAAAGTTCACAAACTAATTAAGACTCTTACCGATTTCACAACCGTTGAAGGCCAGTCCCACATTTGCAAATGCTGGATTATCCAAGTCAATCCAGAAAAGTAAATAATCCTCCATTTTCTATCCTTGAGGCAATCTCTAGCTCAAACCTCCAATGTTTTAAGTTTTGGCTTGTTTCTTATTTAGAGCTTACATTTACAACTTTATAGCCACTTAATCCAAGTAAATCTGTAGTTGTATGGGCTTCAAGCGGGCTCAAAACTGAACAACACGCATTCTAAAATAAATTTTGATCCACATATGCTTGCAACATTAGGAGCTAACTCTTTTTTATTTCAGGTATTGCATGTTTGTATTCTAATCCAAAAAGAACCTGGTCACATTCAGCAACAGCAAGAAATTAATAACAATTGAATTGAATGTTAAAAAAATAACATAGTTTTGACTTGTGATAAGCCAGATAACAGATCAACGCCCTCACTGCAGTGGTACTTTCATCACTTCAACAAAAAAACCAACTAAAACTAGCAAGACTACAAACCTGTGACTAAGTGAATGCAGTTTCGAGCTGGTAATCAACTATCACATAGTTATAATTGATCAATATAATATCAAAAATTAATTTGACATAATAGTTATTTATTTTGCAGTATGGAAAAATAGAGGGATGATTAGATACTAATTTATCAGTGCAAAATAATTATCATAAATTCAGGACACATGCAAAAAAAAACATCTATGGGCCATGTTTTATCAACAAAATTAAATATACATGGCCTTTCCCCATCGCTAGGCTGCTGCGAACGCCCACTATGACGTCATCAGGGAGCTCCAGCAACGCTTGAAACATTGTAATTGCTCTATAGGAAAACCCAATCTCTAATCCCAAATCTGAATTCCAACTGCCTACCCTCGCCTTTCGCGCCGTCATTCCAGCCTCAACAACACCATCCGCCATGACCTCGACCAGCGCCGCCCGTGGACGGTTGCCTCTCGCATACGCAGTCAACTGCATCCCTCTCCCCCCTCTCTCTCTCTCTCTCTCCAAACTGACGAGTTGACCAAATTTTTTTTTATTTGTTGAAACCCAAATTCATAAGTTGGACCCGAGATTTAAAATTCTCGACCCATTTCTCAACTAAAGGATACCGTCCTACAAATAATAAAAAAAAAAAGCCTTTTCCATCTAAGTGTTTGTCTCCTACAAATATTTAAATTAAATCATCATTAATTAATAAAACATTATTACCCTTATAAAATTTATATATGTTCGGTTCACATGTTCGGTTGCAACAATCAAATAGAATAAAAAATTCTTATTTGTTTCGTTGCAATAACCGAATATAGCAAAGAATTCATCTATTTTATATTCTGTTCGGTTGCTGCAATTGAACAAATATAAATTTTTATAAGAATAATTATATTTTATTAATTAATAATAATTTAATTTAAATATTTTTATGGTAAATTTAATAATTTCGTGTGCAAAAAGCGGGTCCTTATAATTATCCTCGTTAAAGGTATTAGCCTATTAGGTAGTAGTAGTAAGTTACTTTAATAAATTGCATTTTTTTTCATGAATATAATAACATGTTCCTTTTAAATTATTTGATGCATAGCTTCTTCTTCTTTTTTCTTTTTTTTTAATTGGCTTGTTTTATTTTTTTCCTCGTTTTTTTTTTCTTTTTATTTTTTTGTGCGTGTCCGCAAGATATATATTATTATTACATAAAACTTAAATATTGATTCATTGGATGAATTAAAGTTAGTAAGTCTAATTATTTTTCAATTGTGTGAAAATTATGTAACCTCTGAAAAAAAAAACTTTACATAGTGAATTAGATTTTGAGTAGTTCAAATTAATTAAAATATCGAATTAGATGTCATTAGGATTTATTTAAAAAAAAAACATTACTTTTATATATATATATATATATATATATATATATATATATATATATATTAAAACACACTTTAAAAGTCAAAATTGAACCAATTTTTAATTTATATCATTGATTTTGATTACTAAACATTTTTTAATCTCATACGTTTATCGCATTATTCAATTTCATCCATTCATCACAATTATGATATTAGATTTTGTCCATTGATTTTTTTGTCATAATAATAATACCTTATTTAATTTAAAATAATATCTTATTTAAATGATTCCTTATACACGTGTGCTTAATATTATTTTTTCATTAAATATAATATATAATTACTATTAATTTTAATTATTTTAAATTATTATGTTAATTATTCCTAAACAATTTGAATTATTTTTTTCAAATTATATTAATTATTCCTAAACAATTTGAATTAATTTTTAATTATATGGTTTAAGGTTTAGGGTAAGGGTAGGTATTGCGTGAGACCGTCTCATGTGAGACCATTTTTCACTTTTTAAAATAATTATCACTTTCGCTATAAAATGTCATCACTTTCGCTATAAAATGTTATCACTTTTTATTTATACTATAAATTGTTCATGAAATAGCACTATCATTTTTTATTAATTTGTTATCACTTTCCTTTATAAAAGTTATCACTTTTTGACCATCTCACGTAAAGGCTTATGTGAGACGGTCTCACATAAGTCTTTGCCTTAGGGTAATATTATTTAATTATTATAATAACTTATAGAATTAATTTAAATAGATTATATTGATTTAGGGTTTAGGGATATGGTTTTAGGGTTTATTGTAATATTATTCAATTATTATTATAATAACTTATAAAATTAGGGTTTAGGTCATATTTTTGTAATAGAATTATATTATATTTATTGTATATTTAATCAGTAATAGTATAAGTTTATTTAAAATAATAATTTTAATCAATAAAAAATACTTTAAAAATAGTAGTATTAAATGGGCATGAGTAGTTTATGAGTATTTTTTGAAGCACCGATATCCGATCCATAGATCGACTGATTCGGGGGAGGCCAGAACTCATCATCCACTAAAAGACTCTGGGAATGATACAAATATTGTAATGAATTTTTAAAAGATTAATTTTTAAATGATATTTATTTATACACGAGTATGAGTATTACGAAATAAAAAAGTATTTTACATAATTAATAAATACCCTAAAAAAAGAGTACGAGTAGTTCAAAAAAATATCATTAGAATTTAAAATTAAAATAAAAAATTTATAATATTTTTGTATTCAATATACACTAAAATAAACATGCTGATTGATGTTTATTTCACCAGTCAATGGATGTTAAAACCACTAATGTTAAAAGTAGGCGCTGATAGACATCGCTTTTTAGTCATAAGCATATAAATACATTATAAATATATATTAATAGTTATAATTTTTATAGGTAGATCAAAAAATATCATTAGAGTTTGAATTGTGTACGTGTATGAATCAGGTATCCACAAATATTAAAATTATACAAAATATTTTATCTATATTATATAATATGTTATGAAATAAGTATATAATTAATTAATAGTTATAGCTTTTATTTGATCGTATTAAAAATAATAAAGTTCATATTATATTTAATTCATAATTAATTAACAATAATATAATTTTTATTAAAATATTAATTTTAACACAAAAAAATATATGTATATAAATTAATTAATACATTAATTTAAACTTTAAAAAATATAAATATATTATATATAATAATTATAATTTTTATTTAATCATATTTATTTTAAATATACATATTTTTCTAAAATAAATTAGTATTAAATGGGTATGTGTAATCTACGGGTATTGATAAACGAGTTTGGAAATGGTTTGAGTATCATAATATATTTTTTTAATGAAACGGGTACGAAAATGAGTAGTTTATATTTAAATGGATACGAGTACGTACGGATACCCCTATAGCGGATATCCTACCCGCTATAATCCCTAACAACTACTGATTATACATTAAAATATTATATCTCTCAAGCTAATATATATTATAATAGTATATTCTTTAATATTTGATTTGATTACTTGGTATAATAAATACTTGGTTTGAGAAATTAATCATTGATTTGATTACAACTAATTTATGAGAAATATATAAAAAAGGCTATAGCAAGCACTCTTATAATATAATTAATTGAAATGCCTATAATTAAATTATGCCTAGGTTTAAATGTAATTTTTAGGAGATTCATAAAAATGTATGAGAGAAGGTCTTCATTTTTTCAAAATATAATAACAATTTTAAGTGAACAATCTATTAATTTTTTTTTCAATTTATGAATAGAATCTGTGTAAATAATTTTTCTTATAGAAATGAAATCGAGAAATAAATATAGGCATAGACTAAATACACACCCCCTTTTATTGAATACACACCCCCATTAATATATAATTAAAATATATATTTTTAAAAAGTCTAAATTATCCTTAATTTGTTAAATACACACCCCTATATATTTTATACTAAATAAATTTAATAAATCTTAAATTTTAAAAAGTCATATACACTCCTGTGAATTCTACGTACCTCTTGAAATGGAGAAAGCTATTGAGATGAAAAAAGATGAAGAACATATTGAGATGAAGACAGAAAAACAAATTACTGTAAGTTAATTTATTATTTATGAGCAAGTTCATAAATTTTATATTTTTATCATAAACCCTAATTAATAATTTTTGATTTAGTGTATTATTTAATGTATTTAATCTATAGTTTTTATTGAATTTGTTAAATTTGTATTAAGGTATCACTAATAATGGAACGGTAGGTTGCTCAATCTAAAAATCCGTAGAAACTGTCAGACGGTGCTCTACCAATCTACTGGTGGCCGCGCTAGACTCACGGCTATGGATGCTCAATCTGTATAAAAAAAGGCATCTATTTAGCATTCTTTAGACAGTGATTATGATTACCATAGTTGTAGTGAAGTGAGAATGCAAGTCAGTGGGTGAAATGCTAGTTTATGTTTGCTTTTCTATGAGAAGATTTGTTGGACTTTGTTGACTAGTAGCAATTGTTGTTTTTTATATAATAATTATGAATCTTCTTATTTAAGTCTCCATTTTCTATATTTGATGTGCACTTCCTCCAAGTTTGATTGCTATCTAGAATGTCACATATTTATTTTTCTTGCCTGAGTTTATTACGTCATGACCATATTAATTCACATTTCACACACTGTTCAGTAAAAGAGAGAGAGAGAGCGTTCTATGACTTGTTAATTAATCTTTAATATGTAACTAATTGAGATTTCACACCACGTGAGTGGGAGATAGAAAGTTATGCTACTACTTGTTCAGGGTAATGAGAGGGATAGTGGAAATGGAGGTTAAACTTGTTTATCTTAATATTTGAGTCAAGCAATTTATTTTGGTAATGTATTCGTATAAAAAATCAGCATGTTGGAATAAATTACATATTGTTGAACGCTTGAGTAATTTGGTTTTATTTGCTTCACATGTCACAAGACAATCTAGATATTCAGGTTCAGGATGACATAGAGTACACTGATTATACTGAAGCATTTGCAACAATAGAAGTATTTGAGTCTCGCCAAGCTTTGATAGATTGGGTTAGAAAAGTTGGAAGAATCTATCGTATGGTCATAATTGTGAAGGGGTCCAAGAATAATCATGGGAAAAAATATCAAGAGTTAATTTGGGTTGTGAACGCAGTGGCGAGTATCGTAAGTTCAAAGGAATGAGAGAGATGATCACACAGATGAGTTAAAACGAAAGTCTGATGTCATACGAAATACTGGGACGAAAAAATGTGGATGACTATTTACTTTAAAAGGGAAACAAATAAGCATGTTAGGTGAATGGGTATTGGAAGTTCAATGTGGTGTTCACAATCATTTATTTGAAAAATATCTAGAGGGTCATTCTTATGCTAGTTGACTATCACTCGATAAGGAAGAGTTTGTTGTTGATATGTCAAATACCAACACCGCACCAAAGGATATATTGCATTCTCTTCAGCATAAGTTTCTCCAGAACACTTCCACCATAAGTACTATATATAATTTTCGAACGAAATATAGGATTGTTAAACAGGATGATCAGTCACCAATGCAGTTTCTTATGGGGAAGCTAAATGCTCACAGATATTCCTTCAAAGACAGAAGATGTAAAAGCTCACATACTGTAAAAGATTTGTTTTACTCACACCCAACAAGCATCGCATTATTACATGTTTTTCCAAATGTGTTGTTGATGGACTGCACTTATAAAACTAATATCTTTAACTTGCCTTTGATGGAAATTGTGGGTGTCACATCAACTGCCATGACATTTCAAGTTGCATGTGCCTATCTAGAGTAGGAAAAGGAAGATAACTACAAGTGGGCATGTGAAGTTTTGAATGATTTGATGGTTTGATCTTTTACAAATGTGATTGTTACAGATAGAGATTTAGCATTGATGAAGGCAATTGAATCCACATTCCCCCACAACCCATCATTTTCTTTGTAGGTGGCATATTAACAGAAATATTTTGCAAGCATGTAAGAAGAAATTCAGTACTAATGAACAGTGGAACCTATTCAACTATGCTTAGAATGAGTTGGTATTTACAGAATCTGAAATGGCATTTCATGAACAAATGGCTATTTTTCAGAAAGATTTTTCAAACTATCCTGAGGCTATTGGGTATGTAATGGATCAATGAATTGTTCCATATAAGGAGAAATTCATTTCAGCCTGGACGAATAAGGTCATGCATTTTGGCAACACAACAACGAGCAGGTATTTTGTTATAATGTCATATTACATGTAGTTTAAACTTAAAATAATTAAATTTGTTATAACTAGTTTATTATTTAATTTTCAGGGTAGAAAGCCATCATTCAGCATTAAAGAGACAATTAAAATCCAGCCAAGGAAATTTTGAAACAAATTGGTTCCATATTCACACACCCTACTTGAAACTTCACACAACACAATAAAGCACTCATTTGAAAGGAGTATCAACAGAGCACTGCACAAGTTCAAATCAAAAGTGTTTGAGTTGTTACGTGGTGCAGTGGCCATACCAGCTTTAGAGAAAATTTATGAGGAGTTTGTACGGGTGAACGAGGTTGATGCCAACCATGAAGGGTATGCATGCACAATTAAAATAGTGTGCAGTTTGCCTTGTGTGCACGATATCGCAACACACATTTAATTGGGTACTTCCATTACGCTAGATTTTGTTGATAAATTCTGGGAAAAGCTTGACATGTCACCAAATTCAATTGATCGGGATGATAATGACGAGCAGCGTCTTCAATTGGCGAATGTTTTTTATTGTGTGAACAACACATTCAAAATTTCAAAAAGTCAGAGAGGGAGTTCATTCTAAATCGAATAATAGAGGCAGTAAATCCAGTCATCACTCCACTATTAGAGCCTAAGGTTGATGTACGTACTCGTGGAAATCTAACAAAAAGAAGGGTGCAGTTATATTTAAAAAACCAATATCCACTAATGATCGCAAGACAAAAAAGGTACGTGTTCACTTACTAAGATGAAATTGACATTTTATTATAACATTATTATAGTCTCACATTATAACACATTTTTTCTTTTTCTTTTTTTTTAAATAGACTCCAAAGATAGATGGAGGATACTTGATTCTCTACCATCAGAATATCAAGAATTTGTCTTGGATATAAGAATGTTTTGGGAGATGGACATTGTGGATATCGTGCAGTTGCAGATCTTTTGGGTTATGGAGAGCGTTCATGGAGTAGAGTACACGGTGAGCTTTACAGGGAGTTGGAAGTACATGAGATGTTGTACAATGATATTTTTATGGAACATGGACGTGTAGATGTGAAGATAAAGTTGAATTATTATAAAGGACCGGCTGAAAAGCCATATTGGTTTTCATTGCCTGACATGGGGCATCTGGTTGCATCATGCTTTAATGTGACATTGGTTGCATTAACACCCTAAATGACCCTTACATTTTTACCATTGAGAACACCACCTCTCGATGTGCCCAGAGTGCTTTGTACCGCATTAATTAATGGAAATCATTTCATAGAGGTAATTGTTTTTATGAGGTAATTGTTATTATCAATTATTCTTTATTTATCACTCATGATATTAATTAATATATTATCGATATGCAGGTATTTCTAAAGGCAGACACACCATTGCCAAATGTTCCCACAGCTTGTCTTATAAATCGTCTACAAGAAGCAGCTGAGTGGGAAACCCTATACAAACAAGGATTAGTGCCAAATGAAAAAGAAGCCACTTACTACGTCTCAGAAGACGAAGATATGAATGCATGAAGATATGAATGCATTTCTTTATTAATCAACATTTTAGTCATATTAAAATTATGGGATATATTAAAATTGTTTGGTGATGGGATATGGGTATGGAACTCACATTAATTTATGGGAATCAATTGAAGTGTCCAAATTTATGGGATTATGATTGTCTTTAAACAGTTGCAATAACTACCTTAATTTCAGATGAATGATATTGTTGCTCCTCTCTTTTTTATTTGTGTTACTCATCAAGATAGTGTTATAGAAAAATATTACTCTTGCATAACTGCTGAGAATTCCCACCACACAGTATTGAGATTGATGACATGCAATTATTTTATAACTCAATTCTTGAACTGAAAACAGATACATGTAGGTTTCTTAAATAACACAATACATATGGAAGACAGAATTAGGTACAAGATAATCTTGCAATTACAGAAATCTAAGTGGACATGGATGTCAAAGAAAGCTACAACTAACAAACAGCATTACTCGTCTCGGATCTGCTTCTGTTAAGGAGGATGGTGGGAGCTTCAACCTTCATTTTCAGATAATTGAACTCTAATGCCAGAATTGGCTTCGATAGCATTACGGAGATGGTTAAGTTTCTCTTGTGCTCCTCCTCATGCCGAGCTTTTCTAGAAAGCTACCAAATCGACTTCTTTTTCTCATTGGAGCTGATACAAGGCACTGAAATGTCAAGACAGTGTTTTATATATTTTTCATTTGTTTCAATAACAACTATTAATAGCTTAATAGTATTGAATGTTATATGCAAAGATGGAATAGCACTTGCCTCCCTTGAAACACCTAAGGAGTCTTTCCATATCCTATTGAAAAATTAACCACTATGGATTAAACTACATAAGAATAAAATTCTCTATTTGTAAAGTAATTACCTAATATTAATGTTATTATTTACCATTACCAAGTATTTTTAATTATTATAGTAAAGATGCCGAAGGGAGAGTCAGTACATTGCACATAGCAGTAGTAGCTAATTCTTGAAGTCCATGCAGATTGAGCAAGTTGAAATAGATAATGTGATATAATGATGTTAAATGGATATAAAACAATTTATCAGCCAATGACATAGAATAGTGTTTCCTGCTTAATAGTACGCATCGTTAGCCAAGTTGAGCAAGTTGAAATAATATACTACTATATAGTCTTTAAATAAGCATTGACAATTGAAAGCACCACTAGTAATAATCATAGAATCATTAAGCTGCACAAATATCATCCATCAGGAATCAGATTAAATTATGGAAAGGGAAGATCAAAGATTTTGCTAACTGGGTTAACAAATGTATAAAGATTCAGCTCCATTTCTTCTTACACTATTTATGAGAAAGAAGCATTACTTGACTTCATTAGATATTGTAAAACAAGTTTGAATCTCAACCGAACAAGGCCGACTCTTGCAACAACACAATGGGACGCATCAACATCATCCAAAACTAAAAAAAAATTAACATAAACGAGTGGCAAGAGGAGAACTAAATATCAATATCTTCAACCTAATTGGAAAAATAATTGATTAAAACAAAAAAGAAGAAATCACAGGTAAGGGAACTAACTCAAGGTCTTTCACTTTCGAATAGATTGAGCAACTGGAACTCAAAAATTCAAACCTATATTTCCTGAAACACATCATGAATACTCATTCTCATTGTTGAATTAATAAGATAACATGGAGTTTCTTCAAGAAAAAAAGGAATTCTAGCCCAATTTCAACTATTAAACACAAACCCCACCAAATCATAACTTTATAGCAGCCTTAGATCAACTCTAACACATCAGAATAAGCTGAGAAGCAAAACATTGCAAGACAAATCAAAACATTAAATAATTCAACTCTAATAGAGAAAGATACACAACAGATAATGGACATATAATTCACAACCACAGACCTCGGGAGTCGCCGACACCAAGAAGGATGGAGAAAGAATTAGCGCGAGTATAGAGTAGAGACGCTGATTAAAGGAGGCAGCCATTGACAGCCTGAAAGAAGAAAACCAGTGCGTCAGAGACGGCGATGTCTTGGAAGAAAGAACCCCAGACAACCCTGTTCTGTCGGAAGACTTCACAGCAACAGTGGCGGAGGATCGTGGTCCTTTGTACCATAAATTCTCCATCGCAAAAGTGGCGATTGAGGACAATGGACGGAGCAAAATCCTCCTTCGCGAGAGTGGGTGAGGACAGTGGACGGAGTGGCCCAGGCGACGTTAAATCTGCCGGAAAACATTCAGCGACGAGAGAAGAACGTGGCCGCCAATAGGGAAGTCGACACCGCCAACAGCAACATCCTCCATCGATTCGGAGGAGGGAGAAGGAGCCCTAGACACTAGAACAGTCGGCTACCCAACTGCAAAGGACAATTCAACAAAGGTGTACATCGTGGTTGAGAGGGTGTGTATTTTATAAAATTTGAAAAAGGGTAAATTTAGATTTTTAGGGGTGTGTATATAATAAAATTAAGATTTAGATAATTAAATAGGGGTGTGTATTTAATGAGGGGTGTGTACTCAATAAAAGGGGTGTGTATTTAACAGTACTCATAAATATATTACTTATAATAATTCTTTCATCGGTCCTAATATTGATTCGTTTCATCCTTAAGTAAACATTAATTAAGCATACGAGATGCAATACAATAATAAGTTTTGGATGATATTATTATGAATTTTTTAAATTGGACATGTCCGATCACGGATGGTGAACATTTAAATGGTAAATGGATACGAATTACGGGTATTCCTCACATCGATATTGATTATCTCTATTAATTATATTTTCTGGTATCCCGTTTTACTCTAAGTATATTGATAAATAATTTTGGAGTAGTTACAAATATAGTAATAAATTTTTAAACGACACAGATTCGGGCTGGGTATGAGCGGTTGATATTTAAATAAATATGATATGATACATTTAAATAAGTACGTTTACCTAAATACTAATGAATAAATATACAACTACCTAATATGATATTACATAAAATTGTATATTATATGTAAATAATTATGTCACGCCCCGACCCCAGACAGAACGCGACAACCGCCACGTTAACCATAAATTTTGTAGAATGGGTGCACTCCACTCCACAAAGTTTATAGAAAACGTAAGGCTTGCTATCAAGTACCTGTAGAATTGAACAACTGATAACAACGGGTACAACCCGAGGACATCATCTCATAAAGTATCAACAAGGATTTACAAAGGTACAAAATACAACGGTGTAACTTAGTTTAAAGAAAATATACATGAACGATATAACATCGCGAAGGTACAAAAAGAACATCAAGGGGGTCACCAAATATAAACTATACAATCTCGCCAATGAATCCGTCAATTTACATAAAAGAGGAAGTACCCAAAACACGGATTGGATGACGAGCAAACGATAGGCAAACCTCCAACCAAAACGATATCAACAGCCTGAAAAGGAAAGAATGATGGGGGTGAGCAAAACCACTAGCTCAGTGAGGTGATAAGCCGGTCACCCCGACCCTTATACGAAGCATGTATTCCACTCGCGGTTCATAACATAAAATCCCACATTTCGTCTCACAATAACTATTTCTCACTCAGTGTACATATTAATGAAAATAAAAACCTTAGTGCACATTTACGAATAACACAATTTGTTCAAACAACATGTTATCACAAAAAAGACGCGTGGGTAGTCAATATCCTCCTCGAACTGAGCTCTCCGTCGAGAGACAGTCCAAGCCCGTCACCGTTACTCTAGATAAAATGCACATTAATATTCTTTCTCAACACGCCAAGTGCTAAAGTCACAACTTAATATCGATGTGAATACTTGAAAAGATCAAACATATAAACATATATGACATGCATGTCCCACACCGGTGACGTTGACTGAGCCTATAATAGACTGATCCATCTAACGACCACCCTCCAGAGTAGCAGTATTTGGCAAATGGACAGGTGCCCCGTTAGATCTAACTCACCCGGGTTTGCCATGCAACGGGCAACTTGGTTGTCACTCTAACTCACCCGAACCGCGACAATTCGGGTTACTTAATCAATGTCGCTCCAACTCACCCGAACCGTGACCAATTCGGGCTACTTAACCTTGGTACCAGGCATTCATATGCATATGCATCATAAGCTGAATAACGACTCAAGTTAGAGTCTTAAATAGCACACAAGAATAACCAGAAATCAATTCTCAAATAATTCACAATAAATGTTATCAGATATTGAGCCGGCAAGGCTCTTCAACATAAGTTAAAATCAATAATACTCATAAAATGGCTAACAGGACTCTAACCAGAGCAATCGAGCCAACCAGGCTCTTTACCACATAACACAATACCAAACAATTTTCTTATCAATTAACTAAAACTAAAATAAATGCACATTTATCGAGGGTCCACACTTCCCACAAGAGAAGGCGTTCCCGAATTATCAACTCACAAGGAAGTGATTAACTCTCTCCGGAATCTGAAGTCAGTCCCTTGCCCTTCGTCGATGGTTCTTTACCTAGAAAGGAGATGAGCAATTAAAGACAAATTAAATATAACTAACTATTAGCGGTAACATCCCTTTCATTGCTAAAAACAAATCCTAATCGAGTTCGAACGAGTCGATATTAAATAAAAATGGCATGTAACTCCTTAACATTAGTTCCCAATCCCACATAACCCGTTTCATTACATTAACTAAATGAAACGATAGAAAATAAGGTTGAATTCGACATAAAAATTCTGAAATTTTCCAGCTAGCGGCAGTTTACGAGAAAAATCATAACTAATTGTAGAATAATCGGATTGAGGCGTTTCAAGTGGCTACGGAAAGCTAACGAGTTCAGCTACGTACAGAAATTAAGTTTGCAAAGTTTCGAGGGCAATAGCTATCTCAAAATCAGTTCGAACAGTCTGCAAATTACCCACATACCAAAAAGAAAAACCCCACAAAATTACAAAATTATGGAAGAAGGAAGCTTAATTCACACACCACTTACCTCAAAACAACTTAAAAACCACCTAGGATGAGGGTTGTAAGGGAGAATTTGGTCAACAAGGGTTTCTCCTCTTCCTCTCTTCTTTCCCCTCTTTTGCTTTTCTTCTCCCGTTCTTCTCTCTCTTTTTTTTTTTAACTTTAGTCTTACTAATTATATATCAGGCCATTTAAGTGGGCTGAAACTTTGGGCCACAAAATAAATAAATAATTAGGTTTTGGGCTTTCTAACAAAAATCTAGTTGGGCTAAGATAGGGCTGGCCTTTTGGGCCATAAAAATAAATAATTAGGTTTTGGGCTTTCTAACAAAAATATAGTTGGGCTAAGATATTATAAAGTATCCCCTCCTCTAAAAAGTTTCGTCCTCGAAACATAAACGTACCTAGAGATGAAAAGAGATTTGGATGGTGTTGACGCATGACTGACTCTGGTTCCCATGTTTCTTCTTCAATTTGATCACTTCTCCATAGAACTCTCACCATAGGAATGGATTTGTTACGAAGCATTTTCTCTCGGCGATCTACAATTTGAACAGGTTGTACTTCGTATGATAGATTTTCCTTTAATACAACTGGGGGATATTTGAGCACGTGCGAAAGATCTGGTTCATATTTTCTAAGCATAGAGACATGGAAGACATCGTGAATCTTCGATAATTCCGATGGTACCTCAAGTCGATACGCGACGCGACCAATCCTTTGCACGATCGTAAACGGGCCAATATACCTTGGACTCAACTTTCCTCGACGACGAAATCGCAACACGCCCTTCCATGGAGAAACTTTCAGAAAAACTTTGTCTCCTTCATGAAACTCCAAATCGCGCCTCCTATTATCTGCGTAGCTTTTCTGTCGATCTTGCGCTGCCTTAAGTCTGTCTCGAATAAGTTGTATTTTTGCCTTCGCATCTTCGATAAGCTCTACTTGTTCGATTTGTCTCTCGCCAACCTCATCCCAAAAGAGCGGTGTTCGACACTTTCGGCCATACAGAGCTTCGTACGGGGGCATTCCAATGCTTGAATGATAACTGTTGTTATAAGCGAACTCCACCAAAGTCACGTACTTATCCCAGCTACCTCCCAAATTCAACACCACTGCACGTAGCATGTCTTCTAGTGTCTGTATAGTTCTCTCTGACTGTCCATCAGTCTGTGGATGAAACGAGGTACTGAATAGTAATTTTGTACCTAGCGCTTTCTGCAGACTAGGCCAAAAACGGGAAGTGAATCTTGGATCACAGTCAGATATGATTGACACTGGTACTCCGTGCAATCTCACGATCTCATCGACATATAATTTGGCAAGTTTCTCTAAAGATTCGTTGGTATGCACTGGAAGGAAATGTGCCGATTTCGTCAGACGATCGACAATGACCCAAATTGAGTCATGACCCTTTTGGGTTCGAGGTAAACCAGAAACAAAATCCATTGTGACGTTTTCCCATTTCCACTCAGGAATAGGTAGTGGTTGAAGCATACCGGCTGGTTTTTGGTGTTCCGCTTTAATCTGTTGGCATGATAAACACTTTGATACAAATTCAGTAATGTCCCGTTTCATACCTGGCCACCAATAATGCTCCCGAAGTGTTCTGTACATTTTGGTACTACCAGGATGCATAGCATAGGCTGAAGAATGGGCTTCCTCAAGAATAGCTCTACGAACATCAAGTTCTGATGGAACACAAACACGATTTTTAAAAGTAAGAAGTCCATCATCCCGAATTTGAAATTCTGTTTCTTTTCCTTGATTTAGCTTCGCCATCTTCTGTTGTAAATGAACATCGTGTGATTGTCTTTCTCGAATTTGCTCGAACAAGGTAGGTCTAACCTCGAATTTGGCGATTAAGGCAGAATCATTTGACTTTTCACAATCGAGCGAAATGTGTAAAGATTTAAATTGCTCCAACATAGGAAGATAAAAAGATTGAATCAAAGCAAGTGAGGTAGATGACTTTCTACTCAGAGCATCTGCAACAACGTTCGCCTTACCAGGATGATAATCGATGACTAAGTCATAGTCACTAATCAACTCCATCCATCGCCTTTGCCTGAGGTTGAGCTCCTTTTGGGTGGTGATATACTTTAAGCTCTTGTGATCAGTGAAAACCCGACAAGCTGCACCGTACAGATAGTGCCTCCAGATCTTCAATGAAAAGACGATTGCAGCCAACTCTAAATCATGTGTAGGATAATTTTCTTCGTTCTTCTTCAATTGCCTTGAAGCATAGGCAATAACCTTTCCTTCTTGCATGAGAACGCATCCTAATCCTTGTCTCGAGGCGTCGCTATAAATGGTAAATTCTCCAATCGCTGGGTCTGGTAAAGCAAGAATAGGAGCTGAAACGAGTCGTCTTTTCAATTCTTGAAATGCTTCGTCGCATTCTTCATTCCATTCAAATTTTACCCCTTTCCAAGTCAATTTAGTCAAAGATGAAGCCAATAACGAAAAGTCTTTGACAAACCGTCGATAATATCCAGCTAATCCCAGAAAACTACGAATCTCTGTCACGTTCTTTGGACGCTCCCAATCTAGTATAGCTTGAATCTTCACTGGATCGACGTAGATTCCTTCTTTAGAAATGTGATGACCCAAAAAGCTTACCTCGCGAAGCCAAAATTCACACTTCGAGAATTTAGCATAAAGCTGGTTTTCTCTGAGAATGTTCAGAGCAATTCTTAGATGATGAGAATGCTCGTCGTCCGATTTAGAATAAATAAGAATGTCATCAATGAAGATGATGACAAACTTATCTAAGTATGGCCGAAAGACCCGATTCATAAGATCCATAAAAGCTGCAGGAGCATTTGTAAGTCCAAAAGGCATAACACAAAATTCAAAATGACCGTATCTGGTTCGAAAAGCAGACTTAGGGATATCAGATTCCCTAATCTTGAGTTGGTGATAACCGGATCGCAAATCAATTTTTGAGAACACAGTTGCTCCTTGTAATTGATCAAACAGATCATCGATTCTTGGAAGAGGATATTTGTTCTTAATTGTCACCTTGTTCAATTGACGGTAGTCGACACATAGGCGAAGTGATCCATCTTTCTTCTTGACAAAAAGAACTGGAGCACCCCACGGAGATGTGCTAGGTCGTATGAATCCCTTCTCCAATAATTCCCCAAGTTGTGTCTGGAGTTCCTTGAGCTCAGCAGGCGACATTCGATATGGAGTAATCGATATAGGTGTGATTCCAGGAAGTACGTCAATGGAAAAATCAATCTCTCGATTCGGAGGTTGTCCTGGTAAGTCTTCGGGAAAGACATCAGGAAATTCATTCACGATTGGGATGTCATCTAGTTTAGTTTCAGAAAGAGAAGTATCGATGACAAATGCCAAGAATGACTCACAACCCTTACGCATTAATTTATGCGCAGTCAACATTGAAATAAAAGAGAGGGATCTCGTTTGAAGTTTACCCTCAAAAACAAGTTCTGAGAATCCTGGTCTACGAAAAATAACAAGCTTCTCGTGGCAATCGAGAATTGCATGATGAGAAGAAAGCCAATCCATGCCAAGAATAACATCAAGATCAATCAAAGGCAATGGTATCAATTCAGCCTCTAAAAGGACATCTTTGATCTTCAATGGACAACCAAGGAATACCGAATCACGAATTAGACGCTCTCCAAGAGGGGTATGAACGATGATTCCAGGTGACAAATGAGAGATAGGATAATCTAAGATCGCAGTAAGATCATCCCGGATATAAGACCTATCAGAACCTGGGTCAAATAAAGCGTAGACCTGATGGTCTCCCACAAACACATGGCCTGTCACAACCTTCGGATCTGAGCGAGCCTCTTCCTGGGAAATATGAAATACTTTAGTTTGCTTCCTTCCTTGCATAGGTGATTGAGTATTAGGGCCGCTTGAGGCATCGGGCACTCTGGTAACTGCAGATCGAGTATCTCTGGGTGTAGAATATGTTAGTTTACCACGAAGCTGACCAGAACCCTGACTGCTCGTTCCCATAAGCTGAGGACAAGAACTTCGCATATGCCCCGGCTGTCGACACTGAAAACATACTTGAGGAGCCTTACAGGGGCCGTCATGATATTTTAGGCAATTCTGGCACTTGCGATTTTCACCAACCGATCCCGAGACATTGCTCCCGCCTCTACCAAACTGCTCCCGAGGTTGAGGAAAACTAATAGATACCGAACTTGGTGCGCCACGCGAAGATCCCACACCCCTATACACCTTCGATGCATTTCCTGAAAATGCGCTCCCTTGCCTTTTCTTTTGAGATCGTTCTGCAAGCTTATGTCTCGCCTGAACTAAACCTTCTACCCTCAGGGCTTCTTCTACGAGATCGTCAAGACTCTCGTACTTGTCTCCGGACTTGATGCGATCTCGAATATTTAAGTTAAGACCATCTTCAAATCTCTTGCATAAGTCTCTCGTCGTATATGACTCAGGAGCGAATTCTCGCAATTCCAGAAATTTGCTTTCGTACTCCACGACCGACATAATGCCTTGAAATAGGTTGAAGAACTCCTTTCTCTTTTGATCCTTGATATACTGAGAGAAGTATCGATCTTTGAATCGTTCCACAAAGATAGCCCACGTAATAGTGACCGAAGATGTCTCTTTTAGGTTCTGCCACCATCGTCGTGCATCTGGGCCTAACAGCTTGGTCGCAATGACCACACGATAACATTCTTCAATCATCAAGGTGTCAAAGGTCTCTGTAATCTCCTTCAACCATGCCCCCGCTTTAGAAGCATCTCTTGCACCGTCAAATTTCGAAGTCCCCATGTTTTCAACTGCTTTCACCAAATCAGGTATAAAAAGTGCACTTCGAGAAGTAGAACCTCCTAAAGCCATTTCTGGAGTAAAAACTGGTACATTAGTTGTAGGTCGAATTGGTTCATTAGCACGAAGAACCTCTTCAGTGACAGTCGTAGTCGTATGAGCCGTTGTAGGTGGTGAAACACCATGTATTCGAATGTGATCATAATACAATTGGTACTGCTCGGGTGTCATCATGTGCTCAACCCGCAACTGGGCTCGTGGTTGCTCTACCTGGAAAACCGGCACCCTATGATCAGAATTGATAGGGTCTGTAGCCGTCGGAGGAACGGCATGATCAGAAGAAACATGTCCTCGAGGTCCACGAGGAACAGAAGAGAGTAGAGGACTCGGAGGATCACGAGGAGCGTGTCCTCGACCTCGACCTCGACGACGAACTGGAGGTGCCATAATGACTGAAAGGAAGAAAGGAAAGAAAATGCAAGGTCAACATCAAGGCAATACGATACCTTAGGATGACATAGAAACAAAGTTGGACTCATTGGCTCGACTCAAAAAGAATGAGAATCATAAAACCAGGCTCTGATACCAAGAAAGTTGTCACGCCCCGACCCCAGACAGAACGCGACAACCGTCACGTTAACCATAAATTTTGTAGAATGGGTGCACTCCACTCCACAAAGTTTATAGAAAACGTAAGGCTTGCTATCAAGTACCTGTAGAATTGAACAACTGATAACAACGGGTACAACCCGAGGACATCATCTCATAAAGTATCAACAAGGATTTACAAAGGTACAAAATACAACGGTGTAACTTAGTTTAAAGAAAATATACATGAACGATATAACATCGCGAAGGTACAAAAAGAACATCAAGGGGGTCACCAAATATAAACTATACAATCTCGCCAATGAATCCGTCAATTTACATAAAAGAGGAAGTACCCAAAACACGGATTGGATGACGAGCAAACGATAGGCAAACCTCCAACCAAAACGATATCAACAGCCTGAAAAGGAAAGAATGATGGGGGTGAGCAAAACCACTAGCTCAGTGAGGTGATAAGCCGGTCACCCCGACCCTTATACGAAGCATGTATTCCACTCGCGGTTCATAACATAAAATCCCACATTTCGTCTCACAATAACTATTTCTCACTCAGTGTACATATTAATGAAAATAAAAACCTTAGTGCACATTTACGAATAACACAATTTGTTCAAACAACATGTTATCACAAAAAAGACGCGTGGGTAGTCAATATCCTCCTCGAACTGAGCTCTCCGTCGAGAGACAGTCCAAGCCCGTCACCGTTACTCTAGATAAAATGCACATTAATATTCTTTCTCAACACGCCAAGTGCTAAAGTCACAACTTAATATCGATGTGAATACTTGAAAAGATCAAACATATAAACATATATGACATGCATGTCCCACACCGGTGACGTTGACTGAGCCTATAATAGACTGATCCATCTAACGACCACCCTCCAGAGTAGCAGTATTTGGCAAATGGACAGGTGCCCCGTTAGATCTAACTCACCCGGGTTTGCCATGCAACGGGCAACTTGGTTGTCACTCTAACTCACCCGAACCGCGACAATTCGGGTTACTTAATCAATGTCGCTCCAACTCACCCGAACCGTGACCAATTCGGGCTACTTAACCTTGGTACCAGGCATTCATATGCATATGCATCATAAGCTGAATAACGACTCAAGTTAGAGTCTTAAATAGCACACAAGAATAACCAGAAATCAATTCTCAAATAATTCACAATAAATGTTATCAGATATTGAGCCGGCAAGGCTCTTCAACATAAGTTAAAATCAATAATACTCATAAAATGGCTAACAGGACTCTAACCAGAGCAATCGAGCCAACCAGGCTCTTTACCACATAACACAATACCAAATAATTTTCTTATCAATTAACTAAAACTAAAATAAATGCACATTTATCGAGGGTCCACACTTCCCACAAGAGAAGGCGTTCCCGAATTATCAACTCACAAGGAAGTGATTAACTCTCTCCGGAATCTGAAGTCAGTCCCTTGCCCTTCGTCGATGGTTCTTTACCTAGAAAGGAGATGAGCAATTAAAGACAAATTAAATATAACTAACTATTAGCGGTAACATCCCTTTCATTGCTAAAAACAAATCCTAATCGAGTTCGAACGAGTCGATATTAAATAAAAATGGCATGTAACTCCTTAACATTAGTTCTCAATCCCACATAACCCGTTTCATTACATTAACTAAATGAAACGATAGAAAATAAGGTTGAATTCGACATAAAAATTCTGAAATTTTCCAGCTAGCGGCAGTTTACGAGAAAAATCATAACTAATTGTAGAATAATCGGATTGAGGCGTTTCAAGTGGCTACGGAAAGCTAACGAGTTCAGCTACGTACAGAAATTAAGTTTGCAAAGTTTCGAGGGCAATAGCTATCTCAAAATCAGTTCGAACAGTCTGCAAATTACCCACATACCAAAAAGAAAAACCCCACAAAATTACAAAATTATGGAAGAAGGAAGCTTAATTCACACACCACTTACCTCAAAACAACTTAAAAACCACCTAGGATGAGGGTTGTAAGGGAGAATTTGGTCAACAAGGGTTTCTCCTCTTCCTCTCTTCTTTCCCCTCTTTTGCTTTTCTTCTCCCGTTCTTCTCTCTCTTTTTTTTTTAACTTTAGTCTTACTAATTATATATCAGGCCATTTAAGTGGGCTGAAACTTTGGGCCACAAAATAAATAAATAATTAGGTTTTGGGCTTTCTAACAAAAATCTAGTTGGACTAAGATAGAGCTGGCCTTTTGGGCCATAAAAATAAATAATTAGGTTTTGGGCTTTCTAACAAAAATATAGTTGGGCTAAGATATTATAAATTAGTGGTATAATTTTAGTGGCATACTGTACTCCAATGATTTATGGTATACTTTTTCCCAGTGGTTTAGGGTATAATGTCCCCGAGGGTTTAATATTTATCGGTAGGGTTTAGCGTTTGTTCCAATTGTAACATTATGACTTTACCCCTGTGGTTTATAGTATACTATTATCCAGTAGTTTAGGGCATACTGTACCCCGAGGGTTTACCATTTATCGGTAGGGAATAGTGTTTGTTCAAAGAACGAAATTAAGATTTTACCTTAGTGGTTTTTGATATACTGTACCCCAAAATTCTACATAGCATGTATTATGGAGAGAGTATATTATTAAAAAAAATTAAGGTACATTTTTAGTTAAAAACTATTTATTTGACAAAATCTCTGACCATGCAACACACGACACTATGTTTTGGACAATCTTACTGCTGCATGAGACGATATTACTAGGCTTCTCATTCGGATAGAGATATAATGATTTATCAAAAAAGTATTATTTAGACTTCTCTTTCGAATTTAAATACCATCAGAATACCTTTATCCCGTACAACACACGGATTCAAACGCTAGTTATCTTTAAATTATACTTACTCCTTTATTAAATTTTATATTTTCTGTTGTCATCCATTTCACGTTTAATTTTACCATTTTAAAAATAAACATCACATCAATTTCAATTTTAAAAATATGAGTATTAATTACAAATTTATTAATATGGACACAAATAATATACTTTATAATTTATCAATATTATACTCTAAAAATTAATAAAATTGATTAAATAATAATTATAATAGCTTTATAATTACAATAAGTGTGCAAAGCATGACACCGTAAATCTATATCTATATATCCGTCCCATTATTTTCCGTAACTACATTCGCTCAGTAAGGGATATACTACCCTAATCATATCTTTCTAAAATATTAATGACGTATTTAATTATTTAATATTAATAATCAATCTTACCATAACTGGAGTATAATTTTAAATGAAATTATTCATTGATTATTACACGGTTTATTCACTTATTCTCTCTGATTATTATACTTTTATAATATGCAAATAATCAACCTCACCATAACTGAGTATACTTTTAGGGTGATTTTGGGTGCAACGGATTCACCCAAGTTTATAGTTAATTTTGAGAGTAGGTAGTTTATTTTAAAAATAAAATTAATTATTTTATTCTAATTAATGGTGGAGATTGAATGATAAATTAATCTAACGATTATAATTGTCCCCGGTGCACCATAGTCGGACTCATAATTTTAAATGAGATTATTCATTGATTATTACATGCGTTTATTCATTTATTCTCTCTTATTATTATACGCGCTTCCAAGGGAAATACTTGTGTGAGACATTGAAAAATGATACTAAATTAAGAAAAATGATAATATTATTTCATGATCTATTTAAATTATAAATGAAAAGTGACAACATTCTATAGTGTAAGTGATAAAATTTTATAACGAAAGTTATAACTATTTAAAAAAGTATAAAATAGGTCATGTGAGACGATCTCACGCAAGACATGCCTCTAAACAAATACTCATATTTAATCAATTTTATTTATTATTATTAATTAATTGCGGTCCAATAATACCATCGATGCTGAGATTACTCGATCTACTGTCAAATTGAGAATAATAATCTCCCCAAGCAGGAGAATAATAATCTCCTCTCTCACATCCCTGAATACAAACGGGTTCTCTCCCCAGTCAAACTAGAGTTCTCTGATCATCTTCCTCTAGCTTTGTCTTTCACGGATGAGTCATCTTTCTCAAATGGGAGGGGCTTGGAAAACGCTGTTGTTGGCGCTTTTCGTAGTCGCATCTCATATGCTCTGACACGTCTCCGTCGGAGCCGACTACGGCGCTGCTGTAGAAAAATTTTCACCTTATTTATCTTGGTTTGGATATATACGCCATTGCAGTGCTTTACTAGCGACTGCATCGTTGGAAAGCGCCTATAGCAGCAGCAACCGGTAGGAGTTTGGCTTGTATTGACGGAGATTATTAAAATAGCTATTTTTTGGTACTCAATCCACTACTCAGATCTGATTTCCAATCTCTTTTGCCAAGAGGAAAACTTGGTGTTACCTTTCTCATTTTTTTATTCTTCTATGATAATTTTGTTTGAATTATAGTCGTACATGAGTATACCTCTTTATTTAGGGTTCATCTGAGTTACGTTTCCCTCGATATGATTTTTTCAGTTTATTCAAACTTTAGAACTCAAAATTACAGCAAGGTCTCCAATTGGGTAATTACTTACACCTCAGTTATTCTGCCTTTTTTTTGTGAAGCTCGATTAGTATTGTAATTTTAGGTCTTGCCATCTCTACTGTTTGACAGGGACCAAATTAGTGTTCGTATTTTAGTTAACCAGCTGTTATCTTCACTTAAAAGCAGCTGAATTTCAGAATTTTTTAATGTAGAGGTTTTTTAAAAGTTGAATAATTTGTTCGTACAGGTTTCGGCGATGTTTCAAAGTAATTTGGCGTTTAAAGTAGCAAGCTGGATAGTAAGCATGAGGAGAAGTCGTGTTTCCATGGTATAAAAGTTTATTTACTTTTTTTGTAGTGTAATTATTTTGTTAAATTTGTTCGAGTTTGAGCTTTTTTTTTTTTTTTTTTTGTGTATTCCAACAAGTATTAAGAAGATGATCTAGAATATGTATGGTACTTATTCTGTTCATTGGTAGGAATGATCCGAACCATTCATGTAACTATTAATCTTCGCATTGTGCATTGATGTGCATAAATATTTGCCTATACTATCTACATATTGGTGTGTGTGCTGTAGTTCTTGCTTCATTTGCATCCTGTGAGCCTATATTGGCTTGGTTGTGCTATTGAAATGCAGAATAATTTCATAGTGTGAACAACCTTGAGCAATTGTTTTATAATTAATATAGCTGCAGCTTTTCTGTGTATCTTTGGAAAAGTTTGCGAAGTATTAGTTGGTTCATTGGTTTTGGGCAGACATGCAATAAAAATATCCCTTATCATGCCTGTTATAGGTCCTTTTGGGAAGAAAAAGGAATTTTATAACTCAAAGATGTTGTTTGCTTCTATTGAGAACCTTTCCATGTTCCAACAAATTTCTTTTAGAATACAGAAAAGGTCCTTATAATTGGTAACTTTAAGATCACCACAATATCTTTTCTACATGAGCTTAAAATTCTAATTTCTTCATCTCCTTTTTTCCTGTGCTTAGATCACAGATAAACTGCTTTAGAGTAAGAGTATTTTTTAATTTAAGCACCTCCACTGTACTTTTCAATTGTCATTTGGTTCTATTTGTTAATTTTCCTAATTTCCGTTCTTGATTATTTTCACCCTGAGTAGAGTTCCCTAACATGGTGTAGCATGAATTTTGTTTTATTTCATTTCACTTCATTTATGCAGATTGACTTATACTTAGTGCATTTCTCAGATGGCACATTCTGTTTGGAGACAATCTGTAATTTCCTCAATTGCAACATCTATAATATCAAAAAGCTAATGTGAAGCCGACGGTATGATTTATTTTTCCTTTTTTTTCTTTTCTGTTTGGGGGTGAAATAGGATGAGAAATCTATAATCTCACTGCAGTCACAAACACATAGTCTTTTCTGATTTGCTGCTTTTGTTACATTTTTTGTCTTGAATTGTATCGGTATAAATGTTCATAACAGATAAGTTTAAGGAGAAGAAACTTGATGCTTTCACGAGCTGTGAAGATAGAAATATTGAGCATAAAAATGGGAATAAGGACACAGTTTTTAGTTATGTTCTGGCTTTGGTGAAGGGAGAGAAAGGAGTAACTATGGTTGTCACAGATAAGTTAAAATAAACATTTATGCATATTACAGTATATAAAACCCAGTGTTGTCGGTATTTATTAAATGCTTTTCTCTATATCAGCACTTTTTCATATTGTTTTTTTTTTTTTTTCAATCTTAGTATTCCTACCTATAAACTTGCCGCAATTCACTCTGCTCTGAGTAATCTACAACATATTTCAGACCTAGATGGAAAACACTTGCTTCCTAAATTGAATGATGGTGGCAATTATCATGTATATATTGGTGGAACAATGAAGAGAATATTAGAGTAATATAAAATTGTTCCTGGACAGCCTTATCTTTTTCACTCTAATTGCTGGAGACAATTGTTTTCTAAGGGTGCTTGATGATAATAACTTTTTCAATGATGGGTTGAGGCCACAAATTGATGATCCAACTCTTATTGGTCTTGGTAATATTGTTTGTATTTAAGACTAACTTAAATATTTTGGAAGTTTTACTGTATATTCTCACTCAATAATCTTTTTTTATGTTTATGTATTCATGTTATACACTATCATAAATTATCCGTTGGATAAGAAGCTCATTCTTGAGTTCTATTTTAAGCCTGAAATTGTAAGTATATTAGTTGTACACATTTAGTACGAATTAATTAACTTAAGTTTATAAAACTGTATATGTTTTACACTATGAAATTGAAACTAAAATCTGATATATATGAGTACACAAATAAAGAAAATGATACCCTAACTAAATGCATTAAGGATCAACCCTTCTACAGTTCTAAATCTACATTATTTATGTGGATTATAAAAATGCAACTCTTTAGTTTCAATGATCATTTTTTTATTAGAATGTCATTCTTGCTTCAATCAAGAATATCCCCTCTTAACTGAATTATTCTTTTGGACCTTAAGTGACACAATTTGATTAAATACATGGAATAGGAGAGAGAGAAGTTCAATTATTTGTTGATGTGATGCATTAACTACTTGACATTATGCTTATTTATTTAAACTCTGCATTTTCTGTGACAATTTGTTTTACAAAGATGATGCTGGTGATGATTATGCATAACATCTCATCAAGATTTTCATAAAATCTTGCTTCTATAATGTTTAGACTGTTATTCAACATGCTCTGAATGGTTATATTGTAATTAATGATCTTGACGTAGTCCATTAATTTATCTTATTATTAAAGTTTCTATTATGAAGGCAATCACTCATAGAAAAGTATGTCTGATTCTGTGATTTCTTAGTGTGTTCTAATTCAAATTTTGTTAACTAGGATTTGGCATTTGACTTATCATTTTAAGAAAATATAGTTGGGGGAGAACATCTACAACTTTGGTGAACTTCTTGCACATCCAATTGCATATTTTAAAATTATTCATCTTTGTATAAAGAAAACTACACCTAAAATTTGATGAACTTGATTCGTGCTTGTCCCATTTTTGTTACGCAGAATGGTAATCTTTGCCCATTTGTTGTTTTGGAGTAACTGTAATGGATCATCATTTTAATTATAAGTCCAGTAAATTTAGCACATGTATTATACCATTAAAAAGTAATGGGCTTTAAAACCCATCACATGAATATTAAAATTATAAGCTCATTTCACAGGACTAAATTAAAAAATCTAAACCCATTCTTACATCCTCAAAAAATGTGCTTCTTTACCTTTTCTAACTCTGTATGTCTATTCAAAACCTACACCAAACCCTAAGTAAATCACTTGCTGACAATGGAAGGTTGTAGCATCGGAACGTTTGCTTACATCCTCTTTCATCCCTTATTCCTATAGAGCTTAGCACACTTTACCAACGTAGGTAGAGAAATTGCAAAGTCGATTAGCATGTTAGGAACGAACCCTAGTCAGATTCGTCAAGCTCTGTTCAAGGTATTTCTCACTTTCATTTTATCTCTACATTGTTTTATTGTTTTGTTGGGATAGCTGATCTACACTCAGAAGTCGAGTTCTGGGTACTTCTCTCTTCTAACCTCCATTTAAAGTACCTATAGTCTTTATACACTCTAGATCGTTTTGTTGGGATTATTTATTTCGTTCTTATTTTCATTTTGTAGAAATAATGTACCGGGTTTTATATAAAGTGGCTTCTTGTGTGTTTAGTATGAATATCCCTTTCATGCATATGTTTCCTTGGATTTTGTTGTGTATTTGTAATACATAGTAGATTTGTTGTTGTGATGGTATGCCATTGTTCTTTCTTTCATAATTTCAGTCATATTTCTATTTTAGTCTCCACCTGAAATGCATTGCTGTATCTTTTTATGGTTATTTGGTTTAATTCCAACTATATATATTTATTTACAATTTGTTTCTGTTTTTCAAATTTCCTGCTGTTGTTGATTTAATTGGTATAGAGAATTACTTACATGATTCTTATAATGTTCTGTAGATTTTGGATGTTAATACTGAGATCCTTGTTATGGTTACTTATTCCCCAGATGGTTATAGTCTTTCTCAGTTAGTTCTTCTTTGTAATATAACCTATGGTTTGTAATGACAACTCAAAGAAATCAGTACAAATATTTCTGAATGGTTACTTAAATGGCTAAGTTAATGTATTTTTGGGTTAGTCGCCATGGTAAGCATAGAGTTGGAAGTTGAAAAATCTCTCATTTATTGCTCAGCCTTATTTTTGTATGCTAGTTCCTATTTACTAAATTATTATGATATTAGTTAGACCTCAGTTTCTTCTTTGAATGGTCTCTCATCTCCTGATTATTAATATTTGTAGTGATCTTTCAACTGATTCAATAAAGCTGGTTCGGGGTTAAGAGATTTCACTGATTTGTGTTGATGGGTTGATTATGATTTTCAATCATGGCTTCGACTCTGAAATATGCTGCACTTTTGCCAGGGCAAATTTTCATGGCCTTAATTTGTCGCTCTAAACCTAGAAACTATTCAAGCTCTTCATCTGCTATTCAGACCCTATCAAACGTCGGTAGACCTATACCCAATCCTCTTTACAATTTTCTTCCGGAAATCAATAATCCTAATCCAAAAAACGTTATATCTCTTGTCTGCTCATCCCTCCGGCTAAAAGATCTCCGCTTATGGGATTATCTTGAAGAACAAGGCTTGTTTTGTCGTTTCACCTGCTATGAGTTCTCAAAAATCTTGCTGAGATCCCAATCCGATCCTTCCGCAGCCCTCATTTTCTTTAATTGGGTGAAATCTCATTTGGGCCTCAAACCCAGTGCGCATAATTACTGCATTATCATTCATACATTGGTCTGGACTAAAAATTATAAGCAAGCTATGAAAATCCTCTTGGAATTGGTGCAGTTGGATGAATGTGGGAGTAGTTTCAAAAGATTGGATGTGTATGAGACCTTGCTTTTGTGTACGAATGACTGTAACTCGGACCCTATTGTATTTGACATGCTCATCAAGGCTTATCTGAGAAAGGGTATGATTCTTGAAAGTTTTCATGTTTTTAGAAAAACGGTGAAGATTGGTTTTGTTCCAAGTATCTTTACTGCTAATTGTCTTCTGAATGTGTTATCAAAGACGGAGTATGTAGGCAAGTGTTGGGAGATATATGAAGAGATGTTGAGGATTGACTTGTGTCCTAATTTATGCACATTTAACATATTGACTTACATTTTGTGCAAGGAGGGGGATCTTGATAAGGTTAATGATTTCTTGGAGAGGATGGATGAAGAAGGGCTTGACCCAGATGTTGTTACCTATAATATGCTTATAGATGTGTATTGCCAGAAAAGAAGTCTGAAGGATGCGGTTTATATATATAATATCATGTGTAAGAGAGGTTTGGATCCTGATTTGATCACTTATACCACTTTGATGAAGGGTCTCTGTAGGGGTTGTGGCATGAAAGAGGCTCATAGGTTGTTTAATTTAATGGTTCATAAAGGGTTGAAGCCTGATGCTGTTTCATACAATACTCTTATGTATGGATATTCCAAAGCGGGGATGATGCAAGAGGCAAGATCCTTGTTGTTTGACATGATTGACAGTCGGGTTTGGCCAGATAAGTTTACTTGTTGGCTGCTCATAAAAGGTTATCAAAACCTTGATAGGATGATATCCGCAATGAATCTTGTTGTGGAACTTGCACGCTATGGTGTTAAGGTTCCTCAAGATATATATAGCCTTTTGATGCTTGCTTTATGTGAGGAGAATAGGCCATTTGCAGCAAAGACACTTTTTGAACAGATGTCTAAAAATGGTTTTGTGCCAAGTGAGGAGCTGTATAATGAATTAATAGGTTCTCTTTGTAGATGCAAATTTGTGAAGGAAGCATTAAAATTGAAAGTGGAAATGACATCTAAAGATTTGAAGCCTAATTTGATTGCATACAGAGCTATTATTGAAGGTTTGTGTGAATCAAGCAGAAGCGTTGAAGCACTACCTTTTATGCAGGAGATGGTTGACTCTGGTTCATCTATAGATATTGGAATTTGCAGATCTGTGATGAATGGGCTATGTAAAGACAAAAATATCTTGGAAGCTGAATCACTTTTGAGATTCTATGCTAAGGAATTTCAAATTCTTGATATAGTGTGTTATAACACACTTATTAGGATCCTCTCTGAGGAGTGTGACCCCTCTCAGGTAATAAAATTCCAAGATAGGATGGTCAAAATTGGGTATGTACCAAACAGCCTTACGTGCAAGCATGTAATTGACGGGATGTGGAAAACAATAGGTACACAGAGACATGAGCTAGACTGTAGTGGCATCTCTTCTTCAAATGTTGCAATTTCTTATCTCCAGACTCCAAGCGTGGAAGTGAGAGGTTAGTGGAGATGTTGTAGACATAATCACGTGAAAATGTGAAATAGATGGCGTCCAAGATGCTAACTACAGCTATATTTTCATTCAAAATCTTGTGTGATAATATGCGCATTATCTTTGTTCTTGATTAGTGAAAATTTTAACTGGCTTCTATTTTTGGGTGTTTTATTGTATAATTGTTTTTGGGATCCAGTACTTTAACATGACGAGGCTAGCAGATCAGCGGTATCATAGTTCTCTTTCCATGACTTAATGGAGAGTAGGTCATTAAATTTCAATGTGAACTTTGAATAAAAATCATGGGGTACCTTTGATGTGGAATTGAGTTTGTTGAATTAGTTTAACCTTCATATTCTGGAAAGTAGGATGGTGAGTTTTTCTTTTTTCTTGGTGGATAGGCATCACAACTAATCGAAAAGTACTACGTGAATGAGGGATTTTGTATTCAGGTGGGCAGTTTGTCAAGCTTATACCAACCCTAAGGTCCCAAAATTATCTGCTTCTAGCTAGTTAGTTTTTAGCATCATGTTTGGCTTCTTCCGATGATTACATTATGCTTGATTGAAATGATGAATCGCCCATCCCATTTCAGACTAGATTGCTATCCACCACCCCAGCATCTGCCGCACTCAAAATCCTTAGTGTATAAATAAATAAATAAAAAATCTTAGAACCGTTGAAAGCCTAATAAGTCGATTTATGTGTTGGATTCTATTATATTTTGCTAGAACTTGCGGCATTTCGTATTTAGGCTTTGTTACTTTTTTCTATAATCCTCGTAATGGGATAAAATCACGAGTGCAGAAGATGTGCATTTAAAGATTCCACACAATTACATAGAGCACAGTAACCACATTAAGCACTATAGATACATGTGCAAGCAATTCATGGACTCTCATATACATAACGTGTAATGATTTTATACAGTCAATCACTTCATTTTTAATTCCATTTTCATGATAAGTGTTCATTTGGTTTGAAGCATAAGGTTTAACAGAATGTGTTGCTAATAGCTGAAGCGATGTCAAAGGAAAAGATGGGAGATTAGTTATCTCCGGGTCAGAGAGATTATCCCAGTACTTCGAGAGGATTGAGGTGGCACAACCATCCAAACCTATGTTAGTCACATGCTTCACATCTGTGGGAAATCCAATTTCCATTCCGGTTTCTGCTTCTTCTAACTCATCTACATTGAAAAAAGATGTTTTCAAGAGTTGAATACGTGCACACACGCATGTTTGTGCAATTGTGTAAACTCTCGCATGAATATAATAAGAGGCATATTATTTTTTTTAGTCCCTGTTTTACATATTATTCAAGTTTTTACTTTCTTTCACTCTTCCTCTCCTTGCCAAATTACTTACCAAATGACAGAGAAAAATTTGAAATTCTTGAACAGCTTCTGGAACCTCGGAAGTGTCAATAGACTTGAAGGGCTCTACAGGCTTTCATCTGATAAAATTTCTTTGTCTTCCTCGTAGTCCTCTTCACCTTCCTTTTCTCCTTCACGAGTCCCTTCACAGACAAAACCAAAGGAAGCACTTAGAGAAGGTGAACCTAATGAGGAATGCAAGAATTTATGCCGGACAGAAAAGGAGAGGCACTTGTGGGAGTTGAACCGATTTCCTGCTTTGATCTTTTAGCTTGCTGCGGCCCAAGTGCAATGCTTGATTCAGAAATGCAGCTTGCAGTGAAGGGAAGCAGCACATACCTTTCCATTCGATCCCTCATGTTGAGAGAGAGAGAGAGAGTGAGATACAATTGATGATGAAGCGGTTTGAGTGAGCAATTTATTGTAATATATGCTTAGTACTTTGCCTCGAAGTTTTAATTAAACTGTGATATATTGATCAACTTGCTCTCAAGTTTGATAATATCAAAGACAGGGAGATATAACACAGAGAAATGTATTGCTTTCTACATTATATATCTATACTTCAATTGCAGATGCATCTTTGGTATTCTGTGTGTGTTAGTTCTAAGTGGTGGGGCATCCCTTTCAGGAGAAGCTATCCCTACTGTTTGGCCTTCCCTACCAAATCACCTGGCTTCAGCTATTAGCAGTTGAAGATTGAGTTCGTTACGGTTCTTTATGAAGGTTTTAGTGATGGTGCTCTTGTCCTTTTAGAATGTTTTTCCCGTTATGTATGCATCCTCAATGGCTTCTAGTTTCTTCACATTTCAAACAATTAATGAGACTGTTAAAAAAACAGACCAATCATCTTCCTTTTATATGTCACACCTCTCTTCTGCTCATAGGTAATAACTATTGTTGATAATTTAGTGTCTACTCTTTATAGCATTTCTTGTGATATAGTAAGATTTATACATACTGCTGCTTTTAATGTAATATCTTTCTAGTGTGTCCTTTGATTTATGAAGGCTTTTGTTGTTTTTAGCATTCCGATTTAACATTTTTCTTCTATCTAAATGAAATTATGATTATCGTGCAACAGGAACAAGCTCAGAGGGAGAGGGAAGAGCTTGATAAGATGCTCGAGGAAAACCGGAGGGTAGAAGAAGCGCAGAGGAGAGAAGCTCTGGAACTGCAGGAAGAAGAAGAAGAAAGGCTTAGGGAGTTGGAATTAATCCAAAGACAAAAGGAAGAGGCTGCTCGAAGGAGAAGAATCGAAGAGGAGGAAGAACATGCAAATCAATTATTGCTTGGTAAAAATAAATCTCGGCACAGGATGATCGGTCAGTAGATGCACATTAAAAGACCATGACATAAGGTTTCTCTGATTCGATCGTCGTAAGCTGGAAATATGCCTCCCGCCTGTAGTTTCATTTTGTCATTGGCTACCAATCCCAACACTTGCTAAGCGCATGTGCGCATGTTATCTCTATACTTTTAAGCAATTGCAAATGATTAGATTGTTTACTTTGTTGTTTGTCCATCGTTGTAACAGTTTTCTCATCGATTTTAGGCATCTAAATTTATATATACTTCATTGGTGCTCAAATTGATACGTCCATTCATCCTTCGTGGGAGGTCTAATGAACAATTACCCACATTTTACTCAAATATGAAGTTGCAATTACTATTTACATTATGTAAAACTTGTGTGGGGGAGATCATATCAACCACTCCAACTCTACCTTCCACAAAAAAGTAGGATTACACAATTCCTCCCTAGAAGGAAACTACACGGACCCTCTAATTGTATTTAGGATCGTAGTCGAAAGAGCTTGGAGCTTTATGGTTGTCGCCAAGCTCGTATGTTATTTTCTTTATTTGTATGTCCAGCTAGGGGCAAGCATAAACCTGAGAAAACCAAAATTTTAAACCAAACTGATGAATTTTGATTAATTTGGTTCGATTTTTTCCTTTAAAATTTGGTTCTGGTTTGGTTCGATTTCGGTGTGAAGAACAGGTAGAGGCACCTCACAACCCACTCTCATCTTCCGAGCGTTGATCCTCTTCTTAAAACCATTGAAGGTCTTCAAGTAGGGCTCTTGGTAGGCAATGCAATGAGATGAGGTGCGGAATGTGGTCGGATTGAACTGGATCAAATCGACAACGGTGTGAAAATTTTCAAACAAAAAAGGATCGAATTATTGTTGTTGTTGTCACTATTACTATTCTTCTTATTATTATAATATATATATATATATATATATATATATATATATATATATATATAATTAGATTAAAAATGTAGAATCAGTATCTTTTCATCTTATTATTTTTGTTCTTTTATGATACTCCCTTCGACTCTCAATAATTTGCATCCCTGCCTTTGCACGTAAATTAAGAAAAATGATAACTTTTAAGAATATCATGATATTTTTCGTTAATAAATAAATAATAAAGTAAATTAGGCATATTAGATAAGGGTGGTCTTTTGTAAGGAAATGCCGTTTTGACTTTATAGGAAGGTGAAAACTTGTGGGACGACCTAAAATGGAAGACCTAAAATGGAAAGAGTGAAATTTAAAGAGAGTCGGAGGGAGTATTGGATATAATTTCTTCAATTTCCATTAGTGGAAAAGCCCCAACATGGTAGATAGTTGGAGACCACTCCAACATTATGGAAACCGCCCCAGTAAGATGGTCTAAGAGAAATTTATCAAACTTGGCCTTAAAGTTCCACTTTTGGCTATCAAGATTGAAATTTAACACTCTTCACTCAATAAAGATAATACATAAAGTGATGGAGGATACCTACTTGTCGAAGGTTAATATTTTCCATGCCATCCATTGCATTTCCTCCTAAAGAAATACTCCCTCCGTCCCATAAAATTTTTCACATTTTCTTCATTTATTTGTCCCATAAAACTTTTCACACTCCAAAAAAGGAAACATCACTTTATCTAATAATCTCAAAAGTTCCTTTAATTTCAAATTTGCCACTTCTTTTTCACATACATATAATTACTTTATACTTTTTTATTATCTAAAAATACCACAATACCCTCCAAAGTCAATAAAGTTGGTCAAAAAGTATACATTTTCTTAAACAACGTGGAACAGTAAACGTGAAAAGTATTATAGAACAGAGGGAGTACTTAATAGTCAGATATTAACTTAATTCCAAACAAGAAAATCCAAATAAGTGTCTAATGATACAAACTGAAAATTACCACCGAGTAAATATACCCAATCGAAAATATTCATGGATATTTCGTATGAAATAGTTTTGCACGAACTTATGAATACATATCAAAATATTTAATGTGTAGTGGGTGGTTGTATTAGTGGGAGTGTGAGTCCCATATTTTAATTGTATTAGAGGAGGTGTGTAGGTCCCATGTGTGTAAAAAAGGAAATGAGACTCTTTAGGTGAGACGACCAAAATGGAAAAATTGTCCTCTTAACCTAGGAAGGAGGGAGTATAGAGATAGCTCAGATAGAATTAATTAAGAACGAAAAAATTAATAAAAGCCAAGTTTCTTATATGTGTCGTAGATAATTGTTTGAAATGCAAATTTGATCAAAATAATACCTTAGAAGAACCTGCAGGAGGAACAACAAGTATATTCCAATCAATTTCATCAATATACTTATTACGCTCCCGGTAAACAGCTTCGCACTGTTATACTTTGGTTGATATTCAGCCAGCCAACAACCCTTTGGCCTAAAACACACCTCAACAATCAGATTAAAATTCCTACAAGATAACTGACTAATGAGATAGCCCTGTAATCACATATTAAGACAAAAAAATCACAATAGATATACTTCAAGTGGACACAAAAAAAATAAAAAATAAAAAATATAAAGAAAATAATTTTTCTGGCGAACACAGGAAACTTAAAGCAATTTTATGACTAATGTGTAGAGATTCATAAATTCATTCAACATATAACTCGACCCAAGTTGGGTAGCTTGTTTAGTCCCAAGTTTACACAACGAAAACCAAATTAAACACTAAAAATAGAAAATATAAGCAAATTTCTACCAAGGCCCGGCTAACTGAATTCTCAAAATTCTCATAGTCCCTCTGTTGGGTGGATGCGGTCGTCCTTGTCGTCTCGCCGGTCTTCATCGCCGGAGCATCGCCAGAGGTGGTGGCGTCGGGAGGTGCTCAGATTCCCGTTGAACTCACACAAGAGTTCAAAATCCCGCCCACACCTCAAAGTTGGGGCTCACGAATTGGTGGATTAAATGAGTTGTTGGTGTAAGGTTATGGACCAAACACATTTGACCCAATACTTTGAGATAGAAGACCAACATTTGGGCCAACAGGCCCAACAAATCTCCACATTGACCCAAATCATCCACTTTCGTGTTTAACTAAATGAGAATTCATAATTACACCTTTTCCCGAACACCTGCAAAACGGAAAAAACACAAAGTTAAATGCAAGATCCAGAAAATTTGACGCAAAGTCAAGGTATCACAAAAGATACACAAATCTAAGCCGGAGCAAAGATCACGGACACACAGTCACAAAACGTCTAAATTATCCAAAGGACAAAATAAACAGAGCACACAAGCCCAAGAAAACACAATGTTCACATAGTCATGCAATTACATAGATTAAAACTCATAGTTCTCATGACACACGAACAGTTCACATAGAACAAAAGTCACACCGACACTTCACACTGAAGCACACAGTCACACAGACAATCAACAATCAAATATTACACCACATTTGAATGCACACAACATGCTCCACCTCACTAAGAGAAACAAATAAGCATGTAAACAAGGCAAGTTTAACACATAAACAAGCACAAACGTAGAAAACACATTTCTAACAAGTTTTCACACAAGAAAACACAAATTCACAAAGAAGCACATAGATTCAAAGTGAAACAAGATAGAAAAACAAATTTCCTAATCACATGCAGAATTAACTAGCCAATTAACACACACACAAGGTTTAAAAGACACTAAATAATTCACGCAAGAAATTATCTCTTAATCATAAGAGTCATTCATAACTTTGAACACCCTCTCATACTTCATCTTCTGTTTCAAACAGATATTAAAGTTTCCTTGCCCAAATGCATTAGGAGAAGCCATAGGTGCTTAAAGTTGAGTGAATCGGCTCACACAGATTCAAGAAACAACACAAACAACACAACCACACACACACATGGTGAGCAAATGCTATCTTAGGGTCTGGAAACGAACTCAATTCACACATAGCAAAAAGAGCAAAAAATTCCAGAAAATCAGATAAGTAGCGAAAGCAAACCAAGATATCACACAGATATACCCACGAGAGATTTCAAGCAAATAAAAGTTAGAGATACCACAGAAATGGACCAATACGGGCCACAAATCACAAAAAATCCCTAATTCTATAGCACAGAATTCACAAAAGCAGGGAGGACCAGCCGCCTCATGGCATCACAAAGCACAAAGGAGGACCAACCGCCTCAGGGTATCACACAGATAGAGCATAACTGAACAAATCAGAAAGCAGAAAACACAAAATTTAAAGGAACAGAAAACTCCCCTGAAGTGGTGGACGAACACTAAACCACCCCTACGAGCCACCGGCTTCCCTCGAAGGCTTGTTCAAGCAGCAATAGGACAAGCAACTCCCACCTTGGAGCCGCACCCTGCCCGCTACCAAGCTTGACTGTACCACCGCTACGAGCCACCAGCTTCCCTCGAAGGCTTGTTCAAGCAGCAACCGGACAAGCAACTCCCACCTTGGAGCCGCACCCGGCCCGCTATCAAGCTTGAACTCACCACAGCCCCTTCGAGCAGCAACCACCCGTGCATCCACTTACTGAGCTACACCCCAAATGGCTACCAAACTTAAACCCTACACACAAAGTGAGACAAATAGTAGTGGGGAGTAGAAGAACCAATTTGAAAACATTTTTCAGAAAAAGGAACAGGTCCAAAATAAAAAAACAAAACAATTTTGAAAATTTTGGAACCAATCTTCCCTGTTCAGTGGAATGGAGGCTCCGGACAGATCTAGCCGGAACGGCGGCTGACGGTGGCGGAGATGGCTGACGGACAGCGGCGGTGCACACTCGGACGGCGGCTGAACTGACCGGAACAACAGGCTAATGATCGCGCTTCTTCCCACCTGGATCGTGCTTCCGGCTGAAGTTGGCGACGGATGGTCAGCCGCTGCGTCGGCGGTTGACAGGCGGATGTGCAGCAACGACATCGAGTGACGAAACTCTAGTGTTTGGCATCGCGATCCAGTGAAGCGGGCGGTGCTGAGCGCGGACGGATCTCGACGGTGGCGGCACGATCTGACCGGGCTGAGCAGATCCGCAACGATCGCGTTCAGATCGCGACTCAGCGGCGACTCCAGGCTGGCGTCGGACAGCAACCACAGACGACGAGCGGCGGCGCACAGCAGTGCCTCTCCTCTTCACGTTGACGGCGCCGTCGGCTGAGGCGGACAGCGGCTGGGCAGTGACCTCCGACGGTCGGCGGCTGACGGACACCAGCGGCTCACGGATGGGCTGGCAGCGGCGAACAGTGGCGATCTCTTACCGGCGGCTGACGGTCAGCAGCTTCGGGAGACGGACGAACGACGAAACTCGCTCTGTTACCACTGTTGGGTGGATGTGGTCATCCTCGTCGTCTCACCGATCTTCATCACCGGAGCATCACCGGAGGTGGTGGCATCGGGAGGTGCTCAGATTCCTGTTAAACTCACGTAAGTGTTCAAAATCCCGCCCACACCTCACAGTTGGGGCTCACGAATTGGTGGATTAAATGAGTTGTTGGTGTAAGGCTATGAGCCAAATATATTTGGCCCAATACTTTGAGATACAAGACCAATATTTGGGCCAATAGGCCCAACGGGCCCAACACCCTCCAAAGCTGTTCAACATGATGAATAGGCATAAGAATCGCTCTCTGGTTATGGTAGTCATTCGTTGCGACTCCTCTAGTGTTGTTTGCGCCTAATCCAATGTTTAAATATGCAATGTATTCCATCCACACTGGACCAGATGCTATATCAGCTCCTGCAAGCACTCATCAAAAGCATTGAAAATGAATTCATCAAAAACAAAGCGAATTAAGGTCTATGCAGTACAAAGAAATAACCTAATTTTATTTAGCAGAAATTGTAAAGAATAATTTCAAAGGTTGAGCCCTAAGAACTCAAAATTAAATAATAATAATAGTAGTAATAATATTAATAAATAATAATAATAAGGGTCACTTACTATTAGATACATAAAATAATGTATAATTGCTATAAACTGCATGACTCAAAGCACTAATACTCGTAGCTACACAATTATGATTGTGATACCTTAAATACCCCTATGTGTTTGCACATTTTGTTTACACATTTTAAGTTCCGACGGAGGTCCGGCAGAGGTCAAGCGGCGGTCTGGCGGAGATCCAACGACCGTTCGGCGGTGGTCCGGTACTGGATGGGTGGGTGAGGGGTAAGGTTTGTGGTTTAAAAGTGTATGAGATTATAATGTTATATTTGATATTTTACTTTAATATTTTGTATATGAGAGTAATTATTTGAATTCATTGCATCTCATAGTAATTTAGGGTAAAAGTGTGTATCTATAAGTGATTTTCTCTAATAATAATAATAATAATAATAATAATAATAATAATCTATAAGTGATTTTCTCTAATAATAATAATAATAATAATAATAATAATAATAATAATAATAATAATGATGATGATGTTTTCCTTTTGTCATTATATAGTTACCAATCTATATTTGCCTCAAATAATAAAAACTTAATCAAATGATTTTTTTATTGATATGAATGATTTTTATAATTGAGATGAATCATCATGTTTAAAATATTAATAAATTAAATAAATAAACGAAGAACCGAAATAAAATATTGGACCCAATCACTATCTTTGTTATTCAAAAACTCGAATCAAACGGGACCTAGAGGTGAAGAGGAATTATAAATAAGGATAATAATGCAGCTTCAACTTGTATAAGACAGATGTTTCCACCAACTAAGATAATCGGAACCAAACAAGTACCAAGGTGAAAAAGCTATAATTAAGTATTAAAGAGCAGCAAGTCATTCACATCTTCATCAATTGTAATTTACTCTATAATTTACAGTAATTAAATAAAAGGAAAAGAGCTTGTTTTTTAAAGTGAGAGAGATTAAAAGATGAGCTCTCTTGCAGTAACATAAGTGTTGCTCACCAACATAGTTAAGCATAAACTCAAAAGCTTTCTTGGTCTCCCCTTCTTCTCATTAACTTTCATTATGAAGCGAATATAGCACCTCCTGCAAATTTGAACATGAGTCACATGTGGAAAGAGCATGCGAGAACCAATTCAGAGAGACCATAGTAAAGAGATAATATGAACACAGAAAAGGTACAACCCACTCCTCCCACACACCCGATACACACACACACACCAATTTAAAAATAAGGGATATACCAAAGAGGAACTTGCAAGCAATTCAAAAGACAACGGCTGAATACTTGTCTTCTAGCTTCATCATTATTTAAGGCCTCCACATACTGCTTCCAATACTTTGCCTAGAAAGGACATTGAATTCACAATAATAAATTTTGGCTTAGCCAGCAAAAAATCTGCACCTAGAGAATTTGACTAATAGTGCAGCACTAAGGGACTGTCATGCCAACTTTACATTACAAGCTCCCAACAGCTATCTTCAATCAATAGTTATTAATAATATTAAGTGGAGGGACAAATTATATACATGAAAAAAAAAAAAACATGTGACTAATTAGAGATGATAATATGAGAAACAACTTTCGAAGCCCAAAATCAGAGAATGATCAGTTCGATTCAATTTATTCATTAAATTAAAGAATTTAATATTAATAGAGTTGTAAAGTTCAACAACGCTCTAAGTGATAGATTCAACATTCACATGAATCCACACAAAAATTAACATACACCCACACAAAATAAATAATTTAAGAGGATGGTAAATGATCAAGTTTCATGAAAGGGATTACCGAAGTGGGGAATGTACCCAAAAGTTGCTCATATATGGGAGCTGCTTCAGACATCGGTAACCGCTGGGTAAAGAAATTACTCCCATGTATTTTTACCCACTTTTCATTTTGGGGTGTCCCACGTATTTTTACCCATTTCATTTTTGGCAAAAATACATAATATTTTATTACTTACTTTTTACAATCCCAACAACTTTAATTATTTTTTACACTTTATTCATCATTCCCAATAACTTTATTCACTTTTCTTTTTAAATTACTAATTTATCCCTACTTTCTCTTCCATTATATATTAAAAAAATAAAACGTCTTAATCTCCGTGCCCTTACAAACGGGTAAAAATACCCGGGACGGAGGGAGTATTATAAGTTGCATGAATTATTATACAAATCCAAAAGAATGAACACGCCGTGCAAATAATAGATGACTATCAAGCGAAATAATCTTTACCAGTGCCTTGTTAGCAAGAAGTTCAGCAACTTCAACGTTATAATTATCGGCATTTCCATCTTGGCGATTAAGAAACCAAGATATTTTTTTTGACAAATCAAGAAACAAAGATTAGAAAACACTACAATATACAGAAACAAGTGGGCTTTAATGAAAACAAACTTTTAGAGAAAAAATAGTTATCGGCATTTGAGCATTTCCATCTTGAGATCAAGAAACCAAGTTATTTTTTTTACATATCAAGAAACAAAGATTAGAAAACACTACAATATGTAGAAACAAGTGGGCTTTAATGATAACAAACGAGAAAAAATACTCTACTATCTATTTCAAGAAAATGCAACTTGCAACTCGAAAAGAAAACGAAGGAAACATTTACCAGAAGTAGAGAGTGTATACAATTTTGTAAATTCCTATATGTTCGTTGTATCCCAGTAAAAATCTTTTTTATGTATCCTGCTCCGAAGCTTACTGTGTGATTTCAATTTACTGAAAGCATTGCCCCCAATAAACATAATTGGGAATAAGATGAGAATATCTTTAGAATATTTTTCAACCAACGCCATACTTAAGAACCTCAAACATATCTATGAAAGAAAATATACGAAGTTAAGGATTTCACTTCACAAAACATTCTTAAAAATGGAAGTTCAAGTGTCAGCTTGATCACATATTCTCTTTGTAATCTAGTACATCGAAGCCCTGAAATAGTGAAAAATAAAAAATCCATAGAGGTTTTCGCAGATTATAATGCACAATAGAACCAAGTCCAAGATCTAAACGAATTCCTCTTTACATTTGCACATGACCACAAATTTCACTTATCTCTATCATTTTTATTATTAGTTTCTTCCAGTGGTAGAGAATATAACCCAAAAACATTTAAATACAACAGGAGAGAAATTTTAGGCAGTGCAGTGCAAAAGGCAAAACACACCAGGATCCGACTCAATGGTGCACCAAGACATGATTATGAATCCAACTTGTGCAAAAGAATTACAGGTATACCAAAATTAGGTATTCAGAATCTAATCAATTAAATTCCCAATACGTTCCTATAAATTCCACAGCTTGTTACGAGCATTCCAAGACGCAAATAAACAAAATTAGAAAACGCACATTTATTTTGTACAAAGGTTCTCGTTTGAAACGAAATCACACTGGCTCCTCCAAATTGGAGGCGACTGTCGTGCCTACAATCTGCGATGAAAAGAGCGCCGGCGACGGCGGTAGCTCAGCGGCGACAATTGGCTTTTCCTCTGTAAACTTGGGAGGGGAAATGTGGAGACTGGCCGGGTATACTTGGTTTTTGGGCGGGTAAATTTGATCAGTGGTGGGCCTAATCAAGATTCGATTTCCGATGTTCATTCTCAAAAGTAATTTATGAATTTATTTTTTAATTTTAAAAATCTATTTAATGTTCACATCCTGTTCCATTCAACCTCTCACCTTGTCCAATTTTCCACCACACCAAGTAAACCTTCAACAATCACGACGCCGTTCATCCTCTTCTCCTGGTAATGCCCCAGGCTTCTTATTAGTTAGTTTCATAATTTTGAAATTAGTCACTAATTACGTTTCTTTCCCCTCAATTCCACCGCTATGAGAAGCCCTAGCTCTTGGATTTCTCTCTCACACGCCAGATTTACTTGATGTTGCTCCTCACTACGAACGTCCCAGTCTCTCTGTTCAACGGGTAAGTCCTCTTGTTTAATTAGTGCCTGTGTTGTGTGGTTGTTTTTTCTTCAATTGGTTTTCGAATTGCATAGGTCAGTTTGGTTTGTTTAATTTTTCGAATAATTTGATGAGCTTAGTCTTCCTCTGGTCCTCTACTAATGTGACCAAGAAAATAGTTAAATGCAAGTTTGTGGATACTAATGAACAGTAAGTACTAAGTAAAGGGTTTTACATGAGGAATGGAACGTTGTTACACCATCTCCGTCAATGAACAAGCCTTTGAGGACTCTTAATCAGGTTTTATGACTACTGTTTAATACTACAAAACTAAGAAATTTACTTATTCAGTAGTGAGAACTAAGAAATTTACTTATTCAGCGCTCTCACTACGTGTCTAATTAAATAGCAGAATACGGAATCACCCCACCTTCCATCCCACCCCATCTGAAATCTTTCCCGTCTTATTTTCCGGACGAACTGTATCTCCTGCACCGCACTTTTTGGAATCTCCTTTTAATTACCCATAATTTCCCTAGGTCTTCGATGAGTTGCTCGCGTGGTGTTTGTATTCTGATTTAAGCATCTCTTCCGCATTCGAGTCATCCTTCTTCGTAAGCCTTTCTTCCAGATTCTCTTTTGTCCAACACGGTTTAGATTCTTAATTTTAAGATAAGGACGCTGACTATATGTTTCTTTTGATCTTGTGCCGCCAACACCAACTGCCTGATCTTTGCTCCTCATCCACGCAGGCTGTACAGCTTCAGTTCCTGACTGATTCGCCTTGGTTTTTAGCACCTGTAAGTATTTTCTGGCAATTTTACTAATTAATTGATTTCATGTTGTTCATCTTAATTTTTCGAATTCATTTACTTTATGTTGTCTTCGACGGCTCTGCTCGCGTGTTACAATTTATTATTACTCATATAGTTGTTGGGTTGAGGAATTTCACCATACTGTATGCCCCATCTTGATTTAAGCGGATCAAAAAGAGATCTAATTATGCATCATTCCATATTGATCACCTGCAATTTCTAACAAATGGTTGTATACAATAGGAAAATTAGAATTATATGATCACACATTTGTAATAAGTGCAAACTCAAGATACAATTAAAGACAATAATGAAGTGGTTTTAATGTTGCTGGAATTTGCAGCTTGGAGTGCAAGGCCTATTACACTTGAACTCAAGAAAGCCAAAATGCAGAGCACTAATTTTGCCCCCCACACCAAAATCTGTCCCTATTTTAACAATATAGGAGAGATTAAGAGAATTAAGCTGTGCTGTTTTCCCTCTTTTGTCGTTATCTTCAATCGCTGAGACATATCCTATTTCCAATTGTACTTAGAACCATCTGGTATAAGCTGCAATGTTCCCACATAATGTCTGTTATGTTTATCTATGATGATTATTACTTTACATAGGTATTTCTTTTACATCTTCATTTGTGATTAGTCTTTGGATTAATTTCTTCAACATGTATGACAATATGCTTAACTTTTAGTTGCACCTTGAGAAACAAAATTGTTGATGAGTAGGATATTGATTAAACTCTCTTTGAATTCTAAAATAGCTATAGGTTAATTTGGTGGAACAACTTTGTATTAAAATGGGTTAATGGTTAACTTTCCCATTTCTTTTTTAATTTCACAAGCACTTTTTGATGAATAGAACTTCAGTAGTAGCTCCAAAATAACAATTCTTTTGCTTCTCTAGCTATCTTCTAGGTGCTTTCTTTCCACATTTCCCATTGTACACGCCCACAGTAGCTCTACACTTGTGAACTGTACACCTAACAAGCATTATTTTCACCTGTATTTACTGCCTTTTCTATCTTCTTTAAATTAAATTACGTCGCAATTTCATTCTCCTCCAGGTCTCTTAAGAATAAAAGTGAAGTACATACTCTTTCAAGAACCAAGTAACAAAAAGTGAAAATCAAGCTACTCTTACCGTACGTTCATTCTTGACTATAAAAAATGCTCACGTATTTTTTTTCTCTATTAACAACTGAGTTTTATCAACCTGGAGTCTATTTAAAAAATCTAAGTATTTCTTTTCTCTATTAAAAATAGAGTTTTTTTTATCAAGCTGGAGTCTATTTTAAAAATGTAAATCCGGCTACCTTAAGAAAAACCTTTAACAAGGAGTTCACTAAACTTGCATGTGATTAAAATAGTAGTTAAAGTTCCTTGTTCATTTCATTAACTATTATATTTTAATGTTATTTACTTTTCCTTCCATAATGTTTTAGGTATCTATTGAGTGTTTCTATCTCTATCTTCTCCACCGTGAATGCTTGCGAGAGCTCTACACTAGTAAAAAGTGCACCAAACTAGCCTCTTTCTCCACTTTTCAAGAATTGAGCAAAAAAGAGTGAAAGTGAAACGATCCTTTTGTTACACTCATTCTTCCCCATAAGATATTACAATTATAGATACATTACATTTCACCAAACACGGGCAACACCTCACGTAGTGAGGTGCTGATAACCTAGCCTATATATAAAGAGGGAATGTTTCAAAACCAGTTTTTTCCCCTTAGCCGGTTATCCCATCTGCCGCGTGCGTCGCTTTTCCACTCTCTTTCCATCCACGTGTCCAGCTGCAAGAACACCAAAAATCCATTCACTGCATACACCTGCTTGTGTTCCTTCTTTTCCTTCCGCCACTTCCCAGCAAGCTTTCCGGCTTCTCAATTCAAACAACTTCATTTTATCCAAATTTTAATCCTGATTCCTTGGCCCTCTTAATTTTTCGAGGACATCCGTCATAACTTTTCCCCTCTTCAGTCTAATGCGAAACCCATCCCGCGACTCTCCTCTTACTTCAGTCTGTCTTTCTCTTCTACTTCCGCCGGCTCCATGCCAATTTTCGGCCTCTGAAATCAGGTGGCTAAAATTCATGTAAATTTTAACTCTGATTCCACGCACCATATAAATTTCAGACAAAATCCCATTTACTTCTCCTGCTTTTCGCCCCTATTTCCCAGCACACACGACGAGGTTCTACCTGAACTAATTTGTTTAGGAACAGCACTGTGAGCTTCTAACATCCCTCCTCCTCTTGAAATTAGTTTTAGCAGTTTATGAATGTGTTCTCTGATTATTTTTCACCTAATTTGTTTTTGTTTCTTCATATTGATTTGGGAGTCGTGACATTGAATACTGGCTGATACTTGCGTACCTATGATACAGTAATCAGAAAAAGACAAAATTACTAATTAGTGTGAAGTAATCTTAGGTAAATGATATGCATAGCCAAGTATTTAATACGACCTAGAGTCTGATGGAAATATGAATATGAATATATGCAGCTTATTACAGTATCTTTATTCTACATGCATTGAACTTTTTTTCACTTTAATTAGTTGCAGTAGACAACATTCTTAATTCTTTAAATAACGTTATACAACTACTGCTCTTTTTCTATTGCCAGAAGCATTCTCTCTGTGCAATGTGTGTTGTATGACCATAAAATAGGTCTTCCTTTAAAATACAATTAAATCTGCCATTGAATGTTTTACACTACATTGATGTATTTTAGCTAAAGAAATTTTTGGGATCTTCATTTAATTTAGTTTACATTTCTCTAAATTTTAGCTAAGAAATTCTCTGTACCCTCTTTTCGGTGTTCTGCTTTAATCTACTATGATAATTTCTTTCTATTCCCTAAAATTATTAAGGATAGGTTCCATTTAGAAAAAAATGAACCTACAAATTGCATTCATGATTGCAGGGAAGCATTGACGAGAATTGGCCAGCAGCCTTGCAAAGTTGTTCTTAATATACTTATGATTGCTAATCATTCTGTCTAAAAATTGTAATATTTTTACAAAACTTACACATGTTCAATTTTCCAAGTAATGTTGTATGTTGACATGGAAGATACTGGTGTTTCATTGAAGGTGCTGACTTGACATAATCATACAGTAATTTAGTTTAATCTTGTATTTGCTATATTACCTTATCCACCACGATGGGATAGTAGTCAAAGGAAAACATGAGGCAAAATTACTGAATATTTATGACTCACACTGACTAACGTAGAAAGGAAGGATCAAATTCTTGGATTCTTTGGAAGAGTTTAGATTATGATTCAGTTCTTAATTTGATTCCAACAAACCTCAATTGCACACTTGTGATGTCATGAATGATACTGTTGGTAGCAATGACCTAGGGGCTAGGAAATTATGTTGACTGCCAATTTCCAATGCAACTAACTTGGAATGAAAAACCAATTTTGCAGTATGAAACACGCTTTTATTAATGTGCCAACATGGTTCTTAGTTCTTGCTAACTATGCCTCCATTTTTCTTTCCTTTTAGGTATTTGTTGACAGCAGAGCTAAATCAACCATTATATCTAAAAGTTTTGTTGAATGTTTGGGTAAGATATCATCTTGCTTTCTTATGAATGGTTGAAACAATATGCTTTCAAGCTACTATATCTTTTTATTAATGATAAAAACTATATGCTCAGATGTTCGTTGTGTTCATTTCTTGGGGGTTTTGATCACATCACATAAGGATGTTGTTAGATTTCGTACCATGCTTTTGTCTCTGCGCTAGCAATTAATACATATGACCTAATTTCTTTCATGTTGCTGTTAGATTTCCCAGCATGTTTCTCGCTTTTGGTTCGATCGAGATCGGTTGGTTGAAATTGACTTCCTTTAGCCTCAACTCCGTTTCCACAGTTTTCAGTTTCATTTTACATGTGCAGTTCTTTTTATTTGTTCTTTTTTTTTTTTTAAAAGAAATTGAGTTCTACATAACTGTGGATAGTGCTACAGGTGGAAGGTAGAAAAACATTATAATTTTTTTATTGATTTCAATATCACCAATCCATTATGTTCAACTTCTTTTGAATTTAAAAACGGTATTACAGAATTAGGATCATGCTTACACTTAAGCAATCAGTACGTGCGTTCTGATTTTCTAGAGCAAGAATATGGTTATTTAGCTAAAACATTTGCAAAATGTGATTGTGCTTGCAGGTTTAGGCACTTTAAAAATTAAAAATTATCTGACTTCAAATTTAGTTGTCATGTTTACTTTAACTTACCATTAAGTGTGACATCTAAATGTTTTAAACTATATTGACCTATATATTATCCTGCACATTCATTACGTAATTACATCACCTGACTAATTTCCAATTGTATATCACCACATTGAGTTGTGACATTCTTGAATTGTGTATAAATACTGCAATAATACGATTGGTAAACCAAATGCGGATGACGTTGAATTGTATTACCCTTATAAACTTGGTGGACAAATTGTGTGCGTCCTGCCCTATTAATTGTGTACCATTAGTGACCTTTTATCCGTACAATGTAACCTTTGTGTCCCTTCCTTTCTTTCTTAAATTACAGGGTATATTATTCCTTGCACACAAGTCCAATACTAACCTCATCTGTCGGCAGGTGCCAAAAGTATGCCACTACCCAACATACAAAACAAAATTGATGAAACCCCACTGCAATTGTTGATACATTTCTCAAGATTTTTGCCAAAATTGACGAAACCACACTGCAACTCTTGATACTACTCTCAAGATTTTAGTGCGGCCTTAAAAATTCTTTTCTAGAGGCATTTTGCGTTTGACTAGAATATGCTCATGAAATTATACACATGTTATAGCAGCAAGTGTTGTTGTTGCATATATCCATTTTGTTATGATTGCTTTGTGATAAAGCAAATATCAATTTCTACTCAAAATATATCTATATGAAATTAACTACAAATCATAAAAATATTCACGGATATACGGATATGGGTGAGGTGACGCATCCCTAGCAAAATGTACTCCCTCCGTTTCCCAAAGTATTTCACACTTTTTTTTTCATCCGTCTCTCAAAGTATTTCACACTTTACTTTTACTAAATTTGGTAAAAAATACATTATAACAATATTCACTTTTTACACACATTCTAATATAATACTCACTTTTACTTACTTTTTCACATCTCCCAACAATTTTACACGTATTTTTTATTAAATCAACTAAAATATATATTCTCTTTCTTACTTTATACATAAAAATATAAAATTTTCTTAAACTTCGCGCACACCAATACTTGAAATACTTGTTGGGACGGAGGGAGTAATAGATTAAGCTTGTTATATACCTAAGGTTCCCTTATTAATGTCGCTCACATCAAACGCGGCCCACTTAGAGGCCCATAAATTTTGTTGGAAAATGGACATTGACCAGTATTTTTTATTATTGGGCCTTTATATAGGGCCTAATATAATTGGAATAATATTCAATTAACCGACCCGCAAGTCTTCACCCGCTGTTGTTTTCCTCTGCAGTCTGCAATTCAATAGCTGTTGTCGGTTCCGTAGCCATAATTGGATAACCACTCCGTTGTTCACTTCAGGAGATTCTTTAGTTTCTTCGTTAGGGATTATTGGCAGCACAATTGAATCGACAAACTCATGTACTTTCTATCTCTTTCATTATTTGTGCGCGTGTTTGTGAGAATCAGGGTTTGGGATTTGGGGGAGACTTTGCCCCATGATCTTCTCTGGATTGAATTATAGTAATTGCTTTCTTGCTGTTGCAGATTTAACGAGGATTCTTCCACTTGGTTATTAAAGGCGGAACATGATTTACACTGCAATTGACACTTTTTATCTGTCGGATGAGCAGCTGAAGAACTCACCTTCGAGTAAAGATGGTATTGACGAGGTCACTGAAACTACACTTAGAATCTATGGTTGCGATCTCATACAAGAGAGTGGCATATTGCTTAAGCTGTATCCTTTTACCATGTCGTCTTCTGGTTGCTTGTACTTCCGTAATTTAGTGCTTTTTTGTATAATCCTATAATTTCTCTTTTGTTGCCTTTACTGAATCGTGCTCAGACCTCAGGCTGTAATGGCAACCGGTCAGGTCCTATTTCATCGTTTCTACTGCAAGAAATCATTTGCTCGGTTTAATGTGAAGGTCTATGTTGTTTGCTTGTTACATTTCATTATACTAATTTTTATGCCTTTATGTACTGAATATATTTTTTTAGATTATGGTAATCAATGTCTGATTTCTATTACTTGCAGAGGGTTGCAGCGAGCTGTGTTTGGCTTGCTTCAAAACTTGAAGAAAGCCCTAGGAAAGCAAGGCAGGTGCTCATTGTTTTTCATAGGATGGAATGTAGGAGGGAGAACTTACCGATAGAGCATTTGGATATATCATCAAAGGTTAGCTCTAGATTTTACTAATATTGTTTGAGATTTTCATGTTCTTGATCTGTAAACTTTTTTCAGTACGTCATCTACTGATCATTATTTGTCTCTTACGCATTTACTTAGATTAAAATATTGTTCATGTTGGGTTAAGTTTTTCTGGACTTATTATACTAGGAACACCGAACATGTTTAGGGCGTTTGGATTGATGCCTTTTGTTCTGTAACAGAAATATGTCGATCTGAAGGCGGATTTGATTAGAACAGAAAGACATCTTTTGAAAGAGATGGGTTTCATATGCCATGTTGAGCACCCTCATAAGTTTATATCAAATTATCTTGCAACGCTGGAAACTCCTCCGGAACTCAGACAAGAGGCTTGGAATCTTGCTAATGACAGGTTCATTTTCTGAACCTAATTATTTAAATATTTATATCACATCTATAATCTTATCAATTAAAATGTGAGGCTTGATGCTCCCCTGGTATATTTTTCAACTCATAACAACTATTAGGTGTTTCTTCATCCACCTTGTTATTTAACAACAATAAACTAATCCTTCATTCATAGTGCAATATTTCCAACTCAAAAATGGACAAGGATGTATTCGTATAAAGTGTGGGTTTGTTTGTTGACCATAAGGCTCACTTGACCTATTATTCTTGCTTGACATGTATGACATGGCTTATAATTTTTCATTTTTTTGATGACAACAGTTTGCGCACAACCTTGTGTGTGAGGTTTAAAAGTGAGGTTGTGGCCTGTGGTGTTGTGTATGCTGCTGCTCGTAGATTTCAAGTACCATTACCTGAAAATCCACCTTGGTGGAAAGCATTTGATGCTGATAAATCTGGAATTGACGAGGTCTGTAGATGTTTGGCCCATTTGTACAGCCTTCCCAAGGCCCAGTACATACCTGTATGCAAGGAAGGGGGTTCGTTTGCTACATCTAACCGATTGTGGGAGTCCCCAATGCAATCAATTTCAAAGGTGAATGCCATACTATTCGGTAATTTATCAATTATCTCTAATAGAATCCTAAAAGAAAACTGAGGTGATATGCTTGTCCCTAATTAGCACCAGTTGTGCACTCAAAAAGTTTTTCTTTTTTGGTGTTTTATTCAGGATGGTTCCACAACAGTGACACCAGTAACTGAAGAAACTGGTACTGGAAAGGGGTCTTCTGCTACTGTAAATACAGAAGCTAGTAAGGATGAAGTGATAAAAGCCGCTCTTGGAAAATTGAAGGAATCAAAGAAGAGCGATGACGAATCTAAAAGTGCATCAAATGGTGGAGAGTCGAGAGAAGAACCCGAGTCAAAATTGACATTGGACACTAAATCAGAGGTCAGTGGAGAAAGGATTAAGGACAGGGAAAGGGAAAGGGAAAGAGAAAGAACTAGGAGCAGAGACTTTGAAAGAGGGCGGGAATCAGACAGGGAAAGGGGTCGGGAAGACTCTGAAAGGGACAGAGACAGGGCCAAGGAAAGGAGTCACCGTTCGAGGGACAGAGGAAAAGATTTAGGTTAGTAATTTGATGGCTTGCAATCTTTTACCATTATTATCCAGCTATGTTTTTTTTGTTGCTTTTGACGTTATTTAGTTTCTTATAAATGACTGCCTCAGGACGACGAGAGAAGTCCAAACCACATTCTTCTCGAGGTACATTGTGTAACTTAGTAATTATTAATTTGGTACACTGTGAGATTTATGCAATTCAAAAACTGATTTCAGCATGTCTGATGAAATTCCTGTTTGACCAGATCACTACCACAGCTCTTCTTATTCATCAAAGGATAAAGATCGCCGCAAACATCACTCGTATTCTTGATAAGATATCCAGATCACTATTCCAGCTCTTCAACACTTCAACACCACTGCCTCAAATTTTGGATATTAGATCTGATCTTGATCCGGCCGTTACAGTTCTGTGTTTTAAACCTTCAGTGAGGTTTGACAATCCCAACCTCCCACCCCCCACACAAAAACAAAGAACAACGAGTTGGTATCCTGCATTCTTCCTTGAATCCATGTTATTGGCAGGATGAATCTCAATTTTTATTTGTGAGCCTGTATGATGTCTGTTATTTGATATGTGTATAATAGTAGGAATGTGGCATTCTTGCACCATTATCGGCACTTCGCCTCTGGCAGGCATTTTTTTCACATGGTCCATTTTCTTTATAATACTGAACTCCAGAAAAGTTATATTGATCTTATTGATTACATAGAAATCATTTTTTTTTTTCAAATGGGAAAATAACACTTCCTTCTCTCACTTGCAGAAAGGGAATTCTGTACATGATAACAAATTTTTATCTTCAAGAATTCAGAAACACACACACACACACTAGAGTTTGAATGAGAGACATGAAACACAATTTACAATTTTTCAGTACCACACACATCTAGAATTGAAGCTGATGGCTATACAAAAATAGTAAGAGAGCATTTCTTGGAGACTGATTGGGAATTCAGTGGAAGTGACATCTGGAAATTTTCATCAAACAATAATGATTAAGAAATTAGATCAGACAAAGGTAGTTCTATTCCCTTATTTTTTCTTTTTTTCTGTTTCCTTTCTATTTTTCCCTTTCTGATTTCCTTGCGTTCTTACTGTTGTCGTTACCTAGGGTTTTCCTCCCCTTAATGTCTCTCTCTCTCTTTTCCCTTTTTACTTTGTCTACACGTTTCTGTCCGTTATGGGTCGTGAGGACTCTACTTCTCGAGGGAAATCCGCTTCTCCCGTCGTTGATTCTCTGATGGAGAGCCACGAATCTTTTTCCTCGAATCATGAGGGAGGTTCCGGTCCCTCTATTCCCTGTATGCCTGTTCTCGATGAAGAGGTTGCGATGTTTGTGTCAAGCTTCAGTTTAAAGCATGAGAGGAGTGCGGTTGATTCCGGTCCCGCATTATTAGCTCATCTCGGGGAGTTCCCCACGTGGGAAACATGTGCTTCTTTCTCCGCCAAAGACTTCGCGACCACCGTAAATAACCATGGTTGCGGAATAACCCTACTGTCGCCATCTTCAAATACTAGTGTGGGGAGGATATTGAGTTTTTTATTCCCTCCCCTGAAGGTCGTGTTTCGCACCCTCAAATATGGTTGCTGCTTATGAAAGGATGCTTTGATTTGGTGTTCGATTTCATTTGCTTCCCTGCATCCGCGATGTTCTTTCCTTCTGGGGAATATCCCCTGCTTAATTATCTCCTAATGGTTGGGCTATATAATTGGGAATTCTGTTTCTCTTTCGTCTAATCGGGTACCAATTATTAAGTACTTCTAAGATTAATTTCCTATACTAACACTCGCCTACAGTTAGCACCAAAGGTTATTACTGTTTAAAACCTCGTCATACCCGTTTGGTTGTTTTACAAACCTCTGTCAAGAAATGGAAGGATCATTGGATTTGGGTTTGTGGACCCTGGAGGGGCCCTTGTGTTTTTTATTCTGAGAATCCGCGAGCTCCTACAACGTTTCCTCGAAGTTCCTTCTTTCGGTCTGATCTTAGTGCGTGTATGTATTTCTATCCCTTCATACCCCTTTTCCATTGCTAAGTGATGGGCGTTTTCTATGCACGCAAAATTAATCCCCAAGTATTAAGGATATCAATTGCAGCTTAAGCAAGCGATCAAGTTAAATATTGAACCCAAAGGGCGGCGTATTATTTGAGTATTTTTTAAACTCACGAGCAAGAATACTCGTTCGTTGTAGAAATATACCCCAAGGAATAAAATTATCGAACCCATAGGGAGTTTAAGTTTAGATTGAAAGAACACGTTAGCTCGTGTTTTTATCGTTTTTATAAGGACGAACGGAGAGATTGGTAATCATGAACTCAAATAAAAGAAATCAAGATAAAATAGGAGAAAATAAAATAAAAAAGGAGAAATGGTATTGAAGGGCAAGTAGTAAGATATGGGGACTAGAAACAATTAAAGTGCCTTAGGATCCATTTTATCATGCAAAAGGAATAGACGAGATAGAAATTGGATTAGAGGCGATCACGAATGTATCCAAAGCTCCCTTTTCGGTTACTAAGGTTGTAGGCCTTTCTAAGACTCCCAAAAGTACATAGGATCAAAGCCCAACACTAATCTCTTTCATCTAGGTACTAATTAAATTCCAAATTCTCCCTCAATAGGTACTAATTAAAATTAACTCTTCCTTTTTGCGTACTAGGGCTAACGAATGAATTGGTTTATCTCACCGGGTTCAAATATTCTCTCGGTCAAATCTAAACCCGATGTCCTCTCATGGTAATTCTAATACTTTGGAGAGTCGTTTCCGTCTCACCCCAAGCAATATCTACATAAATAAATATAATGACACTTAATTAACATAAACAACAAATTAATCAACAATCCATTAAATTAACATGCTACCCATAATTAACAAACCATGTCAAAATATAATTCATGCATATGAGAAGAAATCAAATACCAAATCATGTCTAAACCATGTTTAATTTGCATAATAAAATAAACATTAAGCACTAATCATGTCTCTAACCCCACAAGAGGGATTAGCCTAGCATAATTAAAGTAACATAACAAATAAATAATTCATTACAATAATCCATGGAGTCTAATTCAAAGAAAATTACAAAAAGAATTAAAACTCCCCTTCAATTTAACTTGTTGGAGATCTTCAATTTCTTCTTGAAATTCCTCCTCTTACTCTTAATTCTAAGTAATTCCAAACACCAATTAATAGATGGGTGAAAGATTAGAAGATGGGCTTGTGGAGTGATCAAAAGAAAATAAAAATGGAGAAGAAAGAAAATAGAGAGAAAGTGTGTGTGGCCTCCAAAAATGAAATGAAAAAAATTTATTGAAAATTGTTACTCAAAATCTAGAAAATGAAAGGTATTTATAGTGGTGGAGGATCAAGGGAATTAGGGCTAAATTGGATCATGGGTCTACGGTTGGAAATGGGCTTTTTTTAGCTCAAAAATTGGACTCAGAGACCAGTTTTATAGGAATTTCCGTACGGCTTGGATACAAAAGTTGGTCCTAGCCTAGGGGCAGGCATGCTCTTCAACCACATAGGGGTCTTGGGTTCAAACCCCACTTCTGCAAGATTATTTTTAAATAAGGCTGTGAGCGCGAAGCATTTGATAAAAACCCTCTCCAAGCATGAAATTCGACTAGAATTAGGTTGGTGGGGCGGTTTATCCCACAACCCACCACAATCCACCTTTTGATGGGCTCAACTGGGGCGGGCCGCAGGCTTTTTTTTTCATTGTTGAGGACTTGAGGTAATATTACCACCCAACTCTACCTCCTCCAAGCATGAAATTCGACTAGAATATTAGCCTTGTGTTTAGAGCTGTCAGAATGGGTTGGTGGGGCGATTTATCCTACAACCCACCACAACCTACCTTTTGATGGGCTCAAGTATGGCGGGCCGCGGGCTTTTTTTTTTCATTGTTGAGGACTTGAGGTAATATTACCACCCAACTCTACCCCCTATCCACCTACCCACCCACTCACCTCCTCATCCACCCCCACCCACCACCCCCCACAAATTTTTTTATATATTTTTTTAATTTTTAATATTTAAAAAATAAAAATATTATCACTCAACCCTACGCCCCTACCCACCCCCCAAATTTTTTTTAAAATTTTTTTTTAGATTTTAATATTTAAATAATAAAAATATCATCACCCAACCCCTATCCCCTACCCACCCCCACCCACCCAACCCCCAAATTTTTTTTATTATTCAAATAATAAAATCTAAAGTTTTATTTAAAAATTTTTTTTGGGGGGTGAGTAGGGGGTAGGGCTGGGTGGGTGGGTGGTGGGAGTATGTAGGGGGTAGGTAGGGGGTAGGGCTGGATGATAATATTTTTATTATTTAAATAATAAAATCTAAAATTTTATTAAATTTTTTTTTTGTGAGTGGGGGATGGGGGGTAGGAATGAGTGATAATATTTTTATTATTTAAATATTAAAATCTAATTTTTAAAAATTTTTTTTTTTGGGGGTGGGTAGGGTTGGGTGGGGGGTATGCTGGATGATAATATTTTTATTATTTGAATATTAAAATTTAGAAGTTGTATGACAATTTTTTAAATTTGAATTTATAAAAGTGAGTTGATGTTGGGTTGGTGGGGCAGCACGAGATAGCCCACACTTTAGTGGGTTTGAGTGGGGCAGCCTTTTTATGGGGGGGTTAATTTTGGGTTAAGAAATTGGTGGATTTAGGTGGGTTGGGGCAGGTTGGCCCGTGGGCTCAACCCACTTTTGACAGCTCTACTTGTGATCGAATTTTTGAAAATTCAGTAACTCCCTATATCGTTTTGTGATCTCTAAATAGACAACACTTTTTTGAGAAACGTTGTCTTTTGTCTGTTGTCTTTCTGAATTGTTGCCAAATGCTGGATCAACGTTGTCATTGCTATTTTTCTATTTTTTTCGTCTTTTTCATCCCAATTTAATTCCCGTTTCCTCATTTTCTGATTTTTTTCTCAATAATATCCCATTCCTACATGAAAAATAGTGTGATTCACACACTTTTCTCCAAAAAAACGAACTACACAAAATACGAAATTAAATACCAAAAATAAGATAAAAACACGCAAAATTCACACGAACACGACCCTAAAATCTTGCAAATTTTCACACTAAACATGTATTATCAATTTAATTATTAACTAAATTAATTAAAACAAGATGGCAATAAGATTTGAGAATTATTAACTAATTAACTAAATTACTAAAAATTAAATAAAAATTAAAATAAAATAAACACTAGAAGAATACGGATGTGACTCAAGAATGAAGAATAGGTAGTCATAGGGTATCTGGTTTTACTCATTAATTTTCCTTTCATATATCAATGTCCGACTCTACCTTTTGGAATATAGACCCATCACTAAGTCATGAAAATCTATTCTATAAATACAAGTAAAAATGCGTGTAATACGTGTGATAACCTTGGAGTAAGAGATATAATTTCACCCCCTTTCTGTTAGATTGTATACAAAAAGTTTAGCTTTTTGTATGAACAATGTTTTGACAATATTTGAAATGAGAATCATGTGATCAAACATTTTGCATATTATAAATTGTTTATATGTTTATTGCAAAAGTGCGTTTACTTTATACTGTAGATAATGCGGCGTACGTCGTCACACAGAAGATCATATTATTGGTTCTTTATAAAGTATAAACAGATGCCCACAACCGAGATAGACAGAGATTATCTATCGAGATGTTTGTAGTGTGATTTGATATTAGTCTGTCTTGACTATAAAATTACACTAGTGCACTTTTTGTGTATTGAGTAGGACCGCGTGAGGTCGTTCGATTTATACTGACTATATAATAAAATTAGATCTCAGTTATTATGGATGTTCCTACTCTTAATCTCTATATAATAACCTCGACATGTAAGCCAATATTTATCTCTTTGATTCATCAATGGGTGAGATTTATTTATTAAATCAATATGCTCGGTGAGTTGGGAGATGATACTGTCTCTATGGTGTGCTGTTGATTGTAGAAGGAATCCGTGTCCTAACAGAATTGGTTGATGATGTTCCCTTGAGGAGCACATAATGATTACCATGTAAATAACTTAATTAATGGAGTTGTTAATAACTTAATTAATTAATAGACATTGAATCTTAAACACGGGGAGATTAACGAGCTCAAAATAAGAAGGAGTCCATAACGTAATTTGGGATTAAGGTGGCAGTGCAATAATATTTCTTTAGTGGACTGATTTATTATTAATTGAACTTAAGTATAAGTTTTGGGCTAAACTTGGACACTTAAGCCCAATGGGAGGCCCAACCTTAATTTCTCCTCCTGGTCCCTATTGTAGTCTGATAGCCAATCTCAGCAGTCCGGAACATTATTCTACACGCCTAAAATAGTGAGGAGAGAGAGGAGTACTGCAGATTGAGATCGTCTTGGAGATCATTGCCCACACAATGTCAAGACGCGGCTTAGGAATACAACAGAAGATCGAAAGGTCATTTATTCATGCACTTTCAACATCGTCAACAACAAACCCGGTGAAAGGTAATTCAATTCTATGATTATGCTTCCGCTGCTATAGAATTGCATAGAACCCTAACGGTTCATGTTAACCAAAAGATCCAAATGCCAACACTTTCTAGGTACTATCAGTATCAATTATTTCCCCTAAAATTGGTACTCTAACTCGATATGATCTTCCTTTATAGGTACTATAAAATTAATCTCTTTATTTATCCAGCTTATTAACCTGAATTCAATTCAATTCAATTAATAAACATTCATATATGATAGTTCTAATGAAACTTCGGAGTCTCGTCACTTAGAATCATAACATGGAATCCTATTCAGCAGTGAACGCGCTCAATCAACAACCAAGATATATATTCAAACTCTATATAACAGTTGAAGATGCACAAAACGACCATGAATATTAATTAAAAATGCATAATCATATATAAAATAATTCCAAAAGCAGTGTTGTACGGAGTATACACACGAAAGTTCAATTAATTCATAAAAACCTTCAAAATCCTACATCTATAAAAAAGGATCTAGCTCATGGTGTTGCGAAGACCAATCATGGGTGTTGGATAGATCTTACCCATATATCTGGAAAACCACAAGATAAATTAGGAAACGAAATAAACCGTAGATGTGGGCGTCGTCGCGTCCTTCTCCGTCTTGAATCCTCCTCTTGGTTCTCCTCTTGATTCTACAAACAAATTTTCACAGTGATGGATGAATGGTGGAAGGAATGGATATGATGATGTGGGGGTAATTCCCCTTGTGGGGTGTAGGATGATTATCGTCCTCCTCACATAATTAATAACATAAAATATATAAAGATGTGAGAAGGGAATGAAATAAGGAAATAAAAGATATGGGTGAATCATGGACTATTTTGTGATAAGGAAATTAATTGTGCTCCAAGAAATAGGAAATATGGGCTATTTTTTGAAAATTTTCGGAAATTCTAGTTGGCAGCTGCGCGACCTCACGATTCTGAGCATAACTTCCTTGTCCAAACTCCGATTTGAGTGATCCATGTGCTAAAACGATCCTCTCTTCCTTGGCTTTCCAACATGTATCACACTATCAGTTAAGAGCTCCACAAAAACACAGAAAAATTATGAAATTTGTACGTGCGTTTTCTGCATTCCTATAACTTTGCACTTTTGATCGTTTTTCCACCTAAAACACAATAAAACACATCAAACACACCTTTTTCTCAAATATATTGAATATAAGATACTTGTGCTAATATATAACAATAATTTCCATAAAAAAGTGTTAAATTAGACACTAAAACATGCTTATTTTCACTCTCATCAAACCCCCAAACTTACCCGTTGCTCGTAGCGAGGCAACAAAATAAAAATAAAGAGCAAGAGAGTAAGAAAATTAGCGGAGAAATAAGGACTATGACCAATACCCCCTCAAAATACAATTGTCCTCAACTTAGGTCATGCAACTCTCATGTAATAATCAATTCATAGCATACAAGATAAGACAATCACCACAAATCCAAATGCTCCATTGACATGTTTTCACGAGAAGTATATATCACTCGCACTCAAGTGTAAAAGGTGTACACTTATGTATTAAGGTTTTTACGCTCAAATTCAATTCAAGTGCATGCGTAACCATAAGCTTGCCAAATATCTCAAACTCTCCACCACTAAAAGTATGATTCGGCAATAGGATCAAAAATGACTTTTCTTTTGGATATAATGTTGGCTCTTTCGTTAAGGTAGGAAATATATGGTTAAGTGACTCAAAACTTGGATCAATCAAGCGTGCACTCCATCATGATCTTTCATTCTTCTTACTCACTTCAATTAAACACAACATCATCATCAACTCAACTTTTTTTTTCTTTTCAAGCACTACATTTTTTCCTTCTTTTCTTTTTCTCTTTTTCTTCTCTCCTTTTTTTTTCTCTCGAGGTACCAGTTTCGGGCACTACCTCTGTAACGATCGTATTTTTTCAAATATAAATAAATATATACATATACTTTTCGTTATTTATAAAATATCTATATCAACATATTTTATAATAATACTCTCATAATTAAAAAAATAAAATAAAATTATATGTATCTTATATGTATCTTATGATATAGAAAGATGATACATGTATTTACTTATAAATATATTCTCGATAATTAAGAGTATTATTTTTAAATATTTTAAGTGGAATATGATATGCTGTAATCTCTAACCTCCAATCCTATAATTTAGGATTTTATCCCTTAGTTAGCTACGTAAAGTTCTCAACCTCTATAAAATCTCTTAATCTGGTCTTAATCTCCCATTAATTATTGGGAACACCCCTATAAAAATCTCAGCCTGCCTCCATATCCTACGTGGGACATCAACTCCAAGCTTTTTCTATTAGTTAAAGAGTGATGGAAAGTCGTGAATTAGAGAATCGACTGCATTCATATTACAAATTATTAAGGTGAGGGATTTCTTACTTGACTTTACTGTGATGATATTTGAGTTCATGGGATATTATTAATATTTCAATTCATGTGATATTGATATTAATAAATTAAATATATGAAGTATAAAAAAATGGTCTTCTGGACTTTAAAGGAGGAGCTCTTATGTACCTAGGTCTTATGGTCCCTTATAAAGGAAGAGGTCTTCTGGACCTTAATAAAGGAGGAGGTCTTCTGACCTATTTGAAGAGGAACATATTTATAAAAGAGGATATGAATGAGGTAACTTATATAAATTATGTAGTTGAGGTATTATGTAAACAATTTAATATATTCAATGTAATTACAATTATTATTGCATGTGACGTTTGGTTTGATAAGTAGTGATTTCTCATTGAGCCGTGGTTTTGCTCACCCTTATCTCTCCCCTTTTCAGATTCTCCCCTTTTCAGATGAAGGAGCTGGCGTGGTGGGATTTGAGGATGCCTAGCACCATTAAGTTTAATTTTATATTTAAGTTTGATCATTCATTTCAATATTTCATTGTTGAATTATTATTTTATGGAAATTCAAGTTTTTTTTAAAATATTTAATTCCTTTAAACTTCCGCTCAATTCTTTTAAATAATATAAGTTTTAATTATGAAAAAAATCAGGATGTGACAAATTGGTATCAGAGCGGTTATACGAATCTGTATACCCGTTTCTTCTTTAAAAAAATAAAAAAAGCTAGCATCCATCCATCATACTGCGACTTCTTCGTTGATGTATGATTGATATTTATAGAATGATTTCATTTTATGCTTTAAATTTTAAGTGCAGCATAATATTATATTTGTTATATTCAAAATTATTGATTTGAACATATTTGCATTTTATTTTTTGAGATAATATTCTTTGTGTAATGTTGTGCTTATAAATTTATTTTTCATATCCATTTTTTTTACCAAAAACAATTCTGTAAAATTACATTCATATATGCATTAATTACATAATAAAAACTGAATTTCGAGGACGAAATTTTTGTAAGGTAGTAGGAATGTAAAGATCGTATTTTTTTTTCAAATATAAATAAATATATACATATACTTTTCATTATTTATAAAATATCTATATCAACATATTTTATAATAATACTCTCATAATTAAAAAAAATAAAATAAAATTATATGTATCTTATGATATAGAAAGATGATGCGTGTATTTACGTGTAACTTATAAATATATTCTTGATAATTAAGAGTATTATTTTTAAATATTTTAATTGGAATATGATATGTTGTAATCTCTAACCTCCAATCCTATAATTTAGGATTTTATCCCTTAGTTAGCTACGTAAAGTTTTCAACCTCTATATAATCTCTTAATCTAGTCTTAATCTCCCATTAATAATTGGGAACACCCATATAAAAATCTCAGCCTGCTTTCCTTTCCCCTACATGTACATCCACTCCATATCCTACGTCTCCAGCTTTTTCTATTAGTTAAAGAGTGATGGAAAGTTCGTGAATTAGAGGATCGACTGCATTCATATTACAAATTATTAAGGTGAGGGATTTCTTACTTGAATCTACTGAATGTTATACGTGATGATATTTGAGTTCATGGGATATTATTAATGTTTAAATTCATGTGATATTGATATTAATAAATTAAATATATGAAGTATAAAAAAATGGTCTTCTGGAGCTCTTATGTACCTAGGTCTTATGGTCCCTTATAAAGGAAGAGGTCTTCTGGACCTTAATAAAGGAGGAGGTCTTCTGACATATATGAAGAGGAACATATTTATAAAAGAGGATATGAATGGGGTAACTTATATAAATTATGTAAATTATGTAGTTGAGGTATTATGTAAACAGTTTAATATATTCAATGTAATTATAATTATTATTGCATGTGATGTTTGGTTTGATAAGTAGTGATTTCTCATTGAGCCTTGGTTTTGCTTAACCTTATCTCTCCCCTTTTCAGATGAAGGAGCTGGCGTGGTGGGATTTGAGGATGCCTAGCACCATTAAGTTTAATTTTATATTTAAGTTTGATCATTCATTTCAATATTTCATTGTTGAATTATTATTTTATCAAAATTCAAGTTTTTTTTAAATATTTAATTCCTTTAAACTTCCGCTCAATTCTTTTAAATAATATAAGTTTTAATTATGAAAAAAATTAGGATGTGACAACCTCGCGCATCCTCCATTGGGTACTAGATTTAAGCACTACCCTAGGGTGATTGTTTCAATAGAGTACTAGATTTAAGCACAACTCCATGATTCTCCTAAGATGCAATTTCAAGCTCAATCACTACTTCAATACCAATTTCATTCACTCCCAAACTGTTATTGATCGTCGTCATTTTCACTTAGATTTTAATGTCTTTATTTGTGGATTTTTGGATGTTTTTATCCGTATTTGTATAACTTTTGATAGAGTTTCATGTTAATTAGGAGAAGTGTGATATAGATTGATAAATATGTTGAAATAAGCATAAATGTATGTAAAACAGGTCAAAAACGGAGTCGGGAGCTGAAATAAAGGTGGACAGAACTCGACCACACTCGAATCGAGCTCTGAAGCTCAAGTCGAGCTTGTGTGGTGCGCCGCACACGGGCCTGTAACAGTGGCTTTGTGCAAGCATTAAAAATATCTACACGCCCATGCCATGTCCGTGTGCAGGACACGAGTCTTGCTATGTTAACACGTAGAACACGCCGAGAAAAGTGCGCCTACTCGAGTCGAGTAGCGCAGCTCGAGTCGAGCTTGGGTAGAAATCCAGAATAAGTGTGCACGTGTTCTAGAAGGTTGCAAGGGGTATAAATGCCCAATTTTAGCGTGATTTGTGGGAGCAAGCCATTTTGGAGTAGTTATTGGATCAAAACACACAATTCCACACCACATTTACACACACACACTCTCTCCTACATCCAAAATCCACCAAATTTATCACTTTCTACCATTTTCATTCCATAATTCACTCCATACATCCTTCACTCATACCATCCTTAGAGAGATTTGAGGCTTATATGCTTGGAATGCTATTGGAGGAAGGAGATCAACCCTCATCTACAAGGGAAGAGATTCAACTTTCATTTTGTATTTCTTTTGATTTGAAGTTAGCAATGAAATTTTATTAACTTTGTACGGTTTGTGAGCTTATCATTGCTGGCTAGACCTCTTGTGAGGCTAGCCACATGATGAATTGAGGTTAATCTAGATTTGTGGGATTTTTAATAGTTAATTGAATTGATGATGAATTTCTTCTTATAAATTGTGATTCATATTTCATTTTATTAATTGTATGATTGATTTCTATACGCATGATGTTAGGATGGTCATTTCGATATTATGTGTTACGAGTAAATTGAATCAATTAGTGATATGATCATACATGATAGTGTGAGGAGATGTAAATCATACCCTTCTAATGCTTAGAACGCCTGTAAGAGGACATTTAAGTAATTGAATGAGAAGAACAAAACTTAGAATCATAGTACCTTCATGGGAATTGATAATTAGACCAATTTAAGGGGATTTAATCTTGTAAAAGGGATGAGGACCTAGTCACCTTGGCCATAGGGATTAGGGGTACAATAGTGATTGCTTCTACTCCATTGTCAATGATGTTTGCTATTAGAATATTGCATGTCTAGATTGCTTCCTTGATTTTGATTGTGGTTAGCCTTGCATTCTTTCTAAGATCTACTACACTCATTCCATTTCATCATTGTTCCTTGATAATTGTAGTTATTACTTGCTTTATTCTAATTAATTGCTTAGCATAATTGTTAGTCTAAAATCAAAATTCAAATTCGATCACTTTTACAATGCATGATTAAAGGCAAATCCGGATACACCTTAATTTTATTTTTTTCCTTGGGACGATATTCTATAAATTTTGTACTTGTTCATTACGGTTTACAACAACGATAGAGTTCTCTTACTCTAAATCACTTTATCCTAGAAATGAGGCTAAGAACAGTTATAAAACTCCATCAACACACTTTGAAAAGCCATTAATTCTCTTCATGACGGACAATTAAGGCTAAAAAAATTCAGATGCTCAAAGTGGTTATTTCTTGTAGCCAAAGAAATGAGGTTTTTAGGCTCAACGGGGCTAACTACGGATAAAAATCATTAGGTAGGGAATTATTTGGCTAAGTGACTTATAAATTAAAAGATGACCTTAAATCATCTCCAATCATCTAACATAACATGTAGTCTTAAGTAAGACAAAATGCAAGTTCTAGAATACACACACAAGAATGATACTCACCAGAAGGAAATATCATGTGATTATGTACATGATCAACGAGGCTCAAAATTTCACATGGAGTTTTAACAAGTAATAGAGCACCATTCATGGTAAGTAATATCCCACAAGTACACATAGAACTTCATACCACAATATAATTCAAATACAATTCCTTCATCAATTTCAAAAGCATATGAATTTCAAGCATAGTTTAAAATATAAGCTCATGTGGATCACCAAAACCAAACACTCAATCCTTCTACTCTCATTAATTAAAAACACATAAAAATTAGAATAAGAAAACGAGGGCACCTGATTTTTCTTCAAAACAATCAAGAGCTCCTCGAGTTGTTCAACTCGATCAGGTCAAAGCCTCAGTGTAGAACTCATCTTGCCACTCATTTACCTTTTCTATCATCAAAGCTCAAGCACACCTCATCATTACAGATTCATCAATAATAAAATAAGAGACACCAGAAGAATCGAAAAAATGAAAAATAAAAAACACGACCACTAACACTAGGAAACGCACAAAAACAACACACAAAACATTAGGTAAGTTGCAAAAAATCGACATACCAACACCAGTTAAAATATTAATATGCCGCAAAAAATCAACCTCCTAACAAACAAACAACCAATGAAAGGAAAAATTATACCCTTAGTGCTCATAAGACGAGGTAAGTACATCATACCCCCCAAACTTAGTAAAAATGTAAGTCAAAACTAAGTTTGAAAAGAGATGTAATTGCTGAAATGTGAGCACCTTAAATATAATAACTCCTCACTCACGCAAAAGAAATAAATCAATAAAATGGAAGGGACAAACCCCCAATAGATGCTCATGTTTAACGTCGAAGAGTCACGACGGTATGCAGTAGGCTCATCGGAATGACAATGGATATCTTTCATCCTTGCCATCGTACTCTAATCGCTGTGCTTCTTCATCAATCTAATACTTATGGCAAGTGATGACCTCATTGACTTTCTTAAAATTTATCTTTACTTTGCCAACCATATTTTGATCAACCTTCTTCATCAACCTCTTTATTTTACTCCACCACTTATTTCTTCTTCCGACAATAATTCTCAACTTCTTTTTCAACTCCTTCTTGTCCATAAGAATATGTGAGCAATCATGAGAATCAATAGGTAAAAAAAGTTCAATAGAAACAATATCATTGAATTCAATGCAACTTAAAGAATTTAAAGGTTTAGAAATGCTCATTTCATTCTTCAAGTCCTCTTCAGTTGTTTCATGACTTTGCTCTTCTTCTTTCTTTCCTTCCTCAATATTCTCAGATTCTTCATTAATATCTAATTCATCTTCTTCAACTGTGGTTTCTTCTCCTTATGCTAACCTGTCATCATTCAATGTAGGTAAGTTTTCAAGAAATTCAATATATAACTCATTAGACAACTCATCTAACTCTGTTGTGGGAAAAGTAAGAGAATCGTTTGAACACGTCTCTAAAGGATCCTTAGATAGGATCAATGACATATCTTCATCCACGATCTCCTCCATCACGTCTAAGCTCTTGTATGAACGAGTCTCCATAAGCATCTGCGCAGCTCTATCCAAAGAGTCAACCACTTCTTTATTCATTCTTTCCTCTTGTTGAAGTTGAATAATATTTAAACTTGCAGCTATGCTCGCAAGATGATTTTTAATTTTTCCTACACTTTCATTAATCTCCTACATGAAAACCTGCGATTTAACTTTCATCATTTGTATGGATTCTTCTAACTTCTTTTCGGATGCATCTATAGCGTCTAGCAATTCTTGGGAAACTCCAGTCGAACCAGAATAAGTGTTCTCTTGATAAGATTGATATGAATATCCATTGTAAGCACAAGACCATTCCTCTTCATACCTGACTTGATGGTAATACAGAGATGAATCTTGATTCACTAGAGGATCATAACCATAGTACCTCTCATCTATGTAATATGGAGAAGGTTCCATATCATGTACACCTAAAAAATAATTCAAAGTTAGAATATGCTCAAATAAATAAAATAAAAATAAATTAGTAAAAAATCCTAATTAAACTAGTAATAATTATCGTCCCCGGCAACGGCGCCAAAAACTTGATGAGCATTTTTTTTGCACGCAAAATTAATCCTCAAGTATTAAGGATCTCAATTGCGAAGTGAGTAATAATCCAAAAGTGTCCTCCTCAAAGTGTAGAATTCCTCCCCTTATAAGAGTGTTGTTCACGTTTGTTGTGTGATGGCAAGGCCTTGATCCTTTGCATCTTGTGTGCTCCAATGAGGTGTTGCTGTGTGTAGAAGGTGGAATCAAATTGGTTGTGGGAATGGTCACAACCTTACTCTCATTAGTAGAAAGAACATCTAATTCAGTTTGGAGTTGCAAGCATATTTCTCTTCCTCATGCTAACTGAGCCACTTGATCGAGCATATTGTGGAGTTAAGCATAATATTAGCCAGCTGAGGATGTAGATAGATGGATGGGCTTATCCCCTGGTAGACTGGGGGATAAACGGAAGGGGATAATTCACTTCTGCTGGAGATGTTGGAAGGACTTATCCTCCGTCGTGAGCTGACTTTATCTCCAGGCTTTAGACTAAGCCCGAACTTTCTTATCCTTGGCTAGAACAAAGATTATCCTCCCTGGATGTTCCATGCATATGCTTTTTCTTAATATTTCGCATATATCCTTTGCATTTCTAGCGCGTAACATCACACCTCATATAGGTGTAATAACACCCATAACACATATCTTGTAATGTTTCAGTAATAAATGAAGATTTGAAGATGTTAGATGGTCAATTATACTACATATCGCAGGAGTTTGACAAAGTTTTTTTTCTTCATAAAACCGAGATAGTTCAATTGTTGAAAGATTACACAGTTTTGAGTTTAATTTATTATTGTATCATTTATATTAAATAAATGTATTATTTTTTATTCTTAAATATATTATTAATAAATCTATTGTTATGTTTATGTATATTTTTTAAAGATAAAATGTATAGATTTTATTAAATAAGTGTATAACGTTTTATAATAAACTATTGGGGTGTTCGAAGGATAATTTGGCTGCAATTGATGAAAAATTTCACCATTTTTATAGTGAAAATTGTGTTAGAGAAATTATTGAATTAAGTGTATAAATTTTATTGTACAAATGTATAATATTTTATTAATAAATGTATACTTATTAAATTTTTTATATACGATTTAATAATAAATTACACAAGAGAATGGTAGAGTATACTGATTGTGGAGAGAGAAAAGAGAGCAAGCGATAAAGAGTTAGAGTGAGAACTAGGTTAACAATTGTAGAGAGAGAAGGGAGAATTAGCGGTGAGCGGTGATGATATAAGTGAGAAATGAGGTTAATAATAATAAATTTAACTTGTACTCCCTCAATCCCATTGAAACGTGAGCGTTTGCTTTTTGCACGTTGGTTAAGGAGTATAATATTTTAATGTTTAGTGAGGTGAGAGAAATAATATATTACTCTCTCCGTCCACTATTAATGTGTCCATTTGCCTTTTGCACATGAATTAAGTAGTATTATTATTTTATGTGTAGTTGGTAGTTATATTAGTGGGGTGTGTGGGTCCCTATTTTAATTGTATTAGTGATGTGTGTGGGTCCCATATGTCTAAAAGGAAAAATGGATACATTAACAGTGGACGACCAAAAATACTAAAACAATACATTAATAGTGGACGGAGGGAGTAATATAAAGTGGGTATGTGTATTAGTATGACATGACATGACATATGGGTTCATAAAGAGAGAAGTAATTAATATGTGTGAGTCATCTTTACAAAAAAAGAAATGCATAATTTGTATTGAGACGGATCAAAATAAAAAAAATTCGTACGTTTCAATGGTACGAGGAAGTATATAAATTCAATTTTACAAATTGATTTGATATTTGATCCAATTCTTTACATACAAGTGTTTTTACATTAAAACAACCCCAATTATATTAGCAAATATGTCATAAACTATAATTATGAGATATGCCATGATTCACACGAATAATATAAGTCATAAATTACAGTGTAAGATATAACATGAATCATCATAATAAATATAATTATTCCCTAAAATATAACACATACCATAAATAAGCATACTAAATATAAAATAGACATAAACCAAATGCGAGGAATATTTGCTTTCTATATATATTTTTTAATATTAAATAGTTTGTCATCAATTATAATTAAAGATGGGTAAGAAAGTAAAAAAAAAAACTAAAAAGTATCTATCTATTATATATTAAAATACAAAATTCTTAATTTCCATTAATTAATAAAATTTTATTTATTCTTTTATTAATTTTTACAGCTAAAATATTTTGTTTTCTTTAAAATAAATAATAATAAAATTATATCATTGTATTACACTCTTCAGCTCCATATTTGTTTTCATATTTATTTCTTGTCGTATGTTAAGAATGTTGTTACTTTAATTGTATTACATTATTTTTTTATAATAATAATAATAAATGATAAAATATGTGAAATATGGAAAATATTTTTTGTTAATATAGTGTATGAGGAATGTTAATTATTACATTAGAAATTTGAAACTTTTAGGAAAGTAACAAAATTAAAAATATGAAAATATTTATGGAATAGAGGAGTATTAAAGATTAAAAACATTATACATATCAATTGTAAGAAAGTAAAAATACAATTAAAAGTATCTATTATATATTAAAATACAAAATTCTTAATTTCCATTAATTAATAAAATTTTATTTATTCTTTTTTTAATTTTTACAGCTAAAATACTTTATTTTCTTTAAAATAAATAATAATAATAAAATTAGGGTCACCTACCATGAGATACATAAAATAATGCATAATTGTTATAATAATAATAAAATACTTTATTTCGTTTTGCACAATTTACCCCTATGTATTTGCTCATTTTGTTTTGCACAATTTCGTTTTGCACATTTTTATCTTGCACATTTTGTTTTTGCACATTTTTTTATACACAATTTTTTTTACATTTTTTTCTACATAATTTTTTTCACATTTCTTTTTGCACAATTTTTTTTTCGCAATTTTTTTTTACATTCGTCTTACACAATATTTTAATTTGTCCTACACAATATTTCACACATTTTAACGTGCATCAATCGATCTAAACCGATAAAAATACTATTATTTTGTTACATAAATGAAATTGTATTTATACTATTTCAATTTTAATTTTCAACCCTCTATTCTCTTTTCAATAATTAAATTGGTAAGCTTAATTTTCAACCGTCTATCCTCTTTTTAATAATTAAATAAATTGGTAAGCTTAACAAAGACAAAATTGATTAAAAATAAGTACAAGTGACAAATAAAATAGCAATAATTGCGCAAATTGATTAAATTGGTAAGTTTAACAAAGACAAAATTGATTTAAAAATAAGTACAAGTGATAAATAAAATTGTAATAATTGCGCATTTCTTTATGCTTTTCCTGCTTTTGCTCAAATTCCCAGCAGCGACATCATCTTTCTCCCTAGATGCGAAAAAATAAATTAGAAATTAAAAAATAAAATAAAAAAACAATTTGAGAAAAAATAAAATCCAATAAAATGAGGAAGTTTACTGTGGAATCATAATTTTTTGTTTGATCAGATATTTGTGTAATTGGAAGCTTAATCGAAGAGAATCAACTGGTAAAAAATTTGGAATTCTTACTGTTAAAAATGGTGATTCTCATACCCGCATCATTTTCTCCTGAGATGCAAAATAAGAATCCGACAACCGGTAAGACAACGGTGAACCGGCGAATGGAGAGACAATAGTGATGCGGCAGATCTACCAACGAGACTGGCGATTGGTTGCGACAGCGACAAACTCCGGCAGCGATTGTGGCGCGTCGTGGTAAATATGATCAGCGGGCAGATCTGCAATCTCCAGAGGTCGTCATGCTGGCAGCACGACTGGCGGCGGAATTCAGCAACGTCAATGGCGAGGACAAGGACGGTGCGAGGAGAAATGGCAAATGACGAGACGACGATGATGTGGCAAATCTACCAACGAGACTGACGACTGGTTGCGACGGCGATGAACTCCGAAAGCGATGGTGGCGTGGTGGATCTACCAGGAGCGGTTGGATTGGATGGAAGGGTTTTTTCCTTTCGAAGAGAGAATCCATTTTTCTAATCGGAACAGTTTTAACTGGGATTTAGTGAGAGAATACTTATTTTCTTGGTTCATTGAGGGTAATTTTGTCACTTAGCTGCTAATTAAATAAGCCAAAAAATTTGTATCTATAAACTTATAAAATTATATCATTGTATTATACTCTTCAACTCCATAATTGTTTTCATATTTATTTCTGGTCGTACTTTAAGAATGTTGTTACTTTAATTGTATTACAGTATTTTTTATAATAATAATAAATGATAAAATATGTAAAATATAGATAATATTATTTTTTATTAATAAAGTGTATGAGGAATGTTAATTATTACCATTAGAAATATATGAAACTTTTAGGAAACTAACAAAATTAAAAATATGAAAATATTCATGGAATAGAGGATTATTAAAGATTAAAAACATTATACATATATATCAAACTCTCTTGTGAGACGGTAATTACGTTAGATCGGTGTTATATAGGAAAACTATATTAATTTGTAGTTAAAGTATGATAATAATGAATTAAAGTATGTTTTTACAGTATTATAGTATGATTCACTACAAGCATACTTTAACTATTAAGTAACATATTTTACGCAAGCATACTTTAATAACGGGTCGACCCATCTTACTATCTGTCTCACATAAATTCGTCTCACAAGAGTCCCTCATTAAGAAATTGATTGAATAAAATACACCCAATATTGAGGGGGACGGGAAGGGGCATTTTTTAGGGTAAATATTAATTTTGTCTTCTAGGATAGACCAAATTTAATCTCAGTTTTAAGAATTGGTAATTTCTTAAAAGTGGTCCTCCGGTGTCCGAACTAAGTCATTTTAGTTCACTTTTGGTCATTTTCTTGCCGGAATTCGGCGATTTTTAGGCGAAAGTTAATAAATTCTGGCGGGAAAATGACAAAAAATAGACTAAAAGAACCAATTTCGGATATCGGAGATCCACTTTTTGAAAAATTATCAATCCTTAAAATTGAAATTGAACCTAGCCTATTCTAGAGTACCAAATTGATATTTTTTCGCATTTTGTATGAGATCCCGAAACCACCGGCCACCCCACCCTTATTCGTGATGAACCCACCCACCAAACTCGTATAATTGTCCGAATTTAGTTGTATGAATTAGAACAACAATATTGGTGGAACCAAACAAGATTCTTGAATTTATTCCAATTTCCATCCATCGATTTTAGGGTATGATCACCATCATCCCCCTAACCACTGTACGTAGTCACACCAAACCACCACCCCACACAAAGTGACATTTGGGCTTAGCAGAAAGCTGTTCGATGTGGAGATTTGCCTACCACCTTTCCTATAACGACTTTGATGAGAAGGGCGCATTTGGACTTTAATCTATCCGGTTATATTTTGGTATTACGTTACTTTTTCAGTCCCGAATTAAATTGCACTGATGCTGCAATATGATCGATGTTAAAGAATTTTATTTTTATTGCTCAAATTTATGAAAAAGATTTGGGTGAGATACTCTCTTGTAAAGATTTACGTGAGATCAGATAAAAAATAATATTCAATTAAAGAAAAGTGATAGTGCTATTTTATGACTATTTATAGTATAAATAAAAATTAATAATATTTTATAGCGAGAGCGATAACTAATTTAAAAAATATAAATAATTTCAACTAATTTAAAAAATATAAAATATTTTCAGGTAAAATGGTCTCACGCAAGACTTGTTAGTTTTTATAACTTTCAATGGTTAATGTAACTTTTTAGGTAATAATAAATAAATAAATTATAAGAATGTTATTTATGTTAGGTAGGGATTTATTAGGTAGAGATTATAAGAATCGTGTAATATTTTCATTTTTTCTTTTACAAACAAAAACAGAAAGTGTGAAGTGTAATGTTTTATTTTTTCTTTTACAAACAAAAATAGAAAGTGTGAAGTTTATAATTGAATTAAGAAAGTATATTTGATATTCTCTCTGTCCTGCATTTATTATCACACTTTCTGTTTTTATTCCTTTTTAGCCTCAATTTGTCTCATTCGCTACAGTAGATCAAAAGACGAAAATGCAGATTTTTTTTAATTTAATGGATCAATTTTAAAATATAAAAAAGGGATGGATCCCTAATTTAAAATAATGTGCAAATTAAACTTGACAAAAACTAGCGTACAAGAGTGTACCTTACCAATAGGGGCAACCCTACCCAAATGATCCGGTATATATAAAGAAAATGAATCCCTAATTTTATTTTCTCCCAATTTCTCTATTCTCTCTCTTCCCAACCCACCGACTGTTCTCAAATTCTCTCTTCTGTCTCCTCTCTCCCTACCCACCGTCCTTTTTCCACCCACTGTCGTTGTTGATGGTGAGTGGGACTGTAACTCCGACAACGAGTGATAACACCATGAAAGAGCATTACGAGAGAATGAGCATTCCAGAATCTGGTTTTGACAAATAAGCAGTATTATTGAAAAGAGAGAAAAAGAAAATTCGTTACAGATTACAAAAGATGATCAGAAAATGAAAACCCTATACATTTAAATCTGAAGTACTCATGATTCATGTCTGAATAAAGGATCTTCTCAATTGAGTTGGCAGTGAATGGTGCAAAGTAAGTTCCCCTCCAACTGTAGATAAAGCATCAGCAGCCGAATTACCCTCACGATATATATGAGAAATGTGAAAATGCATATGTAAGATATATCTCTCACCGTTCGCCATCTCCCCAACCATCTCCATGGAATGACAAGATCCTCATGGGCGAAAGCATAAACTACATACATAGAATCCGTCTCTAACCAAAGTCACCTCCACCATCTAAGGTACGCAATTCAACGGCAAAATATGCCGTAGCAAGCTCAGCCTCCATCGCAAACCCATATCCAAACCCACTCGTGAAGGCTCCCATCATGAACCCTCTTGAGTTACGGAATAACCCACCTCCAGAAATCTGACCCGGGGAGCCCGCAGCATGCCCGTCAACATTTTCTTTCATCCATCCAGCAGCCGGCGGCTTCCATCTGACAGGAGTCACCTTAGTGGCTTTCCTCGGCATTCCAAAATCTGGTTTTGGAAGAGTGATGCATTTAGTGAAGGCATTTGAGAAGCTCTGAATGATTTCCAAATCAAATTTCTCTTCGAAATATTCAATGTTTTAGATCTGGTAAATTTGCTTTTTGGATCTCTGATTCTTCTTGAAGACGTTGTTCTCCGATTCTTCATGTTGTCTTCACTTTCCTCCCTTTTCTCTTCACGCATATTCTGTTTGAGTAGTCGATTTTATTTATGTATATTTTTTAAGCATAAAATGTATAAATTTTATTGAACAAGTGTATCACGTTTTATTAATAACATTTGGGGTGTTCGAAAACTGATTTGGTTGCAATTGATGAACAGTTTCATCATATTCATAATGAGAATTATGTTGGAGGAATTATTGATTTTAACTCGTGTTTTATACATAAAGTGTATAGGTTTTATCATACAAGTGTATAATATTTTATTAGTAAATGTATACTTTCTGCTGGGTTGAGGAAAGAGACAGAAGAGAAAATAGTGACCCATTTTATCTTATATATATAACACATTTTTTGAATATGGATCTATTGTATGTTAACCACACATTTTTTTGAATATGGATCTATTGTATGTTAACCACACTTGTATATTAGACCTACTCATTAAACTTATGAAATTTCTAGGCTTCACCTTGTAATTTTATATTTTGAAAGAAAAATATTTTAAAATATTCAAATTCAATAAAATTAAATTATGTTATGCATATCACTTTTTTTAATTGGATATCACTCTCTACTAAAAATAAATGCATTACTAATCAGATTGGGTTTCTCACTTAAGTGAGAGACCCAATTTCGATTTCTATTGAGAACGAATTAGGAGAAATGCATTACTTTATCGTGTCCATCAGATTTGTTACATAAAGGGCTAAATTTGGACAAATATGACTAAAAGTGAACAAAAAATGACCAAATTTTGAGAATTGCAACTGAAAAAAGAATAAAGTTAAAATAGGCTACAATTATAGTATAATAAAAGATGCAACATCAAAATAAAAAGAGATCCAACCTGCATAAATTGTTCAAATAATACTCATGAGATTAGTTTTTATTTTCTATAAAAAAATTACATAACTTTTTATCCGTCTCATCAAATGAGTGTCTCATTCTGAAAACCAATCTCAAGATTTGCTCTTTACTCGATAAGGGTGGCCCATCTACCACACATTTGTTTTCTTGTGTCATTCCATTAGATATATGATTAATATATAATAGAGAAAAAAATCTAAGAGTACGTTGCCCATAGTTTGTACTCCCTCCGTACTGGTAAATAACACACATTTTTGCGCACGGAAATTAAGAAAAGTTATTATTTTTATGTAAAATATGTGTAAAGTTATTGGGATGTGTGTAAAAACTGAGTATTTTAGATAATTTAATGAAAAATGTGTATAAAGTTGTTGGAATACGTTTAAAAAGTGAGTATTATTGAAATATCTTTTTTCCATTTTAAGAAACGTGCATAAGTATTGGGACAGATCAAAAAGGAAAATGTGAAATAATCATCGGGGCTATATGTGCTGTTTGTTTAAGTTTTTGTAAGGCTTGAACACCTAGCTATTAAATAGTAATAAATGTTTGTTTTGAATTTTTTATAGAGTACTCCCTCTGTTCCAGTTAAAGAGGGTTTTTTTTTTCATTTTGATCGTCCCATCCAAAGGGTCCCCTTTCTTTTTTACACACATGGACCCACACACCCCTTCTAATGCAATTAAAATATGAGGCCTACACTCCCACTAATACAACTATCCACTATACATTAAATATTAATACTCCTTAATTTACGTGCAAAAAAGACCCTCATTGTGCGGGATAGAGGGAGTAGATTTTAACTTTATATTAAATCATTGTCTTGAAAGATACCAATTTGTGTAAGAAAATAGATGAGAGGGATAAAAAGAAAATGTGTATAAAAGATGAGTGTGCTGAATGATATATATATATATATATATATATATATATATATATATATATATATATATATATATATATATATAGAGGAGTAATTTTTAAAATTTATACGTGAGTTTTGAATATCAAAATCGAAAACAAACATTACAGATATATTCTCATCTTTTACAAATCATTTATTCAATAATATGACATAGAAAATGTTATGTCAATGTCAAAACGACACATATATAGGAAATCCGGACCGACATTCTAGATATTTTACTTTAGAAAATAAAAAATTGGGCAGCGGAATGAAGGAATTTCAGACATGCATGATATAAGGCGTTGAATCAAAAGAGAGAGATATGTGAACCTAAGGTGGTGCCACTTTGAGAGGATACCGCACAACACAAAACAGAATCCTCCATCAAATATTTGCCACCACCACTATGCACAATATTTAGAATCAACACCAAATCAATGATTTACACTCAACACTTTTGACTAATACTCAATTAGTGGCCCTAGCTAGCTTATATACATATTCTTTCTCCTTTAAATCAAACTATTAATTTCTGTCTCAACTTTTTTTTTTAACAAAAAAAACTTTAGTCTTTGACCCATGAAAGTTTTCTATCGAAATTTAATTAGCTAATAGTAGAATCTGTATGGGGCGTGTTAAAATTAAAAGAAATAAAAACACATTTTTTTATATGAACAATTAACAGATTCTTTTATGTATTTATATAATTTTTTATTTAAACAATTAACAGAATCTTTTATGCATTTATTTATATAAGTTTTTATAACGATTAACATAATTTTTTGTGCATTCTGACGTACGGATAGTAGGAAATACAATAGGAATGCTAAGTATACTAAGTTAATCTATTCAATTTTGATTGAATTGACATTAATTAATTACCTTAGGTAGAATGTGGAGAAATAAACTATGAAAGTGTTTGATCCATAGAAAATAATACGTGGGTTAATAAATTTATACATATGTTAATATGTGAATATAAGTATTTTCTTAACTTTTTTAAATTAGATGCCAACTCTCCCCTATGTTTTATCCCCTAGGACCCTTGAATTTTTTATTAACTGGCTAATATGTTATAAGTGTAATTAGTGGGTAAATTTTCTATTACTATTACTATCATGTACTCACTTCATCCTATAGAAATTGACACACTTTTCTTTTTTGGTTTGTTCTACTAAGTTAACACATTTCATTTTTAATACATGAGATCCACACAAAAATAATTAATTTATTCTCATGGGACCCACATATCACCTATAATACAACTACCCACTACACATTAAATATTATTTCGCTCACTTCACTTCACTTTACATTAAATTATTATACTTCTTAATTTTCGTGTCAAAAAAAATGTATCATCTTCTTCCGAACGGACGAAAATAATACTTATAACTCAATATGACATAAAATACACTTAAAAGGGATAAGTTATAAAGTACAAAATAAAATAGAATTATCACTCATCCTTATTATCCAAAGTGATTGATATAAATATTTTTTAAATAAATTGACAATACAACTTAAAAAAAAAAAACCACACAATAAGCTCAATAACAATACGATAATTAGATCTAAACTACAAAAGTAAAGTGAGACAAACACTTGTGTGAGTTCGTCTTTTGATGAGATCATTTTATATTTTTATAATTAAGTTTTTATAATTAGTTATTATTTTTTTATTAAAAATATTATTTTTCTTTTAAAATGTTATTACTTTTTATTTATATTATAAATTATTAATGAAATAATTTAATGAAGTAATTTACAATTTTATTATTTTTTTATTAATTAAGTTCATATTTTATTTATTCACAAAAATCATTTCATAAGTTGGTATCGGACGCTTATCTTTTCCAAATTAAAATAATAATAATAATAAGATAAAGCACTCCAAATGCATTGGAGGCTTTTGCCTTTTTTAATATATGTATAATATAAACCTTTATTATTAATAATAAAACAGTACTGAATACTGATACGTATGAAGTAAATGGAAACGTCTTTTTATTTCTTAATTATTTTTGTAAATTAATATACTATTTTTTTAAGAAAAAAACTATATGCATATTTTTTAATTTCTATTTTTAATTAAATTACTCTTTCCATCCTGAATATTGTTACATTTTATTAAAAAGGTATCTCAACCATAACAGTATGCTACTACAAATACCTACTATACATAAAAATATCAATTCTTCTCCTTTACAATATTTTAATAAATAAATAAAATTCTTCAATTTACGTGCAAATACTTAGCGTAACCTTTATGGGCTTATGGAGTTTAATACTCCATATATGTAAACGTATGTTATGATTTAAGAATAATAAATTTTAAAGTGAAATCGTTTCATTGAATAAGTTTATAAAAGGAAAATAAAGATATAATAATTTAAGAGTTTTTTTTTTGAGATAGATATATGTCAGATGATTTTTGAGATTGGTTAATTCATTATTAAAATATGTATATTAATAATTAAGATATGTTAGTGGTGAAGAGAAACTATTAAAATTCCTTCTTTTAAGTATGGTTAATTAATTTCAATTTTAATTTTTTTTATTTCCAACTCTCAATTTTGGTATTTTTTTTGTTTGATTTTAGTTCTTTCTTACCAAATTAAGTCACTTTATCAAATTTAGTACTCCCTCCGTCTCATTTTCATCTTCATATTTACTATACACACGCAAATTAAGAAAAAGTGCTTTTTGAGTAACTTTTGGGGGTAGTTTGGTATTTTTGGGTAATAAATAAATGATAAAGTATGTTATGTGTGTTAAAAAGGTGATGACAATTTTGAAATTAAAGTATATTAGATGGATATTAGTTATGTACCTTTTCCTTTTATGGAAGTGTGTAGTTGAAATTGGGACAGACCAAAACGGAAAGAGTGAAGTTGAAGTTGGGACGGAAGGAGTATAATTTTTTTTGTCCAATTAGTTCTTTATGCAAGACCTTGTCCAATTTTAATCCAAAAATTAGATAAAAATGATCAAATTTGGACAAAAATGACCAAAATAATAAAAAATGATTTAAGAATTGCTAATAAAAAGTGACTAACGAATTTTGATATTTTTCTAATCATATTATAACACTTTATAATTATAATTTAATACATTATTCATCATACTTTAAAAAAATATACTTTAATTATCAATAAACATATTTTACTTATATAATAATTATATTTTATAATATTTTTTTTGTTTACATAAGCACGGTCTCAAAAAAATTTATTAATAATTTAATAATTTTGTGAAATTGAGAAATTATATAATAATTTAATAAAAATATAATGGGCGTATTAATACACTCTAAACAAGGGGTCTGATCTTTCTGTGCCACTTTGGTGTAACATCTCTTGTGCCACTCCGTTGGATGAGTGACACGTAAGAGAGATAAGAAAAACTATACCCTAAGTCAACCAGTAAACCCTTGGGGCAAGGGATTAGATTTTTCCACAGCACCACGTGTCATTCAATGAGAAGATGTTACAGGAGATGTCACACCAAAGTGTCACAGGACATCCCGTGCCGTAAACAAGATACATTAAATTAAATTAAGAAAAGAAAAAAGTTGTTAATCGTTTTGTAGATTTATTCTATCACCCATGTTTATTAATCTAGTGTAATAAGATATCTATTTTATCATTTTAGTTGTTAATTCTAAATTTTTTTCTAGTGAAAGGATTACACGTATAACTATCACTAATCGCTAATATAACTACATATCATCTGCAAAAACAGAATGATATCATATCAATAGACGGGGACGGTATGAAATTGTTAGATTTGTCAATATAAAATAAAGAATTATGCTTGTCCCATATCGAATTAGAGATCAGAAAAGGAGGATTCTTAATTGCTATTTAAGGAGGTCTTTGGTTCTGATGTTAGACGCACCAATCGGATACACTTTTATCTGTATTTGATTCTTTTGATCTTTTCTTGTATTCTCTATTTGAGAGTTGGGAGAAAAGTTGGGAATTAGATAAGATTTGTAATAGTCTGGTAGTATTGGGGTCGGGTGTGAGAGAAACTACTGTGTGATTGTAAAAGTTTCATATAGTAAGTATTTTCTAAGGTCCGTGGTTTTCTCCGGTTTGGAGTTTCCACGTAAAAATTCCTTGTGTTGTTTTTATTCTTTTATTTTCTCGATATACTTTGCTTTCCTTCCCAAAAGAATGAATGATTTTTTCCAACAAAGTGGTGTCAGAGCTTAGTTCGAGCACTTTTAAAAATTCTTAGTATGCTCTGTGGTTGCAGCGTAGTCTGATCTTGCACATCAGAAAAGAAATTTAAGAGATGGTTATTCATTAGGTTAGGTAGGTAAAATATGTCTTCAATTAAGTTTGATGTCATGAAATTTGATGGTAGAATTAATTTTGGGTTGTGGCAAGTACAAGTGAAGGATGTGCCGATACAATTTGGGCTACACTAGGCTCTGAAAGGAAAGTCAGGTTCAATTAATGGCACAGAAAGTTCCAGCAAAGACTCTAGAAAGAGTGATAAAAAGAGTGATGAAGATTGGGAGGATCTAGATTTGCGGGCTGCAAGTACAATACGCTTATCTTTGGCTAAGAATGTCCTTGCTAATGTGCATGGAATTTCAAACACCAAAGAGCTATGGAAAAAGCTTGAGGAACTGTACCAGACAAAGGGTATTTCAAATCAGTTGTACTTGAAAGACCAATTTCACACGCTTCGAATGGAAGAAGGTACACAAATCTCAGATCATCTAAGTACTCTTAATGACATCATCTCTAAACTAGAAGCAATTAGTGTGAAGATTGAAGATGATAATAAGGCATTGAGGCTTATCTTGTCTCTGACACGTTTCTATGAACACATGAAGCCAATTCTGATGTATGGTAAGGAAACTTTCAATTTTGCTGAAGTCACAGATAAACTTCTTTCTGGAAAAGAAGGCAGATGAGTGAAGGACGTACATCAGAAAATTCAGTAATATTGGCAAGTGACAATGGAGGAATGAAGGACTCTAAGAATGTGGTTTGTTGGAAGTACGGAGAATCTAGGCATACAAAGCGAATTTGTCCACGTGGAGGTGGAGCTGGTCGAGGTGGAGTTGGTACGACAGATAACTCCGAGTCTAAAGCTAATATTGTGGAAGATTTTCTCTGAGGAGAAAATGAACATCCTTATGACATGCCCAATTGTCATAGAAAAGGGGTGTAGTAATGTTAGTTGGGCCACAAGTGCACACATTGGCTTGGCATGGATGTGTGTAGTGGAAGAGTATATCGATGGCTAATGGAGTTCCAGGGAGGCCAAGAGCTAGAAGTTGCACCATAAAATTTCAGCAGGTATTATTCGATATGTGCCGGAAATTCTTAGAATGGATTATTCTAAGTGGGTCTACTCATATGGTGGAGTAGGATGATTCTCATGAGATTGAGAATTAATTATCGGTAAAGACAATGTGTCTTATTTTATTTTAACAAGGTGGAGATTGTTGGATTTGTCAATATAAAATAAGGAATTTTGTCTGTCCCACATCGGATGAGAGACTAGAAAATGAGGATTCTTAATTTCTATTTAAGGAGGCCTTTGGTTCTGATGTCAGACGCACCAATTAGATACATTTATCTGTATTTGATTCTTTTGATCTTTTCTTGTATTCTTTATTTGAGAGTTGGGAGAAAAGTTGGGAATTAGATAAGATTTGCAATAGTATGATAGTATTGGGGTCGGGTGTGAGAGAAACTATTGTGTGATTGTAAAAGTTTTATATAGTAAGTATTTTCTCAGGTCCGTGGTTTTTCTCCGATTTGGAGTTTCCACGTAAAAATTCCTTTTGTTGTTTTTATTCTTTTCTTTTCTCGATATATTTTGCTTTCCTTCCCAAAAGAATGAATGGTTTTTCCCAACAGAATTAGCTTGTTTGAATCAGAGTTATGGTGAACTCCCCTAATTTGTAGATTGAAAATACAATTATATTCTCAAATTTTCATGTTAATTTAATAAGATATTGTAGCATACCTTCCCTTAAATTGTATTATTGGGTCTTGCTTTTTACTAACGGGCTTAAAAGATATTTTTTTTGACATTAAAAGAAAGTTAATTCTAAGTAAGTGCAAATTTTGTGTAAATATTTTTATTTTTGAACAATTTTTAAGCTTAACTGATAGGACATAAACCACTAGTACAACGTGAACTGAGTTTAAGGAAATATTCCCTCAATCTATTTAAAAGAAGTGTGGTTGCTTTTTTTCTTATTGATTAATGGATATAATATTTAACGTGTAGATGAAACAAGAGATATAATATTCTAATATCTATTGGATAATTGTATTAGTGTTGTGTATGAGTCCCTAAAGATACTCCTTCCGTCCCATGCAAAGGCGTGTTTTTACTTTTTGCACGTGAATTAAGGAGTATTATTATTTAATGTGTAGTGAATAGTTGTATTGGTGGCTGTGTGAGCCTTATATTAATTGAATTAGAGGGTGTCGTAAGTACATATGTGTAAAAAAAGGAAATTAGCCTAATGAAAAAAAACGATTCTTTTAAGGGAATGAAGATAATATATTAATTATTTTGTGTGGATCTCATTTAAAAAAAAAAGAAAATGCAACATTTATATTAAGACGGATTAAAATGTCTGTAAAAAAAGGACAGATTAAAATGATAAAATATCTTTCTTCTAAATTAACAGTGGGAGTACCTATTTTAGTATAGTTTATATAATAATAGAGAAAAAAAATCATGAAGATTAGACGAAAGGAATGGCCAAGCTGAATGTCAACTCTAACTTCTTAAATATCGAATGGCTGGGCAAATTAATGTCACTGAGAACTAAAAAATCGAGTATTTTGACTTTATTGAGGTGATATATATTCTGACTAAAATTTGTTTGTGAGATTTGTGGACGAGAAGTCAGAATGATAGAAAATGATCACCGTCTAAAAATATATTTCAATTTTTAGAATAAATTAAAAATAATAATTAATTATAAAAGAATAAAATAAATATATTACGTTTTGATAATATTTAAATAAAAATGTTAAAACTTGGTGTTCTCGAGGGCACACTGTCCCAAAATCACGCATTTTTTGAAAGTTGTACCTTTAGTATTAGATGTTGTATCTTTAGTATAAGAACATATATCCTCTATTTTTATTAAAATTTTTTTTATATTAATTATTTATATTATTCATATTTCAATTGTGATACTTTTACACACCTTCTGCACACAGGGATACAAGAGATTAACTCTTAATAAAAAAGATACATAATTGATGAGATATGATTGTAGTTCAATTGAAATATTAAGATAATATAGATAAAATTTGAGCAAAACCTTGCGTGAGGTCGTCTCACGTAATTCGTAAAGGCTTACGTAAGATGGATAAAAAGTAACTTTTATAATAAGAAGTAATACTTAATGAAAAAAAATAATGTTATTTTATGAACAATTTATAGTATAATGAAAAGTGATAACATTTTATATTGAAAGTAATAACATTTTATGATCAAAGTGATAACTAATTATGAAAACGTAAAATGATCTCACCGTAAGATAGTATCACACAAGACTTAGCCCATAAAATTGATAACATATCTAATTAAAAAATTATTCCCTCCATTCCAACTTCAGTTTCAAACTTTCATAAAAAGAAATGACATTCAACTACTATCACCACAATAAACTGTAATTTCCTGAAAATTTATTTATTTTCTTGCATCATTACAATAAAATATTACTTTTCTTCATATTCGTACAACCAAATACATACATGTAAATTATTTTCTTAAAATTTGAGCCACCAAATAATACCTCGACGAGCGGGTATATTTATGGCTCAAAAGATTGTATTAAATATTATTGTTTTAATTAAAAAGTCGTACCTTCTCATCGATCTTACTAACACACATTTCGTTAGAACAATTTCATACAAATTTTCATAATAGTTAAAATTAAAATACATTAATCCTCTCATAATATACCAATCAAAAATGTTAAAGTGTTTTAATTAAATATTAAACGATTCAACTCTCTATCAGCTTAAATTTTTAGATGAGATGGTCGTTTAACATGGTATTAGAGCCAAGGCCTAACAAAGGTACATGATTCGAACCTCACCGTCAACCACTTATAAAAAAATTCAACATGCAAGATTTGAGGCAAAATTCTCCGTCCCATGTGAAGGGGCGTGTTAGAGTGACTCGATTAAGTATTAAATGATACATTTCTCTTTGAAGTAGAGGGAGAAGTGGTAAGACACAAGACTTGCCCATAAAATTGATAACATATTTAATTAAAAAAATATTCCCTCCATTTCAACTTCAATTTCAAACTTTCATAAAAAAAATGACATTCAACTTCTATATCATCACAAATACACTTTAATTTTCCGAAAAATTATTTGTATCACACAAAACTTGCCAATAAAATTGATAACATATTTAATTAAAAAAGTTATTTCTTTTCATCCTTTATTACAACAAAAAAATATTTTTCTTTATATTCGTGCCACCAAATACATATGTGTAAGTTATTTTTTTTAAAATTTCGAGCAACCAAATAATACCAGGAAGAAGAGAGTATATTTATGGCTCAAAAGATTGTATTAAATATTATTATTTTAATTAAAAAGTCGTACCTTCTCATCGATCTTACTAACACACATTCCATTAGAACAATTTCATACAAATGTTCATAATAGTTAAAATTAAAATACATTAATCCTCTCATATTATACCAATCAAAAATAATCCCATAAAAAGAAATACATAAACTAAAAAAAGGGACCACACGTAGGAATCCACGAAGAGGTAGTAAAGAACTAAAGGGAGAAGTGGTAGACTCAGACTCGTGTTGGACTTCATCACTATATTCCGTATGTGTACGGCTGTCGCCCTCCACCCACCACCCACCCCATTCCTTTATTACAACACTACTACTTCACTACAAAGGGCCAAAATAATACCCCCACCACCACCACACTATATGCTTTATATATTCTCTATAAATCTATTAAAACCCCACATAATCTCTCATCATTAACACCTCACACAAGCCCTTCTCTCTATCTAAAACTCTCTCTCTCTCATCAACTCAATCAAACATGCAAGATGAGAAGAAGATGAAGCTTAAGAAAGGGTGGCTTGCAGTTCAAGTAGGGTTGGAAGATGAAGATGGGGGGTTTCAAAGATTTACTATACCTATATCCTACTTGTATCATCCTTTGTTTCAGAAGCTTCTAGATAAAGCTCGTGAAGTCTATGGATACAACACCCACGGCCCCCTCCTCCTCCCCTGCTCCGTCGACGATTTTCTGCATCTACGGTGGCGGATCGAGAAGGAAACCACCAATAACGGCAGCCACCACCACCACCGCCACCGCCACCACCTCCTCGCCCCTTCTTTATCTTTTCACTCTTGTTAGGTGTACAAATAGGTGTACGGAGGGGAATTCTTTATTCAGCGACGAGCCTCCCCTTATTGTATCATTAATTATGTAGTCTGTGGACCATAATTTCTACTGGAAAATTAATTTCAATTAATTGGCCCTCTTTTAGATATACCTCTTCGGTTCGAATTTTACTAGTCATTTTGATAACTATATAATCTTCTGTGCTACTATCGTGAAAAAAAAGAAAAAGAATAAAAATAAATAATAAAATAAAATTTTAAATTTTAAAGATAATGATTGAAATTCTTTTCCATCTAATAAATATATATATATATATTTATTTATTTATTGTGAATGTAATTTTTGTGTAGTTAAAATTTTTAAAAAATTAAAGTAAAATTATATTTTTCCTACAATGTTCAATATGAGAAACATAATAATAATTGAGAAAGAAAAATAATTAGTGCATAATATTGGTAGTGGTTAATGAGAAACATATATAATAATAAACGAGAGAGAAAATTAGTGAAATGTTGTATGTTGCACAAATGAATTTTGACAAATGCATATATGCCTACTTTGACTAAAAATGAGCAAAAATGTCCACTTTGAAGATAAGCTTATTGAATTTTCCCTACTTTTGATGTGTCAGCACTTTTCAGACACTAACATGAAGATAACACGATCAATGTATACAAAGACCGAGTGAGATATCACAAAAAAAGTTTATGAATAAATTTATACTTAAAAGGAAAAAGTGAAAAACCGAGTGGCTTAATGTTTATTATTAAATGTTACACTGTAAGACCGAGTGGCCTTAAAAGACAAGTAATAATCATAAATATTTAATTATTACATTGTTACAATTTAAAATGTAAAGTTCTTTATAATTTTATAATATTAATTTGATAATTTTATTTATAAATATTTATAAATATTAATTTATATTTGGATATTAATTAATGTTGATATTTAATATTGTCATTCTTTATAAAACATTTAATTTACATCGAATTAAAATATAAAGTTCTTTATAATTTTTTCAATTTTTATTATAATTTAATATCTAAATATTAATTTGGGTGGATAGATAAAAATCCCAAATAATATATTTCATTAATTTTTGCTAATTTATTATAGCAGATATAAAAAATCTCAATATCATGTATGTTTTTAAAGCTTAAATGGACGTATGAATTGAAAGACCGAGTGAGAGTTTAATATTCTTGAAGCATAACATATGAATTGAAAGACCAAGTGATATATGTATATTCTCAAAGCTTCAAGACCGAGTGCTCAAAGCTCTCTTGACAGAGTGATATATATGTTCTTAAAGAAGTCCAAGACCGAGTGATATATGTGTATTCTCAAAGCTTCAAGACCGAGTGCTCAAAGCTCTCATGACTGAGTGATATATATGTTCTTAAAGAAGGTCCAACACCGAGTGATATATATATATATATATATATATATATATATATATATATATATTCTCAAAGCTCTCAGTCAAGACCGAGTGATATATATCCAAAACCGAGTGATATATGTATATTCTCAGAGCTTTAAGAGCGAGTGATATATATGTTCTTAAAAGTCCAAGACCGAGGGATATATGTATATTCTCAAAGCTTTAAGACCGAGTGATATGTATATATTCTCAAAGCTCAAGAATCATGACCGAGTGATATATATATATATATTTTCAAAGATCGAGTGAAACATATGTTCTTCAGTAAAAAAAAGTGATACTTCTTCATGTCAAATCAAGAGTATTAGAGTCTTTTTCTTTCAAAAGTGGGCATTTCTATTTTTTTTGTTATGCATCGGACATTTTTTAATATTGTTTTTTGACAGTGGGCACTGTAACCTAGATCCCAGAAAATTAATAAGTGCTAGTAGTTAATAAAAAAAGAATTGCACATGCAACATCATTGCTTTATTTTTTAAAAAAAATATTGTTAATTACACTTTCTCACCATCATTTTAATTTTACTACTAATTTTATTTCGCGGGTTTTATTATGTGTGATGTTTTTATTTTAAAAAAATATTTTTATATTTTATTATTAAATATGTATATATATTTGTTTCTTTATTTTTTATCTTACTTTACTATTAAATGTACTTTTTACTTCCGTATTAAAAAGATGAACATTCAACTAATATACACCCTCCGTCCCATTGAAACATACGTTTTTTTCATTTTGGTCCGTCCTAATACAAAGTGTGGATTCCCCTTTTTGGTAAAGTGGACTCATACATATGAGTTACTGCTCTCTCCATGGACCTACATGTCATACTAATACACTTATTCATTTTACATTAAAATATTATTTCTCTCACCTCACTACACATTAAAATATTATCTCTTAATCAACGTGCAAAAAGCAAACGCCCACGTTTCAACGGGACGGAGGGAGTAAAAGAAAGCGATCATAGTAGAATATTTTCAATCCAAAACCTGAAAAATGAATAAACTGTTAATTTGTGGCCTAATTATTTTTTCTATCAGTTAGAGACATTAAAATATTTAAAACAATAATAATAAAAAAAAGTAGCAATGTGCAATGATAGGAATATTTTTTAATCATATTTATATAACAAAAATATTAAACTTATGATTAATTGTAGATTTAATTAATAATTAAGTATCTCTCTTTTTATCTTTTAATTAATAATTTTTTTATTGAATAACTAATCCAAATTATTAAAGTTAAAACTAAATTATTTTTTATTGAATAACTCAATCAAAACATTATTAATTGTAAATTAATTAATAATCGAGCCTCACTCTTTTTTTTTTTTATCTTTTACTTGTATTTTTTTAAATTGAATTACTCAACTAAAACATTTAAACGTAAAAATATATTAAAAATCATTTTTTATTTTTTATTATTTTAAATATTAATTGTAAGTTATTAATTAGAGGAACATAATAAAATATTAGTTAAAATGTTAAATTACTTAATATAAAATATTATTTGTAAGATTAACATTTTTAAACATATTTATAAAAAATATTTTTATTAGAATTAAAATAATAATTTTTTATTAAAAAATACATAAAATATTCTTATTAATATTAATTGTAAGATTATAAAATCTTAATTACTTTAAATATTAATTACTTAAATAAAATATTAATTGCATTATGAAGATTATTGAGAGAGATTAAACAAAATAATATTTAAAATATTAAATTACTTTAAATAAAATATTAATTTAAAGATTAATGTGAGAGCGTCGTATACACAATTTTTTCAAGAACGAATATGGCTATACCTCATACACAAATTTTTTTAAAAAAAGCGTGACACCCCACATATACAATTCCAAAATTTTATATTTTTTTGTTTACCAAGGAAACATATTAAGCATATGGTTATTGACAGTCTCTACCACTCTATTAGGAGATCCAGAATTGATATATCCTCAAAATAACATTAATTGCATGATTAACGTGGGAGGGCCTCGTATTCTCTTTTATAATTTTTATTATATAAAATCATTAAATTACTTAAAATTTAAACTTTTATAAGAAAATTACTTAAAATAATATTATTACATAATATTAATATTATTAAAAAAATAAAGTATTAATGGTAAGATTACAAAATATTAATTATTTTAAATTTAATAAAATTATTAAAATATGTTACTTAAAATAAAACATTAATTATAAGATTAACGTGAGAGCGCCACGTACACAATTTTTCTAAGAACGAACGTGGCGATGCCATATACACAAATTTTTTTAAGAAGGAGCATCCATATGAGTATAACTTTTTATTTAATAGTGTATACATATTTTTCAATAGTTGTAAATTTTTTACAGTCAATTTTTTATTAAAAAAACTAATAAATAAATTGTATACATTTACTATGCACCATGAGCTGATTTGTTAATTTCTCAATTTTTTTGGCTTTCTTTTTTAATTAAATATACTTATACTTAAAATATACTTAATGAGAATAATAGGATTTTTTTAAATCACAATTATATAACAAAAATATTAAGCTTATTATTACTTGTAAATTTTATTAGTAATCGAGCATCTCTCTCTTTATCTTTTACTTTCATATTATATATATATATATATATATATATATATATATATATATATATATATATATATATATATATATATATATATATATATATTATTTATTAAATAACTCAATCAAAACTTTTAAATGTAAAAATATATTAAAACTCAATGTGTCATAATACGAATATTTTCAATTTAAACTTAAAAAATGAGTAAACTATCAATTTGTGGCATAAATTAATTTTTCTATCAGTTAGGGGCCTTAAAATATATACTTTATAAAACTATATAAAAAATAAAACAGTGTGTCATAATAGAGATTAAATTAAATCTTCATAAAAATTACTTAAAATAAAATATTAATGGCAAGATTATAAAATATTAATTACTTTAAATAATAAATTACTTAGAACAAATATTAATTGTAATTTTAAGATTATTAATGAGAGAGATTAAATAAAATAATATGTAAAATATTAAATTACTTATATAAAATATTAATTTACTTAAATAAAATATTAATTGGAAAATTAATGTGGGAGCGCCACGTACACAATTTTTTCAAGACGAACGTGGCGACGCCACACACATAAAAATTTATAATGAGTAACGTGGCGTCGCCACCTCACAATTTAAAAAATTTTATTTTTGGCAATCACTTGTAAATTAATAGTATTAATGATATTAGTGGGTTCCTTTATGAGTAAAAAATTGTGTGGTCCCTACAAAATTGTTATTAATTAACAGAATTTGTTTATACTTATTTTTTTAATTTTAAAATTTTGAATGAATTGATACGTAGAATATAGAGATAATATCTACTCCTTTCGTTATGCGTTAAGTTTAAAATTTTTATTTTGATTCGTACCAAGTTAAGATTTATATTTTCTTTTTTATCTAATTAGATCAACACAAAATAATTAATTATTTTATATAGGATTCGTACATAATATTAATATAATTATCTATTTTACATTAAATATTATTTTTCTCACCCTACTACAAATTAAAATATTATATTTCTTAATCTACGTGTAAAAGTAAACGTAAACGTTAACTCAAGACAGAGGAATATCTTTAGCTTTCAAAAATAGTAAAATAAAGAATTAGTCTCTTCTAAATCGGGTTAACATTATAAACCTTTGTAAACTCTGTGTCCCATTTAATTTAAACACTCTAACAATACATATAATATATAAGATTAGAAAGGGGGATCGCAAAGTTTACACTATGAACCCGATTTAGACAAGTATTTGTGTAAAATAAATACCTAAGGTTGTATTTGGATGGAAGGATTTGAGGAAGATTTATAAATCATTCCCTCATGTTTGGATAACACTTGAAATTAATGAATTTATAAATTCAAGATTTTAAATCAATATATTTCAAATCATGAATTTGATTTTGAATTTCATTAGTTGTTTTTGAATGGATTTCAAATCCTCACTGTAACCGTGTCATTTGAAATATTTCTGTTGTTGTGTAATTGATATATTAATATATAAAAATAATATATAATTTTTGAATTTTAACTCTACGGCCTACCCCCTACCCACCCAACTCAACCGCCCACCCCCTGCCATCCACTCCTCCCCCACCCTCCAAAAAAATTTTTTTATAAAATTTTTTAATTTTAATATTTGAATAATAAAAATATTACCACCCAACCCCACCCCATACTCACCCCCCACACCCCAAATTTTTTATATAAAATTTTAGATTTTAATATTTATATAATAAAAATATTACCACCAAATCTACCCCCCTAACCACACCCCCTCCACCCCCAACCCCCAAAATTTTTTTTTATAAAATTTTAGATTTTAATATTTTAATAATAAAAATATTACCACCCAACCCCCCCTCCACCACCTCCACCCCACATCCACCAAAAATTTTTTTTTAATAAAATTTTAGATTTTATTTTTTAAATATTAAAATCTATTTTTTTTTTTAAAAAAAAATTTTTGGGTGTGGGGGGAGGGGGTGAGTGGGGTGGGGGTGGATGGATAGAGTGGTAGGATTGGGTGGTAATATTTTTATCATTTAAATATTAAAATCTAAAGTTTTATATAAAAAAATTGGGGTGGGGTGGTGTTGGGTGAGGGGAGCGGGTAGGGAATAAGGTTGGGTGATAATATTTTTATTATTCAAATATTAAAAGTCTAAAATTTTATAAATTTTTTTTTGGGGCGGGCGGGAGAGAGGGGTGGGGGGTGGAGGGGTTGGGTGGTAGAGTTTCCTCCCAAAAAATTATTTTTAATAAAATTTTAAATTTTAATATTTAATAATATAATTTTATTATTTTTATTTATTATATATAAATTCTATTAAAATAAATTTTGAATTATTGTTTTGAAATCCTTTCAAAAATTCATAGTTTATCCATATAGTGGAATTCAAATGAATTGATTTAAAATTTAAGAAATTTAAAATCCACTTATTTTTAAATTTATTAAATTTGAAATGACTCAATACAAACACAACCTAAGTAAATAGAGGATTATGATTGCGCTGCATTGTATGAATAAAATACATAAATTTTTACATTAAAAAGGAGAAAAAAAAAAACAATGTGTTAGCCACATAATAAAGAAAACTGAACAGCTTATTATTCGACATTAAAAAAAGAGAAAAGAAAACCTGATTTACCAATGTGTTAGCCACATAATAAAGAAAAGCTTATTATTTAGAATATGACTTAAAATGCGGCTGCAAAGGATAAATGATATATATAAAAAATAATTGCATAACATTTACAGTTTTAAAAAATTCTTTTTTTTGCCACATTTTTATAAAAAAAAAATCCAAATATACCCAAAATACAAAAAAATTTGTTCTTGATTTAATATTAACTTTCGAAAAAATCATTATTGAGTTAATTTATTAACTTGACTTGATACATATATTTTGATTCGATTGTGATTTGATCATATATAATGGAAAAAAAATATAATGGAGTCAAAATATATATCGAGTCAAGTAAAAAAGTTGACTCGATAATAACTTTTTCAAATATTATTAATGTGTCAATATCGAGTTATATATATATATATATATATATATATATATATATATATATATATATATATATATATATATATATAATTTTGGATATTTTAAATTTTTTTCTAAAACACATCGGAAAATAACTTTTTTAAACTGTAGGGCACTGTTCAATTTCTCCTTATATACAATATTCCCTCATCAAGTCAGAATTTCAGGAAAACTATTTTTTAATTAATATTTAGGAGTAGTTTCCTAGTTTTTTTTATGAGAGGACTGTGAGTACTCAAATACATGCATAGTAAATTCTACTTTCTCCACACTCCCACAAATACAGGCATGTATTTATTGTTATAGAATTTAATAAAAGTAAATTTTATTGTAATGATAAAAAAAAAGAAAAGAGATATTTTGGATAATTAAATAAAATAAAGTATAAGTATGATATAATTGATTTTAACTAAATTGTGTGTAAAAATAATGTGAGTGCATTTTTGTAATATTGTAATATTGTAAGGTCGCGTTTGATAGCCAATACGAAATAAGGGTGTATAAATTAGTATGTAATAATTATCTGGAGATATTTATATAATGTGAATATCATGAGACTGTTTGGTAGTGCATAGTGCATACTTTGAAGTGATATCAACAAGATTTATTGGTTTTTGGAAAGTGAATTGTAATGTGAATACAAATTACTGAAATATCCCTTGAGTGTGAATTGTACTGTGAATACAAATTACTGAAATATCCCTTGAGTGGATAAAATAAATATAGATGAAAATTTTAATTGAGACCTAGATGTGTTCCTAAAATTCTCTTTTCTCTCAATCTAATGCGCATTTCTCTCCCATCTATAGATTATTGAAGAGAAAATTTCGGTGGCGGCTTTTGAAGGTACGTTTTTACAATTATTCTATGAATCACATTCATTTCTATGAGCTTTGACCTGCCATATATGGTTCTACCCAAATCCGTTTCTGAATTTTAAGAGGTCGACATCTAGGTTTACGATTCAGTTTTCATGTTTTCTTATACTAATACTCCATCCTACACTTTTTAAACTCTTCAATATCCTGAATTTTCTCTATAAATTTTATGATACCTCTACAACATTTTACATTTGGGATTAGGTATGATTTTGTTTAATTTATTTTATTTAAAATTTTTATTATTTATTTCATGGTTGTCTAATCGGATAGGGTTATATGATAGAATGTTAACTTTGATTCTAACAACACTGAATATTATTTATTTATATGAAATATGTATACTTGGTAAATGAACATAATGTGAGCCTATGATTATTGCTTCGAATGATAAGGTGCAAATGGCAGAACATAAGTGAGGGTATGATCTTTGTTCCTTTGTAATATTTTAATAAATTCGACTTTTGAAATAATTTTGATTAAGTAAACTGCATGCGTGTCTTGTGATTAGTATTTTGAAGAATGAGTAATGCACGGTTGATCCATAAATGTGGTTGGATTTATGAATTCGTAGTTTCATTTGGCGACGGATACAATCAATTAAGAAGCATGTGTTTGGCATATGTAATGTAGGGCATGTCATGGAAAGTGGTTGCAGTAGTGTGCCTGGTAAGAACCATGGTGGTAGGAATAATGGAAAGCAACAGGTAGAGAAACAACGGAGGTCATGGACTGATCAAGAGGAAGAAGTGCTATTGAGACTATTGAAGGAACTCGTTGCTCTAGGATGGAAAAGCGAAAATGGTTTCAAGCCAGGTTACTTGAAAAAGTTAAGGCTGATATGATGAAGGCTATTCCGGGGTACACTTCGTGGCCTTCCACATATTAACTCGAAGATCACTATATGGAAAAAATTGTATTTTCCCTTAGCACCATGTTGGTTGATGGAACTGGGGTGGGTTTTAATCATGTTACTCATAAAATTACAGCTACAGATGACCAATGGGAGTGAGTTTTGAAGGTATGTTATCATTTCTTTATCTTGTTTTTATTATTTTTCAACTCACAGTGTGTACTCTGATTGCATTCTCATTTATATTCCCACATAATCTCAATGATTTAAAAAAAAATGCAAGCCTTTTTTTAACAGGAATATTTTTTCATAATTCTAAGTTGTTACGTAGGTTGATCCAAGTGCACACAACATGCATTATAAGTCTTGGTCGATGCTGGAGTCGTGGAAGGAAATATTTGGTAATGATCGTGCGAATGGTGTAGCAGCAGAGGATGTCATGGAAGCTGTGAACGAGTTAATAAGCGATAATGTTGGTGCTTGTCCAGAGCTACCATCTGAGTTTGCTGAACTTGGTTTCAATTTTGGTATAAATTGATTAGAGAAAACGTACTCTAACGTTGTGTAGAACAAGTTGACCAAGTTACAAAATTTTTATATCGAATCCTAGGGAGAAAGTGTATGTATCCATATTCGAAAGATGTTTACTCTAGAATGACTTATCAATAAAATGATGGGGCCGATTAACTACAATTAATAACTAGGAAAGCAATTAAAGATAGAGATATACAAATGATATAGACGATGGATGAAGGTAGAGCAATTTAAGAAGTATAAAAGGCAAAAAAACATCAAGGAAAAGGCATATAGACTCACACACACACATGCATTGATGATCATCATGTTATGATATTAAGGGCACTCACAAAGAGTGTCTCCAAACCTCACTATCCTATAGATACTTATGGATATTAATATACCTGTATAGAGATATTATCACGAAAAATTTTCTCTAGTAGGTAGGGACGTTTTCCTATGTTCCCTTTCAAAGTTCAAGTGAGTCTTGGCTTGGGTCCCCTAATTAATTCAAACACTTTCACAACTATCATCACTAATGTCCTATCATGAGATTCTAAGCATACGAAGGTTATGGCCAAACACCCCACATACTAATATAGTCACCTCATGTAATCAACGATTCAATTAAAACCCTAGGAATAATATTGGAATAGTCATCCTAACATCATGAATAGAGAATTTGACCACATAAATCTAACATAAGATGAGAATAAACATTCATGATAAAAAATATTCATAATAATCAATTTATCAAATATATGGTGTGCAATATCTACATAATCCCTAACCAATCTATTGCTAGCCTCACATGAGGACTAGCCACTACAAATCATTATAAAATCTTTACAATCCATAACATGCTCCAATTGAGTCAAAAAATGAAGAAAATAACAAATCAAATGTTGATTTGCTTCCCTTTCAAAGTAGACATTCTCTTCCTTCAACATGTTTCAATCTTCACTCCTTGTTGATCTTCCCTTCTTAGATTGGTGGACTGATGGAATAATGAATGGATTTGAGGATATCAATGTTCGATTATGTACTAAAAGCCATGCTTTTTGTATGAACAATGTTTTAGCAATATTTTGAAATGAGAATTAAAAGATCAAATGTTTGCATATTATAATTTGTTTATATGTTATTGCAAAAGTTTATTTACTTTATATTATAGACAATATGGTGTGTGTGGTGTCGCATGAAAGATCATATTATCAGTTCCTTATAAAGTATAAACAGATGCTCACAAGCGAGATAGATGAGAATAATCTATCGGGATGCATGTTGTAGTATGATTTGGTATTAATTTGTCTTGACTATAAAATTATACTAGTGCACTTTGTGTGTATTGAGAAGGACCGTGTGAGGTTGTTCAATTTATACTGATATATAAAAGAACTAGACCTCAGTTATTATGGATGTTCATACTCTTAATCCTTATAAAATAACATCGACACGTAATTCAGTAGTTATTTCTTTGATTTACCAATAGTGAGATTTAATTATTAAATCTAGGTGAGTTGGGAGATAGAGATGTCTGTATGGTTTACTGTTGATTGTAGAAGAAATCTGTGTCCTAATGAATTAGGTTGATGATGTCCCCTTGAGGAGCTTATATTATTATGTAAAACTGCAGGCGAATTTGTTCCAACATGATAATAAGGTTGAATGGTACTACTCTTGAATTATAGATTATTTAATTGAGTTGTCAGTAACTTATTTAATTAGTGGACATTGTATATCTTAAACACGAGGAGTTAAACGGGCTCATAATAAGAAGGAGCCCATAATGTAATTTGGGATTAGGGTGGCAGTGTAATAATAATTCTTTCGTGGATTGAATTATTAATATTTGGCTTAAGTATAAGTTAAGGGCTAAACTTAGATGCCTAAGCCGAGTGGGAGACACCCTAATTTTTCCTCCTAGTCCCTGTTGTAGCTTATAAATAAACAATCTCAGCAGTCTCAGAATCAGTAATTCACGCATACTTTCAATTTTACGTGAGAAATCAGATTTCTCATCAGAAAAGATTGAACGTGAGAATTAAGAGAGACTGCAAATTAAGATCGCCTGGAGGATCGTCGCCCACACGATGTCTAGACGAGGTATACGAATACAACAGAAGATCGAGAGGTCGTTTCTGTAGCTATTCGGACTTCTCATACGCAGTCCATGGTGAAAGGTAATAATTACTATTCATTTAACTGTGTTAGAATTGCATGAAATCCAAACGGATAACATAGACCATAAGATCCGATCACCATCAATCAAGTGGATTGGATGGATGGAATGGAGAATGGATGGATTGAGAGGAGTGTCTGAGAAATGTGGTGTGAATTAGTTATAGAAACTGTCCAGAATGATTCCTCCCTTGATTTTCACGCAAAAGATGTATTTATAGGCCTGGAACCTTTTACAATAACCGCTCATTTAATTTCCACTAAAAGGCCAAACTCGACTTGAGTAGTAGCAGCTCGACTCGAGTCGAGACACAATTTTTAGTGGATTTCAGCAACTTATGGAGCTCGACTCGAACAAGGGAGGCCCAGCAGGTATAATTTTGATGTGTACAGTCGACCATCGATGGCCGAGCTTGCATAGCTGGACTCGGGCTTTATGTACGAGCTCGACTCGAGCCTGGTCGAGTTCTTCCCATTCCTCCTGTTTTCGGCTGTTGACTTTGTTTTTACCTATTTTTCATACAATTAAACTCATTTTCACACATTTATCAATTCAAAGTATAAATCTCCATATTATCATAAAACACCACCAAAAGTCACACAAAACGGATAAAATATAAGAAAATACACATAAAAAGACACTAAAATCTAGGTGAAAATGACACCAATTATTTGCAGATGCAGCGGAAAGTCCAGTGCAAGATATGGAGGTTAAAAGTGATACTGTTAGAAGCACAGGGGGATCCAAATCTCGAGGAAAGAAATGGAAGGATGTAGAATGTAGTGATGATCGCTTGGTAGACATACTTACACAAATGCATCAATCCACTAAAGAGAAATTGGACAACCTTACATGCGTACTCGAGTATGAATCTATCATTGGACTAGAAAGAGAAAAAATTTTCAACATGTTAGATGATATAACTGATACGACGCTTGACGAGAAGCTTGATGCGTCACATCTACTAGCAAAAAATATTGAATATTTGGAGATGTTTCGCGGGCTTCCATCTCACACGCGAGTCCTATACGTGCATCTCCTGCTTGACAAGGAACTTTCTTAATATGGATTACGTGCACTAAGGTTTTGCATACATGCTCAAAGAAGTCTATTTTTGTTAGTGAAACTGTAATTTTGAATTTCACAGACGCATTTGCTATGTATGATGAATATTTACTACTCTAGAACTTTTTAGCATTTTGAATATTTGCTATTGTATAATTTATGCATTGATCGCTATTTTCTTTCACCCTCAAGTGTAAGGGATCAATTGTAGCGCGTGTGACCAAGTCAAATATCGAACCCACGGGATAGTGTCAGAGTGACTAATATGACTATTTCTATTTAACTTAATTTATGAAAATTAATTATTAAATAATAAAATAAATAAGATATGCTGGCGAGAAAACAATCAAGTATTTTAAGATAAGATAATGATAATGTTAAGGATAATCCAGCTTAACCATATGACAGATTATTCTAAACCTATATTAATTACCTGCAAATATTTATAAGTGGATCGCTAAGCTTAGTTAGACCATATTGATCGGGTAAGATCTAAGACTTATAATGAGATGCAAATCCGAGGATTGATAAAGAATTAACTCTCACTCCCTCTATAGGTATTTCATGCTAAATTTCATTAAAGGTTAGAGCACTAGACTTCCCTTTCTGGGTACTAAATTATTAACTCTTTTTGTCTCCTTACCAATTACCTAATAATGATGTTTTACCAAGTAATTAATATTCCAGATCGATTGTCTAACACTCTTAAGAATTATAGACCAATCCCCTAAGACTGCCACAGGAAACAACAATTATCATGCAGAAATAAAGAATCCTATCAACTATCAATCAGTGATATCGTCATGAATAATTAAAGGAAATCAAAACTCAAAACACAATAATATGATGTCTATAAAATATCCTCTTAATAAGGAAATAAATAATCTGTAGTATAAGAAATCCAAGTTTAGAGCAATCAAATCACATAGTCAAAATTGTCTTAACGCCCTAACATTACCAAAAAAGTACTTAGCTCATGGTGTTACAATAAACAACCATGTGTATGGAAAAAAGACATACCCATGAGTCTAAAAACTAGAAAGAATAAAGTAAAGAAAGAAAAAGTTATTTGTTTGGTTCTACTTCTTCAACTCCGTCCTCTCTAGAATTTCCGTCTCCGATCAAGTAGATGAATAATCTCTTGAATCCTCTCCAGATGGGTGGATGGCGGATGATGGGTAGAAGATGAAAGGAGGATATGGTGGATCAGGGTTAAAACTCCTAGGTGATGTGGTGGTGGTAGATTAGGCGGTTTCTCCACACCTTTATGTGGTGATGAGAATAGAGTATATATAGGTGTGAGAATGGAATAAAACAAGGAGTAGAAGGATATGAGATCTTGAAAAATAAGGGAAAATATAATTATAGAAGATACGGAAGGATGTGAGATTAAGAAATAACTTGGCCACCAAGAAAATAAGAAAAAGAGGGTAATTTTCGTGAATTTTTGGATTCTCGCCGGTAGCTGCGCGACCTCACGGTTTGGAGTATAACATCTTCATTTAAACTCCGATTTAAGTGATTCTTAAGCCCAAGCTACCATCTCTTTTGTGGCTTTCTAACCATGTATAACTTGACCAGTTTTGAATTCCACAAACATACAAAAAATTATGAAAATCAATTCTCTGTTTTCTTGCATGTTCCACAAATTCACCCTTCATTCAAAATTTGCATTTTTTATCCTTTTTCCTATCAAAATACAACAAAATACCTCTCAAGCACCTTTTAGTAAATAATCATTCGAAGTATTAAGATTTATATAAATAACATCAAATATACACTCAAAGAGGTATCAAATCGGACCCAAAAGTACATGAATTTTCACTCTCATCATGCATCTTATTGCATTATGAAGTAGTGTAGTTTATGCTTGGAAAAACAAAACCAATGTAATTAATGCAATTACCACTTTATTAAGATATTAATTTATAAAATATTTGAAGCACACATGGATTGTTAAGCAGCCTGCAATAAGAAACACACATCATACCTACAGTTTCGAAGACATACCTATAAGTGGGTTACGGATTACATGACACATTAATGCTGAACACAATACAAAATATATGGATGATGGTTTACCCATTCGCTATGCTTGTCCCTCATCCTTTCTAGGAGGGTTGACTTCTTTCATCGGACTAAAAGATGCACATGAGGAACTTGGTCCTTCATTATTCTTCTTACCCCTCTTGAAACATTCTATGTGTCTGTCAAATTGTTGACTATCAAAACTTCTACTGTGAATTACGGGTGACGAAATATCTTCTTCATCTGACACAATCACAACATTAACGGGAGATGCAACATGATTTGAGTTTGAAACATCACTAATGACAATAACATCATCTTCATTCACATGAGTAGTGCATTAGATCAACTTCTCAAATTCATTGATATGCAGTTCTCATTCATGGAAGTACGACGTGTAGAATGGATCTCGCTAGAATAAGATCAATTTATTCTTATATTATGTACAAAGCATTGGCTTTACATACAAAAGCCATATTGAGCATAATAAAATGTATTTGAGTATGTAATCATTACCGAAAGAATGTGCACCCAACTAACCACTCCTAAGTGGATTACATTGGCATTCTTATCCCACCAAGCATCCTTGATTTTGCATAACGCAGTAAAAGTGTTATACCTTTTACGAAAAAAGTTCAACCTTTCAAGGATGTCATTCCATTGTAGGTTAACATTAAATTGGTGGTTGATGTTATATTGTGCACTGAGAAGAGCATGGCAGCTTTCGTCTCTAGCATTCCAGATGCCTTCACGATAATATCCGATAAGAGAGTTCACAAAATAGGTATCCATCTCTTTATTCCACAGAGCATTGTTTAAAAAATGACATTGAGGAGGAATGTAAGGTACCGTCATCTATAGGGATGACAATTGAGTTAAGAATAAAGAAGGATATTTATAGAACCATAACATGATGGGTATTAGTTGCTAGTATATATAATATAACAACCTATACTACAAAACAGTAAATAAAACACTATTTAGCTTGTGAACCAAATAACATACAAAATATTTCACATGTGACACAATTGGAAAAACATAATTGTCTTTTCTTTTTCCTAGCAGCAAATATTCACGATAATATAAGAACAACATTAGTACATCATAAAATAATAGAAAAGTACATCTGTAAATGAGTAGAAAATGAACATCATTATTTACATTGTACGCCCTTGTTGAGAGTGAAAATCAACTTGTTTTAATGTTCAATTTAACACCTTTTCTATGGGAATTGTGGTCATATACTAGCACAAGTGTCTTATATTCAATATATGTGAGAAAAAGGTGCATTTAAGCTGTTTTATTGTGATTTAGGTGGAAAAAGGAATAAAAGTATAAAGTTGGAAAAAATGAGAAACTTGTGCAAGAATGCTGAAAAACTCACGTCCAAATTGTGTAATTTTTCTGTGTTTGTGTGGTAGTCCAAACTGAGCAATTGATACACCGTTGGAAAGCCACAGAAGATTGGATCGTTTTGGAACAAGAATCACTCAAGTCGGAGTTCGGATGTGGAAGTTATGCTCAAACGGTGAGACTTTGCAAGGCAGTTCGACCTCCCTAATCTGGTTCGACTATCGGTTCAAGTCGAACCACACACCTGAATGTTCCATGATGTGAATTTGATCGCCAAAATTCTATTCGACCCTGATTCGACCATGGTTCGACCGAGCCCACAAGTCAAACCAGCATACGGGACAACTCTAGATCTATATTTTTACACCCTAGTGAGTGTATGTGCATGTTTTGACGTGAAAAAGCTCGTTAAGGTCACTTGGAGAGTCCAAAAAGTATAAAAGGGCATCATTAGAAGGTTAAGGAGACCACAATCCTACACCACCCCACAAGGGGGATCACCCCCACACCATCATCCATATCCATCCCTTCCTCCATTCATCACTTTGAAGATCGTCTGTGGAATCAAAAAGGAGAACCAAGATGATTTGAAAAGACGGAAGAAAGAAAGAAGGGGATCGCTACACCAAGGGTTTTTCTAATTCTTTTCTATTATTTTCTGATTTTCCAGACTATGTGTAAGATCTATCCAACTCCCATGATTGTTCTTTGCAACATCATGGGCTAGAGCCTTTTTGGTAGTGCCAGGGTTTTGAAGGTTTTATGAGTTAATTGACTCTTTTGTTTGTCATCCGTACAACACTATTTGTGGATTTATTTTATGTATGATTGCACATTTTTAACTCATATTCACGATCGTTTTGTGCATCTTCAACTGTTATATAGAGTCTGAATATATATATTTAGTTGTTGATTGAGTGCATTCACCGGTGAATAGGATTTCATATTATGATTCTAAGTGAGGGGACTTCGAAACTTCATTAGAACTCTCATATATGAATACTTGTTAATTGAATTAAATTCGAGTTAATAAGTAGGATCATATCGGGTTAGAATACCAATCTTAGGGGGAAATAATTGATACTGATAGTACCTAGAAAGAGGGGTGAAATTATATCTCTTGCTCTGAGGTTACTCACACGTGTTACACGCATATTTACTTGTGTCTATAGAGTACATTTACATGGCTTAGTGATGCGTCCATAGTCCACAAGGTAGAGTCGGACAATGCATTTGAGAGGGAAATTAATGAGTGAAACCGGATTACCCTAGAGTTACATATTCTCCTACTTGATTCACTTTCATATTTTTCTAGAACTTAATTTATTTTATCTGTTATTTTAATTAATTATTTAGTAGTCTCAACTTTATTGTCTTTCGTCTTAATTAATTTAGTAATAATTAAATTGATAATACATCGTCCTTTGGTTTGATATTTGGATACCTGCTGAGCTGCAATTGATATTCTTAATACTTGGGGATTAATTTTGCGTGCAAAGAAAACGCTCATCAATCTTATACCAAGATCAAGACATCTTTCAACAAGCATTACACATACCAATACAAGTACTTAAATCTCAAGACAATTTCCCCAACACCACACCCAACAATACAAGCATTACACAAATAAAGACAGTTAAAATTATTCCCCACAACCACACCATATTGGGAGACGGAGCCTCTCGATCATCCACAAGATCATACACATTGGTCCATGACGTGTTAACATTATTGGTTTCCCATCAATGACCTCATCGTTCCACCTTTGATGAACCCGAGACTCGCTATCATTTTATTGATGATAACTTGATTGCAGAATATGAATCCCCGAATTGTACGAGCCACCCTAGGTTTGAGTCGCAAAAAATAATGGATTGCGTTCGACTGGATCATTTTGGAGGTATTCATCGCACCAAAGAAAGTGTCTTTTGTGACGTTTATATATTGGACATGTGTAGTATATCTTCCTAGGTGTTTAGCATTCGCTCCTTCACACCTTACAATCATACGACCATTTCCACAAGCACATGTAGGTACGAGACTGCCATCAACCACAGATTCCATTTTCGTATACACCTGGTAAAAAAGATCTAAACATACGAGAATAAAGCTGATGCATCATATCAATATTTAATCGCTAATAAGCATACAACAATGACATAATTGCAAAAAATACTTTACACAAGTGCTAGTCTGATATGTTTTTTTTAAGCCTTAATTCAAATACAGTTATTCCCTAACTAGTCAGGAATGCGTTAAATGAAAGCTACTTATGAAAGATCCAGGTATATTTTCCAAGTGATTTACAACTAAGAAATGTTGTGTGCATTGTACATGACCTGAGCTAACTCATCAAGGAAATGGTTCCAATAGGGTGAATTTTCAACGACATCTATAAACCCTTTTGGCACTTCCTTTTAATTTTCTAAGTTCATTGCATTCACATCCAACTACAACTCAATCGGGTCAACTGGCATCACAGAGGGTATGAAATTATGGAGTAAAACACTTGCCATTATTAAACTAACTTGGACCTTTATAGGATAATAGACTGCACAACAAAGAATTCCAAAACGTGCTTTAAAAATATAAAATGTAAGTTCAATGACATTACGTGCTCTACTATGTCCCATATTTAAATTCATTTCATCATAATTTATCGTTTGACTTGAAGACTGACCAAAAGTTTCGAGGTGGTATCTCATACCTCAATATGGCACAGAGAAACCTTTAGAGTTGACATAGCCCGTGTCACACAGATAATACTGACCTATAAACAATAAAAATTCAATTGCTCAAGGATTTCTGCATGTTTTTACAAGTATACACAAGAATGATAGAAGTTGGTAGTGTTGATAAAAAAACGTAAGAATCAGTACCTGCTGGAACTTTTAGTCCATAAGGTCTATGATGAGAGTGGAAATTCATGTACTTTCGGGTCCAATTTGATACCTTTTTTGAGTGTGTTAATTGCTATAATTTGTAAAAATCTTAATACTTTGAATGATTATTGACTAAAAGGTGCTTGAGAGGCATTTTGTTGTGTTTTGATAGGAAAAAGAATAAAAAATGCTGAGTTAGAATGAAGGGTGAGTTTGTAGAGGTTCGCTTTCCAAAATTTTTATATACGAGTGTGGAAGTCCAACATAGTCAAGTGATACATGGTTCGAACGCAATGGAAAAAAGGATCGTGTGGGCACAAGAATCATTTAAATCGGAGTTTCGATGAGAAGTCATGCCCAAAACTACGAGGTCACGCAATCTGCCAGCGAGAATCCGAAAGTACACGAAAATTAGCCTCTTTTTCTTATTTTCTTTGAAGCCATGTTATTTCCTAATCTCACACGCCTTTATATTTTTCATTATTATATTTTTCCTGATTTTTTCAAGATCCAATATTTCTTTTTCCTTATCTTATTCCATTCTCACACCTATATATACTCTATTCTCATCACCACATAAAGTGAGGAGAAATTGCCCAATCTACCGCTACGACATCACCTAGAGTTTTAAACCTAATCCACCATATTCGCCTTTCATCTTCTACCCATTATCCACCATCTACCATATGGAGAGCATTCAATAGAGTATTCCGCTACTTAATCGGAGACGAGAATTTTGTCGAGGACGGAGTTGAAGAAGGATAACTAAACAAATAAGGTATTCTTTCTTTACTTTATTCTTTAGACTCATGGGTAAGTCTTCTTCCATAGACATGGTTGTTGCTTGTAACACCATGGACTAAGTATTTTTTTTGTAGTGTTAGAGTTTTGATAGTTAATTCGTGTCTGATTTGATTGCCCTAGAATTGAATTTCTTATACTGCAGATTGTTTATTTATTTATTAAAGAAGATATTTTTTAGACTTCATATTATTGTGTTTTGAGTTTTGATTTATTTGATTATTCATGACGGTATCACTAATTGGATAGTTAAAAGGATTCTCTTTTTCTTCATGATAATTATTATTTTCTGTGGCAGTCTTAGGGGATTTGATGGTGATCGGATCTTATGGTCTACGTAATTCGTTCAGGTTCCATGCACATCTAATGCAGCGGAAAAAATAGAAAGAATTACCTATCACCGAAGATCGACTGAGAAATAAGAACAGCTATAGAAACGATCTCTTGATCTTCTGCTGTATTCCTATGCCATCTCTAGACGTCGTGTGGGCGACGATCCTTTAGGCGATCCCAATCCGCAGTCTCCATTGAATTTCTCACGTTCTTTCTTATATGATGAGAAATCTAATTTCTCATCTCAAAATTAATTTAGGCGTGAATATTATGATTGAGATTGCTGGGATGGCTTATTTATATGCTACAGAAAGGACCACGAGGAGAAATTAGGGTTGGGTCTCCCATTGGGCTTAGACATCCAAGTTTAGCCCAAAACTTATACTTAAGCCCAATAATAATTAATTCAGTCCACTAAAGAATTATTATTTCACTGCCACCCTAATCCCAAATTACGTTATGAGCTCCTTCTTATTATGAGCCCGTTAAACTCCCCGTATTTAGGATATACAATGCCCATTAATTAAATGAGTTACCGACAACTCAATTAATTAATCTCTTATCCAAGAGTAGTACCACTCAACCTTATTATCATGCCGAAATAAATCCACCAGTAGGGTTTACATGATAATCTTTATGAGCTCCTCAAGGGGACATCATCAGCTTAATTTATAAGGACACGAATTCCTTGTACAATCAACAACACACCATAGAGACAACACTATCTCCCAACTCACCGAGTATATTGATTTAATAAATAAATCTCACCCATTGATGAATCAAAGAAATAAATACTTAATTACGTATCAAAGTTATTGTATAGGGATTAAGAGCACGAACTTCTATAATAACAGAGGTCTTGTTCTTTTTTATAGTCAGTATAAATTGAACAACCTCAAGCGGTCCTAGTCAATACACACAAAGTGCACTAGTATAATTTTATAGTCAAGATAAACTATTATCAAATCACACTACAACTATCTCGATAGATTATCTCCGTCTATCTCAGTTGTGAGCATCTATTTATACTTTATAAGGAGCTGATAATATGATCTTCCGTAAGACGCCGCACACCATATTATCTACAATATAAAGTAAATGGACTATTGTATCGACATGCAATCATCTGATCAATGATTCTAATTTCAAATATTGTTATAGCATTGTTCTTACCGAAGCTAGGCTTTTCATATACAATCCAACATGATTGACATATAATTCCTAAGACAGCTGGATAATTAACCTAGAAAAGGAAAGTTGAAATAGCGCAAGTACATATAGAGGGAGTGAGAGTTAATTCCTAATCGATCGTAGGATTTGCAGCTCATTATAAGAGTTAGATCTTACCTGATCAAGGTGGTCTAACTAGGTTTAGCGATCGTCTTATAAATATCTGCAGGTAATTAATTTGGGTTTAGAATAATTTGCGACATGGTTAAACTTGATTGTCCTTAGTATTATCAGTCTCTTATCTTGGAATATTTGATTGTTTTCTTGGCATCGTATCTTATTTAATTTTATTATTTAATAATTAATTTTCATAAATTGGATTTGTCTAAATAAGAATAATCATAATTAGATTCATTTGTCACTCTAAAACTATCACGTGGGTTCGATAATTTAACTTGGTCACATACGCACTACAATTGATCTTTTATACTTGAGGGTGAAATTCAATTTTCCTAAAGAAAATAGTGAACAGTCTAATCAGTGCATTTCGAAGTACTCTAGAATCTACAACAAAACCCTCCCACCTAGGAAGAACGTAAATGAAATTTGCATTTAGGTCATACACAGCTAAGAAATTAGTGGTGTATTTTCCATTTCGATCTTTATATCTAGCTATATCCTTAGCTAGTATGATAACGGGAATATGCGCCATCTAATGCTCCTAGACATCCCTAATAGATAAACAATACAATGTATATTTATGGGAAAAAACAATATAAAAAAATATAAGTACATAAATAAATACATTGACCAACTTATGCCTATATTAATTGAAGTAGAGAATTTTAATACATTAAAACATTTCCACTTCGGATGGGTTGAATCTTCAAGTATAGGAGAGGGTTGAATCATCAAGATGAGAGAATGCAATTTTAATAATGCTCTTAGTACCAGGTAAATGTAATGGGATACCGTTTGGCCACTTCAATATAAATCAAATTTTACGACCATATTTTTCTTGTGATGAGCCCGAACGGATAACAACATAGCAACATGTTCTTCTACTTTTATGTATTTAGAGTCCGACAACCCACCTAACTCACTCAAGAACAATCAGAGTCAACCGAATGCATCTCGATCCATTCTCAACTGTTAGATACAAATTTAGTCACAAACCCTAACCAATCTATTCATGTGATCAATCTGATGTGCAATTCTCTCTAACATAGTATATGGCCTAGCTAAATTGGCACTTCAACGAAGTCGTCTGCGACGTTTCTTAACCATATCAACAATGACTTCGAGAATAACGAGTTGTTGATATAATAATATCTATAGGAACACCAGCATTAACATTTTTTTCTTAACACAATGCGCCGTTATATCATCTCTTGAAATAATTTTGTAAAATGTTATATGCATATAGGTGTTTACACATTAAGATAGTGCACACGTTAAGATAGTTTTGGGACACAAAGTTTTTCAACCATGTTGACTAATAGGTCACCCATTATGTATGAACATATAAATAAATGATATCCTAAAACCAATACTTGTGAGGTGGAACCATGTTTGCCCTTTTATTTATGCACAGAACCGTCTAATTATAACATAAGCACGTTTCTCACTGATCTATTTTGGGCCGGTCATTTTTTGTTTTCACTAACCTTTCTTTATTTTTCAGTTGTTATAAGCATTACAACACTAGCATTTGTGATGTCAATTAGTGTGTTTAAAAATAACATTAAATTAAAATAATTATTAGTTGATTTATTACATTTATACATTACATGTCACTGTGCTTCTTACTAGAGAAAAATCTAATAAGTAATGGGAAATATTTGATTACTACTTCAGCCGCATTCTATCAATAATGCAAAAAAAAAAAAGAGAAGAAATTGGCTTGAATCCACAATTAAAACATGACATTGTTGGCTACCTAATGCAGGAAAAAATGGATTAAAAAGTGTAGATGCAACCACATGAATAGAGTCAAACATAGCATCATGACAACAAAAAATTACAGTCTCAAACACATATACTTTTTTACGCAATTATCCTCATTTTCTTTCATGTCACATACAAGAATGGAATTGAAGCAGAAATCAATTAAACATGGATTCAGAGAAGGGAGATCTTACAGTTTATGAAACAACTGGATGCAGATGTTGCATTCGCTATCCAAAGTCTCAACAAAGAAATCAATCCGATAGTAGGAGGATGGAAGAGGCAAAATACATATATTACTCAAAATAGGAATGTTGTCCATGGATTTCTCTACATGATGAAGCAGCAACGAAGATTGACATTTTTTTGGAAGAGAGTGGGAAAGATGAAACTGGGGTTTCCCAATTGGTTTTGGTGTCTAATTTCTTCAATTCGAGGAGAACTTTGTAATTTCGTATAGCAATCTGGATTAACTGTACAACCCAACTTATTAATACCACAAAATAAATCATATAACTCGTGTGAAGAGAAATAATATTTATGAGCGGGCTTGTGCAATTGTATTGGGTCCCCAACTAGTAATTTATTTACTACCAAACATCATAAATAGTGGTCTTTGTTATGCTATGTGGGCATAATAACTGTAACCAAACGCGGCCTAAGGTTATTGATAATATGTATTATTTTCATTTTTAGGGTGTGCAAGTATTTTTAGGACGGACCAAAATATAAAGTATGCAAGTATTCTTGGGACGGAGGGAGTATTTTTTAAAAATTATACTTTAATACAAAAAAAATTATTCTTTAAACATATGAATTATTATTTTTCTGAATAAAATATATTATTTCTTGGTGCTCAGTACAAATACTCTCACCGTCCCCTTCAAAGAGTTTTTTTTATTTCAGGTGTCTCATTCAAAAAGTCTCATTTCCTTTTTTACAAACATGAGACCCATCCAAACCCACTAATACAATTAAAATGTGGGGCCCACACTCTCACTAATACTACTACACACTACATATTAAATAATAATACTCCTTAATCCACGTGCAAAAGGCAAAAAAAACTTTTTGGATAGGATGGAGGGAATATAAAAAATCACAACATATTAGAATTTGAAGAATAATATTTTATATTTAGAAGAATAACGATAAATTAAGATGTAAGAATTTGAAAAGTAATACTCCCTCTGTCCCGTTGAAACGTGGGTGTTTTCTTTTTGCACGTAGATTAAGGGATATAATATGTTAATGTGTAGTGAGGTGAGAGAAATAATATTTTAATGTAAAGTATCTTGGTGTATTAGTGTGATGTGTGGGCCCATGGAAAGAGAAATAATTAATTTGTGTTGGACCTTTTTACAAAAAAGGAAAATTCAAACTTTGTATTGGACGGACCAAAATGGAAAAACGCATACGTTTCAGTGAGACGGAGGGAGTAATTGATAAGTAATAGTTCATCTCTCAATAGAGAGTAATAAACCCAGTTGATACAAGTGTGTGCTTTTAAAAAAAAAGAATCTAACTGGATCGACTTCTTCTCTTTCTTGAAAGCTTGACCTCATATCTTTCTTGTGGTTAATGGCTACATGCTCTAACGAGGTACTCCAACGTTCTTTTTTTATCCGCTTTGAGATTTTCTTTTAGGAATCTTAAGAATATTTTTCTGAATAGAATAAATTTCAGCATCTTTTATTTTTTCTAAACGATTAATTTTTAAGGTGATGTTTTTCTTGATGGTTACTTTTGCAACTAGAACTTGGGTTGAACAGAAGATAGTTGTAATAGAGGAGCTGTTGAGCATTTTCCCACACACTAATTTATCCCCAAGTTTCAAGGATATCACTCAAGCTCCCAAGTTTAAATATAGATTATGGTGATCAGATCTTATGATCTACGTAATAAGTTAGGATTTCATACATATCTAACGCAGCGGAATTACATAAAGTATTACTTTTCACCGAAGACAGGCGGAGAAGTCTGAACAGCTCAGAATCGACCTCTTGATCTTCTGTTATATTTCTAAGTGTCATCTAGACATCGTGTGTGAGACGATCCTCTAGGGGATCCCAATCCGCAGTCTCCCTCAAAATTTCTCACTTTCTCTCTTATCTGTTGAGAAATAAAATTTCTCACCTTAAAATTCAATTTAGGCGTGAATTCATGTTCTGAAACTGTTGGGATGGCTTATTTATAGGCTACAATAGGGCCAAGAGAAGAAATTAAGGTAGGGCCTCCCATTGGACTTAAGCATCCATGTTTTGCCTAAAACTTATACTTAAGTCCAATAATAATAATTCTGTCCACTAAAGAATTATTATTACACTGCCACCCTAATCCCAAATTACGTTATGGGCTCCTTCTTACTATGAGCCCATTTAACTCCTCGTGTTTAAGATACAATGCCCATTAATTAAATGAGTTGCTGACAACTCAATTAATTTATCTCTTTTCCAAGAGTAGTACTACTCAACCTTATTAGCATCCATAATAACTGAGGTCTAGTTCTCTTATATAGTCATTATATATCGAACAACCTCACGCGGTCCTATTCAATACACTCAAAGTGCACTATTATAATTTTATAGTCAAGATAAGCTAATACCAAATCACACTACAACCATCCTGATAGATTGTCCCCGTCTATTTTGATTGTGAGCATCTGTTTATACTTTATAAGGAGGTGATAATATGATCTTCTGTGTGACGTCACACACCATATTATCTAAAGTATAAGTAAACGGACCATTACGACATGCAATCATTTGATCAATGATTCTCATTTCAAATAATATTATAATATTGTTCATAATAAATCTAGGCTTTTAGTATACAATCCAATAATATAACCCTCAAGATAGTTAATTATGTACTTCTAAATTACTAAATTAATTAAGACAGGTAACCAATTTCCAAATGTTTTGAATTAATTATCGAAAATACTGAAAATATTAAATAAACTGTTAAATAAAATCACAGAAGAACGATTTAAGCTATTCAAGAGAAAATTAACAGTTTTTAAGGCAATCCAGTATAGACTAATCAATTTAAATCCCTACACTTCCAGTTGTTCATTCATGTAGACTTTATGAAAACACACCAAATAATCTTGTTTTCCCACCGGATATGATTCAAATCAAAGCTAACCGTATTATCTGATTTTAATCCTCAGGTGCTTGAATACATCCTAGATACTAACAAAGCAAACTCAAAACATCCGGATTGTAAGTTTGACTAACAAGAGTTCTCTAAAAGTACTACAAAGCTCTATTTAATATCCTGTTGAAAGTTTAATGGCATTATTCCACTAAACAGTTCAAGCATCTGACTAACGTGTTTATGAAGGAACTACCTTAATTCCTAACAGATAGACAATTCAATTCACGAACGCACACAAGCTAACATAATAAATCAAGCATTATAGCAGATGTCATGAATTTACTATGAAGACGTTACGAAGCATGATTTCAGAGTCTCAAGACAAATCAAATAAACCAAAATAATAATCCACATGAATTCACAAATTCAATCCAGTTCATCAAATCAACTACTTCTATCCTTCAAACCTTAAAACTGTAAACGAAATTAGCTCAAGGGGTTACAAGAAACTCCCATGGATATCTAAGTCATACCAGAAGTACTCTTGACAAACAAAAAATTAGAAAGGAATAGAAAAACCTTAGTGTCGGCATTGCTTCGCTTTCCTTCTCCATTTCTCCGATTGTCTGATCTTCCTCTTGAACAACACTTGAATCTCCTTCGGTGTGGTGATGAGTGATATTTTCACCTAAATTTTAGTATATTTTAATGTGTATTTTCGTATTATTTTATCCATATATGTGTACTATTTGGTTGTGTTTTGTGTTTTTAGGAAAATGCGTGAGAATGAGCTTAAATGTATGATTTACATGTAAAAAGAGATTCTAGACGCAAAAAGAAAGACGTAGGAAAAAGCGGATCTCAATTCGGAGTTGAAACGAGGGAGAACGGGCCAAACAAAATGAAGAAAAACAGGGGCCGCACGAACACGACCAGTGTTCCGTACACGGCCAACATCTACACGGCCAGTGTACCAAACACGGCCCTGTAAGCTTTGATCGTGTTCTGCATACGAAACACCTACACGGCCACCCCTATGGCCGAGTACCGCACACGGACGGGCGTGTTCAGTACACGGCCAGGATACCGTACACTGCCCGTAGGTGCAAAAAATTAGAAAAAAATCAGAATCCATCTAGAAGCTTCCCAAGGGGTATAAATACCCAATACTTCAATATTTCATCAGATTTTCGTGGGTTTGGCCTGTACACACACATTTTCTTCCATTTTATACCATCATCTTCATTCTTTCTTCATCCATCCATCTACACTTGATCCCCTTCATCAAATCCACCATCCAAGTAATCAAGGAAGCAAGGGAGAGTGAGATCACAAGAAGAAAAAGAAGATCTCCATTGAAGACCTTCAAATGGGGAATCTAATTCTAATTTTGTGGTTTTCTTTATAGTTGATCATGGTTTGTAAGGATTTTAATGTCTATGTTGAATTTCTTGTGACTATGAGAGGCTAATCTCCCCTGTGAGATTAGCTTCATGGTTGGTGTTGGATAATTTAGTTTTTATGCAAATTGATTTTAATCTTGAATTGATTTGTTTTATTTCTATAATTAATTGTTGATTGTTTGATGTATATGATGATTTGCGTGATTAATTATCATGGACATGTGATTAGATTGAGAAATCAATTATGTGTTTAGGATAGTTCATTGATTCATTTCATCATACACTTCATGTGCATTAATTTAGAATGAGATAGAGATATCCTTTTAGATTTAGAACCCTTTGATAAAACATTTGATTAGCTTAATCGAGAGGTTAGTTGATTAAATGAGGAGACACAAATCATTAGTAAATTCATAGTACCTTAAAAGGGAATATTGTCTATGATTTAGTACCTAATTAGAGAACTCATAGAGTAATTAGTACTTAGTGGGAGGTGTTTGCTATGGTCTCGATCCTATGTGCGTTTAGAAGCCTTATTGAGGGCCTACATCCTATCCATCTCGAGAGAGAGCTTAGGTGGTATTAGTGATCGCTCCTATGCCTTGTCCATGAGAGATTAGAACAAATTGCATAATTACTTTATTATCTATGTCATGATTGTTGTTAATCTCATCCTTGCATCATTTGGAACCCATTCATTTATCTTTTCATTCCTTTATTCCTTCATTTCTTGCATTGCATTTCTTTGCATGCTTATCTATCCTCCTTTTCGATCGTCCTTATAAAATCACAATAAACTTGAGATCGCTTAAACTCTAGTACCTTCCTCCATGTGGTTCGATAAATTCTTTAATTGGTCATCCCAACTATATACGACCAATCAAATGACGCCGTTGCCGAGGAGGTAACGGTCGCTAGAAGTCTGACGAAGGATTGTTTAGAGTGGTCTTAATAAGGACTTTTTTTTTATTTTTGCATCTTATATTTGCTTTAAAAATTTTTGTTCAAAATTTTCTTTTTCTTGTAGGTGTATACCTTGAGAAGGAAGAAGAAGGAGAACAAGCCCAAAAATATGAGCTACATAGATATTCTTCGAGATATGGTGAATAAAAGTGCTCATCCCACAATGAACACACATGGAAATTTTCAAGGACATCAAATGCCAAATTTTGAGCCAAACTTGCAACCTGATTTCGGAATACAAGTACCTAATATGCAATTCCAACAAAAAGGTTATGAAGATTTTGGAGTTCCTCATCAAATGCATCATCAAGTATACCCTCAAGGTGTGGAAGATGTTTTTCAAGGAAATTTTTCTAGAAATCAAGAAGGAAATCAACCACAACTATGGGGAAATTTTCAAGACTCCAACACCTCTTATTCCACCAAACGTGACTACCAAGAGAAGCTTCGAGATGAGTTAATTGAAAAAATTATGGAGCCCATGGAGAAGGAGAGGAAGTATAATGAAGCGTGGATGGATCTAATGGGAAATTGGTGTGAAATGGTGACAAGTGCAATCGTAGCATTCGGTGCTAGATTGGATTCCATTGAGCATCAAGTAAATGAAGTTGTGTCCACCGAGGAAAGACTTCAAGAAGTGAACAACAAGCCTTCTACCTCCGGAACGAATCTATGCATGGCCATTAAAGATCGGAAAGAGGATAGTTTGGGGATTGATGAGGTTACGAAGGAGAAGAGAGAAAGAGTTCCTAAGTGGGTGAAAGCCAAAGAATTGAAAGAAGAGTTGAAGGGGTAATTCGATAGATTTGTCGAATCTCTTGAAGAGATGGTAGAGAAAGTCAAGATTCAAAATCAAGAAGAGATTCATGCCCGTATGAAAGAAAAGAAGCCTCCGGAAACTAAGATCATGGATTCTACTCCCCACAAGCCAAAACCTTCTCATTCTATTGAAATCTCAAATTCTCTTAAGAACTTTTATGATTTTATTGATAAAAATTTGTTTGGCGATTGTAAGAAAAAGGTTACGAGAGGTAACCAACACTTGTCGATGCCCGAATTTTTATCGGGGGATGTGGTTGAAGTTCAAAATGCATATAAAATCCCATGGAAAAAGTGAAACAAGTGAAAAGGGTCATTTTTTGTGAAGAACGCCTTCGGAGAACAATTGCTTGAACTATTTAACAAGAAGGAAAATGCTCTTGTGGTTGAGCGTGAGGGCACAAGGCACTACTTCAAGAAAAAAACCTATGATAGTGCCTAAGGACTACTCAAGACCACTATGAGCTGAAGACTATCGTCCAGCTTGAAGACGTTAAACTTATCGTTCGATGGGAGGCAACCCATCATTATCTTTATTGCTTTATTTCTTGTTTTCAATAAGGATTGTGGATTTGATTATGTTTTATTATTTTTGGCATGTAGGTTGATTGTGCTCGCGAGGAAGATGCGCGTTGAAGATACGAAGGGTGCTTGATTTGAAGTGTGTAAGTACATCACACCACTTTTTGCAAACTTAACTCGAAACTCTTGTTTCAATTTAAGTTTGGGGGGATATGGCGTGGTGTGAATTACTTTGCTTGAAGGCATATACTTTTCGTGTTTTTGAGCTAATAATTTTTCTCATGAGTATTGGTTTGATTTTGGTATGATTGGTGGTGTTGAAGTGCATGATGATCCATATTTTTAATGAAATTGTTGAGCTAATGGTTTTGTTGAGCATGTATGAAGGGTATTGGAAGCATGAATTAAGCTCGAAGCCAAAAACTTCTACTACCAAATGCCTATTGAGGGAATTCGCTCTACACCCTACCACTTTTATATGTTTAGCATAAATTGTTATGGAGTTGAATTGTTGGATTAGCATGTTACTTCATGTGTTATGTTTTTGGGAGGTTTATTTTCGTAAGCTAAGATTTTCTTTTCAATTAAAGATGGGGATAATTGTGAGCTTACATTGTTATGAATGATTTGAATATGTGCTTCATTTTCTAATGATGGTGATTGTTGTTTTTGCATGTTATGTGTTTTTGTGTTGTTTCTTGTTTGGTGAGTCTTTTCTTATGTGTTTTGTGTGTATTTTTACTCTTGTTTAGGGATTGTTTTGGTGGTTTATTTTTGGGAAGTTATGAGTCATTTTTGAATGTGAGTGATGACATGTTGTGGTAGTAAGTAATAACAAGTTATGATTAAGAAACTCTACACATTCGAATTGTGACATGTTTTACTTAACTTGTTCAATTTTGAGATGAATTTGGTGTAATTAGTTTCTTAAGGTCCGAGCACAAGCTTGTGAGAATTTGAGCCTCAACAGTGCATACATGGTATTTTTCTTCATGAGTGGATCGATTGAGTGTTGATAAGCTAGAACTTGCTCAAGGACTATAGGAACGAGCCCGATTAGTGGAGATTAGTGACATGATCTAAGACCATCTTTGTTATTTAATAGTCATTGCCATATATTTCCCCACCATGAACATCATCCCTAGTCAACCACTTTGATCATATAAGCCTATTTCTTGTGAATTTAGCACATTACAAGCCTTGATGTCCCACTTGAGCTTTATATATTGACCCTTTGTGTGAGTAATCAAGGAGATGGTATCTAGGAAAAAACAATGAGATGTTTTGCAAGAAAAGAAAGGAAATGGTAAACAAGAAAGAAAAAAAATGAAAAGAGCACAATAAAGAATGGATATACAACCTCAAAAACAAGAAAATGAGCAAAACAACAATAATATGCTCAAGTACTTAAAAATCCAAGAAAGGAAGCATGAATCATAAGAAGCTCAAGAAATCCAAGGAAAACTGATGAGTAGTGCTTGTGATTACCAAAGTTGAGAAAGAAAGAAAGAAAGTGAATAAGTTGAGGAAATTGGTCATCTCTTCGATTACTTACACTTGATTAGTCACTATTACCCATATTCTTCATACTCTACCAAAGAGCCTATCATTACATCCTAATGAAAGACATTTTTGATCACTAATGAAAACTATGGTGGTTTGTGAATGTAGTCCACGAGCAAGCTTATAGCGAGTCGAGCCAATCGATTGATGAATGTTGTTCTACCACTTTAAAGAGTGTTGAGTGACATTTAGAACCTATGTGAGGCTGGGACTAAAAGGGACTATATTACACTATTATTCTCTTGTGATTGAACTTGTTAATATTTTTTGCATGTTATGATTTTAATGTTGTAGGTTGACTTAGCATAAATTGTGATTCTTATAGCTATTGATGTGTTATTGCTTGTGTTCATTTAGTCTTTTCTTAGGTGAAAATCACTCCTCTTGGTTTATCATTTTCGTTGTTCGGGGACGAACAACACTTTAAGTTTGGGAGTGTGATGAGTGATATTTTCACCTAGATTTTATTATCTTTTTATGTGTATTTTCGTATTATTTAATCCGTATTTACATACTATTTGGTTGTGTTTTGTGTTTTTAGGGAAATGTGTGAGAATGAGCTTAAATATATGATTTACAGGTAAAAAAAGATTCTAGACGCAAAAAGAAAGACGTAGGAAAAAGCGAATCTCAATTCGCAATTGAAACGAAGGAGAACGGGACAAAACAAAATGAAAAAAAGGGGCCGCACGAACACGGCCAGTGTTCCGTACATGGCCAGTGTACCGAACATGGCCCTGTAAGCTTTGGCCGTGTTCCGTCATCTGAAACACCTACACGGCCACCCCTGTGACCGAGTACCGCACACGGCCGGACGTGTTCAGTACACGGCCAGGATACCGTGTGTAGGTGAAAAAAATCAGAAAAAAATAGAATCCTTCTAGAAGCTTCCCAAGGGGTATAAATACCCAATACTCCAATATTTCATCAGATTTTCGTGGGTTTGGCCTGTACACACACATTTTCTTCCATTTTACACCATCATCTTCATCCATCCATCTACACTTGATCCCCTCCATCAAATTCACCATCCAAGTGATGAAGGAAGCAAGGGAGAGTGAGATCACAAGAAGAAGAAGATCTCCATTGAAGACCTTCAAAGGGGGAATCTAATTCTAATTTTGTGATTTTCTTTATAGTTGATCATAGTTTGTAAGGATTCTAATGTCTATGTTGAATTTCTTGTGACTATGAGAGGCTAATCTCCTTTGTGAGATTAGCTCCATGATTGGTGTTGGATAATTTAATTTTTATGCAAATTGATTTTAATCTTGAATGGACTTTGTGTTAGTTCTATCATTAATTGTTGATTGCTTGATGTATATGACTATTTGTGTGATTAATTGTCATGGGCATATGATTAGATTGAGAAATCAATTATGTGTTTAGGATAGTTCATTGAATCATTTCATCATATACTTCATGTGCATTAATTTAGAATGACATAGAGATTCCTTCTAGATTTAGAACCCTTTGATAGAACATTTGATTAGCTTAATCGAGAGGTTAGTTGATTAAATGAGGAGACACAAACCATTAGTAAATTCATATTACCTTAAAAGGAAATATTGTCTATGATTTAATACCTAATTAGGGAACTCATAGAGTAATTAGTACATAGTGGGAGGTTTTTGATATGGTCTCGATCATATGTGCGTTTAGGAGCCTTATTGAGGGCCTCATCCTATCCATCTCGAGAGAGAGCTTAGGTGGTATTAGTGATCGTTCATATGCCTTGTCCATGAGAGATTAGAACTAATTCCATAATTACTTTATTATATATGCCATGATTGTTGTTAATCTCATCTTTACATCATTTGGAACCCATTCATTTATCTTTTCATTCCTTAATTCCTTCATTACTTGCATTGCATTTCTTTGCATGCTTATCTATCCTCATTTTCGATCGTCCTTCTAAAATCACGATAAATTTGAGATCGCTTAAAATCTAGTACCTTCCTCCCTGTGGTTCGATAAATTCTTTAATTGGTCATCCCAACTATATACGACCAATCATGTGGATGGATGATGGGTTGGATATAGATAAAGTGAAAGATTAATGAGGAAAGGTGTAGAATGCATGAGGAGCGATCCTTGTGATGTGAGGAATTAGGGATCTCTTTTTTTCCTCTCCTTTCAAGCCCTTTTATAGATATAGGCCTCCAAAAATGCTTTTTTTTTTCTAAGATTTCGTCTCACACACACCTCCACATAGTAGGGGGTGTAAAAAATACATATTTTTGGCCCAAAAAGACCCTAGCTCGGCGGCTCGCTGCCCATCTCGACCCGAGTTGCTCCAAAGCTGGCTGCACGATCTCACCGTTTCGCGTACAACTTTCATATCCAAACTTACGCCAAAACGATTCTTTCTTCCTTGGATTTCCAAACATATATCACATAATCAATTTGGACTTCTACACAAACATAGAAAATTACGCAATGTGGACGTGTGCTTTTTAGTATTCCTTCACACTTTCACTCCCCCAACTTTGAACTTTTGATCATTTTCCCACCTAAAATACAATAAAATACTTCAAATGCACATTTTTCTCAAATATATAGTTATGTAAGAGACTTATGCGAATATATGATAATAATTCTCACAGAAAGGAGTTAAATCGGATACTAAAACATGCTGATTTTCACTCTCAACAAGAGTTATGAGAGAGAACGTCGACGGGTTGAGAAGAGAAAATTGGGTCAAAGAAAATTACAGAAATGAACAGGAGTCCCCTTCCTCTAGCGCCAAATATTAGTTGATATTTATCGAAATTAGTGGGGTATGTAATTAAAATAATAAAATAAATGAACTAAACAAACATATGTAATTTTTTCAACACTTGAGCTCAAAGCTTTGTATTCATTAAGATTCCATGAAGAAAAGTATACAACTATTTATATGGTCTCTAATTAGAGTTTATTTGGGTCTCTCTCACAGCCCAATGGGCTTTTCATGAGAGAAAGACAGTGTCTCATTGTTTTCCATTCTTAAGGCTTCATTTGGTCATCACATCACACCTGCGCTCCGTTGTTCTCTAAGGAATTGGACTTAGCTTAACCGCTTTGTTTGACTCTCAATAAATGTAATAAACGGTAAGTCTTGTGATACCGTTTTACGTAAATTATTATATATTTTTTAAATTAGTTATAATTTTTTCTATAAAATAATTTATTTATACTATAAATTATTCATGAAATAGCATTATCACTTTTTATTAATTCAATATTACTTTTGGTTATCACACAATTTTTCTTACATTGGCTTCAAATTCCTTTCTTTGATATTCTCCATATGTCCTTAAATTTCTTTTCCGTCGGTATTGGAGATGCTATATGATATTAATGATGTTTTATTCATGTGTAAAAACACTATAACAAATTCCACTTTAAGTGTTGTACATTATTTTTTTTCTTTTTCCTTTTAAATAGGTGGCATTCAAACTCAAACTTCAAAAATAATTCTAATAATATATTTTCTTTTGGGCGTCTCATCCTAATAGTTACATTTACTTTTTTAGTATATATGAGACACACAAATTAATTACTTCTCTATCAATGAGCTCATACATCACACTAATACACTTACCCACTTAACATTAAAATATCATTTCTTTCACTTCAATACACATTAAAATACTATATTCATTAATCTCAGTACAAAAGGAGATAAATAATAAAGATGTTAAGGGAATGACAAAGCCAAAAAATAGCCAAACAGAGGGCCTAAAAAAGTATGCCATAGAAATTATTTCTTCTTTGTAATCCTGCTCAATCTTGTTTACTTGCAATGTCCCAAATATCTGGAGGTTCATTCTGAGCTTGTTTTGTTGTATCAGAACGGGTTACCAGTTTAGAGCCCGTTATGTAAGTAACGCCTTTTTTTCTTGATTTTCCTCCTTTTAAGTTCATGCTACTACTTTCAAGTGTAGGAAAATTCGCATCCTGAGGATTAGCGGGCTGCAAATGAGTTGTTTTTTGTTCCATATTAAGCTCTCGTGTAACCCTTGTAAAAGCATTTATAGCTACTTGTAGAAAATCCGGAGAGGCCGCCAAATCAGCCCGTAGAGCGGGCTGTATCACAGATTCAGTACACGCCTCAATCGTGATAGGGAGATCGGTCACAATTCCCTTCCCCTTAGCTTCAGCAGCCATGTGAGTAGAGGAACTACAATGATCCCCTTGATCCACGGTATCCGGAGGTGAAGTCTCAACATGATTATGAGCAGTTTGGGACAACGAAGCTGTAAGGACAACAGTATTCGGCTGAACCTGATCCAAATTATCCTCCGCAACGTGCTCTAAAGCCTCAAAACTGTTTAAAAGAGCCAAACCGCGCGTGTGAAGAAGCCTCCATTGGAGCAGCGCATACCTGGTTCTTACTAAATGTGAACTGATGATCAAGGCTATGTGTCTGAGCAGCAGTAGTCTGAAGGGGAGCTTGTGGAACCCCACTGGTCGAAGCATGAACCTCCCTCTGCAGCAACAGGTTCCATTTGAGCAAACGGCAATCCAATGCAACATGACCCAAGGAAGAGCAAGACTCACAAAAATCAGGAATATGTTCATACCCAATAGAAATTGACAAGGAGTGGGAGGACAAAGCTATAGAGAGTTATTTAGGAAGTGAATCCTGTACATCCAAATCAACTAGAACACGGGCAAAATGACCCATAGAACCATTTAGTGCATGTTCATCAACTCGGATCGGTGAGCCGATTGCAGAAGCAATGGATAGAATGATGCGTTCAGTCCACAGTTCGAATCGGGAGTTCGAAAATTCTAACCCAAACAAGCAAACATAACTATTAGGATGACACCGGAGTATTAAATAGTCATCTTATAAGTTCAAACTCGTAAATAAATATTTTATTTAATACTAAATCAAATTACTCTAAAATAATAATAATAAGGGGAGAGTACATAAACTCTTCTCGGTTATAAGACTATTTCATGTAACAAGCTTGCTTTAGATGCAATTGAAAAGCATTCTATATAACATGAACAGGATCTCTCCCACTGTCTTTCTTTGATCTTTCCTATATCCAGGGGTGCTCTTAGTTAGATATCTTTACTAGTAGTATAATAACATTTCTATCGTGTGCTGTAAAAATAAATAAATAAATATTATTACTGGAGCAATAACTTTGACATTATCTTAAAGTGAGATTATTTTATATTTTTTAATTAGATATTTATTTTTATTTATATTATAAATTATTCATAAAATAATTTATTACACTATTATTTATTTTCATCATTTGGGTAACATTTTTTTATTAAAATATTATCACTTCTTATCAATTTTACGAAACTTATTTTATGAGATGATTTCATACAAATATTTGTCTTATTACTGTCGGATAGGAAAAATAAATGAATCAAGACGACTTCTTCTGTGCACCCACATTCAAAATTATATGCTAATGAAAAAATATATATACACTATAAATAAAAATTTAAACACTTTGTTAGCGATTTTTTAGCGAAATTTATGTTAATTTTTAATAGAAAATTAAATATATAAAAATTATACATTATTAACACAACAAATATATACCGTTAAATAAAAATATCAATAAATATGGGTGTACTTCAAGATATCAACTAAAATAAAAATGCTATAATTATAAGTTAATTCGAAGATTTACTAAAACAATGCATTTTTTTTTTAATTTCTTCTTTAAATGTATGTTCTCTTAATTTTGTCAGGTGATTCTCATTTTAGAGCAAGAAGTCGACAATATTTTTTTATCTTTTTTGCGTTGTATTTATCGAACACTGAATCTTAATACTATGCCATTCGGAGTTTTTCGCAATTTACTGTTCTGACAAAAACAAAATTACAATATTCATTATAGATAAATTCTTCTAGGATCATGATGTAAAATGATACTCAACTTAGTCATATTTTAATAAGAGATGCTATTGCAAAATTGGTGCAACTATTGGGAAATATTAATCTTTAAAATATTGAGTGTGCAACTGGTATATGGTCTTTATCTTTATATTTATTGGTGATTCACGCACATCTCACAAATAACTCGTTTCATAAGAGAGTGTCTCGATACTCTTTATACTATCAAGGGTTAATCTTTAAAGTAACATAAGGTACAACTTATCTTGTCTAATTCCAATTTTAATCCTTTTTAAATTTGAATACTCATCAATTCTAATTTTTTTTTAACTAACTTTGATAATTTCTTCACTGAAAAATAAAAAAGATGCTAAAATATTGTCAGAAAAATTTAAGTTTTAATTTTAGTTCTTTAACTATTTATTTTATAAATTTTAGTAGTTTTTGTATTAAAATTTTATTTTACATTCCTTAAAATATATTGAAATATTTTAAATACATTATTAATTCTAATAATTATTTTATATTTTAAAATATTTAAAATATTATTTAAAAACTTAAATTTTTTTAAAAATAAAATAAATTACATTTTTTTAAAATTATAAAATTTATTTAAAACATCTATGTTTATTTTATTATTAGATATCAAGAATTTTGAAATATTTATGAAATACTTTTACAATTAAAAAAATTAAATGTAGTAAATATTATAAATTTAAAAAAATTAAGATAGCAGGGCAGCTATCAACTTTTCACGGCGAACAGAGATGTAAACAAACGAAGCAATTCATGAATTATTCAGGTTTCGACACGGCGAACAAAGATGTAAACAAACGAAGTAATTCATGAATTATTCAGGCTTCGATTGATAAAATATTTATTTGAATTTGTTTGTTAATCTAAATGAGTTGAGCCAAACCTAAATATCAAGCATGAAAAAATTATTAAGCCGAACTCGTGCTTATGAGTATTTAATTTGAAAGCTCACGAACCAAATTATAAACAGGTTCATTAAAAGATTTGCATGCATTAAGGTTTAAAATCATATTTAGACAAACTTGAATTTAAGCTTGGACTTAACTTATTAAACTTTTATTGAGTCAAACTCGAACTATTCTCAAACTCGTTATTTTTCAAAGGAACAGAGCTCAAATGAAAAGAGGATATTTAAATTGAGTGAAGCTCTTGTGCCCCCGGAGTGTTAGGATTTGTCAACAATAAAAGAAGGGGATTTTTACTTTGTTTTTTTTATCTCACATCGAAAAGAAGAACAAAGGGGGTGGGATTTCTGGTAATAAATAAGGAGGCACTTGGACTTGATGTCAAGTGCACCAATCAAGTACACTTTAATCTTTGTGTTTGATTATAGTTAAATTTCTTTCTTGGATTCTCGGTTGTGAGAATGAGGAGAAAGGTGAGCATTAGTCAAAGATTTGTACGAGTGTAGGGATTAGGGTCGGGAGAGAGAGAGAAATTCTGTGTGATTGTAAAAATTTTTCGCATAGTGGTATTTTCTCGGTCCGTGGTTTTTCTCCGGTTTTGGAGTTTTCCACGTAAATTCTTGTGTTGTGCTTTTTATGTTCTTCTTTATTTGTCCCTTAGGAATGAATGTTGATCTGTCTATCCCAACAATTGGCCAACACGGAGACACCGTGCCCCTTTGCAATTTAAACCCCTAACAATATATAGGTTTAAATAAAATTTGAAGAATTAAATCCCTAGCAACATATAAGTTTAAATAAAATTTGAAGAAGAAGGGTTGTCTTCCCATAAAGTACGACGTGTCCGGGGTGTAGGAGCTTTTCCTATTTAAATTCGAATCCTGCTAGAGCTAAGGTATCGAACCGTTAGATCATGCGGACAAGACAAATAAATTAAAATAAAGTGGCTTCATCATTTATTTCCTAATAAACTATATGCATTAAATCTATCTTGTTCTAAGAAGTGCTGTCATTAAAAAACAATAATCATAGCATGCATAATATAAGTTAATGTTTGAGGCAAAATCTTGCGTGGATCTGCCATACGTATCTAGATCCATACGTCACGTCCGATTTTATCAGAATATTATATCCTTGTAAATTAAATGTTACTATCTTTTTTAGTATAAAAAAATTTACTCTTAATTATTTTCAAAAATAAAATAAAATAATTTACTTAGCCAAACATTAATATTCTTATATTATATTCAACCAATTTTTTTAATATAAAAATTATATCCTTATATATTAAAATAAACACTGTTAAGAATAATATATACATATAACATCCTTAACACTTTATGCATTAATGCACAAGATTAAACCAACCTAATATTTAATTAACATAATAGAAACCTATACGTATTAATTAATAATAATAACGGTGAATGAAGTCGCTCTAATTTTTCTCAAATAATGGCTGAAAATTAATTATATATTTTAATTCCATAACTTAGATGATGCTCCATTATCTATGTACCAACTAAGCAAATTGGAGTATATAATATTCACAAACAAAGCATATCTTTAACCCTATAAATATTCAACAAAATCAAAGATCAGATCAAGAAATTCAGACAAGAGCATTAACTGATTTCTTCAAATACAGATGATGAAGAAGGGGTGGGTGGCAGTGAGAGTGGGATTAGCAAATAATCATGGAGATCAAAGTGGTGCAGGATTTCAAAGATTTTGTATACCCATTTATCACCTGTATAATCCCCTTTTTCAAAAGCTTCTTGATCAAGCTTCAGAAATCTATGGCTTTCAATCAAAAGGTCCATTGATTCTTCCATGCTCCGTTGAGGATTTTCTTCATCTCCGGTGGGAGATAGAAAACGCATATTGTTGATGTACGCATATGCGGATTGAAAAAATGCATTTTTGGTCCCGTATAAAACGTAATAAAATAAAAATGAATCTCTTAATTTCAAGTTGGTCTCATATGTTGCATTTTTTTTTTCAAAACCAATCGTAAAAGGAAAAAAAATTGCAACTTCTAGAAAAAAAAAAATCTAACAAGTGGGACAAAAAAAGCAACACTTGGGACCAAATTGAAATTATTTGATTTTTTTTAATGAACACCATTACACCTTGGATCAAAATTGCATTTTTCTCGAACTTTAATCTTTATAATTATTCTTGGAGGTGCATGATTTTGGATATTCTATGTATTTGATTCATTGCATGTTTTGGTTCCTTTATCAAATAATAATAAAACAAAATAATTGTCTTTTATATTACATCTTCTCTTGATCCATCATTAAAGATGTTCTTGTTATATGAGAGGTTTAATAAAATTAATGAAAGTTTACATTGTTGAATTTATTTGTTATTCCATGTTTTTGCGATATTGATAAATTTTTTTAACATGAAGATTAAGAAGTATAATAATTTAATGTTTAGTGAGTTGAATATATAATATTTTAAGGGAGACAATCCCAAATAAGCAATTTTAAATGTTGGAAATCATTGACAATTGTCAAATAATTTGTATAACATCCATACCCAATTGTCCATTTTTGGACCAAAATACATCAACCATGTTGGAATGTTATGTCGGGGTTTCGACACCGATTCTGACATCCGATGAAATACCCCCACCTTATCAGAATGCTATGTCGGAGTTCCGATACCGAATCCGACAGCATCGATTGTCGGATTCGGTGTCGGAACTCCGACATAGTATTTCGACATGGTGGGGGTATTTTGGTCTAAAAATGGACAATTGGACATGGATATTATATAAATTATTTGATGGGTGACAATGATTTTTGTCTTTTCATTTTGGATATTTTATACAATTGCCACATATTTTAATGTGTAATGAGTAGTTGTATCGGTGGTTTATTTGACGTGTGTAGACCCATATTAATAAATTAATTATTTTATGTGGGTCTTATATATTTAAAAAGGAAATATGTCTATTTTGGGGGGGAATGAATCAATATATTTGGGAGGTGGGAGGGGGGTATTATTTTTTTCTAAGATGAATTTGAAAGATTTTGAACTTAACGGCTAGATTAGTATTACTGAATGGAACAACAGGAGAATGAAATGAATTCATAAATGGAATAGTAATGGGAATGAAATGAGTAAAATTTATTTTTATCATGAAATTTATTTTTATCATGATTTGTATCACTCAATAATAACTTAAGTAATAGAATTTGTATTCTTTAATTAATTTCAATCTCATTAATAGTATTTTTATAATATTACATTTAACATTTAATTTATATAAAATTTTAAATTAATTAAAATTTTAATGAAGATTTTATATATTTTAATAATTATAGAAAAATATTAAATTAAAAATAAAATAAAATATTTAATATTTTTAAAGTATAAATAAAATTTAAAATACAAATAAAAATATTTATATATACTAAAAAATATTAAACTATGTATAAAAATTTATATTTATATTTATATTTATATTACATGTATATATTCAATTTAATTAATAATATTAATTTTTATATATAATTTACTAATTTTTATTTTGAATAAATATTAAAATAATTATATAAAATTTATATTTAAAAGTTTTTAGAATTTTATTTAATTATATATATTTTTTACCGAGTATATAAAAATATTTAATTTTTATTTAGATTTTAAATGATTTAATATTTTATTTTTTATTAAATAATTTAAATCAAATATTTTTAATAAATATTACTTCATCTTAAGTAGAAAATTAGTAACATATTTATTATTTTCATAATTTTATAAATAGTTGTATAAATTAAATGAATATTATTTATAATTATAATTGTATATATACACTAGTGAGGTGCCCGCGTGCGACGCAGGTTATCATGTTTATTATATATTTATTGTTTTGAAATTTATATTTTTAAATAAAAAATTTATAGATCTGGAACAATTAAAATATAATTTTTTATTTGATCAAAAAAAATTCCCTAAAATATATAAATTCAATAGAGTGAAAAATATGCATTCTCTATTTATTTTATATTAATATATTGCAAGTTATTCTTCACGTGTCATTTATCTATTTAAGTCTAGTTTTCATCCATGGTATTTCTAAAATTTATTATTTCATTCTATACATATAATGAAATAAAATTTTTAATAATTGATATATTCCATTCAAAACTACCCATATTAATTTTAAAAAAATGAATCTACATGTATACAAACTCTTATTAAAAAATTAATAGTATATTTAAAAAAGTGAAATGATATCCAATTAATTATTTAAACCAAAATTTGAAAAATCACCCTATACACCACATTAAGGGTCTTATTTGTTAATTTTCATTCATCGTCAAGATAAAGTATCTTCAATCCTCTCTTGCTTTTCACTCTGAAACTACTACGAACAAATGTCTAAGTTTGAAAACATGTCTCGTCAATAATACACAACACATGATAGAGATTGTCCTTAACTTCTATTAATAGTCATTACATAGAAACCTTAATAGGAAATTGTTTTCTTTGGAATTTTAATGGAATAAATTTATTAGACAAACTGAATATCATTCTAAATATGAAGTCTAAATCTCCAACATTTTTTTCCGACAACATTTTAGCTCTCAATAACATGATTTTTCACTCTTGTATGCATTAAAACAATGTAAATTGTTATGATCATAATTATAATTATAAAATATCATAATCTTCACCTTCAAGTTCAATAGCAATCCTCTTTATTGGATTGTCTTTGACATCAACATTTATCATCTATTCAATTAGGTGACAATTCCTATTATATCTAAATACTATATTTAAAAAAATGTTGGGTATTTTTAAATAATTTATTCAATAGATATAATATATTTAATTTTTTATTAAATAAATATATATGTACATATAATAAAAATAGTAAATTATTCAATAAAAATCATGTTTAGATATATAATAAAAATAGTGACAATTCCTATCAAATCTAAACACCGTTTATTTTTTTTATTTTATATAATACATTACAATCATGAATTACCGCTCAATTTGAAAATAGATAAATTCTTTATAAATGAATTCAAATTTATTAAACAATATCTTAACAATAAGTAAATAAAAGGAACAAAAATGATTTGTGGAACAAAAAATAATTTATGTTTACATTATATTTAAGAAAAGTATGATTAACCTTTTTTTTATGCGGTTTGTTTGGCTATTTTTTTATTGAATTCTTGTCATTGCTTTCACATATTTATTATTCTTTTTGTTTAACTCTATTTTTCTTTTCCCTTTTAATGAAATGACAACTATTAGCCAAATTAAAAGAAATCATAAATATTAAAAATAATAAACTCGCCACTTTACACTTTGAAAAATCTAAATTAAAAAATGTTGTTTGCTTCAATATATAAGAAGATTAGACTAATATTAACTTTTTTATATGCCCTTATATTATTATTTTCTTTAATTAAAATTTCAGCCCAATCCACTTTAAAATTATTCAATCAAACCCACTTTAAAATTATCATTTAAAAGTATACATAAATAAAGAATTTAAAGTAAATGTGCTCAATGAGTTTCGAATTTGCAACCTCTTCAAAATTGTCTAATCAATCATACTAAGTCACCTCACAAATTTGTAAAAGTCATAAATAATAAATGAGCAAAGGGTCATGTATATCTTATTTCATGGGTTCAAATTAGCCCCTAAATTTTTGTTTTATTTATCCAAACCCTTTACATTAAGAAATGAGATCAATTGAGCCTTTAATTTTTTAAAGGCTACAATGACACACTTCTGTTAAGAAATCAATAACGGTGTTAAGAAATGAAACAAGGGTCTTAAAATTGCAGACTCTCTCCCCCGCATTTCTACCTAATCGATCCAACCAATCAAATATAACAAAAGTTTGATTACGAATGTCTATCAATCGAGTGCAATGACAAGCATTATTTTTATCAGTTGATGGAGTAAGCTCTGACAGCAAGGTAGTAGAGATGATGATGAGAGGGTTGATCAGCTTTGAGCAGAACTACCAACGTCCATGGTTTCCTGCTTCCATATAAAACGAGCACTCTCCCATCCGTAAAATGTCAAGAAAGATCGACCGGTACTTACAGTTCCCATTCTCTCTAGACATGGCACCTTATCTTTCATCATCTATTCTCAGAAGTAGGTACGGGAACATGTACAGAATCTTCCTCTCCGACATTTCAGCTTCTTCACAATTGGAGCTGTTCGCTGTGATTACCCACTTGGGTAAGCTCGACGTGGGTGTCTGAGATTAGGCGATGAATGGTACACGTGTGATGATGCATGATCACTCGAGTGAAGGATGATGTGGTTAGGAGTGCACAAGGATACATGATGTTCTTCTACTTGCAGAAAATGTTGTAAAATCGAGCAAGTTGAAGTACAACCTGATGACACTACCAGATGGTGATGTTCATGAAAATTTGTTTGACTTATAGGACTATTATTGAGAACGTTTTGTGTTATCTATTTGGCTTCTTTATGGAAGCTTTAAATTGTCTGCTGAGAGAACTGATTTCTTTCCAGAAAAGAAGTCTACTTTCTAATTCGTGACATTAAAATATGAGTGTTTACGTCATTTGTGAGAGAAGTTATAGAATTTACACTTCTAATTACTTCTGTAAGCTTTAATCTGTTGGAGAGTTCGTGTTTGGCGACGGAGAAGAAGAGGCTTTCCTCCATGGCTGCGTTCACTATGTGAAGAAGATAGCTTTTACCTTGCTTCACCCTCATCCTGAGCATGATTGCTTCCGCGCCGATGTGTAGCTAAGAAACTACCGACTCGAAAGCCATTAATTTAGAGAGACGGGAAAAGAAACTTAGAGAGAGAAGCAATACATTTTTTTGTGATGAAAGAATGAAGAATAATGTTGATATGTGAGAGAGGGGTAAGGAATTTTAGAAAAAGTAGTGCAATTTTTTAGGCTGGTGACGGCTTGGAGGAAAGAAGGAAGATCTTTAATGAAAGGGGTTCCAAACATTATTTTACAAAGTTTAAGGGCTTAATTGCTCTAATTCATCAATGTAAAGGGTTTGGATGAACAAAACAAAAGTTTAGGGACTAATTTGATCCCATGTAATAAGATAAAGGGTCTACATGACCCTTTGCCCAATAATAAACTCATCATAATTTGACACCTCACATTTCAAAATTCAAATAAGGGAGTGCACATTCATTTGGAATGAGGATTTCAATTAATAAAAATATATCAATCGCAGGAATATGAATAAAATTAAAAATGACAATTTCATTCTCACCTCATTCCATCATACCAATCGTGAAGTGTAATATTTTAAAGTCATAAGATCAAAAGTTACTTGCTTTTAAATAATGCATACATACATTTGTAGGAGTTTGAGCAGTGATCTCCTATGACACGTGCTCCTGTTTTATTACTTGGACATCAATAAGATGTAGGGTTAATTCACATTAGCCTTAAATTTTGGGCCGAGTTTGTATTAGGTAGAGCTAGTTTGGACATATTTTAGTCGTGCCAGCTTAAATTTGATAGGATTGGGTCCAATTCAAATTATATTTATACCAATAATCAAGTAATTTGTGCTATAAATTTTTGCAATTCGACCAACTTTCTTTTGTACCAATTGAGTCTTTATACTTTTTTTTTAATTTAATGTGCAGACCTTACGAGGGATTAGTACGACATGATAATTGCAGGTTAGTATTTAGTTTTATTGGATTCGTGTCGTTATCATGTCAATCCGAGAAAGACATGAAAATTTCGTGCCGAATTCGTGTCAACCTCTTAAATACGATTAAATTAATAGATGACTCATTAACTAGTTGACAACTCATTAACCTGTTAACAAATCAATATAAATACATGGTAAATATATATAATAAAAATACTCATTTATAATTTTAAAATATATTTCTTTAAAAAATATTATTTATTTATTTATTTTTATTTTCTTATCGTGTTGTTATCTTGTTAATCTAATATTTTTGTGTTGGTGACATGTCAGAACGAATCCTTATCATGTCGTGTGTGTCGATCCAAAACCCGACCTAATAGCACAAATTGCCACCCCTAAACAGTACATCTCACTAATAAAATAGTAGTGGAATTTACTAATGGAATTCAGATCGTTGATAATTACCAACGAATTACTTACAAAAATTTTATTTTTCTTATAGCAACGGAATGTTAATGGATTTATTATATTTTTACCAAAGCAATTACATTTTCTATTTACCAATAAATTACCAAGGAAATCATTATATAAACTGCCAACATAATTATATATGAGTAATGTATTACGAAAAGAATTATTTATCAATGGAATTGAACTTCCGTTGGTAAAATTTTATCAACCATCACTTTATTAAAGAAAACTTATCTATAGATTTCGTGTTAAATCAATTTATCATTGATAAATCAATTTACCAATGAAATTAAAATTTTTACCAACAAAATATTCGTAAAAAATTTACTCCCTCCGTCCCGGGCAAAGGATTATTTTGATTATTGCATGTGGATTAAGAAATATTATTATTTAATATGTAGTGGATAGTTGTATTAGTGAGAGTGTAGACCCCATATTTTAATTGTATTAGTAGGTGTGTGTGGGTCTCATGTGTGTAAAAAAGAAAAATAATTCTTTCGGTGGGACGCCAAAAATGACAAAAAGAAACTCTTTAGGTGGAATGGAGAGAGTAATTTTTTTTCAAGTGTCTGACCTCTCAATTTATTCAGTCTCCTTAACAATTGAGCCTTTTATTTTTCACTAACACTCTTATAAACCCGATTATATAGCTTAGTATGTAAATTCGGGTCTTTTCTTACTCTAAATCTATTGTATCCTTCCCGATCCTATATATCTTATGTATTGTTAGGAGTTTAAATTAAAGGGGGATTACAGGGCTTACATAAACTCAATTCACAGGAGACTAACTTTTTATTTTTAATACCACCGCCTCAACAATAGCAGAAAATAATAATAATAATAATAATAATAATAATAATAAATAATAATAATATAAATAAATGAATAATATATACAAATGGGTAGAAAATAAAAATAGGGAAAAAGGATGGGGATGGGATCATTAAATGAGTTGATGTATATGCTGGCGCACTAAAATCTAGTCAAAATGTAGTTCATGTAATGATAAATGAAAACCTGGTAAGATAGCAACCTCTCTTCTTAATATTTATGAACAGTATTTGTGCGCGATGTATGGGATAAATTTTTTTTTTAATGAAATAATTTGTTAATATAATTATTAAAATATAAAACTAATTTAAATTTATAAGAATTTATAAAACTTCTATTTGAATATATTAAAAATAAAAATACATGTTATAATGAATTTTAATTTAAATATCATAAAAATGATGTATGTACCTCATTAAGAATTTTGTTTTATTATATAATCCTGATTTCTAATCTATATTTTTAAGAAATATTATCGAAACATCAATATTAAATTTGAGCTAATGATTCAAAAGTTCTGAGCCTCTTATTATTACTCCCTCATTCTTATAATAAACTCGTACTTTTCATTTTCACCAAAAAAAGAAGAAGAAAATATTACATCAATCCCCACCTCTTAAAGTACATCTTAATTACAAATTTATCACTCATACCTAACACACATCACATATTTTATAATTTATTTATCACCTAAAAATACTACATTATCTTTCAAAAGTCAATAAAATTAGTAAAAGAACATAAAAATACTATATTACCTTTCAAAAATCAATAAAATTGGTAAAAGAACTTTTCTTACACTCCGGGTCTACAATTACGGTGAAGTTTATTATGGTAGGAGGGAGTATATATTATAAAAAAATCAACATAATTGAGTTGTTAATTTGTGTCGGAATTTATCCTAAACTTACAAATACTATAAGAACTTAAATACTCTCTCTATTTATATGGGACGGATAATACAATATAGTCACAATTCGTACCTACTATTTTATGTGTAATAAATAATGTGTTAGAATGACTTTCTCTTCAAAGTATCCAATTTTTTATGATCAAATTTGATAATCAAATAAATATTTCTAATTTTATCAACGGTCTCTTTAATTGGATTTTTTAAAAAAAAAAATCTATAGTACCTTCATAATAATTATTTTCTTTCCGTCTACAATCCCCCCAACTTCAAATTTAATTAGAAAAGTCCACAAATTCTAATTAAATCCATGTCTATTGAACAATCCTATAATAAACATATTATTCATCAGTTATAGAATATGATAATCTTTCAAAAAATATGATAAATTGACTATCACAAAAATATCATTCTTCCAATAAACAAATTGATCAAAGTGATTATAATTAAGTCTTCTCTTAAAATAAAGATTTTAACCAAAAAATGAATCTCCAAATGTACTACGAACTTCACATATGATGTCATTTAAACTTTGACCAAATGTGTAAAAAAATAATGTCAATCATATCCCGACTTTATACCACATGTAGAAATCTGATGTAGAACCCTACACTCTCCATGAAGCAATAAAGATGCATTAAATTAAATATTGGGATCCCGTAGATTTTTAGTAAAGGAAGATCTCTCTAAATAACTTCTAATTAATGTAAGTTAGCAAAATTGGTATTTAAATTCATTAATAAATAATATAAAAAAACTAAAAATGGGTAAGTAAAGGAAATTTTAGTAATTAAAAATTAAAAATTTGTATTAACAATAATTAATTAAATTAAAATTAAATTAAAATATTAAATTGCAAAATATAATAATAAATTTTTTACCTATCTAATAAATCAATTTTATAAAAAAAATATAATAGAATATTAAATAAGAAAATGTCATCAAAATTATAATTATTAAAAACTTACTATAGCAATATTATATTTTATTTATAAACTAAATTTTTATTCGATAATTTCACTTTACAAAGATATTAACTAAATTTAAATAAAATTATATAGAAATTAATCAATTAAAATATATTCTACAATAAGAGAAACTAATAACCCATTAAATTAAAATAATCAACAACATTAATTTTGTAAAAATAATTACAACATAAATAGAGTAATTGACACATGTATCAATCTTATTTATCTCTCCAGGTTTAATTTAGGATTTGTATTTCTAATTTTGTAATTATGCTAGAATGTATTCAAATTGATTAGACCAATGCCGAAAATTTTAAATTGTGAAAAAATGTGATTGAGCAATGGTTATAATTGATCATCCAGAAATATAAATAAATAAATGTAACGTATATGGATAAAAATGTGTTATTTCAATAGGAAAGAAAATTAGTAAAAATAGAATTACAATATAAAATTAATCTGACCAATAATCTCTCCAAATTTATTACATCAATAAAATTGTATTTCAATAATTAAACCTTTAGTTTTCTACATTTTTAAAAATTATTTAAAAATTGTGAATTAATATAAAAAATTTAAACTTATTAATATGTACTGTTTAAAACCAATTTATTATTTACTCAAAAATTTTAGATAGAAATTTATTATTTTGAAATAAAAAAAATTATATAAAATATGAAATAATCATAATATCTAAAGTTGTAATATAGAAAAATAGAGGTGATAATTTATACTATAATATAAATTTAGTATAAAGAACATGAAATGATCAAAATATAACATAGTATAATTAGAAATTTGATGAGAAAAATATTTAAAATTGTATTATTCATGATTACGTTTGATCCATAATCAAACATAAGTGGTTCCAAAATTTTCCAATAAAGCTATTTTTTTAATTATTGGAATAATTATATTATTATTATTATTAATAAATTCAACAAATATTGCTATTAAATTATGCTCGTATAATAAATCAGGTTGCATTAATAAGAATGATTGTGTAGTATTGGAAGTTTGGAATCAATTTAATATAATTTTAAATATATAATTTCTTGTATTAAGAAGAGTTCAAAAAAATAATAGGGAATAGTACTGTAAAAATTAAATTAAAAAAATTAAAATAAATAGCGTAAGGTAATTAATTTCATAAATTTATGATAAATGTTATAAAATTTGCACTAATAAAAAAACTGTCCAACTACATTTTATACTATAACACTAAATGAGGGATTCAATATCAAGGTAAACATAACAGGTTGAAATATCATTGAAAATATAAATTATTTATTTCTAATCTTTACACCCACGATCCACATGTTATGAGATCTTAATCGGAATGACTTCAATACAAATTCGAAACTGCACAATTTGTATTAAAAATTATATATATGCGAGTAATATGATAAAAATGGAGAATAATTAAAGGTAAATATGAAAAGTGAAACTTATAAAAAAATTGTAAAAAAATATTCATTGTGATGTGTGAGTAAGAATTGTATTTCCAAAAGAAAAATAAATAAAATATGATTAGATGAGAACACCCATGATCAAGAACATTTTTAATAAAATAATACGATTTTAACTATTTGAATGATGTAAACATGTATGAAGTACGAAATGCATAACCCTAAATGTACCCAATATATAAATTCTCATGAATTTATATAAAAAGAAGAACGAATATATATATATATATATATATATATATATATATATATATATATATATATATATATATATATATATATATATATATATATATATATATATATATAATCAATATATGCACACATATAGAAACATGAAAAAAGAAACTAATAAAAACAAAGTATAAAACAAACAAAAATAATTTGAATATAGTACAAAAATTGGTGTTATCTTGAATTTATATAGACACATTGCAATAAATATGAATTGGTTGACATCTTTAATGAAGATCATATATCCTTAAATAAGCATAGAAAATTACGTCATAATGGAGTAAAATCAGCCTACACATTGATTAAATTTTAAATTCAATAATTAATAATTTAAGAAAAAATAATACTGTTCTTTTTAAATGTAATCCTATTTAAATTGAAATTATTTTAAATATCAATACATGTTAATGACGAAAAAATAGAAGGTGTAGCTTTTGGTTGATTAAGATTAGTCATGGATTGATTAATCATTAATATTTTTTTATTAAGAAAATAAATATAAAAATTAAAATTATCTTGAAGCTTGTATAAAGAATACTTTTTTTTAATGTAATATAATTTAAATTGAAATTATTTTAAATATCAATGCATGTTAATGAAGAAAAAAAAGAAGGTGCTTGTCATAATTTTTTTTGAGTAAAATAATAAAACGTATATTAAAATTCAATAAATAAAAAAATACATATTGTAAATTTTATATACATTATATTTAAATTAAAAAGAGTATAAATAACTTAGAAAATTTAAATAATGTAGGTATATATAAATTATATATAATTACTAAAAAAAATTTGATGACACTTCATAATCTCAATCACAATTATAAAAAATTATAAAATTAAAGTCAACATATTAATGGAATTAACTAACATAAATAACTAAATAAAATAAAATAATCTAAAAATTACATGTCATCACCAAACAATCATATCTATGCCACATCATCTAAAATAACTTCTCAAATAGATGTCTTTATTTAACAAAAAATAATTAAGAGAAAACTAAAATTATTTTATGCAAGGAAGTTTGTATAAAGAATATATAATTTTTTTAAAATAATGTTATCTAATGTAAATTGAAATTATTTTAAATGTCACTGCATATATTAATGAAGAAAAAAATGAAAAAAGGTGTTTGTCATATTTTATTTTTTTAGTAAAGTAATGAAACATATATTAAAATTTAATAAATTAAAAGAATACATACGGTAAATAATATATACATTAGATCTAATTTTATAAGGTAATAAATAACATAGAAAATTAAAATAATGTAGGTATATATAAATTATATATGACTAATTATATTGTGCACCCGGGTGCATCCTAAGATAGGGTGTACCCACTTTTAAAAACGTATATAAATATAAAAAAAACATATACAATTATGAACAAAAATGTATACAATTTAATTGTTAGTTTTTTAATGATAAAATGAGTATAAAAAAATATACAATTTTTAAAAAAAACATGTATACACTATTGAATAAAAATTTATACACATGTGGATGCTAGTTTTTTTAATGAAAAACTTAGTGTGAAAAAGTATATAATTATTAAAAAACACGTATACAAAATAGAATAAAAAGTTATACATATATGAGTGCACCTTTGCACTCGGGTACACTTAATATCAACTCATTATATATAATTCCTAAAAAGATTTTGATTAGAGCTCATAGTCTCAATCACAATTAATGAAAATTGTAAAACAAAATCAACACATTAATGGAATAATTAAAATAAATAAATAAAATTAAAATAATTGAAAATTTACATGTAATCACCAAATAATTCTAGTTATGCCACATCAACTAAAAAAATTCTTAAATAGATGTATTTAAATAAATATACATTGAGTTAGAACCATTTGAAAGGAAATTAAAATTAACGTAGAGTAAAATATGCAAACCCTTAATGTAAATAATATATAAATTTTCATATAAATAAAAAAGACGAAAGAAAATAGAGGGAAAAAAAGAATCAAGAAAATAAAAATAAAAATAAATAAGTATATTATATAAAATATTAGAAATGAACAAATATAAAATAAACAACTTTTGTAAAATAAAATTGTAATATAATATGGAATTGAATAAATTTGAATTAAAAAATAATGAATAACTTAGAAAATTAAAACAATATAGTTATATACAAATTAAAAAAAATTCATAAAAAGAAAATAACACCTCATCATCTCAATCACAATTAAGGAAAAAATTAAAACAAAAGTCAACATATTAATTGAATTAATTAAAATAAAAAATTAAATAAAATCAAATTAACCTATAAATTACATGTCATCACCAAAAAATTCTAGCTATGCCACATCATCATAAAAAACTATCAATTAGATGTATTAAGATAAGATTTTAAATGGTATTTAAATATAAAAATTGTTAAGTAATCATAAATATCAAATACACATAAACTTGACACTTCACATATTTTAATTCAATTTCAAAAAAAATATTTTACTTATTAAACATAATAAGAGAAGAGTTATAACATAATAAATCTCTGATAGGTAGCCATCTCACATTTTATAAAATAACATAAATGTTCAATAAACCTAAGTTTGCCATCTCACACTTTATTATAAATAATAAGAGAAGAGTTACAAAATAATAAATCTCCTAACCAATGATAGGTAGCCGTCTCACATTTTATAAAATAATATAAATGTTCAATAAACCTACCACACACTATGAAAATTAAATTTGGAAAGTTATTTTATTTTAATATATAAGAAGATATCTGCATGTATGCGTTGTAGTATGTACCTTCTTACAACTTTAACAACACCTACTAATGTTACCTCTAAATCCTATTTCATTATTAACTTTAAAATTAAACTGATTTGTGTGAGGTCATGTCCTAAAATGATTTCTGTTAGACGAATAAAAATAGATAATTTTTATAATAAAAGTAATGCTCAGTTAATGCAAAGTGATAAAATTGTTGTGAACTATCTCATGTACAATTTATAATATAAATAAAAAATGAAAACATTTTAAAAGAAAATCATACTATTTTCAATATATATATATAATACTCTTTAATCCACGTACAAAAGAAAAAGATACTCTTTGAGTGGGAGATATATATATATATATAATCTCTCACTCAAAGAGTATCTTTTTCTTTTGTACGTGGATTAAAGAATATTATTATTTAATGTGATTAGTGGGAATATGAATCTCATATTTTAAATATATTAGTGAATGTGTGTGGGTCCATGTATGTAAAAATAGAAATGAAATTCTTAGGGTTAGATAATAAAATAATAAAAAGACTCTTTTTAAATGGAATAGAGAAAGTAATAATTTAAAGAGGAAATGTCCTATTTTGCCTATGATTACTCCCCTAAATGATTGCATAGTATCTACGGTCTCTCAAAGTCTGCACCTAAAATTACATATACAAATGTGTTCTATATATATTTGACTTGTTATGACTCCAGCCCCACTTTTCTTTTAAGGATAACTTCTCGAATTATAATAGATACAGGCCCACTTTTTTATATTATTAATTATATTAACTTTTGAATGTAACGTAACCTTTATTAATAGAAATAGAAATAAAGCATGTGTATTAAGTGAAGGTGTTATTTTCTAAAATAAGAATTTATTTTGAACTTTTTGGATGTGAAATGTATAATAAGATAACCAAAAGAGATACAGGTCAAGATTGCAACGATTAAGAGAGATTATACCCTAGAGTTTTAGTAAAAGTATACAGCTATAGTTTTTTTTCATAAGATCATTTCACCGGTAATCTATTTTTCGGATATTATAGTTTTTTTTAAATAAATAAATAATAAAACATTAAGCTGGTTTTTTTTAAATAAAATGTATGAGAGATGACAGTTGTTTTGATTTATTATTATTTAATCGTTTTTAAGAGATGGAATTTCTTGTGAAATGAATAAAATGGAAATGATAAAAAATTTTATCTAACGAAAAAATATATTTTATTAAAAATATATACTCCCTCCGCCTCAAAGATATTGACATACTTTTCTTTTTGGGTTGTCCCACAGAAATTGTTATATTTTCTTTTTAAGAACATGAAACTCATACAAAAATAATTTTTTTATTTACATGGGCCCACACACACATCACACTCACCACTAATACAACTACCCACATTAAATATTATTTCTCTCACTTTACTTTATATTAAACTATTATACTCCTTAATCTCCTTGTAAAAAAAACGTCAATATCTTCGGGACGGAAGGAGCATATAAATTATTTATAAAACAATTCAACTAAAGATTATTATTTTCTAATAATTAAGTATCACTTTTTATACTATTCACTAAGTTTGTTTTTTGATTAAGCCATTTCAAATCATATGCATTTGAAAATGAGTGGATTTAAAATTTCATGAATTTTAAATATATTCATTTGAATTTCATTATTTGGATGAATTATGGATTTATGAAAGAATTTTCAAATTCATAATTCAATAATTATTTTTTTATTTTTAAAATAGAATTTTATATATGATAAATAAAAATAATAAAATATTATTATATTAAATATTAAAATTTTATTAATTTTTTTTTTTGTGTTTGGAGTGAGGTGAGTGATAATATTTTTATTATTTAAATATTAAAATCTAAAATTTTATTAAAAAATTGGGGATTGGAGGGAGGGTGAGTGGGTGGTGGCGGGATAGGTGGGAGGTATGCTGTATGATAATATTTAATATTAAAATATTAAAATCTAAAATTTTATTAAAATTTTTTTTTTGGAAGGGGTGGTGAGATTGGAAATTTATGTAATTTCAGCTCTGATTTCTATGTAAATTTTGTATGATTTGGCCTTAAATCGAAATGAATCGAGATATGTAGTGAAAAGTCACAAATCTGGCGCTACTAAGGTCGTTTGAGCTTATTTTCGCAGGAAAATAGGATAGAAGCACTAAATATCGGAAGGGGAAGAATTCAAGACGTCGTTCGATCGAGTACAAGGCCGTTTGACTGGTCAAACGGACCTTTTGGGCGTGATCGCGCAGTCTCACGGTTTTGAGCATAACTTTTACATTCGAACTCCAATTGAGGCGATTCTCATACGAAAATGATCTTCTCTTTTGTGGCTTTCCATTTAAATCTCGTACGAGACTGTTCGACGAAGGAGAAGGCCGTTCAACCAAGATATTTTGTTCAAATGGTAATCGAACGACGTGAAAAAGTTACTTCAGTGCACAGGTGGTCCGTTCAACTATTGTTCGACCAAAGCCATTTTGTTCAATCAAAGATGACCTTGGTCGAACGCACATGAGGGAACTCCAGATTCGTACGATTTTACATCCCCAATGCGTGTATCTGTGTGTTTTCATCTAAAAAGCCCATCAAAGGTCCATCGGAAGAGTCTAGAGTATAAAAGAAATACAATTAACATCTAAAAGGGACATCGCAAACACCGCTACCACCTCCACAAGGGGGATCACCCCCCACACCTTTCATCATCATCCACAACCCTTCCTCTATCCATCTGCCGGAGCTGTGGAGATTCATCCGCCAAATTAAAAGGAGAATTGAGAGAAGGATTCAAGATGGAGAAGGAAGCGACGATTCCCACATCTAGAATTTATTTCGTTTTCTAATTTATCTTGTGATTTTTCAGACAATGGGCAAGATCTATCCAACCCCCATGCGTGTTGCTTGTAATACCATGGGCTAGAGCCTTTTTGGTAGTGCTAGGGTTTTGAAGGTTCTATGAATTAATTGACTTCTCTTGTGTATCCTCCGTACACTACTTATGAATTTATTTTATTATATATTATTGTGCTTTCAATCCATATTCACGGTCATTTTGTGCATCTTTAACTGTTATATAGAGTGTGAATGTATAATTGATTGTTGATTGTTGATTGAGTGTGTTCACCGCTGAATAGGGTTTATGATTATGATTCTAAGCGAGAGGACTTCGAAGTTTTACTAGAACTGTCATATATGAATGTTTGTTAATTAAATTAAATTCGAATTAATAAACAGATAAAGAGGGTAATTTTATAGTACCTATAAAGGGAGATCATATCGGGTTAGAGTACCAGGTATGCGGGAAGTAATTGATATTGATAGTACCTAAAAAGGTAGGTGAAATTATATCTCTTACTCCAAGGTTATTTACACGTGTTACACACATATTTACTTGTGTCTATAGAGTAGATTTGTACGGCTTAGTGATGGGTCCATAGATCACAAGGCAGAGTCGGACAGTACACTCGAGAGGGAAATTAATGAGTGAAACTAGATTAATATCTTAGAGCTATATAAACTCCTATTTGATTCACTTTCATATTTTCCTAGTTCTTGGTTTATTTTATATGTTATTTTAATTAATTGTTTAGTAGTTGATAATTAAATCCCAACTTTTATTGCCTTTCGTCTTAATAATTTAGTAAATAATTAAATTGATAATACACCGTCCTTTGAGTTTAATATTTAACTTGGTCGCTTGCCTAAGCTGCAATTGATATCCTTCATACTTGAGAATTAATTGTGTATGAAGAAAACGCGCAACATGGGGTGGGTGGGGGTGGACTAGGCGGTAATATTTTTATTATTTAAAAATTAAAATCTGAAATTTTATAATTTTCCTTTGGATGGGGTGGTGGCGGGGTAGTATGGGGTGGGCTGGGTAGTACGGTTAGTTTTAATATATATTTATATATTAATATTTCAATCACATAATAGAAGGATTTTAAATGACACACTTTGTGTAAGAATTTGAAAATCCATCCAAAACTACTAAAGAAATTTCAAAATCAAATTCATAATTTAAAATTCATTAATTTAAAATCTTGAATTTATAAATTCATTGATTCCAAGTTGTACTCAAACATCCCTCCATCAAATCCCTTCTTCCAAACGCTATCTAAATAAGAGGAAATACCCTCTGTTGCCCTATCCTGCATTTTTAAATGCAAAAGAACCCACTTTGACTTTAAAACTTAAAAACTGTCCACTTTCGTATTTGAATGACCTTAATACCCTTATGTATTTTTTTGGGCAATTATACCTAAAGGGGGCAATGATAATTTTAAGGAGGTAATTGTACCTTAGGGGGCAACAGAGACAATTGACCGATGGACATAATATTTATTTTTATTCTATTCGGTCTTCTAATCGGTCAATCATTTAATGATTAATAGAATCAATGATTTTTTTTTTCAAAATTAAGTATTTAATTTTAAATAAAAATGGTAGGTCAAAGGACATTAATAGCAAATTATATAAAAGTGGGTAGATTTGTTTTTTAAAAAGGAAATGGACATTTTTGCATGTTGATCTTCCATATAGGGCATAAATGGCTAATCCCTTCTAAATAAATTCGGTGATGGTACCGCAAGCTTTTGCCTTTGTCCTAAGGTCTATTAAAAGAAAACCTCTTAAAAAATTTATTATATTTTGTAAAATTTAAATTGAACTCTTTACTTATGTATTTTCTTTGTTCATTATTCATCTTAGCACTTTTACTTTTATAAATATTACTTTCTCCGTCACATAACAATTTTCACACTTTCTTTATTTGTTTGTCCCTTAATAACTTTAACACTCCAAAAAAGAAAATATATTACTTTATCCAATAATTCCAGAAGTTACTTTAATATCAAATTTGTCACTCATTTTTTACGCTCATAACATTATTTTAGATTTTATTTATTACCTAAAAATACTACAATACCGTTAAATGTCAATAAAGTTGGTAAAAAAATAACTTCTCTCAAACAACATGGAACAATAAACGTGAAGGTTGTTATGGGACGAATGGAGTAAAAAATGTTGTTTTTTTATTTAATTTTAGTGGTAATTTGACATTTTCTTATAATAAATTCCTTGTCTATCTCGTGTTAATGTTTATATTTTTCATTTTATTTTATTCAAAGTTACGGTTTATATTTATTTTTTTATTAAGTGGGACCCACACAAATAATTATTATTTCATATTGAATATATTTATCCACTTTACATTGAATATTATTTATTTTAATTCATTACACATTACAATATTATATCTCTTAATTTACTTGCAAAAAATATACGTAAACATTAACGCGGAACAGAGAAGATATTTCTTAATTTTCACCCGAAAAAAGTAATCGTAAAGATTAAGGGGGTGTTTGTTTAGAAGGTTTGAATAGGTGGAATGAGAATGAAATGAGTTTTAGGTGTTTGTTTAATAACTATCATTCCTTGCTACAGTAACATCATATCCCATCATTCATTCCACAGAAAAATGAGTGGTATCACTTTCATTCCACTCTACCATTCCAATACTTTTTTTACTAATAATTTTTTAATATGAAAAAAAATCTGAATTTTTTAAAAAATTTTATATGTACAAGAACATCATCTATTAATATTATTCTCTTAAAAAAATTATTAGAAAAAATAAAATTGACTTCATCTTTTAAGAATTTCTTTACATTCCAAACAACATTATTAATTATAATAGTCATTCCATACCATTTACCAAACACCATACTTATAAAATACAAATTCATTATCAATCCCCACTACTATTATTATTATTCTTATTCCGATTCCTTCTAAAATACCAAACTACCCTAAAACGAGGTAGAGGGACATCTCAATTTTTATGTTACATTTTTATTTTAAAATCAGTAACATCAGTGGTGGAGGAGGGGTAGGCATCCTGTCCTCGGTTCCAGATCCTTGGCCGACAATCACATTGTCTTTTCCACCTCACGTCGACCGTTGGATCAATAGTATTGACCGTCCAGATCTCCACTTCCAAAATCGCCGTCTTTCTGAGAAACGTGTTTTCCGGAAGCCCACTGTTCTTCTCACACCTGCCTACAAATAACCATACGGGTAAATCGTGTTTACCATTTTCATTATCTTACTATTCAATCATACTATACTCAACATCATTAAACTCGACTTCAATTATACAAGTTTTTCCCAACATACCTCAAATTTTACTAAACTTTAGTTTCATAACTAAGGGGCGGTTTGTTTGGTGGGTTTTAAAAGGGGGAATGAGAATGAGTTTAGATTTTAGTGTTTGGTTGAACACTTTAATTCTTATGAATAGTACTCCTTCCGTCCCGCCCAAACGTCATCGGTTACTTTTTGTGCGTAGATTAAGGAGTATTATTATTTTATATGTAGTGGATAGTTGTATTAGTAGTGAGTGGTGGGCCACATGCGGTTCTTTTTTACTAAAAGTGGAAAATGGGAACATTTAGATGAGACGCTCAATATAGTAAAATGGTGATCTTTTGGTGGGACGAAGATAATATTTTTATATCCATGAAGTGGGGAATCCCCATTCCTCACCAATTTGGCTACTTTCATTCCCATTCCTTACCAAAATATGAAATTTCATTTTTTTTATTTTCTGTCTAGTAAATATTTTTTAATAATAAAAAGAATAAAAATATTAAAAAGTTGTTATTCTTAAAAATAAATATTATTAAAATATTTTTTGATTCCATTCCAAAAAGATATTATAAGCCAACCAAACTAAATTAATAGTAATGACAGTGATTCCTATTATCAACCAAATATTATAATTTTAAAGACCATACCCTTTATCATTCTTCACTACTATCATTACCATTACCATTCCAATTCCTTTCAATAAACCAAAAAGCCCCTAAATACTCTATCCCTCTAAAATTATTAGCAAATACTTTGTGATCGTTTTACGTAAAAGCTTCTATGAAATGGATAAAAAATGACAACATTATCAATAAAAAATGGTATTCAATCGATGAAAAGTAATAATGGTAGAGTGAAACAATTTCATGAACAATTTATAATATATATAAAAAATGATAACATTTTAAAAAAATGATAATATCTTTAACAAAAAATGATACTCCCTCCGTCCCCTTGAAAGGTATCCGTTGACTTTTTGCACGTGGATTAAGGAGTATAATAATTTAATGAATAGTAAGGTGAGAGAAATAATAATTTAATGTGTAGTGGGTAGTTGTATTAGTTAGTGTTGAGTTTGAGGTCATGTGTAGTGGTTGTAGGTCACATTAATCTAAAAAGGAAAATTGATACTTTGTAATGAGATGGACCAAAATGGAAAAATGGATACGTATCAAGGGGACGGATGTAGTAATAATTAAAAAAATACTTCATAAAATAGTTTCACCAATAGACGATCTCACGCAAGTTTGTTCCAAAATTATTTGTACAGTTATAGTTTAAGAATATCATCCTATAATTAATTTTTTAATTAGATTTAACATAGTCTTTTGGTATAATAAATAATTAAATGTAAATTAAATTGTGCGTTAGGTGATCAGAGTGATATTTTATAAATTAAAGAATTTTTTAATATTATTGAATTGATGTGATAAATTATTTTTCAAGATGACGCAAATTATCACGGAATTTTTTTAGACAAAGTGAACATAAATAATAATAAAAAAAAACACCATGAATACTATTCATCAGATTAAGCTCATATGCCATGACTCAAGAGGATTCATAGTTTTTGGAATCCACCAAAAATGATCAGCTGTGGTATATTTTATCAACAGAATTTAATTTTGAGGTGAAGATGTGAGTGCAAAGCATCAGCAAACATTTGTATCATTACAGTCTCTTTAAGCTAATCTTTTTTCTTTAGATGTGTACTTTTGCAAGTTTTGGCATGCACTATGTTAATTTAAAATAACCAGATACGAAGGAAATAAAAAAAAAAAAATAATAACGCGCATTAAATGGTTTCAGGAAATGAATTTCATGAGATAAATAATACTCTCCCCGTCCCATAGTCTTTTGCTTTTTAAACGTAAATTAAGGAGTATTATTATTTAATATGTAGTGGATAATTGTACTAGTAAGGGTGTGGTCCATATTTTAATTGTATATTAATGAGTATGTATGGATCCCATGTGTATAAAAAAATAAATAAGATTCTTTGAATGAGACTCCCAAAATGGAAAAAAAAAACTTTCTTAGAAGGGGGCGAAGGGAATAAGTGCTAATAATATTTTAAAAAAAAATAAATTTAATTGATAAAATAAAAAGTGATACTTCCCCGTTCCATTTCAATTTTACATATTTCTATTTTGGACGTCTCATTTTAATCTTTACGTTTCTCTTTTTGGTATATGTGACCCATTTAATATATCATCATAGGACCCACATCCAACACTACTACACCTACTCACTTTATATTAATAAATATTACAACTACATATCTTTCCACCAACTATCCATTAAAATGCTATACTCCTTAATCAACTAGTGTGCTGTCACCGACACCAAAAAATAAGATTTGTAATTTTTCCAAACAAACCTACTAAGAATGTAGTAGGGTAAGTAAGGGTCGAACCCACAGGGAATAATCGACCTTTAATTGAATTCAATGTGTTTTCAAAAGAGTATCAAGAGGGGGGATTGGATTGAATTCTAAACTACTAAATATAAAAACATATATAATTGAAATTGCATAAAATATAGAAATAAGATAAACAAATAAAATTGAAAACCTATTCCAAGGATTTGATCCCCCCATATCCTAATTCATAAAATTGCACGAATTAAACATGTCAATAATTATATAAACTCAAATTCCTAGGCTGATGGTACGACCAAATTAACCCGAAATGTTCTTATGTTTAGCAATATACACTATTTACGAGTGACCATATGGATTCGAACTTGCAAATACACTAAGACACAAAGCATTAGAATTACTAGGCTATGAAAACCGGCTAAGAATCATACAACCTAGATCTTATTACACCTAGAGGGCCTTCCTCTATTTCGCTACTCAATTCAATCCTCACAACAATTACGGATTGTGGATCAGGAAATAGCAATAAGCAATTAAATAATCAAACTAGATAGTCAGTCTAAAATATTTATCAAACTATTATAAAATCAATTCAGTGCATGTAATAAGATAAATTCATATAAAAATTTGCGACATAAAATGCCTAACAATCAAATAAATAAATCATGGAAGGTTCACAACCCTCGGACTAGAAACGAAATTACATAATAAAAACTAAAATAAAAAGATGAAACCGATGATCTTGATCCTCATGGTGTGGTGTTCTTCCTCCCAGCCCCAAATCTGCGTTCTGCTTCTATCCTAGCATGTCTGATCCCAACGTCAGATCGCCGATGTGATATGATGTATATATCCTCCTTATTTATCTTCTTGTCCCCCAAGAAACCTAATTGATTTTTTTCCTTCTTGAAGAGTGTCCAGGTTCATTGCATCTCCAATCTTTTTGGTAAGTTTCCTTATGTTCTTCAAATCCCTCCTTAGTATAATTGGTCAACTCTTTATTTTCATCAGTAATGATAATTGTAACAGTCACAAAATAAATTATTGTGACTGTACAATTTATCTCAAATTTGTACTGTTTCAATAAGAAATAAAATAATTAAAGCTTAAGTGTATAAAATAGAAATAAGTCATAATTAGCATTAAATAATTCACAACTCATACATAAAGAAGTGAATTTCATCCAAAATAATCGTGTAAAATTACGACTTGTCAAACTACCGACACCTAAACCTTTGCTTGTCCTCAAGCAAAACAAGACCAAAACAAAGTATAGGAAAAATGACAATCATGTGCAAGTGATAGCAAAACAATGACACTTTCAATAGAATAAACAAGATACACCAAATACAAATGAGTGATAGAATGTCATCTTGCAACTTATGTAGAATAAATGAATTTAAGAATTCATGGTCTCACAATGGTTTCGCTCAATAACGCTCAAGTATATGTGATGGGTAGCAAACACTCAAAGTTAAACAAGACAAGACATTACCATAAGCTTGCTCTCAAATCAATATCCACCAAATTCAATGAGCATGTTGCAAATATCAAAAGGACTTTAAAATGGTTGTAATAGGGCTTGGGATAAGATGAGATTAAAAGGATTAGAAATGCTAAATTTACCACTTTGTAAATTGTGTTAATCAAATAAAACGTACATAAAAAAGCGATACATCTTGCCATTCTCATTTTTTCCACATTCACTTCTTCATTTTCTTTTAATAGAATCTAATTTTCATCAACACATCCCTTACTCACACCTGTTTCTTTTCACAATTTCGAAAAATAGGGGCAACACTGAAGGGTTCAGTGTTACTTTCAGAAAAATTCTACAACAAATTTTAGCTTCGTGAGCTGCTAATTTTTTTCACTTCCACTTTTTTTCTTTTCAACCATATATTTTTTTTCAACTTTCATTCTTCCTTTTCTTTTCCTCTTTTTTCCTTTCTCCATTTTTTTTCTTTTTCTCAACCATCATCTCCCCTTCATCATAAATCCAATCACAACAAATATATTCAATGAATTCCATAGATTGCAAAATAGTAGGGGTTCAAATGGAAGAGTTCAAGAAAGAAATGTAATATGGCTATTTTACATGCTCATTCAATCAAAGAAAAGTTAGGCTCAACATGGCTCTCCTAAAGGATTTAATGATCGGGTAGATAAAAAGAAGGCCAAATTATGGATTGCCTAGGTGCCTTTATCATTTAAGTACACATGCTCAAATGTAAGATCTCAAAATGCATTCCAGGAGCAAATTCTAGAATGTACATATCATGTTCAATTTGTTCTCAATCAAGAAAATAGAGCTTATATAGATGGTAGCTCTTCAAGGCTCAAAGCTCACAAAATAGGGTAATTTTGCCATGAATTCTCAAACAAAAAATTATTCCACATTTGTCACAAAAACAATAAGACAAATCCAACAACTCGCAAGTATAGGTACATCAAATTCAACCCTCTTATCATGCCAAAAATTTCACATATCAAAAACACAATTTCACCATAAATCTAACACCAACTTCACATGTGCACAAGTGTAAAAATGGGATCCAAATGAATTACTATAAGCACATGTAATGAATAAAAATTGCAACTTCAAATACCACTCAATACTTCAAACCTACCCACACTTAATATTTTACTTGCCCTCAAGCAAACAAAACACAATAAAATTCAAGAGAAACTTATAAGTGTAAGAGTGGAAAGAAGTCACCAAATTAAGCTCCATTTTATTGACCACATATTGAGATTTTTCTCTTTCTCTAGATACATCATCAACACAATTACAGTTTTGCTCTATAGCCTACAAGTAAGCACACACCAAAGAACAAGATTATTTAATAAAAATAAAATCAATAAAAATAAAAACCTTAGTTGGGTTGCCTCCCAAACAAGCGCCTTTTCTTAATGTCGTTGGCTTGACATTCATTTCCCTTTCACGTAATTAGAGTAAAATACTCAAACCAATATAATGATTTTATTGGTTTGCGAGAAGTGTTCTCTCCCTTCAAAATTATATGGTTCTTGGTCAGCCTTAACATGTCAAGCTCCACAGAAAATTGTTTGATCGCCTCAAGAAAAGGATATTTAATCTCATCAATGCGAAACACTTCAAATGTCTCCTTTACTTGAGGATCAGGAATCTTTTGCACTCTACATTGAGATGAAATATATCAGAATTAATAGAAATTGATTCGGGTAGTTTTACCTCATTTTCATTTCCAGCAGAACTGACACTGAAGGCTTTTGTTAACACTCAAAGAATCAAACGCGAATGCGTGTGGCAAATAGCCAAAAAGGCTTCCGTCTATTTCTTCAATAATAAAATTGATAGATCACAATGTTCACGACTCATACTTAAATAATAAATAAGCAAACCCTAAGCCCACAAGTAGGCCCATACTAAACAAACACAAAATAACAAATAATAATAATAAAGCTGCCACTGGACCCCTAAACTGCCGACGCCCCTTGCACGCCGTGATGATGCCACCAATAAACCAACAACGGCCTCTGCTGCGCCACCAACTCGTCTTGCTCCATATCAACTCCCTCACTCTCAAAAACAACCTTGTCCACAAGGTTGAACCACGAAAATTGCTGCCGAAACTCATGCTTGCTCAACCACATCGCACCCTCCTCCGGCTGACCAAATGAACCAACAACTGCTCCACCTTCTTACCCCCTTCATCTTCCCAACGCCGAGCCAGTATAGCTTCAGGTTCGAACGTTAGCACCTCCGGCAGTTCAAGAGAGTCTAGAATGTGAGTCTCCACCGCATGGTCATCCATCACCTTCTTGAGTTGAGATACATGGAAGACCGGATGAATTCGTCTGGTCTTTGGCAACTCCAACCTATAGGCCACTGGGCCGATGCAAGCCATAACTTTAAACGGCCCAAAGAATTTGGCCACCAACTTGTGGTGCTTCCCGGCTAGCGACGATTGCCGATGAGGACGCACCTTCAAGAATACCCGGTCTCCGATCTCGTAACTGACATCACGTCGACTGGTGTTGGCCGTACAAACCATCATCTCCCTCGCACGCATTAAATTATCATGCAGACGAGCCAACAACACGGACGCCGTGCGGCATTTCCCAGGTAAGTACCTCCGAAGGGTAGGGGACGGCCGCCTATACACCACCTCGAATGGCGTCAATTTGGCTGCCGTCTGAAATGCCGTATTATAAGAATATTTCTCCCATGGTAGCCAATTCAACCACCTCTTCGGTTGCTCCCCCGCAAAACAACATAGGTAAGTTTCTAATATTCTATTAAGCACCTCAGTTTGGCCATCTATTTCCGGATGATACGCGGAGCTAAACTTAAGATGAGTCCCCGAAAAACTAAACAGCTCCTTCGAAAAAATGTTGACAAACAAGAGATCCCGGTCACTAAAAATCGACTGAGGAATCCCATGCAAGAGAACCACTTCACGAAAGAAAGCCTCAGCTACTGACCTTTCCGTGAGGTTACCCTCATGGCTATGAAGTGAGCATACTTGGACAGACGATCCACCACCACCAACACCATGATATGCCCTTGCGACTTTGGCAATGCAGTGATGAAGTCCATAGAAACATCCTCCCAAACGAACTCCGGAATCGGCAAAGCCTGCAACAACCCCACCGATGGAAGAGCCTCGTATTTAGCCTTTTGGTAGATCAAGCATTTCATCACATAATCCTGCACCGCTCTAAACATTCCCCTCCAATACACGCTGGCAGTAATTCTCTTATACATCCTCAAAACTCCCGTATGACCCCCTATAGGTGTATCATGAAATTCCTGAAGTAATTTTGAAATCCATGTCGAGTCGGAAGCCAGCACTATACGGCCCTTATGGAACAACTTGCCGCCAATCTCCTCGAAACCTGGCGGGCTGTTCGGATCTCATTGGAGATTCGAGATGACGTCCTTAACAAAGTTATCGCGAGCCTGCTCGGATAGTACATCCGCCAACTCACCCTAATTCGTAATGCTGAGTGCTAACAAAACAACTTCATCACCCATTCGAAAGAGTGCATCTGCGACAGAATTAGCCTTCCCAGGTTTGTACTCAATAACAAAGTCATAACCAAACAACTTCGCACCCAATTCTGCTGAGAAGGTGTCATAATCTTTTGTGACAAGAGGTGTTTCAAACTGTTGTGGTCAGTTTGAATAGTAAAGTGACGCCCCATCAAATACGACCTCCAATGTTGCGCTGTCAGCACTAACCCCTTCATTTCTCTTTCATAAGCAGAATGGGTGAGAGTTCTGTCCGCCAATGATTTGCTGAAGTACATGATCGATCGTCCCTCTTGCAGAAGGACATCACCAATCCTAGTACCGGAGGCATCACTCAATCACGAACTGCTTTTGAAAGTCGGGCATTGCCAAAACTGACACCTACGTCAGGGCTGATTTCAGCGCCCGAAACCTATTCTCGGCTGACTCGGTCAATGAGAAAGGGGTGGGGGCCGTCTTCTTCAACAGGGCTGTTAAGGGCCGAGCAATCTGCCCATATTCCTAAACGAACCATAATAATCGGTTAAGGCCAAGAATCTCCTCACCTCGCAGACACTCCAGGGGCTCGGCCACTCCACTACCGCCCGCACCTTCTCCGGATCCATCTCTACTCTTGCCTTCGATATCACATGGCCCAGATATTCCACCCTCAAACAGCCAAAGGAACATTTCTTTCGATTTGCTTTAAACTGATTAGTTTGCAAGATCCGCAGCACCACCTCCAAATGCACCTTATGTTGCTGCAAGAACCTGCTGTAAATAAAAATGTCATCAAAAAATACCAACACAATTTTTCTCAGGTAAGGCCGAAAAAGATAATTCATGGCAGACTAATGAGTGATATTTTCACCTAGATTTTAGTGTCTTTTTATATTCGTTTTCATAGTATTTTATCCATATTTTATGTATTAAACGTATATAAAATAGGTGAAAATAGAGAAAAAATAGAGTCGAGGACTGAAACGAGCAAGAAACGAGATGACAGGACCCAACTCGAGTTGCATGGTGCAACTCGAGTTGCCACCTCGAGTCGAGTTGGGGTCCAAAAGAAGTCCATAATCATACAGTAAGCTAACTCGACTTGGGAGAGCCAACTCGACTTGCGATTCGAGTCGAGTTGCGTCTCACCAAGTCGAGCTTCAAGTCGTCCGGTGCAGGGCAGGTGCAGAAAATCATACAGTAAGTCAACTTGACTTGCAAGCTACAACTCGAGTTGCCAGCTTGAGTCGAGATGGCCTCCGAAGGAAATCAAGTTTTAGAGTCTCGCAACACTACCGAACATGCGAGTACTCGAGTTGCTGACTCGAGTCGAGCTGGATCAGCTCGAGCTACAATACAAGCAACTCGACTCGAGTAGCTAACTCGAGTAAGGAAGGCCAAGTCGAGTAAGGTTATTTTGGGCCAAAAATCTAGATTTTCACTTGTCAATGTGTGTAAGTGTGTGTAACAAGCCCAATTAATGATTAATTCGTGGCCCAATTTGGAGAGGGTATAAATAGCCTCAAGTTCAATATTTGAAGGGAGATTGGATATTCCACACAAGGGGTTCACCTCTACACCTAGATCACACACCATTTCCTCCCATTCACCATCCATTTCATCTACCATCATCCCACCATCAAAATCTTCATCAAATTGAAGAGAAGATTCAAGGAAGAGAGGAGAATTGCAAGGGAAGGAAGGAGATCATCATTGAAATACTTCAAGGGAGTTTTCATCCATACTTTGTAGTTAAACCTCATAGTTTCATCATGATTTGTAAGGATCTTAATGTCTATGTTAATTTCCTTTTGAATATGGTAGACTAATCTTCCTTGTGGGATTATCAACATGAGAGTTGTTGATTAATTTTGGGGATTTGTGTATTTGAATTCATATGTTGATTGTATCTATGATTTTCTATCATTGATTGTTAATTGCTTGATTTATATTGTTGATTTGTGTGGTTAAATGTCATGAACATGTGATTAGATTGAGAAATCAATTAAATGTTTAGGATATTTCATTGAATCAATTCATCATACACTTCATGTTAATTATAAGTTGTAAAGAGATTGAGAAATCCTTTAGAATTTAGAACCATTTGATAGAACATGTGATAGGTTTCATCGAGAGGTTGATTAATCGTGTGAATGAACTTTCATTTCAAGCTTAGTACCCAGTTGGAATTATTTGCATGAGAACCAATCCATTGAGCTATTTGATATTCATATTCTATCCATCTCGAAATGGAGTTTAGGTGAACTTAGTGTTGACCTTTAATTATATATCCATGATACATATGAATTTGATACATAATTCCTAGAATTACCACTTTTTGATTGTTGTTAATCTCATTTTTAATTAATTTGGAAAACCGCCTTTCATTTATCTATCTTGTTTGCCAATCCTTGCTCGCTTGCTTTGGTTATTGTTATTTACTTGTTTAAATATCCAAACCATTGATGAATCGTCTATATAAAATTATGAAAAATGTGATATCGCTTAAGCACTAGCGCCTTCCTCCTTGTGGTTCGATAAAATTTTGAATTGGTCAACCCGATTTCAAGTTATGGCTAATCAAATGGCGTCGTTGCCTGTGAGGCAACAGTTGCTAGTAGCTTAAAGAAGGAACATTTTGAGTAATCTTAATAGAGACATTTTTTTATTTGTTTATTTGTATTTGCTTTTGAAAATCTTGTTCTAACTTCTCTTATTTTGAAGGTGTATGTAAACAAGTTCAAAAGGGAAACAAGTTGAACCTATTGATTTAGAGATTGAATACACTTTTCGAAGAAGGAGAAAGGAGAACAAAACCAAAAATAGTGAGCTAATGGAGAATTTTCAAGGTGATAATTGTGTGGATATAGAGCATGATGGGGAAGACGGACAAAATATGAACGTGCAAGACAACGCACCTCAATTCAATGCCAATCCTCCTCAACATGCCTATTAAAATCATGGAGCTTTTAACAACCAAGTTTTTCTTCAACAAATGGTGCAACAAGCTCTAAGGCAACAAGGATTTCCACAAGCTTATGCACCTCCACAACAAGCGTATGTGCCACCACCACCACCTCCGGTGCAACATGGAATTCATAATGATCAAAGGGTGATTCGGGATTTCTTTATGCCGAGGGCGATGCCACATATGATGGGCCCACCAATCACGCCAACAACTTTGAAATTAAAGTGGCCTTGATTTCTATGGTGAGAGACCAACAATTTGGTGGAACCTCGAATGAAGACCCTAATGCTCATCTAGCTCAATTCATTGAGATTGCAAACACTGTGAAGATGAATGGGGTGAGTGAGGATTGTATAAGGATGAGGTTGTTTCCGTTTTCATTGACGGATAGAGCTCGATCATGGCTATCACCATTACACCGGGTACATGCAACACTTGGGATGATCTAGCACAAATGTTTTTGAATAAATACTTCCCACCTTCTAAGACGCTTCAAATGAAGAGCTTGATTACTCAATTCAAGCAAATGCCTCAAGAGAGTTTCTATGAAGCGTGGGAAAAGTTTAAGGATATGCTTCGCAAGTGTCCACAACATGGATTCCCGGAGAATCAACAAGTTAGATTCTTCTATCAAGGATTAGTGAACAGTCAAAGAGTATTTGTTGATGCTTCGGTGGGTGGATCCGTACTTGGTGTGACTCGGGAAAGGGCCATAAGGATATTTGATGAGATAGCTACAAATGTGTACCAATGGCCATCAGAGCGAGTAAGTGGATGCTATGGTTTTGAGAATTGTGATCAAGGGCAAAAATTAATGTTAAAAGTGTGAATGTTGAGCCACAAACGCCAAGTGTTGAGGTGATAGCGGCGGAAGTGTTGAGGCAAACGAGTTTAAATCAAAGTGTGAGCCAAGGAGTCAATATGGTTGAAGGGCAAGTAGATCAAGGGGTGCTACCTCCAAATGTTGTGAGTAGGGAACAATAGACTATGTCAATGCCACAAGTGGAAGATGTGCAATACATGCAAGGAAGAAATTACCAAGGGAATTATCAAAACAATTACCAAGGTAATGTCAACCACAACGAAAGAAACTATCCACCAAGGTAAGGGGACTTCAATAGTCAAGGTAGTGGAAGCTCATACCCACAACAACAAAGGAGGCAAGATAACTTCTCTTATTCAAACCCGAGGAATGCGGTTGCTTATCCTCCGGGATACAATCCGGGGGCTAAGGCACTAAACAATGAAGGGAAGGCATCGATCGATGAGGTACTTGAGAAATTGTTAGCATCGAACCAAGCTCGAGATGAAGCATTGAAAAAGTCCGAAGAAGCAAATGAAAAGAGACTTAAAGCTTTGGAGTATAATATGGAACAAATTGCAAGTGCCTTGAGCACTCAACAAAAAGGAAAGTTTCCAGCCATACCCGAGGTTAATCCTAAAGCTCAATGTTTGCTTGTTGATATGAAAGAGGAAAGAAAGGATGAAGAAGGGTTGGTGGAATGCAAGGTTGTTGGAGAAATGGAAGAGATAAGTAAGAAAGAAGAGAAGGGGCCTAAATGGATACCTAAGTAGAAAAGGGTGCAAGAGAAAAAGAAAGTGGAGGAGAAGGTCAAAGAAGAGGAGTACAAACGTGATTATTGGGGTATTCCGATCACTCCATTTCCTATTTCCTATCCACAAATGTTTGTAAAAAAAGAAAAGAAAAAAGAGTTTAGGAGCATGTGAAAAATCTCAAGAAAAAGTATGAGGAGAAAAAGAAAGAAGAGCTACCCGAAGCAAGTGAGTCGATGCATAAGGAGAGGGCTACAAAAGTTGGTGATCCGGGAAAATTCATCATTCCTTGTGATTTTGAAGGGAAAGACACTCTTGATGCATTGTGTGACTTGGGGGCGAGCGTCAATGTGATGTCTCATACTATTAAAAACCTTGATATTGGAAAAATCAAGTCTACGACTATCCGTCTTGAAGTGGTAAATGGTGAAGTTATGAAGCCATTAGGGATTGTGGAAGACGTGGAAGTGAAAGTGAAGGGGCTTGCTTTTCCGGTTGATTTCATGGTGTTAGAAGTAAAGGCGGATCCTCAAATTTCACTCATTTAGGGAAGACCATTTCTAGCTACGAGGAGAGCGAAAATTGATGTTGGAAGAGAATAGTTGTCTTTGAGCTCGAAACGAAAAAGTGTTACATTCTCATGAAACAAAGAAAAGGGAACCAAGTCTCATTTAAAGCCTCAGGATGATCTTATGGATCATGACTCGATTATCTTTGACAATTTAAATTTATTTCTTCATGATTATATGAAATTGTCGAATTCTAACTTGTCTTCTTTTGATGTTAATAGGAAGAACTCATTGGACCTCGATTGGAAAATAGACAAAGGAGAAAAAGGAAGTCCACTAGAAGCTCTTCTTGATGACGACTTGATGCTTGTAAGCAAAAATGGTGAAGTTGAGCTAGTGGACAAGAAAAGGGCTAAACAAATCTTTAAAGTGAGGATGCGAGGAGAGAGTATGATGGACCAACATTTGGTCTAATGATCCTAAAATTCCTTCCGGCTTGAAGACGTTAAACTTAGCGCTAACTGGGAGGCAACCCATTCTTTTATCTTTTGATGCTTGTTTTGTTGTTTGGTCTTATATGTGGATTGTGCTTGTGAGAAAAGACATAGTGAAGACAAGAGATGTGCTTCATGGAGTAGAGTAGACATACTCACCACTTGCTGTAAACTTAATTCTCGACTTTTGTCTTGAGTTAAGTTTGGGGGGGCTAGTGCGTGGTGGACAATGTTCAATTCGTTGGATGGATGCGTTTACTTCTCCACAAGAAGATCATCAATGGAAACTACAAGGGTTAGTCCCACCAGTTTTTGCAAACAAAAGTCTCAACTTTTTTTGATTTAAGTTTGGGGGGAAAGTGTGTGATGTGACTCGCCACTTGAGTGTGATTCTTGTAAAATTGACTCAATTTTAAAAATTTTCTCATGAGTTTTCATTGGATTTTGGTCCGGTTGGTGGTGTTGAAGTGCATGTTATTCTATATTTTTAGTATAATTGTTGAGCTAATGGTGTTTGATGAGTTTTTGAGCATGTACAAGGGGTAATGGAAGCACGAATTGAGCTCGGAGCTAACAACTTCCACTACCAAATGCCTATTGAGGGAGTTCACTCTACACTCATCACTTCTATGTGCTTAGCATAATTTGACTTGCCTTGGATTGTTTGAGATTAACATGTTACTTTATTTGTTATGTTTTGGGAGGTTTATTTTCTTAAGTTAGGATTTTCTTTTCAATCAAGGGTGAGATTTTTTTTAGCTTAATTGATTATGGATGATATGAATGTGTGCTTTATTTTCTTATGATGGTGATGTTTATTTTTGCATGTTATGTGCTTTTGTTTTGTTTCTTGTTTGTTGAGTCCTTATTTTATGTTTTGTGTGTTTTTTTATTCTTGTTTAGGGATTATTTTGGTGGTTTGTTTTGGGATTTCGTGAGTCATTTTTTAATGTAAGTGATGATATATTGTGGTAGTAAGTGATGGCAAGTTATGATTAAGAATCTCTACACTTTTGAATTGTGACATGCTTACTTAACTTGTTCAGTTTTGAGACAAATATGGTGTAGTAAGTTCCTTAAGGTCCAATGCATAAACTTGTGAGTAGTTGAGCCTCAACCATGCATACATGGTATTTCTTGTCATGAGTGGATCGATTGTGTTTGATAAACTAGAACTTGCTCAAGGACTATAGGAACGAGCCCAATTTGTGGAGATTAGTGGCATGATCTAAGGTCATCCTTGTCATTTATAGTCATTGCCATGTATTTTTCTACCATGAACATCATCCCTAGTTAACCACACTTTGAGCCTTTAAGTTTATTTCTTGTGAATTTAGCACATTACAAACCTTGATTACCCACTTAAAGCCTTATATATATACCCTTTGTGTGGGTGATTGAGGAGATGGTAGCTAGAAAAGTTTGATGAGAAAGCAAAACGAACAAAGGAAATGGTAAACAAGTAAGAAAAATGATGAAAAGAGTAAAAATAAGAATGAACGTGCAACCTCAAAACAAGAAAATGAGCAGAGCAATAATAATATGCTCAAGTACTTAAAAATCCGAAGAAGGAAGCATGCATTGAAAGAAGTTCAATCCAAGGAAAGTTGATGATTAGTGCTTGTGAACATTAAAAACAAGAAAGGAAGAAAGAAAAGTGGAGAAGTTGGAGAAATTGACAATCTCTTCGATTACTTACACTTGTTTAGTCATTATTACCATATTCTTCCTACCCTACCAAAGAGCCTATCATTACATCCTTAATGAAAGACCTTTTTGATCATTGATTGAAGCTTTGGTGGTTTGTAAATGTATTCCACGAGCAAACTTATAGCGAGTCAAGCCAACTAATTAATGAGTGTTGATTTACCTTACCTCAAATAGTGTTGAGTGAAATTGATATTCCATTGTGAGGCTTGGATAAAAAGGGACTATATGACTCTTTATTCTCTTGTGATTGAACTTATTAATTCCTCATGTCATGAGTTTAATGTTGTAGAATGACTTAGCATACATTGTGGTTCTTATTGCTATTAATTTGTTATTACTTGTGTTTGTTTAGTCTTTTCCTAGGTGAAATCTCACCCCTTGGTTTATCATTTTCATTGTTTGGGGACGCACAACACTTTAAGTTTGGGGGTGTGATGAGTAATATTTTCACCTAGATTTTAGTGTCTTTTTATGTCCGTTTTCATAGTATTTTATCCGCATTTTATGTATTATTTGGTTGTGTTATGTGTTCTCGTAGAAATGTGTGTGAATGATCCTAATGTGCTCATGAACTCAGCAGTTAGATGGTAGTAAGTGGGAGACCTTTTATCAAAGAACGCTTCCATATGTGAGAATCTGAACAACTTCCTCAAATCTTCCTCTATTCCTAACCCTCTCATTGTTGGTGTATCTTGGAATCGAGTTGGTTTGATCTTGGGAGCAAGTGTTTGCCAACAGAGCACATACTTACCCCAATAGTTTTCAAATTCCACCCCAAAGTAGTCCGGATGGACCCTTTCTTCCATTAGCTGAGCATCGAGATTAGCCAACTCCCCTGGATCGGTAATGACGATGAAATCCTCATTTCTTAGTCTCACTCTCCTCTCGGCCATCTACAATTTACAACTATGCTCAAGTTATTGTCAATTCCATCAATAAAAATGTTAATGCACTTAGTTTAAACTCCACTCTAGTCATTCAACTTAGTGTGAAATATACTATGCATCAACATTACACATTCATATCATTATCACTTCAATCTTCATCAAAACATTCACTTCTCTATCACTCCTTTCAACTATCCATGAATTCATATCTCAATTCATATTATTCTTGCACACATAAGTTCTAAAATATACCATCACCAATCACTACGCATATATGATCTCAAATTTGGCCAAAATTATCTCTTAGACAATTCATCGAACACTTGGTATGCACAACTTTTCAATACAATTTCAAAGCAAAATTCACTTGGCCTCATTCCAACATCCTCAACAACTAAGTAGATTCAACCACAATTTAAGCATTCTACAAATATGATAATTCAATTTACACAACATATGCACCAAATTCCATCATTCCCACAAATCCCCCAATTCACTTTCTCATGAACCCTAATTCCATTCTCAATTCAAAAATTAAATTGACACATATATGCTCATCAATCAATAACTAATTCACAACTCACAATATCACAAAGCCCATGCATCAATTTACCCAATTTTTACCAAAATTCAAAAGTTAGGGTTCAAATAATTCATACCTTTCAATCTTGGATTTGGAGAAGTGTTCTTGGTGTAACAATTGAAGAATTTCACTAACAATCACTCAAACTAACCTTGATGATATCGATTCACGAACAAGAATAAGGTTTGAAGTGGTTTTAGTGTTTACAGACGGAATGGGTGTGTGGATAAGTGAGTACGGATCGGCATTTTAAAAACTGATTTTGAACCCTGAACGGCTCGAGCTCCGCTACATGGCCTCAGTCATGCCCGTGTAGCATTTTCTGATGCTTGCGCATTCCTTCGTGTTACAGGATCGTGCTCCGCACATGGCCCATGTTTTTGTTCATTGCATGGCTCGTGCTCCGAGCTCGCCAATGATCCTGGGCGAGTAGCCACTTCTGACGTCACTACATGGCTAGTCCTTACAGGGCCGTGTACTGAACACGCCCCTTGTAGTGGCTTTGCCCTGTTTTCCAATTTTTCACACATCATCTCATTTTTGCCCTATTTTTGTACTCCTCATACACCCTATTCATGCTCAAAAATACTTCAAATCATTAACACCACAATTATGATCAAATAATAAATTATCATGTACTTAAACAACCACCAAACATACCAAAACAATCCTAACTCATGAGAAAATTTTTCAAAATTTTACCCATTTTTGCCACAAGATAATATATAGCAACAACACACATGATTCATCACACCCTAAAGCATAAACAAGTGGTGAGTGCTAAAGCATAAACAAGTGGTTAGATCGGGAGTTTTAAGGTGGAGAGAGCCATGTTGGATCTTGGAGCTTCCATCAACGTGATGCCTCGATTAGTGTTTGAAAAGTTGGGTGTGGGAGAGTTGAAAAAGACTGGAGTTGTCATCCAGCTTGCTGATTGAAGCCACGCATACCTAGATGGAGTCATTGAGGTTGTTCTTGTTTAGGTTGACAAACTCGTATTCCCTGCTGATTTTTATGTGTTAGAAATGAATGACCACCCATCGAATTCCACTCCAATTTTATTGGGGAGACCGTTCCTCAACATTTCACGCACTAAGATAGATGTGAGTGAAGGTACTCTCATGATGGAATTTGATGAGCAGATCATTAAATTTAACATATATGATGCTATGAAATACCCTGATGATGCTAACCTGCTTTCTGTTGTGAGTACTATTGAGCCTATTGTCCAGGAACACTTCAAACTCATTAGTAGTGATGCATCAGATTCGGTCATTGAACAGGGAATTATGAAGGAGGATGCTGAAAGATGGGATAATGAGGAGCTGAATCACTATGTCAATGTTTTGCACAATTTTTTTCCGAGAATGAGCACTTTAGATGTAGCCTCTGTTAAATTGCCTGTGAAATCTCCTAAAGACATTAATTCAGTTTTTGCTTTGAGAGTTGTTGAGCCTTTGGTGCAAGATTGTTTTGAACTAACTCGTAAGAATAACTTAGAGCATGAGAAAAAATTGAGAAAAGAAAAACTTGGTGAAGTGCCAAAGTTAGAGTTGAAAGTATTTCCCGAACTCTGGAAGTCCTCGTCCTTGGGGTCGAACCATGAACTCAAGGAATATCATAAGGGGTTTTACACTGTTGAGGTCGATTGGATGGAGTTGAAAGAAGTTCTACATACTTGAAAGATACACCTTACCTAAGTCGAGCCAACGATAATAAAAAAGACGCTGATTGGGAGGCAACCCAATTTTCTCGCTTTATTTTTGTTTATTTTAATTTAATTTATTTTTATTTTCAATAAGGTGTCTGATTACTCAATCTTAATTGCCTGAGGTTCGTAGATACAACATGTGGAATTTAATCACAGAGTCTATTTGGGTCATGAATAATTTTCCTGCTTTAATTTAAATATACAAGAGGCCCAACTAATTTTTCTTTTTCAGGACGGGCCCAATTCTTGTAAGTCCATGAAGGAACTGACAAAACAAAATATAGAGCCCAGTTTATACATTTAACTTAATTGTGAGGAAGGCCAGAAATTACAAGTCTAGATTGACCCTATTCCCAAATTCATCCATCGTGAACTCAATTCCGATTCCACCACTCTGGAATTTTGCCATGAAAATCATCGCAAACTATGGCTAGATTATGCTCCAGTGTTCAAACAGAGAAGAAACAGAAGAGGGAGAATGAAGCAGGACTGTCTCGAGCAATCGTCGTATTTCAGGCGCCGGAAGCTGCAGCTGCCCCAACTGCTTCTGACGAACCCATTGTCGCCCGTACTGATTCCGGCGATAGGGAGCAAACTCCAGTCCCGATCCGATGTCCCAAGGCTGCAACTGCAGCCGATGATGCCCTTTTCGCAGCGGCCTGTTTAGTCTCAGCCCGTTCGCCAATGCAGAAAGCAACCGCCGCCCTTAATGATTCCGGCAAGCAACTGCCGACGGGGATGCTCCCAGAGACCCCGATGCTGCCGCATGTAATGAGCCTAGAGAGAACACTTCAGCGCCAGAAGGCACCAAAGATGAGGCACCGCGAAAGCCACGCAGCGAAATCAGGTGTATTCTACCCATTTACATATTCAATTGCTCTTTCATACTTGCTTTTGCTTGGGGACAAGCAAATGTTTAGGTGTGGGGAGGGATTTATATGCTAATTGGGATAAAAAAGTTGTGTCAAAATGCTTCATGATTTTATACTTGTGGCTCTTTTTGATTGTCTTTGGTGCAAGTAAGTTTTCATTGTGGATATTAAGTTTTGGGTTTGGTGAATACTTGCTGAAATGTGGAGTTAGAGATCATGATTTGGTGTATGTTTATGTGATTTCTAATTCTGAAATTTCATTTTGTCCTCTGAATTTTATGTTGATGTGGAGTTTGGGTAATTGAGGAATAAAATCTTTTGAGGTGATGAGGGTGATGCATGATTGAGGGGGTTAGCAATGATGTTTAGGAGCTGTTGAATTTTGATATTCTTTGCAAAATTTTTGTGATTGTAGTGGCTGATTTTTTTTTAAATTTCATGGCAAATATACCCAATTTTTGGTGAGCTTTTGAGCCTTAATGAGCTATCATCTATGAGCCCCATTGAATTTCTTTCTTGAGTGCATTGAAATTGAATTGCTCATTCTATAACTTACTCTTTTGAATGCATTTCAAGATCATATGATTGGTTGTGTGTGATAAAATGATAAGGGCACTTAGGTTTAACCCTCTTGGCTTATATTGACCTACTCGATTATGAAAAATTTTAGAGAAGCCACGTTGAGCCTAAACATTTTCTTTGAATTATGAGCACATAAATGAACCTTAAATCCCCATTTCTTTCTTAACTCTTCCGTTCAAACCCTTCATTACTTTGCAATGTGTGAATCTTGTGGAAATACTTTGAGGTTGGATTGATGATGAAGGGGGCAAGTTGATAAAAATTGGAGAAGGTTGGATGAAAAAAAATGAAAAGAGACAAAATTCTTGATAAAAAAAAGAAAAAAAGAAAAAAAGAAAAGAAAGGGACCAGGGAAACTGTTTGAATTGCTAAAATTATTTAGCAAGCAGTGATTCTTCCAAGTGTTACACCTGCTGTTCCGAATCTTGAAAAGAGCAGGTGTGGGGAGGTTAAAAGTATACGAAAAATGTTGTTGTGGAAAGGAAAATTTTGAGGATGATGTTTGATTTGTAAAGATCACATTGTAAAGTGGTTCGTTTTAGCCAATCTTATCTCTCTTTTTATCTTACCTTGTCCTAAAGCCCCATTACAACCCATTCAAAGACCATTTGATTATTGCACATGCTTCATCTAAAATTGGTGGAGATTTGATTTGGGAGCAAGCCTATGGTAATGACTGTTCTTTTCAATTTTTGAGTGCTCTTGCAACCTAAATCATATATCTGAGTGCTATTGAGTGAATCTTTGTAAGGCCATGAAATTTTGAAAGATTTGATGCCATGAAAGTTGCTAACTTTGAGTGAAGAGTCATTTTTCATATTAGTTTCGAAAGCTCATTGAATACTTTTTTCTTGAAGTACGTAATTTTTATTTGCCTTGGAAGATGGAGTTCTTTGGTTCTCTATTCTCTGTCATCTTTGATCTTAGTTTGCTTGAAGACAATCAAAGTTTAGGAGTTGGGAGATTTGACAAGTCATATTTTAGCACAATTATTTGGTTGAAATTCATGTTTATTTGATTGACTTATGTGCTAATTTGGGTGCTAAATTGACTTATCTTGTCTTTGGTTAATTGGAGCTTTAATGTTATAAATTGATATAAAATAGGCTGTTTTGTGAAGGAAATTCGTTGCTGCTCAAATAACTGACACTGAATCCATAAGTGTCAGTGAGAAGAACGAAAAATTCAGAATAAATAAGGAAAGACGCATCTGGAAATATTTTCTCATGTTCCAGAATCAGCCCAAGTCAGGCCCATATTTTGATGAAGGCATGATAAAATAAATAAGAGATCCTGAGATATTTTTGAAAGATAAAGATAAGGAAAGAGATCAAACAAGATTACTTGAGGATCAAGACATAGATATTTATGAGAGATTTTTATTTATTTTTGGGAGAGGAGATACACGACAATTTAATTAAGATCAAAACATGATTGTAGGGAAAAACACGATCATACAAGACAGAGTTGGCGTGAATTTCAAGAGCATCATCGGATCATCATCGGTTCTTTAATTTTAAATTTTAATTCTGTCTTTGCTATGAACATGCGGAATCCCCTTTTCTAGTTTAGGATTCGTGAACCTCCCGTTAAAATATTAATTTAATTATTAAGAGTTTTTCATGGAATCTGTTGTGTAAATTTATTCTATTACATGCTTTGATGTTCTTTATAGTAGTTTGATAATTATTTTAGACTGACCATCCAGTGTAATTGTTTAATTGCTTACTGCTATTTCATGATCCATGATCCGTAATTGATGTGAGGATTGAATTGAGTAGCAAATAGAGATAATTCCCTCTAGGTCTATTAGGATCTAGGTTGTATGATACCTAGCCGGATTTTGTAGCCTAGTAATCCTATGTTTAGAGTTTTAATGCGTTTATGAGTTCGAATCCATAGGGTACCTCATAGATAGTTCAACTTAGTGGTCGTACACTAATTGATAAACTTAAGAACATTCGTGTTGATTGGTCGTATCGTCAATCTAGGAATTTGAGTTTGCGCATTAGTTTAGATGTTTAATTCGTGTAATTAATTAATTTAGTAAACGGGAGGGGATCATCATCCTAAACTAGGTCTTCATCTCTTGGTTAATTTAATAATTAACTTTCGTCTACTTGGTTATTTAAAAATTAAGTTGATTTATTGTTATTGTTAATTTCAATTGTCACCAATTTAAAACCCCCCTTATTTATTTTATATGTTTGCAACACTTAGATTTAATTAAAAATTCATAATACTCTCTTGGGTTCGACCCGTACTCATTAATATACTAAATATAAGTGTGAGTCGGAATTAAATTATATTTTGATAGGCCGGCGGCTTATCAGTCGTTTCCACCAATGCTCTTCATGAACTTACCTCGTGATGACTCGTGTGCATTCTCTAAAATCCACGTATGATCAAGTATGTCCACCACTCAACCTCCCCCCAAACTTAAATTAATACAAGTGTTAAAATTTATGTTTGTAAAGAGTGGTGTGGCATACATCATCATTTCTCCTTTTGCACCCTTGTCTTTCATCATATGTATTTTCACCATGAGCTTCACCACCTACATACCAAATCTACAAGAAAACTATAAAACAACAAGAAAATAAAATCTACACTACTACACAATTAAAGGAATTCAAGAAGAGAGGGTATCCACATACACTATCTCCTTTTGAGAAGGAGATAGGTAATGTTTCACCCGATGACTATTTACCACAAAGTCATTATTAGGACCTTTAAGCTTCAACGCATATCCACTCAACACCTCAAGTACTTCATATAGCCCCATCCATTTAGACTTAAGCTTTCCGGGAAATAATTTAAGCCTCAAGTTGAATACAAGAACTTTGTCCCCGGGAGCAAATGTCTTTTCCTTGACCTTAGCATCATGCCATCTCTTCATATTCTCCTTGTAGATGATTGAGTTATCAAATGCTCTTCCTCTAAACTCTTCCAACTTTAACAACCTTGCTTGACCACTCTCCCTTTCATCCATGTTGAGACATTTGATAGCCCACAATGTACAGTGTTCCAACTCCATGGGAAGATGACAAGCTTTACCATAGACCAATTGATACGGAGACACACCAAGGATGGTTTTAAAAGCCATCCGATAAGCCCATAATGCATCATCAAGCTTCTCTGACCAATGCTTCCTCCCCCCATTGATTGTCTTTTCTAACACTAACTTTATTTGACGATTGAAAACCTCCGCCAAACCATTTGCTTGAGGGTGGTAAGGTGTAGCCACTCAATGCTTCACTCCATATCTCTTCAAAAAATTTTTCATCAACTTGTTTACAAAGTGAGATCCTCCATCACTCACTAAAGCCCGTGGAACTCCAAACCTAGCAAAAATATTTTTCTTTAAGAATTTTTGAACAATCAAAGCATCATTTGTCTTAGTGGGGATTGCTTCCACCCACTTAGACATATAATCCACAGCTAGTAAAATGTATACATATCCTTTAGATGAAGGAAACGGTCCCATAAAATCAATGCCCCATACATCAAATATTTCCACATCAATTCTCAAACTCAGCGGCATCTCATCTCGCTTACCTATTCCACCTATTCTTTGACATCTATCACACTTAGCCACAAACTTCTTTGCATCCTTAAACAATGTAGGCCAATAAAATCCTATTGTAAGATCTTAGCCCCCGTCTTTTGATGACTAAAGTGACCTCCACACAAAGACAAATGACATAATTCAAGGATCCCCATGACTTCTTCATTGGCCACACACCTCCTTATTACTCCATCATTGCAAATTTTAAACAAAAAGGGCTTATCCCATAAGTACTTCTTCACTTCAACATAAAACCTTTTTACCTTGTACTCATTAAGCAACGTAGGCTTGATTCAACAAACAAGAAAGTTGACATAATCGGCATACCAAGACGGTACATTCACCATGAGAGTACACACTTGCTCAACTTCTACTTGCAAAATTTCTTCATCCGGGAACTCATCCTCAATCGCCTTCATGTCTTCATTCTCACCTCCATTCTCTAACCTAGACAAATGATCCACAATCACATTCTCTACGCCTTTCTTATCCTTGATAATCACATCAAATTCCTGCAAAAGCAACACCCAACAGATTAAATGAGGTTTAGCATCTTCTTACTCATTAAGTATTTTATGGCTGTGTGATCCGTGTAGACGATAGTTTGTGTTCCAACCAAGTATGGTCGAAACTTTTCAAAAGATACACGAAGGCTAAAAATTCTTTCTCCGTTGTGGTATAATTAACTTGACACGAATTCAATGTCTTTGAGGCGTAATAGATTGCTCTAAACTTCTTCTCCCCCCAACACCACTCCGATGGATTGATTGGTAGCATCACAATGTAATTCAAATTGTAAACTCCAATCCCGGGTAAAGAGTATTGGAGATGAAGTGAAAACATCCTTAAGCACCTGAAATGATACACAAAATTCATCATCGAAGTTAAATGAACAATCTTTTTCAAGCAACTTACAAAGAGGTTTAGCAATTTTTGAAAAATCCTTAATGAAACGTCTATAAAAGCCCGCATGACCTAAGAACAATCTCATCCCCTTCTCACTAGTAGGAGGGGGAAGACGTTCTATGACTATCACTTTAGCTCTATCCACTTTTAAACCATGCTTTGAAATATAATGTCCCAAGACTATTCCATCGGTCACTATAAAGTGATATTTTTCCCAATTTAGCACAAGATTCGACTCTTCACACCTCTGCAACACAATAGTGAGATTAGTCAAGCAAATATCATAAGAGAACCCATACACAGAAAAATCATCCATAAATACCTCCATAATATTTTCAATTAAACCATCGAAGATAGCCATCATACAATGCTGAAAAGTGGCAGATGTATTACATAGACCAAAGGCATCATTCTAAATGTAAACGTACCATAAGGACATGTGAAAGTTGTCTTGTCTTGATCTTCCGGAATAATCAATAATTGATTGTACCCGGAATAATCATCAAGAAAACAATAGTACTCATGCCCCGCAAGTCGATCCAACATTTGGTCTATGAATGACAATGAGAAATGATCTTTATGAGTATTTTCATTTAATTTATGACAATCAACACATACTCTCCAACCCGTGATAGTTCTAGTGGCAATTGTTTCATTTGTATCGGATCGCACAATTGTAATACCACCTTTTTTGCCACTACATGTAAGGGACTTACATGTTGACTATCACTAATTAGAAAGATTATTCCCGCATCATGCCATTTTAACACCTCTTTTCTTACCACTTCTTGCATTATAGGATTTAATCTACGTTGGTTTTGCACACAAGACTTCTCATCATCAATCAAATGAATCTTATGCATACACATAGATGGACTAATACCTTTCAAATCTTTTATGCTCCAACCAATAGAGGATTTATGCTCCCTCAAAACTCTTAACAACTTTTCTAATTCTAAATTATTAAGGGAAGAGGATACGATTACCGGATACATTTCATTCTCTTCCAAGTAAGCATACTTCAAATGCTCCGGTAATGGCTTCAAATTTACCTTCTTTTTCTCTTGCACTTCTTCTTTTGGTTCTTTATCAAGTTTCTCCACTTTTGCTTCCTTAGCTTCCTCACTTGTGAGTTCCCTACAAGCATTTAAGCCATGCAATTCATCAATCATTTCATCATTTTTTAAACAAAAAGAAGAATTAGATTTTATAGATTCAATAGAGTAAGAGTGGCTTATGATAATTTCCAATGGGTCCTTTGAGTGAAGATAATACATATGCTTTTCAACAATGTTTTCCACAACCTCCAATCTTCTACATTTCTCCTTGTTCCACGGATACCTCATAGCCTCTCTTAATGAAAATATCACTTCTTCCTCATTCACCCTCAAAGTAAGCTCTCCTTTCTCCACATCTATCAATGCTTTCCTCGTGGCAAGAAATGGACGCCCAGGTATCAACGGGACATTAGCATCTTCATCCATATCAAGTACCACAAAATCAACGGGAAACACAAACTTGCCAACTTTGATCAAAACATCTTCCACGATTCCCTTTGGATGTGTCAATGACTAGTCGACTAATTGAAGTGTGACCGACGTCAGTTTTACATCCCCAATACCCAACTTCTTGAAAATTGACAAGGGCATCAAGTTAATGCTAGCCCCCAAATCATATAAGGCTTTGTAGTTCTCATGCTCTCCCATCTCACATGGAATAGTAAAACTCCCCCGGATCTTTCAATTTAGGAGGAAGTTTCTTTTGCAAAATCGCACCACATTCCTCCGTTAAATTCACTATTTCAAACTCTCCCAAGCTTCTTTTTTTGACAAAATATCCTTCAAAAACTTTGAGTAGTTGGACATTTGAAGTAAAGCATCCGCAAAATGAATATTCACAGGTATCTTCTTCAACATCTCAACAAACTTGGTAAATTTCTCTTCCAATCCCCTTTTCAAGCATCTTTGTGGAAACAGAATTGCAACGGGCAACTTAGGAATTCCCCATTCATTCCTTTCAAAATTCTCTTCTCTCTCTTTGCTTTTTGATTCTCAACATCTTTCCCATTTATTTGGAGTCGTCACCTTTTCTTTCTCAAGCATAGGGGTACTTTCATCTTTTTCAATGATTTCAACTTCTTTCTCTTTACCTTCTTCATCCAATCTTTCCATAGGCTCAAGTTCACACTCTACTTCCTCTACTTCCTTTGGCATAGAAGGCCCTTCGTATTTTGTTCCACTACGAAGTTCAATCGCCTTACATTGCTCCTTAGGATTAGTAATGGTTGTAGATGGAAACTTTCCTTGACGATGAATATCCCCCCTTCCACTTGCCATTTGGCTCATTTGTGTCTGCAAAGCTTTGATTCTCTTATCATTTACCTCATCTATTTGCCTTCTTTCCTCCTTATCTTCCTTCATGAATTCAAACATTTTAGCCACTTGATCTTCCATCGTAGGTTTCCCTTCACCATTTGAAGATTTCTCCCCTGGATTGATGCCCGGTGGAAGAGTGAGGGCATTTCCTTGATTTCCATACGATAAATTTTCATACCTTCGAGGTAGATTGAAATTTCTTTGAAAGTTACCTTGCCCCCTGTTGGCGTTCAATTGTTTGGTTAACGTGAACTGTTAGGGTTCCATACGATTCTAACATACAGCGGAAGCATGAAGACAAGAAACGTATTACCTTTCACCAGGGTATGTTGGAGAAGACGAATTCTCGCCATCAGCCTGCGCAGTCTCATGAGAATGGCTATGACTTCCTCATCCGATCTCCGATTGGGATGATCTATGCGCTCAGACGATCCTCTTTTCCATGGATTTCCGTCAGTATATTATACTTCCAGTCTTCTGCTGTATTCCCAAGTCCAATCTCGATGTCGTGTGGGCGACGATCTTCGAGATCTTCTCATTCTACTGTTCACTCTCTATTTCATGTATGTTAGGCGTAGAGAATTAGGTTTAGAAAAGCTAAGATGACTTAAATATAGGCTACAGCAGGGACTAGGAGGAGAAATTAAAGTTGGACCTCCATTGGACTTAAGTATCCAAGCTTAGCCCAAAGCTTATACTTAAGTCCAATAATAATAATAAATACCACTAAAATATTATTACTGTACTACCGTTCTAATCCCAAAATTTTATTTTGGGCTCCTTCTTATTATGAGCCCGTTAGTCTCCCCATGTTTAAGATATACAATGTCCATTAATTAATTAAGTTACTGACAACTCCATTAATTAATATCTCATCCAAGAGTAGTACCACTCAACCTCATTATCTTGTCGGAATAAACCCACCTACAGGTTTTACATGATATTCCTTATGAGCTCCTCAAGGGGACATCATCAACCTATGACGGACATGGATTCCTTCTACAATCAACAGCAAACCATAGAAATGTAGTACTTTCCAACTCACCGAGTTTGTTGATTTAATTACATGTAAATCTCACCCATTGATGAATCAAAGAAATACATACTGCCCTACGTGTCGAGATTATTATATAGGGATTAAGAGCACGAACATTCATAATAACTGAGATCAAGTTCTCCTATAAGTCAGTATAAGTCGAACGATCTCAAGCGGTCCTGCTCAATACACACAAAGTGCACTAATGTGATTCTATAGCCAAGACAAGCTAATACCAAACCACACTACAACCATCCCGATAGAGAGTCCCCGTCTATCTCGGTTGTGAGCATCTGTTTATACTTTATAAGGAAACCGATAATATGATCTTTCGCGTGTTGTCGCACAACATATTATCTGCAGTATAAAGTAAGTGGACTATTGCATCGTGCATATAAATAAATTATAAGACGCAATCATTTGATCATATGATTCTCATTTTAAATAAATTGTTATAAGATTGTTCATACCAAAGCTAGACTTTTTGTATACGATCCAACACCCCACCCTCCTTGCTTTTGTGGATATCCCCCTCCATGATTTCCAAAGTTACCACCATAATTTCCTTGAAAGTTTCTTCCTTGCATGAAGGCAACTTCTTCATGTGACATCTTCGGTGGGCACTAAGTATCTTGAATTCTAAATTTAGAGGACATACCTTGTTGAGGCATAGACGTAGGCATTTGACAACTTTGAGAAGATTGACCCATATTAGGCATAAACATGCCTTGTTGAGGACTAGGAAACACTTGTTGATTCATCAAAGGTAATGAAATACCTTGTTGAGGACCCGAAAGCACTTGTTGGTTCACCATATGTGTAGAGTTCAGAGAAACTTGCAAATTAACGTTCATCCTCTTAAGTATCTCCGTAATGGCCTTATCGCTCATATCTTCCTTAGGCACCTCCACCTTTTTCACTTGTTGCAGGCACACTTCTTCCATCTTAGCTATTCTCTCCCTTTCATACATTCCCGCAACTCTATCCATAGGTCATTGACCCGTATTCAAAACAATCTCTTCACATATAGCAATTACTCTCTCCAGAGTTTGTCCCAATATAGAACCTCCCGATGAAGCATCAACAAGCATTCGTTCACTCCCATTCAATCCGGCAGAGAAAAATCCTACTTGTTGATCTTTGGGAAATCCATGTTGTGGACATCTCCTTAGAATCTCTTTGAATTGGTTTCATGCTTCACTAAATGTCTCAAGTGACATTTGCTTGAATTGAAAGATTTGCCCTTTGAGATGCAACATCTTTGACGGGGAAAAATACTTGCTCAAGAATCTTTGTGTCAATTCTCTCCATGTGGTGTAGGATCCCGATGGTATAGTATGATACCAAGCTTTAGCTCTATCTCTCAATGAAAACGAGAAAAGCTTCATTTTTACAATATCCTTACTCACCCCATTTATCTTGATTGTGTTGGCTAACTCCGTAAATTAGGCTAAGTGAGCATTCGGATCCGCCATTGCACCACCACCAAATTGATTTGCTTGCACCATGTTGATTAACCTAGTCTTTATCTCGAAATTATTCACATTCAATGGCGGGCCATTCCGTAATTCCCATATTGCGGTTGGAAGTGATCACGGATATTCATTCCCGCTCCATTGTTTTCATTTCCATGGGGTTGATTTTGCACCACCAAAGGATTATTCCTTGCTTCTTGTTGGCCATCAAGTGTTAAATGATTGCTTGCAATTGTTGATTATTCAAGTGAGCTTGTTGAGCATTAGCTTGTGGCACAAACTCCGAATTTACGTGTCCTCCTCTAGCATTATCACCCCCTCGTTGAAAATTACTCAAATTACCTTCTTCATCAACCATATTTGCATTATCTATTGCGTTTTCCATGACTTCCTCCTTAGGTTCTAACACTCATCTTCTTTGTCTTCTTAAGGTAGCTTGTAACTCCAAGTTCAAAGGTTCAATAGATTGAGACCTTGAACGCGTTTGCATGTACCTATAAGAATTTCCAAATTAGTTCTCCAAGTAATCAAGACGAGTAAACAAGTAAACAAATAAAAGAAATATCCTTATCAAAACTAATCAACTTCAAACTCGTTATAACCAAAAGTTTAATATTTCCCCGGCAAGCGGCGTCATGTTCATAGTCGCATTTCTAGTTAAATGTTTAAGAGTAAGAGACTCTATCATTGTTGTGCATGTGTGACCAAGCAACAAAATTTATAAGTATGTCGTCCCAAGGGAAAGTAAACTTGTGGTTTTATCCGGATTTGTCATTGATTTATGCTTTGTAAGAATAGCAATATTGAAGGTTTGGTATTTTAGACTACTTCTTATTCTAATCAATTAACTAGGAATTAAACTAGCAATGAAAGGTAAAAAGTAACTGAAAAATGATATGATGGAATGAATGTAGATAGGATTCACTTAAGAAGAGAGCAAGGCTAATCATAATCATGATTGAGAATCTAGCTAGATATGCATTACTCTTGATGGTGAACTTCATTAATTGGTGGACTAAAAGCAATCACATTTTTACCCCTAATCCCTATGGTTAAGGCAATTAGGTTCTCGACTCTTTTACAAGTCTAAATCTCCTAGGATTGATCTTAATCTCAATTCCCTTAAGGTACTGTGATAATAAGTTTGGTTTTTTTCACTCAATTTCTTAAGTGTCCCTCTATGAATGTTCTAAGCATAAGAAGGGTATGACTTACCTCCCCTCACACTAACATGCATGCTCATTTTAATATATGATTCAATTAAACATTCACTCATAACATTGGAATGACCATCCTAACACTATGAATAGAAAATTCAATCACACAAATATTGAAATGAAACATTTTATCATAAAAGGAAATCCACAATTTAACTCAATTCACTTCTCAAGTCCTACACATCTAGCTTTCATCTCAACCATTCATATGATTAGCCCTACTATAGGACTAGCAACTACACATTGTGTTTAAATCAATACAATCAAAGACTTGCTCCATTTGAGCCAAAATAAGAAGAAAATAAAAAAAGTAGATTGACTTCCCTTTCATGGAGGAAACCTTCCTTCTCTTCAAAATGCTAACTTCTTCAATCATTGATGCTTTCCTCTTCTCAAATGGTGGATGTATGGCTTATTGAAGAACAAGTGGAATTGATGGATCTAATGTATGGAGATAAATCAAATAGATCTAGTGTGTGAAAATGTGGTGTGCAGTGTGTGTAACTGCTCTAATTATGATCTCCTCCTTGAATTTTCGCACAAGTCATCCTTGTATATCACTTAGGGGCCTTTTAGAAGCTTTCGGAACATTCTGAAATATGAACTTCCTTTTGCACCTACACGGGCCGTGTAGCAGCGCACGGCTCGTGTAGTACACACCTAGTTATGCGTTTTGTGCGTGCTTCCAGATATGGCTCGAGTTGCGCTACACGGCCTCTGTCATGGGTGTGTAGCGTTTTCTGACGACAGTGCACGGCTTCCTCTAACAGGCCCGTGTTCTGCACACGGGGCGTGCGCTGGTGCACGACTTGTGCGCCAAAATATGACCTTTCTCCTAGGCAAGCTTGTCGTTCTGATGACAATACACGGCCACCTCGGATAGGCCCGTGTTCCGCACGTGGCCCGTGACCGAGCATGCCCTGTACTTCCGTCTCCGTTTTGCTCCCGATTCCCTTTTCTCCATTTCTTGACCTGTTTTATACATGTTTAAGCTCATTTACACACTTTTATCAATGCATACCACATTTCCCATAATATCAATAACTCCACCAAAAATCACACAAATTCAGATGAAAATATCTAAAAATCCACAAATAAAGATACTAAAATTTAGGTGAAAATGACAACGATAATGAGTGCAAAATGCCATTTTGTGAATGTCATGCTCCACTACTCGAATCTGATGATACCCGAAGCGTAAATCAATCTTTGAAAACATCACCGCTCTGGCCAACTCGTCCAGCATCTCTTGAATCACTGGAATGGGGTACTTATTCAACACGGTCACCCTATTGAGTTCCCGATAATCCACACAAAAATGCCAGCTTCCATCTTTCTTCTTTACTAATAATACCAGGCTGCTGAAAGGGCTGGAACTGGGGCGAATTATCCCGGCTAGAAGCATATCCGAGACCATCTGTTCTATCTTCTCTTTCTGTGCCTGACTATAACGATATGGTCTTACGGACACTGGCCCCGATCCCGGCAACAATACCACCGAGTGCTCAGTACCACAGTTCAGGGGTAGCCCCTCCGGCTAGCCTAAAATGCCCTCAAATCGTGATAACATCTCCGCGACACCCTCCGACGCTGCTCTAACACCTTTGGGGACGTACCCTCGACCACAAGAACCCACAATTCCGCGTCTTTGATTTTTACCAACTTCTGGATTCTGATAGGTCCCCGTTGCAAAGCAGGGTCCCCTTCAACTCCACACGTTTCCTTCTATAATCAAACCCATTGTCAAATTGGCCCAGTCCGTCTTAACTTTTCCCAATGTCGCTGACCACGCTATCCCAAGAATAACGTCCACCCCTTAGAGCGAAAAAAGGTGAAAATACGCGGCTAGCTCAAGTCCGGCCATCTCCAACTCTAGACGACGGCAGACCCCCTCGGACTCCAAGCGTCGCCCATCACCCAGCTGCACCGCTAACTAGCTCGACACATTAAGCTCCAAACCGAGTTCCTTCATCAACGAACTTGAGATGAAGTTATGGCTAGCGCCACTGTCTACCAATACCTGTCGCTTACACATCACTCCCTCAAGCCGCATGGTCTACGGCCCAGTAATGCCCGCCATCGAATACATGGGCAGCTCTGCAACCCCCTTCTCACCTTCTTCCGGCACATCTATCTTTGCCTCCTCCCCTTGCAGTTCTGAATCTTCATGGAATTCAAAATGATGTAGGTCTAATGTCTCTTCCTCCTCAGCCATCAAGATATTGAGTTGCCGCATCGAGCACTGATGTCCCGGACTCCATACCTTTTTACAGCGGAAGCATAACCCTTTTGCGTGTCGCTTCGACAACTCATGCGGAGACACCGGGTGAAACGCGATTGTGTGGGCAACTGACTCATGGAATATGTTCGACCGCTCTGCACCAAGTTGGCTAGCTTCGTGACGGACGAACTAGAGAAGCTTAACATCGTCCCAAAAATTCTCGATGACGGACTGAAACCGGAGCTAGTTTGGTGCGGTTACTAGACGGTGGTCGACTCGCCGAGCCCACTCCAAATGAACCACTCACGGGCCTCGGATAGCAACCACCTGTCATAACTGCGAGGCTAGTCTCCACATCCCTCGCCAGTTCCATGGCTATCTCCAAATATGTCGGTCGAAGAAGGCGCAGCTGGCATCGAACATCTTCAGCCAGGCCCTGCATAAAATATGCCAGATAGTGATCATCGCTGAGCCCCGGCACCTAACTGGCCAACTGTAAGAATACAGTGACATACTCCTTCACTGTGCTCGTCTGCTTGGCCACCGACAGCCTTTTGAATGGATTCCCCATAAACTGATCGTCAAAATGACTAGTCAGGGCATGCGAGAATTTCGCCTATGTCATATCTCATTTTCTGGGTCGTATCCATGAAAACCAATACAATGCGGATTCTTCCATAGCAACCATCACAGACGGAAGCTTCAACTCTGCCAGGGTTTGGTGCAATTCAAACTGTTGATTAACCCTAGCCAACCACCCTATCGGGTCTGTTCCATCAAAAGTAGGTAGAGAGGGTGAAACGGGTGGTTTATCACCCGTCGCTGCCGCCACTTTCATCGCCTCCGATTCGGTGAGCGGAACACCAGTAGCCGCCACCATTGGTTCTACCCCTGCCATGCCAGATTCAGCCATCACGGTTGTCTGTCGCCCTGGTACTGACGCTGACCCAGACGCCATCTCCGACAACGCGCGACCGACCGCCAGTGCGGTGACCGACGCTGTCAGCCCCACCAAAGTACGAGCAATATCTTTCAATTGCTCGGTCACTCCAATCTGTTCGTCCACCATCTTTCTCATGCTTTCTCTCATCTCCATCTGCCCCGTCTCCAGTTGTTTCTGTCCTTCTTCCACTTCCTCAATCCTCTGTTCACTGCGCGTGATAGTCATCTCGGGTGAGTGGTCCGGCAGGTCGGACCAATTGTTAACACTCAAAGAATTAAATGCCAATACATTTGCCAAATGCCAAAAAGGCTCCCCACCTATTTTTTCAATAATGAAATTGATAGACCACAATGTTCAAGACTCATACTTAAATAACAAATAAGCAAACCCTAAGCCCACAAGTAGGCCTATACTAAACAAACACAAAGTAACAAATAATAATAATAAAGCTACCACTGGACCCCAAAACCATCGACGCCCCATGCACGCCGTGACGCCACCGCCGATAAACCAACAACGGCCTCGGCTACGCCACCAACTCATCTTGCTCCATATCAGCTTCAATTTCAGTTTTTGGTACTAGAATTTTTTGCACCAAATCTGCAGAATTTTTAGCAGCTTCATCCTCTTCAATCTCTAGCTCAATCTCGAATTTTTCTTCATGGGTGTACTTTACATCATGTTCCACTTGGTTTGAACTTTGTTGGGCCACTAAATGTTCAACCTCAGAAGTTAATTGACTACATTGGCGCTCCAAACTCTAAAGACTCAATTGGGTTTCTTGTTGAAATAATAATGTACTAATTTCCATCCGTTTCAGCAAGGACTCCAATGAAGCCTTCGCACTTTGTTCATCACCATAACACTCGTCATTCTCATAATAGCATTCACCATCATTGAAGGATTAGGTTCTATGCTCATAGTAGCCATGATTTTGAAAATTGAGTGGTTGGTCGTGATAGTGTTCCACATATCAGAAATCATGATGCCTTCCTTGATTGTAAGTGTTGGCATATGAATCACTCTAATGTTGCTGCAAATTTGCTCTATGGAATCCATCTCTTTGTCTCACTTCTAGTCTATCAATCAAGACGGGGCAATCATGATTAGAGTGACAAGTGGTTGCACAAATCCGACATGGCTGATTATTCTGACCATAGAAACCATAAAATTGATCCATAAGAGTAAGCCTACAAGGAGAGAAAGTGATTATTCACGAAAAATAAAAAATGAAAACAGAGAAAGCCTGACACTGAAGGGATCAGTGTCAATACTCTGCTGGGAAAAATTCAAAAACAAATAAAATATAAACACAAAAAATTCAACAAAAATTTGGGATTACTCCCCGGCAACGACGCCAAAATTTGGTGTGCTATCGCCGGCACCCAAAAATAAGATTTGTAATTTTTCAATGTGTTTTCAAAAGAGTAACAAGAGGGGGGATTTGATTGAATTCTAAACTACTAAACATAAAAACATAAATAATTGAAATTGCATAAAATATAGAAATAAGATAAACAAATAAAATTGAAAACCTAGTCCAAGGATTTGATCCCCCCATATCCTAATTCATAAAACTGCATGAATTAAACATGCTAACAATTATACAAACTCAAATTCCTAGGCTGATGGTACGACCAAATTAACCCGAAATATTCTTATGTTTAGCAATTCAGGGTACGACCACTAAATTACACTATTTACGGGTGACCTTATGGATTCGAACTTGCAAATGCATTAAGACACAAAACATTATAATTACTAGGCTATGAAAACCGGCAAGGAATCATACAACTCAGATCTTATTAAACCTGGAGGGCCTTCCTCTATTTCGCTACTCAATTCAACCCTCACAACAACTACGGATTGTGGATCACGAAATAGCAATAAGCAATTAAATAATAAAACTAGATGGCCAGTCTAAAATATTTATAAAACTATTATAAAATCAATTCAGTGCATGTAATAAGATAAATTCATATAAAAATTTGCGACATAAAATTCGTAACAATCAAATAAATAATTCATGGGAGGTTCACAACCCTCGCACTAGAAACGAAATTACATAATAAAAACTAAAATAAAAAGATGAAACCAAAGATCCTGATCCTCATGGTATGGTGTTCTTCCTCCCAGCCCCAAATTTGTGTTCTTCTTCTATCCTAGCGTGTCTGATCCCAACGTCAGATCGCCGATGTGATATGATGTATATATCCTCCTTATTTATCTTCTTATCCCCAAGAAACCTAAGTGATTTCTTTCCTTCTTGAAGAGTGTCCAGGATCATTGCATCTCCAATCTTTTTTGTAAGTTTCCTTATGCTCTTCAAATCAAATCCCTACGTAATTTAATTGGTCAGCTCTTTATTTTTAGCAGTAATGATAATTGTAGCAGTCACAGAATAAATTATTGTGACTGTACAATTTATCTCAATTTTGTCCTGTTTCAATAAGAAATGTATTAAATAGAAATAAATCGTAATTAACATTAAATAATTCACAACTCACATGTAAAGAATTGAATTTCATCCAAAATAATCGTGTAAAATTATGACTTATCATTAACATGAAAAAAAACGTAAACATTTAAACGAGATAGAGGGAGTAATAAAATGGTCGCATGGACGTGATGCTGAATTTTAATAATAAAGGTTTAATATAAGGGGCAAGTCTTGCATGAGATCGTCTTAATGTGAGATCATTTTACACTTTTGTAATTAGTTATCACTTTAGCTATAAAATGTTACTTCCTCCGTCCACTGTCAATCTATCAATTTTACAATTTTGGGTCGTCCATCCTTAATCTATCCATTTCCCTTTTTGGACTATATGACCGACACCCTCCACTAATACAAATAAAATATGAGACCCACACCCTCCACTAATACAACTACTTACTACACATAAAATAATAATACTCCTTAATCCACGTGCAAAAAAATGGATATATTGAGGATGGATGGAGGAAGTATTATTTTTTATATAAAATATTATCACTTTTTATTTATACTTTAAATTGTTTCACTTCCACTTTTAATAAATGATATTATCAATTTTTATATGTTTCACGTAAAAAATTACATTTGACGATGTTGTTCCAATCTTTTAATTTAACTAAGATAAAATTAGGATGTGCGAAAGCTAATTTCATATAAAGGTCTGTGTATATATAGAGAGAATATTAATCATGCTTCATCCCAAACATTGACCAAATTTAGACTAAATTGATAAAGTCCGTTGGCAAAATTTACAAAAATTGATTGGAAGTTCAAATTTTCATTTTATTATGGCAACAACTTCTGTAAGGCCTCCCTAATATGAGGGTTTTTATTGACGTACAGGATAAAAAAAACAAAAAAAAACAAAACCTTGAGGAAGTTTTTATTGTTGGGAGAGGTTGGATTTTTTTTCACTATTTGGGTTTTTAGGAAAGGAGGGAGAATGGGGAAGAAGAAAGTGGCTGACACTGTCCAACAATCTGGCGCATGCATAACACGCGCGCTTGGAAGCAATAAAGGTGAGGGCCTCACTGTGCAGGGTTGGCTTATTCCAAACCGTTAAATTTTTTTTAAATCCATATAGTAATAATAAAAGAAATTGGAGAGAAAGTTAAGTTTGGATTGGCTCTTTTAATTCATCTTCTTTTTATTTATTTATTTTTTAACAAATTTATATGGACACACAATTCAATCTGACAATTCAATAATAGTAAATATTAACGTTATTATACCCGTTAAATTTTAACTGTTAATATGCTTATTTTATTTTTAATTTTTTATATTAAATTCTCACTATGAATATATCTTCCATTTCATTTTTTCTACATTATCTTCTATTCTCAATCTCAATCTTATATTTTATAACTCACCATATATCTTCTCATTCATACATAAAAAAAAATATAGAGATCTGTGTATGCATTTCAGGTTCAACTCTACAAACTCCGGAGAAAATTCAATGCCTTCATATTTGAATTTTCGTCCACGTGCCAACCTCTACCCCCAAAATCTAAAATTTTCAACTAATCCTCCTATAAAATTTTTGAATAATTATCCACCCCAAAAATTTTCAGCTAATTTTTCAAAATTTCCAGAAGGTAGTCTCCCTCATCTTAATTCCTTTAATTCGTATGGCGCATGATTTTTCATGTATCCAAATTCTGATATGTCTCCTCATCCTCAATACGAATTTCGTCTGCAAATTGGTACAAATATATCAGAAATAGATAGAGACATACTCAACATCTCCGAACGCACAACGTTCGTTTTTCTCGTCTCAATTCTCTCCAACAGCACTGGAGCAGGAAAATCTTGCTGGAGACTTTGAGGATACCGAAGATCCACCAAAGGCTCCTGCTACTAAAAGGAATCTTTATTCTTTTGATAATAATGCTCTTCTTGCAAGTTGTTGGCTTGATATCAGCACGGACCCCAATGTCGAAAATGATCAAAAGTCAGAGCAAATGTGGATTCGGATCATCGAGTCATACAACGCTAAATGTTCAGGTGACATGATAATTAGGACTCCCAATAAATTGAAGTCACATTACTACTCACTACAGAAACAAGTGAAATGGTTCAATTCTTGATACAATCAAGAGAAATAGACATGTGGGAGTGGGTGCAGTGATGTTGATTTTAACGACAAGGCTAAGGTTCAATTTAAAGTGAAATATGGGGTTAATTTTTTACAAATCAAAGAATGGAAAGTATTGAAAGATAGTTCAAAGTTTGCTGATCCAGTTGTACTGTTTGCAGTTCAAAAATGTCATGCCCCAATTTTCATTAAGTAGAATAGGAGATTTTGTTCATAATATTAACCATCAATGGGGGACGTGAACAATAAAATAAATAAATATTACAAATCATTTAAAATTTTCATTGAAAAGCTTTCACGCAACGCATCCATCCCTGGTACGCCGACGTAGCCTCAACATGAAAAGAGGTTTGGAGTGGAAGGAGGTGAGCGAACCACTGCTCAGTGAGATAATTTCGATGATTGCACAAATTAAATTATCACTAATGTAAATAATATAACTGTGGAACATGAAGTAGTGTTGGCAGAACCAACAACCACAATAAATCATCACCATAATTGGGGTGGCGAAGCCAATCTCCCGTCAACATAACTGTGAACATGCTTGGGCTGGCAGAGCCAAACTCCCCATGAATATAATTGTATTGGCGGAGCCAACTAACTGTGAACATGATTGGGGTGGCGAAACCAACGTCCCGTCAACATGATTATGAACATGATTGATGTGGTGGAACCAACCTCCCGTCAGCATGATTAGGTGCAGGCCGAAACCCAGCACATATTAAGTACACGATGAAATTTAATAAGGGCAATCTTAACATTGAATGTTAAACTCGGTGAAAAGTGAAAGTTACCCTACCTTACAACTATCTTTGAAATATTAGGATCACGTCGGAAACTCTTCTTTCTTTTTTTCCTAATTTTCTTTCATTAAATTAAAGTGTGTGTCGCATCTAGTAAAAGGGAGGGGGTGAAGCTTTTTATATATGGAATTGGGTGGAAATTTATACATATTTATAGGCATTGATTTCATTAGCAAATTTAGAGGTATAACCTTGCTTAGTAACTCTTACGTGTAAAAGTTTTAAGTTGTCAATGTGGCTACTAGATTTACCAAATGTTGTAGTTGGTTATTATCAAGCCACGTAGATGATTACTTGAAGGCTAATCAAACAAAATTCATTTTTACCTTTATCCATTTATAACACATACATGCACAATATTATATAAATATCCTCCCATCTTATCCATTATTATTATTATTATTATTTTCATATATGAATAAATATTATCCAATCTTATAGATAGACATCATCCAATCCTATTCATTTACTATGGATAGACTCATCCATTCATTTAATATTATTATAAATAAATATAAGATACATAATAATTAGAAGATAATATATTTATGAAATCTTTTTATTTAAAAGTAAAATTTTATGAAAATATGAATAAAGAAAAACTGGTGTGTTACATCCTACCCTCCTAAAAAAAATTCGTCCTCGAAGTTCAGACAAACTAATCACTTTAAAGATCATTACACTAGAGGTGAAAATAAATAAATACTTTATACCTTAATGAAACTGACGTCGTGCAGCAGGTGGATGCGTAGCGTGTCTTTGATAATAATGCTCTTCTTGTAAGTTTTTGGCTTGATATCAGCACGGACCCCATTGTCGAAAATGATCAAAAGTCAGAGCAAATGTGGATTCAAATCACCGAGTCATACAACGCTAAATGTTCAGGTGACATGATATTTAGGACTCCCAATAAATTGAAGTCACATTACTACTCACTACAGAAACAAGTGAAATGGTTCAATTCTTGCTACAATCAAGAGAAAAAGACATGTGGGAGTGGGTGCAGTGATGTTGATTTTAACGACAAGGCTAAGGTTCAATTTAAAGTGAAATATGGGGTTAATTTTTTACAAATCAAAGAATGGAAAATATTAAAAGACAGTTCAAAGTTTGCCGATCCAGTTGTACTGTTCGCAGTTCAAAAATGTCATGCCCCAATTTTCATTAAGTAGAATAGGAGATTTTGTTCATAATATTAACCATCAATGGGGGACGTGAACAATAAAATAAATAAATATTACAAATCATTTAAAATTTTCATTGAAAAGCTTTCACGCAACGCATCCATCCCTGGTACGCCGACGTAGCCTCAACATGAAAAGAGGTTTGGAATGGAAGGAGGTGAGCGAACCACTGCTCAGTGAGATAATTTCGATGATTGCACAAATTAAATTATCACTAATGTAAATAATATAACTGTGGAACATGAAGTATTGTTGGCAGAACCAATAACCACAATAAATCATCAACATAATTGGGGTGGCGAAGCCAATCTCCCGTCAACATAACTGTGAAGATGCTTGGGCTGGCAGAGCCAAACTCCCCGTAACATAATTGTATTGGCGGAGCCAACTAACTGTGAACATGATTGGGGTGGCGATGCCAACGTCCCGTCAACATGATTGCGAACATGATTGAGGTGGTGGAGCCAACCTCCCATCAGTATGATTGGGTACAGGGCGAAACCCAGCACATATTAAGTACACGATGAAATTTAATAAGGGCAATCTTAACATTGAATGTTAAACTCGGTGAAAAGTGAAAGTTACCCTACCTTACAACTATCTTTGAAATATTAGGATCGCGTCGGAAACTCTTCTTTCTTTTTTTTTTCCTAATTTTCTTTCATTAAATTAAAGTGTGTGTCGCATCTAGTAAAATGGAGGGGGTGAAGCTTTTTATATATGGAATTGGGTGGAAATTTATACATATTTATAGGCATTGATTTCATTAGCAAATTTAGAGGTATAACCTTGCTTTGTAACTCTTACGTGTAAAAGTTTTAAGTTGTCAATGTGGCTACTAGATTTACTAAATGTTGTAGTTGGTTATTATCAAGCCACGTAGATGATTACTTGAAGGCTAATCAAACAAAATTCATTTTTACCTTTATCCATTTATAACACATACATGCACAATATTATATAAATATCCTCCCATCTTATCCATTATTATTATTATTATTTTCATATATGAATAAATATTATCCAATCTTATAGATAGACATCATCCAATCCTATTCATTTACTATGGATAGACTCATCCATTCATTTAATATTATTATAAATAAATATAAGATACATAATAATTAGAAGATAATATATTTATGTAATCTTTTTATTTAAAAGTAGAATTTTATGAAAATATGAATAAAGAAAAACTGGTGTGTTACATCCTACCCTCCTAAAAAAAATTCGTCCTCGAAGTTCAGACAAACTAATCACTTTAAAGATCATTACACTAGAGGTGAAAATAAATAAATACTTTATACCTTAATGAAACTGACGTCGTGCAGCAGGTGGATGTGTAGCGTGTCTTTGATAATAATGCTCTTCTTGCAAGTTGTTGGCTTGATATCAGCACGGACCCCATTGTCGAAAATGATCAAAAGTCAGAGCAAATGTGGATTCGGATCACCGAGTCATACAACGCTAAATGTTCAGGTGACATGATATTTAGGACTCCCAATAAATTGAAGTCACATTACTACTCACTACAGAAACAAGTGAAATGGTTCAATTCTTGCTACAATCAAGGGAAAAAGACATGTGGGAGTGGGTGCAGTGATGTTGATTTTAACGACAAGGCTAAGGTTCAATTTAAAGTGAAATATGGGGTTAATTTTTTACAAATCAAAGAATGGAAAATATTGAAAGACAGTTCAAAGTTTGCCGATCCAGTTGTACTGTTCGCAGTTCAAAAATGTCATGCCCCAATTTTCATTAAGTAGAATAGGAGATTTTGTTCATAATATTAACCATCAATGGGGGACGTGAACAATAAAATAAATAAATATTACAAATCATTTAAAATTTTCATTGAAAAGCTTTCACGCAACGCATCCATCCCTGGTACGCCGACGTAGCCTCAACATGAAAAGAGGTTTGGAGTGGAAGGAGGTGAGCGAACCACTGCTCAGTTAGATAATTTCGATGATTGCACAAATTAAATTATCACTAATGTAAATAATATAACTGTGGAACATGAAGTATTGTTGGCAGAACCAACAACCACAATAAATCATCACCATAATTGGGGTGGCGAAGCCAATCTCCCGTCAACATAACTGTGAAGATGCTTGGGCTGGCAGAGCCAAACTCCCCGTAATATAATTGTATTGGCGGAGCCAACTAACTGTGAACATGATTGGGGTGGCGATGCCAACGTCCCGTCAACATGATTGCGAACATGATTGAGGTGGTGGAGCCAACCTCCCATCAGCATGATTGGGTACAGGGCGAAACCCAGCACATATTAAGTACACGATGAAATTTAATAAGGGCAATCTTAACATTGAACGTTAAACTCGGTGAAAAGTGAAAGTTACCCTACCTTACAACTATCTTTGAAATATTAGGATCGCGTCGGAAACTCTTCTTTCTTTTTTTCCTAATTTTCTTTCATTAAATTAAAGTGTGTGTCGCATCTAGTAAAAGGGAGGGGGTGAAGCTTTTTATATATGGAATTGGGTGGAAATTTATACATATTTATAGGCATTGATTTCATTAGCAAATTTAGAGGTATAACCTTGCTTAGTAACTCTTACATGTAAAAGTTTTAAGTTGTCAATGTGGCTACTAGATTTACCAAATGTTGTAGTTGGTTATTATCAAGCCACGTAGATGATTACTTGAGGGCTAATCAAACAAAATTCATTTTTACCTTTATCCATTTATAACACATACATGCACAATATTATATAAATATCCTCCCATCTTATCCATTATTATTATTATTATTTTCATATATGAATAAATATTATCCAATCTTATAGATAGACATCATCCAATCCTATTCATTTACTATGGATAGACTCATCCATTCATTTAATATTATTATAAATAAATATAAGATACATAATAATTAGAAGATAATATATTTATGTAATCTTTTTATTTAAAAGTAGAATTTTATGAAAATATGAATAAAGAAAAACTGGTGTGTTACATCCTACCCTCCTAAAAAAAATTCGTCCTCGAAGTTCAGACAAACTAATCACTTTAAAGATCATTACACTAGAGGTGAAAATAAATAAATACTTTATACCTTAATGAAACTGACGTCGTGCAGCAGGTGGATGCGTAGCGTGTCTTTGATAATAATGCTCTTCTTGCAAGTTGTTGGCTTGATATCAGCACGGACCCCATTGTCGAAAATGATCAAAAGTCAGAGCAAATGTGGATTCGGATCACCGAGTCATACAACGCTAAATGTTCAGGTGACATGATATTTAGGACTCCCAATAAATTGAAGTCACATTACTACTCACTACAGAAACAAGTGAAATGGTTCAATTCTTGCTACAATCAAGGGAAAAAGACATGTGGGAGTGGGTGCAGTGATGTTGATTTTAACGACAAGGCTAAGGTTCAATTTAAAGTGAAATATGGGGTTAATTTTTTACAAATCAAAGAATGGAAAATATTGAAAGACAGTTCAAAGTTTGCCGATCCAGTTGTACTGTTCGCAGTTCAAAAATGTCATGCCCCAATTTTCATTAAGTAGAATAGGAGATTTTGTTCATAATATTAACCATCAATGGGGGACGTGAACAATAAAATAAATAAATATTACAAATCATTTAAAATTTTCATTGAAAAGCTTTCACGCAACGCATCCATCCCTGGTACGCCGACGTAGCCTCAACATGAAAAGAGGTTTGGAGTGGAAGGAGGTGAGCGAACCACTGCTCAGTTAGATAATTTCGATGATTGCACAAATTAAATTATCACTAATGTAAATAATATAACTGTGGAACATGAAGTATTATTGGCAGAACCAACAACCACAATAAATCATCACCATAATTGGGGTGGCGAAGCCAATCTCCCGTCAACATAACTGTGAAGATGCTTGGGCTGGCAGAGCCAAACTCCCCGTAATATAATTGTATTGGCGGAGCCAACTAACTGTGAACATGATTGGGGTGGCGATGCCAACGTCCCGTCAACATGATTGCGAACATGATTGAGGTGGTGGAGCCAACCTCCCATCAGCATGATTGGGTACAGGGCGAAACCCAGCACATATTAAGTACACGATGAAATTTAATAAGGGCAATCTTAACATTGAACGTTAAACTCGGTGAAAAGTGAAAGTTACCCTACCTTACAACTATCTTTGAAATATTAGGATCGCGTCGGAAACTCTTCTTTCTTTTTTTCCTAATTTTCTTTCATTAAATTAAAGTGTGTGTCGCATCTAGTAAAAGGGAGGGGGTGAAGCTTTTTATATATGGAATTGGGTGGAAATTTATACATATTTATAGGCATTGATTTCATTAGCAAATTTAGAGGTATAACCTTGCTTAGTAACTCTTACATGTAAAAGTTTTAAGTTGTCAATGTGGCTACTAGATTTACCAAATGTTGTAGTTGGTTATTATCAAGCCACGTAGATGATTACTTGAAGGCTAATCAAACAAAATTCATTTTTACCTTTATCCATTTATAACACATACATGCACAATATTATATAAATATCCTCCCATCTTATCCATTATTATTATTATTATTTTCATATATGAATAAATATTATCCAATCTTATAGATAGACATCATCCAATCCTATTCATTTACTATGGATAGACTCATCCATTCATTTAATATTATTATAAATAAATATAAGATACATAATAATTAGAAGATAATATATTTATGTAATCTTTTTATTTAAAAGTAGAATTTTATGAAAATATGAATAAAGAAAAACTGGTGTGTTACATCCTACCCTCCTAAAAAAAATTCGTCCTCGAAGTTCAGACAAACTAATCACTTTAAAGATCATTACACTAGAGGTGAAAATAAATAAATACTTTATACCTTAATGAAACTGACGTCGTGCAGCAGGTGGATGCGTAGCGTGTCTTTGATAATAATGCTCTTCTTGCAAGTTGTTGGCTTGATATCAGCACGGACCCCATTGTCGAAAATGATCAAAAGTCAGAGCAAATGTGGATTCGGATCACCGAGTCATACAACGCTAAATGTTCAGGTGACATGATATTTAGGACTCCCAATAAATTGAAGTCACATTACTACTCACTACAGAAACAAGTGAAATGGTTCAATTCTTGCTACAATCAAGGGAAAAAGACATGTGGGAGTGGGTGCAGTGATGTTGATTTTAACGACAAGGCTAAGGTTCAATTTAAAGTGAAATATGGGGTTAATTTTTTACAAATCAAAGAATGGAAAATATTGAAAGACAGTTCAAAGTTTGCCGATCCAGTTGTACTGTTCGCAGTTCAAAAATGTCATGCCCCAATTTTCATTAAGTAGAATAGGAGATTTTGTTCATAATATTAACCATCAATGGGGGACGTGAACAATAAAATAAATAAATATTACAAATCATTTAAAATTTTCATTGAAAAGCTTTCACGCAACGCATCCATCCCTGGTACGCCGACGTAGCCTCAACATGAAAAGAGGTTTGGAGTGGAAGGAGGTGAGCGAACCACTGCTCAGTTAGATAATTTCGATGATTGCACAAATTAAATTATCACTAATGTAAATAATATAACTGTGGAACATGAAGTATTGTTGGCAGAACCAACAACCACAATAAATCATCACCATAATTGGGGTGGCGAAGCCAATCTCCCATCAACATAACTGTGAAGATGCTTGGGCTGGCAGAGCCAAACTCCCCGTAATATAATTGTATTGGCGGAGCCAACTAACTGTGAACATGATTGGGGTGGCGATGCCAACGTCCCGTCAACATGATTGCGAACATGATTGAGGTGGTGGAGCCAACCTCCCATCAGCATGATTGGGTACAGGGCGAAACCCAGCACATATTAAGTACACGATGAAATTTAATAAGGGCAATCTTAACATTGAACGTTAAACTCGGTGAAAAGTGAAAGTTACCCTACCTTACAACTATCTTTGAAATATTAGGATCGCGTCGGAAACTCTTCTTTCTTTTTTTCCTAATTTTCTTTCATTAAATTAAAGTGTGTGTCGCATCTAGTAAAAGGGAGGGGGTGAAGCTTTTTATATATGGAATTGGGTGGAAATTTATACATATTTATAGGCATTGATTTCATTAGCAAATTTAGAGGTATAACCTTGCTTAGTAACTCTTACATGTAAAAGTTTTAAGTTGTCAATGTGGCTACTAGATTTACCAAATGTTGTAGTTGGTTATTATCAAGCCACGTAGATGATTACTTGAAGGCTAATCAAACAAAATTCATTTTTACCTTTATCCATTTATAACACATACATGCACAATATTATATAAATATCCTCCCATCTTATCCATTATTATTATTATTATTTTCATATATGAATAAATATTATCCAATCTTATAGATAGACATCATCCAATCCTATTCATTTACTATGGATAGACTCATCCATTCATTTAATATTATTATAAATAAATATAAGATACATAATAATTAGAAGATAATATATTTATGAAATCTTTTTATTTAAAATTAAATTTTATGAAAATATGAATAAAGAAAAACTGGTGTGTTACATCCTACCCTCCTAAAAAAAATTCGTCCTCGAAGTTCAGACAAACTAATAACTTTAAAGATCATTACACTAGAGGTGAAAATAAATAAATACTTTATATCTTAATGAAACTGACGTCGTGCAGCAGGTGGATGCGTAGCGTGTCTTTGATAATAATGCTCTTCTTGCAAGTTGTTGGCTTGATATCAGCACGGACCCCATTGTCGAAAATGATCAAAAGTCAGAGCAAATGTGGATTCGGATCACCGAGTCATACAACGCTAAATGTTCAGGTGACATGATATTTAGGACTCCCAATAAATTGAAGTCACATTACTACTCACTACAGAAACAAGTGAAATGGTTCAATTCTTGCTACAATCAAGGGAAAAAGACTGTGGGAGTGGGTGCAGTGATGTTGATTTTAACGACAAGGCTAAGGTTCAATTTAAAGTGAAATATGGGGTTAATTTTTTACAAATCAAAGAATGGAAAATATTGAAAGACAGTTCAAAGTTTGCCGATCTAGTTGTACTGTTCGCAGTTCAAAAATGTCATGCCCCAATTTTCATTAAGTAGAATAGGAGATTTTGTTCATAATATTAACCATCAATGGGGGACGTGAACAATAAAATAAATAAATATTACAAATCATTTAAAATTTTCATTGAAAAGCTTTCACGCAACGCATCCATCCCTGGTACGCCGACGTAGCCTCAACATGAAAAGAGGTTTAGAGTGGAAGGAGGTGAGCGAACCACTGCTCAGTGAGATAATTTCGATGATTGCACAAATTAAATTATCACTAATGTAAATAATATAACTGTGGAACATGAAGTAGTGTTGGCAGAACCAACAACTACAATAAATCATCACCATAATTGGGATGGCGAAGCCAATCTCCCGTCAACATAACTGTGAAGATGCTTGGGCTGGCAGAGCCAAACTCCCCGTAATATAATTGTAATTGCGGAGCCAACTAACTGTGAACATGATTGGGGTGGCGATGCCAACGTCCCGTCAACATGATTGCGAACATGATTGAGGTGGTGGAGCCAACCTCCCATCAGCATGATTGGGTACAGGGCGAAACCCAGCACATATTAAGTACACGATGAAATTTAATAAGGGCAATCTTAACATTGAATGTTAAACTCGGTGAAAAGTGAAAGTTACCCTACCTTACAACTATCTTTGAAATATTAGGATCGCGTCGGAAACTCCTCTTTCTTTTTTTCCTAAGTTTCTTTCATTAAATTAAAGTGTGTGTCGCATCTAGTAAAATGGAGGGGGTGAAGCTTTTTATATATGGAATTGGGTGGAAATTTATATATATTTATAGGCATTGATTTCATTAGCAAATTTAGAGGTATAACCTTGCTTAGTAACTCTTACGTGTAAAAGTTTTAAGTTGTCAATGTGGCTACTAGATTTACCAAATGTTGTAGTTGGTTATTATCAAGCCACGTAGATGATTACTTGAAGGCTAATCAAACAAAATTCATTTTTACCTTTATCCATTTATAACACATACATGCACAATATTATATAAATATCCTCCCATCTTATCCATTATTATTATTATTATTTTCATATATGAATAAATATTATCCAATCTTATAGATAGACATCATCCAATCCTATTCATTTACTATGGATAGACTCATCCATTCATTTAATATTATTATAAATAAATATAAGATACATAATAATTAGAAGATAATATATTTATGAAATCTTTTTATTTAAAAGTAAAATTTTATGAAAATATGAATAAAGAAAAACTGGTGTGTTACATCCTACCCACCTAAAAAAAATTCGTCCTCGAAGTTCAGACAAACTAATCACTTTAAAGATCATTACACAAGAGGTGAAAATAAATAAATACTTTATACCATAATGAAACTGACGTCGTGCAACAGGTGGATGCGTAGCGTGTCTTTGATAATAATGCTCTTCTTGCAAGTTGTTGGCTTGATATCAGCACGGACCCCATTGTTGAAAATGATCAAAAGTCAGAGCAAATGTGGATTCGGATCACCGAGTCATACAACGCTAAATGTTCAGGTGACATGATATTTAGGACTCCCAATAAATTGAAGTCACATTACTACTCACTACAGAAACAAGTGAAATGGTTCAATTCTTGCTACAATCAAGAGAAAAAGACATGTGGGAGTGGGTGCAGTGATGTTGATTTTAACGACAAGGCTAAGGTTCAATTTAAAGGGAAATATGTGGTTAATTTTTTACAAATCAAAGAATGGAAAATATTGAAAGACAGTTCAAAGTTTGTCGATCCAGTTGTACTGTTCGCAGTTCAAAAATGTCATGCCCCAATTTTCATTAAGTAGAATAGGAGATTTTGTTCATAATATTAACCATCAATGGGGGACGTGAACAATAAAATAAATAAATATTACAAATCATTTAAAATTTTCATTGAAAAGCTTTCACGCAACGCATCCATCCCTGGTACGCCGACGTAGCCTCAACATGAAAAGAGGTTTGGAGTGGAAGGAGGTGAGCGAACCACTGCTCAGTGAGATAATTTCGATGATTGCACAAATTAAATTATCACTAATGTAAATAATATAACTGTGGAACATGAAGTAGTGTTGGCAGAACCAACAACCACAATAAATCATCACCATAATTGGGGTGGTGAAGCCAATCTGCCGTCAACATAACTGTGAAGATGCTTGGGCTGGCAGAGCCAAACTCCCCGTGAATATAATTGTATTGGCGGAGCCAACTAACTGTGAACATGATTGGGGTGGCGATGCCAACGTCCCGTCAACATGATTACGAACATGATTGAGGTGGTGGAGCCAACCTCCCGTCAGCATGATTGGGTACAGGGCGAAACCCAGCACATATTAAGTACACGATGAAATTTAATAAGGGCAATCTTAACATTGAATGTTAAACTCTGTGAAAAGTGAAAGTTACCCCAACTTACAACTATCTTTGAAATATTAGGATCGCGTCGGAAACTCTTCTTTCTTTTTTTCCTAATTTTCTTTCATTAAATTAAAGTGTGTGTCGTATCTAGTAAAAGGGAGAGGGTGAAGCTTTTTATATATGGAATTGGGTGGAAATTTATACATATTTATAGGCATTGATTTCATTAGCAAATTTAGAGGTATAACCTTGCTTAGTAACTCTTACGTGTAAAAGTTTTAAGTTGTCAATGTGGCTACTAGATTTACCAAATGTTGTAATTGGTTATTATCAAGCCACGTAGATGATTACTTGAAGGCTAATCAAACAAAATTCATTTTTACCTTTTTCCATTTATAACACATACATGCACAATATTATATAAATATCCTCCCATCTTATCCATTATTATTATTATTATTATTTTCATATATGAATAAATATTATCCAATCTTATAGATAGACATCATCCAATCCTATTCATTTACTATGGATAGACTCATCCATTCATTTAATATTATTATAAATAAATATAAGATACATAATAATTAGAAGATAATATATTTATGAAATCTTTTTATTTAAAAGTAAAATTTTATGAAAATATGAATAAAGAAAAATTGGTGTGTTACATCCTACCCTCCTAAAAAAAATTTCGTCCTCGAAGTTTAGACAAACTAATCACTTTAAATATCATTACACTAGAGGTGAAAATAAATAAATACTTTATACCTTAATGAAACTGACGTCGTGCAGCAGGTGGATGCGTAGCGTGTCTTTATAAACTATTTATTTAAAAATGCAAGTCTACAGAACCATAGACCTGCTCTGATACCACTCTGTCACGCACCATATTTCATTAAGTAGAAGAGGAGATTTTATTCGTAATATTAAACATCAATGGGGGACGTGAACAATAAAATAAATAAATAAATATTTCAAATCATTTGAAATTTTCATTGAAAAGCTTTCACGCAATGCATCTGTCCCTAGTACGTTGACGTAACCTCAACCTGAAAAGGGATTTAAAGTGGAAGGGGGTGAGCGAACCACTGCTCAGTGGGATAATTTCAATGATTGCACAAATTAAATTATAACTAATGTAAATAATATATATGTGGAACATGAAGTAGTGTTGGCATAACCAACAACCACAATAAATCATCACCATAATTGGGAAGAAGCCAACCTCCCGTCAACATAACTGTGAACATGATAGGGCTGGCAAAGCCAAACTCCCCGTGAACATAATTTGTGTTGGCAGAGCCAACTAACTGTGAACATGATTAGGGTGGCGAAGCCAACTTCCCGTCAACATGACTATGAAATGATTGAGGTGGTGGAGCCAACCTCCCGTCAGCATGAGAGGGTGCAGGCCGAAACCCGACACATATTAAGTACAAAATGAAATTTAATAAGGGCTATCATAACTTTGAATGTTAAACTCGGTGAAGAGTAAAAGTTACCCCACCTTACAACTGTCTTTGAAATATTAGAATCGCGTCGTAAACCCTTCTTTCTTTTTTTTTATAATTTTCTTTCTCTAAATTAAAGTGTGTGTCGCCTCCAATAACAGGGAGTGGGTGAGGCTTTTTATATATGGAATTGGGTGAAAATTTATACATATTTATAGCCATAGATTTCATTAGCAAATCTAGAGGAATAACCTTACTTAATAACTCTTATGTGTAAAAGTTTTGAATTGTCAACGTGGCTACTAGACATTGGCAGATGTACGAAGGGTGTAGGGGGCACTGGGCCCCCCTGAACTTCTAAAAATCACTAGTATAGATATAGAAATTTTCTTGAAATACCTTTGTGTCCAAGAGGTGAAGTGAGGATGTTTTAGTTTTAAAGGTCTCGTGTTCGATTCATGCAGCACTGTTATTTTTTTCCCCTCTTCTATTTCTTTTATTTATTTATTTTCCCTCTAAATAACATATTTATTTAATAATTTTAATGACTTTAGTTTCAAAATTGTTACTCTTACATAATACAATTAAAAATACTAAAACATTTTTAGAAAAATGTTAATAAAAGTTGGTAAATAAAATAATTCTTCTTAAAATTTGTAGAACAAAAAACACGAATATTTTCTCACTGAAATGTTGCGTCCGCCACTGAGAAAAATTGTATGAAAAAAATTGGGCTCCCCTCGACGAAAATCCTGCGTCCGCCACTGCTACTAGATTTACCAAATGTTGTAGTTGGTTATTATCAACCCACGTAGATGATTACTTGAAGGCTAATCAAACAAAATTTATTTTTACCTTTATCTATTTATAACACATACATGCACAATATTATATAAATATCATCTTATCTTATCCATTATTATTATTACTATTATCATTATTATTATTATATATGAATAAATATTATCCCATCTTATAGATAGACATCATCCAATCCTATCCATTTACTATGGATAGACGTCATTCAAAAATATTATATTATTATAAATAAATATAAGATACATAATAAATAGAAAATAGTATATTTTTGAAATCTTTTTATTTAAAAGTAAAATTTTACGAAAATAAAAATTAAGAAAAATTAGGGTGTTACAAAAAAAGACCAAAGCCTCGTCAACAGGAGAGTATATGGAATCTTTAAACATTTAATCTGAAGTTGCAGATGAAGGCAGTGAGGAGCCCCTTGCCCAATGGGGAGGAATGCAGCAAGGAGAGTTGGGAAGGGTATAGGAAAAGCAATTGCGTCCACAAGAGAAAGACTTAAGAACTTGGAAAAGTTGCACATGAAAAAGATCGAAGGAATTTCTAGCATTGCTTGAGCTAAAAATTATAAGATACTTATGAAAGAGACCTCGACGATGACAGAGGATCAACTATACATATCTATTTCCTCATGGATAAAATCAAGAAGTAAAAGGGGTTGTAAATTTAAAGAATAATTCATTGTATTTTTCAGCATTGTAATGCTAGTTATTGTATTTCGTTTCGTATGAAAACTCATCAATGTATTTCTTTTCATTTTGAAAACTATCTGTTGTGAAACTATCTGTTATAAACTAGCCATTATAAAACTTGCCATTGTAAAACTAGCGTTGTGAAATTATACTCTATTTAAAGGATGTAATCGGATTGTTGGAACTCCTACTTAAGAAAATACACTCTTAGAAACTCTTTATCCTTCAATCTCTTTCCTTCTCTCAAACATGTCTTCTTCTTCTGAAAATGATAGTTGTCTTGAGTACATGTTTGATAACACGATAGAGAAAGAAATATTGTCGGTAGTTAAAAACAACAAGAGTTACTTGGGGGTGCTGGGTCTTTTGTTGGCGTCTGGCGGTGCTAGAAAGCGAAGAATGTATGTGGAAAAAATCGTGAAGGGGGGCACGCAAGACTCTACTGCGACTACTTCTCTGAAGATCCGATATACAGAAGCAAGACGTTTCGTCGTTATTTTCGTATATCGAGAGAGTTGTTCTTGCGCATAGTTGATGTACTGGAGTCCCCCGATGAGTATTTTCGTTGGAGGGTAGATGCAACTGGAAAAAAAGGTTCTCTCCACTACAAAAGTGCATGGTAGCTATTCGCCAATTGGCATAAAGTTGACCTGCAGACCACTGGGATGAGTATCTACGTGTTGACGAAACAACCGCTGTAGAATGTCTCTTTAAGTTTTGTCAGTATGTGATTGAACTTTTTGGCGGATACTACTTGAGAGAGCCTAATGCCCTGAATTGTCAAAAGTTGTTAAAAATTGATGAGTGTAGAAATCTCGTGAATTTATGGTTCATTTATAGTATGGTTCCATAAAATTATGCTTGGTTTGAGTGTTTAAGTGCCCTAGATTGTTTGATATTTGTAAATATTTGGAGAATTTGTACTTTGATTGAATTTGTGTGATTTTTAGGTATAAATATATTCTATAAGTGAAGAGGAAGATGTAGGAAAAAGCGGATTTCAATTCGGAGTTAAAACGAGGGAGAACGAGCCTAAACAATGAAGCAGCGCGAAGCTGTCACGAAAATTCGACCTGCCACAAAAATTCGAGCGAATTTATATGAATTTATAGGAAAAATAGGAGCAAAACAGAGCATCGGAGATGGGCACACTGACATAAAAATTTGATTGAATTATAAAAATTCGATGTAGTGCATGAAAATTCGATCAAATTTTTATGCAGATTTGCATAAAATTTTGATTTCACTCGCATTAATTCGATCGAATTTTTGTGAAATATGCCACCTGTCCAGAAAATATGTTTTAATTCCCATTTTGTCTATTTTTTCTCCATGTTTGATTGAGGGAGAGTTGGGAGGGACCCCAATTCGTGAAACACACACTCATTCACCATTTTCTCACACACTATCATCTCCAATCTATTTTCCACCCAATTTTCACTCAATCTCTCTTCAAATTCTATGGATCTGCATACTTTCCATCTACCCATCACACATCTATTGAGGATAGAGGCTTGAGAAGGGAAATTGCAAATTCATGGAAGGATTCAACCCAAATTCAAATAGGGAACAAATTTACCTTTAATTTTTTTGCAACAATGGATATTTGTAAGCATTGTAATGATGTTTTCATGATGTTTTTTGTTGGCTAGACCTCTTGTGAGGCTAGCTATATGATTGATTAGGGATCTATGAATTTGTTGGATTTTTTAATGGTTTAATTGATGTGATTTTGAAATTTCTTACATGATCTATGATTTACTCGATTTGTATTATGATGTGTGTGGTTAAATTCTCCATTTATGGTATTAGGATGGTCATGCCAATATTGTGCTTAGGGTTTTGATTGAATCATGTCATAATATGAATTTTGTATGTTAGTATGTGAAGTATGTGGTAGCATCTTTATATACTTAGAACATTCATGTTGGAACACTTAATTGATTTATCATATTTTGTTGATTATGAGTGAGAAGACTAATATTATTATCATAGTACCTTCTAAGAGAATTGAGAGTGAGATCCAATCTTATATGCTTAAAACTTATAATGAATTGAGAACTTAATTACCTTGGTCAAAGGGATTAGGGGAATATATGTGATTGTTTCTATTCCAATTATTATTGATGTTTGTCATTTGAATTTAACAAGTCCATATTGTGTCCTTAATCTTGAATGAGGTGACTCTTGCTCTTCTTTAGATTGTTACTTCATCCATCTCACATTCATCCATTCATCCATCTCCCATGTTCATTGTATCTTTCTATCTTTAATTGCTTTTATAGTTGTTAGTTTGTAACGTTAATCAACTCAACCCTTTTATTGATTAGTCCTTCTAGAGTAAAAAATCTTTCGAATACGAATATATACACTTTCTCCCTTGGGTTCGATTTTATAAATTTTGCACTTGGTTACTTACGTGCTACACACAATAGAGTACACTTGCTCTAATCAATTTATACCAAAATTGAGACTAAGTTCATAATGCACGAAGAAAGGCACAGATTTTTTTGAATGCTGAGGAGCCTTGATTGCATGCATTGGGAATGGAGTAACCGTCCGATAGCTTGGAAAGGTCAATTCACACGCGTGACCATGATGTTCCAACAATCATGCTCGATGGCATGCCTACTTTGGAGTAGCAGGATCCAACAACGACATAAATGTGCTCAATCATTCTCTGTTATTTACGAATAATCTGCAAGGACGCGCTCCATCTGTTAATTTTACAATATATGGTAATCAATATAATCATGGATATTATCTTACTGATGAAATTTATCCAGAATGGGCTACTTTTGTGAAAAGCTTTCCATGTCCTTAAGATCCAAAAGAGGCAGCATTTCAAACAACTGCAAGAGATAGCTAGGAAGGATGTCGAACGAGCCTTTGGAGTGCTTCAAGCTCGTTGGGCAATGGTTAGCGGTCCAACTCATTTCTAGTACAAGAATAACTTGAAGGATATAATGTTAACTTGCATTATATTGCACAACATGATAATTGAAAATGAAGGAAATGCAGCGATCAGTTGGTCTGACGATGCAAATGTGGCCATTCCGCCTCCACAAGTAAGTCAAAGATCAACCAGATCATTCAATGACTACGTCAGGAGAGGTGTTCAACTACGAGATAAGCAGAAACATCTCCAGCTTCGATAAGATTTATTTGAACATGTTTGGACCCAATGCGAAGAATAAATATCTACACATTAAATTGATCGGATCGAAATTTACTTTGTTGCTTTCGAAAGCTTTACTTTTATATTTTAATGTGTCTTTTTAATTTTTGTTTTTATGTTTTATGTAATTCAAAAAATTAATAAAATTTAGTTTCCGTTTTTTGTATTTTATAAAATTTAAATAATTGGAATATATAATTATTTATTTATAATTTTTTTGGAAATTGGATAGATATACTCCCTCTATCCCTTCCAAAGAGGTTTTTTTTTTTGTACGTTGATTAAAGAGTTCACTATTTAATGTGTAATTGGTAGTTGTATTAGTGGGATTGTAAACCCCATATTTTAATTGTATTAGTAGGTGTGTGTGTGAGTCTCATGTGTGTAAAAAATGAAAGGGGACTTTTTGGTTGGGATGCCCAAAATGTAAAAAAGACTCTCTTTGAAGGGGATGGGGGAGTAGTTGATAAATTAAATGAGAATAAAATAAAATTGAGGTGGATCCTACCAAAAAACTTAATTTTTGATTTTATTGTTGGGGAAGAGTTTTGTTTTGAAGGTATGCTTTTAATTTTTGAAGTGGCGCTGACATGGCACCAAAAAAACGGACTACTTTACTTTTGCCATTGGGGAGGGCCTAAATTCATTAGGTAGAATGGGCTCTTTCTCATATTTTGTTTTGAGTGCTTTAGTAATAAGAAATACTCCATTTTTCCCGTTTCAAACTTTACGTTTGCTTAATGTTTTAATGTAAAGTGAATATGTGTATTAGTGTGATGTATGTGGGCCCATGGAGAGAAAAATAATTATTTGTGTTGGTCTCATCTACTATAAAGAAAAATATAAAAATTGAAATGAGAAAAATCCAAAGACTAGAATTGCAAAAGGAGGTATGTGTATTAGTGTGATGTATGTGGGCCCATGGAGAGAGAAATAATTATGTGTTGGTCATCTACCATAAAAAAAATGTAAAGATTGAAATGAGACGCCGAATTGAAAATATTTAAAGATTAAAATGAGACGGAAGAAATATTGAATTTAGAATTAGTTGCATGGTTTAATATAACCAAATCTAATTTATAATTTGGTTAATTATGACAAAAGTCTCCACCTTTACTTTAATTTCAAATTAATCTAAACTTTTAATTAATTACAAAAAAAATACACCACTTTAGAAGCCATTTGCGATTTGAACCACAGCAGTCTGCCAAGATACTGATGTGTCATGTTCAATGTTAAACAACAATGCCACCGTGTCCAACATCTCATGTAATGATTTTTTTAATTATTAAAATAAAATTAAAATTCACTAATATTAATATGGAAAATAAAGTTGAGATGTCAGTATCTAAGTATCTTCTCCATCCTCTTTCCGCTCGATGCTTTCAACATCAATGGCGTTCTAGCCCTATCTCAACCGCTCACTCATTATTTTAATCCAAATTAATAATTAATGATTTTGTAAATTTGAAACTTTATTTTCAAATGGAATAATCAAATTACTTAGGTAAATTTGGTAAGAAAAAAAAATGAAAGTGGCGGTGCATTTCACCCCATCTTCGCTCCACCGCTGGTTTTCGCTGTGTATACCATCAGAAAGCTCGTAACAATTCCTGTCAAATCCAGTTTCCACCACTGGTTTCCACCGTGAATACCATCAAAAAGCTCTTAAAAATTTCGGTCAAACTAAATTTTGGTGACGCTTCTGGTTTCCCTACTTCAACCGTGGCGCCGCCGCAAGGTCACTAGCGGATGATTCAAAGGAATAAAAAAAGTGTGTCGCCGATGAAGTGTTTTTCAAGGGCCAGGTTCTGCCACTGCACCACTTGATCAGCTCCGAGAAAGAATCGCTGATGTATTCAAGTTGATATATTTTCACCAATCGTCCAGGCTCCAGCAGCGGCAGCTCCGCTGCCAGCCACCGGTACAGACTATTGCCGCACAACCAATTCCATTCCCACCGGAGCCCATCGCCGCGGCTCAATTTCTCAACCTACAACCCACGTTTAGCCTCCACGAATCATTTGAAATCCGTCTACAAGTCGTCAGTCTGGAACATCACTAGGTTGGGTCACGGTGCCGTTAGAAATAACGGTTCACGATCTCAAAATGCGGAGCTCCGGCAAAGACGGGGCTAATTTTGGGAGCCGTCACAGCACCAGCAGCAATGGCAGTTTCGTTAGCAGTAGTACGTCGAAGAAGAAGGAGGGGATGGGGTTACTGGGTCGATGGGGCGTATTGATACAGTTCCTTCTAGAAATCATTATAATCAAGAGGATTGCCAATTCGAGAGTAAGTGGAATTGTGTGAAACTGTAATCAAGAGGATTGCCGATTCAATGGAAGCCACGTCAGATGAAGTGTAATTTTTTTTCTTTTTTCTTTTTTTTCCCATCGGATTTTGGGCAGTCAACCTCAGGCAAAATCTGACGGTGGTTCAAATGGAGAATGGCTTATAAAGTGGTAAAGTGGTGTACTTTTTTGTAAAATGTTAAAAATTTAGATTAATTTGAAATAGAAATAAAGGTGGGAACTTTTGTAGTAATTACCCCTTTTTAATTTTAGGGATTTAATTAGGGCATATTTTAACTAGTGTCAATAGGTAAAAATACTTTATACTGAATAGTGAAATATGAATACAAACAAAGTAATAATCTTTTATTATTTTTAACCAAATAATACATAAAAGGATCAAAATATCATCACCGACATTTTTACCTACGTACTTATCCAAACTACCATGAAAAAACCACTGACACTATAACCCATAATCTGATCTACACACTCACCCACACATCACTTTCGCTTTAACACCAACATCCTAACCGACATTCTCACCAATATATACATCCACACTAAAATCACGCAACATCATTGAAACCCTAATCCATAATATCATCTGCACACTCACCATCGTCACACGTACGTGTTAATACTTACCAACACTATAAGCATGTGTAGTTGATGGTAGGGGTATCGATATAATTCGACATTTGTCCCAAATATTGGAACCGACATATTCCCCTACACACTCACACACAGGACATGTTTGGTATTAAAGTCTAAAATTCTCATCGGGTTAAAACTACTATAAAAATTATTTGTTATTAGTAAAGATATTAAAGTATAAATTTGTGTATTTTTTTCAATTCTCCCTTTTAACTTTATGTCAAATCAATATATAAAAGTAAGGGGTAATATGTGTGAGATAGTAGGATATCATTTGTGTAAGAGGTATATGAGATGTTTGTAATCCGGGTTTGCTAAACCCAAACTAGAACAAGGGATAGATTAGATGGATAGTCCTAAATCTAGATTTTAAAACATAAACAAAGGGTATACTAATTGTAATTTCACTATTGTGGTTTAGAGTATGTTTCACCTTTAGAATTTAAGATTTATGTTTTAGGGTATAATGATCTTTTAGATATAATAAAATAAAAATAAAAACAAATTAACGAGAAAAGAAAACAAAATATAACATTAATTGAGGGGAATTAATTAATTAGGGGATTGTGGACCACATGTTCTACGTAAAATATGTTACCCCCTCCGTCCCGCCCGAATGCTGATGGTTGCTTTTTGCACGGAGATATAGTATTTTAATTGTAATGTGGTGGGAGATAAAATATTTAAAGTATAATGAGTTGTTGTATTAATGTTGTGTGTAGACTCCATAGAGATATATTAATTATTTTATGAGTGTCTCATTTTTTATAAAAGGAAATGTAAACTTTATGAAGAGACATAAAAATGCATAAATGTCATGATGGGATGGAGTAGTAAAACTGGATTTATACTGGTTGCTCTATTTCATTATTATAATTAGTTTGCAATTAATAATCTGCATTATTTGAAACTGTTGGCTTGATTATTTCGTTAGTTTAATTCCCTATTCTTTGTGATATAGGATCTAGGATCAAAATATCAAATTGACGAGTCCACCTAACATGAAAATGGGGTATCCGTGTATCTAGATAATTTTAATTATTGGATTAAGATATAATTTAATCTTGTGTCCTTAAAACCACCCTGTATTATATCAAAATCAAATGGTTTTCTTAATTATGTTACATTAATTGGCTAACCCATTTTTATATATAATTAGCATTGAGTCCGTGCAATGCACGAGACTGATTTAAATTATATACTATATATTAATATTAATTTTTTTATTATGTGAAATTTTACATAAAATTTAATCTATTTATTAATTTTATATATAATTTAATTTAGGGATTTTTTCTATTAAAGGATAAATTATATGTTTACTATCAATATGGGGCCTGAAATATTCTTTTCATCAATTCGGGGTCTGAATAATCCTAATGTGAAATTTTACATTAAAATTTAATCTATTTATTAATTTTATATATAATTTAATTTATGAATTTTTTTCTATTTAACCCAAAATTATATGTTTACTATCAATATGAGGCCTGAAACACTCCTTTTATCAATCTGGGACCTGAATAATCCTAAACTATCAATCCAAGATATGGAATACTAACATCGTCAATGTGATTTTTAACAGAATATTATGTGTAAGTTTAATCGCCACATCATTTCATACATGGCACCTAATTTTGAAATATAAATTAAATATTAAGAGAAAGAAGTTCAAACGACGCGATAATAAATTCAATGTTATTTTTCTGGATTTCTCTCCTATTTTGTTCTTGATTTTGCAGCGATTTGAAGTTTGTTTCAAGATTAGAAATATTTTAAGGTTTTCATTTCTCTAATTTCTTCTCATCACATAGAATTCGAGGTTAGCTTTCATCTTTTCTAACTTTTGTGTTTCACTACCAAGTTAAAAGTACGTGCATTTTGATTACAATTTCAGTATGAATTTTGTGATGTTGTTTGTATATCTTTAATGATTTTGTTTATTATAAACTATAATTTCATTATTATTTATCTTGTTAATGAAATATTTTACACGTTCTTTTTATTTTCTTAATGTGACGTTAATAGATGAGAAATGAAAGTTAATATATATTCAATTTGCAATTATATTTTCGTATGTTTTTTAGAATGAAATTTGTTTTAGGTCTTTACATATGTCTAGAGAGTTGGGTGAGTGGAATATTGATGAGAATTATAGTGACGATGATGATCGTTTTGGTGATTACTCTTAATTGGCGGTTGACAAAATCCCAAATAGCCAATGATCAGTAAATTTTAGGCTTCAGATGTTGTATACATCAATTGATTATTTTTATAATGATGTTAAAAGTTATGGTATTCGCAATATGTATCGATTGGAGTTTGTTAGAAAAGATAAAACAAGATGCAGAGTGAAGTATGTGGATGGATGTCCATGGCTTATATATTATTCAAAAGAAGGGCATTTGGAAACATACAAGGCAAAAACTTTCATCAATAGTCATAATTGTCAAAAAGAAGAAGTGAAAGAAAAGTTTGCTAATACTAAGTGGTTAGGTAACATGGTAATTGAGGACTTCGGAAAGCATCCGAAGATGACTGGCAAGGAATTGAAAGCTTTAATAGCTAAAAAATTCAATGTCACTATTAGTATAACAAAGGCGTATCGAGTGAAATCATATGCACTTCAGTCACTTGATGGCAATGTTATTCAATAGTATTCTAAGTTAGCTGATTATTGTGAAGAGTTACTTAGAACTAATCCTGGATCTACTGTGGATTTATTGGTTTCGAATGGTAAAGATGGCTCAAGGTTTGATAAAATATATACTTATGTAGATGCTTATAAGAAGGGATTTCTAGCTGGATGTCGGCCATTAGTTGCATTAGACAGTTTCCATTTAACAGGATACTATCGTAGTCGCAGTGGGTCTTGATGGTAACAATAGTCTTTTTATCATAGCATATGCTATAGTTACATCAGAAACCAAAAATACTTGGCATTGGTTTGTAAAGAACTTATTGAATGACATTGGAGAAATATCCACTCGTGGAGAAAGATGGACATTCATTCCTGATCAAGGAAAGGTAAAAAACACTTGTTATTTATTTATGTTCTCATCAAAATATATTACACATATGATTGGTTTTTAATTTGCTCATAATAATCATTTTACACTTTGGTCATGATATGGACTTGTGGCTGCATAAGAAGAAATGTATCCTTCAACAAACATATGGAAAATTTGAAGGATAAAAATAATAGTGCATGAGAATTTTTCAGTCGAATATGTATAGAAAGATGGAGTAGAGCACACTTTCAAGATCAAGTAAAATGTCATATTTTCTCTAGTAGCATGGTTGAGTGCTTTAATAGTGTTATTAGAAAATGGAGGGATAATCCCATTGACATCCTCATTGATAGAATAAGAGTTAAAGTGATGGCATTCATGAAGAATAAAAGAGAAAAGGTGAAGTGCAAAGGTGGTATAATATGTCCAGACATACTAAGCAAGTTGAATGATTTATAACAGAAAGTACCAAGTGACATGTAACTTCATGTGGAGAGGTTTTATTTGAGGTTGCACTTAGGCCTCAAAGGTTAGTGGTCCATCTTGAAAATGACACTTGTACTTGTAGAGTATGGGACTTGACTGGGGTACCTTGTGTTCATGTCTGTGCCGCTATTAGATCTATAAAAGGTAGGCCAGAGAATTATGTGAATGAATATTTTACAGTAGAGTTGCAAATGAACATGAAATAAATCCAATGACGGGTTTTGACTTTTGGCCTAAATTTGACAATGAACCTCTACTGCCACCGTTGTTAAGAAGACCACTAGGAGGACCGAAAAAGCAAAGACATAAATCATGTTTAGAAGGGAAAGATCCCCATAAAGCTAAGAGAAAATATGGGATGACTAAGTGTGGTAAATGTGGTAGACTTGGCCATAATAAAAGGTCATGCAAAGAGGATGAACAGGTATAACTTTTTATATTTTTCATATTTGTTGTTATCCCACTATATAATGTTTTTAATTCATAATATTTTTTTGGAAGGTGCAGCATAACTATTATAGTCTCATCTATTCAAACCAATGCATCTTCGAAATGAGAGGAGATGATAAGGCGAAAGAAGAAGAATACGTATTCGAAATGAGAGGAGATGATAAGCCGAAAGAAGAAGAATACATTTTTTAGAAATTTTTAAACTGGAATCATGTCTTCAACTGAATATTTTTAAGTTTTCTGCAGTTTTAATTTACTTTGTGCTAATTTGGATTGAATTGGAATTATCAAGTTATACTTTGCTATTTTGCTTTTCAACAACAATCACTTAAATTTATTATGAGTTGTTTGAGTTGTCTAATGGACATAATTTGTTGATGAAAAGCTCTCTATTTGGGTGAATGATATTTACCACATGTTGTGGGGTCTTTTATTCACAAACTCGTTATGTAATGATAACATACTGGAGAAAATAGTTAGTTTCTGCTAGGAAAAATACATATGAAATAGCTATATATGGAGTCATACTTCTTAAATGTTTCTAACCTCCCATAGTTGAATTTCGATCAATTGAATTATGTATGCTAGCTATTTTTTTATTGATATAGAATTTGAATAGAGCTACATTTGAAGAATCATACATTTGTTTGCAGAGTTCTATTATCAACCTTGTTCAGTGATATTTTGGCTTTGAGATGAAAGAGATGTATAACCATGTTTGTTTTGCTGGTTCAATTAGATTAAAATTCTTGACTTTAGAAATTCTATGTGATAACAACCATACATGAATTGCTAAATTAAGTTTGTGTGTTTTGGTTAGATACTGCAACTGCAGATGTTTTGAAAGGAAAAAAATATTTTGTCCATCAATCTTTGGTACTTGAGTTCTTGATTACGTGGTAATATGGTGTCTTTTCATGAGAAATTAACAATACAATGAAAGTATTTCAGTTGGAATACGTACTTGGGAGAGAATATTTCATCGAATATCAATCAGACATTTCATCAAACATGTCATAGGCATAAATTAGAAATAAATTACATATACATTTTACAATAATAACAATGACCTTTTTTTCAAAATCATCTATCATTCTTCCCAACAACATTTACAGTCAATTTAAACATGAATGAATTGATATTGTTATATAATTAATTAAGAAAAAAAAGATTGAAAAAAATCTTATTGGAATTTCTTTCATTTTCACAATGTTGTAGGTCATAGCTTCAATTCCATCACGAACTTATTGAGCACATAAGCGTGATGAATTTCATCGATGTTCTCACCTGTCCAACCTTGCTTTCATCTGTGTTTCCTTCTGCTGAGATTGTTGTTTGTTGTTCTCATCTGTCCATCCTTACTTTCTTTTCATCGCCGTTCACTTTCTTTATTTTGTCTCATCTATCCCATATATATCTTATCTATTTACTTGCTTTAATTTATTTAAATACCACATTTTAAAATGAAGTGGCAATCAAACTTACATGTGAGATATGGTTACAGAAAGAAAGTATACTTTTTTTTTTCAAATTAGATAAGTGAACGGTGTTAGTATTCCATATCTTGGATTGATATTGATTGAATATTTTATACTCACGAGCAAGAATACTCGATCGTTGTAGAAGTATATCCCAAGAAATAAAATTATCGAATCCGAAGGAGTTTAAGTTGGGACTAATAAAATACGTGAGCTCATGTTTATGTCACTTTTATAAGGATGATAGGGGTTTTGAGTTTGATTATCAAATAAACAACTAGAACAAGTAACAAGTAAATATGATAGCAAATAAGAGAAATGACAAGTGAAGATGAGTAAAAATAAAAGAGAATATGTGCTAAAGTTCAAGTATGGAAAAACATGGGATTAGAAACATCCAAGCACCCTCAATTCATATTATCGTGCAAAGAGAATTCAATTCAATTGATGTAGATTAAGGGTGATTTCGTTTGTATCCTAAGCTTCTTTCGGGTTACAAATGTTGTTGATTCACTAAAGTCTCCCAAAAGCACTTAAGATCAAAGCCCAACATTAGCCTCTTCCATCTAGATATTAATTAATTTCCAATTCTCCCTTAAAAGGTACTAATTAGAATTAACCCTCCCTTTTTGTGTACTAGAGCTAACGAATGGATTGGTTCCCCTTATTGAGTTCAAATATCCTCTTGGTCAAACCTAAACTCGATGTCTATTCATGTCTTTCTAATACTTAAGAGGGTCGTTTTCATCTCACTCCAAGCAATATTCACATGAAATTCATGATAACATATAATTAACATAAATCATACATTGATCAACAATCCATTAAATCAATAATCATTCATAAATAACAAACCATGTCATCATAACATCAAAACAATTAAAGCCCATGAATAGAAACCAACATCAATTAAGTCAAAAACCAATTTAATTCACATGATAATATAAACCTAATGTGCTCTTCATATTCCTAATCCCACTAGAGAGATTAGTTTAACATGATAATGGTAACAAAACACATAAATTATTCATTACACATATCCATAGTCTTAAATCCAAAAGAAAACAAAAGAGATGTAAATCTTCCCTAACTTGTAGAGAATCTTCAACACTCCTTGCTCCACCTCTAGCTCTTGAATTTGTTGAGGTCTTCAACACCAAAGATGAAAAGGGATGATGATGGATTGAAAGGAATGGAAAGAATGTGTGAAAAATGCTCAAAACCACCTAAGGAATGGGTGTGCTCTGTTCTGCCTTTCTCAAAATTTATATCCCAACTATTTATATGGTGTAGGGTGGTTGCTAATGGAGAATTAGGGTAAATTTCGATGCTGTCAAAACAGACCCAAAATTCGACCAGAATATCAGAAATTCGGCCAGAATTTCTGAAAAATCGTGACACGCTTTTACAAGCAACGCTGAAACTCATTTCTCCATGAAATTCGACCGGAATTTTAGGCCATGGTCGAATTTTTCCTCCTGGACCAGCGCCCTATATTCCGTCAAGCTGAAATATTCGGGTGGAATTTTTCTTCTCATATATTCGACCCGAATATGTGAAATTCGGGTCGAATTTCTCAATTTTCTGCATTTTTATATTTTCCAGCAATTTTTCCCAAATTTCTTGATGTACTCCTCTTCAAGTTTGATAATTTTAGTGTCATTTCCTCTAAGAATACAACCAACATAGATCCAATAAAATACAAAAATAAAAGACTCAAAACACAAGAAAATCACACAAAAATCACACAAAAACAACTCTAAATTTATGCAAATTTTGACACTAAACAATAGTTAAGAATTATTCAGGCTTAATAAAAAGAATATTTCATGCACCATATTGATAGTAAACATATAATTTATAGAAAAAATCCCTTTAATTTATTATATATTAGAATAATATTTTTTTTGTAAATTTAACATTAAAAAATTTTACATGTAATTTGTGAAATTTTCAAAAGTTTTATTTTATATAATTCTTTTAAGTTATCTCCAATTGTTAATGGTGATATTTAGTGCGACACTAATGGTGTGCTCAAAATTGATAAACTATCAATTCGTTAGTAAAAAATTCTATTCTAAATCATGATACTTCTTTCTCTGTTTTTTAAATGGAATCTATCTAACAACATTCACACTCAGTAGTATTTATATTAATTCTAATGATATGACGACTATCGATTGTAGTTAAAAATAATCTTAGAGCATTAGTTATGTTATTCTACTATTTTCTGTTAATTGGTTTTGTTGTATTTTTAGTATATCTTATTCCCTTTTATAATAACAATTCATTTTTTTACCAAAAAGAGAAATTAAGGAATGATGTAGAAAATAGCTATGGAGAGAGTAAAGTTGTGGTCCAAATTTTCTATTCTACAATGTATTCTACTTGATTATTTGTAACTTATTTTTCATTTAAAATAATATAAAAAAATCAATAAACATTGATGAATAGAAAAATTGAATAGGTAATGAAATTTTGATAGATTTGACGTTGCAGATCACTATATATGTTATGTTCATTAGGAACGTGATATTTTTTGTAGAAGAGACTCTCTCACAACATTAATTTTTGAAATTTCAAACTGAGTTTTTTTTTTTAAAATGTATTAAAAAATAATTGATTTTAACAAATTTGTACATAAGTCTTAAAAATCAAACTCATAAGAATTGATTTCAATGAAATATTAAAATATAAAATCGTAAGAATTCAAATCATATTTTTTCAGGCTTCAACATAAATTTTTAAGCCCCTAATTGATAGAAAAAATAATTCAAGTTCGAATTGATAGTTTATTCATTTTTCAGACATTGAATAGATAAAACTTCATAAATAAATATAAATTGTAAAATTTGAACTTAAAATATAAAACACTACATCCTTTCAATAATAATTGTACATAAAGTTAAAAATATAAACCCATGAGAATTTATTTCAATGACCTATTAAAATTTAAATTCATAAGAATTCAAATAATTACCAACCAATTAGAAATTTACACTTAATATCAAATTTTCAAGTACTTATTAATTATAATGTATATCTAAAATAAAATATGTGTATCTTTTAATAGGTTAATTATGTTGGAAAATTTTTTATATCTCTTTTAATTATGAAAATTTATTCCCAACGTTATAAAATTTAGAAATTTTATTGGATGTTGAATAATATGTATTTTCTACGTATTCTGATTGAAAAAAAATAAGATCATATAAAATAAATTAATTAAATATGGAGCAAATTAAATCTTACAAATAAAATATTTTATTTATTAGAAACTTTTGTGTATTAACCAAGATGTTAATATACATATATAATGTTTTCAAAAATAAAAATACATATATAATAAATATTGAATTATATAATTAATGTACCAAATATTATCAATAATACATATCCTTATACATATAATTGTAGATTTTTTTTAAGTTGATTATTTATACTTTCTTCTTAATAATTTTTTTTCATTTAAAAAGGAAGGTATTAATTACTAATTAAATACCATTCGCGATCTTTAAAAATTATATGTAGCGATAATTAATAAAACAATATATGATTCGCTTTTAAGCTTGGATAAGCTACCGGGCACTACAATAACCACTTAGTCATATATTGAAATCCAAACTTCTTACGTAAATGCAATGTATTAAATAATAAAATAATTGCATAACATTGGATGTTCGGACCATTTTTTATTACACTCTTAAACTCTTAATTTCTTTCTTTAAAGACATTTTATAAAAAGATTTGGAAATAAAATTATAAAACATATAAGAATATTTAACACAAACCAAAATAAAAATTTAGTGTCAATTATTTTAATTTAAGATAAGTACTATATGATTCAAAACTTGTCATTTACAATCACTTTAAATTTCATTCTATGCTACAACCATAAATATAGGAGAGTTTTTATTCATTTGAAATAAATATACAGGACATATAACAACTTCAATTTTAAGGTAAATATATAAGATATATTCCAAATATCTAGGAATCAATTGTCTCCAATATTTACTCTCGCAATCATCACAAAGAAGATTTGTGAGTGAGCATAGCAATTCCAAGCTGATTAAATAAAACACAATTAGATGAGAGGGTGCATAATCATGAAAATTTTTTATAGTATACAACTATATATATATATATATATATATATATATATATATATATATATATATATATATATATATATATATATATATATATATATATATATATGGGTAATTCTGGAGTGCACCTGGTGCACCGGTACACTCCATGATTTAATGAAGAAAAGTAGGGTATAATAGTAATTTTTTAATTTAAAAAGTTAGTTACCTATTTGAATCTAATGGTGGAGATTTAATATTATAAAATTTAGTGGTTAAGATCTTACAGGTGCACTTGTGCACCCGGTGCACCCTAGTAAGACTATATATATATATATATATATATATATATATATATATATATATATATATATATATATATATATATATATATATATATATATATATATATATATATATAATAGATGAATAAATAGATAAACACAACCCAATTTCAAAACGGGTGAGGCTACTTACATCCCCAAAATTTCTTTATACACCCCAAAATTTAATTTAATTTATATATTTTTCTAAATATATGAAAACATGGACATTTATACCCTTTTCTTCCTTAAATAAATGAGTCTCATGTTCTCAATCTGCATAAAATTTATCTTACATATTTAGGGTTTAGAGAATATTATAGAACTGCTAATTCTTGGTTTAACTTTAAACCGCATAATAGTCTATTTAGATAAAAGAATTGTCCAGAAAAGAATTCAGACGTTGTTTTAAAGATTTTATACTCCTAATCAAATTTACTCACACGAATCTATAAATAAATACTATAAAACTCTAATTCTTGCCTAAAAAATACGTGGATCTACCTGAAGAGAAATTAGAGAATCAACAAAAATACTCAAGTTTCTTTTAAAAGTTTGAAGAGAAATGAACTGTAATTAATGTGGTAGAAGTTAGATGAAAAAGATAACTGGAATTACAATGCCATGTGGAGGTGTTATTGAAGAATAGGAAGTTACAGATATTAGTGATGATTGAGATTCTAATAATATTGGTGTTTGCCGTGAGGAGGCGGTTGTGTTTAGTAATTGGAACACGGCATAGCGCACACGCTTACTGGCCATCCATCCGGTGCTGACTTATCATCCTCATCTTTCAGAAAGAGAGATCTTCCATACAAAGAAATAAATACAAAGGGGATCCATTGAATATATATATATATATAAGGATATTATTGTCTTTTAATATCAAAATAATTAAATAAATATAATTTAGGGTGTATAAAGAAATCTCGGGGGTGCAAATAGTCATCCCCTTTCAAAACATGTAGAAGAATATGAAAATGTATGGAGAGGTAAATAAATAAAACCTAAATATACATCGATCCTCAAATAAAAATATAAATAAAAAATAATAAGAAGAAAAAAAAAGAAGAAAATGGATCAAAAGAACAAAACAAACCAACATATATAAAATAATGCAATACAAATATTTGTGCTTATATAGACATGTCAATATTAAATGGTGTTATTAAATTAGATAATAATTCCATAAATATCCCATCATACGCTACTAATGTATTGAAATTAAGATAGAATAATGTATTGAAATTAAGATAGAATGATTGACCGTATTTAAATTCATTAATACAAAATTAATGAAAATAAGAAATTAAAAATGGGTGCATAAGAAAGCTTTTGTAATTAAAAAAAAAATTGAATCAATTAAAAAAATTTCACAGATACGTTATAAAACAAAATTTTTATAAAGGAAAGGAGAAAAAAAATTAAATATAAAATATGCTCAAAACACTCTCATGACATGTTATCAAGGAGGATTGAGATATATACCAACTCAACATAAAAAAAACTTCAAAATAGATGTATTAAGATATAATAATAATAATAATAATAATAACACTTATTATCGCCAAGAGAACGTGTAAGTGAGAGTTGCAATGCCAAAAAGGATTGAATGAAATACTTCGATAAGAGAATCTATAATCCAAAAAATAGTTCCAACAATATATCAACATAAATATAAATAAATAATAAATAAATAAATATATATTAAGTTAGAACCATTGGAAAGGAAATCAAAATGAACTCAGAGTAAAATACACAAACCCTTAATGTATCTAATATAAAATCTTCATAAAAATAGAGAAAAAGAAGAAGAAAGAAATAAAAGAAACAATAAAAAAGAAACAATGAAAGAGAAAATGAAAAAAATAAAATAAATATATTATATAAAATAATTAGAAGTGAACAAACGTAAAATAAGCAACTTTGGTAAAATATATTTCGTAAAAAGAATATAAAATTATACAATTTAATTAAAAAACTAATATTCATAATAAAAAAATATCTCGAGAGTTAAATTATTTAAAATTTCTATATCGGAAAATGAAGAAATGCACATTATCATAAAAAAACTTTTAGATAGGTTTATAAAAAATAAAAAAAATGATAAAATAAAATTAAATAATATTTGTATATTTAGTAAAAAGACAGAATGAACATAATAAAGTAAACATGAAAAAAAATCATCAAGATTTAGAAGTGATCGAAATAAAACACGAATATTTGCATATTTAGCTGTTTATATAGATATTGTTAACTTAATTGAGTATTAAAGGATATCATGATTCTCTATATTTATTCATAAGAATATTGCTTTTGATTGATTAAGATTAGTGATTGATTGAATAATAAAAAATAAAATTAAAAATTATCTTACCAAAGAAATTCGATAAATTCATTAGCCATTAATAAAAATTAAATTTAAATTAATATATACACTAAATATAAATTAAAGAAGATAATAAATAACTTAAAATTTTAAAATAATGTAGGTACAAATTATATATAAGTATAAATTAAATTTAAAATAAAAAAGTAATAGTAAATAATATAGAAAATTAAAATAATGTAGGTATATATAAATTATATATAATTCTTAAAAATATTTTTTTATGAACATCATAATCTCAATCACAATAAAATAAAAGCCAACATATGAAATTAATTAAAATAAAAAATTAAATAAAATCAAAATAATTTTGACCATAATTATTATTTGCAATAATAACAAACAAATTATGATAAAAAGAAAAACCAAAATTTAAAAGAATAATAAAAGATTAAGTATGGAAATTTAAAAAAAAAAATTTAATATAATGATGATAGCTATAACATGATGACACATTTAGGTAGGAAGAAACTGCCATATAAAAAATCATATTTAGGAAAGTAGAATGAAGAAATAGAAAGTTAGATGTCTTTAGATTATCGTTTGGACTATATGATCCAATATAAGGGTAGTTCATTTTGTGACCATTCTCACCACTATTTATTATTATTGTTATTTTTTATTATTATTTTAATTTTTTGATGTTATCACACTTCATTACCCTAAAATGGACTGAGTGGGACACATTTATTATTCTTATTGAAATTTGTAATTATATTTATCCACTTTCTTTCTATTTTTCCTAAGATCCAAAAGTAAAATTAACCACAAATAACTTAATAATAAGTTTATTAAATATGCACATGATTTTAATCAATTTTCAAATAATCCCTCTATATCTCCTAATAAACTAAATGAGAATTATAATATAATAAACATTTTATATTTTGATGGAAATGGTATTATATCGAAAATGCCACAATGCCACAATGATGGAGATGGAGTGAAAATTGTTAATGGTCGGATTGTTCGCAAATTAATTTATAAGACCCGATTATTTGATCAATGCCTAATATTCATGCTAGAACTCCTCTAAGTTTGATTATGGGTTAACACTCTGGGTATGGATAATAACTTCGAATTCGCTCGGCTCTAAAAGAGAGCTCCGTCTTTACCCAACAAGAAACTTCCATGTAGAAAGGCAAGCTCATAGCTCAAGCTCGGATTCATACACTAATGTTAATATTTTTTGTTGAAGGGTTTGGATGATCTAATTACAATAGATAAAGGGCTTGAATGTTCACTTTTAAAAGTTAAATGGTATAATTGTTCCATAGTAAAAAGATAAAGAGTGTTTGTACAAAAAAAAAAGAGTACTTTAAGAGTTTATGTGATACCGAGACAATAGGATAAGGGCATAATTTACCCTTTGCACCCATAAAAATAATATAAATTATCAATAATTAATTTAGGGTAAAGGGTCATTTTGGCCCTTCATCTTAATTCTCAAAATCAAATAAACCCTTGATCTTATTTTTTATTCGTCTAAACACTTATCCTTGTTAGGTTATATCAATAGAGCCCTTATTTTTTTGTTAAATGATCAATTAAGCCCCTCATTTTAAATTATTATAACAATTAAACCCTTCATCTATTTTTCAAGTAAATTAAATATAAAAACACACCCTTAATCTTTAATAAATTAAATATAAAATACTTCAAAACCCATTACTAATCTCTTGCAGGCTCATTACTTTATTTCCTTTCTTTTGTTTTATTTATTTATTTTTGTTATTTTTTTAATCCTCCTCTTTTATTTAATTATTATTATTATTATTTTAAATAAACAAAATGTAATATTAGTACTGTTCGTTCTTTGTTTTATTTTATTTTTGATTTTGACATTTTTAATTTTAATTTATTTAATGCATATATATTTAAAATATAGTGTATAGATTAGAAAATATAATACTACATGAATAATTTGTATAAAAGATAAAATGTGATAATATTAGTAAAAACATCTTTAATAAAAATTGATATATACTTACTCAAAAAAATAGTGATAATTAACAATTAAATTATTTCTTAAAAACTTTATATGATGAATAAAAAATATGATAGTTAATAAAAAAAACTTAATCAAAGAATATTGATATCCATACTATTTAACTAGAAAAAAATATATTTAATTTGAATTACGATAATTTTTACATTATATTTATCTTACATTTTTATTTAAAGAATTTAAATCTTAACTTTTACTTCACACTTATTATTAAATTGGATCACTTACTATTTGATACATAAAATAATGCATAATTGTTGTAAACTAAATGACTCAAAGTACTATTACTTATAACTACACAATTATGATTGTGATACCATAAATACCCTTATGTATTTGCACAATTTGGTTTTGCATAATTTGATTTTGCACAATTTGTTTTGCCTAATTTTGTTTTTGCACAATTTTGTTTTTGCACAGTTTGTTTGCACATTTTAAATTCCGGCAGTAAGCGGCAACAGTCAACGCCGGTCCGGCAGGCGTTCAATGCCAGTCCGACCGCCGGTCAGGCCGGCAGTCAATGCCGGTCAAAGGTTGTCCAGCCGGCGGTCAACGCCTATCCGGCGGGTGGGTGGGTGAAGGGTAGGGTTGGTGGATTAAAAGTGTATGGGATTATAAGGTTATATTTGGTATTTTACTTTAATATTTTGTATGTGAAAGTAATTATTAGAATTCCTTGTATCTCATAATAATTTAGGTTAAAATTGTATATTTATTAGTAATTTTCCCTATTAAATTTATCAAATAATTTTAAATATGTAGTATATTTTAAATTATTGAATAATGAATTTAAATTAAATAATAAAAAATTACTACAAATGTAATTAATTAATGTAAATAAAATTTAACAAATTAAAGAACCAACATTACATTTTGCATAATAATAATAATAATAATAATGATAATAATAATAATTTATTTATTTATTTATTGTGTGCGTGTTTGGAGGGGTTAAATCGTCACTTGTGTGTTGAATATAAAGAATCATGGCCACTTATAATCAATTAAAATAAAGAAGTTGATTGGATTTAAAAGAAAAATTAAATAAAGGGCTTATTTGATCAAAATAGGAAAATTGAGGGGGTTTTACGAACTTTGCCATTTTTTTAAAAAGATAAGAATGTCAATTGATCTAATATAAAAATATTAAGGGTTTAGGCGAATAAAAAATAAGATTAAGGGTTTATTTGATCCGGAGGTACAAGATGGAGGGTAAAATTGACTCTTTGCCCATTAATTTATAATAAATTTTTTTATTTATAAGTAATATTTTATTTTATAATTAAAATTTAATGAACCCGCGTATTACGCAGGTTGGACCCGCGTATTCCAAGAAATACACAACACACACCGTTTTCTACATTTTACACCATCAACTTCATTCATTCTTCATCCATCCATCTACACTTGGTTCTCTACATCAAATCCACCATCCAAGTGATTAAGGAAGTAAAGGGGGTAAAGATTACAAGAAGAAGAAGAAGGAGAAACTCCATTGAAGGACTTCAAAGGGAGAATCTATTTATAATTTATTGAACTTCTTTATAGTCTTGTCATGGGATTTGTAGATACAATTGTCTATATTATTTTCTCTAAGACTATGATAGGCTAATCTCCTTTATGAGATTAGTTCCATGATTGGTGTTAGATAATTTAGTTATCATGCAAATTGATTTTAATCTTGAATTGACTTTGTGTATTTCTATCATTGATTGTTGATTGCTTGATGTATATGATTGATTTGTGTGATCAATTGTCATGGACATGTGATTAGATTGAGAAATCAATTATGTGTTTAGGATAGTTCATTGAATCATTTCATCATACACTTCATGTGCATTAATTTAGAATGAGATAGAGATATTCTTCTAAATTTAGAACCCTTTGATAGAACATTTAATTGGCTTAATCGAGAGATTGATTGATTAGGTGAGGAGACCCATGCAATTAGTGAATCATAGTACCTCAAAAGGGGATATTGTCTATGATTTAGTACCTAATTAGATAACTCGTAGAGTAATTAGTACCTAGTGGGAGGTTTTCACTATGTTATCGATCCTAAGTGCTTTTGGGAGCCTTATTGAGGGCCTACATCCTATCCATCTCGAGAGAAAGTTTTGGTAGAATTAGTGATCGTTTCTATGCCATGTCCATGAGAGATTAAAATTAGTTGCATGATTTCTTTATTATCTATGTCATGATTGTTGCTAATCTCATCCTTGCATCATTTGGAAATCATTTATTCTTGCATTCATTTTTGTCTTTACTTCTTGCATTAGTTTAATTTCATTTATTTTCATTTTATCCTCCCATTCTTCGTCCTTTTAAAATTACGATAAACTTGAGATCGCTTAAACTCTAGCACGTTCCTCCCTTGGGTTCGATAAATTCTTTAATTGGCAATCCTGATTATTAATGACCAATCAAATGGCGCCGTTGCCGGAGTGGTAACAATCGCTAGTAGTTTGACAAAGGATTGAGACTGGTTTTAAGGATATTTTTTTTAATTTTGCATCTTATATTTGCTTTAGAAAATTTTGTTCAAATTTTTCTTTCTCTTGTAGGGGCATACCTTGAGAAGGAGGAACAAGGTGAACAAGCCCAAAAATATGAGCTACATGAATATTATCCAAGATATGGTGAATAGAAGAGCTCTTCCCACTATGAATACACAAGGAAATATAAATTTTCAAGGATTTCAAATGCCAAATTGTGGGCAAAACTTGCAACCGGATTTTGGAGTACAAGTTCCTAATATGCAATTCCAACAACAAAGTTTTGAGAATTTTGGAGCTCCTCATCAAATGGATCAACAAGTATACCCTCGAGTGGTGTGGAAGATGTTTTTCAAGGAAATTTTTTTAGATATCAAGAAGGAAATCAACCACAACTATGGAAAATTTTTGAAGACCCCAACTCCTCTTATTCTAACCAAAGTGACCACAAAGTGATGCTTGGAGAAAAGTTGTTTGAAATGATTATGGAGCGCTTGGAAGATGGTAGGAAATCTAATCAAGCGTGGATTGTTAGAATCAGAAACTTGTGTGAAATGATGACAAATACAATTATAGCATTAAGTTGAATTCATTAGAGCACCAAGTTAGTCAAGTTGTATCCATCGTGGAGAGACTTCAAAGCGAAAACAACAAGCCTTCTTCTTCCGGAACAAAGAGTGAATGCATTGTTGTTAAGGCTAGAAAAGAGGTTAGTTTGGGGGTTGATGAGGTTATGAAGGAAAAGAGAGAAAGAGTCCCGAAGTGAGTGAAAGCCAAAGAGTTGAAAGAAGAGTTGAAGAGGAAATTCGAAAGATTTGTCGAATCTCTTGAAGTGATGGTTGAGAAAGTAAAGCTTCGAAACCAAAAAGAGATTCATGCACATATGGAAGAAATGAAACCTCCGAAAACTAAGATCATGGACTCTACTCCACAAAAGCCAAAACCTTCTCATTATATTAAAATTTCAAATTCTCTTAAGATTTTTCATGATTTCATTAATGAAAATTTGTTTGTTGAAAATTATAGGAAAAGGGTTGCAAGAGGGCACCAACACTTGTCGATGCCCAAATTCTTACTGGGGGATGTGGTTGAAGTTCAAAACTCATATAGAGCCCCATGGAAAAAGTGGAACAAGTGGAAAGGGTCATTCCTTGTGAAGAACGCCTTCGGAGAACAATTGCTTGAATTATTCAACAAGAAAGGAAACGTTCTTGTGGTTGAACGAGAGAGCACAAGTCATGCACTACTTCAAGAAGAAACCTATGATAGTACCTAAAGACTATTCTAGACCACCATGAGCTTGATAATATCGTCCGACTTGAAGACGTTAAACTTAGCGCTAGATGGGAGGCAACCCATCGTTATCTTTATTGTTTTATTTCTTATTTTCAATAAGGATTGTAGATTTGATATTGTTTTATAATTTTGGAGATGTAGATTGATTGTGCTCGTGAGGAGAATGCACGTTGGAGATACGAGGAGTGCTTGATTTGAAGTGTGTAGGTACGTCTCACTATTTTTGCAAACTTAATTCTCTACTCTTGTCTCGATTTAAGTTTGGGGGGATGTTGTGTGGTGTGACATACATGTTTGTTATTATGCATATACTTCTTGTATTTTTTTGGGGCAATTTAAAAATTTTTTCTCATGAGTTCAGTATGATTTTGGTACGTTTGGTTGAGTTGAAGTGCATGATAGTCCTTATTTTTATTTTTGCATGTTATGTGTTTTTATATTGTTTCTTGTTTGATGTGTCTTTATTTTATGTTTTGTGTGTTTCTTATTCTTGTTTAGGGATGTTAGGTGGTGTATTTTATGGGATGTCGTGAGTCGTTTTTTAATGTGAGTGATGACATGTTATTGTGATAAGTGATGACAAATTATGATTAAGAATCTCTACGCTTTGAAATTATGACATGTTTTACTTAACTTGTTCAATTTTGAGATGAATGTAGTGTAATAAGTTCCTTAAGGTCCGAGCATAAACTTGTGAGTAATTGAGTCTCAACCGTGCATACATGGTTCTTCTTCATGAGTGGATTAGTTGTGTTTGATTAGTTAGAACTTGCTCAAGGACTACAGGAACGAGCCCGATTGGTGGAGATTAGTGATATGATCTAAGGTCATCCTTGTCATTTATAGTCATTGTCAAATATTTCCATGTCATGAACATCATCCCTAGTCAACCACTTTGAGCCTATAAGACTATTTCTTTTGAATTTAGCACATTACAAGCCATGATTACCCACTTAAATCTTATATATATATATATATTCTTTGTATGGATGATTGAGGAGATGGTGACTAGAAATGATTGATGAGATAACAAAATAAGAAAAGAAAATGGTAAGCAAGTAAGAAAAAGATGAGAAGAGCTCAAGCAAAAGTGCACATGCAACCTTAAAATAAGAAAAGGAGCAAAATAACAATGAAATGCTCAAGAAAATCATGAAAGTCAAAGGAAGGAAGCATGCGTCAAAGAAGCTAAAGAAATCCAAGGAATGATGATAATTAGTGCTTGTGATCAACAAAGATAAGAAAGGAAGAAAGAAAAGTTCAGGAATAGAGGAAATTGACCATCTCTTCGATTATTTACACTTGATTAGTCACTCTTACCTATATTCTTCATACTCTACCAAAGAGTCTATCATTACATTCAAATATAAAGACCTTTTTGATCACTAATTGAAACTTTGATAGTTTGTGAATGTAGTCCGTGAGCAAGCTTATAGCGAGTCGAGCCAACTGGTTGATTTGTGTTGATTTACCTCATTTTATTAGAGTGTTGAGTGAAATTGATATCCGATGTGAGGCTTGGACCAAAAGGGACTATATTACTCTTAATTCTCTTTTAATTGAACTTGTTAATTTTTCATGTTATGAATTTAATGTTGTAGGATGACTTAGTATAGTTTGTAGTTCTTATTGATATTGATGTGTTATTGCTTATGTTCATTAGGTCTTTTCCTAGGTGAAAATCTCTCCTCTTGGTTTATCATTTTCGTTGCTCGGGTACGAACAACACTTTAAGTTTGGGGGTGTGATTGTAGTTATTTTCACCTAAATTTTAGTATCTTTTTATATCTATTTTCATATTATTTTATCCGTATTTATGTACTATTTGGGGGTGTTTTGTACTTTTATGAAAATATGTGAGAATGAATTTAAACGTATGTTAAATAGGTGTTTTGGAAGAACAATCGAGCAAACGTGGAGGTGAAGTTGAAAATCCAAAGCATAGCATTAAAACTCGGTCGAATTTTTTATTATTCGACCGAGTTTCTCTTACAGCGTGGTTTTTAAAAGTTTGCACAAAAACTCGGTTAAGTTTCTCTTACAGCGCAGATTTGAAAACAGGGGAAAATCACGAAAATTCGACCAAAGCGGAGAAATTGGATTAAATTTTCATGCATAATTTCCAGCTGTCAACTTCGAAATTAGGGCTTTCCAAAGGAGTATAAATACCCAAATTTTCAAGCTTTCAAGGGAGAGAAGGGCAGATTCCAAGAAACACACAACACACACCATTTTCAACATTTTACACCATCAACTTCATCCATTCTTCTTCCATCCATCTACACTTGATCCCCTCCATCAAATCCACCATTCAAGTGATCAAGGAAGTAAGGGGGAGTGAAGATTACACGAAGAAGAAGGAGAAACTCCATTGAATGAATTCATAGGGGGAATCTATTTCTAATTTTTATGAACTTCTTTATAGTTTTGTCATGGGATTTGTAGATACAATTGTCTATGTTGTTTTCTCTAAGACTATGATCGGCTAATCTCCTTTGTGAGATTAGCTCCGTGATTGGTGTTGGATAATTTAGTTATTATGCAAATTGATTTTAATCATGAATGGGCTGTGTATTTCTATCATTGATTGTTGATTGCTTGATGTATATGATTGATTTGTGTGATTAATTATCATGGGCATGTGATTAGATTGAGAAATCAATTATGTGTTTAGGTAGTTCATTGAATCATTTCATCATACACTTCATGTGCATTAATTTAGAATGAGATAGAGATATCCTTCTAGATTTAGAACACTTTGATAGAACATTTAATTGGTTTAATCGAGAGATTGGTTGATTAGGTGAGGAGACTCAAGTCATTAGTGAATTCATAGTACCTCAAAAGGAAATATTGTCTATGATTTAGTACTTAATTAGGGAACTCGTAGAGTAATTAGTACCTAGTTGGAGGTGTTCACTATGATATCGATCCTAAGTGCTTTTGGGAGCCTTATTGAGGGCCTACATCCTATCCATCTCGAGAGAGAGTTTAGGTGAAATTAGTGATCGCTTCTATGCCATGTCCATGAGAGATTAGAATTAATTGCATGATTTCTTTATTATCTATGTCATGATTGTTGCTAATCTCGTCCTTGCATCATTTGGAACCTATTTATTCTTGCATTCATTTTATCTTTATTTCTTGCATTAGTTAAATTTCATTTATTTTCATTTTATTCTCCCATTCTGTCGTCCTTATAAAATCACGATAAACTTGAGATCACTTAAACTCTAGCACGTTCCTCCCTTGAGTTCGATAAATTCTTTAATTGGTCATCCCGACTATTAATGACCAATTAGGTGGTGAGGGGTTTAGGGTTTGTGATTTAAAAGTGTATGAGATTATAATAAATTAAGGTTATATTTGGTATTTTATTTTAATATTTTGTATGTGAGTAATTTTTTGAACTCATTGTGTCTCCTAGTAATTTAGGGTACAAAGTGTGTACCTATGAGTAATTTTTCTTATTAAATTATATGGACAAAATTTACCTAAACCACATGGATAAAATTACAATTATACTTTTAAAATTAACACTAAACCCTAAAGACAAATATTAAATGGTAAGAGCAAAATAAACATAAACCAAAAGAATGAAATTATGATTATACATTATAATTAACATTTATTCATAACAATAAATATTAAATTTTAGGACAAAATAAATTATAAACCACAAGAGTGAAAAATTAATATATGATAAAATATTACATGTATTATTAAAATTTTAATTAACAATAATTAATAAATCAAAAAAATCTGTGACAAAATAGAGTTAATAAAAGAAGATAATGGGTAACTATCTAAATTTACAAAATTTATAACTACTTAAATGAAGAGATCCAAATTCCAATTAAAAAACATGTAGTATAAGGCCCAAGGTGGTTATCTTTCCTATATAATCCCCGTCTCATCCTAATAGTTATATATTTTCATTTTGCGCGTCACATTCTAATGATTACATTTTCCTTTTTAGCATATGGGCCCACACAAATTAATTATTTCTCTCTCCATGAGCCCACACATCACACTAATACACTTACTCACTTTACATTAAATTGTTATTTCTCTCACATCAATACACATTAAAATATTATATTTATTAATCCTCGTGCAAAAAGTAAACGTAACCATAAGGACGGGACGGAGAGTATATATATTTTAAATTAAGGGACATTTTCATCATAAAATGTATATTTGAATTTAAAAAAAATCTAAATCAAAGTTTTGAATGACAATGATTTTATACTACCTCCGAAATGTGTTTTATCATTTTGGTCTGTCTCAATACAAAATATGCATTTTCATTATTAATAAAAATGAACTACACAAATTAATTACTATTTCTTTTTATGAACTCATATAGTACATTAATACACCTACCAACTTTATATTAAAATATTATTTCTCTCACTTCACTACACATTAAAATATTACATCTATTAATCTACGTGCAGCAAACACATGTTTTAACAGGACGGTAGGAGTACTTTTTAAATTGGGTATATTTGACTTAAACTCATAAAATATACTTTTTAAATTGGGTATATTTGACTTTTACTCATAAAATATTATATTATTTAATTTACATGAAAAAATAAACGGACATATTATAATGAGATGGAAGGTGAAATATTTTTAGTAAAAAATAAATCAACTCCATAAAAATTCAAATGGGATTATCTATTTCTTTCTATGTTTCATCTCTCCTATTACATGTATTATAATCTCGCCACGTGTCGTAATCAATACTCAAATTATCGCCACATGCTCCAAGGGTTTACTGGTCATTAACTAGGGTATAGTTTTTTAATAGAACATAAGTTATGGAATAGATAGTGGAATACCAAAGTGGAATATGAGATTTGTATTTGATAAAAATTTGTTATAACTGTAAAATTAAATTACTTTATAAGCAATTTATAAAACTAATCAAGAAAATTCAAAGATATCACGCAATATTTGTATTACTTATATATTTAAGATCAGCCGAATTTTTTAAAAAAATTATATCCCCATGGTTTATCCAAAGTACAAATAATGGCCCCAAATATATAACAGAGATCAAACACGAGTAAAACCACTCGAAGTTTGTTTTGAGCTAAAAAAAAAAATCCAGTGGGGGTAGGGGGGATTGCGTGTGAAGACGAAGGATGGGGTGATAAACAAGATGTTGATATATGTCTTATCATGCATGAGACAAAAAAAAAATCGGAAAAGAATTTCGAATTTCAGAGCACAAGTATAACAATGCAGAATTTAGAAGAAGAGAGGGATAGAATTGAATTGAGAGTTGAGACAGAGAAAAGGGTTGTAAAGTAGGTGTAGAAAAGAAGCTGAAAATAATAAGGCAATGATGAAAAAATCTCATTTATTAGATTAGAGGGTTCTGCCCTGTGTGAATCAGTCTTCTATTCCCTCGTGTAAAGTGCATCTTTAAATCTCTCACTTTTTGTCTTGCGTGTGTGTTTGACTGTGCACCTTAAATACACATTATAGTATATGGAATATGTGTATGTATATATTTTGAGAGAGAGAGAGGCGAGTGGGGTTGTGGGGTTGAGGGGGGGGGGGGGGGTGCCGGAGTTTGCCTAGTTGACTGGAAACAAGAGGTTATAATGTTGATGCTTAAGTCATGCCTAGGAAATGATACAACTATAAAGTCATGTAATTAGGTACCACCTTTTTATGTATATTCAAATAAAAACATGACCTAAATATAATCATACCACAATTTTGTGAATTTTATGTTTTATTATGTGCAAATATTGTTACATTTTTTATTACGAACCTTTTAAAAGAATAATATGTAGGATGTACATAAAATCTTTAATCTTAAATGTAAAATATTAATTTAAGAGAGAGTTTTACTTTTAACATGCAACATGTAACGTTAAAATGTAGCCGGACATCTCATTACATCTCCCACTATATTTCAATTTAAATTATCATACAAATATCAATCTTTATACTTTACTTAATTATTATTTAAAAGAAAATTTTGCATAATCAAACAGTAAATTTTCTTAATATTAGTATGTCATTAAACGTGCACAAAAGGGGGAGAGTAATATTCATTTTGCTTTAGATTTTTTTAGGGTAATTTGTAGGTCATAAAATCTTTACTCTTAAATGTAAAATATTAATTTAAGAGGGAGTTTTACTTTTAATATGCAACATGTAACGTTAAAATGTAGCCGGACATCTCATTACATCTCCCACTATATTTCAATTTAAATTATCATACAAATATCAATCTTTATACTTTACTTAATTATTATTTAAAAGAAAATTTTGCATAATCAAACAGTAAATTTTCTTAATATTAGTATGTCATTAAACGTGCACAAAAGGGGGAGAGTAATATTCATTTTGCTTTAGATTTTTTTAGGGTAATTTGTAGGTCATTGTGTAGGGGAGAATTTTCTCTCTTTTATGTTATCTTTCCTTTTCTTGATTCCAAGCCACATGGTGGGACGTAATTAATTGTGTGTAGGGTAAAAAAAATAAATAAAAGACCATTTTGGAGAGATTAATTTAGGATCAACATTTGAATCATAAGTAAAAATTAGATTTCATGAGTCAGCTCCTGTTGGTATGTGTGTCTCTGAGTGCATGTAAAGACACCTAATAGTCTCACCCACCCCCCACCCCTACAAAATAAAACCCTTCTTCAACCCCCTCTTTCTCTTCCACCTATAAAGACAAGGAAAGTAGGGTTTAGACTTGAGCTAAGAATAGAAAAAAGAAATGGTGGTTTTGAGGGGAATGTTGGCTGGCTCGAAGCTGCTTCGGAGTAAAGTTCCAAAATTATCCGAAACACTTCGGACCAGGCTTCATTCCCCTCAAAACGCATGCATGAATCGAATCGGACGACTTAGGAATATGTAGTATGAGAGTATATATTCAACACATGTACACACATGTATGTGGTGTTGAGGTTGAGTGGGGTGTTGTCTGGCTCGAGATCATGGAGGTTATTCTTGTCATTTTACATTCCAAATTTGGAACCATGAGTGAGTCTCGGACCAGGCTTCATTCCTTCCAACCATCATTGGCTGTTTCAACCTCGTATGTATGTATGTCTTCTCTTGGGTAAGTTCTTCTACTACTGTAAAAAAAAACACACACACACACGTATACGTGCTTGTGCGTGTGAATATGATTGATCATCTTACTTTCTTTCTCAGCTTCACTCAACTATGTTTTTCAACTAGATAAATCTTGGACTTTACACTATTGTATACATACATGATAGATACATTCATATATATATATATATAGAGAGAGAGAGGATCTTGAAATTAACTTGTGAACATTTAACCTTCTTTTACTAGAGTAAATTGGAAACTACACTGGCAAACTCAACTCAAAATCTTTCATAAAATTGTACAATCAATTCAACAAGAATTAACATTCATTTAGTTGTCATGTGTTTGTGTATGCTAATTTCCTTGCTTGAGAGAAGTGACAGCAAAAGTTCAGACAAGATTAAGAGACACATCAAATCTTACTAATTAATTAATCATTTTTTTTGTTGTAGATAATTATAATATAATGTGTACAAAATAAGTGTATCTTAGCTAGATCATGGATGCAAACTCTTAACAAGAAAAGAAGAGGGTTGTTGCAAACTTAGATGGTGCATCGTTTTCTTTTGCCAATTTTGATCATGTGGGCAGTAGATTGCACAGGGTGACAGGGGGGGGGGGGGGGTGAGGGATGTGTAATTTCCATGGATAGCAACTGTTTGTTGAAGAGGTTGAAAGGGTGAATAAGTTTATGCAAGTTTCATTATTAGTTTTTCATTACAACAAAAAATCAAGAAAGTGAAATTGGGCTTTGGGCCAACATGTACATTAGTTATTAGAGAGAGAGAATGACATTTTGTCTTGGGAAATGAGATTCTCAGAAGAGTTGGCTACATCATCCTCTTTTTGTCCTTATTTCATCTTTCTTTCTTTACTTTTAGCCAAAAAAAAAAAAAGGGTCTCTTTGTCTCCACGTGCACAAGAAGGATTAGAATACATTATTTTATCATAAAAGGTACATAATTTATTTAATAAGTTTATATCATTTTATTTTAAATAATACATACTTTTCATTATTATTATATTAAACGATATACAATTTAATACTAAAATGTATGGACTCAGTGCAATCTAACTTCCTGTCTACGCGCCGACTAAATATACTCAATCCCGGGGTGATGCACGGAAGCACACCAATTTTTGCCAATGAAATATAGTTTTTCCAATGAATATGTGAGTCCATAAGACAAATAAAAAATCTTATATTTTTAATAAAATTTATAATTAATGGATAAAAAATAATTAATTTTTAAATAACTGAAAATTTAAACTAATAAAAACAAAAGAAAACACATACCAATCAATGAAATGATGTATAGCTCTACAAATATATCACTAATGTTACGAAAATAAAGTATATAAATTAAAAAAACATTATGATATACTATAAAACTATACAAATACTTCATGAAATAATATTGTATTCATGTTTGTTGATATTTTATGAAAGATAATATTGATACCTTACAACATAATGTATTATGGTACGTATTAATAAACATAAAGTATCAACAAATATAAAATAATACTCTCTCCATCCCAAATTCATCTTCATATTTATTATAAACACGGAGTTTAAGAAAAGTCAAATTTTGACTTACTTTTTGGGATAATATAATATATTTTTGATAATAAATACTTCATCCGTCCCATGTTAAGATCTAATCACTTTTTGACTTACTTTTTGGGGTAATATAATATTTTTTTATAATAAATACTCCCTCCATCCCAAGTTAAGATTTAAATTTTCCATTTTTGATTGTCCTATAATAAGATTACATTTAATTTTTTTCTCAAGTTGGACCCACAAAAATAATTAATTATTTCATGCAGGCCCACACAGAATAATACAACTACATACTTCACATTAAATATTATTTATCTCACCTCACTATAAATTAAAATATTATACTCCCTCCGTCCCATTTCAATGTTTACATATTTCTATTTTGGGCGTCTCATTTCAATATTTACGTTTTCCTTTTTGGAATATGGGAACCATCTAAAACAATTAATATATCGCAATGGGCCTACATCCAACACTAATACACATACGTACCCACTTTACATTAAATATTATATTTTTTTACCCACTATCTATTAAAATATTATACTCTTTAATCAACGTGCAAAAAGAAAACGTAAATATTGAAACGGGACGGAGATAGTATCTCTTAATTTACGTGCAAAAAGTAAACGTAAATGTTAACACGGGACGGATGGAGTAAATAATAAAATTTGTTATATATATTTGTGGCAATTTATAGTGTACACTCGGGTGCACCTAAAGATAGGGTGCACTCACATACAAATATAAACAAAAACATATACAATTAAGGGTAAAAATGTATACAATTTAATTGTTAATTTTTTTAATGAAAAATTGTATATAATATTCAATAAAATGTTATACACATATGGATGTTAATTTTTTTAATGAAAAATTAATGTGAAAAAAATATACAATTATTACAAAACACGTATACAAAATAGAATAATATGTATACAAAATAGAATAAAAAAGTATACACATATGGGTGCACCCTGCATCCGGGTGCACCCAATATACACTTTATATTTGTTAAAAAGGTTATGACAAATTTAAAATTAAAGTATGTTAGAGTGATATTAATTAGTTGCATTTTCCTTTTATGGAAATTATGTGAGTAGAATTTGAGTCGAATTAAAATAATATATGTGAAGTTGATGTTTGGACTGACGGAATACTAAAAAATTATTATATAAATTTTGATCGCACCTGATTTTCTACACAATTTTTTTATTAAATACGCTAATAACTTATTCTTTTTTTTTAATTAAATACGCCAATAACTTATTCTTTGTGAGGTGTGAGAACTTCAATTTGCTAAGCCTTCATTGTTAAGTAATTTGATTTATAAGGCACTAAGAAAATTAATGCCACATAGCTATTCGTAACTCCGAAAATACTAAACGTACCTTGTAAATATTTAAATTAAAATTTTCCTTATTAATAAGATATAAATACCCTTTTAAATGTTATTTAAATAAAACTCCAAATATTTATATCCCAATTTATAAATTTTCCTCCTAAACCCTAATTTATAAACCTCTATGTTTTAATTTCATCTTATTTCTTTCTCAAAACAATTGATCGGTAATTAGAGACATGATCTCATTTCCCAGAATAAATAAATTTTTCAAAGAACTAGGTTTACAATAATATATGTGAAAGTAAACAATTTTTTTTAAAGTTAAAATAATTCCAATTTAATTAAATGAAATTGTCGAAAAACAAGAAAAGAAGAAAAAAAGCAATTCAATGGCAATCAGAAGAGAAGATGCATCTTCAGAAATGCAAAGCTTCCAGATGGGTTCTTCATGGATTCCTGCAACACCTGCGAAGTCGATGGAAATAATGCATGTTTCTTTTCCACCTTATAGAATCCCTCCTGCCAATACATCCTCTCACTGCGATTAACATTCACATCATAATCTAATTTTCAGTTTATGGTTTTTATGTTTTTGCTCATAGTTAATCACATCATAATCTAATTTTCTGTTTATGATTTTTATGTTTTTGCTCATAGTTTTCTTAATTTTTGACGTGTGTTCTTTAAATTTTTCATAAGTGTTATTAGGGGTAAAATAATCTTGATTAAGATTTACTTGGTAATAAGTACTAGTCCAGTTCTCGTGTACTGCACGGATTTTACAATTTCTATAAATTAAATATAAATATATAATTATATAAATTTAGATTTCTATAAAGTATTTCATAACAGTATAAATGTTAATCATTTTCATTTGATGATGAATAATACATTGCATACCGTTTAGGCTCGTTTAGGCTCGTGATCGAGCCATCTTTATACTGCTAATGACGTGGCTGAATTGTATGTAATTGTTATTTTCCCGAGTCACTTTTTTAGGCTCGTTTTGGGGAGCCGTTTGTTTGGCTTTTTCTTTATCACTCTTCCCACTTCCCCCTTTCTTATTTTCTTTTCTCTTTAATAAAACATTGCATACAATCATTAAACATAACACCCTGGCCTATCACAATTAATTATTCACAATTTCTTCATTTATTATAAGTCAACATGATGATAGTATTTAGGTTATGGGATATGAGGTTGAGTGTTTAGAATGAAAAGTGTTATATGTGATGTGGTTGAAGGGTTATGAAAAATGGATAGTTGATTGGTCTAGTTAGGATGAGAAACATAGGAGTAGTGGTAAGAAGCAGGGGATTTTGATTGGAAATGAGTTAATATTTTTTCATTCACACATTTACAATTCCTTCTACCCATATTTATAGGTACAAGATGATGATTCTAGATCCTTAATGGATCATTCCTCACTAATCTAGATTACATATGTTCTAGATAATTCCATACATTTCTACAATATTTGGAGATTTTATCTATAATCTAGATTACTCCACTTAGTTCTAATTATTCTATCTTTTTCTTAATTTTGCTAGAGATTTCTAGAATTGTTACAAGAATTGTGCACCATATTATTTAACATTCCTCCTTGGTGCATTTTTCTTGTACTTCGACCAGCTCTCGTAATGTCTCGAACTTTCCTCATGGTAGTGCTTTCGTGAATATATCTGCTAGCTGCTCTTCTGTCTTGCAATGCTTCAGCTCGATTCTTTGTTTGTTTCTACTTCTTTGATGAAGTGATACTTTATCTTGATGTGCTTGGTTCTGCTATGGAATATTGGATTTTTCGCCATTGCTATTACTGACTTACTGTCGCAATAGATCTTTATAGTTTCAATCTGTGGCTCTCCCATATCTTCAAGTATTCTCTTTAACCATATTGCTTGGCTCGTAGTCATTGCCGCTGCTATATACTCAGCTTCGGTTGATGATTGTGCGACTGTAGCTTTCTTCTTAGATGCCCAGAAAAATATTCCTGAACCCATTGTGAATGTGTAGCCAGATGTGCTTCGCATATCATCAATTGAACCTGCCCAATCACTGTCTCTATAGCCTGTTAGTTTAGAGTCAGGAGTTAATGTATACCAGATGCCAAAGTTCTTAGTTCCTTGAAGATATCGGAGTATTCACTTTGCTGCTCCATAGTGAATTTGACTAGGATCTTGCATGAACCTTGATAGGAAGCTTGTTGCGTACATTATGTCTGGTCGAGTCACCATCAAATAGAGTAGGCTTCCGATCAGGCTTCGAAACTTTGAGTTGCCTGCTTTTAGTGAGTCATCTTCCTTCTGTAGAGCTTTATTGTCGTCGATCGGAGTTGCTATGGAATTGCAACCCTCCATCTCGAACTTCTTTAGTATGCTCTCGGCATATTTCTTTTAAGAGATAAAGATATCATCTTCTTGTTCATCTATCTCGATGCCAAGAAAATATTGCATCAAGCCCAAATCCGTCATCTCGAACTTCTTCATCATGTCTTCTTTGAACTCCTTGATCATTGTCTCGTTGTTTCCTGCGAATATAAGATCATCCACGTATAGAGAGGCAATGAGTGTGTCTTCCGTACCTTGGGTCTTGATGTAGAGTGTTGGCTCACTCATGCTCCTCCTGAATACAAGTTCAGTGAAGTAGTCATCAATTCTGCTATACCAGGCTCGTGGTGCTTGCTTTAATCCATAGAGAGCTTTCTTTAGTTTGAAGACTTTGTCTTTGTGTCCTTGTATCACGAACCCTTGAGGTTGCTCCACATAGATCTCTTCATCAAGATATCTATTGAGGAATGTTGATTTGACATTGAGCTGGTAGATTTTCCACTTCTTTTGTGCTGCTAGCACGATCAATGCTCGTACTGTGTCGAGTCTGGCAACTGGAGCGAATATCTCATTGTAGTCGACTCCATATTGTTGTGCGTATCCCTTAGCGACAAGCCTTGCCTTGTGTTTTTGTATTGAACCATCAAAGTTAAGTTTCGTTTTTTAGACCCACTTAACTCCTATGGCTTCTTTGTCTTTGGAAAGGTCTGCGAGCTCTCACGTTTCGTTCTTCTCGATCATACGTATCTCCTCCTCCATTGCTTTTCTCCAAATGTCTTCTCTAGAAGCTTCTTCATAGGTGTTTGGCTCCACGGTTGTAAAATTGCATCTTTCATAGATCTCTATCAAAGATCGAAACTTTCTTGGATTGGATTCTAGAGATGCGGCTGCGTCTTCATCTGTGGCTTGTCTCAGCGCATCTTATAGGTCGGCTTCATCTTCTTGTTGTAGGGCTGGCGCTGGTAAGTAGATATTTTTTCTTTCTATTTGATTTGTCTCCCAATTGTAAGCGGCGTCTTCATCGAACATTACATCCCGACTAATGATTAGCTTTTTTATTTTCCAAGCTATGGACTCGATTTTGATTGAGTACTATAGCCCAGAAAAATTTCTTTCTCTGTCTCTTTGTCGAGCTTGCTCCTTTTCTCCTTAGGGATGTGGATATAGCAAATGCACCCGAATACTCTTAGATGCTTTGTTGATGGCTTCCGTCCACTCCATACTTCAACTGGTGTCTTGTCTTGTACTGCTTTAGTTGGACATCTATTGAGAAGATAGACTGCAGTACTCACGGCCTCTGCCCAGAATATCTTCGGAAGACCCTTCTCCATTAGTATAGATCTTGCCATCTCCATCACGGTCCTGTTCTTTCTTTCAGATACGTCATTTTGTTCTGGAGCGTATCCGACTGTAAGTTGGTACTCAACGCCTTCATCTTCACAGAATTTTTTGAATTGGTTGGAAGTATATTCATTTCCACGATCACTTCGAATAGTCTTGATCTTTTGGCCACTTTGTTTTTGACATAGGTCTTGAATTTTTTGAAAATATCGAAAACTTGCAATTTTTCACGTAGAAAATAGACCCATGTCATTCTTGTAAAATCATCAATAAATAGGATGAAGTACATATTTTTGTCATGTGATAGAGTGCGCATCGGACCACATATGTCGGTGTACACGAGCTCCAATGGCTTCTTCGCTCTCCAAGATTTCCCAAATGGGAATGGTAGTCGATGTTGTTTTCCTAGCATGTACCCTTCACATACTCCGTTGAGCTCTTTAATTGATGACAAGTCTCGCATCATATTTTTCTGATTCAGAAACTTCAATCCTTGTAGATTGAAATGCCCGAACCTTCTATGTCATAGCCAGGTGTTCCACTTGAGCTTTCATTGCAACGTTGTTTGCATATCTCCATTGGATAGGAAAACATCTATTGTCGCTCATTTGGACTTTAGTCATTATGAGGGATTTATCCTTCTTATCGTAAATTGTGCAAGTCTTTCCCTCAAAGTGTAAGGAGTAGCCTTTCTTGATCATTTGTCCCACACTTAGTAGGTTTTATTCTATTGTTGGGACTAGGAGGACTTCACTTATGTATCTTTTTCCTTTATTTGTGTCTATGACAATGGTTCCCTTGCCAGTTGTCTCCATAAAAGCACTATTTCCTAGTTTTACTTTTGTGTTAACTTTTCCAAGTAAATAAAAGATATCCTTATTTTTGGTCATGTGGTTGCTACAACCACCATTCAAATACCAAATGTCTTTTTCTTCTTTAGATGCAGCTTGGCAGACATAAAACATATAATTTCCATTTTCTAAACTTTTGGGAAAATTAGCGTGGTGCCTACGATTAAATCGATTGACCTTTCCTCCACGTCCAAATTTCTTTTGAGTTTGTGGATTATCCTTAAACCAACAATCTTTTTTCAAACTTCTTTTACAAATACCACATGGTGGAAACTTATTATGGTCCTCTTTAGATTTTTCTTCATTCTTCTTAATATTCTAAGATTGCAAATTTACTTTAGATTGAAAGGCATTATCTATGTCCTTCTCATAATGCCTTTTTAATCGTTTTTCATGAGCTTCTAAAGATTTTATTAATTATGTGGCTGTTAATTTCGTTATGTCCTAAGACTCCTCAATAGCTGCTATTATGGGATCATATTTTTCTGTGCAAAATCTTTTCCGTAGGCTCGTAGTTGAGTAACTACTTCATTTACTCTACCATAATAGTCCTTAGCAGTCTCAGAATCTAACATCTTCAAATTCTCAAACTTTCTTCTTAAAGTTTGAAGTTTAGTAGCGCGTACCTTTTCATTGCCTTGGAACTCCTCCTTCAACTTATCACACGCTTCATTAGATATTTTTTCTCCCATAATCCTCGGAAAATATTCGTCTGCCAAGCTCATCTATAGAGCTAGAAGTGCTTGAGAATTCCTCTTTTGATTATCTTTTATTTCTTTGTTTGTAACTCATTCAATATGGAGATATCTTTTGGTGTTGTATATCCAACATCAACAATATCCCACAAATCTTGAACACAAAGATAGGTCTTCATTTTGATCTCCCAAAAATTGTAGTTGTCACCACGAAAAATTGAAATTGGAATAGTGCGGAATGTGTCGGCCATAATGACACCCGATAGTATTGAACGAGGCTCTGATGCCACTGATAGTATTTAGGTTATGGGATATGAGGTTGAGTGTTTAGAATGAAAAGTGTTATATGTGATGTGGTTGAAGGGTTATGAAAAATGGACATTTGATAGGTCTAGTTATGATGACAAACAGAGGAGTAGTGGTAAGAAGCAGAGGATTTTGATTGGAAATGGGTTAATGTTTTTTCATTCACACATTTACAATGCCTTCTACCCATATTTATAGGTACAAGATGATGATTCTAGATACATAATGGATCATTCCTCACTAATCTAGATTACATATATTCTAGATAATTTCATACATTTTTATAATATTTGGAGATTTTATCTATAATCTAGATTTTTTTAATCAGGAAAATAATTTTATTGTTTCAAAGGGCACGAGATTTACCCACATGCTAAAACATAAATACAACAGATACATCAGGTAAAAGAAAAATCCAAAATAAAAGATATACCAGACTAACCACCACCATCATCTTCTTTTCTCAAATCATCTTCTGCAGTGTGCTCCTAATATCTTCATTCCACCTTTGAATCTCTGCACCTTTCAATAACTCTTTCTTCTTGAGAGCAAATCATCCTCAAACTTGAGTTCTAATTTTCCCCAATAGAATCTCCGAGTTCCAACAACCCCTTTAAATACAATATTATTCTGCATTGTCCAAATAACTCAAATCGTACAAATCCAAACACAAGAAGCCAATAGATTACCCACACTCCCTTCTAGAAAACTTCTAAACTCCAAGAAATTTTTTTTATACATCTTTGTCGTGTTCCAACCTTACTCCACTTAGTTCTAATTATTTTATCTTTTTCTTAATTTTGCTAGAGATTTCTAGAATTGTTACAAGAATTGTGCACCATATTATTTAATACAACATAAAATGATTCATCATGAAAAAAAATCAGTTTAATGCAAACCTCAAAGTATTAATTAATTTTAAAATTGATATCCATTCTTTTCACAAATAATATATATATTTATCAAAATATATCAAATTACTCTTAAAAATAAATAAAATTTGTCAAAAATATATTTTTTAAATAACTTGTAATAAAACTTTCTTTAAAAATAAAATGAAAGATGTTTTTTTTAATTATGCAATTATAGATTTTAATTAAATTTAATATTTTATTAATGTAATTAAAAGTAAAATATAATAAATTTACTAAATTTATTCTAACTATTTTTTATGTAATAAATTGCGATAATATTTTTAATTCTTCAAATAATCAATCTTTAATTTTATTTCAATCCTGAAATTTCTAAATGGTTAAAATTTGCATGCCACAATGGACATCGTACCCTTAAATCCTGTATTTTTTTAAAGTTATATCCTTTAAAATTAAATGGTATACCCTTTAGTATAAGAACGTGTATAATTTACTTCCTGAAAAAAAAAGTATTTTTTCAATCAAACATTTATACTATTCATATTTTAGCCGATCCGTTCAATAAAAAAAATTATACCCTTATTAATTATAGTGTATACTCTTTAGAACAAAATATTATATCCATACACGCCTTGTGCACCCCGCGGGGAGGTGAGGACATAAAATACCAACTCTAAATAAATTTGAGTGTGTTTTGTTCTTTTTTTAATTATAGTTTATTTTTTGCATGGAAAATTTTTATAAATAAATTAGAAAATGATTAGAAAATTTAACATTAAATAATTATTACTTATTTTATTGTATTTTCTAACTTATGGTACATATTTTATAAGACAAACCATCCCACGTAAGGTCTTCCATGAAATGAATAAGAAGTAATGATATTTTTAATAAAAAATAATACTCAGTCGATGAAAAGAGATACTAGGGGGCAGTGAATTATTTAATGAACAATTTATAGTATAAATAAAATTGACAATATTTTTTTTAAAAAAAAAGTGATAATATCTTTAATAAAAAAGTGATAACTAATTAAAAAAATATAAATATTCTTAACGTGAGAATGTCTCACAAAATGTATTTTTAATATAAATAATGTATACTATGAATATGGTAAGTATTACTCTATTATTTAATAACTAGCGTTTTAACCCGTGCGATGTACGAGGAGACATTATGACAAAAATAATGTATTTATTTGTAATTTATAAAAAGTTTAAAAGAATGAGCTTTGGTTATTGAGAATTATATTAAAGTTATTTAATTGCATTTAAGGTAAGATATTGTGAGTGCAATCCCATATATTATTTTTTGTTTAATTTTTAATATATTAAGACTAATATGATGAATCTCTTATTAATATAATAGCATGTATACGAAAGATATTTAGGTCTATAATAATAAAATTTGAAATTGAATTTTTTATATTATGAAAAATGAAAGTGAAGACCTTAAAAATGATTGGTTAGTCAATTCAAAGTCGAAGTTTTAACGTAACATTGCCATAATTTTTATAAAAAATAATAGGTTAAATATAAATATTTACAAATAGTATAATTAACACATAATATAATTTTGTGCTTAACAAAGAAATTAAATCAACAAAGCTCTAAAAACTTAACCAATTAAACTTCTATAAAAATAGACAATAAATTTTAAAAAAAGTATAACAATTCTCATTGAAAGATATATGAGTTGAGATAATTTTAATGCTTGTAATGTTATAAGGTCATCAATAATATTAAACAGCTTAATAATAAATTTAACGCAATGTTAAATATTATGTAATTTCAGTACATAACTAATTAAGAAAAATTCTGTATGACCTGCCAATGAAAGAATATATATACTCCCTCCGTCCCAGGTTAAGGGGGTCATTTTTCCATCTTGGTTGTCCCATCCAAAGGGTCCCCTTTCTTTTTTTACACACATGGGACCCACACACTTCCTCTAATACAATTAAAATACGGGGTCCATACTCCTACTAATACAATTATCCACTATACATTAAATAATAATACCACTTAATCTATGTGTCAAAAAGCAAATGACCCTCTTACGTCGGAACGGAGGGAGTATAAAAATATCTAATGTTGGAGTATTTGAATATAATCCTCAACTACTAACACTTCACAATTTATTATTCAATCACATTGAAATATATTATTTGCAAATTTATATATTCCTGTATAATACCTAATAATTATATAAAAAAAATCGGACTCAAAATAATTAATATTTAAAAAATGAACTTTCATTTCTTTATTTTTATTAAATAATTACTCTCCTCGTAAATGACATTCATTAATCAATCCTATTAACTATTTAATAATGTCTAATACTATTATTATTGTAGAATTCTAAATCATGCATCTCCTTAATTTTATCTATTACATTTGTGAAACCCGTATGTTGCATGAAAATAGATTATTATAATGTTATTCGTATTTTATTTAAAATTTGAGAATTCTAGTTCAATTATTTTTGTGTTATATAACCATTAGTTATTATTATTTAAAATTGGAAGGTTATGATATGAAATATATATATATTTATTTTTTTGACAAACACTTGTGTGAATTGGGTTCACTTGTGGACTGATTTAAAGATTATTATTTAATACATGAAAAATTATACTTTAGAGAGATGGACTATTACTCTTAAATTATAAATGAAAAATATTACTTCTCAAATTCTTGCACCCTAATTTACCGATTACTCTATACACTATAGTACATGAAAAATTACTCTTTAAATATATGAACTACTCTCTCCGTCCCATAAAACCTTTTATATTTTTTATATTTTTTTGTCCCATAAAATCTTTCACATCCCAAAAAATAAAATATCACTTTATCTAACAACCTCAAAGTTAATTTAATTTCAAATTTGTCACTCATTTTTTACAAACATTTCATTACTTTTTACTTTTTATTACCCAAAAATACTACAGTACCCTCCAAAGTCAATAAAGTTCGTCAAAATTTGCAACTTTTTTTAAATAACGTGAAATAATAAATGTGAAAAATATTATGAGACAGAGGGAGTATTTTACTTTTAAATAAAAAAATACTACTCAAATTTTGTTCAATAAAGAATATAAAAAATTACAAAATACCAGTTGAAGAGTAATATTTAATATACTAAAGAGTAATTATAAAAAATAGAGTGCATGATACTCGAGTTCACCAAACTTAAACTTGAATCTTATGTACTCCCTTAATCTCCTAATTATTTTACACTTTCCATTTTTGTACATTTCAAAAAACTTATGCACTATTTTATAAACGGGTAATTCATACAATATCAACAACCTTATTATACAATAATACTACAAAATATTTTTATTCACTTCTTACCCTCATTCAAACAACTTTATATATCTTTCTCATTAAATTCAATATATATACACACCGTATAGATCCAGAAAGTTGTATCTACAAATTAAAAATATATTTTATTTTTTCTTACACATTTTAAAATTATAGATAAAATAAAAAAAATTTGATTATTATATATATCTAATTATTAAAAATAATAACTTTAATTTTTCCAACAATTTATTTTAAATTTAATCTAAATTATTCTTTGAAAATATAATTTCTTAAATATTTCTTAATAAATTCAATTTTTTCAATAATGTATTCTAAACATTATCTTTTTATAAAATATAAAAATTCATTAAGCGTAAAATATGTCCTTTTAAAATGAAGGAACATAAATAATTTAATTTTGTTTATAATTCATGTTACATGAGTTTAGTTTATTGTGTTAAAAGTAAAAGAAAACTAATACCTCAATCACCAGTGTATACATGAATTAAGGTATTAATTTTATTTTTTATATAATTTAGGGTGTATACATGAATTAAGGTATTCATCTTCATTTAAGATTCAATTTAACATTGCCTTAATTTTTTTTCACAAATGCACTTTACATGTTTTTTTTTTTCTATATATATATATATAAAAGAAAATAGATAATAAAAATATGAGATATAAGACATTGTGTGTTAAGAAAATTGTATTTTTTTCCCATAATTTTATAGTACGCTTTCAATCAACTTAAATTTTTAGTTTTGATTTTAATCTCTTAACTTTGATTTTTTTATTTAATTTTTTAGTTCTTAAATTAATATAAATCTGGGTGGTGGCTAAAAGTATAATAAGGTTAAATTAAGGGGGAAAAAGTACAATTTACTCCTATTGTAAATTAAGTGACTCTTGACCGCTTTGAATGTTGGCACATAACAGACCAAAATTGTTCATCTCATTTTCTTTAAAAAGAAATTCTAAGCAGAAGAAATAGAAGATTTGTGTAGTCAAGCTTCCATCCCAAGAAAATATATGTATATAATTTTTTTCTTTTAAATTTTGTGTGTCAGATAATTTTTACCTCATTGATCATAAACGGCCATAACAGTACAATCAGACATTTATTAGCACATGTACAAAGATTAGAAATTCATGACAAACAAATTTTCTAAGCGACTGAAGTTCTTATGTCAATTGCAACAAAATTATAAAAGGAGTCATGACGTAGGAAATATCTGGACAATTTAATATTATATAGGACATCTAAACAATAATGTTAATATGCAGCATAGAAAATAATATTATCAGGACAATTTAATGTATAAATGATCGACAAATAAAATGAACGCCACTCGACTTTCTTGATGCTGATGAAGCATGCTACACTACCCAAATCATCTTAAAAACAACTTTTTTTCTTTGCAATAAAATGTAAAAGATACCAACATAAAAAGACTTAAGATTTAACAACAAAAGCAATAACATTATAAATAAAAAAAAAACTACTAAAAAAGGGTATTTTGAATGTTGCAAAGGTTAAATCTTGCATTAGACAACCTGACACAGTGTGCAATTGTGTATTCCATAATTCAAGAAGAAAAAAAATCAGCATCAGTAAAGTAGTTTTTACTTAAACTTGAAATCATCAAGAAAGTAGTTTTTACTTGAACTTGAAATATATTACCTTACACAGTGTGCAAAGGTTAAATCTTCATTATTGCATTAAGAAACCCTTCAACCATTATTTAAGAAAAAGAAATAACATAGTATTAGAATCAAACCTCAATTTATATAAATTAAAACAAATCAAAGTCATATGCAAATAGTTCCAAACTATATTACCTTGTATTCCATAATAAGATAACCATTTAAACAGGTAAAACATATTGAAGACATTAAGTTTCCAAATTTAGTTGACAATAATGAAGAGTACTGCAAAAGAAGCCATTACAGGAAATTGCCACTAAACATGAAAAGGTTTATTTGCATATGATTTTGATTCCAAAAAGTTTCAATATGGTTATCTATTAAAATTATTATGTACATATACGCACTGTTTATATAACATATACGTAAATATATATAACAAATTATTATAACATGGTTATCTATTAAAACTATTCTGAGACACCAAAGTTTTCGCATGGTTTCAGCATAAAAATTAAATGAAAAGTTTCCAATTATTTTTTATAAATACGCGCGAATGTAAAAGTACTTGACCTTTAGGTAATCAACTGATTCAAAATGCCATCACACACACATATTATCATCTGGCTGCATATATCATATAATAACAAAAAAAAAACTATGAGTTACGATTACTTCTTTGCACATGCTATAAGCTACAATCTCTGCCAGCTAAAACTACAGATGCACTAACAGTTCAAGTGTCTCAGAAATTTCAAAGAAATCAAATTGGACAATGAAAAGGGATAACAGAAATCAAGTAATTTATCAGACAATCAGCAAGATCAAGAGCAGGGAGGATTTTTAAGAGAAACACATTAATATCCTCACCTGATAATTCATATTTCTAAATTTGAAATATATAGCTTTGTTTAAATCTCAATATTGGAAGCTCGTCCACCCTGTGAACATATCACGACCACAAGCGGTCTCTCGTGCCTAAATCACGCCTGAAATTCATTAGTTAAACAACTGAACGAAAACATTAAAGCAAAAAAAATAATTATTCATAACATGTGATTCCATCTTCTTTCATACACTCCATCGATTTAATCGAACCACTTGGGGCTAAATTAAGGCTTTTGCTCCTTGATAATGGTAACCATGAGGCTCAATTAAGGCTTTTTCTCCTTGATAAGAAGACAATATGGACTGCAATTTATTAGTACATTTAATAATCTCTAGGAAAAGTTTCTCTATATGTCCTAGCCCTATACCAACTTCAAACTCTGTCTGATAATTACAGCTCTATTCTCTACCTTAGAATTTATATAATACACTAAAACAGATTTAATACAGTATAAAATATTTTACGGTTTACAGAAAAAGTTATTTATTGATAGTATAACTCAAATAATCAACGCCCAAATTCAAGACCCTCGAGCAGTGTCAGGTGCCTTAATCGCGTTCGAAATTCATCATATAAAATATACCAAACTGAACGAAATCAATAAACGCAACGGAAAATAATTATACAAAATAGTAGATTCCATCTCCTTTCTTACCCTCCCCGATTTTTTTTTTAAAAAAGCTATTTAATCACACCAGATAGAATCAAGAAATTATCATTCAACACTAATATCTGTAATAAAATCGATAAACTTAAAAGACATGTAACTAAAGAACCCATCATGGGGAAAAATCATGAGTTATTAAAAGTAATTCAGTAAGTGCTTAGATAATGAGGATGCACTATGAGATAATTTATTTTATTCATTAAATCAACATTACCAACTCCAACCAACAAAAGGATTTCATGATAAAGATGGCATGAATTTTTTCTTTTATTTTTTAATCAGTACCCGAGCAAATGATTTTGCTAATGCCTCCACATCAAATAGGCAAATATCTGGTTGTTTCTCGATATTGTCACTCTGCTCTATTTTCTGGGGTTGTGGTCGATATACGGGCGTCTGCATTGAGTAAGGATTGCTTGCAACTATAAGAATACAGCGCCTAAGAGTTTCCACATTTCTATTTTGAGTTCCATTTGACGAAGAAAACATCTGGTGAACTGTGCGCAGCAATCATATGTATGCAAAAAAAAAACTAAGATAGAAATTGGGTCATAACTTCAAAGAATCATCAACCCTTGGACATTCAATGGCAGTTAAATCAATATCACCAATATCAGGCACACAAACAATCATCATCAGAAACACAAACACGCCCATCTATGTTCCAAAACCAGTTTCAAAGGTTTAAAAAAAAGGAGTATAACTCCATATTGGATGTAAATTACCTTCATATGATGAAGAAATTCCAAGTCTTCTATACAAAGAAGGGTGGCCATGGTATGAGTATTGCATACGTTAAGTCTCTAATGTCTATGGTTGTACAATGTCTACAATGTAGAACTAATATATATTATAAAAAATTTAGATGTGATTGTCTCGTAGGGAATTCCCAAAGTTCCAAAACTTGACCAAAAGTATAATAATATTGACAGAGCATTATGACTATTGGCTAAAATTGACACCTTTCTCCATATGCACCTATCTTTCAATCCTTCGTACATTGTACTAATTCGTAGATTTGTTTGCCCAAGAATCATTTTGCATGATATAAAGTCAAGATTCTCAATTCATTGTTAGATGCTAGTAACAAACTATATTAGGAAAGTTGCATCAAAGACTTAAAATTACTATTGATTTAATAAACTATGTTATTAGATGCTAGTAATCATGACACTAATTCTCAATTCATTTTGCAAAAATAAGCATTTTAATCTAACAGTCAAAAAAACATGTAACAAACAATAAAGGGTTAATTGCAAAAAAAACCACGCACTTTACTCCTATTGCAAATTAATCCTCACTTTTGAGAAATTGCAAAAAAAAAAAACCACAATCTTTAAATATTGTTGCAAAAAAATCCAATTTTTCAATAAAAGTTGCAACAATACATTAAAGGTGGTGGTTTTTTTTGCAATTTTTCAAAAGTGAGGATTAATTTGCATTAGGAGTAAAGTTCGTGATTTTTTTTTGCAATTAACCCAACAATAAAATATTGAAGAAATAAACTTTAACAATTGGCAACCATTGTAAAAGATATCCAAGATATTGATGCCTATCACTGACTTTCATTTATATGGGAGAAAGTTCTTTTGTCCTTAATAATCTAACTTATGAAAATAAGAAAATATCCACCAGTTTTTTGCAAAATGTTGTACATCTAGGCTGAAACTTTAAAATGTCTGAAGCAGGAATCATCATGATCTAAACACACCTTAGAGAAATCAGATATGGATAGTGAGCAAAAAGCATAGAGCACACTAAATATAGTTTGTCAAGACATATCTATATTGCAACATATATCTATAATGCAACAACAGTTAGCAAAAGAACCAAAAACTCCAGCTTTCTCAAGGTATATGGATTGCATTTTCTCTACCAAAAATACACAACCGAAAATACATCAGATACTAACCTAAAAAAGTTATAGGCATCTTCCTCTCCTGGAACTTCTCCTTAAGGACCTTCTCAGACAAATCTGTATCCAAATTCTTCACATCCCTCAGACTGTATTCTCTAATATAAAGGCAAGATTGGCTAAAGGCAAAATTTGGAATTGCAATTTTAATAACCTCTTGCTTTGGAAGACGCAGAGTATGACGTTCCTAAAACTTGTTTTTATAAGTTGTGCAAATTCTTTGATTTCCTCCTTTCAAGGCATCTGATAAATATTTGCATATCTTATGCAAGTTCATGTAATATTTTTGCAGTCGGCATAAAAATCTCAGTAACTAAACGATTTGAGTTCGTCGTATGTGTTGTCAAATCCTTTAAGATTTTCAATAATTGCAAAAAGTATGTTGACTCTACATGTGGTAATACAAAGGCATTGAGTTATCATCCAATAAAGAATAATGAACATTTATTGCAACATTTCTCAAAAATATTACTTAACCTATAGAAATAAGACCAAATCAAAGTTGATATTGCTGATTTAGTGTAGTTAGTGAAAATCAATCCCCATCCCATGTTGGGATAGCTTTACTTTACACCAGCCTCAGCATGTAGACAATGATGTAGAAAGGAAATTTTAACCTTAGAGATTATACTCTGATCAATCTGTATGCATTCATGCAAAAACATGTATTGAAATTTAACACAGAAGACAGATTTGAATTCTAGAATCTCTCACCTGAAACTATTGGTGGCAAATTAAGGAGAATCAACCAGCAAGTACATAATCATCAGGAAGTCCAAAGAACTAACCCCTTTAACACTAATTTGGATTTCAAGTAATGGCATCTGCTTGTTCACCTTTTTGCGTGTCCCCAAGTGTAGGGAATCTATTGCAGATAAGCGTGTGACCAAGTCTATTATCGAACCTAAAGGATAATTCTAAGTTTACTATTTAATCTAATTATGACTATTATAATTTAAGACAAATCTGGGTATTTTAGGAAAATTTAATTAACTAAATATGCAGAAAATAATTACTAAAAATAACAAAATAGTAACTAAATTAAATATGGAAGTGTTCAAGAGAGAAGATAGATAGTCCTAGGTAATTCAGTTAAATTGGTCAAATCAAATCACTAGACAATCAGTTAGAATCCCTACAGTTCTTATGAAAGCAATCACTTAATTATGTTAAATCCCTCTTTTAAAGTAAACTTATCACGTAATTATGTTAAATCTCTCTTTTAAAGTAAACTTAACACATAAACCTGGTTTAAACCCTCAGATACAGAAGAATAATTTTTACTCACTTTCTAGGTATTTCATGCTAAATTTCTAATAGGCTAGAGCACTAGACTTCCTTTTATAGGTACTTAAGAGTTAATCCTCAATTCTCACCTAACAATTTAAGAAATCAAATCCTATAGAATGGTAATTAATAGATATATTAAGTGTTCAATATTAATTATTCTAATAAATAAAGGTTATACGGTTAAATCCTCTTTACCCATAACAGGTTAACAAATATAATTCTTATATAACACAAGCAACAAGCATAAATATGCATCACACAATGACATATCATGAATAAGGACAGACCATGTAAGACAAAAATATAAGTCTCAATTCAAAGTATTAATAAGGGAATGAGTATACTGCAGGTATCCAAACTATTCTAGATTATTAATTCAAACCAATTCAACCTTCAAAACCTAGCACTATCCAAGAAGTACTAGCCCATAGTGTTACAGGCAACACACATGGTTAGATATGAAAACAATCTCATGAGTCTATAATTCAAAAGAAAGAAAGAAAAAATAAGAAAAACCTTAGATATGGCGTAATTCTCTGCTCTTTCCTCTCTGATTCTGAATCTTCTTATTCTCCTTCTCAAGTAAGCAACACTGATGAACTCTCCAAGATGGGTAGTTGAAGGTTGTTAAAATTCATATTCTACCTCAAAATAGGGCTTTTTCACGTCAAAAACAAGCACGGGCCGAAAACTGGGCCGCCGGGTTGCGCCTCTCGTCAGTAGATTGCGCGACCTCACGGTTTTTCTCATACCCTCTTTATCCGGACTCCGATTGAGGTAATTTTTGTGCTCACGCGATCATCTCTTCCTCAGCTTTCTATCCATATAAAGAATTTATAAAAACTCCAACATTTGGAGGGCACGAGTCATGCAAAATTGGCGCGAGTCGTGCAGGTCGGTACAACTTGCATGTCTTCACCGTTTTGATCATAACTCCCTCATCTGACCTCCAATTGAGGTGTTTCTTAAGCCAAAATGACCTTCTCTTCTGTAGCTTTCCGAACATATATCACATGTTCAATTTGGACTTCTATATAAATACAGAAAATTTATGCAATTCGGATATGTGTTTTCAGCATTATTTCACGATTTCACTCTTCATTCCAACTTTGCACTTTTAATTCGTTTTCCACCTAAAAACACGAAATAACACCTCAAATGCACCAATATCTTAAATATATAAAATTACCCATTTAGTGCTAAAATACGAACATAAATTCCACAACACGGTGTTAAATCGGACCCTAAAACACGCAGATTTTCACACTAAACAGCATCAGTGCCTTCAATTCCATAGGATGGTATAATTGTCCCAATAACATGATAAATTTGTCATTATTTGGCATTACTATAAGAAGGTAAAAAATAAAAGTTGTGACAGCACAACTTCTGTATCATGTATTATAAAAAAAAAACATGATCCAAGAAAAAGCATATGCTTCACAAAACCATTGTCCCCCTATTTTCTTAACACAAAACACTTGTTCTTTATCTAATAATACACCTAATCTAATAAGGCATTGCACACGAAATATTGTTTCAAGCATTCACAAAATGTCTTCAGAAATCTACCAAATGTGTTACAAAAAGGGAATTTCATTATATCCATCTAATATTCCATAAGTAGAGTCGCATTGCAATTTTACTTTACTTATAGAACAACATATATCAAAAGAGGAACTAATAATTAATGTGCGGAAGTTATAAAACTAACTTAAACAAATATAGTATTATTTAACATAAATTTGCAAAGAAACATACTTTAGATTGCCCATTATATAACTGCTAAAACTGAGTGAGTCTTAGCTTACTGAACTTTGACAGCAAAAGGAGGAGAGAATTAGAGGTTGCATCCTTCAGATTAACAAATTTGAGTCTCTCTATCTCCAAGCTATCCACTATAACATTAACCTAAAACATAGTAAGACTTCAGATGTTGTATATTCATGCAAGCCAAGCAAACAAAATCAGTAAAGGTGACAATGAGATACGTGTATCACCCAATATATACGACTTTAATACATACCTTGTCTTTCTTAACTCTCTTTATAGTCCCAGCAACATCATTAAAAGAGAATATATGAAATGGGAAACAGAATATAGAATCTTTATAGTCCTGCACAGCCACACCTTTATAGTCTCAATATATACAAATGGTATAACATATAATCTGCAATTAAGAGAATATAGAATACAGAATCATGGGGAAATAGAATATAGAATCTCTGTAACTGATTAATATTCCTAAAGTTTAATAATGCAAAACACAAAAAGCAGTAAAAGCTATCGAAAGAACATATGATCGGCAAAAGCTATTTAAAGAACATGTGATCAGCAATTATATTTTTCTTTATGTTCAACAAATAAAAAGAACTGGTACAAATAAGAAAACTTGTATAACCTTCAGACTCAATGAGGAAAAAAAAGAATGAAAAAGGAGGATCCGGAAGAAATGCAATCACATACCATAATATAATAGTCACCTTGGCGTCCTTTGAAATGTATACGTTGTATGTCATGACTCCCTCCAAGTGCACTGCAGAAGAACAAAAGACACCGTTCAAATTATTCTTTGAAACCCTTAAAACTGAAAAATCATGTGACAAAAATTCAATTAATAAAGGAAAAAAATTAATAAAGCATACCTATACACCTGTCATTCATAAGGGGGTCCATAGTAACAACCTTTACTGCTCCTGTGCTCAAACTTGAGGGCAACCTAGAAATAAACAACAAATTTACATATTTCCTGTAGAAACAGATCGCAAATGTGATCATGTGAATAACAGGATCAAGTAAGTACCTCCACAGCTCCTGGACCAGTTCTTTCATTCAGAATTGGGGGGTTAGCTCATTTACCTACATACACTTGTCCAAATCCACCTTTCCCAAGTTTCTTCTCAATTCGATAAGCAGGAGAACCACCAACCTGAACCTGCAACACATCAATCGGATACAATCAATCAAAAATTTATGCTAGATACACACAATATAAAATTAGGAAGAAACATACTAAAGCAGATTATGAATGATGGATTAGTGTTTTCGCACTGTTCAGAGAAGAATAATATAATTTGACCAATATACGTAGAATGAATTCATTATTTATCACCCAAGGCATGACTACATAGTATTATATATGACATTAGCACATTTGTTTGTGTTATGGCAGTTTGCCATCATTTTTTTAAAAGCTTATGATACTTTGCATAAGTAACGAACTCTTCCAAATATTGTGAATGGAAAGTATGATAACATCACTTTCTAGACACTGCTATGATGAAAGTCATTGCTGTTTGATTATAACCGAACATGAAAAATTAAGTCAGGATAACTCACAATTTGCAACTTCATTGTCTTACCATCCAACTCCATTATTGTAATTTTCTACCAAGCAAGTATCGAAATAAATAGAGAATCCAAAGAAGAACTTATAAAATCATCTCCTATTATGCTTATGTAATTAACTGTCCACATATGAATCATCCTAAATCACCATACAAAAAACATTACTTCATATATTTAATTCCCCCCATAAAGCAAACACAATAAAAGTAATAATGGTCATATATAACGTCTACAACATAGTCATGTGGCAATAGTCTGTTTCATTGTAAGTGAGTGAATACCATATTTGCAGCAAAAAATCCTGAACGTAACATGTACCAAAGTATTAGAAAGGATTCCGTAATTTTTTTAAACTGGACGACTCCACAACATCGTAGAATCAAAATATGCAAGGGTAAAGAAAAGAAATGAAATCAATTACCACCAGCTTGAAGGGTTCAACTCGAAGCATTTGAACATACTTCTCCATCCACTTAGATATCAATCGTAGATTTAATATAACGTAGGGTTAAGAAAAAGACATGAATTTGATAAATTGAAAATTATCTTACCTTTTATAAATATTTGACGCAAGAATCGAATTGATTGTTTTTAGGTTTGAAAGGGTCGACCATAATTCTTCATATGCCCAAAGCTGCATCCAACAATCCTTAAATTAAATATTGATTAAAATATAAATGTTAGGATTAACAAAACCTAAAAATCAAGATCATTTTACATATAGGGGAAAATTATATCAAGATACCTAAAACAATTCTTACCGTAACTCTGTCCAATATTAAATATTCAATTTCTATCCAATATTCAATATCAAATATAGACGAAACCAATAGTGGAATCTCACAAGGACATCAAGTATAATAAGGGGAAGATGATATCAAGATACCTCGATAAATCCAATTCCCCTTTTTGCAACGTCTTGCCCAGCTATAAGTCAATAAGTCTTGGTTACAATAAGAAATTAATTAATTAATAAACTATACAATAACATAGTTATGATCAAGGAATATTATAAATCACTGTGAAAGTTCTATTCACCAACTCATATTCATATTCTCTTAGTTGGAGCAAATTGTTTCTGAAGTCCCACCAAATAGAAAGAGCAATTTTGACGAATTTTTCACAAAAGGTTACATCAAATTGCATCAAAAGCTACATAATAAACTAAGACTGTAAGACAATAGTGGGTTAAGCTGATATTAACAACATTTGAATTGATTAAGCCTTTCCAATCAACTCCACATCGAACAAAAGTACTGAATCTGGTGGAATTATGCACAATCATGCATCACACAATTCATTTTTCACTCATTTTTTTCATGTGTAATGTTAAATAAATTGTTAAACGAAACTAAATCAAAGTTTTCATACTCATTAATGAAATTATTAGTTAATATAAACAAATTAAGATGTGATAATGGTTATAATTTAGAGGTGAATGGAGAAATTTTTGAGTAATAATATACCTCCTCTACCGCCTGTACCTCTGGAGCCATATCCAAGTGCAAGTGGGATTATTTCCCCCCTATGTATAAACACCCAAAATTCACTATTACTATTGCATTTAATCCATGCTTATTAGTCACTTATTTAATGTGAAACATATGAAAGATTACTAAGTATGAGGTTTTAGTTTACCCATGGTTGAAGTGTGAAATATGTGGTAGATGTAAAATTAGATGATATTAATACACTGTGTGTGTGATGAAGAAAAGCCAAAGAGTGAATTTTTATTGAGCAAATGTGACATACCAGCAGGCATGAATCTTCACTGCCTAAAATTCTCTCATCTCATCCTTTGATCACCTGCATTTATTTAATAATATAACTGTCACACCATTATCAATTAAGTGATATAAATACATAATTAATTTTAAGATTAACCAATTACCTCTCCATTAACAACACAAAAACTCAAGGCTTTCCCCTATTGTAACTGCTATCAAACACCTTCCCATCCTCCAAAATTGTCATCGTTGACCACCTCATCACTTATTAGACAATTCAATGATCTATTCCTCAACAAAATTGAGGTGGAGAAGTCCCTAACAGCTTCCCTCTAAATGAGAAACACAAGTTGAGAACTTGAGATTTCAATTAGAAGGTAATCAACATTAGGGAAGATTAAAATAGGAATTAAACATACCTAATTCTTGAATTTCCTTCAGAGATCGAATTGCGTTGTGGACATGAAGGTATTCGCCGTGAGTAGATTTCTCTTGAATATATTTTTTTGGGTAAAATGTATTTTTGGTCCCATACAAGAATTTCATTTTTATTTTTAGTCCCTAATCTTTTTTTTGATCCCAAATGTTACAATTTTAGAACTAATCGTTAAATATTGGATGGAAACCGCTAAGGAGTAAAAAATAAAGAAAAAATATTTTATTTCTTTTTTTTAACAGAATTCATTCATTAATTTTTATTTTTATTTTTATTTTTTCATTTCCTCTGCCAACCATTACAACACTTCTATCTCTTAATACACAAATGAGATTGATGACGGAGAGAACTCTCCGATCGAGCAGGTGGCTTTCAGAGTGTCGACCACCGATGATCCGACTACCGTTCTCACCGGAATAACGAATGTAGAGCCCTAGCTACTGCTGGGATCTAGTGACGCCTTCGCCACTGTGGTTCAGCGCCGTACGCCGCCTTCGTTGTTCGTCCAATCGCGAACAACAGCCACTGTGGGCGAACCGCCGCTGCCTCACGAACGCCTTAGGGCTAGCCCCGATGCACTCCAGCCGCCGTCGACCACAACACCACCAGCGACCGTTGCTCACCTGCTTTCAGATTCGCTAATGTTCGTCGACCGCCGCCGAAGTCACAAACTCCAACTTCCGAAAGCCCCATCACCATCCACAACGAAAAGATGAAGCAGCCACCCTCGTTGGCCTGAAGATCTCGTATGGGCCAGATCTGATAATATCCATGATCGTACAAGCTAGATCTGATACTCTTCCAGAGCTGTCGGAGCTGACGGATCTGCTCGGCGGCGCTACGATTCCGATCAGATCAGCAGTCGCTAGTTGCTGGCCTGCTGCTTCTCTGTCAGATCATTGTGGATCTGCTGACCACCACCACCGCTGCTGCTCGTCTTCCGGTCAGCCGACGTTGGTGGTCACACAAGTCACCGTCCATCGACGCTGATCGTCAGCTGGAAGCGCGACTGCCGGATCTGCTGTGCGCTGCCGCCGCTAGATTTCAGGTAGGGTTTCAGCCGAAAGGTTCCAGCCGCCACCAGCTGCTGACCGTCTATCAGCCGCCGACCGTCGCGCTACTCGTCGCTGCCGCCACTGCCGGAAATGAAGGAGCTTTTCTGATCGGCGATACCCTTATGCTTAATGAGTGATTTTGGAAAATGAGGATTTTGGATTGATGGATTGATAATGAGTGATTTTTTTAGATGGATTGAATAGATTTTGGATAGATCTTCCCAATTGATTAACGAGGATTTTTTTTTCCTTTTTTTCTTTTCTGATTGAATAGATTTTGGATAGATTTTTAGATTAGTAATGAGGATTTTTTCTTTTCTGATTGAATAGATTTTGGACAGATTATTAGATTAGTAGGTGAAATTTGAGAATAGGCTTACGATTTTCAAACTTAACGGTGCTTGTGCAATTACCATTAGTTAATAGACGGAAAAGGCTTAAAATTTTTTATGGACCATGAATATAAGCAAAAGGACCAAAAATGAAAATGGACTTCTTTGATGGGATCAAAAGTGCATTTTACCCTCAAAATCACAGATGACAATGACCGGGGCATATTTGCTGTAAAAAAAAAACCAAAGAAACAATATCAGTAGTGGGGTAGTAGTAGTTCTTTTGAAAACTATTTGCGCAGACATGGTCCAGTCCTGTTTTGTTCCCAAATCAAAGATGCTAAATAAAATATTTAATAATATCACAAATTCTATATAAATGCACGCAAAATTAGGGAGAAACTTACTACATCAGAACTCATGTGAATGATCAATTAGGATTCACGCTGTCAAAAATACTATCTTCGCAGGGTTGATTACATCAATTTGTTGTAAATCTGTTGTGCATTGAGTAGAAGGGTGAAAGATAGATTAGGGTTTGTGTAATAATCAACATAAACCCACTCAAAAATCTGAAAAAATACGCAAAATGGTGGTAATTAGGGCTTCACAAATTGGATAAAACTTAATCGATGGTTTTCTTAAGATGCAATCGAGATTCAGAAAGAAACTTACGGCAATAACCATATTCACAAGACGTTGCTCGTGAAATTTCTCACAATTAGGACAGAATTGAGATAGAAAAGTAATATCTAGAATTTTAATTACCAATGAGATAATAAGATATAAATGGTTTTGATTTAATTGAAAGAAATCAATGGCGTAGATTAATGCATATAAATTAACTTTAGTTGAATATTAATTAACAAAAAGTGGTGAAATCAGTTTTTCGGGGAAAATTAGTATAAAAATAAGTGGTAAAATAGGTGCTATTATATATATATATAAAGATAAAGATTAGTTAATTACATAAGAATAATTAAATTATGATACTCCCTCCGTCCCACGTATTTTTACAAACTTTTCGTATTGGGATTTCTCACGTATTTTTACTCATTTCATTAATGTAAAAATACACTATACATATTACCTACTTTTTACACTTTATTTATAAATCCCAACAATTTTATTTACTTTTTTTATATTTTATTTATCATTTCTAACAACTTTTTTTACTTTTTCTTTCAAAATCACCAATTTATCTCTATTTTTTCTTATATTATATATTAAAAAAACAACACTTCTTAATATCTGTGCCCGTTCAAATGGATAAAAATACCCCGGAGAGAGAGTGTGTAATATTGAGTTTAAACATGTGTTTAAAATAAAAGTTTTATTAAAAAATAATATAAATCAACTTAAAAAATCCAAACTAATATATTATCAAGGTTCATATGAAGAAAAAAAAAGGTAAAATTTTAATAATACATGCCCAATTATAAATTTAATAATTTAAGTTTGATTACTAAGAATTATTTAATCGTGATTAGTAAGAATTTATGACTAAACATTAATAGTAAAATGAATAATAGGTGGACACACACTCTTTTAAAAATTTAGAATGAATAATAGAATGACACATACTCCATTAAAATTAGAAGTTAACCTCATTATGCCACCTATAATTTTTAAAAAAATTAAATAATAAAAATACTATTTGATTAGTAGTATAAGATAAGATATATTTTTAAAATATATTGGGGTGTATTTAATAAATAGCGGTACATTTAGCAATGTTGTGAGTGCAAATAGTCGGCTCCTAATTTTAATGCTTCAATATATGGCATATAGTATTTAATATTGTTTATTGTCGCGCATGGAATTAAAGAAATTTTACTCTTTGACGTGTAAAGTAAGAAAAATTATAAATATTTTAAGTAATTTAATGAAAAATATATGTAAAAGATTTATATTATATTAGGATGTATGTACAATTAATGTAAATATATATTATTGAGATACATTTTTATCACACTTATAAAGAAATAAAAGAGTGAAATACTTTATGTATCAAATGACAAGTGACAGTGCGAAATACTTTTTGGGACGAAAGGAGTATTACACATTAGTACATATGTCCTTGGACCATGATTTACATTTTTATAAAAAAAAAAAAAAGTTTAAATACACACTTCCTTTTACTATCACTGCATTCGACAGTAACTAGCTTCACAATAATTTATAATTTTTAGGATTTAAACAAAGAACTCTCACTGACTTTATTACATGCTATTTCCATATAGGTATATAATGTTTGACCCACCACTCCCACAAACTTCTGCTTTGAAAAGATGGTACACAAACCCTTCTTACAACTTACTAAAGTTGTAGAAAAAATATATACTTTGCACCCTTATAACTTAATTCCCTGAATTTTCAAAATATGTGTGTCCCCCTTGTGTTTTCCCAGGTTAGCCGTAAAGAAAGACTACATAAAAGACATTATGGCACTGAAACTTCATAGGAAAGAACATCAATGCACCGTCCCACCAACGCCATCTAAAGTGCGTTCCATTTATGAAATTTTATGCATCATCTCATATTGTACGAACTGTTTACAGGCATAGAACGCAAATACTAAATATACAGTAAACATGAGATTTAAGATTAACATTTGTTAGCCAAAAGACTAAATGTTGTACACATTCATCATAGGAATTACTCCCTCCGTCCCGGAGTTAAGTTCACCGACACTGTAGATACGGAGTTTAAGAAAAGTTATTTTTTAACCAACTTTATTGGCTTTTGAGGGGTATTGTGGTATTTTTAGGTAATAAATAAATTATAAAGTATGTTATGTGTGTTAGGTGAGAGTGATATTTTTGAAATTAAAATAACTTTTGAGGTTGTTAGTTAATGTAAAGTTTCCTTTTTTGGGTAGTGAACATATGTATTGGACGGACGAAAACGAAAAGTGTAAAGATAAGTATGGGACAGAGGGAGTATAATTTTTACCCACTGACGCATCTATTTTAGCTTGTACCATGTGTCATGACATGGCTAAAAAATGGCGATGCATAATTGAATGATATTTTTTGTAATCATAATAACATGTAGTTGTGCCAATAGGAAAACCCTATACGTCTCTCTTAAATTTGCAAATAAGCACTCGATCTTTAACCCATTTTTCAAATCAAGCCACCGGAAAGCGATAGGCATGCCCAGTGGCTGACGTGTCATTTTTAATCCATGTCACCCCCTCCACCTGTTAAAATAATAATTATTATTATTATTAAAAAAAACCATCAGTACAATACTGGACATCATCTTCCTGCTCCTCCCCTCTATTTTCAGTTCACTCTCTTCCTCCACTTCTCCGCCCGCCGCCGCCGCTAAACCCAAAACCATGGAAGAAGTCTGGAAGGACATCGCTCTCGCCGCCGATCTCCACCACCGCCCTTCCAACTGCGGCGTCATTTTCCAGCTTCTGGCAAACTCATTGTTCTCCTCCGTCGTCTTCGTCGTTGATGTAGACGTCGAACTTCGCATAAACAATATCTCTCGCCACTTCAATCCCCTTTATCACCAGAATCTCTTCCACCTCATCTTTCTCCTTCCTGCTTCTCTTCTTCTTCGGCCTCTTCACCATCACTTTCAAAACCATATCTAGCTTCACCAAGAAACTTCCTTTGGGCTCGTGTTGGGCCCGTTGGGCCTTGTGACCCAATTTGCTGGTCTTCATTCCTCCAAGTATTGAGCTTGGCTCATTACTTGTACTTCTGACCCTTATCAACCCTATTTGTAAACCCAATACGTGGGTTGGTGCAGAATACTCTTCGTGAGTTTAAAATGGGAATCTGAGCACCTCCCGTCGCCACCACCTCTGGCGATGCTCCGATGAAGAAGACCGGGGAGATGACGAGGACGACCGCATCCACCCAACAGTGGTATCAGAGCTTGGTCGGCCGTCCATCATCCGCGCTCAGCCTCCGTCGCCTGCACGGAATCGCGTCTGCCTGTCGCGGTGCTAGGGCTCCACCACTAGGGCTCTGCCCGTCGCAACCATCGTCTGGCGCTAGGCTAGGGTTCCGTCACAGCCGCCGGGCTAGGGTTCTGCCTGAAGACCGCCACTGACCTATCTCCAATCGCTGCCCAGCTGCTGTCCGCCTCATCCGACGGTGCTGTCGACGCGAAGAGGAGAGGCGCTACTGTGCGCCGCCATTCGCCGTCTGTGGTTGCTGTCCGACGCCAGCCTGGTGTCGCCGCCACCGAAGCCGCTTGCCCAGACATCGGATCTGCAGCCTCGCCGCCACCTCCCGATCTGTAGAAGCATCTCAGCTGCCGTCCCGCGAAGCTGCTTGTCACCGAACGCCGCCATGGAGCCGCTTCAGTTCGCCGCTCAGTCGCTGCGCAGTCGCTCGTCCGCCGGAGCTATCCACCGTCCGTCGGTGGTTCCGGCCTGCTGTTCTGGCCAAATTCAGGCGGGAAGGAGTAGATCCCACCGGCGTTAGGGTTCACTGTCCGTCAGCCGCCGTGATCCGTCCGCTGGTACTAGGATTCCGGCCAGACCAGCCTGCTGTCCACCGCCAGCCGCCGCTACCTTCCGGTCAGATTGGTGATAGGGGAGTATCTCTCTTCGTTCTTTTGTTTCCGAAAATTTTTTCAGATTTGTTTTGTCAATTTTTTCGGATAGAGGAGTTTACTGATTTGTTCTTGTTATATCTGTGTGATACCCTGAGGCGGTTGGTCCTCCTTTGTGCTTTGTGCTTTGTGATGCTTTGAGGCGGCTGGTCCTCTTGTGTGATGATTTCTGTGCTATAGAATTAAGGATTTTTTGTGATTTGTGGCCTGGTTGGTCAATTTCTTGGTATCTCTAATTCTTATTTGCTTGAAATCTATTGTGTATTTTATATCTTTGTGATATTGTATCATGGTATGTTTTCGCTGCTAATCTGATTTTCTGAAATTTTTTGCTCCTTCTGCTATGTGTGTGAATTGAGTTTGTTTCCAGGCCTAAGATAGCATTTTCTCACCTGTGTGTGTGATTTTGTTGTTTCTTAAATCTGTGTGAGTCGATTTACTCAACTTTAAGCACCTATGGCTCCTCCTAATGCATTTGGGCAAGGAGACTTCAATATCTGTTTGAAACAGAAGATGAAGTATGAGAGGGTGCTCAAAGCTGTGAATGACTCTTATGATTAAGAGATAGTTTTTTGCGTGAATTATTTGGTGTTTTTTAAAATCTTGTGTGTTTTTTAATTGGCTAGTTAATTCCGCATGTTGATTAGGAAATTTGTTTTTCTATCTTGTTTCACTTTGAATATATGTGCTTCTTTGTGAATTTGTGTTTTCTTTGTGAGAAACTTATTAGAAATGTGTTTTCTTATTGTGTGCTTGTTTATGTATTAAACTTGTTAGGTTTTAGGCTGCTCCTAGTGAGGTGGAGTATTTGCATATGTGTTTTATTTATACTTTTGTGCCTAGTTTACATGCTTATTTGTTTCTCTTAGTGAGGTGAAGCATGTTGTGTGCAATCGAATGTGGTGTAACATTTGATTGTTGTTTGTCTGTGTGACTGTTATGTCTGTGTGACTTTTAAATGCTATAGCTTGTGTGTCTGTGTGACTTGACTATGTGTCTGTATATGTGACTGTGTGTCCGTGATCTTTGCTCCGGCTTAGATTTGTGTATCTTTTGTGATACCTTGACTTTGTATCAAATTTTCTGGATCTTGCATCTAACTTTGTGTTTTTCGTTTTGCAGGTATTGGGGAAAAGGTGCGATGATGAATTCCTAAATAGATGATCACAAGGTGGATGATTTGGGTCAAGGTGGAGATTTGTTGGGCCCGTTGGGCCTTGTGGCCCAATTTGCTGGTCTTCATTCCTCCAAGTATTGAGCTTGGCCCCTTACTTATAATTCTGGTCCTTATCAACCCCAATTGTGAACCCAATACGTGGGTTGGTGCAGAATACTCTTCGTGAGTTTAAAACGAGAATCTGAGCACCTCCCGTCGCCACCACCTCTGGCGATGCTCCGATGAAGAAGACCAGGGAGACGACGAGGACGACCGCATCCACCCAACAGCTTGGAGCATCGGCGGCTTTCGCCTTCACTAGCTTCTTCGGCTGGTTTGCTGTTCCGGGGTGGGGGTGGGGGTGGGGTGGGAACGGTGCCGCTGAAGTTCAAGTCGACATCGTTGGCGGCTGGTGGAGCCGGTCGCGGAGCCGATCGTACAGCGGCGAATTTGGCTTGGCTGGAAGACTCATTCCTCATGGAGCATCCAAGTTCCAGAAGGGCATGGCAAGGTTGGATCAACGATTAATTTGCCCAAGATTCTTTCGAATTAACCAAATTTGCAATCACACTATTCTACCAGCCAATTTTGACTAAAATTTGGCTTTGACTTTTTTTTGTTTAATTTTATTTTTCTTATTTTCTTTTTTTTTACATGTGGAAGGTTTTTGTACACGTGGAATGATAATGAGGAAGAAAGATGGACATGTCAGCCCGGGCAGGCCCACAGCTGCTCGGTGGCTTGATTTGCAAAAGTGGCTAAAGGTCAAGCATTTATTTATAAACATTAAAAAGTTTGGACTAATTTGAAATTTAACCCTATAATTTTCCACGAGTTCCATAAATTGCGCACATATTTTATTATTTGTCGTTGCTCATATAGTTTTATAAAGCAGTGAAGAGAGTACATTATTGTCAGTAAACTTCCCCTTATTCTTAAGTAATACTACTGAATTCTTGTTACAAAACCATATTTAAATGGGAAGGGAAAAAAATTACTTTTTACTGATTACATAAGCAACCCTACGCTAATTCAGTAGAAGAGACAACAACAACAACTTCACATGTTGTTGACACCTTTTAAGAGTACTTGATTTTCCGTTAGATACAGCCTTTGTACATGTCTTTAAAAATATACTATCTCTCTTAAAAAGTAGAGTATTTCTCATGTTCAATAACTATAATCACCTCACATATGCTTCATCTTATTGACTGACTATCATACACGCACACTTACAAGAACTGTGATAAATTGCATTTTCTGATAGTAAAGCAGTCTGTATCCTTTCTAACGTTAACACACCGCAATGCCAGGTGAAATATTTCTGGGTTGACGATTTAAAAATGTCCACAGCGCTTCTACTTCCTAGGCTGCCCAGATACAACTTGTTTGAAACAAAGTGGTGCTCCATACGGGACAAAATTCAGGTGTCTATTCTGCAACAATTGCTACTCGAGCCCAATACCAGCGTAAGTCACACAGCCTAAAATAATCACATTTACAACCACCAACCCACTTGACTTGTTTCGTACTGCCTTGTAATTTTATTTCTTCATTACATTGGTTATTGCGCTTTTACCTGCACAAAAATTATTTCGCATTTTTTGAGGTCACCTACCTGATTCCAAATAATTTTTCTACATAAAATTCTTCATGACCATGACACAAAGCTCTGCTTCCTAATGTTACATACATAATAGGATATTTACCGTTAGTGCCTCTCACAATAAAACCTATAGCTTTCTGGTTCAATCTATTCACTATTTGTTCATGTCATCAATGATGATTAAATAAAAGAAAAAATGACAGTCAGCAAACACTTTTCACAAAGCATAAATGAACTCCCTTATTCCACTTTTGTTACTCTATTTTATCAGCAATAAAAAACATTCCCTCGCGCTGACTAGAATTCTATTAGTATAATATATCACTTATGTTGTTGGCCTACTCACTGCTTTTTCGAAAAAGTTTCCTATCTACCCCCATTTACAACTCTATTTTTATCTTACTATATTAGTAACCCCATTTTCACATTAATCTGGTACAGGTTACGCTTCGAAGTTGAACTATCTGACGAGACTCAGGAATTACCTGTTAATGTAGAAAAAAGGAAAGCAGAAATAATATTAGGAAGGGGCCCAGGCTACAGTGCCCACGGTCAAATGAAAATATTCAAAATGAAAAGCCCCAGTGGTTTACATACGTTAAAACATATTCTGCACTCGGTCTTTTAATTCTTATTCAAACCTACTCGGTTTTTTTATCTTTTCTGTTAATAAATGTTTATTATTCTACTACTCGGTATCTTCTCTATTATTTTGGGAATTACTCGGACTTTCAATCTTTTTTTGTTAATTAATTAATAAAAAAATATATTAAGAGTTGTGTCTCAATAAGAATTGAAAGAACATAAAATATTAAGAGTTATGTCTGAACAAAAAATGTTCAATTATTCTTCTCTTTTTTTTCTTTTTAACTAATTTAGTAATTACCTTAATAAAATATTTTATTCCATTAAATTTTATGGCAAAAACTTATGTGCACCCGAGCGTACGAGACACAATCCGTGCGCCTTTAGAATTTTGTGTTAAATTGTATACCCTTTTAAAGATGTGTACCCTTTATTTTCTGAAGAAAAATAAGAAAATATTAATGAAAAGTGTATGTCTTTTAAAACAAAATGGTGTACCCTTATTAATTAAAATGTATACCCTTTAAAATAAAATAATGTACTATTACCTATAATACTAAATTCTAAAGGAGCACGGTGTGTCCTCTGAATGCACGTAAGACCAACTAAAACTTTATTAGTATAATTTAATATTTAAATGTTAATTTGAATATTAAATATTAATATTAATTTAATATTATAATTTTTTTCAAATTAACTATTAATATTAATTTAATAATTTAATATGGATATTAATTTATGTCATAATATACAATTTTTATTTCTTTAAATCTTTTATTTTTGTTAAATTAAAACATAAAATACTTATGATTTCTGTTTATTTTTATTATAATTTTATTTTTAGAATATTTATTTACTACTTTAATTTTTTGTCAATTTTTAATTTTTTTTTGCATTTCTGTTAATTTTTAATATTAATGAAATATTTAGAAAGAAAAATTTATTATATTCTATAATCTTAATTTTCAAAATATATAAATATATATATATATATGCATATATTAAAGTATTTTTTCTAATATTTTAGGCATATATTTAAAAGTGTATCATTTTGAATTTAATATCCGGATATTTATTGTTAAAAAAAAAAGAATTGATGAAAAAGCTTAATAGTTAGAAAAAAAATATATTGTAAGCCCGAGTTGTTCACTAATAAGAGGAAAAACCGAATAGTTGAATAGTAAACAATAAGAGAAAATTGAAAAATAGAGTAGCGAGTTACGTCTGGGTGAGATACGTATGAGAATTAAAAGATCGAGTACAAAAAAGACATGTAACACTGAGTAGTTGAATTAAAAGGCGAGTGAGAAAAAAATATAAGACCGAGTAATTGAATAAGAGTTACGTATGAGAATTAAAAGATCAAAAGCAAAAAAGACTTAAGATCGAGTAGTTGAATAAGAGTTATGTTGAGAATTAAAAAATGGAGTACAGAAAAGATGTAAGACCGAGTGTTTGAATAAGGTTGTCTCTGAACGAGAATTAAAAATGCAAAGAGACGTAAAACCGAGTAGCTGAACAATTAATAATAATTAACAGAAAGATAACCATAATTAACAGAATGAAAGCCGAATCGTTTAATAATTACTTTAAAAAAATATTAATAGTTACATTGATGAATGAGAAATGTTAAATTATCCTTTTCCTTTTTCTTTTAATTAATATAATAATTACCTTAAATATAGTAAGTATTTTATGTTTACCCATCTTTAATTTCTTTTAAATTAAAATATAAAGTATTTATAATTCTGTCAATTTTTATTATAATTTAATATTTAGAATATTTATTTACAAATTTAATTTTTGTCAATTTTTTAATATTGATAATTTATGTTAATATTTGATATAATTCATATCATCTAGCTAATTTATTCAAATTAAATATTTGTTAAAGTTAATTATTTTTTAATTAATGAAATTTTATAAAAGGATAAATTTGTTATATGTAGATAGCAGGATTTCACCCTCCGTTATGATGGATTAATGTGGTTGTTTAGGGATGACTGGGGATTATCCGTAATGTGGCTGTTTAGAGATGACTGGGGATTATCCGTACTAATCTAACATAATATTCGGATTATTATAGAGATGATGCTCAAGGTTACCTCAAGGCGGTGCCTATTGGAGGTAAATGTTGTTATATTTTATTCATTCGGAATATGCCTTATATATTGAGCGGACTGACGTCATCCAAATCTTCAGGATATGTCATCAAGTCACATCGCGTATAGGATATCTGCACAGCTTCTTAGCTTAACAGGAGCAAGTGACCAAGTGGAGGAGAAGGCGGTCGAGTCATCCATGATGAGAGAGTGAGTAGACGCGCCCGACTACTTTTTTAGTCTTTTAGTCGATAGCCCTCGATATTAGGCTCGATGATATCCGGCCAAGGTTGTATTTTTGTTGGACTCAATGGATGGCTGTCCAATTACTATTTTTTGGGGCCTAGACCCTATTTCATTATATTTTTGTCAATTTTATTCTTTTAATTTAAAACTCACTCGATCTTTTAACTTAGAACTCACGGGTGGTTTATTAAAAATGTCAGAATGTTGTTGTGTCTCATTTCAAAAATTAATGTTAGAAATTTCAAAAAGGTAAATTAATGTTAGAAATCTCAAAAAGCTGACGCATACGTTGACGGCATCTGCTTGGAGAAGTCCATCATCGAATTAAGTTATTCCGGACTTCTTCGATGATAGCAAAGCACTCATCTTTGATGAAACATAAGGATGATTTTCTGACACATACGTTGACGGCATCTGCATCTGCGGTGAAGGTATTTATGGAGGAGAAGTCCATCATCGAATTAAGTTATTCCGGACTTCTTCGATGATAGCAAAGCACTCATCTTTGATGAAACATAAGGATGATTTTTTAAACATAAGGATGATTTTTTAAGGAGGATTTGAAGTCGAAGTTTGTTGGCGTAAGTGGATAGAGCGTCGTCCAATGGCGAAAGTTGTGGATCTGGAGAATGAGGAGGATCACTGGATTTCAGCGAAGGATTTCCTCATCCTCTCCCTCATGACATCTTGAAATAAGTACTGATATACAAAAATATCCAAAATAAACATATAAAAATTTATTACTATTAAAATATTTAACTTTTTATCAAAATTATTTAAATGCCTAACTTTTTATCAAAATTATTTAAATGATGTATAAAAGGATAAAAATATCCTTAAGAGTATATATACCGCCTAAATGGCACATGGAATGACCAAAATATCCTTTAAGGATGTGTACACTGACATGACTATTAGCATTATATTATATTTAGAAAAAAATTCCAACAATTTATATTAATAATAATATAATTAACAGAAAGATAACAATAATTAACAAAATGAAAGCCGAATGGTTTAATAATTATTTTTAAAAAATATTAATAGTTACATTGATGAATGAGAAATGTTAAATTATTCTTTTCTTTTTTTTCTTTTAATTAATATAATAATTACCGCAAATATAGTAAGTATTTTACGTTTATCCATCTTTGATTTCTTTTAAATTAAAATATAAAGTATTTATAATTTATGTCGATTTTTATTATAATTTAATATTTAGAATATTTATTTACAAATTTAATTATTGCCAATTTTTTAATATTGATAATTTATGTTAATATTTGGATATAATTCATATCATTTAGCTAATTTATTCAAATTAAATATTTGTTAAAGTTAATTATTTTTTAATTAGTGAAATTTTTTTAAAAGGATAAATTTGTTATATTTTTGTCAAGTGGACGACTATTTACACCCCAAAATTTACTAAATTTACCCCATAAATTTATTAGGCTAAAATATCTCTAATTAAAATTACATAAATAACCTTAAAGTATATAATTAAGATTCAAACTATTCACGGATTTATACTCCTCCGTCCCGTCAAAAGAGGGTCTTTTGTTTTTTTCACGTAGATTAAGAAATATTATTATTTAATGTGTAGTAGGTAGTTGTATTAGTGAGAGTGTGGATCCATATTTTAATTGGGGGTGTGTGGGTCCCATGTGTGTAAAAAAGAAAAAATGATCCTTTGGGTGGAACGACCAAAATGGAAAAAAGATCATCTTTAACTGGACGGAGGGAGTATGTTAGAATATATACTCGCTCCATATATCCAAAAAAATATCATTTGTTCGGTTCATTCATCCAAACCAATTTTACATTCATCATAATAACAACCTTCACTAAGTAAATTAATTACTGCAAGAAATTAGCTAATTAATCCAGAAACTTAAAGCTTACATTATACCCTTTAGAATTTGCTCTTCTCAGTGCGGCTCTAGCATCCGTCGGTGTCGACGGCGATGGCAGCGTTGCTGGTTTTGGCAACGACGTCGAAAATTCACAACGACACAACATCGTCGACAGCCACTTGAGGATGCCCTTGATCGGCAACTTCTTCTCCATAGTTTCATTAAAGTCCCTGTCCTCCTCATCACATCATCACCGTTAAGTTTAGCAAGCGATGAGTTGTAATCAGCAGTGGGGATTTAATCAGAGTCCACGAGGGTATAATTGAATGGTGATTACAATCTAAGGGTATAATTGTCATAATTGGTGGTGTGTTTAGTAATGTGTAAACATACTAGTGAAACATAATGGGGTGTATTTAGTAAATGGGGTACGTTAAGTAATTTTGGGGGTGCGAATAGCCGGTCCCTTTTGTTAATCTTATTCTTTTAATTTAAAACACACTCACCACTGGTTTGTTAAAAATGTCAGAATGTTGTTGTGCCCTTATTTCAAAAATTAATATTAGAAATCTCAAAAAACTGACACAGGGATATATGAGTAAAATCATGTTAAAAATAGGCATTTTTTCTTATAATTAGTCAAAGTATGCATTTTTGTAAATGTCAAAATTCATTTGGGCAGGATACCACAATTCTCTATTAGGAATACCAGCTGATGTAGTGATGACAGTTGAGGAACAAGTACAAACAATAAGAATTTAACACTTCCTCACACAAAGTTAACCCGTACTGACGCCAATTTTCTTGTCAATAAGGGGAATGAATGAAGTGAACAACAAGTTCAAGGATGTGAAGAAACTTTTCCATATTAGAACATCACTCATCGACCCCAAATCAGGTCCCAAATACTGCAGATACACAATTATGGAGTACATCGCAATAGGTGATCTAACAGCAGCATCATCAATGTCTTCTGAAAGTGGAAAGTCAACGGCAGCCTGAATTGCAGCGCAATCTTCATCAAAAAAAAAAACTGCCTAAACGTGCCCTCGATGCTCCCACTGAAAGTACCCATCTTATCATAAAACAAACGAAACAAGATTAAGGTACCATAACCACTACCTATTGGCATAGCACTACTTCAATTAAGTTTTTAATTCATTAACACATTCTAACGAGCCCTAATTGATCTTCACTGCATTTTTAAAAATCCAGCATGAACCATAGTTAACCACCGTGCATTCTGTACGGTAGCATTCCCCAATCATTTCTCTATAACTAATTAATTTTGCTGCACTTCTAGTACTTAATCATATTACAAAATTGATATATTTGGGGAATTACATTGTTTGACTTTTTAATTTTCTCCTTCTATGTCATATGTGGAGTATCCAACTGGATATGGATGCATTCGGGGGGGTCTTCGTTTTACCACTTGTTGTTTAGGTCACTGTAATCATGAGACAAGGTTTTTCCCTGATTTCCCCACTTTCTGCTTACACCACTGTACTCATGATTCACTGTTTCTGCTGATTGAGAATGCTTATTTTTCCGTCATCGTGCCCTTCTAAATTCACATTCATTATTTGATTTCAAAAGATAACTTAAATAACACGTCTCTTTATTTCTAACAATATTTATTTTCCATTTGTAATTTTCATATAATTGACTTGTGGCATTGCAGATTGCTGCAGCTTTTGTGCGCAGGCATGCCAACACTACGTACAACGCAACATAAGACAATTTTCATCTTCTTGCCAGTTTCGTATGCTGCTCTCACCACTACAAAACTATGAATAGATAAAGGTGAATTTTTCATCAACTTCTTGCCAGTTCTGTATGCTGCTCTCACCACTACAAAACTGTGAATAGATATCGGTGATTCACCGTTATCTATTCAGTATTACCACCGTTATTAATGGAGGTGTTATTAAAGGTCCCCAAATAGATATCGACAAATCACCGATATCTATTGAGTAAATAAATATCGGTGATTCACCGATATCTATTAGTATTTTCACCGTTATTAATGGAGGTGTTATTAAATATACCATAAATAGATATCGGTGAATCATCTATTAATATTTTTACCGTTATTAATGGATGCATTATTAAAGGTCCCCTAATTAGATATCGGTTATCCACCGATATCATTTCACATAATGGATATCAGTGAATCACCGATATGTTTTAAAGATTCACCGATATCTATGAAGGTGATATTAAAGATATTGAACAATAGATATCGGTGATTCATCAATATCTTTTATCTAAATAGATTTCGACAATCCACCATATATATTTAAAAATCACCGATATTAATAAAGTCGATATTAAAGATAATAAACATTAGATATCGGTGAATCACTGATATTTTTTCCCTATACAGATATCATTAAGTCACCGATATCTATCTTTAAAGTCTACGATATCTTTCTACTTTATTTATTTTTTTAATTTATTCAATTCATAATAATAATTTTAAAAATATATACATAATTCAACAACAAATCCATCAAATCCAACTAAAGTTTCATTCATCAACCAATTCAATTACACAACTAATATCAATATTCAAATCCAATTCCAAATAAACAAAATGCATAAATCTAAGTATCCAACAACAAAGTATTCTTGTTTTAAAAAGATAAACAAAATATATCACATTTTCTTGCCATCCAACATACGAAACTCCCTTATCTTTTTTCCTATTATATTCACAACCTGCAAATAAACATAAAGAACCCCAGCATTCACAACCTGTAAACATCAGAAACCTCATTCAAAACGTTCACAGTCGCACCTTAACTTTCACACTTGCAAGTAAACCTGTAGGCTGTAACATTACAACATTTACAATGAATTAAAACAATAATGCAAACATTGGTCAAAGATAATGAAATAATAAAAGCTTATTTCTTGCTTGGCAGGTGAAATAAAGTATGCATCTTCTAAGACAAAAAAACTGATGCAGATCAATTAACTACGCTAAAGTTTGCTACCAGTTATCAATACACACACCAACATGTAAACAATATACTTCATATCTTATTTAATTAAGTTATTTTAGCTGATATGTTTACAAGGTTGTGAATGATTCCACCTTCATTTGATTCTCTTTCTCTATTTATTAGTTAGACAATATTCAATGACTATGCAAACCTAAATGTCTGACATAAATATGAAATTGTGAAAATAATCCAACAACTTGTTATCTATATTTCACCGACAATAATTTAATATCATTAAAATTCACTTGCGTAATAATACTACTCTTTCATAAAGAGAATTTTTTCCTCCAATATTAATGAGATGTAAGCAGCATATGGATTTTTTTAAGTGAAATTCTCCTTTCCTATCCACGTAGAGACAAGATTTAGAAAATTTTATACAGAGACTACCGAATATTTAAGAAAAAATACCGTGAAACGAAAGTTCGAAATGTATTAAGCATTAGCCTAATACCTGATATTGTAATCTGGAACAATTGTAAACTACAGAAAGATTCAATGAATTAGAACAAATTAAAGTTGTACCTGCTACCCGATAGCGACACAAGCTAAACGGTACATGTATATATCAAGCAATGCAATAAAAACAAAGCCAATAAAGAACAGTGCTGAATAATTAGAGTGCTAATAATACTGGGCCGTTCATAAACATACCAATGTTCTTCTTTCGTTATACAGCATACCCACTTACCTTTTTCCTAATTTCTCCACTAAATTAATACATCTTCATACTTTATAGATCAACACTGCCAACACTATTAAGAATTCAATCTCTTTAAGTTATACAACATACCCACTTTCCTTTTTCCTAATCACCGTGTTATGATGTCCCACATCGGTTCCACACGAAAGTGTGGAAGGGCATATAAGTGGGGGTCAACCCTTCACCTTCAGCCATGGTTTTAGGTGAAGTTAGGGCTCCCTAGCTTATGTGCCTAACAATTTGGTCCGACCTGCCGGATCCGGACGGGACACGGGATGGGGCTACCCGATGTGTGGGCCCAGGGTTGCCACCCCGGATGGCCCGAGGGAGGTTGCCACCCGGAGTTGTGGGCCTAGGTGCGGGTTGCCACCCGAAGTGTGCCGTCCGTAGACGTCGGGTTCGAAGGGGGATGGATTGTTATGATGTCCCACATTGGTTCTACACGAAAGTGTGGAAGGGCATATAAGTGGGGTCAACCCTTCACCTTCAGTCATGGTTTTACGTGAAGTTAGGGCTCCCTAGCTTATGTGCCTAACACACCGACTCATAGAACGAAATTCCAAATCACAAAATTTAGAACAAAATGTCAGAACGAAATTCCACATCTTAAATCACAAATTCACGGTTATAACTTATGAGATAAAAAGTAAGAAAGAAAAAGCAGTTGACATTTCTTGAAAACAATTAATTTTCGAGAATGACTCCAACTAATAGCACCGTATAAAAGCAGTTGGATTTGGGATAGGTATTACATAGAATGTGTGTGTGAATATAAAAGAAAATAAAAAAGCATATAAGAATTTTATCACCCCCATAACTCATAGCTTTTTATCCTTATAAAAACTTTATTGCCATAAAATTTCATTCACATAATTTATAGTACCAAGTGCATATAAAAGAAGAGAGATTGCATTCACATTACATAAATATATACCTTAGGTAGGTAGGGTAATTTGGACACTGTAACTTCATTCATCCCTTCCTTTTCTATTTCCCCTGAAATAAAGATGGTCACACACAGAGTAAGCTATTCCCACTATCAACTACTTAACGCTAAACCTACTTAGAATTCGCACAACTCAAACCTATTTTTTTACAGACTTCTTTATTCCCAATATCAACCACTCAACACTAAACCTACTTAGAATAAGTAAATTTTCGCTGACTGATCCCCTGTATCTAACTGTTATGCAACATATGAGATTATAGTGCTTAATTTAAGCAAGAGAACCTTATGAGATTATAATAATAATTACATGTCATAATTATCACAAACTAATATAAAAGAAAAGCCTATCACATATTTTAATCACAAAGGAAACTGGCATGCTAAATCATAAATATTTAATATCAGTTGAATCCATATAAAATGAGAAATATTAAACTAAGCCACTATGTTGATAATATCAAGAAATTTACACAAAAGACTTGCTCTAAGGAGTGCCAACCAAACCTATGAAAACGTGTAATTTCTCTACCTTTTAAGTAAATTTGGAAGGAATTAATCTATAAACATTAAAAAAAACATATTTTCTGCTGTAAAGTGCATAAACTTAATTAATAATTTATAAATACTGCATATGTAATGCATGCAAATATTCTTCTAATTAGAGTCCAGCATGGAATTCACCTTAAACAGGTCAAAAACTGTTATGTTATGCAGCAATCCCCATGGAATTAAGTATGATACATACATAAAATATTCTATATGCATTACTATGAAGGAAATGGGACAAAATTCTAAACAAAAACTGGAGTAAATAAGGGGGCCTTGAGGCCTCCCCTTCCCAAACTCAATTAATTACATACTCAGACTGAAAACACCATTAAAAGCAGACCCACAGAATGCATGTATATATGAACCGTTTTTACAATAGAGTTATCTTAGTCTTACCTCAAGTTAAAAAGTCGTGGAATGTTTTACAAGCCAGTTATTAATCCTTTGTTGGACCATGAGTTCCAGGCGATCTCATGTGTGAACTGAAGCAGAAACTGGGCTCCCACCTCCTTCGTTGCTAAGATTGCCCAAAAGCCCATTTTGCTTTCATGTTATCATCCTACTTAATAGCAACTATTGGTGCAGCCCTCCATTAGATATATCCCAATATGTTGATTCATAAACACAAATATTTACATATATTAACAAAACCACACTAAAATGAAATTCTTTTGCCCTTATGTCTCGTGATCATGGTCAGTCAAGCAATGTATTACTCCATTATTTATATCTAAGTTATAACTTAATATTTATTGTTTTCCCTTTCACAGTTAAGTTTTAAGATATAGGATGCACTACTAGAGACTAGAGTCTTCTACAATGTCATTTTCGTTATATTTCAAATTTTATGTTTTATTTGGTTGTCCAGATATTTAGTGATTTCTTCTTCGAGAATCCAAATTTTAATCAATTTCACATTATCATTACAAACAAACAAAGTACAGGATAGAAGTGAGCACCTCCATCTTTAGAAAAAGCTGATAGAATAGGTAAGAATAGTAGCATCTTGCAGCAGGAAAAAAAAAATACTATCATGACCACACTATCATATGTCCATGAGTAATAAGAAGAAAAGACCAAAATAGGCATCAACAAGAACCTTTAGTCTAGTATCATATAAATGTAAAAACCACTTTAAGGCACGCTCATAATTGTCAAAAACCCAGTTGTAGAAAAAATGGTTTCTACAAGAAGAAAAAAATCAACATCAGCAATGGCTATAAATAACTGAAAACTATACATTATCTCTTCATTTATCAAGGAGAATGTCCTACTAACCTTTACGCATAGCGTTAAGATACTTATAAGTTGCACGATGTGGAAATTAGGTATAAATTTCTCACCAAAACAAGTACGAATAATAATGCTTGTATTATTTAAAGAAGAAAGATAGGAGTTTAGTGTTTGATAGAATATATTGAAAAGTCCAATTCATTAGAAGTAAACCAGCAAAATTCGAAAGCAACTTATCTCCATTTTTTTATAAATAAAAGACTTTGTGGTTATTTAAAGTAAAATTTTCTAAATAAAAAATATTTAAACCAAATTTTCGAAAGCATAAGTTGGTCGTTGTTTCATAAGTTTTACTTAATGCATAGTCAACAAATTCATCTTCATGTAACTAACATATAATTTAATGCAACTACTTGCATACAAATCTACTTATTTCGCTGAAAAAAGAATACCAATATTTTCTAATTTACAGAGGATCTGCTGAATATTAGATAACATATGCAGTACCTTATGATGTCATAAACTAGTAGGGCCCCAGAAGCGATTGAATAGCAAGACCTCGTAATAGACCTGACTGATTCTTGACCAGCCTGAAATGGTAAAAAATGTCCAAAACAATATTTAAATAATGTATTTTTAAAATCGAAAATAAATTTGTGGTGAGACTGACTTCCAATGTTTCCATAAGCACATGGAGCTTAGAGCTATATCTTCTTAATAAAATTTTCTTAAGATCGATCGCATTAAATTAAAGCTAGAGGATGGAGGAACCAACCATGTCCCTTATCTTGAGGAAGTGTTGAATCGTCTGTATTTGAATATAGAAACAAAGAGTCTCTATTCTCAATGCCAAGAAACTTGAAGGATGCTAAATTAGTGTACTCGTTTGTTACAACAAATATATCCACACATACACCAAGTTGAACAACAATAGCAGCCTGTGAGGTATACATTATCACCTACAAGAAGAAATTAATTAATTTTTATAGGTATAGCAGCGTGTGAGCAATAACAGTCATTCATCTGGATACTGTTATAAGAACAAACTAATTAATTTTTATTTCATACTTGAAAACATAATCACAAATATTATTAATCAAGAAGCAGACCTCAAGAACTAAAAAGAACTCATAACATCATGATACAAAATAAGAGACCAGCTTACATAACTAATACAAATCTAGATGGAAAATAACCCATATGTTCTTATACTAAGCATTAAATTTTAGGCAGTTTGGATTCAATCAAAGAACTCTACATCATGATATCTAATTAGGTAACAGCCCAATTTTATGCCACATCTTCACCAACCTACTACCCATCCACCACACGAAGCCCACCATTAGGTCCGCACTTCATTAAAAAGCAATTTAAAAGCAACAAAACCACAACAGTTTATTCATGATACATTAAGGAGGAAGCTTGACATGTAATTTTAGCAGTTTATACAGCAGTTTATTTGAGAAGGCAAGAGTAACTGCTCCAACAATTCCATGCCATAAAGAAGTGATTTCAGGTTATTTAAGTATAAGTGCGCTATATAATAAGCACAAACAATAATCCTGATTTGACAAAAAATCATCCTCAACATCATCTCCAGTATTCTTAATCAAATAAATAAATAGATAATCAATGGAAATTAATAATCTATCTATATCTATATAATAAAACACAATTTCAAGCAGCTCTCTATCTGCTAAAATTTTCACTTCTCTTCCTAAAAAGCAAGCAAAAACACATCATGTATCCAGACAAAAATGGTTCATGACAATTAGGTCCACACAAATGCCTCTGGCATAATATCAAACAAAAGAAGGAATTGAAGTTGGAAGATAGCTGACAATTAGGTCCGAAGCACCGAGGTACAATTGAAGGAGAAGGAGCTAGCTGACAACAAAACACGAAATTCAGAGTAAAAAGAGAGCAAATCAATCCTCTTCAATAAAAGTGCAGCTACATCAGTTTTAAATATACATATATATAGGAAAACAGAGCATATAATGCCTTATGCAATCCTTTTGGAAATTTACTCACAGCAATACTTTTGGAAATTTAAGCATATTAAGAGGTAAATATTACAAATCTTAAAGTAACTCTAATTAAATATATTACTCCATAATACACTTTGATAGGAAGTGTATTAATAAAAGAGTCCTAACATCTATTTTTTGTAGTAGTGATTCCAGCCCAATTAAGACCAACAAAATTTTTTGGCAAGAAAAAGAAAGTAAAACCATAATTTAGCAGATTAATGTGTTAAGCATAATCAAAACACAAATGTCTACTTAAAATCTTTAAAGATAAGATTCAAGAAGGTAACATTAGGCAAAGAACTCATCAATATTTGAGAAAAATAAACAAAAGAAAGCAAGACAAAAACTCACCTCACCCCTTGTAGTGCAAGGGCCGATGCATAATCTACATCCATATGTCTACTCCAATGACTGAAGAAAACAAAACAATCAAATAGTTAAAATATCATTTACATCAGACAAAATCACAACTTCATTTAATAATCATGGAGTTATTATCCCTTACTTCACCAAGAATGTGTGCAGTAGAATGCCAGAAAGTATCATGGCCTTCACCGGGTATCAAATGTAAACAGCTCAAGGTTGCAATCATCTTCTAAGGGCCCGACTCATATCCCACAATACCCCATTCACTTTTGCGATCAACACATACGACGCCAAGCTCTTCAATATCCTCCTTGGCGGCATCAAGAGGAGTTGTGTTCCACTTCTTTCCTTCCTTTACATTCCAATTCGGCAATGTAATCCTATTTTCAAAAATTAAAACAAAATTTAAGAAAATTTCTTGAAGAATGCAGACACAGATAAGGCAATGTCAATTACCGAATTGGTTCAGGCGTATGATATTTTGCTCTTTTTGGATAGACTGGAAAAACGAAATGCCTTTAGAAATGACTGTTTGAAGATATTTTCGTCTTTAGTGTACGATAGTACAGAAGAAATCAAAGTAGGCTTCGCCTTACTTCCGGTGGCCGTTTCCCCCAGCAGATAGAAAAGCGGTAGCAGAGAGCTGTATAAGGGGTACCGGCGGCCGCTGGTTCTTCAAGAACTGCCCGAAAGTGTTCAGTCACGCCTCTTCTGCGACTCGTAGCGGCTTGGAGTGGCTGCCGGATTCACGGACCATTCTGCGAGTGGAGGAGGTGTCCTTGCGACGGGCTAGGCTCGTCGGGAACAGGTGGCTTTAGGAGCGGAGGAAGGAGTGCCGCCGGGTATGGTCGGGAACGGACGCGAGCGGAGAAGATCGCGTTGCGACGAGTTGGGCTCACCGGGAACAGGTGGCGTCGGGAGCGGAGGCAGGAGTGCGGCCGGTGGCGAGAGGGGATGGGTGTGCGGCCGGGGGCGAGAGGTAGTGCAGCTCGACGATTTGGGAAGAAACTCTATCGCTCACATGATTTTTGGAATTAGGGTTCATAGGATGGTATTTGATTTTTAGATCAGATTTGTAATTTATTAAGTTTGATAATTGGGGATGGGTTATAAGTGCTGGCACGATTTATGTTTTCTGTAAAAAAACCGTGTTTGAATTTTTTAAAAATTTAATTTATGTTTAAAAAATAATATAATATTAATAACTTAATATCATTGAAAGATACTGTTTATGATAACCAACCTTTATATTATGTATAGATGTCACTAAAAGATATCATTTGGTAATCACCGTTATTTATTAGAATAATTCAAACATAATAGATAACGATTGCATAATAGATATCAGTAGGTAAGTCTATAGATATCAATTTTACCAATCACCGAAATTTATGTACTGATATATATTAGCAGTTTTGTAGTAGTGTCTTTTAATTTTGCTGTGTACAAATTCTAACTATACCTTAGATAGCCACTGGTAACGTATAGGTGCATCTTATGGCAATGGCCTAGTTTTTTTTTTTATTTCGCCATTTACAAATTCTAAGTATAGCCACTGCTAATTTATATATGTGCATCTTATGGCAATAGCCTTTTGATATGAATGTAAATTATTGCACGCATGTATAGCCCATTGTATATATAAAGCCATATTTTATACCAATGGTTTCTAGCAACATAAATCTGCTTTCTTGTAAAAGAAACTAATGCTGAAAAATGACATTAGAACGGGCTAACACCTGATGAAAACTAAGAAATGAACTATTTCTAGCAACATAAATCTGCTTTCTTGTTTGGAAGGTAGCATGTGTATTCTTGTTTGGGCTCTCTTCATCCTTTTTTTTTGTTTGCTTGTTTGTTATTTTCTTTCTTCTCTTGCACAATGTCCCATCAAACCTTGTTAATCATCATCTCATCAATCACTCACACAAAGGGTATATATATAAGGCTTAAGAGGGAAATCATGGCTTGTAATGTGCTTTATCACAAAATAGGCTTATAGGCTCAAAGTAGCTAAATAGGGATGATGTATAAGGTAAAGAAATATATGACAATAACTAAATAACAATGATGACCTTAAATCATATCACTAACCTCTACTAATCGGGTTCATTCCCGTAGTCCTTGAACAAGTTCTAACTTATCAACCCAATCGATTCACTCATGAAAAAGTAACCATGTGTGCATGGTTGAAGCTCAAATACTCACAAGCTTTATGCTTTCCTTGAGGGATTTTTTACACAAACATTCATCTCAAAATTGAACAAGTCAAATAAAACATGTTACAATTTCAAATAGCAGAGATTCCTAACATGATTTGCAATCACTTATCACCATAATATATCATCACTCATAGTAAAAAATGACTCACAACATCTCAAAACAAACGACCACACATTCTCTAAACAAGAAAAATACAAACAAAACACATAATAAAGACACACCAAACAAGAAACAAAACAAAAACACATAACATGAAAAAATTGAAATTTCATCCATCAATAGAAAATAAAGCACTCACCTTCAATATCCATAATCAAATAAGCTAAAAAAATCCCCATCTTATTCACAAATAGCAATACTAAATAATAAAAGTAAACCTCCAAAAAACATAACATATGAGTAGCATACCAATCATATACAATCTAATCAATATCAGGCTAAATCAAGTTTATGATAATGGAAATTATAAGAGCAATTTAAAGCAAACACTATCATGGCTCCGGAAGTGGAAATGGCTGGCACGGTAAACCGCGCTGCATGTACGACAAGCTAGAAAATCTTGAAATAGGACCAACTCGACACGAGTTTGTCACTCGAATCGTGCTACCTGCTTATACTCGACTCGAGCTTCCCACTCAACCAAGACATGGTCGAGTTGATGTTTCAGGTGTCATCATACGGCCTGTGTACAGGCCCGAGCTCGGCCCTCGACTCGAGCTCAGAACCAAGCTCGACTCGAGTTGTGAACTCGACTCCAATCTGGTCAAGCAGGCGACTCTGATGTCGAAGCTTGACTTCTATACAGGGCTGAGCTCCAAACTCGGCTCGAGTCCCAACAACTTTTTTTTTTTTAAATTCTACACTTCAAACTCTGTTTTGTCCTGTTCATATGCTTCAGATATACCTCATATATGCTTAACAACTCATAAAAAAACCATCAGCTCAACAAATGCAATTAAAATATGGACTAGCATACACTTTAACACAACCAATCGTACCAAAATCAAACCAGTACTCTTGAGAAAAAAATTAAATTACCCCTAAAATACGAGAAGCATATGCATCACAACAACTCAAGGTATGTCACCACGCACTATCCTCCCAAACTTAAATGAAACAAGAGTTGAAATTTAAGTTTGCAAAAAGTGGTGAGACGTATGTTCACACTTCAAATCAAGCACTTCTCGTATCTCCAATATGCATTCTCCTCACGAGCACATCCACCTACATGCCAAAAATAAGCAACAAACATAAAAATCTAATAAAAGCAATAAAAATAATGATGGGTTGCCTCCCATCTAGCGCTAAGTTTAACGTATTCAAACCGGACAAAATTATTGAGCTTATGGTGGTCTAGAATAATCCTTAGACACTCTCATAGGCTTCTTCTTGAAATAGTGTTTTGTGCTCTCACGCTCAAACACTAGAATGTCTCCTTTCTTGTTAAATAGCTCAAACAATTGATCTCCAAAGACGTTCTTCAAAAGAAATGGTCCTTTCCACTTGTTCTACTTTTTCCATCAGGCTCCATATGAGTTTTAAAATTTCAACAACATCTCCCGGTAAGAATTCGGGCAATGAAATGTGTTGGTACCCTCTTGCAACCTTTGTCCTACAATCACCAACAAATAATTTTCTATCAATGAAATTATAAAAATTCATAAGAGATCTTGAAATTTCCATAGAACGAGAAATTTTTAGCTCATGTGGAGTGAAATCAATGATCTTAGTTTTCGGAGGTTTCTTTTCTTCCATAAGTGCATGAATTTCTTCTTGATTTCGAAGCTTTACTTTCTTAATCATCATTTCAAGAGACTCAACAAATCTATTGAATTTCTCCTTCAACTCTTCTTTCAACCCTTGTGCTTTTATCCACTTAGGTATTCTTTCTCTCTTCTCCTTTATCGCCTCATCTTCCCCCAAACTATCCTCTTTTCTAGCCTATTCTCTTTCAACAACCTTGCATTTCTTCAACCCTTCTTCAGCCATACTATCCTCATTCCGATCTCTAATGGCCATGCATTGATTTTTTATTCCGGAAGTAGAAAGCTTATTGTTTTCTTTTTGAAGTATCTCAACGGTGGACATAACTTGCCTAACTTGATGCTCCATGGAATTCAACCTAGCATCAAATGGTACGAATGTATTCGTCACCATTTCACACTAATTTCCGATTCTATCCATCCAAGCATCATTAGACTTCATCCCATTTTCCAAACATGCCACAATCTTTTCAAATAAATCTTCTCTAAGCATATTTTTATGGCCACTTTGATTGGAAAAAGAGGAGGTGGGGTCTTGAAAATCTCCCCATAGTTGTGGTTGGTTTCCTTCTTGATTTCTAAGAAAAATTTCTTGAACATTTCTCCCTTACATGTAATCAACATCTTACACAAATTGGGGGTATACTTGTTGATACATATGATGAAGAACCCCAAAATTCTCATAACTTAGTTGTTGGAATTGTATATCTTGTTGGCCAACTCCGAAATCCGGTTGCAAGTTTTGCTCAAATGGTAGAGGTTGATTCAACTTTGGCATTTGAACTCCTTGGAAATTTCTCACATCTCCTTGTGTGTTCGCAATAGGAAGAGCACTTTTATTCACCATGTTTCGAATAATATCCATGTAGCTAATATTTTTTGGGATTGTTCATCTTTTTCTTTCCTCTCAAGGTTTGCACTTACAAGAGTAAGAAAAATTATAATGCAATTTTAACAAGAAAAATGTCCTTATTAAGACCACTGTAAACAATCCTTCGTCAAACTTAAAAATTACGTTGATCTCCCCAACAACGGCGATAAAAACTTTATTGAATATTTTTTTTATGTAAAATAGCAAGTGTACTCTATCATTCGTATGCACGATAAACCAAGTTAAATTATCGATCCAAAGAAATCAAGAATTTAAGAGTTTAAGAGATCTCAAGTTTATTGTGATTTTATAAGGACGATGGAAAGGGAGGATAGATATGTATGAAAATAAAAAGAAATTAAACTAATAAAAATAAGATGAATGCAAAAATGAATGGGTTCCAAATGATTCAAGGATGAGAATAGTAACAATTATGGTGTAAGCAAATAAAATTCATAGTCCAATCTTATGGCGACACATGAATTTCTTCTTATTAAAATATCAATTTTAATTTATTATTTATTCTAGAATTTAAATAAATTGATTCCTAAAATAAAATAATAAAATGGTTGATAATTAATTTAAGCCCAACAAATTAACTGGGGTTTAAATTAAAAGAGGTTTGACCCAAGTCAAAGTTGGTCTGACCCAATTCAAATAAGCCTAGATAAATTAAAGCAGGCCCAAAGCAAATAAGCTTGACTTGAAGCCTAAGTAAGTGGAAGGCCCAAGGCTGCAGAATCAGGTCAAATCAGCCCTGAGCCAATCAGACTGCGAGTTATTTATGGGTCATCCTCATTCTTACCTATATAAGGAGCCCTCATTCATTCATTCCACACATCAAAATATCTGAAGACAAAAGCTCTGAAGAGATCAAGAATACGAGCAGTGCTCCCTTGAATACTTCAAGTATCTTCAAGTGAAGAACAGCCGCCAAATCAAAGAGTAAGGCTCTAAACCCCTTCGATCCGGCGTTCTTCAAAAGTAATAGCCACCAATTGGAGATCAATGTGCCAAACCCCTCCGATCCGGCGTTATTTAACTTAAGTTCTTCAGCATTCTTCAAGGAAAGCTTCAAGAGTAATGTTTTAATCCGAACAAAGGCTCGACCCCTCCGGATTAACGTTATAAAATTCAAGAATAGCGTTTTAATCCTAACAAAGGTTCGATCCCCCCGGATTAACGTTATACACTTTAAATTCGAGTCCGGATAAGCTTCATTTGAAGATCAGACTCAACACACACAGTCAGCGTGGTCAACACAGTCAACGCGGTCAAAACAACCAGTCAAAGTCAAGTCCAAATTGGTTCGAGAGAAGAATCAGAGGATAAATAGAGATTGTTTTCTAAATTATCAAGTTTAATCCTTCTGGATTATTATTGTAATTCATTTGTATTTATTTCATTATAAATACAAAATTTATTGTTACAAATTTTGGCATGCCCGGTGGGACCATCTCTACCTCTCATCTCTTATTACTACAACTTTGAAGACACAAAATGACTCCTGTCAAGATCACAGTGGGAAGGACACCTGCTTCCAAGCTCTCCAATTCATTGAGTGAACATGTTGTTGTTGTTACAAGGAGTGTGTTAATGAAAGCTCAGTTGGGGACCTTATCTGGATCCCACCCTTCGGTTGTGGAGACTGTGAGAAAACAATCACCCATGAAGGAGGATAGTGATGAAGATTCTGCATGCTCACACCCTCGTTCATCTTCGAGCTCTTCATCGGACTCAATTGTAGCCCCAGTAATGATGGCCTGCATTTCAACTATTGAGGGCAACTAGCAAATATGATGAAAGCTATCGAAGGGCTCACGAAACATATAGAAGCTCAAGACACAAAGATCTTCCAATTGATGGAAAAAAGAGACATTGAGGAGACTAGCCGAGCAAATGGAAAAGGAGTTGTGGACGAAAGTGATGTGGAAGAGTTCACAAGACGTCAAATTACTGAAAAAGAGCAGACTGAAAGGGGAGTTCAACTTTCGTCTGATGGAATGCTCCAAGTGGATCAACTGAAGGATATTATACTGGGGACAATAAAACAAAGATTTGAAGAAACTTCCAAACCCACCGTCACTTATGTCAAGCCATACACGTAAAAAGTGAATGACTTAAAGTTGTCAATTGGCTACCAGCTTCCCAAGTTCCAACAATTTGATGGCAAGGGAAACCCGAGGCAGCATATAGCACATTTCATTGAGACATGCAATGACGCTGGTACTTATGGAGACCATATGATTAGGCAATTCGTTTGCTCTCTCAAAGGAAATGCCTTTGATTGGTATATTGACTTGCAACCTGAATCCATTGATATTTGGGCGCAAATGGAGCATGAATTTCTCAATCGTTGCTGCAGCACGAGGAGAATCGTTAGCATGACTGAGCTAACTAATACTCGCCAATTGAAGAAAGAGCCTGTGATTGACTATATCAATCGATGGAGAAATTTGAGTTTAAACTGCAAGGACCGATTATCCGGAGAGTCTGCTATCGAAATGTGCATCCAAGGGATGGAGTGGAATTTACTCTACATACTTAAAGGGATTCAGCCAAAGACTTTTGAGGAGTTAGCTACGAGAGCTCATGACATGGAATTGAGCATGGCCGCTAGTGGAATTAAACATTCACCAGTGTCAGATTCCTACAAGTTCAAAGACAGACAAGAAACTAAGAAAGGAGGCAAGCCTTATGCCAGAAACTTCAATAAAGAATTAATGACCATAAATACTGCAACTGTCAAAGTTCGAAATAATGGAGATGACAAGAAAGACAAAGGAAAATAAGTTACTCAAGAGTGGGGGCAAAGAAGGTTAACCCTGAAGGAAATGCAAGAAAAAGAGTATCCATTTCTGAACTCTGATGTTTCTGACATATTCGAGATTTGATGAAAGACAAACTCATTGAACTTCCTCAGATGAAACGCCCAGGAAAAGCCAATCAAACTAATGACCCAAAAATATTTTAAGTACCATAGACTGGTGGGTCATCCTATTCATGATTGTTTCATCTTCAAGGAAAAGATCATGCAGCTGGCCAAGGAAGGGAAAATTGTGTTGGAGGATGAAGCAGACACAAACTTCGCTTCCACAAAAGAAGTTCATGATAAAAGCTCATGTCATGCGGTGAGTGAGGAGGGCAATGAAGATGAACGAGTTGAGGACAAGGAAAAGACTTACTCTATAAAGGTGACCTTTACAGATGAAGACATGTTGTTGGGTTCACAGCCTCACAACCGACCTCTATTTGTAACTGGTTATACGCAAGGGCTGCAAGTAAAGCGTATACTTATTGACGGAGGCTCAGCAGTAAACATCCTATTTTTAAGGATGTTGAAGAAGTTAGAAATACCAATGGATGAACTCAACCATAGCCGATTGATGATCCAAGGGTTTAACCATGAAGGACAAAGAACTCTCGGCACGATTGTTCTTGATTTGATGATTGATGAGATGAAATCAACGGTGCTCTTTCACATCATTGATGCAAAAACTTCATACAACATGCTCTTGGGGCGCCCATGGCTGCATGAGAATGGTGTGATCCCTTCTACACCACACCAGTATTTCAAATATAGCGAAGGCAACAATGTGAAAAGAGTGTTTGGTGATGACAAGCCGTTTACTGAAGCTGAAGCTTAATTTGCAGATGCTAAGTATTTCTTCAAGAATACAAAGGAAGTGAAGCATGAAGAAGTTCCACTACAAAATGGTGGGGGCAGAAAACAAATAAATGATGAAGGAAGCACATCATCCACCGTTTTCAAGAAGAAAAAAGAGAAGCTTGAGGCCTTGGAAGAGTGACGTTGCCTTTAACAAGAATTGACGAAGGCAAGACTTTTTCTCCTCCACTCAAAGGATTCGTACGTCTTGTTAATGGAGCAAAGACCGAACACAGTGAAGTATTTGAAACAGAAATAGCCAAGTCATATGGCCCACAAGCTTTCAAACTCCTCAAGAAGGCTGGTTATGAGCCGAAGGAGAAACCGATGACAAGCAAGTTGCCTCAAGAGACTATCAGCTTATCTTAACATGGGCTCAATGCTACTCAGAAGATGTTGAAAAATAGTGGCCACACTATCAAGAATGCTAAGCCAGGTTTGGGATATGTCCCTCAAAAGCTAGTCCGCATAGCAATCAGAAGAGCAAACACAAATTATATCACAGTGGGAGAAGTTTCATCCATAGAAGATATGTTTGATGAAAGCGGAAGGAAAATCAAGAGGAGCTCTGTCTTCGAAAGGCTTGGAAGTGTTTTCGAAAGGCTCGGTCCAAAGAACAAGTGTGGGAAGAAAACCCATTTCAAGTCTCCTAGCTTCCCAAAACTCCGGAGTCGAATTACTTCTCGCATGAAGAGATGAAATATCTTGACAGCCTCATGTGGAAGAGTGTTGAAGGCCAAGATGCAGACAATTGTCTTTACTAAAGAAGACAATAATAATGATAGAGAAAGTGTAGCTTCCACTAACCATATCACTGCTCTTGAGAATTCTCAAGTGGAAGAAGTAGATGATGAAGATGCTCCTCCACAATTTGAGGAGGGTGTGAAGGCCACTGTTGATGAGTTGAAGGAAATCAATTTAGGTGACAAAAATGACCCACGTCCTACCTACATAAGTGCCCTGCTAAGTGTTGAAGAAAAAGAAAAGCATATCCTCCTTTTGCGAGAATTCCGGGATGTCTTTGCATGGTCGCATAAAGAAATGCCATGATTGGATCCAAATATCGTAGTACATCACCTGTCCATCAAAAAGGGAACTCGACCAGTAAAGCAGATCGGTCTGGCTCCCGAAGATGGGTCATCTGGCTACAATCAGATCGGTCTGGCTCCCGAAGATCAAGAGAAGACAGCCTTTCATACTCCGAAAGGAATATATTGTTACAATGTGATGCTATTTGGCTTGAAGAATGCTAGTGTCACTTATCAATGAGCCATGCAAAAGATATTCGATGACATGCTGCATAAGATCGTCGAATGCTACGTTAATGATATTGTGGTAAAAACAAAGATAAAGACAGATCATCTCCATGATTTAAGATGAGTATTTGAACGTTTAAGGGAGCATCAACTCAGGATGAATCCACTCAAGTGTGCATTTGGAGTTACATCTGGAAAATTCTCGGATTTATTGTCCGTCATCGAGGGATCGAAATTGAGAAGGCGAAGATTGATGCAATCATGAAGATGCATGTGCCTCGAAATATACATGAGCTTAAGAGTTTGCAAGGAAAGTTGACATACTTGAGAAGGTTCATATCAAACTTGGCTGGTCAATGTCAACCGTTTAGTCATCTCAAGAAGAAAGACAGTATATTCAAATGGGATGAAGCTTGCAATAATGCTTTCAATATCATTAAAGAGTACTTGATGAAGGCACCAGTGTTGTGTGCACCAATACCTGGACGTCCATTAATTCTCTACCTAGCTGTCAAGAACGGTCAGTTGGAGCCTTACTTGCACAAGAAAATGATGATGACAAAGAAAGAGCTCTATATTATCTGAGTAGAACTATGACTCCAAACGAGTTGAAGTATTCGCCTATTGAGAAGATATGCTTATCCCTTATCTTCGTGATTCAAAAATTGAAGCACTACTTCCAAGCTCATACAGTTCATCTGGTTTCAAAAGCCAACCCACTAAAGTTCGTCATGTCAAAACCAGTACTCTTGAATCAGCTTGCAAGATGGTATCTCCAACTTCAACAGTTCGAGATTGTATATGTCCCTCAAAAAGCCATTAAAGGACAAGTGTTGGCAGATTTTCTAGCTGATCATCCGATGCCTGCAGAGTGGGAACTGTCTGATCAACTCCCCGATGAAGATACTTTCGCTATGGAGATAACTTCTCCTTGGAAGATGTATTTTGATGGAGCATCTCATAGAGAAGGGGCCTGTGCTGGAGTCGTGTTTGTAACATCCAGTGGTGAAGTTTTGCCATTCTCATTTTCCTTAACAAAAAACTGCTCTAACAATGTAGCCGAGTATCAAGCACTCATACTTGGTTTAGAAATGATCGTTGGCATAAAACAATTACACCTTAAGGTGTATGGTGATTCGCTACTTGTGATAAATCAACTACTTAGAGTGTATGAAGTGAGGAATTGCTCCTGTACCACAAGTATGCTCAAAAGCTGATGAGTTGGCTTGGTGATGTTGATATCGAGCATTTGTCCAGAAGAGAGAATAAGCAAGCTGACGCCCTCGCCAAGCTAGCATCAAATTCAAATTTCAGTGTGTAAATGTTGGGTTGTACCACCAATCTTCGAGGATGAGAATTATGAAGAAGTTGAAAATCATGTGGTGGAAGTATTCGAAGTTGACGAAGAGGATTGGCGTCAACCACTCGTCGATTATCTGAAGTATGATAAATTGCCAAATAAGCCACGTCAAAGGGTTGATATTCGGCATCGGGCACCTCGATTTATTTACTTCAAAGGCACACTGTAAAGAAGATCATTTGATGAAATTTTCTTGAGATGCCTAAGTAAAAAAGAGTCTGTTCAAGCAATGGAGGAAGCTCATTCCGAAATTTGCGGTGCTCATCAGTTTAGGCCGAAGCTGTACTTCAGAATTAAAAGAATGGGCTACTATTGGCCAACAATGGTGAAAGATTGCATGGAGTATGCACAAAAATATCAAGGTTGCCAATTCCATGGGAACTTGATCCATCAACCTCCGGAGCCTTTGCACCCAACAGTCGCTTCATGGCCTTTTGATGCTTGGGGATTAGATGTGGTGGGGCCTCTCACAAAATCTTCTGGTGGTCATCTTTACATCCTTGCTGCCACCGATTACTTTTCCAAATGGGCCGAAGCTGTGCCTTTAAGGGAAGTGAAAAAGGAAAATATTGTTGATTTTATTTGGATCAACATCATTTACAAATATGGTGTTCCTCACTACATCATTACAGATAATGGGAAGCCATTTAGCAACAGTTGGATCGATAAGTTGTACGAGAACTTCGACTTCAAACAAAGAAAGACGCAAATGTACAATGCAGCTGCCAATGGTCTGGCTGAAGCATTCAACAAAACCTTGTGCATTCTATTGAAGAAGGTGGTCTCTAAGTCGAAACGGGATTGACATGAAAGAATAAACGAAGCTCTATGGGCGTACCGAACCACCTATAGAACGCCCACTCAGGCCACGCCGTATTCTTTGGTTTATAGTGTTGAAGTTGTGGTGCCTCTTGAAAAATAGATCCCATCTTTGAGGATGGCCATACAAGAAGGCTTAGCCGAAGAGGAAAATACAAAGTTGCGCCTTCAAGAGTTAGAGGCTCTAGATGAAAAGAGGTTGGAAGCGCAACAAAGACTTGAGTGTTACCAATCTCGCCTTTCTAGAACATTCAACAAGAAAGTCAAGATATGTTCTTTTCAAGTTGGTGACTTGGTGCTTGCTGTGAGGAGGCCTATTGTAGTCACACATCGAGTCGGGAATAAATTTCTCCCAAAATGGGATGACACTCATGTTGTGAAAGAAGCCTATACAAATGGCGCCTATAAATTGATCTCAGAAGATGGCGTGAACATTGGCCCTATAAATGGGAAGTTCTTGAAATGCTACTACGCGTAAAACAAATACATGTACGACGCTCCATGACGCACGAGCCTAAACTGCATGTTACTCCAGGTCCACATAAGTATAAACTGTGTACGACAAACTCTTGGTCCTCACGAGTATAAACTATGTATGACAAACTCCTGGTCTGCATGAGTATAAACTGTGTACGACAACCACTAAAGGTAATTATATGTGGTTAAACTATTAATTCACCCCACTAAGGTATTTTAAGTGGTTAAAACATTAAATACCCTACTTTGTCTAAAGTGGTAAAAGAATAGTCACTTCTGGCCCGCACGAGTATAAACTGTGTACGACACCCTCCATTCAAACTAAATCATGTCCTTTTGAACTACGTTATGACTTGATCCTCTGCAAGGAGGTACGTAGGCAGCTTAGCACTCTATTAAGTTCAATCATAAATTGGGCCTTTCCCATCAAGTCTATCAGGCGAGCAATAAATTGAAGTATGAATGAGTCGCGAAGAAGGTTGACAAGGAGAAGAGGATGGTTGAACACGATATTGGATAGAAAATTTTCAAATTATTGAAGTGGGAAAGAGGGTTCAAATACTTGGAGCATTGAAATGATCCCACATTCTTGCTATGGAGAAAGGATGTAGGTGATTAATGTTGTCACATCATATGTTGCAAATAGATTGATATTAGTAAGTGGATGGGTTCATGTGAATTTAAATTTATGGATTTAATTAATTAAAAGACCCAAAATAAATTATGGAAGCAATTAATTAGTAAAATCCAAAATTTAAAATTAAACTCATGAGGGGAGAGGAATATCAGTGAGCCATTGAAATAATTCATATGGGTTAATTTTGAATTAAAATTAAATGGCCCAAAAGTTTGAGCCCAAATTAATTCATGTGTGAATTCAAAAATATGAATTAAGATTGAATGGGCTAAGAGTTGAATTAAGTAGCAAGTGGCCCAATTTGGAAAGTCACGTTTGTGCTGTTGCCAACTAATTTAGGAATGCTTTGAAAAGTCAAAATTGGTGATTTTCCAGAAAGGAAAATTACGTGAAGTTCCTCTCCAACAATGAAATACTGCTTTCCCACTTCGATCGACACGGCTGCCGTCGGTCACGCACCCAGCCGCCAGTTCCTTCTCGTGCCGCTGCCTTCCGATCGGAGAGTTCGGCTCGTTGCTGCCCCTCGCGTAAAAACAAAACACCGCCAATGCAGCCAGATTCGCGACCCAGCGAGCGCTGCTCGCTGCCGAGGTTCGTCTCCGCGCGTTGTGGCCGAAGGCACGAACGTGAGGCCACACGAGTCACCACCTCGCTGCCGGGAAATTACGAACCCCCACCTGCTCCGCACTCCACTAGCAGGCCGTTCACTGTCGGAAAATCGCGACCATCGCCACCTCGATGCCTTCGCTCGTCGGATCCACACCGCCATCACGCCAGATGGATGCAGCCGCCGAGCCACCATGGGTGGTCCAGCCGCAAGGCCGTCAAGCCGTTACCACCGGCCGCAACCTCCAATACCAATCAACTTACAGCTTCCAACCTTAGCCGTCGATCTCGCGAACTGTGCTGCTCGTTCTCAACGCCAAGAGCCCCACCAACGGCGACGCTCGTGAAATTGAAGTTCCATCAGGTTTGAAACACTGCGTTCTCATCGATCCGTAACACCACGAGTACAGCTCTGAAACACTGTCATCATTAAGCGGGTTTGAAATACCGCTGTTGTTGCCATTGAAGCATCACCACCATCGCCGTTCGAGGGTTTGTAACACCTCCGCCATCGTCTTCGCAGCTCGGTAACACCGCGTGGGTCTGAAACACCGCGCCTCCGTCATCTAAGCGGGTTTGAAGCACCGCTGCTGCAGTTCGAGGGTTTGAAACACCGCTGCGTCATCTAAGCGGGTCTGAAACACCGCGTGGGTCTGAAACACCGCTGCGTCATCTAAGCGGGTCTGAAACACCGCGCCTCCGTCATCTAAGCGGGTTTGTAACACCTCCACCATCGTTCTTCACGGGTTTGTAACACCGCATTGTGGTCATCACGGGTTTGTAACACCGCCACCATCGTTCTTCGCGGGTTTGTAACACCGCCATTGTGGTTGTCACGGGTTTGTAACACAACTGTTGTCGCAGGTTTGAAACACTGCTGTTGCCGTCATCCTTGCGGGTTTGTAACATCGCCGTTGTCACAGGTTTAATATACTGTTGTTGCCGTTGTAACACCGCCATTGTGGTTGTCACGGGTTTGTAACACAACTTGTGAAGAATAAACCTTATTCAATCATAGTTAAGTATTGATATGGAGTTGGTGGATGTCTTAGTTTGAGTATGGATATGATACATGGAAGAAATGGATGTATCAGTGGGATAAATACTCAAAATGACAGCAATATGGTACAACCGATGTACGCATGGAACAGGGCCTGTTCGTGAGGGTTTCTGGATGGCTAAACGGATTAGTTAGGAGCGGTTGAGCATATGGCTGGAAAGCTTGACACATAGGCTGTTAGTTGGAAGTAGTTTCACTCGGTTTGGTAACCGTTTGATACTCCAACTGAAGGCTCAAAGATGCTTCAGCAAGTTGGTCCTGTAATTTCCTGTTTCAATTGTTTGTGTATATAAAGTTGTATTCACAGCTTTATTCAAGTGTAATCACCTCCACAATCATGTAGCAATAAAGAAGCTCTCTCCCGTGGACGTAGGAGTTTCATCTCCGAACCACGTAAATCCTCTCGTGTTTTTCGTTTTTCTTTCTTTCAAACCTGATATTGGCCATTCCCATGACAATTGGCGCTGTCTGTGGGAAGAAGGGCAGGCCAAGGAAGAAGATGGAGATTGAAGATCAAGTTGGTGTTTCCATGAAGGTTGAAAGCGGGTTTCAGAGGATATGAAATCTGATTCAGTGTGACGATGAAGAACCATATGAGATGCAAGAAAATAGGCAACTCTTGCAGTTCAGCGAGAGGGAAGAAATCAGATCAGTGAGAGGGAGATGGAAGCACTCTTCGGATGGCAGTTCGGAGGAGGATCAGAAGTTTATGAGGGGGTGATTGCCAACACCGGTGATCTCCTAGCGGTGAAAAGAAAAGAGAGAAAAAAAAATCAAGAAGTGGTGGAGATCAAGAAACCGGTGGAGGAAGATTCCAAGATTGGAATTCTTGGTAAGAAGGAATTAGAATTCCGGTGGTCCAGCGGCGATTCAAAGTATCATCCGGCGAGGAAAGAAACAGTGTTCAAAGGCTGGTTTCTCGATGGATTGAAGTGTTAATTCCGGCAATTGGAACCTGTTGATCGTGGGCTACACGTGAAAATTAACTGGCGTGGCAAGATACAGTTCTTGAGCGGCGCGTAGACTAGCAACAGAATCCGGCATGCCCAACCGTAATGTGTGGTGACCAACAACAGGAATTCTTCAACAGTGATGAGATTTGAGATGATGACGTGGAGAGGAGGCAGCATAGGTAATTCTCCCATGGTAATGGCGTATAAATCTTCGGTCGAGTGAAGTAGCGCGGGTGACGTGGTGAGATTGAACTTTGGCAGTAGAACTCTCCAACCATATCTGAGAATGGCAATGCAGTTGGGAAAGAGTTGGAGTACATCACAGTGGCACGACGGAATCAGGCGGCGCTCGAAAATGGACAGTGGCAACAGCTTCTCTCCGGTGGATGATGAAGCTGGCAGATGGGTTCACAAATTGGATTGATGTGATATTCAGGCAAGAAGGTAGGTCAGTCCAATTGTGATTAAGAGTTGATTACAGCAAATTAAAGGGAAGAAAAATTGTTCATAAGTGAAAGACTATTTTTCAAAGAAGTGCAGAGGATCATCTGTGAAGAGTCATAAGTGGCTTGTTTGTTCACTACAAGATTCGAAGAACTGAATCGGTATAAGATAGGATGCCAGCATTGTTTAAAGTGATGCAACAATGGCATGGGACTCCCCTGAAGGTGGAGTCAGATTATAAGGGCATGGGTTACCATGGAAGTGAAATGATCATGCTTCAACAGCATTGATTTTTCATAAGGATAAGGTCAGTTCAACAAGTTTGTAAGGAAAGGATTTTTCGGTAAGTGAATGGTGTTCGGGAGAAGTAGCGATATAACGGGGTAGCTAGGAGATGTGGTACTTGGACTCGTTGGCGTTTAAGAGCAGCGCGGTAACAAGAGCAAGTAGGAGAAGCATCGGTAATCCTAGTGAGTTAGAATCGACTTCAAAGTAATGACACTTTCATTAGGAAAATGGTTCGAACTTGGTGTGGCTTGGCGGTAAGTCAACATTTATATGTTGCAGGTGTTGCTCATGGTTGAGCAATGGTAAAAGGTATTGCTCAAGTTGGAGCAATGATTAAGAGGTGCTACTCAAGGTGGAGTAGTGTAATGGAGGGAGAGTTGCTATGGTTTGATTAAGGTTTAAGGTGGAGATTTGTGAAGAATAAACCTTATTCAATCATAGTTAAGTATTGATATGGAGTTGGTGGATGTCTTAGTTTGAGTATGGATATGATACATGGAAGAAATGGATGTATTAGTGGGATAAATACTCAAAATGACAGCAATATGGTACAACCGATGTATGCATGGAACAGGGCCTGTTCGTGAGGGTTTCTGGATGGCTAAACGGATTAGTTATGAGCGGTTGAGCATATGGCTGGAAAGCTTGACACATAGGCTGTTAGTTGGAAGTAGTTTCACTCGGTTTGGTAACCGTTTGATACTCCAACTGAAGGCTCAAAGATGCTTCAGCAAGTTGGTCCTGTAATTTCCTGTTTCAATTGTTTGTGTATATAAAGTTGTATTCACAACTTTATTCAAGTGTAATCACCTCCACAATCATGTAGCAATAAAGAAGCTCTCTCCCGTGGACGTAGGAGTTTCATCTCCGAACCACGTAAATCCTCTCGTATTTTTCGTTTTTCTTTCTTTCAAACCTGATATTGGCCATTCCCATGACACAACTGTTGTCGCAGGTTTGAAACACTGTTGTTGCCGTCATCCTTGCGGGTTTGTAACACCGCCGTTGTCATAGGTTTAATACACTGTTGTTGCCGTCGTCCTTGCGGGTTTATAACACCGCTGCGCTTCGGGTTTGAAACATCGTTGCTACCGCCATCTGCCATGAAGAAACAACTAAGAGAGGAATTATTCTTCCATGAAAAAAAATAAAAGATAAAAGGATATTGGAATTGTAATGAAGAGACAGAGGTCATGAATCCCTAGAGCCCTTCATTAAATATGGAAATTATTTGTAAGTATGCAATCTCTACAAAAATTTAGGAGATTCTTTACTACAAATAAAATTGATAATTTTGAGTAGATTTACAACCGTCTTGGTGAACAAGAAATGTATCGGTGCCATATTTATATTATGCTGGAATTTTGGATAATAAGCAGGTAGAGTTATTTGGGCCATCAAAAGATAAAAGGATTGGGCCAGGAAAAATTATTATTTGCCTTCTTGGGTCAAATAATTTTATAATGGTTCTCAAGTCAAAAAAATTTTTGCAAGTTGAACACTTCAAAAGAAAATTGCAAGAAAAGAAATCAATTTTTGCGATTCCTTCACAACAAGACACAATGTCCGTGAAAAAAATCGCAAAGGGGTATTTGTGAGCAAATAAAATTCATAGTCCAATCAAATAACGACACATAGATTTATCCTGATTAAAATATAAATATAAATTTATTATTTATTCTGGAATTTAAATAAATTGATTCCTAAAATAAAATAATAAAATGGTTGATAATTAATTTAAGCACAACAAATTAACTGGGGTTTAAATTAAATGAGGTCTGACCCAAGTCAAACAAGACCAAGTCAAAGTTGGTCTGACCCAAGTCAAATAAGCCTAGATAAATTAAAGCAGGCCCAAGGCAAATAAGCTTGACTTGAAGCCTAAGTAAGTAGAAGGCCCAAGCCTGCAGAATCAGGTCATATCAGCCCTGAGCCAATCAGACTGCGAGTTATTTATGGGGCATCCTCATTCTTCACCTATATAAGGAACTCTCCTTTATTCATTCCACACACCAAAATATCTGAAGACAAAAGCTCTGAAGAGATCAAGAATACGAGCAGTGCTCCCTTGAATACTTCAAGCATCTTCAAGCGAAGAACAACTGCCAAATCGAAGAGTAAGGTTCTAAGCCAAATCGAAGAGTAAGGTTCTAAACCCCTTCGATCCGGCGTTCTTCCAAAGCAATAGCCACCAAGTGGAGATCAAGTTGCCAAACTCCTCCGATCCGGCGTTATTTAACTCAAGTTCTTCAGCGTTCTTCACGGAAAGCTTCAAGAGTAATGTTTTAATCCGAACAAAGGCTCGACCCCTCCGGATTAACGTTATAAAATTCAAGAATAGCGTTTTAATTCGAACAAAGGTTCGATCCCTCTGGATTAATGTTATACACTTTAAATTCGAGTCTGGATAAGCTTCATTTGAAGATCAGACTCAACACACACAGTCAGCGTGGTCAACACAGTCAACGCGGTCAACACAACCAGTCAAAGTCAAGTCCAAATTGGTTCGAGAGAAGAATCAGAGGATAGATAGAGATTGTTTCCTAAATTATTAAGTTTAATCCTTCTGGATTATTGTAATTCTTTTATATTTATTTCATTATAAATACAAAATTTGTTGTTGCACATGGCAAAGATAATAAAGAATCATGCAATTAATTCTAATCTTTCATGAACATGGCATAGGAGCGATCACTAATATATCCTAAACTCTCTCTCGAGTCACTTAAATCGTAGGGCCTCAATAAGGATCCTAAAAGCTCATAGGATCGAGACCAAAGTGAACACCTTACAATACATACTAATTACAATATGAGTTCCCTAATTAGGTACTAAATCATAGACAATATTCCCTTTTAAGGTATTATGAAATCACTAATGGCTTTGATCTCCTCATCTAGTCAACCAATCTCTCGACTAAACTAATAGAATGTTTTATCAAATAATTTATAAGAATATCTCTATCACATTCTAAATTAATGCACATGGAGTGTATGATGAAATGATTCAATGAACTATCCTAAACACATAATTAATTTCTCAATCTAATCAAATGCCCAAGACAATTAATCACACAAATCAACCATATAAATCAAGTAATTAACATCAATGATAGAAATAACACAAATATTCAATTAAGATTAAAACTAAATTGCATGATAACTAAATTATACAACACCAATCATGGAGTTAATCTCATAAAGGAGATTAGCCTATCATAGTCTTAGAGAAAACATTATAGACAATTGTATCTTCAAATCCCATGATAAAACTATAAAGAAGTCTACAAAAATTAGAAATAGAGTTTCCCTTTGAATGTCTTCAATGGAGATTCTCCTTCTTCTTCTTACAATCTTCACTTCCCCTTACTTTCTTGATCACTTGGATAATGAATTTTATGGATAGATTCAAAGATAGATGTATGGAATGGAGAATGGATGGAATAAAGAGGAAAGTGTGTGAAAAATTGTGTACATTAGGTGTAGATTCGATCCAGAATTGACTCCTCTGTAAAAATCAAGCAAATGGAGTATTTATATGACTAGAACCTTCTAGAATACCCGCTGAATAAAATTCCATCAAATTGATGGACTCGACTCGAGCAGGTGCAGCTCGAGTCGAGTCATGTTTTCTCGGTGGCTGTCAGCACTTTACAGAGATCGACTCGAGCTTTGAACTTGAGTAATATGGGAGGCTGAGCAGGTGTCTCTGATGTGTACAGTCGACCATCGGAGGTCGAGCCAGCAAAGCTCGACTCGAACTTCATCACCAGCTCGACTCGAACTTCATCACCAACTCGACTCGAGTCGAGTTTCGTCGAGTTCTTTTCTCATTTCTCGTTTTCAACTCCCGACTCCGTTTTGCTCCGTTTTCACCTATTTTTCATACATTTAAGTTTATTTTCACACATTTTCATAATAATATAAACACCACCAAAAGATACTTAAAATAGATAAAATAATACAAAAATACACATAAAAATTACACAAAAATTTTGGTGAAAATAACAACGATCAACCTGTTTGTGACCTGCTACGCTGCTGTAAAATTTGATCGAATTTTCCTAAGGGTGGTCGAATTTTCCTTATAGCATACCTTGCCTCTGATGCTCTATTTCTCCCATGTTTTGCACAAAAATTCGATTGAATTTCTCTGCTAATGGTCGAATTTTTTTTACAGCTTGCCCACAATGAGTATTTTTGCATTATTTTCTCCATTTTTGCTCTTTTTCTCCATCATAACACCTGTACATGCTAATTTTGAGATTAGATACGCATTTTCCACTTTATTCACCAAAACTAAAAAAATGTTCAGTACGGAAATTCGCGCTTTTCATAGGTCGTTTTCATATGATTATTGCATTACTTTAATATTATTTGTGGAGTTTATTACTTATTTTTATATTTTATATGACTTCACGGGTATTGTTGAGATTTTGCAGAATTAAGGCCTATTTTAGAATGAAATTGATAAAAATATAAGAAAAGGAATTGAAGAGATCAATCGTTAACTATTTAGTTGATGATTGTAGTATAAGAAAGTGAGGAATGACATGGTATGAATTTATTTTAATTTGTGGGGCCCCTTCACATATGGAATGTGATTTCAAGAAAAATCAATTGAATTCAAGGCCAAGCTTACCAGGTAAGGTCATGGAAATTGTAAAACATGATGTGATAAGAATTTGTGGGCCCATGATCATTCAATATCATGTTAAGCCCAGTATGTACGTGTTGGTCCATTACACTTCATCATCAGCCTTTAATGTCAATGAAGCCCACGTCCTTCAACTTCTGGAAGCCCACAACACACACACGCCAGTGTGGAAAAGAAGGAGAACAGAATTGGAGACGCGGAGAGGCAGAACGCCTCTGTTCAGAACAGAGATCGCGAACAGCGAACAACACCATCGCACTTTCCACTACTCACCATCACACACCCATTCCACCAACTTCATCCATCCATCATCACAGTGCGCTTAATTTGAGGAGGAGATTCATCTCTATTGGAAGAGATGGAGAGAAGAGCAGGAAACTATTCTTCACTCTAGGGTTTTGATATTGACATTGAACTCAATTTCTTTCCAGTTGATATGAATTTTGGTATGATCTTTCCTACACCCATGGGAGTTGCTTATAACTCCATGGGGTAAATACTTTGAGTAGTTCTATGGTTAGATGGATTAATTTATTTTTGCTTTGATACTTGGTGAAGGGTTCAAAACTTGTAGAATGTTTATTTGTTTTCTATGAATTTCTTGGAGGCTATTTAATTTAAATTGAGTGGATGTTATTGATATTGAAGAATTGTCATATTAGTAATATTCAAGAAATTAGGTAATAAAATTATAGTACCTAAAAAGGAAACACGTTTTAGTTTTAGTACCTGACGAGGGAGTGGATAATATAGTAAGTACCTAGAGAGGGAGATAAGTTTATTAACCTAGAGTCCTAGGAGATGAACCAGATAAATTACTAATTTACTTAGACCAAATAAGTGGATTAGTAAAGTTTAGTGACTCTTCCATAAGTATCTATAGGAATTGAACCCGATCATCCAAGTGTTGAATTAATTAGCTTAATCCAGAACCCCTAGAGCTACTATTTCTCATTCTTGAAATTTTTGTATTTTATTTAATTGCTTTTTTATTTAATTTTGAAAGTATTCATTAGTTTAATAACTATCATCAAATTGAATTTGTCACATGTCTTATATACTTTAGTGATTATAGAAAATAGACAATTTACCGTCCCTAGGATTCGATATTATAATTTGGTTGCCTGCTGCTACAATCGATATCCCTACAATTGGGGATTTATTTATATGCACTCGAAAATACGCAACACAAAACATGAAACAAAAACACACGAAACGGAGACGAAACAAGCTAAAACTAGGTGAATTCAACGAAGATAAAAAATATTTTCACTTTTCATTAATTGAGTATCACTTTTTATTATACAAGTTATAACTCTTTATCCGCCTCACTTAAGCCCTTATGTGAGGCAGTTTCACACAAGTCTTTGCCCTTTATAATTTATTTATACTTAAAATTCTACATTACCCTTCAAAAGTTAATAAAGTTGGTCAAAAAATAATTTTTCTTAAAATTTGTATCTACAATAAGGGTGAAAATATTGTGAGGGATAATATGGGATGGAGGAATATTTCTCAATCCACTGCACATTAAAATATCATCAAGCATTAAAGTTTACAGTTTTTATTTTGGTTTGCCCAAGTTAAAGTTTACTTTTCTTTTTTTTTGTCAAGTTGGGCCGTACAAAATAGTAATTAATTATTTTATATAGGGCTCACACACAATACTAAGGGGCCGTTTACATAAGTTGGCAGGGATACCTTTCTTTGAAGATAACCCAACCCTGTATGGTGGGTAAACCTAAGTCATCCCTTAGAACCACTTCCATTTATTTAGAGGGTTGGAGGAGAATATATTTACCAAATTATCCTTGACATTTATTTAAAGCAAGAATGCAAACGCCACGTCAGCACCACCCAATTCAAGCAAGCAGAATATAACGATTCACGATGCACAACCCTCTGACCAGTTTCAATCACCACACCGTCCTCCCCCCTCGCATACAACTTCAGGTGGCTTAGGAAGTTCGACGACCGTGTGAATATCAGTAACAACACAGATCCATGGAAACTGCACTGGAGAAATGAAGTAAAGCAGGATGGATCACGCCACCACCGTCACTGCCGCTGCAATCTTCAACCAAACCCAACATCTGCTCGACAACGATAATAATTACGAAAGCTCCAACAATGACGAAGACAATTCTGCCTTCGCCACCATTGACGATCTGGAGCAGGATGAAGATCACGGAGGGAAAGAGGCAGTGAGATAGGGTTAGAAAGATACAGCTGGAGGCGACGCCAATGATCATTCGTCAGCGGAGGCGCTTATGATCGGCAACCGCTTTTTATTTCGGTGGTTGATTTTCTCACACCAGCAGTATATTTTGACGATGAAGAAATGAGATGATTGATGAAAGTGATGTGAGGGGGGAAAATAAAAGGGTAATAACGTAATTTTCTATGTTAACCCTCGTAACTTTTTTTTATCTGGTCAAAATGGAGTGACAACATAACCCATTGCACATTAGCATTTGAACCGGGCTACCAGAGCCCGTGTCACTTTTTGAAAAGATAACTTGAAATGTAAACAGAGTGATGAAAACTTAAAATAAGAGTTAACACATGTTAACATCCTATGTAAACAGTCCCTATACAATCACCCACTTCACTTTAAATATTATTTTTCTAACTTCATTATTTCATCTAACGTTAAGATATTATATTTGTTAATTTACGTGTAAAAAGCTAACATAAATATTAATATGGGATGGAGAGAATATTTTATTCTTTATAGCCTTGCCGTGTGTGGTTAATTATTTCCACATTGAGATTATGATGATTTATTCATTGTTTTGTAAGCTTTTTTATTGTGTGATGTCTATGTGATTTGATTTCATTAATATAGTAGTTAAACTTTTGTCACTGGGAAACTTACTCTATGGGGGAGCTTTACTAGAGTCCAAATCTGTTTACAGTATCAATCTTGGTGTATTTGTGTCTATTTATTAATTTGTGATAACACTGACTCTTAGTATGTGGTGTCTACCTGTATTAAGAACAAAATTAAGTTAAGAATATTAACTTGACAAAATGAAATTCTCGACATTATAATGGCTTATTAATTAAATTCATGTTCGTGCTTGAGCAAAACATGTGGAGATTTGACTATACAAATTTTCTTTTTATCTACTGATTTTGCTGAAACTAGGAAATGGGTACTTTTACACCCTAATTTGTTATTTCTTGCTATTTAGTTTCTTTCTCAGTTCTGAGTAATTTTATGTCTCTTGGTAAACAGAAGAATCCAGAGGGTTCAACGTTTACACGTTTAGCATCACAAAATTTGTAATTAGGTATCCTTAGCCTTACTTTGCTTTACATTCTTTTCATATAGCAAGTTCGCTGCCAGTCATTGCACCTTTTGTGTTTCTATCTCAGTAAAGTATTTACTATGTTTTGCTTTGTGCAGTGTCTGTGGATATCAATCTCCCCAGTGGTATGCTACTACGACTCTTTCCTTCTTAACAAAGCCATCATTATAGAAGGCAATCCATGTGTCTAAAAATATAATTTCTCACTTGTGTATCAAATGGTAGATGCATATATGGTAAATTATTGTGCTTTTTACTTGAAAAATGTAAATATCTTTAACCAGCCATCTTAAGCTTTTTAGTTTGTTGAAATCATTCCACAGAGACTTCAAGAGTTAGCATCCTCTTTAAAGCCTACTATTTTATTACAGGCCAGGTATTTAAGATATAGTTACCTTTCATACACCGAACATTTGTCATACGACCACATTATTTGACTTATATTTTGTTCCTATTTTTATGGATTTTATGATGAAAATTGTGGATAAAAGGGATATGTCATACTTGTGTCTTGGTGGGAACTATTATCGGGAATAAATTTGGCTCACATAAAGTAATCTAGATTCTAAATAGTAAATAATACAAAAAACCCGAAAGCTGGTACTCAGATGGAGGACTGAACACATGAATTTATGGGCATTCATACATTGTTTATGATATTACTTTTTCAAACTGTGTGTTTCACCCTTCTATAAGAATACTTATTTGACTTCCTATGCCAGGTTTAAGGATTGGTCATTCTGTTGTTAACCGTTGTTATTTTTTCGGTTCCCATTGTACACATTCAAGTGTTTAATGTTTCTAATATATACATCACTTGGGGTACTAGTCTTTTCTTGTTTATTAGTATTACTCTTTTCATTCTTGGGTAGTCCTCATAAAGATTCTAAGCGTCTTAATGTTTACATAACACTTTGAACTTCTTCAATTAGTGAAATACGATTTAAATGTGACCTTAAAGGGAGTATATTTGTCTTCATAATTAGTTAGAGATTTAGTCTCGCGCCTTAGACTACTAGACATTTGTATGATGAAAAACTCGGGGCACAACCATCTAGAAATTTTTGCAGGAGAGATGTCTAACTCTTTGTTTATTTAGAAGAGAATATGTGTGTTTCATATGTGTTTCATATATCGGGTTTGTAGACACTTGAATTTTATTGCCTATTAAAGGAAAATATAAGGCAAAGTGATGCAATAATTATCAATTAATTATTTATTAAGGGATTTAAATAAATAGATTCCTAAAATAAATTAGTGAATAATTGATAATTGGGACAGAATTATGTCAAATCAATATTGACCAATCAAATTACAATGATAGAAAGGCCCAAGCCCGCAGAATTAGGTCAAAACAACCCTGCACCAATCAGATTGCGAGTTATTTATGGGGCATCCTCACCCTCCACCTATATAAGGAGCTTTATGGGGCATCCTCACCCTCCACCTATATAAGGAGCCCTCCTCCATTCATTCCAGACACACACTTGGATACCTGAAGAGGTCCGAAGAACACGAGCAAAAACAAAAGTCCAATCTCTCTTCAAGATCTTCAAGTCAAGAACCGTCTCCAATCAGAGATTAAGGTGCTAAGCCCATCCGATCCAGCGTTCTTCTAGCCAACCGCCTCCGATCAGAGATCAAGGTGCCAAGCCCCTCCGATCCGGTGTTCTTCCAGCCAACAGCCTCCGATCATAGATCAAGGTGCCAAGACCCTCCGATCTGGTTTCTCCCAATCAACAATCTTCTTCCGCAGAAAGTTCTTCAGTCAATGTTCAATCCGAATAAAGGCTCAATGCCTCCCGATCAACGTCACAAGACTACACATCTGAGCTCGGACAAGCTTCATCTGAAGATTCAGCTTAATACACACGCTGTCAACACGGTCAGCATATATTCCAGTCAAATTCAGGTCAACAAGTCAAAGTCAAGGCCAAATTGGTTCGAAAGAAGAATCAGAGGATTGATTGAGATTGTAACTCATTTAAATATCTTCCAAATTATATCCGTATGTATTATCCTTGTACTCAATTTATAGTTGTTTTATCATAAATATAAATTTTGTTTTTACAAATTTTGGCACACCCAGTGGGACCGTCTCTACCTCTCATCACTTCTCTCTACAAGTTTGAAGATTCAAAGCATGACTCCTCTCAGGATTGCAATAAGAAGACCTTCTACCTTGAAGACTTCAAAGATGCAAACTAAAGAGATTCAAAAGATAACTCCACTCAAGATTGCGATACGAAGGCCTACTGCCTTGAAGCCTTCAGAATTGCAAACTGAAGATGTTGACATTGTCACAAAAGGTGAAGCCTCTTTGGAAACAAGTCCTTCAGTTGGAGTTGCTCTCAATAAGCCATTGCACAGAGATAAGGATGGTGAAAATATTTCTGTTTGCTCAACTCCTCATTCAACGCCAAGCTCACCATTTGCCTCAGTTGTAGCTGTAGCTGCAGTGATGACAAAAAATGCTATGACTATTGAGGAACAACTCGCAAGTATGATGAGAGCCATTGAAGGACTCAACAAGCACATAGAAGCTCAAGACGTAAAGATCTCCGTACTTGTAAAGAAAATGGAGAATGTGGAGACAATTCATGCAAATGAGAAACAACCTGAGGATGAGCACGAGGAAGAAGACTCCGTGAAACAACATACACTGAAAAGGAGCAAGTTGAAGAAAATATGTAATTTTCAGCTGACGGCATGCTTCCTATCAACCAATTAAAGAACATCGTTTTAGAAACAATAAAACACAAGTTTGAAGGGAGCTCAAAATCCCTTGTTGCCTACAAGAAGCCATATACAAAGAGAATTCACAACTTGAGGATGCTAACTGACTACCAACCTCCCAGGTTCCAACAATTCGATGGCAAAGGCAACCCAAGACAACATGTGGCATAATTCGTCGAGACATGCAATAATGCTAGGACCTGTGGAGATCACATGGTGAGACAATTTTTTCACTCTCTTAAAAGAAATGCGTTCAATTAGTACATCGACTTGAAAGCTAACTCCATTGATAGTTGGGGGCAAATGGAAAAAGAATTCCTCAACCACTTCTACAGCATACAAAGAACTATTAGCATGATGGAGTTAACAAATATTCGTCAAGGTGATGAAGAATAGGTAATCGACTACATCAATAGATGGAGTATCCAAAGCCTCAATTGCAAAGAAAAGCTGTCAGAAACTTCAGCTATTGAAATGTGCATTCAAGGGATGCAATGGAATCTTCGCTACATACTTCAAGGAATTCAGCCTAAAACTTTCGAAGAATTAGCTATAAGAGCTCACGACATGGTGTTGAGCTTGACATCAAATGATATCGAATGGCCATCTATTCAAGACTCCTATGAGTTTGAAGAAATGCTTTCTGATGAGCTCGTGGAAAAGGAGCCAGAAACAAAGACTGCAGTTTCTATAAAGGTTCATAGAAATGAAGTTGAAACAATGGAAAACAGTGCATTCCAATATTGGGGGCAATGAATTGTCGATAAATCAAGGCAAGCTCCTCGAAACAAGCATAAACTGTCCACATCAAGCTCCTTGGTATGAGCTAAAACTATCTACAAGTCAACTCCTTGATATGAGTTTAAATTATCCACACAACGTTCCTTGATACGAGCATAAACTGTCTAACTCAAATAAAATCTCCTCGAGAAGAGACTAAACTCTCTACAAATTATGCTCCTCGACATGAGATAAAACTGTCCACACAAATACTCAATACTCCTCGACATGAGTTAAAAAATGTCCACACAAGGCTCCCTGACATGAGTATAAACTGTCTACAAGTTCAAATTCAAGACTCATTAACACGAGTATAAATTGTCAGCAGATTCAAGTTTAACGCTCCATGACGCACGAGCCCAAACTGCATATTACTCCTGGCCCACATGAGTATAAAATGTGTACAACACCCCCCCATCCAAACCAAATCATGTTGCTTTGAACTACGTTATGACTTGATCATTTTCAAAGAGTTACGTAGGCAGCTTAGAACTGTGCTAAGTTCAGTCATAATTCAGGCTATTTATATCAAGTTAGTGAGGCAAGTAATAAAATTTAATCATGTTGATCAAGAATGGATTATTGCAATTTGTTCACTTCAACACATAGGCGTCCGTTAACCAAATGCAAGGGGGCATTTGTAGGCACTTCAATTTTATTGCCTATTGAAGGAAAATATAAGGAAAAGTAACGCAATAATTATCAATTAATTATTTATTAAGGGATTTAAATAAATAGATTCCTAAAATAAATTAGTGAATAATTGATAATTGAGAAGAATTAGGTCAAATCAATATTGACCAATCAAATTACAAGGATAGAAAGGCCCAAACCCGTATAATTAGGTCAAAACAGCTCTGGACCAATTAGACTGCGAGTTATTTATGGGGCATCCTCACCCTCCACCTATATAAGAAGTCATCATCCGTTCATTCCAGACACACACTTGGATACCTGAAGAGATCTGAAGAACACAAGCAAAAATGAAAGTCCAATCTCTCTTCAAGATCTTCAAGTCAAGAACGGTCTCCGATCAGAGATCAAGGAGCTAAGCCCCTCCGATCCGGCGTTCTTCCAGCCAACCGCCTCCGATCAAAGATCAAGGTGCCAAGCCCCTCCGATTCGGCTTTTTTCCAGCCAACAGCCTCCGATCAGAGATCAAGGTGACAAGCCCCTCTGATCTGGCATTCTCCCAATAACAACCTTCTTCCGCAAAAAGCTCTTTAGTCAACGTTCAATCTAAACAAAGGCTTGACGCCTCCGGATCAACGTCACAAGACTACACATCCGAACTCAGACTAGCTACATCTGAAGATCTGGCTTAACACACGATGTCAACACGGTCATCATACATTCCAGTCAAAGTTAGGTCAATAAGTCAAAGTCAAGGCCAAATGGAAAAAGAATTCCTCAACCGCTTCTATAGCACACGAAGAACTGTTAGCATGATAGAGTTAACAAATATTCGTCAGGGTGATGAAGAATATGTAATCGACTACATCAATAGATGGAGGAGCCAAAGCCTCAATTGCAAAGAAAAGCCGTCAGAAACTTCAGCTATTGAAATGTGCATTCAAGGGATGCAATGGAATCTCCGCTACATACTCCAAGGAATTCGGCCTAAAACTTTCAAAGAATTGGCTACAAGAGCTCACGACATGGAGTTGAGCTTGACATCAAATGACATCGAATGGCCATCTATTCATGACTCCTACGAGTTTGAAGACATGCCTTCTGATGATCTCGTGGAAGAGGAGCCACAAACAAAGACTGTAGTTTCTATAAAGATTCATAGAAATGAAGTTGAAATAAGGGAAAACAGTGCATCCCAATATTGGGAGCAATGAATTGTCGATAAATCAAGACAAGCTCCTTGACATGAGCGTAAACTGTCCACATGAAGCTCCTTGATATGGGCTAAAACTATCTACAAGTCAAACTCCTTTATATGAGTTTAAACTATCCACACAACGCTCCTTGATTTGAGCATAAATTGTCTAACTCAAATCAAATCTCCTCGAGAAGAGACTAAATTATCTACAAATTATGCTCTTCGACACGAGATAAAACTTTCCACATAAATACTCAATACTCTGCGACATGAGTTAAAAAATATCCACAAAAGGCTCCTTGACACGAGTATAACTGTCTACAAGTTCAAATTCATGACTCATTAACAACAGTATATACTGTCAGCAGATTCAAGTTCAACGCTCCATGACGCACGAGCCTAAACTGCATGTTACTCTTGGCTCGCATGAGTATAAAATGTGTACGGCACCCCCCATCCAAACCAAATCATGTTGCTTTGAACTACGTTATGACTTGATCCTTTTCAAAGAGGTACGTAGGTAGTTTAACACTCTGCTAAGTTCAGTCATAATTCAGGCTGTTCATATCAAGTTGGTGTGGCAAGTAATAAAATTCAATCATGTTGATCAAGAATGGATTATAGCAATTTGTTCACTTCAACACATAGACGTCCGTAAACCAAATGCGAGGGGGAATTTGTAGGCACTTCAATTTTATTGCCTATTAAAGGAAAATATAAGGCAAAGTAATGCAATAATTATCAATTAATTATTTATTAAGGGATTTAAATAAATAGATACGTAAAATAAATTAGTGAATAATTGATAATTGGGACAGAATTAGGTCAAATCAATATTGAACAATCAAATTGTAAGGATAGAAAGGCCCAATCCCGCAGAATTAGGTCAAACAGCATAGGACCAATCATACTGCGAGTTATTTATGAGGCATCCTCACCCTCTATATATATAAGGAGACCTCCTCCATTCATTCCAGAGACATACTTGGATACCTGAAGAGATCCGAAAAACATGAGCAAAAACGAAAGTCCAATCTATCTTCAAGATCTTCAAGTCAATAATCGTTTCCGATCAGAGATCAATGTGCTAAGCCCTCAGATTCGGCGTTCTTCCAGCCAACCATCTCCGATCACAGGTCAAGGTGCCAAGCCCCTCCAATCCGGCATTCTCCCAATCAACAGCCTTCTTCCTCAGAAAGCTCTTCAGTCAACGTTTAATCCAAATAAAGGCTCGATGCCTCCGGATCAACATCACAAGACTACACATCCGAGCTCGGACAACCTTCATCTAAAGACCCGGCTCAATACACACCCTGTCAACACGGTCACTATACATTCCAATCAAAGTCAGGTCAACAAGTCAAAGTCAAGACCAAATTGGTTCGAGAGAAGAATCAGAGGATTGATTGACATTGTAACTCGTTTAAATATCTTCCAAATTAAATTCGTCTGTATTATCCTTGTACTCAATTTGTATTTACTTATCATAAATACAAATTTTATTGTTACAGGGTTATCTACCAAATGGCCAATCGCTCACAACTAAAAAAGATAAGATGGATGAAGGTAGGTGATCATTAATAACTGTGTGAACTGGTAGAGATGAATGCATAAACCCACCTATACATTCCATTAAACAAGAAATCAAAGTGTCTAAGCAACACCGACAATACCCGCTTCTATGTTCTTTAACTCGAAAAGAGACAAGGTATCCTTATACACATTCAAAAACTTTAGGAGCCCTCCGGTGACGTAGAACTTATAGACATGGATTCAAATTGCTTCTCTTTTAGAGAGAAGATAAAGAAACATTTCGACAGATAAAATTTTATTTTCTAGCATGGGTAGTTTAGTTGTCAGTGGCAAATTAGTTCTCTCGATTTCAATAGTCTAGGTCAAGGCCCTGTTTCATGATGGGTATGATGGGAGCCAACGAAATTGAAAACAAGGTGGATTCATGAGAAGTAAAAGTTATTAATATTTACAATTCATGTGCTTGAAAATTCCACTACTTCCAAGAATTGAATTGTACTGTACACGTTCATAGTACATCATTCAATATTTGGGATGACCCAAACAATATTGACAGCAAAGTGTGATTGAATAATGCTGCTATACTAGCTTTACTTTAGTTATGTTTTCAAGTGCTAAAAAAATGTGAAAATCTTATTTCTTTCTGTAACAACAAATTTGTATTTATAGAATAATAATAAACACAAAAGAAATTACAAAGATAATCCAAGATGGATTGAATTTGAGAATTTGAGTGAACAGTCTCTAGCTATCATCTGATTCCTCTCTTGAGTTGACTTCTTTGACTTTATCAACTTTCAGAGCCGGATCTTTGGATGAAGCTTATCCGAGCTCTGATTTGAGGGCTTTATAACGTTTATCCGGAGGCGTCGAGCCTTTGTTTGGATCAAACATTGTCTTGAGAGACTTCTGCGAAGAACGTCATTCAATTTGGTAGAACGTCGTTGACTTCGCGGATTATAAATTTGATTTGAAGAACGCCGGATCGGAGAGGCTTAGCACATTGATCTCTGATTAGAGGCTGTTCTTAACTTGAATATAACTTGAACTTGACTTGAAGATCTTGAATGTTCTTGACTTGAAGATCTTGAGTGTTCTTGACTTGAAGATCTTTAACTTGGGATCTTGAACTTGATCTTCGACTTAGTCTTGATCTTCATTTGACTTGGTCTTGATCTTCACTTGATCTTCAAAATTCTTCAGGTCTTCAGGATTTTCAGAGTCTCTGGAATGAGGACTGAAGACTCTTATTTATAGGTGTAGAAAATAACCACTTATGAGATATTTTCTTCTTGAAAAGATATGTTGGGTTTTTCTCTTTTAATTAAGACTGCGAGACTGGATACAGGCTTATTTAATTTAATTAAGCCTGTAGGATTTGACTTGGGCCTATTTAATTTAATTAAGTCTGCTGGACTTGATTTGCTGGACTTGTTAACTTAAGTAAGACCCACTTGACTTGGATTGAGCCCATTTGACTTGAACTTGGGCTCAAATAATTATATTAATTATCAATTATTTATTTATTTATTTTAAGAATTAATTTATTTAAATTCCTTAATAAATAAATATTTAATATATTTTCCTTTGCATTTATAATTATTAAGCAATAAAATAAAATTTAATTGCCTAAAAATGTCCCCTTGCATTTTTTTCACTGAAACTTATTTTTGAGGTGGACAAATTGCAACATTTTATAGGACTTCTTACATCTGGACCTTCTTTCCCTCCATCAACTCCTTACCCCAAATCCTGCTTTGGGCTTCTACCAATTTTATTTTACTTTTCTTTGTTATGGCCAATAAATGACTTAATGATATCGTACACTCTTCCTCATACTTAAAGAACAAGAAATCTCATAATATACTGAATCTTTAGCAAATCAATTTAAGAATCTAACATGATAATGTGAAACTCACGGATATACACACCGAAGCGAATCTAAAGAAATATTCACATAATCTTCAAACACTTATTCACAAAATTTCCAACCTCTATATAAGAAGAGGTCCTGCCCTTTAATTCTCGTATCACAGTCGACTACATCATAGTTTGCCAGAGTAAGTTTCATCATCTTCGCATCTTCCCTTCAATTCTTTTCCTTTTAATTTCACAGCACCTGACTTGTTTTTTTTTACAGACTCTCTTCTTTCATTGGAAGCGGCTGATTTGATTAGAGTTTGCGGTACTGTAACTTCTCTCTTCCTTTAACTCTTATTTACTTCCTCCACTACTATTTCTTTATTTATTTCTGCACGTATTTGTTTCCTTTCTCTTTATTTTTTACATATATTGTTTCTTCTCTTGAATCTTTCGCTGGTTCTTTCCTTCAAACCAAGAAGCCAATACTATTTTAAATGCATAGCAGCACCCTGGAATGATCGGAATTGGTTGCTTAAAATAACTCATGAATCCTCGGACTGATCGATGAGTGTGGCTTCCGAATTCTCTTATGTTCTTCATCTGCCAATATCTGTCAACAATCAACAGCCTCCGTCAACAGACTCCATCAACAGTGTCCATTTATGATCAACAGTCTCCGTCTTCCGTCAACAGCCTCCATTATGATCAACAGTCTCTGTCTTCCGTCAACAGCCTCCGTCAATAGCCGTCAACAATCTCTGCCAACAGCCTCCATCAACCTTGGCTGGATCTTCCACCATCCACAACAGTTCGACCCTCTTGGGACAGGGATGGCAGCGATTTTCGGCGGCAGCAAGCAGTCGACGACTCGTACAAAGGTCCCATTTCTGGCGGCAGATGGTGGGACCACGTTCGGTTGTGGCTGCTCGTTAAGGCTCCGAGTAGATCTGGTGGAAATCAGCAACAACCGTGGTGTAAGGGAGAGTGAAATACCTTTGAAGGGAGAGGCTTCCTCCTTTCGAATGTTGGATGCAAGCAAGGAAACATTGCCTTTTTCCCCTTTGAAATTCATGTGAATTTGTAAAGATGAGGGAAAGAAATTTCCTTTGATTGATTGAAGAGAGAAATGAGTTTCCTTTTGAAACGGCAGATACATCTCGCTTCAGAGAGAGAGATTTAATTGATTGAGATCCAATTTGACATTCCTTTTGGGTTAATTTGACCCCTTAGACATTTAGGCTTCATCAATTTGGGCTTTAGAATATCCTTTAATGATCAATCTTTGTGTATTATTTGGGCTTTAGCAAAACTTGCTTCAAAACCTCACTTGGGCCCACCAATCTGACTTTACATTGGGCCTCAACAAGAAAAGACATATTTATGTTCATGGGCTAGTTAAAATTTCAATTTCATGTTTTGGGCTTAAGTAATTTAAGCTTAGAAACATAAATTAATTTAATTGCCCCCTTTAACATTTGGACTTCACCAATCATGAGTTTAACTTGCAATTTTGAACTTAATACCCCATAAATTTATTATGAGTCTTTTAACTAATTAAATTCACATCTGCGAACCCATCTGCTTGATAATTTTAATCCACTTTTTTTGTAGCTAATCCAATTATCAAGATGGTCCATTTCAAAAGCACCAAAGGAACTTCGTCCGGTTCGCGATACTTGGTAATTCTTGATGATGAAAGCCAACCGTCGGAGAACGGGACTCGTCTTTTAGTTGAAATACCCCTCATGGGTAAAATCGTAGAGAGACTTCCTAAAATAAAAACCGACTTCGACCTGCCGATTTGGACTAAAGAGGTTGATTTTTTTAAGAATACTTATACCTTGAGATCGGCTATCCACTTTAAGGAGGATTTTAAGGGGCGTCCTTTGCCAACACTTGGGCGTCGGATAATCTCTAGTGAAGCAGCATGAAGGGAATCTATGAAGTTTCACGAAGAGTTCCCTTATATTCCAAGGTACTGGGAGTTGACTGAAGACGTTTTAAGCAGATGTCAACCCCTCCTTCAAAGTACAATGCTCTATGAATCCATCTTTGCTTCCCTATTCACATAAGTCTGCAATCGCAAAATTATCAAGGCTTTCTGTGAGGCATGGTGTTCTGTTACTAACACTTTATTCACGAGTTTTGGGGAGATGTCAATTTTACTATGGGATTTGTAAAACTGGATAAGGTTACTGCTAGCCTACCACTTATATGAAGAAGTGGTACCGAGCAAGTGAGAACTTTTTGATGAGACTACTCCTAATGACTTACACATTCTCTCCAACTGTCAACATCTGTTCCATTCTTATCATATGCTTCGAAACAAGCCTTCCAGTGAGTATGTGACATTCACTCAGTGGGTAAAATTCTTGTCTCCTAAGACGATAGAATATCATCAACCTCCTGAACGTATTGAGAACATAAAAAACCCGCCTAAAAATCACTCACAGTCCAACGGGAGTACTAAAAGAACATAAGCCATGGACTACAACCAACACATCTCCATTCAGAAAGCTCGGTATTGCAGAAAAACATCAAGCAGAGATATATTTGACTGCTCACCTAGCCTGTTGGCTATGCTCTTTTGTTCTTCCTAACGACGAGGTAGGTTTATGATAAGTCGTAATTTTATATGATTATTTTGGATGAAATTTACTTTTTTATGCGTGAGTTGTGAATTATTTAATGTTAATTACGACTTATTTCTATTTTATACACTTGAGCTTTTATTATTTTATTTCTTATTAAAACAGGCCAAAATTGAGATAAATTGTATAGTCATCATAATTTATTTTGTGGGACAGTTACAATAATTTTAATTGCAGGAAAATAAAGAGTTGACCAAGCAATAATAATGAGAGATTTGATTTGAAGAGAAAAAGGAAACTTACCAAAGGGAGAAAAGATACAATGAACTTGGACAACTAAAAAAAAGGGTAGGTGATCAAGGAATTTAATTAGAGGATTTAATTTATGATTTTGGGGATTATAACATCACGATCCGGGATCTCACATCCGGACATCACGTTAGGAAGGACAAGGCAGATTGGGAGAAGGCTCCATCATGAAGAACATATCGGTTTATCGTTTTTATTTTTAGATTTAATTTTAATTGTGTAATTTAAGTTCTAGTCCGAGGGTTGTGAACCTCCCATGAATTATTTATTTTATTGTTTTAAATTTTATTTTGCAAACTTTTATATAAATTTATTCTATTACATGCTTTGATGTTCTTAATAGCACTTTGATAATTATTTTAGTCTGGCCATCTAATTTAATTATTTAATTGCTTAACGCTATTTCGTGATCCACAATCCTTAATTGTTGTGAGGAGTGAATTAAGTGGCAAATAGAGATAATTCCCTCTAGGTGTAATAGGATCTATGTTGTATGATTCCTAGCCGGTTTTCGTAGCCTAGTAATTCTATGTTTGGAGTCTTAATGCATTTGCGAGTTCGAATCTATAGGGTCACTTATAAATAGTTCAATTTAGTGGTCGTACCCTAATTGATGATCTTAAGAACATTTGGGTTAATTTGGTCGTACCATTAGCCTAGGTATTTGAGTATTTATAATTATTTGCATGTTTAATTCTTGCGATTTTATGAATTAGGATATGGGAGGGGATCAAATCATTGGACTAGGTTGTTATTTTATTTGTTCTATTATTTAATTTTATGTTTGCTATTTTAATTATTTATTTTCATGTTAGTAGATGTTAGAATCCAATTCATCTCCCCATTGTTACTTTAGAAACACATAAAGTTCAATTGAAATTCGATTACTCCCTGTGAGTTCGACCCTTACTTACCCTACTACATTCTTAGTGGGTTTGTTTAGAAAATTATAAATCTTATTTTTGGGTGTCGGCGACAGCACACCAAATTTTGGCGCCGTTGCCAGGGAGTAATCCTGAATTTTATTGAATTTTTTATATATTTTTTATTTTTTCGAATTATGTCCAGCAGTGCACTGACACTGAACCCTTCAGTGTCAGTTATGCTCTGTTTTGAATTTTCTGAATTTTCGAGTTTAATCACTTTCTCCTCCTTGCAGGGTAGTTATAATGGATTGATATCATGGTTATTATGGTCCTAATGTTCAGCCATGTCGAATGTTTGCAACCACTCTGCATTCCACTCATAATTGTCCAATTTTGGTTGAAAGATTAGAAGTGGAACGGAGAAATGTATATTATAGAGAAAATTTGCAGCGGTATTGGAGTGATCAATATGCCAACCACACTTACAATCAAGGGTGGTATAGCCCTCGTGCTTCCCGACATGTAGATTACCTATACAATCAACCTTATGAAAATCAAAGTCATGGCTATATGAGCTAAGACCACAATCCTTAAATAATAGTGGATGCCACTATGAGGGTGATGGGTATTATGGTGATGAGCATAGTTCAAAGGCTTCATTAGAGTCCTTGGTGAAACAAATGGAAATTAGTAATTTGATATTTCAACAAGGAACCCAATTGAGTCTTTGGAATTTGGAGCGATAATATAGCAAATTAAGGACTGAGGTTGAATGTTTGGTGGCACAACAAGGTGTAAACCAAGAGGAATGTATTGAGGAGTCCACCCATGATGAGAAATTCGAGTTTGAGGCAGAAATTGAAGAGGAAGAGTGTGCTGAAAATTCTGCAAATTCTGTGCAGAAAATTCAGACTGCAGAAACTGACACGGAATCATTCAGTGTCAGTTCTGCTGAAAACGAAAATCAGGTAAAATCATTCGAATCAGTTTCCATTCATTCTAATATTTTTCCATATTCCTACAGGTTGTCAAAAGTTGGTGATCCTCAAGTACAAGAGACAATTGAAGTTTTTCGAATTGATGTGATTAAAGATCCTATTCTTGAGGCGATCAAACAATTTTTTATGGAGCTTTGCACCAAAAGGCTGACCAAGAACCATATAATTTTGAAGGGAGAGAACACTTATTGCAAACCAATAAGATCATTATATTGGTTTGAACATTTTACTCCTATCACGTGAAAGAGAAGTGAACGTCGAGCCAACAACGTAAAGAAAAAGCGCTTGTTGGGAGGTAACCCAATTAGAATTTATTTTTATTTATTTGATTTTTTTTAAATAAATAATCTTGTTCTTTTGGTGTGTGCTTAATTATAGGTTATAGAGTAAAATGATGATGGTGTTGGTGACTTTTTGGAGAAGAGAAAAAAAATCCCAATATGTGGTCAATCAAATTGAGCTCAACCCGGTGACTTCTTTCCACTCTTACACTTGATTTTTCCTTGAATTTTATTGTGTTTTGTTTGCTTGAGGGCAAGCAAAATAATTAGGTGTGGGTAGGTTTGGTGTATTGAGTGGTGTTTGAAGTTGCAATTTTTTTGTTAATGGCATGTGCATATAATATTATTTTTGAAATTATATTTTTATATATGTTCACATGTGGAGTTGGTGTTGGATTAATGGTGAAATTGTACTTTGATATGTGAAATTTTTGGCATGACAAGAGAGTTAGATTTGATGTATCTATACTAGTGAGTTGTTGGAGTTGTCTTGTTATTTTTGTGACGAATGTGGAATAATTTTTTGTTTGAAAATTCATGGTAAAATTACCCTATTGTTGTGAGCTTTGAGCCTTAAAGAGCTATTCATACTATAAAGCTATATTATTTTTCTTGATTGAATGCAAATTGAACTTGATACGTACATTCTAGAACTTGCTCCTTGAATACATTTTGAGATCTTACATTTGAGTATGTGTACTTAAATGATAAAGGCACCTAGACAAGCTGTATTTTGGCCTTCTTTTTACCTACCTAATCATATAAATCTTTTAGGAGAGCCAAGTTGAGCCTAACATTTTCTTTGATGAATGAGCATATCAATTTAGCCATGTTCAATTTCTTTCTTGAACTCTTCCATTTGAATCTCCTACTATTTTGCATATTGTGGAATTCATTGAAAAATATTTGTTGTGATTGAATTTATGATGAAGGGGAGATGATGGTTGAGAAAAAGAAAAAAAATGGAGAAAACAAAAAAAGAATGGAGAAAGGAAAGAAAAAAAAGGAAAAGAAAAGGAAGAATGGAAGATTGAAAAAAAATGGTTGAAAAAATAAGAGAAAAGAAATTGGAGCTGAAAAAAAAAACGAAGCTGGAAATTATAGCAGAATTTTTCTTTAAAGTAACACTGAACCCTTCAGTGTTGCCCCTGTTTCTTCAAAATTAAAAAAAAACAGGTGTGGGTAGTTGGATGTGTTGATGAAAATCAGATTTTATCAAAAGAAAAATGAAGAAGTGGATGTGGAAAAAAATGAGAATGACAAGATGTATCCCTTTAATGTACGTTTTATATGATTAACACAATTTGCAAAGTGGTAAATTTAGCCTTTCTAATCCTTTTTATCCCACCTTATCCCAAGCCCCATTACAACCATTTTAAAAGTCCTTTTGATATTTGCACAACGCTCATTGAACTTGGTGGAGATTTGATTTGGGAGAAAGCTTATGGTAATATCTTGTTTTGTTTAATTTTGAGTGTTTTGCTACCCATTACATACTTGAGCGTTATTGAGCGAAACCATTGTGAGGCCATGAATTCTTGAATTCTTTTATTCTACATAAGTTGCAAATTTTTGTGAGGCATTCTATCACTCATTTGTAATTGGTGCACCTTATTTAGTCTCTCTTGGAAGTGTCATTATTTTGTTATCAATTACACATGATTATCGTTTTTTCTATGCGCTGTTTTGGTCTTGTTTTGCTTGAGGACAAGCAAAGGTTTAGGTGTGGGTAGTTTGATAAGTCGTAATTATACATGATTATTTTGGATGAAATTCACTTCTTTACGCGTGAGTTGTGAATTATTTAATGTTAATTACGACTTATTTCTATTTTATAAACTTGAGCTTTCATTATTTTATTTCTTATTAAAACAGGCCAAAATTGAGATAAATTGTACAGTCATCATAATTTATTTTGTAGGACAGTTACAATAATTTTAATTGCAGGAAAATAAAGAGTTGATCAAGCAATAATAAGGAGATATTTGATTTGAAGAGAAAAAGGAAACTTACCAAAGGGAGAAAAGATACAATGAACTTGGACATATAAAAAAAGGGAAGGTGATCAAGGAATTTAATTAGAGGATTTAATTTATGATTTTGAGGATTATAACATCACGATCCGGGATCTCACATCCGGACACTCACGTTGGGAAGGACAAGGCAGATTGGGAGAAGGCTCCATCATGAAGAACATATCGGTTTATCGTTTTTATTTTTAGATTTAATTTTAATTGTGTAATTTAGTTTCTAGTCCGATGGTTGTGAACCTCCCATGAATTATTTATTTTATTGTTTTAAATTTGATATTACAAACTTTTATTTAAATGTATTGTATTACATGCTTTGATGTTCTTAATAACACTTTGATAATTATTTTTGTTTGGCCATCTAATTTAATTATTTAATTGCTTAACGCTATTTCGTGATCCACAATTCGTAATTGTTGTGAGGAGTGAATTAAGTAGCAAATAGAGATAATTCCCTCTAGGTGTAATAGGATCTAGGTTGTATGATTCCTAGCTGATTTTCGTAGCTTAGTAATTCTATGTTTGGAGTCTTAATGCATTTGCGAGTTCGAATCCATAGGGCCACTTGTAAATAGTTCAATTTAGTGGTCGTACCCTAATTGATGATCTTAAGAATATTTGAGTTAATTTGGTCGTACCATTAGCCTAGGGATTTGAGTTTGTATAATTATTTGCATGTTTAATTCTTGTGATTTTATGAATTAGGATATGGGAGGGGATCAAATCCTTGGACTAGGTTGTTATTTTATTTGTTCTATTATTTAATTTTATGTTTGCTATTTTAATTATTTATTTTCATGTTAGTAGTTGTTAGAATCCAACCCATCCCCCCATTGTTACTTTAGAAACACGTAAAGTTCAATAGAAATTCGATTACTCCCTGTGGGTTCGACCCTTACTTACCCTACTACATTCTTAGTGGGTTTGTTTGGAAAATTATAAATTTTATTTTTGGGTGCCGGCAACAGCACACTAGTTTAATATGCCAGGGCACCTTTAAAGTAGCAAGTTTGATGGCAACAGAAAATCAGTCTGTCTTGCAGTTCCTGTCTTGACTAGCATCTACAAAGGTTTGAATAAAATTTCGAATCATCCTAAACCCTCAGAGGTTAAATCAACATTCCCTATGCACTTTGTCTATGCTTGGTTGGCCCAATATTTTGAGACTCACTTCCCAGCTGGCCATAAATTAATAACACCTCCGATGGTGATTTACTCAAGAGAGAACGGAGGAAAGTATTATAATCCAGTTGATGCTCGCAAAAGGATTCATGGTGAACGTGTCTCTCTGACTTGCAACATATGTACATTGAGTGGAACAATGAACTATATCGATGATGATGAATCACAATGGCAAAATTAGGCTTATTTTGTTTTTCTTCGCACCAACTACCTTACTATACGAGAGGGTGAACGATTTATGGTTGAGCCTTATGTCCTCATCGATTTAGCGTCAATTTGGGTATCAGCAAGATCTTCCCGGGAAGATGAAGACGAATCATCGTTAGGTCACTTTAGCGACAAGATTTCAGTATTGGATGCAGTGTACTCTACGCAAGTATTTTTCGAAGGCTGATTTTCCTTGCGCTCCTCGGGGGGCTAAACAGTTTAGAACATCGAGGTATAAATCATGGTGGTCCCAGATTTATGGTAATTATTTAGAGGAACGTACCAAGCAATTGACAAGCCTCATTCCAGACACTGAATTAGATGGAGTCAAAGATACTGATGGCGATTTAGATACTCACGAGAATAACCAAAAAGTTCTGTCAAGTACCCTTGCTTGTCGTAAAGACCAAACCAAAGTGAAGTCTAATGAAACTAGCAAGAGAAAGAGTGTGCCTTCCCACTCAAGGGACTGCACAGTGGACCGCAACTGGAAGAGGACTAAGAGAGCCAAATCTCCGGCACCTAACAAGACATCGAAAGCCCAGGTTTTAATCCGTTTTGATCATGAGTTATATGTATCCATACTTTCACATATTTTAACATTTCTTTCTCTTTTATAGCATCTGCATACTATTTTCGATTCTTATTATGATGACTTCGAGGAAGAATGATCAGCTTCTGTTTCAGCCCCAAAAGATTTAGCCGATGATGGCCTCACGGATCACATCTCTCCCACCATACCTGAATCTTGCCCTCTAGTTGTTGCGGTCCAAGCTCCATATATTACAGAATTTAACTTTGATGTGGAGATCATGGATGCTAGGAAACTAGCTAATTTGACAGTGTGGAAACGTTTTCAAGAGAAACTGAAGAGGACTCCCGTTAGCTCATTATCTTCTATAAGGAATGAGAGACTTAAGATGGTGAATAACTTCAAAAGCACTCAAGGGATTGATGGATCTGCTTTAGAACAATCATTCAATTTCTTATTTTCTAAGGCTGATGCGTATGATGTCGTGAAGATAAAACTTGCTGATGGGATGACCAAGAGAGACATTGAAAAGTATCTGACCGATGCAAAGAAATGCGCCCATGACTACAAAGGCGAAGAGGCTACAGAGACCAAACAACTGCAAGAATATGAAATTAGGTTGAAGTAGATTGAGAAGGAAATTGAGATCCTATTGAAGGAGAAGGAAACCATGTCACAAATAGTTGAACGTCTTAGCCATTCTGTTCAAAGTGCAAAACTTGGAGCTCAAACTGCTGCAAGGGATATTAGTGTACTGAAGAAAACACCCCTCCTAGAAGATTCCATTGCTGACGAATTGAGGAGTGTTACGCAAGCTTTGGAAGCTGCTCGAGAGGAGCTATCCATTATGAATATTTTTCATTAGTTTCTTTTGAAACCATTTCATTTCAATGTCCCCCTTTTTTTTGAACATTTAATGACATTATCAATAAAGTCCATTCCCTTCCTTACTTCTTCTCCTTTATAATTACATTGCATCTTTACTTTGCTTTTCTGTCTTTCATGCTTCAATTTATTGCTTGTCTCACAAACTTGATGTGAATAAACCAAAGACATGACTGAACTTAGCAGAGTGCTAAGCTGCCTACGTACATCTTCACAAAGGATCAAGTCATTACGTAGTTCAAAGGGACATGATGTGATTTGAAATGGGGGTATCATACACAGTTTATACCCGTGCGGACCAGGAGTGATCATTCTTTAACCACTTTAGACAAAGTAGGGTACTTAATGCTTTAACCACTTAAAATACCTGAGTGGGATGAATTAATAGTTTAACCACGTATAATTACCTTTGGTGGGTGTCGTACACAGTTTATACTCGTGCGGACTAGGAGTAACATGCAGTTTAGGCTCGCGCGTCATGAAGCGTAACTTGAGTGATTTTAGATAGTTTTAACTTATATCAAAGAGCGTAATGTGGACAATTTTCACTCATGTCGGGGAGCATTGACTTGAGGAATTTTGGATAGTTTTAGCTCATATCAAGGAGCGTAATGTGGAGAGTTTTAGCTCATATCAAAGAGCATAATGCAGACAGTTTTCGCTCGTGTCCAGGAGCTTTGAATTTGTTAATAGTTCATTGCCCCCAATCATGTGATGCAATATTTTATCTTGTTTTAACTTCATTTCTTTGAATCTTTATAGACACCGGCGTCTTCGACTGCGGTTCTTCCTTGAGAGGCTCATCTTCGAATTCCCTTGATGACATACTCAACTCCATGTCATGAGTTCTTGTAGCTAGTTCTTCAAAAGTTTTTTGGTTAAATTCCTTGAAGGATGTATCGCAGGCTCCCTTGCATCCCTTGAATGAACATGTTGATGGCAGAGACTTCAGACAATTGATCTTTGCAATTCAAGCTTAGATTTCTTCATCTCTTCATCGATTAATATAATCGATTACTGGCTCTTCTTTCCACTGACAAGTGTTACTCAATTCCACTACTCCAAAAATGCTGATAGACATCGGTTAAAAACCGATGTCTATTTCATCAAGCAGCCGATGTTGAAGCCGCCGATGTTAAAAGTGGGCACTGATAGACATCGATTTTTAACCGATGTCTTTTCTTGGAAAGACATCGGTAGATAACCGATGTCTAAAGGTTATCAGCAGATGTGTTTATAAGAAAAGACATCGGTTGGATATCAAAAGACATCGATTATCTACCGATGTCTTTCTAAGAAAAGACATCGGTTGCGACCAAAAGACATCGTTTATTAACCGATGTCTATCGAAGAAAAGACATCAGTTTCGCATCAAAACACATCGTTTTTCCACCGATGTCTTTTCAAGCATAGACATCAGTTTCACTTTAATAGACATCGATTATTACATGATGTCTTTCATTTTTTTATATTTAATTTTTTTACATAATTTTATTATATTATAAAATAAGACTAAATACAATCATGCTATATAACTCAAAACTTACGAATTTATTACAATAATTTCAGATATTTAATTTCTAATACACAAAAAATAATCCTTTAAATTTAAAAGTATAAGAATATCCCTAACTAATTGAATCAAACTTCAATATTATATAAATAAAACCTAAATTTATAAGATAAAACATCATGATCAAGAGATCGATGTCCAACCTATTGTTTTCAATCCACGTAACTATAAGACACTGCATGAACACCACTAAAGTCTCCAGAGTTCAAATCTTTCTCAGAGAAAAGCATAAAATCATCATTTTTCTTATCCAGAAACTGCAAGAAATTTGAAAGATAAAATCAGTGCATTGTTATCATAATATACAAAATGGATTAAAACAATTCAGTGAAGATGTGATGATCACTTACTTCCAATTAAATTATTAATGCTTGCATATTCTTTGATATATATGCAAGTTGCTGAGGAATGAAACTTGCATCTACAAACAGTAATCCATTAATTATGTCACCATTAAGTTAATTGCCTAATAAATCTATCAAAATAAGAATTAACCAAGAATTAGTCATTGAACTCTTAATAACTAACCAAGAATTAAAACAAGATAGTGATATTACACTCTAACTTCATTCATCTCAAGGAAAAGGATAATAAGTAGCATAGCCATGTTTAAACATTCAAGTTCATATGATGTGTTAGTCTTAGCATATGTATGCTTTTATGATCTCATCTTTATGCATAATCAATGGATTTCAACAATGGTATGCATCAACTAGCACATGAAGTCATTCCAAATATCATGCCCATGCAAATTTAGGAGAGAAAAATGCTTAATTAAGTGAAAATTTCATTCAAGCATTTTATCAAACACCTTATGTGCATACTTTCTCACCCTTCTTGATTCTTGCATTCTCACTTGCTTCAACCCAAATTTCTTAAAAATTCAACAACAAATCAATGCAAATTTAGGAGAAAAAAATGATTAATTAAGTGAAAATTTCATTGAAGCATTTTATCAAACACCTTATGTGCATACTTTCTCACCCTTCTTGATTCTTGCATTCTCACTTGTTTCAACCCAAATTTCTTAAAAATCAATAACAAATCACTACCAATAATTGACCAAATAACTACCAATCTGTTTCCCACACAAAAAATTCAAAATTAAACACTCCCCTTCAACTATAATGAAACCAATTCATCAAATCAATCCAATTATGACTTTACTAGTTCTTCACACAAAGAGCAATGAAATGAAACACTCCCCTTCAACTATCATTTCATTTCAGATGAATTTATGACAGATCTCAAACCAATCCAAACGACTTTATTAGTTCAAGATGAGAGGCATGGATTTCAAATCTATATCTATCCAAATACCAATCAACGAATTTGATACTACAAATTTAAAATCCATCAGCAAATCTGTCCACCAACCCAACTTTAGAGTTCCAGGGAGATACAAAGATAACAGGAAAAAAAGTGAATTTGTCCTTCGGGTTTTGTTCGAGTCTTCTTAAAATAAACCAAGATTGGAAATGTACGCCACCAGAGCTCCCAGTTGACGAAAGCTGAATATCTGGCGAGCCAGCTCAAATGTTAAGCATTGATTTTGTGAGAAAATGATCAGATTAATAAGAAATTGTTCCACGTACTTCCATCGGTTTTTCCCACCCATAAAAACATTTTCACCCGAGTCTTGCAGGTCATCTCCAACTTTTATCTCCTGTAATTAGGCTTTTTGGTATCGCTTATTGAAATAAAGAATAAAATAGGAATGTTATGGTTAATCCGCATGAAAGTGCGCTGATAAAAGTTAGAATTCCTAGCTAAGATGATTAATACTACACTGGCTCGAGAGAATTAATTAAGTTCCTGAAACGTTTACACACATCTGTCATTACACCTCATTATCTGATCAAACAAGTAAATTGGTTCCACATTGTGACACTGGTGAGTTCATAACATCATAACACATTATGAGGCAACATTATCTTTAACAATAAACTCCACCATCAGTACTAGGATAGGACGCACCAGATGTATTTATGTCTATAAGAAGGAAAAAAATACTCAAAAAAGAATAAAAGTTGTTTTACAAAGTTTTTTTATAGCACAAAGAGCAAAAGAGTTCCATTCAAGTGACAACAAGTATAGCAGCAGAAAATGATTTTGACAAAGTTCTTTTAGAGCACAAAGAGCAAAAGCTAGATATTCTATTCCAGGAACAACAAAATAATAAGGCAATGTAAGATTATATAAAATGCATGTCTACATCATAATTTGAAAATCATATGTTGTAGTGTGAAGGAATCATGAGTAAACAAACCAGAGCCTCCTCATCAAAGACGAATCTCACTCTCGATGTCTGAAAGAAGAAAACCAGAGAATCCATCCTTATGTTAGCTCAAGAATTAGAAGATGTGTCTAAAGAAGGCACAACAATTATTTAAATTTATGTAAATTTAGAAACACTGAACACAAACCAAATATAATATCAAGAATTGAGTTGGATATAGAAAGAATAAGTAATAATTAGTATCTTATACATGAAGCTGCATGACTAAATTAGCATTACCAAAACAGCATATGTGGAATTCTAACCATTTTTCTTACATATTTGAGACAGGCCTACTGAAAAAAGATGCCACGACTAGTTTGGCCCTACTGAAAAAAAGATGTCTCAACTAGTTTGGCCCTAAAACAGACCTACTAAATTCATCTTGAACTATAATGAAACCTCTCATCTGTAATAAACTCATCTCTTTCTACAAATCAATTATTCTAAATAGCTTCTTAATACAAAAAGTTAGTAATTAGAAAGGCATTACTTTTCATTATCAAATTAAACAACGCACATATCCATCAACAAGACTTCATGTATCCTACGTGAACACTATCCATCACAAAATCTATGCAGTCTCTTACTATCACAAATAAAAATGAAAGTGATACATCATACACCACACAAACATAACATATTTATGAATAATATATTTATGAATAATAGCTTCTTAATATTATTATACAGCGTACATATAGCAACAATGATAATGCTACAATATTAGTAAAATCATTCAAAACCACCCATATCAAGATCATATTTGAATGGTACAAATTACTTTATTATTACCTCAGCTATCATCAACAACAGGACATTAAAATGCTTTCACATAAAGAATCACGTGTACATACACATAGAAAATTAAAGACCACAACAACTAGCCAATCTCAGCCTACTGCACATTATGCATAAACTTCAGTAACTAACAGCAAAGATATTAGCAGAACAAATCCAAAAACACATCTCATGACTATTCAAAGGAAAAATCAACATTTCTTAGTGGAAGCAGCAAATTCAGAGTATTGTCTCCAGTCAAAACTCAGAAGCAACAGTTAGAAGAGCAAAACGAAGAACAACAAACACAGCAAGGAGAAACTCTAGAAACAAGATCAGAGAAGGGTGGGAGGAATCTGATGCTCTGTAAATGACTTACCAGAGGGCTTGGCGCGCCGTCAGTGCCTATTCTCCACTAGGGTTACACCACAGAAGAAGGGAACAGCCTCGAGGAACCCTGAAATCGAAGATTGGGCTTGAGAACTTCTGAAAATTAAGTAGGGAAAATTTCTCCAGGGAAGAGGACAATCACACATTCAATCGCTCAGCGCTCAAGACTAAAATGCGAGAAAAATCTGGGCTAAGGATTTCATCCCCTCGCGCAAGCAACAACGAAATAGGTTAGAGCTACCAGGGGGGAACTCTAAACTTCGAGGGCTTAGGCAGTCGGCTTCAAGGTAGAGTCGATACTAAGAGCGCAAATTGGAATAATGCCAGTTCAAATGGTAATTCCACTATTCACAGAGGCAGGAAGCCGAAAGAAGGGCTAATCGAGAGCAAGAATGGGCCGGAGAAAAAGGATTTGTTCTAGGGAGGGCTCTGTGCTTGGAAGCACAGCCTGTCACGCCGGAATCCTTCTCGGCTCATAAGAAGGTGCGCCGTCGATTTGGGGGTGTAGGGTTCATGAGAGATTTTGGATTTTTTTGTGTTTCTTCATGGAATGGCAATTTCTGATACACTACTTCCCTTTTTTTCAAAACATATATGCAAGTATAGGGAATGCAAGTCTGGAGAGCTAAATTCAAATCCCGTTAAAATATTTTAATTTTTAATTTAGAAAGACATTGGAAAACAGACATCTGTTTTGCAAAATCGATGTCAATCATCTTATTTTTAAAGGAGCCGATGTCTATTATGGAATAAACATCACGCAAAAGACATCGGTTTTCAAAAGCGATGTCTATCAGTGGATTTTATTTAGAGGTGCGAATAGACATCGCCAGAAAAGACATCGGTTATTAAAAATCGATGTCTAACAGCATATTTTTTAATTCTGAATAGACATAGCTTTAAAGACATCGGTTAATAAAAAATCGATGTCTATCAGCGCATCTTCTTTGAAAATCGATGTCTATCAGCATTTTCTCACACTGATAGACATCAGTTTTACATGAAAAGATATCGATTTTATGGTAAACCGATGTCTATTTGGTGATGTCTATCAGCATTTTTGGTGTAGTGTTCTATCATACTAACAATCCTTCGAGTGCTATAGAAGCGATTGAGAAACTCTTTTTCCATTTGCCCCCAACTGTCGATGGAGTTAGCTTCCAAGTCGATATACCAATCAAAGACATTTTGTTTGAGTGAGCGGACAAATTGTTTGACCATGTGATCATCAAAGGTTCCAGCATCATTGCATGTCTCGACAAAGTGCGCTATGTGATGTCTTGGATTGCCTTTGCCATCGAATTATTGAAATTTAGGAGGCTGGTAGTCAACTGGCATCTTCAAGTTGTCAACTCGCATTGTATATGGCTTTTTAAAGGCAATAGAAGATTTGGAGCTCTCTTTAAACTTGTCTTTTAACATCTTTAGTACGATGTTCTTTAGTTGATTCATAGGACGCATTCCGTCAGCTGAAATTTGTATCACTTCCTTAACTGGCTTCATTTCAGATAGATGGTGCTTCGCGGAGTCCTCCACTTCGCCTTTATCCTCAACTTGTTTTCCATTTGCATGGCTTGTTTCAGTGTTGGTCATCTTCTCTATTAGCTTGAGGATCAACAGACCTTGTTCTTGGCTTTGTTTGGTGAGTGCGGAAACAGATTGAGTCAAGTTTGCTAGTTGTTCTTCAACAGACGAAGTGCTTGTTGTCATGGCTAAGGCTATGGATAAGTCATACGCCGAACTTTCTGTGGATCGAGGAGTTGGCCAGACAGAGTCATCTTTACCATCTTTATCATCGTGCCATGGCTTATTGAGAGCAATGCCCACCACGTAGTTTGTCTCTGAGGAGCCTTTGGGCATACTTCTTGTAACGACTTCAACATTTTCAGTTTGCAACTCACAAGACTTTGAGACAGAAGACCTTTTCACCATAATCATGAGTGGAGTTGTTCTTTGAATATCTTCAGTTCGCAGCTCTGAAGGCTTCAAGGTAGGAGACCTTCTTATTGCAACCCTGAGAGGAGCCATACTTTGTATCTTCGAACTTTTGAAGAGAAGAGATGAGAGGTAGAAACTATCCCACTCGCGAGCCAAAATTTGTAAATACAAATTTGTATTTATTGAATAATAGTAAACACAAAAGAAATTACAAAGATAATCTAAGATGGATTGAACTTGAGAATTTGAGTGAACAACCTCTAGCTATTCTCTGATTCCTCTCTTGAGTTGACTTCTTTGACTTTATCAACTTTTAGAGCTGGATCTTCGGAAGAAGCTTGTTCGAACTCTGATTTGAGGGCTTTATAACGTTTGTGCAGAGGCGTCGAGCCTTTGTTTGGATCAAACGTTGTCTTGAGAGACTTCTGCGAAGAACGTCGTTTAATTTAGTAGAACGTCGTTGACTTCACGGATTATGAATTTGATTTGAAGAAATCCGGATCGAAGAGGCTTAGCACCTTGATTTCTGATCAGAGGTTGTTCTTGACTTGAATATAACTTGAACTTGACTTGAAGATCTTGAATGTTCTTAACTTGAAGATCTTGAGTGTTCTTGACTTGAAGATCTTGAACTTGATCTTCGACTTAGTCTTGAACTTCACTTGATCTTCAAAATTCTTCAGCTCTTTAGGATTTTCAGAGTCTCTGGAATGAGGACTGAAGGCTCTTATTTATAGGTGTAGAAAATAACCACTTGTGAGATATTTTCTCCTTGAAAAGATATGTTGACCTTTTCTCATTTAATTAAGCATGCGAGATTGGATACTGACCTATTTAATTTAATTAAGCCTACTGGACTTGTTAACTTGAGTAAGGCCCACTTGACTTGGATTGAGCCATTTTAATTGTACTTGGGCTCAAATAATTATATTAATTATCAATTATTATTTATTTATTTATTTTAAGAATTAATTTATTTAAATTCCTTAATAAATAAATATTTAATCGATATTTAATATATTTTCCTTTGCATTTATAATTATTAGGCAATAAAATTTAATTGCCTAAACTTTCATATTAGGAAAACAATTAATTGAAGCACCCTAACTTTTACTTGCTATCTATCTTCTGTTAAAAAAAACCATTAGTTCATCATTTACATTTGAATCACTTCATACATTTTCATTTAGGGGTCGTTTGCTTGCATTGATTAGCTAAATATTGATGCAGTATACCATGTAATACCACGTTTGCTCGATGTATTCATAATACCCATGACCCAGTATTATTTTGATCCGGTATTAATAATACTTTTTTCTTGGTATTATGTATATCACCTCAAAAGGTGGGATTAACAATACCACAATTTAATACATAGATATTAAATGTAATTTTATCATTATACCCTTATCCAATAATAATTAAAATTAATAATTAATAAATAATATTAATAACAATAAATAATAATAATTAATTAATTATAAATAATAATGGTAATAATTAATATAAATAATAATAACTAATAATAATATTAATAATAATAATATGAATAATAATAATAAATATATAATTAGCAATAATATTAATAATAATAATTAATTATTATTATTATTATTTATAATAATATTAGTAATAATAAATAATAATAATAAATAATAATAATATTAAATAAATAATAATAATGACATTAATAATAATAATAAATAATAATAATTAATAATCATAATAATTAATAATAATAATATCAATAATAATAATATTATTAATAACTATTATTATTTTTAATAAGAAATAATAATAGTTAATAATAATATTAATAATAATTAATAAATAATAATAATTATTATTAATAATAATTAATAAGTATTAATAATAATATAATTAATAATAATATCAATAATAATAAAATTAATAATAATATTATTAATAATAATTATTATTTTTAATAAGAAATAATAATAGTTAATAATAATAAGGGGGTAAATATGTCATTTACTTATTATCCAATTGTTAATACTCAATAACAACCTAAAATAACTAATACCTAATTATCAACAATTTTATTTTTTCATAATACCAAACAATAATATAATTAATCACAAGTCAAACAAATCTCATTATACACAATCCTTGTATAACACATACCCACAAGCAAACGACCTCTTAGGAAATAGTTTAGCAGTTTTAGTATAACTGCTACACATTTTAGTTTCAAGGAAAGTATACATGCTACACATTAAAACTCTGTGATGTGTATTGTGTCTTTTAAAATATTCACGATTTATTTATAATTTAGGTAGGCAATTACATAAGCAAGGTCAGATTTGATTTTGTTCATGGGCCTTATTCATTATTCATGTTTTTAAACTTTGTCCTCTTGTGTTTTACGTGATTGTCCTGACATTAGATCATGGAAAAAAATAGCATTCATACTTTATTATTTGAAATGTCAAATTATTCTTTAACATGGTTGATAAACAGATCAAGAATTATATTATATGAATTTTTAAAAAGCAGCCAACTCGTGATTTTTATAAAGATAGTTCTATTGGTTAAGTTTTCATTTTGATATTCAGTAAAAAAAAGTAACAATTTACGGTGATTGTGTGCACAATAAGGTTCGTTGGTGATGAACTTGCATTGCAATTAATAAAAACCTATGAAAGGGTAGATATGTAGCTTAGAGCCTGATCAAATGCTAAAAATAGAGAGTTTGGTGTTGTAGACGTAAGATTCTAGCAACAATTATAGTTGTCTATGTTTTTACTTCATGTGAATGTTGAACTCAATTATTTAGAGTAAGATTTTAGAAACTCTTTTGACATAATCTACTCCACCCTCGAGATCGTCGCTTGAAAAAGATGTCATACATTCCTTGTTTATTTGTTATTTGAGTTTTCAATTTCTGGCAGTGTTATATTCAGTTTTGACAAATTATAAAGTTAAGATGGAACCCTTTTGAAGAGTTCATTTTAACAGCTTAAACTTATTTTCCCCAATAGGTGTGGCGCATGTTCAATTTGACCATTTGCGCCAACATTACAATACAACAAACGCAACTTGGCTTTAAAGGTATCTACCTTTTTCCCCTTTTTCACCTTTACATCTATAAAATGAGTTCTCACTTCATTGTTATGTCTTTATGTTAACTATTGTGTTCGATTGCCTAAGGCGATATTTCATAATTCTATGTTGTTACTGATTATTTTCTTTGTTTGTTGTCAAAATATGGAATATAAAACTTAGGGAGGGCTACTGGTTTTTTATTTGTGGTTATGTACTGTTCTTATTATTACATGGATATAACACAGTCGCAAAATTGATCGTCATCCACTGAAACTCATAATTTTTTATCATATGCGTCGATGAATCAAAGAAATACATACTGTCTTACGTGTCAATGTTATTGTATAGGGATTAAGAGCACGAACATCCATAATAACTGAGATCAAGTTCTCCTATAAGTCAGTATAAGTCGAACGATCTCAAGCGCTCCTGCTCAATACACGCAAAGTGCACTAATGTGATTCTATAGTCAAGACAAACTAATACCAAATCACACTACAACATCCCGATAGAGAGTCCCCGTCTATCTCGGTTGTGAGCATCAGTTTATACTTTATAAGGAAACCAATCATATGATCTTCCGCGTGTTGTCGCACAACATATTATCTACAGTATAAAGTAAGTGAATTATTGCATCGTGCATATAAATAAATTATAAGATGCAATCATTTGATCATTGATTCTCATTTCAAAAAAATTGTTATAACATTGTTCATATTAAAGTTAGACTTTTAGTATACAATCCAACATGAAGTGTCATGGAAAATATATCAAGTTATTACGATTTAATCATGGTGTGAGTACCTCTTAGGATAAGTAGGAGCTATTAATCAGAGGTTGGGATTGAATCCCAAATTGTCAACACTGGGCAAACCCTAGCTGAATGGTGTGGCGGAAAGAAGGAATAAGACTCTTATGGTAATGGTTAGATAGATGATGAATTATTTGAAATTACTTAATTCATTTTATGGATAAGCACTAGAAACAACAAGTCGAATGATGTTTGTGGGATATCCGAGAAAAATGAAGGGTGGTTTATTTAATAGTCCAAAAAATCAGAAAGTGATTGTTAAAATGAACACCTTGATTTTTGGAAAGGAGCTATGTAATAAATCACGAAGCCATGTTTAAATTGTTCTAAAGTAAGTGAGAAGTAAAACACATAGTATAGTACCAATAGTACAAGAGGATATACCACAAGTAAACTACATCACGTGCCACATCTGATATACAATTGTATGTAGTGACTTGTCGCAGTGGGAGAGTTGTTTTACAACCAAAAAGATTTATATTTTTGGAGAGTCGTGAGACTTGGCTCCTAGTAAACATGAAATCGGCTCATAGAAATGACGAAGTACTACAAGATCAAAATGCGGAATCTTAGTAAGTCGCAATGAATTTTGAAATAAAATCTATGGATTCTAAATCAAATCAGGGAGCTTGTAGGACCACTAAGTGGTGTAAAAGCCATTGGAAGTGGTCATACAAAATAAAAGAGGATCACATAGTAAGGTGAAAACCTTTGAGTTATGTTCAAATCGATCCGGATTCTTTTGTCTGTTGCTACTCATATTAAATATGAGGTATAACAAATAGATGTCAAGATGGCATTCCTGATTGGAAGTCTTGAGGAAAACATCTATGTGAAGCAACCAGGGTAATTCATTGCAAATGGATAAGAACATTTTGAGTGTAAGCTTAAAATTGTCCATCGACGGACTAAAGTAAGCTTCAAAATCATGGAACATCCACTTTGATAAGGAAATCTAGTCATATGGATTTAATCAATGCTCGAATAGGCCTTGTGTATTGAAAAGAGTGAGGAAACGTGGTGGTATTTCTTGTATGTACGTAGATGGTATCTTTCTCATCGGAGACAATGAAAGAGTATTGTCGGGCATATGGGTATGGTTAATAAAGCAGTATGAAATGAAGGACTTAAGAGAAGCAAAATATATTCTTGCGATCATGGTTATAGAATCACAAGAATGGATGTTGTGCTTATCTCAAACTTCGTATAAATGATACAATCCTTACTCCTTTTAACATGTGACTTTATCTAAGGATTTTTATCTTAAGACACAAAAGAAGATAAAATAGATAAAGGCGGTTCCCTATGCTTCGGCAATAAGGAAGCTTAATCTATGGAATGCTATGCACGAGATAGGATATCTGTTTTGCCTATGGCATAATCAGAAAGTATCAATGTAACTCGGAACAAGAATATTGAATTGTGGTAAAACATATTTGAAGTGCTGAGAAGGACTGGAAATTATATGTAGGCTTACCGGACAGATTCATTAATTCTTGACGATTACTTAGATTCAGATTTTTCAAATCTTGGGGACGACAGTAAATCCATGTCAAGGTTATGTGTTTAAATTAGGAAGTAGATCCATAGTATGGAGGAGTGTTATATAGAAATATATTTCGGACTCCACCATGGAAAGATGATAATATTGGAGCCTTGTGGGAGCTTCTGTGTGGTTCTAGAAACTTTGTAATGGACTTAGATGTGATTCTGAGTTTGCCCAAGGTTATCACAACTTATTGTGATGATAATGATGCAGTTGCAAACTTGGAGGAATCATGAGCCCATAAGGCACTTAAACACATTGAGCGCAAGTACTACCTGATACGAGAAATCGTATGATGAGGGGAAGGTTGTTGTCGCCTAGATTGCATCAGATAATAACCTAGTAACTTCTTTTACAAAGACCTTAAGGCGAGAGCTTTTGATGGTCATGTAGTGGGAGTGGTAATCAGATGTATGGCAGAGAATATGACAACATAGTCTTTTAGTATAAGTGGGAGACTGTTGGATTGTATACAGAAAGTCTAGCTTTTTGTATGAACAATGTTTTAACAATTTAATTTATTTGAAATGAGAATCATGTGATCAAATGTTTGCAATAATGTTGTTGCAAAAGTCCATTTACTTTATACTATAGATAATGTGGTGTGTGGTATCACACGGAAGATCATATTATCGGTTTCTTATAAAGTATAAACAGATGTTCACAACTGATATAGACGGGGACTATCTATCGGTATGGTTGTAGTGTGATTTGGCATTAGTCTGTCTTGACTATAAAATTGCACTAGTGCACTTTATGTATTGAACAGTACCGCAGTTGAGATCGTTCGGCTTATACTGACTATATAATAGAACTTGATCTCTGTTATTATGGATGTTTGTACTCTTAATCCCTATACAATAACCTCGACACGTAAGACAATATTTATTTATTTAATTCATCAATGGGTGAGATTTAATTATTAAATCAATATGCTCGGTGGAATGGGAGATAATGCTATCTCTATGGTGTGTTGTTGATTGTAGAAGGAATCCGTGTCCTAACGGAATTGGTTGATGATGTCCCCATGAGGAACTCATAATGATTATCATGTAAACCCTGAAGGTGGATTTATTCAGGCATGATAATAAGGTTGAGTGATACTACTCTTGGTAATTATATTAATTAATGGAGTTGTCAGTAACTTAATTAATTAATGGGTTTGAATCTTAAATACGAGGAGATTAACGGGCTCATAATAAGAAGGAGCCCATAAACATAATTTGGGACTAGGGTGGCAAAGCAATAATATTTCTTTATTGGAATGATTTATTATTATTGGACTTAAGTATAAGTTTTTGGCTAAATTTGGATGTTTAAGCCCAATGGGAGACCCAAACCTAATTTCTCCTTCTGGTCCCTGTTGTAGCCTATAAATAACCAATCTCAGTAGCCCAGTAACTTGATACACACGAAATAAACACCGTGAGTTTGAGGGAGCTGAAGATTGAGATCGTCTTATAGATCGTTGCCCACACAACGTCGAGACGTGGCTTATGAATACAACAGAAGACCGGAAGGTCGTTTGTTGTTTCTTTCTGTCAACTTCCATGATTTTTATAAAATCATGTGAACATTAGAACTGAACATGTTATATACTAACGGAAAGCTACAGAAGAGAGGATCATTTTGGCGTGTAGATCACTCCAATCGGAGATCGGATGAGGAAGTGATGCACGTTTACTTTGCACTCAAAATTAATCCTCAAGTATTAAGGATATCAAATGCAGCTTAAGCAAGCGAACAAGTGATTATCGAACCCAAAAGACGACGTATTATCAATTTTATTATTTACTAAATTAATTAAGATGTAAGGCAATAATGTTTCAGGATTGAATGTTTAACTAACAAACAATTAATTAAAATAACAAATAAAATAAAATATCACTAGAAGAATATGAAAGTGGATCAAGTAGGAGAATAGGTAGCTCTAGAATAATCCAGTTTCACTCATTAATCTCCCTTTCGTGTGTTGATGTCTGACTCTGCCTTGTGGAATATGGACGCATCACTAAACCATGCATATATACTCTATAGGCACAACTAAACACGCGTGTAAAACGTGTGAATAACCTTGAAGCAAGAGATATAATTCCACCCCCTTTCTAGATACTATCAGCATCAATTATTTCCCTGGCCAATTGGTACTCTAACCCGATATGATCTCCCTTTATAGGTACTATGAAGTTATCCTCTTTATCCTACTTAATAACCCGAATTCAATTCAATTAATAAGTATTCATGTATGATAGTTCTAATGAAGCTTCGGAGTCCCCTCACTTACAATCATAACATATAATCTTGTTCAGCGGTGAACGCACTCAATCTACAACCAAGATATATATTCAGACTCTATATACCAATTGAAGATGCACAAAACGACTGTGAATATGGATTAAGAAAGCACAATCATATATAAAATCAACCCACAAGTAGTGTTGTACGGAGTATATACACGAAAGTTCAATTAATTCTTAAAACCTTTACAACCCTAGTTCTACCAAAAAGGCTCTGCCCATGATGTTACAAAGAACAATCATGGGTGTTGGATAGATCTTACCCGGATGTCCAGAAAATACAAGATAAATTAGGAAACGAATAAAACCCTAGATGTGGGCGTCATCGCATCCTTCTCCATCTTGAATTCTCCTCTTGGTTCTCCTCTTCATTCCACGAACGAATCTTCAAAGTGATAGATGGATTGAGGAAAGGATGTGGATGATGGTTGGGGGTGATCCCCCCTTGTGGGGTGGTGTAGGATGGATTTGGCTCTCCTCTATTAAATATCCTGTATTGTGTTGTGTGTATTTTCCTCCTGCGAAAGCTCTTCTTTTATATTCATAGGACTTACATATGGGCTTAGGATGGGCCTTTGCTTGAAGCACACGTCAAATTTGGTAAAAGACATCTGGAATTATCATAAATAGCATTAGCGACACGCCGTTCGACCAAGGCATACTGGTTGAACAAGGAGCCAGTAGTCGAGGAAGCTCTCTAGATGATTTCGGCATTTTGTTCGACCAAACTGCTCTTGCTCGACCACATTGATGCTTGGTCGAGCAAGCCCTTCAAGTCGAACGAGCTCACTGTAAGTTTTGTCTACTTTGTTCGACTTCTTCTCATCTGCTCGACCAAGCCGATGTTGGTCGAGCAACACTTCCAAGTCGAGCTACTTCTCTGGACGGGTTTCGACAATCTGCTCAACTTTTCACCCTCTGTTCGACCAAACTGATGTTGGTCGAACAGGCTATCTCGGTCAAACAATACTCTAATCTCGCCTCCAAAATCATGTCTTCCAATTCCGAGCCTTTTTCACATGTTTTCCTATACAAATATGCTTAAATAGCCCTTGTACCCTTTGATTCGTGACTTCCCCATAAACGTACCGATTCGTCTCAATAAAAGACTAAATTGTACTCCATTTCCATGCAAATCAGAGCGCAAAACATGTGAATTTACACTCTCATCAAACCCCCAAACTTACATGTTGCTCTTCCCGAGGCAACGAAAATCAGACAAATCCAGAGAGTTTAATCACAAGGCACAACATATCCTAACACATGCGATTATATTAACTTAAAACATGCAACTATCATACCTTTCATTTACATAAAAACATCAATCAATCACAATAATTCTACGAGTGCTAAGTCATCTAGCTCACGGGTAAGTATTTACTCTCTCACTCAAGTGTAAAAGATATACACCTTATGGTTGATATCAACACTCAATTTCAATTTATATACTCGCGTAACCATAAGCTTGTCAAAGGTCTCAAAACTCCATCTATAATCGACTCAATACTAGGATCACAAAGGACTTGCTTCAAGGATGTAATGTCGACTCTTTGGTTAAGGTGGAAGAATATAGATAAGTGACTAACTTTACTAGTAAAGAGTTACCTTAGTATATTGTTTTCAGTTGCTCCCTTCGTCACTTCTTTTCCTTAACAATCTAGTTCATGCACCATTCCTCCATCTTTACTTGGATCAACTTCTTTTCCATAGTAACACGCCAATTCCGGTGTTCTTAAGTATAAGGGTGTTCTTCAAGTATAAGGGTACCAGTTTCAGGCACTACCCTCTCTATCATTCGGGATACCTGTTTCAGGCACTATCTCTCACATGATTTAACTTCTTGTCTCTTGAATTTGCTTTCACCAAATATATTCTCGTAATCCACTTCAAGGTTTCCTCGAGCATTAGTCTACCTCCACTCTTTACTAGTAATTGGTGTTTAAGGCTCCAAAGGTAAACGACTCATTATCAAGGCTTGCCAAAGAAAAGGTTAAGGCTCAAAAGGGCTTACAAAGATAATTATATACTAAGGTAAGATAAATTTGGCTTAAGTAACTGAATCAACAATAATGGCCTAAGATCACTTCCTAGTATCTATCAATTGTAGATTTCACACAAGACTCCAAGTCAAGTTCTAGAATACGAGTATACAAACGACTCTCAAGAATAAACGATCATGCGTATAGCACGATCAAAAGGCTTAAATCCTCACAAGGTTAATAGAATTCTAAGCACTCTTCAAAGCATGCAATCAACATCAATTTCTTATGAACTACAAGTACAAATAGAACATGCTTGTCATTAACAAATTATCATGCATCAATATAAGAGCCCATTCATATCATGAATTCATCTCAAGCACACTTTTCATCACATGATTCATCATAATAAAATAGGAGAACTATTAGAAAGAATCAATTGACTATCAAATTGACTAATTGACTCCACACACTAGAAACACCACTGAACACTAGACAAATTGCAAAAAAAATCGACACATCAAAACCGATTAAAGTTTTAACATACCGCAAAAAATTAACTCTCCTAATAAACATTACAAAGAAAAGATTATACTCTTGGTGCTTCAATGAGGTAATAACATCACACCCCCCAAACTTAGTAAAAACGTAAGTTGAAACTAAGTTTGAAAAGAGATGTAATTGCCGATTAGTAAGCACCTTAAATATAAAAATTTCTTACTCACACGAAAGAAATAAAGCAATAAAACGAAAGGGCAAGCCCCCAACAGATGCTCTTTTTTAACGTCGGAGAGTCACGACGGACGTAACCTTTGTAGGTTTCTTGATCAGAGGACGGTCTTCTCGCATCCTCACCTTCAAGTACTTTCTTTCCCTCTTCTTGTCTATATTCAGCACCTCACCTTTCTTAGTCACAAGTATATGATCCTTGGAATTTCCTTTCTCCCATGGCTGTCTAGACACCTCCTTGTCAATCTTCCACTTAAATTCAGAATCATCTGTCTTAGAAAAATCAAGATTAAACAAGTTAGAAACCACATCTATGCTCTTGCATGATTGACTCTCCATGGGCATCTTCATTGCTTGATCAAGAGAGAAAACCACATCTTCATTATCCATCTGCAGTCTAAGTTTCTCGGCTCTCAATCTCTTTGCTCTTTCCGACTTCTTCTCAACTAAAAGCTCATTATTCTACTCTTGGGATGGCTCTAAGGTGTTCTGAATAACAATCGTAGCATTCGGTATCAAATCGGACATTGAACTGTGTTGCTCGACCTCTGTTCGACTAAAAATAATTGGTCGAGCAGATGCAATTTGGTCGAGCAGCGTGCCTGATTATGAGCTTTCATTCTCCATGTGTCGTTCGACCTTCGTTCAACCAAGGTGGTCTGGTCGAAAGGAAGAGTGCAAGTCGAACGGCGCACCTGAAAACAGAACATCGTAATTCTATTTTTCCAAAGTTTGCTCGACCTCTGTTCGATTTGGGTAGCATGGTCGAACGGAAGGTATCTTGTCGAGCAAACTGGCTTTTCGCAAGCTTCCAATATCATTACGTTGCTCGACCTCTGTTCGTCCATTAGGTCTGGTCGAACAGACTTGTTTTGGTCGAGCAACTTCATTGTTCCTTTCTTTTCCACTCACCGGCGTCATCGAACCTTCGTACTCGTGCCTGACCTCAATGTGATGGCATTATTCTCTAATGTTTGTGTCACTTGATTCACATTCGCGGCCATCTGCCCCATAATCAATTTAAGGTCCTTCAACTGCTTAGATAAATCTGCATGATCAACATTCATGGTATCCTCAAGACAATCAATCCTTGCATCATTCTCAGCCATGTATCGATTGAAGGTATCTTTAACACTCTTCACTTCGTGTTTCTTCATACTAAGCCCCCATAGTGTCAACTCTGTAATCTGGTTCTGCTGGGACTCTAGTAGCTTGTTGATGTTAGCTAGACTAGAGACGATCTCATCATCCATATTCGGCTTCACTTGATGTTCAACCTGCGCCACCTTGCCAAGTACATATGATCCTCTATCTTTCTCTGTAGGCCAGTGACATGAATTCATAGAGATGTCTTCAAACAACTTTTTTGCTTTTATTGCTGTTTTAGATAACAACACTCCTCCTGATAATGCATCAATAAGAATAAGCGACTCACAATCCAATCCATAGTAGAAGATACTTATGTATTCAGCCTTAGACATTCCATGCCGTGGGCACCGCCTGAGCATGTCTTTGAACTTGTCCCACGCCTCATGAAATTTCTCACCCTGATTCATAACAAATTGGGTGATCTTTTTCCTCATTCTTAAAATCCGTGAAGGTGGCATATAACTCTCCAAGAACTTCTACTGCAGTTGGTCCCATGTAGTGCAATATGTGGTATTAAGAGTCTCATACCAAGCTTCTGCCTTATCAATCAAAGAGAACTTAAATAAGGCAATCTGCCTAGCATGATCATTAGCTCCAGCACCCTTTTGAGTGTTTGTATAACAAGGAATCTTCGGAGATGCTAATATGGATCTTCAAAGGAACCTCCAGAAAAGGGATCTTCTCTACCATATTAATAAGAGCGGGATGTATCTCAAAATCATCATCTTCCCCCCTTGATCCTATCAACCCCATGTTGCCAATCTCATAGTTTGCGAAAATTTCACGTATGGCAACATTATCCGGATTCTGCCTTGCTCCAGTCATGTTTAGCATTGTGTGTTATTCCTTCTTTTCCTTCCTCTACTTTTCCTAATGCACAAGTAACTCAGAAAAATTTAAGGTTAGATAGAAATAAATAATAAAAAATAACGTCTTAATAACCTAGAAATAATAAACTAATAATAACAGTCATCCCCGGCAACGGCGCCAAGAACTTGATGCGCATTTTCTTTGCACGCAAAATTAATCCCCAAGTATTAAGGATATCAATTGCATCTTAAGCAAGTGACCAAGTGATTATCGAACCCAAAGGACGGCGTATTATCAATTTAATTATTTACTAAATTAATTAAGACGTAAGGCAATAATGTTTCAGGATTGAATGATTAACTAACAAATAATTAATTGAAATAAAAATAAAATAAAATATCACTAGAAGAATTCGAAAGTGACTCAAGAGATAGAATAGGTAGCCATAAAGTAATTCAGTTTCACTCATTAATCTCCCTTTCGTGTGTTGATGTCCGACTCTGCCTTGTGGAATATGAACGCATCACTAAACCATGCATATCTACTCTATAGACACAAGTGAACATGCATGTAACACGTGTGAATAACCATGCAGCAAGAGATGTAATTCCACCCCCTTTCTATGTACTATCAGCATCAATTATTTCCCTGGCCAATTAGTACTCTAACCCGATATGATCTCCCTTTATAGGTACTATGAAGTTATCCTCTTTATCCTACTTAATAACCCGAATTCAGTTCAATTAATAAGTATTCATATATGATAGTTCTAATGAAGCTTCGGAGTCCCCTCACTTAGAATCATAACATGGAATCCTGTTCAGCAGTGAACGCACTCAATCTACAACCAAGATATATATTCAGACTCTATATACCAATTGAAGATGCACAAAACGACCGTGAATATGGATTAAGAAAACATAATTATATATAAAATCAATCCACAAGTAATGTTGTACGGAGTTTACACACGTAAGTTCAATTAACTCGTAAAACCTTCACAACCCTAGTTCTACCAAAAAGGCTCTAGCCCATGATGTTACGAAGAACAATCATGGGTGTTGGATAGATCTTACCCAGATATCCAGAAAATATAAGATAAATTAGAAAATGAATAAAACCCTAGATGTGGGCATCGTCGAGTCCTTCTCCATCTTGAATTCTCCTTTTGATTCTCCTCTTGATTCCACGAACGAATCTTCAAAGTGATAGATGGATGGAGGAAAGGATGTGGATGATGGTTGGGGGGGTGATCCCCCTTGTGGGGTGGTGTAGGATGGATGTGGCTCTCATCTATTCAATATCTTGTATTGTGTTGTGTGTCTTTTCCTCCTGCGTAAGCTCTTCTTTTATACTCATAGGACCTCCTTATAGGCTTAGGATGGGCCTTTGCTTGAAGCACACGTCAAATTTGGTAAAAGACATCCAGAATTACGATAAATAGCATCAGCGACACGCCGTTCGACCAAGGCATACAGGTCGAACAAGAAGCTACTAGTCGAGCAAGCTTTTTAAATGATTTCGTCATTCTGTTCAACCAAACATCTCTTACTCGACCACATTGATGCTTGGTCGAGCAAGCCCTTCAAGTCAAACGAGCTCACTGTAAGTTTTGTCCACTTTGTTCGACTTTTTCTCATCTGCTCGACCAAGCCAATGTTGGTCGAGCAACACCTCCAAGTCGAGCTACTTCTCTGGACGGGTTTCAGTAATCTGCTCGACTTGTCACCATCTGTTCGACCAAACTGATGTTGATCGAACAGGCTATCTTGGTCGAACAACACTCTAATCTCGCCTCCAAAATTGTGTCTTCCAATTTCGAGCCTTTTTCACTTGTTTTCCTATACAAATATGCTCAAATAGCCCTTGTACCCTCTTATTCGTGACTTTCCCCATAAATTTACCGATTCGTCTCAATTAAAGATTAAATCGTACTCTATTTCTACTCAAATCAGAGCCCAAAACATGTGAATTTACACTCTCATCAAGAAGTTATGGCCAAAATCGTGGGACTACGCAGGCTGCCGGCGAGAATCTTTCTTCTTCAACATACCCTGGTGAAAGGTAATACATTTCTTTGATTCCTTGCTTTCGCTGATATAGAAACGCATGGAACCCTAACGGTTCACATTAACCAAAAGATCCAAACGCCAATAGTTGCATGGTTTAGTGATGCGTCCACAGATCACAAGGCAGAGCCGGACAACAACACATGGAAAGGAAATTAATAAATAAAACAAGATGACCTGAAGAACTACCTACTTTCTTACTTGATCACTGTCGTATTATCTCTATTGCTTGTTTACTTTATTTGGTATTTTAATTGTTATTTTAATTATTTTTTGCTTAGTTACTTAATATCCACAACTATATTGCCTTGATAGTCTTAATAAATTAGAACTTAATTAAATTAATAATAATATGTCTCTTGGGTTCGATAATCACTTGGTTGCCTATCAAAGCTACAATTGATATCCTACATACTTGGGGATTAATTTTGTGTGCTGAGAAAACGCCCATCAAGTTCTTGGCGCCGTCGCCAGGGATGGCATAAATTATTAGTTTATTATTTCTAGTTTAATTGAGATTAACTTATTCTTGTCTTGGTAATCTAACTCTTATTTTTCTTAGGTGTATGCTCACTAGATCAAAGGTAGGAGAATTAGAACCTTACAATCCTGAGATCGGTGCGTCATCGAGAAAGAAAAAGAAGAAGAACATGAACAAGAAAGTAGAATCAACTGAAGCTCTTAATCTAGGAGTCGAAGTTGACGAGCAAATTCACAAGCAACTGAAGTTGCAACCGAATTCAACTTTGAAGTAGAAACAGTCAACATGGCGGCGAACCCTAATAAACTTGCCATCCATGAAGTCTTTAAGAACAACGGAGGATGCAATGTGGGGCTGCTAGGAGCGAGAGGGGCCGGAGCTAATTTTGACTTACACCCTGCTCTTATCAGCATGATTGAAAGGAGTCCCTTCTCTGGGGAAACCTTTGAAGATCCTCAGCAACATCTTAATAAGTTCCTCGGGTATGCAAGTATACAAAAAGATGCAAGAGCTCATGAGGATGCGAGGAAGATCAGCATATTTAAGTTCTCGCTGAATGAAAAAGCGAGAGTTTGTACGATAATCTTGATGCTGCTGAGTATGATACCTGGGAGAAATTGAAAGTAAAATTCTTGTTGCGATACATGCCATCTTCAAAGGTGTTTAAGATGAAACAAAAAGTCAATCAATTTTCTATCCATAGTAATGAAAAGTTTCATGAGGCATGGGACATATTCAAGGACATGGTTAGGAATTGTCTACAACACGGGCTATCTAAAGCTCAATACATCTGTCTGTATTTTCTACAATGGATTGGTCTGCGATTCTCGAGTGTTACTAGATGCTTCTTCTAATGGAGCATTGCTTACAAAATCATCCGTTGAGGCCGAAAAGCTCTTTGAGGATATTTTGATGAATTCAAAAGATTGGTCAACTGATAGAGTGAGAGACACGTATGCCCTTGGAAAGGTAGCGTAGGTTGAGCATACTATGGTTAAGTCAGGAAGAGATGATGGGATCGTCTCTAGTTTGAGTAATATCAGCAAGTTACTGGAGTCTCAGCAAAAGCAGATTACAGACTTATCGCAGCGAGTACCAATCATGTAGGATATGTGCAATGAAAGAGCAAGCCAAGAGCAGATGGAAGAGGCGAACTATGCCATGAGTCAAAGTATTCAAGGAACGAGGTTCCAAAATCAATTAAACTGGAATTATCAAGGGAACTACAATAATCGTGGTCCACCGGGTAATTATCAACAACCGAGGAGGCTGGAGTTTTCGTGGAGTAATCCAAATAATGCAGTACAACCTCCTATTGGTATTGATCTGGGTGCTAAGGTGGAAGAAGGGAAACCTAGTTTCAAGGATATGGTGAAAAGGTACATGACAAGGAATGATGCAAGAGTAGATCATCTTGAGGCAAAGTTAGAAAAGAAGATTGATGCCAACCATAAAGATTTGTCTAAGTAAGTTAATGACCTTACATTATTGATGGGGGAGATGGCAGGAAACGTGAACAAATTGACTCAAACTATTGAGAAGGGGAAGTTTTTGTCTCAAAGTATTGAGAATCCTAAGTCTTATCATGCCATCACATTGAGGTCATGAACATAGTACGAAGGTCCGATGAAGCTGGCAAGCAAAAACGAAGGGACAGAGGTCTTGTTCGACCAGACCTGATGGTCGATCTAAGGTCGAACAAACTTCAGAAAAATAGAATTTTGATGCTCTATTTTTTGCTCCGTCATTTGACCAACGCACATCCATTCAACCAGAACATTTTGGTCAAACTGTGGTCGAACAACAATGGGAAGAGATGACATCTCGATCAGAGCTGTCGTTCGACCAGAGCACTTCTATTCAACCAAATCATCATGGTCAAATGGTTGTCAAACAAAAGTTGGAAAAATTGATCTCGTGATCAGAGACATTGTTTGACCAGTCACAGTTTGTTCGACCAGACCAACATGGTCGAGCAGAGGTCGAACAACTTTGTTCATCGCTTGTTTCGATACCAAATGCTACACCTGTTGTTCAGAGCACTCCAGAGCCATCCCAAGAGCAGAATGCGGAGCATACAGTGGAAAAGAAGTGGGAAAGAGCGAAAAAATTAAGGCCGAGAAGGATAATGCGGAGAAGGTTGAACGTGATGAATGAGATATTCCAAAAACAAAGATACCTCCTCCATTTCCCTTTCGGATAGTGAAGAAGGGATTGGAAGAAAAGTTTAAGAGATTTAGGATATAATGAATAAGATAAGCTTGAACATTCCTTTCTCCAAAGCAATCATGGAGATGCCGTCTACGCCCAATTTTTGAAAGATATTATATTGAAGAAGAGTAGTTTGAACGGAGTAGAGACTGTGAATCTTTCAGAAAATTACAGCTCGATCATTCAGCGGAAGCTACCACATAAGTTGAATGATTCGGGGAGCTTCACTATCTTATGTGAGATTGGAGAAGGGCCGACACAAAAAACTTTATGTGATCTTGGAGCAAGCATCAACTTGATGCCATTATCTATATTTAAGAAGTTAAGTTTAGGGAGCTCGCTCCCACAACGGCGGCTTTGCAATTGGCGGATAGGTCTATGACTTTTCCGAAGGACGTTATAGAGAATGTACTTGTCAAAGTGGACAAGCTCATATTTCCTTTGGATTTTCTAGTGCTTGAGATGGAAGATGACAAGGATAATATTTCCCTTATTTTAGGGAGACCATTCCTTGCTACTGCTGGAGCAATGATTGATGTTCAAAAGGGTGAGCTTAGGCTACAGATGGATAAAGAAGAGGTCTTGTTTAACCTTGACAAAGCAATGAAGATGCTAATGGAGATGCAGTGTCACATCATCGATGTGGTGGAGGAGATTGTGAAGGAAAACATATCCTTGATCCTTTCAAAGGATCCCTTGGAGACATGCTTGATGGAGTCTCTTACTTTTCCCACCACGGAGCTAGATGAGCTCTCCAATGAGGTATGTATCGATTTCCTTGAAAATTTACTTGCTTTGGGTGATCACATGTATGAATCAAAGAGAACAAAGTTTGAAGAGGTGAAGTGGACTAGAAAATACTTACCTTTGGATAGAGAGAGCACTCCAAAAGAAGAAATGAAGGAGTTGAAATCACTACCGGAGCACTTGAAGTATACCTATTTAGGTGAGAATGAGCAATATCCGGTAATTGTATCTTCTTCCCTTGATGATGATCAACTTGAGGAGTTGTTAGATGTGCTTAGGAAGTATAAGTCTGCAATTGGTTGGTCTCTTGATGATTTAAAGGGTATTACTCCATCATATTGCATGCATAGAATAAGATTGTTAGATGAGACTAAGGGTAGCATTCAGAATCAGCAGAGGGTGAATCCCGCTATTCAAGAAGTGATTAGGAAGCAACTCCTAACGTGGTTAGATGTAGGAATTATTTATCCTATTAGGGATAGTTCCCACGTGAGTCCATTGCATGTTGTAGCTAAAAAGGGGGGCATGACTATAGTGAAAGTCAATGATGGTGTGACCATAGCCACTAGGATTCCTACGGGATGGCATGTGTGTACCAATTACAGGAATCTGAATGAAAATACATGCAAAGACCATTTCCCCCTTCCTTTCATGGATCAAATGCTTGATCGTCTTGCAGGGTATGAGTTTTATTGTTTCTTAGATGGATACTCGTATTATAATCAAATCATGATTGCACCCGAAGATCAAGAAAAGACTACTTTTACTTGCCCTTATGGAACTTTCGCCTTTAGGAAGATGCCTTTTGGATTATGTAATGCTCCTGCTATATTTCAGCGTTGCATGATGGCCATATTTGATAGGTTGATAGAAAAGATCATGAAGGTGTTTATGGATGATTTTTCTGTGTTTGGTTCCTCCTTTGATATTTGTTTATCTAACCTAGCTACTGTTTTGAAGAGCTGCCAAGAAACTAATCTTGTCTTAAACTGGGAAAAGTGTCACTTCATGGTAAGAGATGGGATTGTCCTTGAAAGAGGCGCTTATTACTGCACCTATCTTGATCACACCGGATTAGACTCAGCCGTTTGTACTTATGTGTGATGCAAGTGACTCAAAATTTGGAGTGGTACTTGGGCAGATGAGGGAGAAGAAATTTTGCGCCATTTACTATCCGAGTAAAACTTTAGATGCAACACAAAAGAACTACAATGTTACTAAAATGAGTTTCTAGTTGTGGTGTATGCATTCAACAAGTTTCGACAGTATTTGGTTGGCATGAAGACTATAGTATATACGAATCACTCCGCGATTCGGTACTTGATGGCGAAGAAGGATGCAAAGCCGAGGATCATTAGATGGACTCTTCTTCTGTAAGAGTTTGATATGGAGATCCGGGATAAAAAAGGAATGGAGAATGTTTTGGTGGATCACCTATCAAGGTTGGAGACAAGGGAGAATTGTGATTATTCTTTTGATTACATAGAGAGTTGTTCCCTGATGAGAAGATCATGGCCGTGTTTGTTGAAGGGGCTGAAAGAGCGTGTGTGGTCACTGCCCAAGGAATGGATCCATGGTATGCAGATTATGTCAACTACATTGCCGTGGGTGAAATTCCAAAAGATCTCAATAGGCATCAACTTGCTAAGTTTAAGAGAGATGTTGAGACTTTCATATGGTATGATCCATTTGTCTACAAGATTTGTACGGATTTCATAGTCCGTAGGTGTGTGCCTGAGATGAAGATGGAGAGTGTTCTTAAATTTTACCATGCACACCCTAACGGGGGCACTTTGGAGCTCAAAAGACGGCAACTAAGGTACTTCAATCTGCTCTTTATTGGCCTACTTTGTTTAAAGACTGTGAGTCCTATGTGGCGACATGCAATAGATGTCAAAGAATGGGAAACATAAGTAGAAGAGATGAGATGCCACTTCAGCCGAGCATTGTTGTTGAGATCTTCGATGTATGGGGGATCGATTTTATGGGACCTTTTCCCCCATCTAATGGATTCCTCTACATCCTACTAGCAGTGGATTATGTTTCTAAGTAAGTGGAAGATATTTCCACTCGTGTGAATGATTCAAGGACAGTTTTGTCCTTATTGAAGAAATATATCTTTGCTCGCTATGGAGTTCCTAGAGCACTAGTGAGTGGTGGAGGGTCACACTTCGTCACTAAGTTGTTTGAAAAAGTTCTTAAGGATTATGGTGTTAAGCATAGGGTTACTACACCATATCACCCTCAAGCGAATGGGCAAGCGGACGTCTCCAACCGACAAGTGAAGCAGAACTGGAGAAAGTAGTCAAAATTAATAGGAAGTATTGGGCTATGAAGCTCGATGATGCATTGTGGGGGTTCCGAACAACTTACAAGATGGTGCTTGGCATGTCACCATATCAAATAGTCTATGGGAAGCTGTGCCACTTACCCGTAGAGATTCAGCATAGAGCTTTTTGGGCATTGAGAAGCTTGAACTTATCTCTTAAGGATCAAAAGGAGTTGAGGATGACTCATATCAATCAATTAGATGAGTTTAGAAATCGAGCTTTCAAGAATTCGGAGATCTACAAGGAAAGAATGAAGAAATGGCATGATTCGAAGATCTCCTACAAAGAGTTCAAGCAAGGTGATGAGGTATTACTTTTTAACTCTCGTTTGAAGCTTTTCAAAGGAAAATTGAAATCGAAGTGGACGGGACCGTTCATTATCAATAGAGCCTGTGGAAGGGGGAGTTTTTAACTCATTCCTAAGGATGGAGACATCATAGCGGCAAATGGGCATCGATTGAAGCATTACAAGTCGCCGGATGATGCTTGCGTCGTCTTTGAGGATACCTTGCACTAAATAGGTACCGTCGTGACTCTCCAACGTTAAACAAGGGCACTTGTTGGGGCTTTTCCTTCCTGTTTCAATGCTTTATTTCATTAGTGTGAGTACGAAATTTTTATATGTGACGTGTTTACTAATCGGAAGTTACATCTCTTTGCAAACTTAGTTTCGACTATAATTTCTACTAAGTTTGGGGGGTGTGATGTACTTACCTCATCGAAGCACTAAGAATATAATCTTTTCTTTGTAACGTTTGTTAGGGGAGTTGTTTTTTGCGGCGTATTAAAACTTTAACCGGTTTTAATGTGTCGATTTTTTGTAATTTGCCTATTGTTTAGTGGTGTTTTTTGTTTCGTATGTCATATGTGGATTTATACATGGTTTTATTTAGTCTAAAAGTGGTTCTCTAGCTTAAGTTTTGGTTATCTTGATACTTGATGTTGCCCTATAGTTTAAGTGTTGCAAGGAAAGACGAGAACAGTACGAAGTTTTAAAATATCGGTAAGTTGTTCGACCAGGATGCCGCCGTTCGACCAAAGGTTTTGGTTGAACGCTGGTCGAACAAAATGAACACAAATTTATAGAAGCTTTGTTCGACCTAAGTATGTTGTTCAACCAAGCTCGTTAAGTTGAACGCTGGTCGAGCAAAATGTCCAAAAACTTACAGTGAGTCCGTTTGACCAGAACCTTTTGTTCGACCATATTCTGCAAGTCGAACGGAGGTCGAACGTAGCAGGGGAGAACAGGGAGTCGATTTCGCATGTTGTTCGACCTTAAGCAGCTATTCAACCAAGAAATATAAGTCGAACGAAGATCGAACAAGGTCACATTTTAGTACAAATCTGAGTTGTTCGACCAAAAACCCTTGCTCGACCAAGTTGTTCGAGCCGAACGGGAGTCAGAATTTAGATTTTAAAGGTCAGTTTCTCTTTTCATTCGACCATCTCCCGTCATCTTCACTCTAGCAACAGATTTGAACCGTAAGTTCTCCTTCTTAAACTCTTCCCCACACTTTAATCCACTCTTCCACCCACTTCCACATCCAAAATTTGGAGGATTCAAGTCCGAATTGGGGCTATTCTACTCAAATTTTTGGAAATTCACCGCCGTTCATTGCACGCACACCATGGCTAACAAATGTATGTTTTTGAACTTCTATACACGAGAATTGATGAGATTATGCTTAGGAATGTTGGGTAAGTTGATAAATGCATGTATTTTGTGGATTGAATGGTTGAATTTTTGGTGTTCTTGCTTGAATTTCACTTGAATTGAGATGCTTTCAATTTTTGTTGGGATGCTAAAATCTTGTAAAATTAATGTTGCATATCATATAGGCTTGAGGTTAATTTCGAATTGTATGGTTTGGGTCATTGATTGAAGTATGGATGGTGAGTGATTGAATGAGGAAGACGAGCATGTTTTTTTGGTTTTTTTTTAAGTATGTCAAAATTGGAGAGCATGTTCGTGTGAAGTATTTTTAAGACTAGTATTCTAATTATTCATGATTAACGGTATTGAATTATAGTTGCTATGATGATATGCACTTGAAGTTGAGAGTGGATTGGAACATGAGTTTGAAGTCTTGAGTAGGATTCATGTTAGTCTTAGGATTGGTATACTTGCTTTATCTCTTCTTGTTATATATTGAAGTATACTTTTGTAGGAAAAAAGATTGCCTTATCGTCGAAGAGGAAGGTAACCAAATTTCATAGGAAATGTGATGGTGCTAAGAAGCTAAAATTGGATAAGAAGAGACCTTCAAATTACGGCATTAGGATTGCTAATTGGGAGGAGAAGAAGGAGTTGTGGGCAGCTATTGCAAGGAAGATCACGAGGACTCGCTATCAAAATGATGAAGCTATGGTGGCAATGAACATCATCAACGATATTCATTGGATGTTCAATCGAGTAGGGATAACCAAGTTTATGGAGATGAAGAGGAAGACGTATTTCCATATAACTGCTGAGGTTTTATGTTCGTTGAGTATTGAGCATGGAGATCGCTATCTTCTATATGCTATTCGGATGCGAATTGGTGGGCAAGAGCAATTAATGCATGCTCGAGAGTTTAATGAGTTGATCGACTGTGAGAATGTGACTAATGTGGAGCATGATGATTTCAGACCTGATGAGTTTTTGAGGTCTATCTCGGGGAGGCGAGGAAGATATAATTCGAATGCTTCCAAGGTTGCTTTCATCCCCAACCCCGTGATTGCTTATATGGACCGGATTCTGAGTAACCCCTGTGGTGCATGCTTAATGGAGTCCGCTTCAATGTGGCGGCTTACTTTTTCCAGCAGCTGCATAAATTCACTACCCACGGATTTCAGCGTGTGAACATTAGAGGGCTTATTACTTTGATAGCCGAGTATTACCGGGTTGATTTGACCAGGCATCGACCGATTCGAGGGGATCCGGACTTGATCCTAATGGCATGTGTGAGGATGGGGTTGATTCTGCGGATGGACGACGCTTGGATGTTCATCCGTGGCAAGAATCCTGTTTCATTCAGATTTCCACTATCCATTGTTGATCTTACTACAATTCAGATCAATAGCAACTTGTTGATGGATACCTCGAAGCACAGGGCGATCTTGAGGACTTGTTTAGAGAAAGGAGATTGGAGACTTCTTGTCGATATTCACTTACAGGGAGTCCTCATAGATGAGGACATGATCATGGTAGGAGATCCAGCCGAATTCGAAGAGGGAGATCAGCCGCCACCACCAGCATTCGTATATCCAGAGATGGATTTGCCTCCGATGCAGCCACCACAACCACAGGAGCATGAGTTTTTCGAGCCACCACTACAGCAGCAGGATTTTTAGGTAGCTCAAGATCAGTTCTATTGGGAGCAATTCCGATTAATGAATAAGCACTTAGCTACTCTCAATACGAATCAGCAGGAAATAAATAGGTAGATAAATAGGTAGCTGGCATTGGCGAACGCGAACTATGTTGCGCTTAACCTGAGGTATGAGGATATGGATAGAAGGATTGGAGAGGTGCAGGCAAGCAACCGAGAGATTGATAGGAAGGTGTATCAATTACATAGAGATTTTGACCTATGACACATGGATGAGAGCGATGATGATGATGCTTCGAAGGAGTAGTTGCGCCAGGTTATTCTCTTTATCTGTTTCATCTCATCCCCCTTCTCTTTTTCATTTTACAGGTTGAGATTTGATGGTGGTATGGTTAGGGTGTTATTTGAGTGATTCATGCATGGATGGTTAGTATTTGATATTGATGAAGATGTTTGGTGTTTGATTGATGGAAGATGGATACATTGATTTGCTTTGGATTGATTATTGTTGGTGATATTTGGGAGTTACATGTACATTTGTTTTGATGCATGTTGGTTTATTAATGATGAGCATGTTCTATTTTTAGTTGTAATTGATGAAAAGATTGATGTTGATTACATGCTTCGAAGAATGCTTAGGATTCTATTACCCATGTGAAGATTTGAGCCTATTGGTCATGCTATGAACATGATAGTTAATTCTGAAGAGTCGTTTTCATACTCGTATTCTATAACTTGACTTGGAGACTTGTTTGAAATTTATGATTGATGGATAATAGGAAATGATCTTAGGCCATTATTGATGATTGAGCCATTTAGCAAAATTTTTCCTACCTTGTTATCTGATTATCATTGGAAGCCCTGTTGAGCCGTTAAAAGCTTTTTTTTTCTTTGGCACGCTGTTGAGAGTGAAAATAAGAGTGTTTTAGTGTCCAATCTAACATCTTTTTGATGAGTATTGATGTTATATATTAGCACAAGTGTCTTATATCCGATATATGTGAGAAAAGGTGCACTTGAGGTGTTTTATTGTATTTTAGGTGGAAAAAGGGATCAAAAGTGCCAAGTTGGAGAAAAGGTGCAATTTGAGCAAGGATGCTCTGAAACGCACGTCCAACATGTGTAATTTTTCTGTATTCATGTAGAGCTCTGAATTTGAAGTGTGATATATGGTTGGAAAGCCACAGAAGAGAGGGTTGTTTTAGCGTAGAGAACTCCTCAATCAGAATCCAAAATGAGAAAGTTATGATCAAAATGGTGACGTCGTGCAAGCTTTTCCTGTTCAGCACTGATGTTTCATTTTACATGACTTGTAACATATTCAAATATTGCAGTTTCTAAGAGTTCTTTATATGGATAGAAAGACAAAGAAGAGAGGATCGTGTGAGCATAAGAATCACTAAAATCAGAGTTTGAACGAAAAAGTTATGCTCAAAATCGTGAAGTCGCGCAGATAGTAGCGAGAATTTCCGAGAATTTCCGGAAATTTCCGAAAATTGCCTATTTCTTGGAGCACAATTAATCTCCTTATCACATAATCCTCCATGATTTACCCATATCTTTTATTTTCTTATTTAAGTCCCTTCTCACACATATATATATTTTACATCATTATTCATTGTAAGGGAGAGCAACACAAATCATCCTATACCCCACAAGGGGGGATCAGCCCCAACCATCATCCACATCCTTTCCTCCATCCATCCATCACTTTGAAGATTTATTTGTGGAATCAAAAGGAGAACCAAGAGGAGGATTCAAGACGGAGAAGGACGCGACGACTCCCGCATCTAGGGTTTATTTCGTTTCCTAATTTATCTTGTAATTTTCCAGACATCCGGGTAAGATCTATCCAACACCCATGATTGTTCTTCATAACATTATGGGCTAGAGCCTTTTTGGTAGAATTAGGGCTGTGAAGGTTTTTACGAATTAATTAAACTTTCGTGTGTAAACTCCGTACAACACTACTTGTGGATTTATTTTATATATGATTGTGCTTTTCTTAATCCATATTCACGGTCGTTTTGTACATCATTAACTGTTATGTAGAGTCTGAATACATATCTTGGTTATTGATTGAGTGTGTTCACCGCTGAACATGATTCCATGTTATGATTCTAAGTGAGGGGACTCCGAGACTTCATTAGAACTATCATATATGAATGTTTATTAATTGAATTGAATTCGGGTTAGTAAGAAGGATAAAGAGGGTAATTTTATAGTACCTATAAAGGGAGATCATATCGGGTTAGAGTACCAATTGGCCAGGAAAATAATTGATACTGATAGTACCTAGAAAAGGGGTGGAATTATATATCTTGCTCTGAGGTTATTCACACATGTTACACGCATATTTACTTGTGTCTATAGAGTGATATGCATGGTTTAGTGATGCGTCCATAAACCATATGGCAGAGTCGGACATCAACACACGAAAGGGAAATTAATGAGTGAAACTGGATTATCCTAGAGCTACCTATTCTCCTACTTGATCCATTTTCATATTCTTCTAGTGTTATTTATTTTATTTGTTATTTTAATTAATGGTTTAGTAGTTTAATAATTCAAACCTCAAATCTTATTGCCTTTCGTCTTAATTAATTTAGATAATAATTAAATTGATAATACGCCGTCCTTTGGGTTCGATATTTCACTTGGTCGCTTGCTTAAGCTGCAACCGATATCCTTAATACATGGGGATTAATTTTGCGTGCAAAGAAAACGCGCATCACAATCCTGTGATAAAAGCCTTTATTTCCTTTACTTTTAGCCTAAAATACTCTATTTACTAGTAGAGAGTCAAGGTGAATAATGAGTTAAGTGATGAAATTAAAGAGGCAAAATAAACTTTGCTAAGTGAAGAGTCAAAAGACGTGGTTGAATCTTGTTAGGGGTAGTGCCTGAAACTGATACCCCGATTGCTTAGAAGGGTAGTGCCCGAAATTGGTACCCGTGTACTTTAAAGAAGAAGATGTTGATTCCAAAGAAAGGAAGGAGCCGATGAATCGCAAGGATCATGAGAATGATGATGGAGCAAGGAAATTAAGTTGTTTGATGAAAAGCAAAACTCCAAGGTAATTTTCTACTAGTGAATTAGTCATTTTTACCCAAATTCTCCTACCCTTACCAAAGAGCCAACATTACGACCCATAAGACAAGTCCTTTGTGATCCTAGTATTGAAGCGATTATAGATGGATTTTTAAGACCCTTGTCAAGCTTATGGTTACGCGAGTATATGAATTGAATTTGAGTGTATATACTAACCCGTAAAGTGTACATCTTTTACACTTGAGAGAGAGAGCAAACACTTACCCGTGAGCTAGATGACTTAACACTTATAGAAGTATTGTGATTAATTGATGTTTTTGCATGAATGAAGAGTATGATAGATTTCATGCTTTAATTTGATACAATTGCATGTGTTAGAATAGGTTGTACTTGATAAGGATCTTGTGAATGACATTCTATTCCCTTTGTTTTGAATTCGTTGCCTTGGGACGAGCAACATGTAAGTTTGGGGAGTTTGATGAGAGTGTAAATTCACGTGTTTTAGGCTCGAATTTGTGTGGAAATCGGGTATGATTACGTCTTTTATCAAGACAAATTGGGTTATTTATAGAAAATCCATAAATCAGAGACTACTGAGGCTTTTTGAGTATATTTATACAGGAAAACAGGTCTTAAGGGCTCAGAATTGGAAGACACAATTTTTGAGGTGTTTTTCAAAGGTTGTTCAACCTTGGAGGCTTGTTAGACCATAATCAGTTTGGTTGAAAAAGGGCACCAAGTCGAGCAAAATGCCTGGAAACTTACAGAGAGTTTACTAGACCAAGAGAGTCCGTTCGACCAGCATCGTCTTGGTCGAACAAAAAGAGGTTGGTCGAACAAAATGTGCAAACACATACAGAGAGCTTGCTTGACCAGTGTTCGACTAGGAGGGATTTGCTCGACCAGAGGGGGTTTGGTCGAACAGAATGTCACTGATGATATTTTTGGTAATTCCGGGTGTCGTTTACCAAATTTGATGTGTGCCTCAAGTAAAAGACCATCAAAGGTCCATGAGAAGTCCTTTACAAGTATAAAAAGTGATGTAGATCACATCAACAAGGGAGTTAGATTCCAGATCCATCATACACCACATCCAAACCCTAACTCCAACCTACGGAGCTGTGGAGAGAGGTTCGTCTGTCGAACCAAGTGAGAACCAAGTGAAGATTTAAGACAGAGAGAGTCGCGACGACGCCCGCATCTAGGGTTTACTTCGCTACTTAATATATCTTGTAATTTTCAAAACTATGGGTAAGATCGTAACAACCACCATGATTGTTCCTAGATCAATCATGGGCTAGAACCGCTTCGGTAGTTCTAGGGTTATGAAGGTTTTATGAGTTAATTTAATTTCCATGTGTAAACTTCGTACAATACTACTTGTGGTTTTTATATAAGACTATGCTTTTTAAATTCATACTCATAGTCGTTTTGTGCATCATTAATTGTTATGTAGATTCTAAATACGTATCTTAGTTATTGATTGAGTGCGTTCACTGCTGAGCAGGATTACATATTATAATTCTAAGTGAAGGGATTCCGAAGTCTTATTAGAACTATCTTATATAAATACTTGTTAATTGAATATTATTCTAGTTAATAAGTAGGATAAAGAGTAGAATTTCATAGTATCTATAAAGAGAGATCATATCGAGTTAGAGTACTAAGTGCATAGGAAATAATTGATACTGATAGTACCTAGAAATAGGGGTGAATTGTATCTCTTGCTCTGAGGATACTCACACGTGTTATACGCTTGTTTGCTTGTGTCTATAGAGTGAACTTGCATGGTTTAGTGATGCGTCCATAGACCATGATGAGCGTTTTCTCAACACACAAAATTATTCCCAAGTATGAAGGATATCAATTGTAGTTTCGATAGGTGACCAAGTGATTATCGAACCCGATGGACGGATTATTATCAATTTAATTATATTTTAATTAACTAAGACTATGTTGGCAAATTTGTTTATTTTATATAAGATTGTGCCTTTTTAATTCATACTCACAGTCGTTTTGTGCATCATTAACTGTTATATAGAGTCTGAATACATATCTAGGAAATTGATTAAGTGCGTTCACTACTGAGCAGGATTACATGTTATAATTCTAAGTGTAGGGATTCTGAAGTCTTAATTGAACTATTTTATATAAATACTTGTTAATTGAATATTATTCAGGTTAATAAGTACGATAAAGAGTATAACGTCATAGTACCTATAAAGGGAGATTTCTTCGGGTTAGAGTACTAAGTGCACGGGAAATAATAGATACTGATAGTACCTAGAAAGGAGGTGAATTATATCTCTTGCTCCGAGGATATTCACACGTGTCATACACATGTTTACTTATGTCTATAGAGTAAACTTGCATGGTTTAGTGATGCGTCTATAAACCATAGGGTAGAGTCGGATAAAAAATATGGAAAGGAAATTAATAAGTAAAACTGGATTACCCGAAGAACTACCTAGTTTTTACTTGATCACAATCGTATTGTTTCTATTGCTTGTTTATTTAATTTGCTATCTAAATTCTTTTCTTTCGTTGTTCGGGGATGATTAACACTTTAAGTTTGGGGGGTTTGATCGATGTTAAATTAACCTAGAATTATGGGTGGGTTTAATTGCATGATTTTAATTAGATTTATTTGGATTTAATTCAATAATTAAGCATGATTTTAATGAAATACTATTTATTGCTTAATTAGTTTAAGAGAGGTATTCTTGTTTATTTTGCAGAAAAAAGGGTGTTTTGTGCTTAAAATTAGAAAAGGAGGAAACGAGAAATAAATCGGGACGAAAAGGAGAAAAAAAGTTACAGTTGAAAAGACAACAGAAGAGGCTATGACAACACTTTTACTGCGTGTAGATAAATGAGTTAACAGATAACAACCTTAAGTGTTGTCGTTTCGGCGTTGTCTATATAAATTGAAGAAAGCAGAAATTTTGAGGCTGTAAGAGATATTCGAGAAAATTTCTCACTCCTCGATTCATTTCTTTCTTTTCTTTCGTTGTTCGGGGATGATTAACACTTTAAGTTTGGGGGGTTTGATCGATGTGAAATTAACCTAGAATTATGGGTGGTTTAATTGCTTGATTTTAATTAGATTTATTTGGATTTAATTCAATAATTAAGCATGATTTTAATGAAATATTATTTATTGCTTAATTAGTTTTAGAGAGGTATTCTTGTTTATTTTGCAGAAAAAGGGTGTTTTGTGCTTAAAATTAGAAAAGGAGGAAACGAGAAATAAATCGGGACGAAAAGGAGAAAAAAAGGTTACTATTGAAAAGACAACAGAAGAGGCTATGACAACACTTTTACTGAGTGTAGAGAAATGAGTTAATAGACAACAGCCTTACGTGTTGTCGTTTCAGTGTTGTCCATCTGAATTGAAGAAAGCAGAAATTTTGAGGCTGTATGAGATATTCTAGCGAATTTCTCACTCTTCGATCCGCTGAGGTCGGGGATTGAACCCGCGACCTCCAAGGCATTGAGTACGCATGCAAATTGCTGGACCAAGACCGGGTTTTGGTTATGAACAGTTCGAAATTTATATTAAACCTGGTTCCTAGACTCGATTTTTAATCTCAAAAAGCCCATTTCTCCACTTAAGCTCATTTATTCACTTTAGCCCATCACCCCATTTTTGCCCTAATCCTCCACACATATAAATACCCTCCTTCTCATTTTTGGAGCCTCCCACTCCCAAAATTCCATTTTCTCATTTTTGGAGGCTACACCACACCACCATTCTCTCCACCCATTCCTCCATCCATTAAATAGTTGAGAGAGCTTTTTAACTAAAGATCTTCATAGGTGAGATCCCTCCCCTAAGGGGGAGGGATCCATTTCTTTAAATATTTTTTTCTGAATTAGTTTTAAATGTATTTCTAGATTAGGAATTTATTTCTTTCAAAGAAGGTGGAGACACCAAGGAGTGGATGATCTTCATGAATGTAAAACTTCATTAGGTGAAATCTAATCTTATTTATTATCTTTTTATTTTCTATGTTTTGGTGGCTGATTGAAGACATGATTATTGATTAAATTATGAAAATGTCTTGATTGAATTTCCGACTATGATTAGTGAAGGGAACCAAGCCAATGTGAAGGGAACCAAGCCAATGTGAGCATAGTACCTAGAAAGGGAACATCGGAAAACGTCCCTACCTCAAAGAGAAAATTCTTCGTGATAATATTTCTAGTAGGTATATTAATATCCATAAGTACCTATGGAAATTGTGAGCATTGGAGACGATCTAATGAGCCATTTTTTACTTTCATCCCTTACCATGATTAGTTTAAAAATGGAAACAATTAAAGATGTTGGATGTTTGATTATATGAGTGCATCATGATAACTACCATGTCATTGAAAATCCAAAAATATTGTAATTAGATTTATTTTTCCATGCATTTTATTTTCTTTTATTTTTAAACCTCGTTTTCGATCGTCCCTAACTAATCAAGATACTATACCTAAAGGCCATGTATCCTAAATTTCCTTGAGTTTGATATTTTGTTTCTTGGTCGCCCGGACTATTAATGATCAATCAATCCCCTTTTATACTTGTAAACTCTCCTTATGGACATTGGATGGGCTTTTTATTGGAAAATATAAAAATACACGCACCGGGGGTTTAAAAATATGGATTTGGAGCTATCCAGGCATTTGGTTCGACCTATGGGCTTGGTCGAACCATGGCCGAATCAAAATCGGTGATTTAATGTAGTTTTAGGCATATGGTTTGACCATGGTTCGACCTTCATGGATGGTCGAACCAGAGCTATCGAGGTCGAACCACATCTAACCAGCTTGCGCAGTCTCACCGTTTCGCGTATAACTTCCACATCCAAACTCCAATTCGAGGTCCTCTCTTCCTTGGCTTTCTATCCATAGAAAGAACTCAGAAAAACACCAAGATTTGAAGGTCTAACAAGCCATGCAAAGTGGCACGGCCGTTCTGTTCGGCACAGCTCGCACGATGTCACCATTTTAATTATAACTTTCTCGTTTGGACTCTGATTGAGGTGTTCTTTACGCGAAAATGACCCTCCCTTCTTTGGCTTCCAACTATGTATCACACTTCTATTTATAAGCTCCACATGAACACAAAAAAATTATACAAGTTTGATGTGCGTTTTTCAGCATTCATACACAAGTTGCACCTTTTCTCCAACTTTACACTTTTGATCCTTTTTCCACCTAAAACATAATAAAACACCTCAAATGCACCTTTTTCTCACATATATCAAATATAAGATACTTGTGCTAATATATGACAATAATTCCCATTAAAAAGGTGTTAAATTGGACACTAAAACACACTTATTATCACTCTCATTATCCGCCAACACATTTTCTGTACCATTCTTATCCCAGATCTCCATATCAAACTCTTGCAGAAGAAGGACTCATCTAATGATCTTTGGCTTCTCTTCCTTCTTCTCCATCAAGTACCAGATCGCAAAATGATCCGTGTACACGATAGTCTTCATGCCAACCAAATACTGCCGAAATTTATTGAATTCATACACAACAGCTAGAAACTCCTTTTCAGTGACAGTGTAGTTCTTTTGTGCTGCATCAAAAGTCTTACTTGCATAGTAGATGGCGCAGAATTTCTTCTCTCTCATCTTCCCAAGCACCATTCCAAGTGCTAGATCACTTGCATCATACATAAGTACAAACCGGATTACCGGAGTCCAATCCGGTGTGATCAAGATAGGTGCAGTAATAAGTGCCTCCTTCAAAACCTGAAAAACTGTTAGGCATTCATCATCAAAAACTAAATGAACATCCTTTTCAAGTAAGTGAGACAACGGCTTGGAGTATCTCGAGAAGTCTTTAATAAATCTCTTATAAAATCCTGCATGTCCAATGAAGGACCTCACTCCCTTCTTATTAGTAGGTGGTGGAAGCTTCTCAATCACCACCACCTTTGCTCTATCAACCTGCAATCCCTTAGCCAAAATATGATGCCCAAGAACAATCCCATCTCTCAGTATGAAGTGGCACTTCTCCCAATTCAAGACAAGATTAGTTTCTTGACATATCTTCAAAATAGTAGATAGGTTAGACAAACAAATATCAAAGGAGGAACCAAACACAAAAAAATCATCCATAAACACCTCCATGATGTTTTCTATGAACCCATCAAATATGGTCATCATGTAGCGGTGAAATGTAGCAGGTGTGTTACACAATTCAAAAGGCATCTTCCTAAAAGTAAAAGTTCCATAAGAGCAAGTAAAAGTATTCTTTTCCTAGTCCTCCGGTGTAATCATGATTTGATTATACCTCGAGTACCCATCTAAGAAACAATAAAAATCATATCATGCAAGACGATCAAACATTTGATCCATGAAAGGAAGAGAGATGTGGTCTTTGCATGTATTTTCATTCAGTTTCCTGCAATCAGTACACACACACCATCCCGTAGGAATCCTAGTGGCTAAAGTATCGCCATCGTCGGCTTTCACAATAGTCATGCCCCCCTTTTTAGCTACAACATACAATGGACTCACATGGGGACTATCACTAATTTGATATATAATTACTGCATCTAGTCATGTTAGGATTTGCTTCCTAATCACTTCTTGAATAGCGGGATATACCCTCCGCTGATTCTGAATGCTACTCTTAGCCTCATCTAACAATCTTATCTTATGCATGCAATATGAAGGATTAATGTCTTTCAAATCATCAAGAGACCAACCAATCACAGACTTATACTTCCTAAGCATATCTAATAATTCCTCGAGTTGATCATCAGTTAAAGAAGAAGATACACTTACTGGATATGTATTATTGTCACCTAGATAGGCATACTTCAAGTGTTCCGGTAGCGGTTTCAACTCCTTTTTCTTCTCTTCTTTTACTGTGCTCTCTCTATCCAATGGCAAGTACTTTCTAGTCCACTTCACCTCTTCAATCTTAGTTCTTTTTTATTGAAACCTGTCAGCACCCAAATCAAGTAAATTTTTAAGAAATTCAATACATACCTCATTGGAGAGCTCATCTAGCTCTGTGGTGGGAAAAGTAAGAGACTCCATCAAGCATGTCTCCAATCACACCCTTCGGAAAAGTCATAGACCAATCCACCAATTGTAGAGCCACTGCAGTGGGAGTTAACTCCCCCAAACCAAGCCTTTGAAATATTAACAAGAGCATCAAATTGATGCTTGCCCCAAGATCACACAAGGCTCGTCGTGCCGGCCCCTTTCCAATCTCGTATATAATAATAAAGCTTCCTTGATCATTTAACTTAGCTTGCAGTTTTCTCTGAATGATCGAGCTGTAGTTCTCAGAGAAATTCACCATTTCAATTACATTCAAGCCTCTCTTCTTCAACAGCATATCTTTTAGAAAGCAGGCATAATAGGGCATCTCGATGATTGCTTCAGAGATAGGAATGCTCAAGCTTATCTTGTTTATGATATCTGAAAACTTTTTGAACTTTTCTTCCAATCACTTCTTGACTAACTTGAAGAGAAACGAAGGAGGTATCTTTGTCTTGGGAATCCCCCATTCATCACGTTTAACCTTCTCCGATTTGTCCTTCTCGACTCTCAATCTCTTTGCTCTATTCCATTTCTTCTCTGCTATAAGCTCAATATTCTGCCCTTGGGATGGCACCGGAGTAGCATCAACATCAGGTAAAGCATTCTGCATGGAAAATGGTGCTCGGTGAGACGATTCGACCTCAGTTTGACTTTGGGTACTGGTCGAACCAGGTGTGTAGTGGTCAAACCAAGCATTATAAAATATAGCATCTCCCAGACAGGTCGGTTCAACCGGGGTTTGACCTCCAGGGTTAATCAAACCATAGCTGGGTTGGTTGAACCCTACTTCAGAGGATTCTAGACAGGCCGATTCTCTGGTTCGACCTTCAATGTTGGTTGAACCATTGTGGTGTTGGTCAAACCGGGCTTCAGGTCGCTTCGGAGGTTCCCAAGTGCTTGGTTCTACCACGGCGATGTGGTTTGATCTGTTGTCTTGCTCGAACCCTGTTTGAATCGAGCTCCTTGAGTTCCAGAATTTGTTTCTGGCATCATCGATCCCTTATACTGCGTTCCAGACCTTAACGTGATGGTGTTGCACTGCTTCGGGTTTGTTATACTCTGAAATGGGAACTTTCCCTTTTTTATAATTTGCGTAAGCTGATTTACATTCCCGTCCATCTTCCCCATCAACAACGTCAAGTCCTTCATCTGCTTAGATATATCCTCATGATCTGCATCAATTTTAGCCTCTAACTTCGCCTCTAGATGATCCACTTTTGCATCATTCCTCGTCATGTACCTGTTCACCATATCTTCAAAATCAAGTTTTCCTTCTTCGACCTTAGCACCCGGATTAATACTAACAGGAGGTTTTATTGCTGTATTAGGATTACTCTATGAAAACTCCGCCCTCCTTGGTTGTTGATAATTACCAGGGGGCCATGATTATTGTAGTTCCCTTGATAATTCCGATTTCCTTGATTTTGGAACCTCGTTCCTTGAATACTTTGACCGATGACGTAGTTTGCTTCTTCCAATTCCTCTTGGCTAACTCCTTCATTACCAACATTCTGTTGTATAATTGGAACTCGCTGAGCTATGTCAGTAATCTGCTTTTGCTGAGACTCAAGTAACTTGTTGATACTAGCCAAGCTAGAGACGATCTCATCTTCTCTACTCGACATAACCATAGTGTGGTCAACATGTGCTACTTTTCCAAGTATATAAGTGTCTCTCACTCTATCAATTGGCCAATCTCTTGAATTCATCAAAATATCCTCAAAGAGCATTTCGGCCTCAATGGGTGTCTTAGTAAGAAATGCTCCATTTAAAGAAGCATCCAGTAAAACTCGAAAATCATAATCCAACGCATTTTAGAAAATAATGATGTATTAAGCTTTAGATGGCCCATGTTGTGGACACTTCCTAAGCATGTCCTTGAATCTGTCCCAAGCCTCATGAAATTTCTCTCCACTCCCGATAGCAAATTGATTGATGTCTTGCTTCATCTTAAACACCTTGGAAGGTGGCATTGTTGGCGTTTGATCGTTTAGTTAAAGAAAACCATTAGGGTTCCATACGTTTCTAACAGTCAGCGGAAGCAAGAAAATAAGAAACGTATTACCTTTCACCAGGGTATGTTGAAGAAGATGGATTCTCACCGGTAGCTTGCGCAGCGTTACGGTTTTGCCAATAACTCCCTTATTTGATCTTCGATTAGGGTGATCTACGTGCCAAAACAATCCTCTCTTCCGTGGTTTTCCGTAAATAAATCACACGAACTATTCTGAGTTCTATATGATTTTATAAAAATCGTACAAGTTGGTGGACAGCAGCAGCAAATGACCTCTTGATCTTCTGATGTATTCCCAAGTCCAATCTCGACGTCGTATGGGCGACGATCTTCGAGATCTTCTCAATCTACTGTTCTCTCACCCTTCTCAAAGTGTTAGGCGTGATTAATCTGTTGATTAGGGTTTTCAGACAGCTGAGATGACTTATATATGGGCTACAACAGGGTTTCCGGACACCTTTTGATATAAACCCTAGCCTAACGTTTCACGCTTCACTACAAAACCGAATCTCTGATACCAATTGTTGGCATTTGATCGTTTAGTTAATATGAACTATTAGGGTTCCATATATTTCTAACAATCAGAGGAAGTAAGAAAACAAGAAACGTATTACCTTTCACCAGGGTATGTTGAAGATGGATTCTCGCCGGCAGCCTGCACAGCATTACGGTTTTTGGCCATAACTCCCTCATCTTATCTTCAATTAGGGTGATCTACACGCCAAAACGATCCTCTCTTCCAAGAATTTTCGTCAGTAAACATACAAACCATTCTGAGTTCTATACGATTTTATAAAAATTGTACAAGTTGGCAGACAGCAGCAACAAACGACTTCTTGATCTTCTGCTGTACTCCCAAGTCCAATCTCGACGTCGTGTGGGCGATGATTTTCGAGATCTTCTCCATCTGCTGTTCCCTCACCCTCCTCATAGAGTTAGGCATGATTAATCAGTTGATTAGAGTTTTTGAACAGTTGAGATGACTTATATATGGGCTACAGCAGGGACCAGGAGGAGAAATTAAAGTTGAGCCTCCATTGGGCTTAAGTATCCAAGCTTAGCTCAAAGCTTATACTTAATTCCAATAATAATATATACCACTAAAATATTATTACTGTACTATCGTTCTAATCTCATAATTACGTTATGGGCTCCTTCTTATTATGAGCCCGTTAGTCTCCACATGTTTAAGATATACAATGTCCATTAATTAATTAAGTTACTGACAACTCCATTAATTAATATCTCATCCGAGAGTAGTACCACTCAACCTCATTATCATGCCGGAATAAATCCACCTGCAAGGTTTACATGATAATCCTTATGAACTCCTCAAGGGGACATCATCAACCTATGTCGGACTTGAATTCCTTCTACAATCAACAGCACACCATAGAGACAACATTATTTCCCAACTCACCGAGTTTGTTGATTTAATACATGTAAATCTCATCAATTGATTAATCAAATAAATACATACTACCTTAAGTGTCGAGATTATTATATAGGGATGAAGAGCACGAACATCCATAATAACTGATTTCAAGTTTTTCTATAAGTCAGTATAAGTCGAACGATCTCAAGCGGTCCCGCTCAATACACACGAAGTGCACTAATGTGATTTTATAGTTAAGGCAAACTAATGTCAAATCACACTACAACCATCCCGATAGAGAGTCCCCGTCTATCTCGATTGTGAGCATCTATTTATACTTTATAAGAAAACCGGTAATATGATCTTCCGCGTATTGTCGCATAATATATTATCTACAGTATAAAGTAAGTGCACTATTGCATCGTACATATAAATAAATTATAAGACGCAATCATTTGATCATATGATTCTTTTTTAATAAATTGTTATAACGTTGTTCATACAAAAAGCTAAACTTTTAGTATACAATCCAACAGGCATGTATCTCTCCAAGAACTTCAATTTCAATTGCTCCAAGATAGTGCATTATGTAGCATTAAGAGTATCGTACCAATCTCTCGCCCTTTCAGTAGTGAGAACTTAAACAAAACAATCCTTCTTGTATCCTCATGATCTCCTGCGCTCTTTTGTGTGCTTCCATACCCCAGGAATTTATTTAGATATTGTTGAGGATCTTCAAAGGTCCCCCCAGAAAAGGGGCTCCTTTTTATCATGTTGATTAGAGCAGGGTGAAGATCAAAATCCGCATCAGCCCCTCTTGCTCCTAACAGCCTCAAGTTGCCTCCTTCGTTGTTCTTGAAGAATTCACGGATGGCAACATTATCCGGATTCTCCCTTTTTTGGGCCATGTTAACTGCTTCTGCTTCCGACTTATCTCCGGTTGCAGCTTCAATAGCTTCCAAGTTCAGCTCCTCAACTTCAACTCCAAAATTAAAAGGTGCTAACTCTCCTGCCTTTGATCTAGTGAGCATACACCTACGAAAAATAAGCGTTAGAAAATAAAGACAAGAATGAAAGTCTCAATAAAACTAGAAATAATAAATTAATAGTTAATTCCATCCCCGACAACGGCTCCAAGAACTTGATGAGCATTTTTTCAACACATAATATTAATCCCCAAGTGTGAAGGATAATGTTATATCTTTGATAAGCGACCAAGTGATTATCGAACTCAAGGGATGTATTATTATCAATTCAATTATAATCTAACTTATTAAGACTAGGTTGGCAAAATGATTGTTGGAATAATTAATTAACTACTAAACAATAATTTAAATAACAAATAAAGTAAAAAAACAATAGAGATTAAACGAAAGTGAATAAGTGAGAAATTAGGTAGTTCTTCGGGCCATCTAATTTTATTCAACTTCCCTTCCGTGTATCAATGTCCAACTCTGCCTTGTGGAGTATGGATGCATCACTAAACCATGCAAATCTACTTTATAGACATAAGTAAATAAGTGTATGACACGTGTGAATATCATTGGAGCAAGAGATATAATTCAACCCTCTTTCTAGGTACTATCAGTATCAATTATTTTCCGTGAACTAAGTACTCTAACCCGATATGATCTCACTTTATAGGTACGATAAAGTTATTCTCGTTGTCCTATTTATTAACCCGAATCAGATTCAATTAACAAGTATGTATATAAGATAGTTCTAATGAGACTTCGGAGTCCCCTCACTTAGAATCATAATATGTAATCCTGCTCAGCAGTAAACGCACTCAATCAATAATCAAGATATGTATTCAGACTCTACATAATAATTAATGATGCACAAAAGAACTCTGGGTATGAATTAAAAATGCATAGTCTTATATAAAATAAACCACAAGTAGTGTCGTACGGAGTATACACACGGAAGTTCAATCAACTCATATAACCTTCATAACCCTAGAACTACTGAAGTGGTTCTAGTCTATAATTGATCGAAGAGCAATCATGGCGGTTTGATAGATTTTACCCATATACAAGATAAATTAAGAAGCAAAGTAAACCCTAAATGTGGGCGCAGTCGCTTCTCTCTCCATCTTGAATCTTCACTTGGTTCACACTTGATTCGACACTCTCTCCACAGCTCCGTAGGAAGATGGTAGGGTTTGGATGTTGTGTAGAATGAAGGTGGTGTATGGTGTCCTTTTTTGCTGCGTAGGGTCTTCCTTTTATACTTTTGGCTCCTCCAATGGACCTCTAATGGGCTTTTTGAGCGAAAACACGTACTAAAAGTGTAAAAATACGGATCCGAAAATTTCCCGCGTATCGGTTCGACCAAGGCCCTTGGTCGAACTACTAAGTGCTTGGTCAAACCAGCCTGTGATGCACTGGCAGGTGTCTGGTTCGACTCGAACCACCGGTCGAATCAGAAGCTTCGTGGTCGAAACATCACTGGTTCTCTTTAGGCTTTTGGTTCGAACACGGTTCGACCATCATGCCTGGTCGAACCACAATGTCGTGGTCAAACCGCTCTGTTACACAACTTCAGGTGCTTGGTTCGACCAAGAGTGCTGGTCGTACCACCTCTCCTTTGGTCGAACCATGCGCTTTACTCCTATACTTTTTGGTTCCGAGTACTTCTGTCATGTTTACTTCAAAAATCTGCTCAAACGACCTCACATGCACGTGATTCGTGACTTTCCACTACATATCTCGATTTATCTCGACTTAATATCAAATCATACATCATTATCACAGAAATCAGAGTTCAAATTACGTGAATTTACACTCTCATCACTCATCTCATTAAAATAGTTCATTATAATGCATCAGCCATCCCAAATCAATGTATAAATACCCAAGGGGTACTCATATCTGTTTAATATTTATTTATTTTATACTTCCTCCTTTCTCTTAAAAGGGTCCATTTTTTCTATTTTAAGCGTCTGCCTCAAAAATCTCTTTTTCTTTTTAATTTACACACATGGGACCCACACACCCAATAATATAATTACAATATGGGTCTCACACCCCACGGGCCACGATTACAAAATACACATTAAATAATAATACTCCTTAATCCACGTGCAAAAAGAAAATGACCCTTATTCAACCGGACGAAGTGAGTTTATATTTATAGTTTTTAGTGCTTAGAATAATATTTTAATAAAAATTATACTACTCTCTCCTAGGGGTGGGGGTATGGTATACCAAAGTTTTTAAGCTATACCGTATATCATAACTAAAATATCGGTATTTGAAAAGTCATACCTTTACCATACCTAAAGTTTCGCTATACCATAGTTCGGTATACCGAAACTCCGGTATAAGAAAATGGCATACCTTTTGCTTACCGATATTTAAGTATACCTTAACATATTGATTATTTCGGTAAATACCGTCAATACTGGATGTTGGATATATCATTTTACATGTACTAATCTTCTATATCGTTTAAAATTTACATCATAAATTTATAGAAAACAGTGACAAAATACAAATAATCCACCATAAGCTACAATAAAATTAAAAAAAAAACAAATATGTATGTAATCCACAAATTACAAACAATATGGAAAACAAACAATTCAAATATAAAAACATTAATTAATAAAACATAATAAAGGTAAGAGTTTAATCCTAGTGAATGATTGGTGTATGTGAGAATGAATAAGTTCTAAGTTAATTTAATACACTCTTAGATTGAAATTAAAATAAAAATAATTACAAATATACCCTAAATATAAAAAAATATACCCTATAGTACTTACATGCAACGAATGTTCTCCAAAATTACACTAAATTTAATGATGAGTTGAAAATTTTAATATATTATAATTCTTTTAAATATATATACCTTACTAAAATAATTTATGGTATTTCGGTATATACCAAAATACCACGATTTTAAAATTTTGCATACTTTTACCGTACCAAAAAATTCAAAACGGTATCATACCTTTTCCAAAAATTTTGATATGCCTAAAATTTCGATAAGTTTGGTATTTTTCGATATGGTAAATGCGGTATACCGAAATTTTGGTATTTTTCCCCAGCCCTACACTCTCCGTACCAAAAAAGCCTTCACATTTCCTATTTTTATTCATCTAAAAAAGTTTTCATTTTCCCAAAAAGAATAAATTTATCAAAACAACTAATTAACCTCCCACTTACACTTTACTAACAACAATACAAACTTATACTTAACACACTTAATATACTTTATCATTTATTTATTGAAATAAATAAATCAAAATACCTCTAAAAGTAACATTTTTCTTAAGGCAATGAATTGTGTGAACCGAGTTCGAATATAAAACCCAAATTATAGATTACTCTTTTAATACATGAAAAAATACTCTTTAGAGAAATGAACTACTCCCTCCGTCCCATAATAAATTTCATACTTTCCACTTTCGTCTGTCCCACATTAAACTTCACCACCCAAAAAAGAAAACATCACATCAATTCCCACCCCTAGAAGTTCATCTTAATTACAACTTTACCACACCCACCTAACACGTATAACATACTTTATAATTTATTTATCACTTAAAAATACTACATACCCTTCAAAAGTCAATAAAGTTGATCAAAAGTAACTTTTCTTAAACTCCGTATCTACAGTAAGAGTGAAGTTTATTCCGGATGAAGGGAGTATTATTCTTCCAAAGGAAAAAATATAACACAAATTCTTGAACCTTGAATTACTGATTACTTTTTAAAGAGATGAACTATTACTCTTTTGAATGAAAAATACTACCCTTCAAATTCATATATATTTGTAATTTTTATATTCTTGCTAAATAGAATTTGAGGAGTAATATCTTTTACTCCCTCCATCTCATTTCAGATGTCACACTTTTCATTTTGGGTTGTCCTACAAAAGTTTACACCTTCCTAACAAAGCAAAAGGTCCAACACAATCACTCTTCTACATACACTTTATTTTATTTATAAAAAACCACCTTTACCTAACACACCTAACCTACTTTATCATTTATTAATTAACAAAAATATCATAATACTCTTAAAAATTATCACTTTTCTTAAAATACGTGCATAAAGTAGTGTGCAAACATTTGTAGGACGGATGAAGTAATGAAAAGAGTAACAATTCATCCATCAAAAGAGTACTTATATATATATATATATATATATATATATATATATATATATATATATATATATATATATATATATATATATATATATATATATTAAAAATAATTTTGCAAAATAAATAATAATAAAAATGCACATGTCATGAACTTAGTTTACACCAAACTCACAACCTACGTGGAAAAAATAAAAGGTGAGGGCTTTATTGGAACAAAAGAGTATTATTTATTAATATAGTATAAACTCAATTATTTTAATTCATTATAAAAAATATGTTTAAATAAAACTTAAAAATATTAATTAATTTTAATAATATAATTATTATTATTATTATATATATATAATATTCTCATAATTCATATATAAATGGATACACACGGTACTCTCGCACCCGTTCCAAACTATAATAAGATTTTCTTAAATAATCTGTACCCATCTCAAACTCGTTTTGAACTACGCTTCAGATATTTTTGCATAACATTTTACATGAGATATATATATATATATATATATATATATATATATATATATATATATATATATATATATATATATATATATATATCATATCCTTCTAATCCTACTCCTACTCGTCACATTTAAAAATTTTATTATTATGCATTCAATAATTGTTTATTAATACTCACAAATCTAGATAACAATTAAAAAGTATTCTAAAGTTTTATCAGTCAAATTAAGACAAATTTTTAGATAAAATAAAATAATTAAATTAAATTAAGAAGGCATGTTAGAGAAAATATTAAATTAAAAATATATGGAGTATATCAAAATTAAAAAAAATAAAAAATAGCTCTAAAATCTATCTATCTATCTATACATATATAAAAGCAAACCTAAAATTCTATTTTTATTTTCAATTTTCTCAATCTTTTCAATTTTACCGTATTTAGAAACCATTCAATTTTAATTTTGACCGTCTATTTAATATTTTTGATCTCAATCATTAACCTTAGGGTCCATCACTATTAGGTACAATTTATACATAAAAATTACTAGTAGATACATTATCTATAAAAAATTATTAATCACTACAATAATGATGAATAAAATGTCCTTTTTAACCTTATTTTAATTATGTTAAAAAAAATAAATAGTAGAGAAATTAATCTAATATAAGAAATAATTAACTTCCATGATTTCCTCCCTTAAAATAGGATGGAAGTTCGCTCCAATACATTCTGAATGATTTCCTTAAAATAGGATAATATACTTATACTTTGTGAATAAAAAGTATTTTTTGAATTCATTGTTGTTGAACATTAAATATCTGAATACTTAGTCATTTTGAATACAAAAACATCTCAGTTAATTAATTTAAAATATATTGAATACACTCTAATTTTTTTGTGAAACATTGGGAAAGCATTTCTGAATATATCATTATTGAACATTAAATATCTAAATACTAATTGAGTTTGAATAAAAAATATTTCATTGAATAAATTTGAAATATATTGAATACACTCTAAATATTTCGTGGAATATTGAGAAACCATTTCTGAATATATCATTATTGAACATTAAATATCTAAATATTTACAGATTTTTTTTAATAAAAAGAATTTCAATGAATGAACTTGAAATATATTGAATACACTATAAATATTTTATGGAACATTAAGAAAGCATTTCTGAATACATCATTATTGAATATTAAATATTTGAATACTTAATAATTTTGAATTTAAAAATGTATTTGAATAAAGGAATTTGAAATATATATTGAATACACACGAATACAAACCTGAATAATTTAAATCTTGAGATGCACAATTCATGTAAAAAGTTTGCAATTTCATCTCAAAATTTCGAAAACATTTACCTTCGGGTTTTTTTAGCGATTCTTTTCTCGTGATAGGTTTATATCTGTAGTATTCTTTAGATTTCATAACAACTGATAGCTAGTAATCAACTGCAAACATATTCACAAATTAATTAAAAAAGTAATTGAATAAAAATAACCATTAAATTTAACAAATGAATTCTACTTAAGGTAGAAAAAAATAGAGGTAGAATAATTTAGTATTACAATAACAGCACTGTTGAGAGTGAAAATAAGTGTGTTTTAGTGTCTAATCTAACACCTTTTTGATGAAAATTATTGTTATATATTAGCACAAGTGTCTTACATTCAATATATGTGAGAAAAAGGTGCACTTGAGGTGTTTTAGGTAGAAAAGGGATCAAAAGTGCAAAGTAGGAGAAAATATGCAACTTGTGCAATGAATGCTGAAAAACGCACATCCAACTTGTGTAATTTTTCTGTATTTCTATGGAGATCAAAGCTGGTGGTGTGATACATGGTTTGAAAGCCACATAAAAGAGGATTGTGTTGGCATAAGGAACACCTCAATTGGAATCCAAACGAGAAAGTTATGATCAAAATAGTGACGCAGCGCAAGCTGTACCAAATAGAATGGTTGTGTCATTTTGCATGACTTGTTACATATTCAAATATTGGGTTTTCTGAGTGTTCTTTATATGGATAGAAAGGTAAGGAATAGAGGATCCCGTGAGGATAAGAATCACTCAAATCGGAGCTTGTATGTGAAAGTTATACGTGAAACGGTGAGACTGCCCACTGCAGTTCGACGAGAGTTCAACCAGCGTAAAATCGGGATTTTTACCCCCCGTTCATGAATTTTTGTTCTTTTCAAGAAAAATATCTTTCTAGGTCCATAAGGAGAGCTTACAAGTATAAAAGGGGATGTAGATCACACCAAGAGGGGACATAGATATTGGATTGGAGCCGCATCCATCCTAAACCCCACAAGGGGGGCCAACCATCATCCACATCCTTTCCTCCATCCATCCATCATTTTGAAGATTCGTCTTCTGAATCAAGAGGAGAACCAAGAGGAGGATTCAATATGGAGAAGGATGCGACGACTCCCACATCTAGAGTTTTATTCGTTTCATAATTTATCTTGTGATTTTTCACACTATGGGTAAGATCTATCCATTACCCATGATTGTTCTTCGTAACATCATGGGCTAGAACCGTTTTGGTAGATTTAGGATTTTGAAGGTTTTTATTAATTAAACTTCCATGTGTATACTCCGTACAACACTACTGTGGATAAGACTACGCATTTTTAATTCATAGTCAGAGTTATTTTGTGCATCATTAACTGTTATGTAGAGTCTGAATACATATCCTGGTTATTGATTGAGTGCTTTCACCGCTGAGCAGGATTTCATGTTATGATTCTAAGTGAGGGGACTCCGAAGCTTCATTAGAACTATCTTTTATGAATACTTATTAATTGAGTTGAATTCGAGTTAATAAGTAGGATAAAGAGGGTAATTTTATAGTACCTATAAAGGGAGATCATATCGAGTTAGAGTACCAATTGGCCAGGAAAATAATTGATACGTACTGATAGTACCTAGAAAGAGGTGAAGTTATATCCCTTGCTATACGATTATTCAAACGTGTTATACGCATGTTTGCTTGTGTCTATAGAGTAAATATACATGGCTTAGTGATGCGTACATATTGCACAAGGCAGAGTCGGACATCAATACACGAAAGGGAAATTAATGAGTGAAACTGGATTATCCTAGAGCTACCTATTCTCCTACATAATTCACTTTCGTATTTTTCTAGTTCTCAATTTATTTTAATTGTTATTTTAATTAATTATTTAGTAGATATAAAATTTCCACAACTATTATTGCCTTCCGTCTTAATTAATTTAGTTAATAATTAAATTGATAATACATCGTCCTTTGGGTTCGATATTTAACTTGGTTGCTTGCTTATGCTGCAACTGATATCCTTAATACTTGGGGATTGATTTTGCGTGCAAAGAAAATGCGCATCAACTTTTTAGCGCCATTGCTGGGGACGGCTGTTATTATTGATTTTATTATTTCTAGTTGATTAAGACCTTTATTTGTGATTATTTATTTCTATCTAACCTTGAATTTTTTTTGAGGTACTTGTGCACTAGGAAAAGGAAAGGAAGGAAAGAAAGAAAGGAAGGAATAACACATGAGCTTAACATGGCCGGAGCAATGCAGAATCCAGATAATATTGTCATACGTGAAATTTTCACGAACTATGAGATTGGCAACATGGGGTTGATAGGATCAAGTGGGGAAGATGATGATTTTGAGATACATCCCAATCTTATTAACATGGTAGAGAAGAATCTCTTTTTTGGAGGTTGTTTTGAAGATCCATATCAGCATCTCAAAAGATTTCTTGGTTATGCAAACACTCAGAAAGGTGCTGGAGCTAATGATCATGCTAGGAGAATCGCCCTATTCAAGTTCTCATTAATTGATGGGGCAGAACATTAATATGAAACTCTTGATGCCACAGATTCTACTACATGGGACCAACTGCAACAGAAGTTCTTAGAGAGATACATGTCACCCACAAGGATCTTTAGAATGAAGTAAGAGATCACCCAATTTGTTATGAATTAGAGTGAGAAATTTCATGAGGCGTGGGATAGGTTTAAAGACATGCTTATGAGGTGCCCACAACATAGAATGTCTAAGGCTCAGTACATAAGCATCTTCTATTATGAATTGGATTGTGAGTCATGTATTCTTATTGATGCATCATCAGGTAGAGCGCTGTTAACTAAGACAGCACTTGAAGCAGAAAAGTTGTTTGAAGATATCTCTATGGATTCACGTGACTGGCCTACGGAGAGAGTAAGAGGACCATATGTACTAGGTAAGGTGGCACAGGTTGAACATCAAGTGTTGAAGCCCAATAAGGATGATGAGATCGTCTCTAGTCTAGCTAACATCAACAGGCTACTAGAGTCCCAACAGAAACAGATTACAGAGTTGACATAAAGGGGGCCTAGTATGAATCAGCAAAAAGTGAAGAGTGTTGTAGTTACCTTCAATCGATACATGGCTAATAATGATGCAAGAGTAGATAGTCTAAAGGCCAAACTAGAGGCGAAAATTGTTGTAAATCATGAGGATTTATCTAAGCAGATGAAGGACTTGACGTTCTTGATGGGCCAGATGGCCGGGAACTTGAATCAATTGACACAAATATTAGAGAAATAAATGTTCCCGTCTGAAAGTATAATGAATCCGAAGCAGTGCCATGCCAACACGTTAAGGTCTGGTACACAGTATGGGGGATCGATAATGCCAGAAATGAATTTCGAAGCTCCAGAAGCTCGATTCAACCAAACAAGCAGGTCGAACCACACCCTGGAGGTCGAACCAAGCACCTGGCAAGCTTTGAGCATCTAGATGCCCGGTTCGACCAAAACCATGGTGGTTCGACCAACCTTGAAGGTCGAACCAGCCTGTCCACCACACTCTGTTTCTGCTGATGTCGGGTTCGAACACGACCATCATGGTTCGAACAACCCTGTTGGTCGAACCAATCTGTATAAGAGACGCTGAATTTTCTGAAGACTTATTCGACCAAGACATCTTTGGTTCGACCAAACCCCTTGGTCGAAACATGGTTGAACAAACCTATACTGAGGAGTTTGAACTTTCTGATGGTCGGTTCGACCAGCACTCATGGTCGAACTGAGGTCGAACCACCTCGTCCAACATCGTTTTTCATGCAGAACGCTATACCTAATGTTCAGAGTACTCTTGTACCATCACATGAGCAGAATACTAAGCTTATAGTTAAGAAGAAGTAGGAAAGAGCAAAAGGTTGAGAGGCGAGAAGCTTAGACTGCAGATGGATAATGAAGATGTGATTTTCTCTCTTGATCAAGCAATGAATATGCCCATGGAGACTCAATCGTGCAAGAGTATAGATGTAATTTCTAACTTGTTTGATCTTGATTTTAATAGAACAGATGATTCTGAATTTGAGTGAAAGATTGACAATGAGGAGTCTAGACAGCCATGGAAGGAAGAAAATTTTGAGGATCATATTTTTGTAACTAAGAAAGGTGAGGTGTTGAGTGTAGACAAGAAGAGGGAAAATAAGTATTTAAAGGGAAAATAAGTATTTAAAGGTGATGTACTTACCTCGTATTATGAGCACTAAGAGTATAATTTTTCCTTTCGTTGGTTGTTTGTTTGTTAGGGAGTTAATTTTTTATAGCATATTAATATTTTAACCGGTGTTGACATATCGATTTTTTTACAACTTACCTAATGTTTAGTCTGTTGTGTTAGTGTGTCTAGTGTGTGGAGTCGATTAGAAAGTCAATTGAGTCTTTCTTATAGTTCTCTTATTTTATTATTGATGATCTTGTGATGATGAGGTGTGTTTGAGCTTTGATGATAAAAAGGTAACTAGGTGGCAAGATGAGTTCTACGCTGAGGCTTGACCTGATCGAGTTGAACAACTCGAGGAACTCGTTCATACATTGAAGAAAAATCAAGTGCCCTCGTTTCTTAATTCTAATTTTTATGTGTGCATTTAATTCGTGGAGTGGAAGGATTGAGTTTATATTTTTGGTGATCCATGTGAGCTTACTGTGCTTTAATTTTGTATTCTTTTGAAATTGATGAAGGAAGTGTACTTGAGTTATATTGTGATATGAAGTTTTATGTGTACTTGTGAGATATTATTTATCATGAAAAGTGCTCTATTACTTGTTAAAAACTCATATGAGATTTTGAGCCTTGTTGATCATGTACATAATCACATGATATTTCTTTCTGGTAAGTATCGTTCTTGTGCGTGTATTCTAGAACTTACCTTGAGTCTCCTTGAATATTCAAGATTAGTCTAGCGGATTATGAAAATGATATTAGGCTATCTTTGAATAGCCCATCTTTTCCCATATACTTTACCTGAATTCATTAAATCCTTAGTCAGCCCATTTGAGCCTTTTTTACATCCATTCTTTTGATAGCTAATAAAGCTTAATTGAAGAGAGTAGTGATTTGAGGGATGATGAAGGAAGAAACTTAAGGATCAAAAGGAAAATTCTTGGAGTAGTGCTTAAATCTAGTACTCTATGGAAACGAACACCCTAGTGTAGTGCTTAAATCTAGTACCCTATGGAGGATGTGAGAGGTAGTGCCCGAAACTGGTACCTAAAAAGAAAAAAAAAGAGAAAAAAAGGGTGAAGAAAAGGAGAATGATGGAGTTGAAGAGCTAGAAAAGTTAAAAAAATATGTTGTGTTTGAAGGAGAGAGATGGGAGAGTTTGAAGAGAATGTTGTGCTTGATTGAAGTGATGAGGAAGAATGAAAGATCGAGAGAGACTGCAGCTTGATTGATCCGAGTTTTAAATCACTTATCCATATATTTCCCACCTTTTCCAAAAAGACTAAATTACAACCAAATGAAAAACTTGTTTGATCCATGATTTGCTAGCTACAAGTAAAATGAGAGTTTAGACAATAGGCAAGCTTATGGTTACGCATGCACTTGAATTGAATTTGAGTGTAAACAACTTAACTCATAAGTGTACATCTTTTACACTGGAGTGCGAGTGATATATACTTCCTATGAGAACATGTGAATGGAGCATTTGAATTGGTGGTGATTATCTTGACATATATGCTATGAATTGATTATTCCATGTAATGAGAGTTACATGACCGAAGTTGAGGAGAATTGTATTTTGAATGGGCTATATCCTTGTTTTCCCGCTAATTTTCATACTCTCTCTCTCTCTTTATTTTTATTTTATTGACTCGGGACGAGCAACGGGTAAGTTTGAGGGATTGTTGAGAGTGAAAATAAGTGTGTTTTAATGTCCAATCTAACACCTTTTTGATGAGAATTGTTGTTATATATTAGTACAAGTGTCTTATATTCAATATATATGAGAAAAATGTGCACTTGAGGTGTTTTATTGTGTTTTAGGTGGAAAAGAGATCAAAAGTACAAAGTTGGAGAAAAGGTGCAACTCGTGCAATGAATGCTGAAAAAACGCACGTCCAACTTGTGCAATTTTTCTATATTTCTATGGAAATCAAAGTTGGTAGTGTGATACATGATTTGAAAGCCACAGAAAAGATGATCGTTTTGGCATAAGGAACACCTCAATTGGAATCCAAACGAGAAAGTTATGATCAAAATGGTGACGTCGCGCGAGCTGTGCCGAACAGAATGGTTGTGCCACTTTGCATGGCTTGTTACACCTTCAAATCTTAGACTTTTTGTGTTTTATATATGGATAGAAATCTAAGGAAGAGAGGATCGCGTGAGCGCAAAAATCACTCAAATCGGAGCTCGTATGTGGAAGTTATATGCGAAACAGTGAGACTGCGCCCTGTAGTTCGACCAGAGTTCGACCACGACACGAGCGGTTTGACCACTGTCGTGGTCGAACCAGAAGCCTGAACATTGTAAAATCGGAATTTTTACCCCCTGCTTGTGAATTTTCGTGCTTTCCAACAAAAAGCCCTTCCTAGGTCCATAAGGAGAGCTTACAAGTATAAAAGGGGATGTAGATCACACCAAGAGGGGACATAGATATTAGATTGGAGCCACATCCATCCTACACCCCACAAGGGGGGATCACCCCCAACCATCATCCACATCCTTTCCTCCATCCATCCATCACTTTGAAGATTCGTCTGCTGAATCAAGAAGAGAATCAAGAGGAGGATTCAAGACGGAAAAGGACGCGACGACTCCCACATCTAGGTTTTTATTCGTTTTCTAATTTATTTTGTGATTTTCCAGACTATGGGTAAGATCTATCCAACATCCATGATTGTTCTTCGTAACATCATGGGCTAGAACCGTTTTGGTAGATCTAGGGTTTTGAAAATTTTTATTAATTAATTAAACTTCCGTATGTATACTCCGTACAACACTACTAGTGGTTTTGTTTTATATAAAACTATGTGTTTTTAATTCATACTCAGAGTTGTTTTGTGCATCATTAACTGTTATGTAGAGTTTGAATACATATCCTGGTTATGATTGAGCGCGTTCACCGATGAGCGGGATTTCATGTTATGATTCTAAGTGAGGGGACTCCGAAGTTTCATTAGAACTATCTTATATGAATACTTATTAATTGAATTAAATTCGGGTTAATAAGTAGGATAAAGAGGGTAATTTTATAGTACCTATAAAGGGAGATCATATCGGGTTAGAGTACCAATTGGTCAGGGAAATAATTGATACTGATAGTACCTAGAAAGGGAGGTGAAGTTATATCTCTTGCTCCAAGATTATTCACACGTGTTATACGCATGTTCGCTTATGTCTATAGAGTAAATATGCATGGCTTAAGGATGCGTCTATATTCCACAAGGCAGAGTCGGACATTGATACACGAAAGGAAAATTAATGAATGAAACTGGATTATCCTAGAGCTACATATTCTCCTACTTGATTCACTTTCGTATTTTTCTAGTTCTCAATTTACTTTAATTGTTATTTTAATTAATTATTTAGTAGATATAATTATTTCCACAATTGTTATTGCCTTCCGTCTTAATTAATTTAGTTAATAATTAAATTGATAATAGGTCATCCTTTGGGTTTGATATTTAACTTGGTCGATTGCTTAAGCTGCAACTGATATCCTTAATACTTGGGGATTAATTTTGGGTGCAAAGAAAATGCGCATCAAGCACAATACTTAGCAATAAGAGGGCGACGCCACCCTTAATGCCTTATAGACTTTTCTGAAGGGTCAGGGCCGTGGAAGGTGTCGCTTGTTAGGACCTCTCTAGAAACTAGGGTTAGCGCCGAACGGTGGGTCATCCCCAAAAATCGCCAAATCAGGGTTCAAGTGAGTCTAAAGCTGGAATGGGTAGGCAAGTGACAGAGGATCCGCTGTAATCGAAGAGCAATAGGTTGGTACTTGAACGCGCAGAAAGGTTTGTGCACCTATTTCAAAGGGCGATAATCTGGTGTGAAGATACATCTAAGCGCAAAGGTTATTCTTCTGAAAGAATTTTCTTTACTTGTGCGTACTATGTCGGATTTGACACTTTTCTCCCTTTGAAGATGGGCACACACAAACTAGGGTTTGTAGAAAGTAAAAGTAAAGGGACAAGGAAGAAGAACAGAAAGAGAAAAATTGTGGTGTTCAAAATTATGTCTCGTGAAAATGGAAGATGACTATATTTTGAGGAAGATTATAGTGGGGATATTTTGGAGATCTCACATTGTTATTTTGTATCTATCAGCAATATTTTAATCTATTGTATCTTATAGTAATATAAGAATATAATTTGTAGTGGATAGTAATAAATCCTTAACGTTATTTATGTCAATAATATTTTTTTAATTAATATTATAAGTTTGGTAAATAATGGAGACATTTTTTGCGTATTTGACTAATTATCAATTAATATATTAATTTTCATTCAATATATAAATTAATATTTAATTGATTTAATTTTAAGATTTATATTTTGGTAATTTAATAAATCTATTTTATGATAAAATATCTTTCTTATTTAATTGATCAAATTTCAATACATGTTTTAATTTTTAATTTAAACCCACGAGTATTAGTAAACGGATTTGAAATTATCGTAATAAAATTTTTGAACGTGATAGGTACGAGTAGTACTAAAATGATAAGAACAAAACATATACTATTATACAAAAATTTATGCAATTATTCGGATCTCCTATTATATTTTGGTGTTATATCTCCTGTTACACAACATTGAATGATTGACGTGTAGGATATGATAAAACATATACCCTAAAGGAAAATATCAACCCTAGGGAAAGGTTCAAATTTTCCTCCCTGCGTACGTGTCACTAATCTAACACGTGTAACAAGATATATAACAACAAAATGTAACAGGACATTTAGGATCTTAGGCCGGTCATTAGGAAACATAAAATATAGTTATAATGGCTAAAGTACTTACAAGTAATAGTGATGAAGAATATATTTAGTATAAGAAAGGATGATGATAAGATGGGTGTTTTTCGGTAATTTAGGAATGAGTGGTATTTTTATAAATAAAGTGTAAGTAAGAGGTTAGTTATGATTTACTTATTATTTTAGAAGTGTGAAGACTTTTAGGGAGTTGTATAGTTTTTATTTAAATCATTAAAAATTAATAAAATTACGTTATATAAAGAAAAATTACATTTTTATTTATAAAATACATAAAATTCATATAAATAAGTAAATATATTGTAATTCATGTAAAAATAATAATTTATTTATAAAAAATAAATAATTGTATATAATGTATAATTTTTTCCGTTCAACGCTTGGATGGGTAATATTTAGTTAAATTAAAATCAAATACTCATATAATTTAAATATTGATTGAAAATTAATATATTGATTAACGATCAGTAGAATATACCAAAAATATTTCTAATATTTACCAAATTTATATTATTAATTACAATATATATATTTATTGGCATAAATTTATAGTTGAAATCAAAAGTATTAAATAAACGGTAAAGATTAAAATTAAATAAAATGAGAAAAACATTAAATTAAAGACAAAAATAAAATCTTAAGTTTATTTTTTTATATGTGAAAGAAAAGATAAATTTTATATGAGATAACTTTCCACTCTCATATACTTCCTCCGTCCCGTCCTTATAGTTACGTTTACTTTTTGCACGGGGATTAATGAATATAGTATTTTAATGTGTATTGAGGTGAGAGAAATAATAATTTTATGTAAAGTGGGTATGTGTATTAGTGGGATGTGTGGGTCCATGGAGAAAGAAGTAATTAATTTGCGTGGGTCACATATGCTAAAAAGGAAAATGTAACCATTAGAATGGGACGCCCAAAATGGAAATATGTAACTATTAGCATTAGACGGAGGGAGTATATTTTACTCTTTCCTTTTCTTTTTTATTACTTAAAATTGCAATCTTTATATATTAATTATTTATTGGAAATTGAACAAGTTTATGCGTCAAATTTATCTATTCGAAATGTAATTTTTGGCAAAAATTTGTGTGCGCTCGGACACACGAAATCACATTCCGTGTGCCTTTAGAATTTTGTGTTAAATTGTATACCCTTTATTATAAAGATATATACCTTTTATTTTTTAAGGCAAAAAATTGTATGCGCTCGGGCGCACTGAAGCACACAGAGCCTTTATTTTATAAGACAAAAACATGTGTGCGCCCGGGCGCATTGAAGCACACTTCGTGTGCCTTTGGAATTTTGTGTTAAATTGTATATCCTTTAGTATAAAGATATGTACCCTTTATTTTCTAAAGAAAAATAAAAAAACTAATGAAAAGTATATACCTTTTAGAACAAAATGATGTACCCTTATTAATTAAAGTGTATACCCTTTAGAACAAAATAATGTACCATTATCTATAATACTAAATTCTAAAGGCGCACGGCGTGTGCCCGGACACACACAAGCCTCACTCGTAATTTTTAAGGCTTATTCTCCTGTTTATTGCACATACTTTCAGAAACGTATACAATTATAAATAAAAAATATGAGTGCACTTATGAACAAAAATGTATACACTTTGTTAACGAATTTCATGTTAGTTTTGTTAGTTTTTTTAATGAACAATTGATTGTAAAAAAGTATACAATTATTAAGAAACATGTAAATTATTGAATAAAAGGTTATACACATATGATGCTAATTTTTTTTAATGAAAAATTAAATATAAAAAAATTATACAATTATTAAAATATATATATATATATATATATATATATATATATATATATATATATTATTGAATAAAAAATTATACACATGAGTACAAGATTTTCACCCGGATGCACCATACATGAACTCATTTTAATATACAACTCGTAATTCGAATAATGAAACATTACAAGTTAACTACGGACATAAACGTCCGCCGTTAACATAACCAATATCAACAATAATAAGAATAAATAAATAAATGTTGAAAAAGAAAAAAGCAGCCAACCATGGCTCCTATTTTATTCTTTATAGTGCAGATTGAATGGCTTAGATTATCTTGCTTTCTTTATTCATTTATTTTCATTATTATCAGTTGGAAACAAAGGAGATAGTTCTAGATCAACCATTGAAATTGGCTTACACTAATGCAAATTTATTATTTAAAATAATGATGATAAGAGCACGCAATTAAAAGTGGACTTATAAGCTATCATGAGACGGTTTTTTTTTTTTTAATAACTCTTTCATATATTTGTTTTCTTTCACTAAGAAATTTTCAGATGAAGAAAACAAGTGCATTAGGCCACTACTGACATTCAAAATATAACTTTGTATAGTCGATACTCGATTTCAAAAATTTTCATCAAAGGATGTTTAGTTGTAGGTGTTGGATTAGGATAATGAGAATGAATTCAGTTTTTATATAAACTTGGATTTGCCACTGTATATTGATGTTTGATTAATTGTAATGAGATTTAAAATTTCTTAATCATTTCAACATAAAAAAAATTGTATGCATCTATTACACAAATCAAGTATAAGTGCAACTAATTAGCCAAATCCAATTTCAACTCGTAAAACATCACTAAAGTACAAAGTATTAACGATAAAATGTTGGGTTATTATAGGGTGCACCTGGTGTATCGGTGCACCTTAAAATTTAAAGGCTAAATATATGGGTAGGGTGGGTGGTATTTTAATTTTAATTTTTTATTTTTCAAATTGGTTAATGGTAAAAATTAAAGTAAAGTTTAATTTAACGTCTGAGATCGTCCAGGTGCACCGGTGCCACAGTGCACTGCTGTCGAACTCATGTTGCACTATGTAAAAATGAATTTTGCAAAGTGAAATTATGAAATTATGACTATAATAAAGTATTAATAAGCATATGATAAAATATTACACAATATAGATTTGAATTTTACTGAGTAATATATCACTCTACGAATGTATCAGTATTATAACCATTATAGACAAACATAAGATAAAGTATTACTCTCCGTCCCCTTGATACGTATTCATTCTTACATTTTGGTCTGTCTCATTACAAAGTATTCATTTTCCTTTTTGCATTGATGTGACCCACAACCACTACACATGGCCCCACACTCAACACTAATACAACTACCCACTACACATTAAAATACTATTTCTCTCACCTTGTTATACATTAAATTATTATACTTCTTAATCCACGTGCAAAAGGTAAACGAATACCTTTCAAGGGGAGAGAGTATATATTAGTATCATATGCAATATACGATATTTTATCCTATGTTTGCTTATATTTTATGGCCCTAATGCTGAAATATTTGAAATGTAATATATCAATAAGCAAATAAGCAAATGTACAAGTAGCATGATTATAAAGTATCAACAAATATAGAATGAAGTATTATATAATGCAATAAAGTTTTCGGGTCCAAGTCAATAGCCCATAAACGTTGCTTTGGAGTTAATTGAATAACATAATTACTTAAATAAGTTTTTAATACGTTTTTGACATGGTAGATTTAAAAGTCAATTGGGTAAGAGTTCAAGAAGTCAAGAAGTATTGATGATCATTACAAGTAAATGATTAGATTCCAAGGAACTGCACAGCAGCTATGGAGATGCTATAATGGTATCAAGGCCCTACATCAACTACAGTTAACTCAATTTGCAGAATAACTGATACCATTCAACAGTTTTCTCAACCATGACCAATAATCCAACAGCAAGATTCAATTGGGGACTGTAATTATAGTAGTACCAGTCGTTTCGACCGATCGAATAGTGGCATCTAGGATCGCAACAACACTCACATCTAGATCATTCTAACGTTGAATGAACTGTGCGATCCCTCTAGAAATGGCATTCAATCTAATGCAAATGACATGCTGAACAACTCTAGGCTCTAAGCATTTCTTACAAAATTTTAATCGTCCAATCGTCTGCAATTTTCATGTTAGGTTTGCGTATAGTCAGGGCCAACGAGCCTTTTCCTCCCTGAAGCAGGAGGGGACCCGGTTCAATATCAACCTTCTGATTTCCCGGTTCAATGAGAGCAGTTTTTGGTTCAGGAGAGAGGCCTAATACTATAATTCTCTCCACCGTGCACTCTGAGGTGAATTTTTGGCTGCCAACTGTAGCAGGAGCCACATTCGAGGAAGTGAGCTTTCCGTTTGAAAATGTAAAACGGCGATGAATGTAGCCACCTTGCTTGAATTCAAAGCTTTTCCCATCATCCACATAAAGCTCTCCTACGGCAGCTTTGGAACCATTAAGAGCTATAACCTGCCAGATATATTAAATTAGAATCAATAAAATCTTCTGTGTCAAATTTTATGCTATAAGTTATGAATCACGATAAAATGAATGATCAGAATAATACATTATAAAAGCCTAAAAGAGTTCAATCCTCAATGCAATGATTTGCAAATCTACAATTTTATAAAGATTTAGCTAAAGGAAAAATAACGTCTGAAGAATGAGATTTAACCTTAAATGGAACCATACTCGTCAGCTCTGCATATTGCAAACTAGTATCATAAGCTAAAGGTTATGATTATAAGGATTACTTTCCTGAAGAAATGAATGAAATAAAAAAAGGAAAGAACTCTAGTTCTTACAATTTCAAAGACAAAGTGCAAATATAGGTCTCCAACTATTAACTTACACTTCGATGGGTCCCTACACTGTACTCTAAATCATGTAGTCCATTAACTATTCCCTGGTTCAAGAAGCTGACGGAAATTACTAAAACTACTGTCAACTTTTAAGTTAAATCATTAACAGGTTAGTATACACTCCCTCCGTCCCTCTACGAGACTTGCATTTATCCATTTTGGGCGTCCCACAATAATACTTATATTTCCTTTTTTGGAAAATGGGACCACACAAAACAATTAATATATCTTCATGGAGCCCACACACAAATACACCTACCCACGATAAATATTATATCTCTCAATCTACTACACAATTTTAAAATACTTTATTTCTTAATCTCCGTGCAAACAGTAAATGTAACACTTTAAAAAGGACTGAGGTAGTACAAATTTTGGATATTCCATGTATTATTCCATGTGTTAATTTAAATTACTTAATTTCCATGTCCATCTTAGTCCCCATCCCAAATCTAACGCCAATTACCTACTTAGATTTCTCTTTCTTCTCAAGTTATCCCTTATTTTGCAGAAGAAAAATGGCAAAAACGAGGTAAAGATTCCATCTTTATCAGTGTTTCTACCCCTAAGTTAATCCTCAAAACAAAAATATTTACTTGAGCAAGATTCCAACACTGCGCCTCTCTTCCATCTCTGCCCTCTTACAATAGATTTAATCTCCGCTTAAACCCGGGCCAGAAAAGGTATGCTTCAATTACTTGATGAAAGCTTTCTGTTTCCTTAAATGGATTTTACTTTTTGTGCATGATGTGTTTTATTTTTTATTTTTGACAATTGGCAGTGGTGAGGTGTGGTCACATTGGATCAGAAGAAGGTGAAAATAACTCCTCAGGCGCTGCTCGTGTGTTGTATTTTGGTTGTTTCTGGATAGAATCTTCACTTTATTTCTAAAAATTCTACCTGCTTCAGTTTTTAGTTGCAAGATTTATATTTTATACTGGTCTGATTGTGACCATGGAATAGAATTGATTACATAAACAGATGTGGAAATGTTAAACTTTAAAGGTCCCAGAAGAAAGGACCTCAAGATATCACTTTTCATAGTTAAGCCCCAAGCTACAAAACTTTACCCATGCACATAAATCACTGGTAGTAAAGCTATCCAAACTCTTGTAACAATACAAGGAAACTCATCACCAATGATCAATCAAAGAAACTAACCAGCCTCTAGTATGGCCTGGTGTGCTCGGTGTGTGTGTGTGAGAGAGAGAGATAGAAAGAGAGAGTGAGACAGAACATGCCCAGATAACTCCAGAGAGGGTTAAGAAATAAATTTAAGTCATACCAGAGTGTAAGGATCATTTTCCATTTGTGTGGAGCTTCGTCTAAATCTGTCTTTTCGTGGAATTATCGTACCAGCGCGTTGAAAAGAAGGTATGCTATCTTCTAAAGCTTCCAACTTATGAGTTGCCCCGCCCTTGAAGGCAGATCCAGTTTTCATGTCATACCAAGATTCATCCCCTGGAAGGTACACCGACACATGTTTGGCTCGCTGTAGAAAATTTTCATATTCATTAAGAGCAGTATGAAATGGAGCAGAGATGCATCGAAAAAGAGAACAGTAATAAAAGGGAAATAGGTTGTGAATTCCAATTAAATGGCACCTGAGTGTATATTCCTTGGACCAAAAGACTGTTTCCAACCATAAATGCCTCATCATTGCTAAAAGTGTTCTCATCAGTAGGAAATTCCATCCAAAGAGGACGAACAACAGGAATACCAGTGGCATTTGCCTCTCGGAATAATGTGTAAAAATACGGGAGCAACATATAGCGTACGTGTATGGCTTCCTTCATGAGTTTTGTATTGTGTTCCCTATAATTAACAAAATCACCAAAGTACCAAAATCAGACACAAGACCGTTATCATAAAGGAAAAAACACGAAAGTTGTTGCCACAGGTTGTAGATACAAACATTTACTTAAACTATTAATAAGACAAATGTATCAGAGTAATAAATATTAACTATGCCATAAAAGCATCGTATTACAGTTCTTCATACCAAACACTCTTTTAAAACACTCAATTATGGGCTAGATGTAAGATAGAGGATGGCTTACCCAAACAACCAAGGTTCACGTCTTTTTGTGTCATGATGAGCATGTCCTCTAAAAAAGGGATAGTAGGCACCCAGCTGATACCAGCGAACCAACAACTCAGTATCCGGATTACCAAAAAACCCACCAACATCCGCACCTGTAAAGTAAGCATGTAATAAGTGGAAACATTAATACATATATATTCAAACCACAATGTTAAAAGGGCAATTACTAACCAGAAAACGAGATTCCTGTAAGACCGAGGGTCAAGATCATGGGAACAGAAACTCTAAAGTGATCCCAGTCAGCTATGTTGTCCCCTGTCCAAATTGCTCCATACCTTTGAGTTCCTGGGAAAAAGGCTCTTGACAATACAAAAGGTCTGTCTTTTCCGTCACTACGCTTAACAAGCCCCTCAGATGTAGCCATGTGGAAGTAGTATCCATAGGCATTGTGAACCTCTCTATGCTCCACATCTCCCTGGTGTAACACATCTCTGGGCATTGTAACCTGAGAAAGTAAAGTGAGGCATTGTATCATTGGGGAACTTGGATTGACAATAAAATAACTTGGGGACTTGAGAATTTTCTAATACAATCTTGGAAAGAAAACTCATTTCTTTATAGCTGTAGTGTCGAGATGGTTTTCTTGTGGTAATGCAAAAGTACAGAGTTTCTTCCATGACAAATAATGCACTTGCAATAAATGTGATAATTTTCAATAGCTGGGTGCTTTTATTGATGGATTCAGTTACTTGTGTAATGATGGATGTTTCTGTGGTTTACATTCATATAAATAGACAATATTTTATTAATTGGATTTCAATTGTCAATCGTTTGTAAGAGCCAATGCGCACAGCAAATTGAAACAACTTAATCTTATATAAAGTAATCTATCTGTCCAAAACAATTATAGTACATGACCCAAGTCGTCACTTGTCACAGACTTTTAAATGCTTAAAACAAATCTGCAAGAAGACGTGGTGTTGCATAATTTTTAAGATGATATTTTTGGAAAATATTTTGCATTTTAGGAAATGGCATTTTATTTTGATATCAATGTCCCAAATGGAAATGAGAGCAATAAATAAGTAGATGTAAATTAATTGAGTCAAAAAAAATCATGCAGGCAACAAAGAGCTATAGAATAACACAACTATAGGACCATAAGTTCTGCACCGAAGAAACAAAACAAAGTGATCATCGCTCATCTATTTTGTTCACATTGTAGGTTAAATATTCCAAAATGCCTATTTGCTACATAGAGATTTGGTTTTAACATACAACTTGAACTCAAGCATTGAATAGTTTGTTCTTAACGGAATCTATCTCCTTCGTATAAAGCATATCTTAATTTTTTCTATCTTCCCTTTTCTTCTATGGGAGAGTGGAGTAATATGTGAAAAAAAGATGAATACATTCTAAATAGAACTGCCGCTCAAAGAGTAGAGCTGGTAAGTTTCATGAGCACTGGCCCAGCAGAAGAAAGAACATAACTTCAAGTGCTTTTATATAATGATGTGTTTGTAAGGTTGCAGTGGATAACATAACCGAAGAATTTAAGATCCCTAGACAGACTTAATAAGCATCAAGAGGTTGTGTGGTGCTAATAACTCATGCCAACTTGAATAATTAAGATCAAATCCTGTTAACTCTCTCTCCAATCTATCTCTACCCATTGGGTAGAAGACACAAATGTTACAGATTTGTGTAGCACTAAGGTTATGTCACAACTCTTCTTCATATTCAAATATTGCAATGTAAAGACAATATCTTATATCCTACAGATCATGAACATGCAAGAAAACAGGTTAGAACATGAGAAAAAGTAAAATTAAAGATCATATGCTTTATCATGTGAAGTAGGCATTTCTGGATCACTTTTTATGTAAATATAAAATAATTCATTAGGATATCTCATATCTGATAATCTTCCAGTATTGTAGACTTTTTAAGTAGTTGTTCAAAAACAACTATAGATGTTCTTATGCTACAGCCTTTACAGTCTAATCTTAGTGTCCTCACAGGGAAGTAAGCAATTTGAAAAACAATTAGATATTCTCAGGCTTCCAGCAGTTGGAGAAATTATGAGCACGCAAAGCTTTTAAATAAATACATAATTTTCTAGAATATACGATACAAGAGCAATCTACTCAATTTCATATTGCAAGTGATGAATGAAAATAAGGTATAGGATAGATTATCAGTACTTCAATAGATTAGCTGATAAACAATGCACACAAAATTTGCTAAAATAGAATTTAACCACACTACAAGTATCAAAATATGTGAGCATAAAACCACAAAAAGTATACAATCGAAATCAAAGATTTACCTCGGGACCATTAAACACAGATGGCTCATTCATGTCATTCCAGATGTACAAGGATGGAGTCGAACCAACATAGTTTTCATATAAGAATTTTTCTGCCCACCACGACCTAATCTCAGGATTCAACATATCCGGGTAAGACGAGGAGCCAGACCAGCACCATCCATCAAAATCCTTCCCACCTGCATCCTTAACATAGTATCCCTTCTGGGACGCCTCTTTATGTATGTAATATGAATCATCCCTCTTGATATGAGGATCCACAATGGTCACCATATGTCTACCTTTTGCAGCTAACTTTTGCTGCATCTCCTGTGGGTGAGGGAATAGCAACTTGTCCCATGTAAAATACCTCTTTCCATCTGTGTGCTCAATATCAAGCCACAAAACATCATAAGGAATGTCATGCTCATCAAATTTGGTATCAACATTATAAACATCCTCCTCATCCCTGTAATTCCACCGACACTGATGGTAGCCAGTGGCAAACAACTGAGGCAATGCTGGTGTTCCCGTTACACCAGTATACTGTCTAACTACATCTTTCGGCCCTGGACCAACAAAAAAGAAGGCATCCACTACACCAGCTTCACTCATCCACATTGTGTCAACTCTCTTCTGATCAGAAGGAAGCATTAGCACTGATGAGAACTCATCATTCCATCCATGTCCCAATACATCAATCTGCATTTCAGCAGCATTGAGCCAGAAGAACCCAGAGCTCCCTCGTGTTTTACCATGTGATATCATAAAAGGGATGCTACCATAAAGTCCAAAAGGTGATTCATGGAGGTACTCAAAAACATCAAGATTAAAAAGCCTATAGGGCTCAGAATGATCCAATCCAGGCCCTTTAGTTGGCTTTAGAGCTAAACTAGTGGCATGTTCTGGAATGCCAGAGACAAAATCAGCATCATAAAACGACACATCAAAGCTAATACTTTGAGGCCCATAAGGCCTAGTATCAGTATGACTCCTAAACTTCTCCTCCCAATCTTCATTTTCCTCTTTTTTCTCCCTCAGCTGTTCAAAATCAAACAAGCCATTTGAATTCAAAGACAACACCTTTTTCCCATTTTCACCACTCTCCCTCACAAAAACCTCAAAAGGATCATGCCTAATCACACCTTCATACCCATCAGAGAGATAAACAACCGAAATCAACCCTGACCCATCCCCAGATTTCTCCTCCTTCAACCTCTGTAGCCACAATTTCTTGCTCAAAAACTCGGGTATAATCACATTGGGTACCTCAAATCTCTTCTTCCGCGGCCCTAAACTCTGGTCCTCATCAATCTTCAGTCTCATTACTCCATCTTGATAGGCTGATATTGTGAGGACCAAAGGCTTGGTGGAGGCCTCTTGATTTTCGTAATTTTCTTGATTATTCTCCTTGGGTATGAGTTTTGCCACAAGATCACCATCGGAAATGGACACATCGGAGGCAATCAATGAGCAGGATCCCGGTTTCCGGGAACGGGCACGTTTGCAGAATGGGGTCTGATTGCAGTTTCTGAACTCATCCTGCTTCCAAGAAAAAACTGAATTTATGAACAGAAGAAGAAACAAAATAGTCCAAAGAGGTTTCCCCATCGATTCGGATTTGTAGGGCGAAACGAATCAGTGGTCACCTGTGTAAAGAAATCACATGTAACAGCCCAATATTATTTGAAGTACTTGGAGCAAGGCGTGTGGAGTATTCCAACGAGAACGAAGACTGAGATGAAGGCGAGGTTTGTTTATTGTAAACTTAACCCACCAATTTCATTACAGTTTCGTTGGACCACTCAAGTTTTAGAATTTACAAATCTATCACATTCAGCATTTTTTAGGTAAAATTTACGGTGAGTCTTATAATTTCACAGACTAAACGGGTCAAGGGTTAACCGGTTTATATTAAATGGGCGTCATGTAAGGGCTGGGGCTAAACAAGCCACTAAAGAATTGGTGAATAAAAAAATAAAATATAATACATTTTTTTGAAAAAAACAATCTAATAAATGAATAAATATTAAAAATATTGTTGTCCTAACATCAATAATAAAAATAAATTTATAATTTTAAAGGAAAAAAATCGAAAAGAATATTAGGATTTCAAATATGGTAACATTATTGTGAATTGAAATAATTGATTTTCAATATTATTTCTTAAAGTTTCTCTTATACTTTTATTTCTAAATTATTTTATTTTAAAATGAAAAAACAATAAAAATGTAGTAATAAATTATAGAATATTAAATTATTAAATATAATTATAAATAGAAATTATTTGTTAGAACATAAAAAATTATTGCTCCCTCTGTCACATCGAAAGAGGGTCTTTTACTTTTGTGCACGAAGATTAATAAGTATTATTATTATTTAATGTGTAGTGTGTAGTTGTATTAGTGAGAGTGTGGACCCCATATTTTAGTTGTATTAGTGGGTGTGTGTGGGTTCCATGTGTGTAAAAAAAGAAATGACTCTCTTTGGGCGGACGATCAAAATAAAAAAAAGAGTCACTTTCGAGCAGACGGAGGGAGTACTAATATGAATAATTTAAGTATATTATTAATTAATTTTATATAATAAAAAATTTTAATCGAGCTAATCAGGCCAACTCTTTTAACCTACGAGCTAGCCCTCAATTCTGGCAAGAAATGTTTAAACGGACCACTATTTATACAAAATTAACCCTACATTTTTCCTGGTTAAACCAGCCGGCCCTACGGATTCGAACTGTATTAACATTACACTGTGTAATACATTCAATTCATATAAATTTATAAATATATATATATATATATATATATATATATATATTAATTAATCAAAATTATAAATTTTTAGTGTTTCTTTTATAAATATACTTTTAATTCTTTAATGAATAATTAATGACACAATTTAATACTCCCTTCATCCCCAGCAAAAGTTTATATTTTTTCATTATGGTTTGTTATTGTGTAAAGTTTACATTTTCATTTTTGACAAGTAGGACCCATACATAATAATTAGTATTCTTATATGTGTCAATGCATAACACTAATACAACTACATTACAAATTAAAATATTACTCCCTTCGTCCCAAATTCAAGTTCACGTTTACTGTAGATACGGAGTTTAAGAAAAGTCACTTTTTGACTTACTTTTGAGGGTAGTATGGTGTTTTTGGGTAATAAATAAATGATAAAGTATGTTATGTGTGTTAAAAAGGTGATGGCAAATTTGAAATTAAAGTATGTCAGAGGGATATTAGTTTGTTGCTTTTTCCTTTTATGGAAGTGTGAATTTGAATTTGGAACGGACCAAAACGGAAAGTGTGAAATTGAAGTTGGGACGGAGGGAGTACATTTTTTAACTCACTATATATTAAAATATTTAAGCAATGGGGATAATGCCCTAATTTTAAAAAAAATGTTTATTCTACTTTTAAGGATAATTTATTAAATGCCCAATTATACAAAATGAACATTGCTCAAATGTTGACTCAATTAAAATAAATTACTCGATTACACATATTTTGATTCAACTGTACATATTTATGATTTAATTGTATAATTTTTTATGACTCGATTGTACATATTTTAACTCGGTTATATATATTATGACTCAATTAAACTTTTAAATCGAGTTGATGATATTTTCGCTATTTTAGAAATTTTAAAATTTATCACTTATGTGAGGCATTTAAAAAAGTTGTTAAATATAGTATATAAAAATTTAACCCTAAAATTTTATATCTTTTAATTTACGTGTAAAATTAAAGAAAATGTAACGTTTGGTCAGGATGGATGGAGTAGTAATACATTTCTTAAGAAATACATAATATACTGAATTGTAATTAAAATCACTACAACATAAGTGACATTATATAACACCATCTTAGTAACACTTTTAATTATTTAATACAAATTGGTAACACTTTCTAAATTATTGTAATATTTAACACATTGGTAACACCTTTTATATAAGTAACATATATGAGTAACACTTTTATAATATGTAACACATACATATAACACTTTTACATAAATTACACTTTTCAAGTAACACTTTTATACTAGTAACATTATTCTATAACACTTTTATATAATTAACATATTTAAATAACACTTTTATGCAATTAATATATTTAAATGTAGTTTTATTATATATATTCATATTATAAATGCTAATTAAATATATATATATATACATATATAAAAGAATAAAATTTAATCATTATTTTTTAATAAATGTATAAATAATATGAATAAAAAAACTTCCTCCGTCCAAGAAAAATTTAAGAAAATTGTAACTTTTTGGGTATTTAATTTTTTTCTTTAGTATAAATAAATGATAAAGTATGTTTGATGTGTTAGATAAATGTGGGTTTTTTTGTATTAAAGTATATATGAAATAGAGTTGTTTTTTTATTTTTTTTATTTTTTTTAGAAGGTGAAAATTTTGGTGTGATGGACCAAAATGGAAAGGGGGAAAACTTATGTGACATATATATATTACATTTTTTTTTGAAAAAATAAACATCGTTTTTAAAGTTTAGTTTTTATTTGTAATAAATTTTAGTTTGTATAAATTAGTTTAATTTTTTATTTAATGTGTATTGATTTATGCAAAACAAAAAATGATGTTGAATTATTTCTAAATTATCAAAAGAATAATTAAATCCATAATCAAGGATAATTTATTTAGATAATATAATCAAAATATATTCAATAAGTTACTTATAAATTAAAAATACAATTAAAATTAAATATTATAATGAAATGACAAAAGGAAAATAATACATTAATTTTTCCTTAAGATAATAAGATACACACAAAACATGAACTGTTGTTAAGGCATATAAGTAATGTGCCAATAAATCCTTAGTTTTTTTAAAGACTACAAAACAACTAAAAAATATTAATTTTTTATTTCTCTGTCTCCACCAACCCTCATCTTTTCAAGTGTTAGGATAAAAAGGCCTTGATTTTCTTGCAATATACAATGAATCGAAATGGTAGATATACAATAACACTTTAAGTGATTTTCCAACCTATTGTACCTTAGGAAGCGCTTCTATGTAATTTTCTAGGATTGCCATTTCGGTCAAGACTATAGCATTTATAGTCATGGCTGCTTTCAATACTTGGTTAAAATGACGGTGAAAGAAAGGACTGACAAATGGAGGATTCCTACTCCTAAAGTTCCTCCAAATGCTACAACAAACTAGCTGCAATTTTAGGATAAATGCTAAAACGTTACATAGGAATCAAAATTAGAATAAAATGAGTTTACCATGATAGCATTTGAATAGAGGATATTTGAGACACTGTGTTTCCTTGCCTGAATTTTGCCTTTCTTTTGTAGGAGGATAGGTCGTGCATCCTTCATTAGACGAACATGACTTTACGTTCTCTGTCCGGTCAGCAACACTTCCAATCACTGGATGTTCTATTTGTTCATGGTCATACAAGGGAATTGAAGCTTGACTTCTAGATGTCACCCTATCACCATTTACCATTCCATTGTTTTGAGGATCGTATTCATATTCCTCGAATGTCTTACTCCTCCTTGGAAGAAAAAAGGGTTTAATAAACCAAACTTGGGAGAAAACACATATATTTATTCACCCATTTGGAATATGAACAAGTAAATCTAATACCCCATCTATGATAATAACTAATTTCGCCACAAAAACAGAAAAGCTCTCTCCTGATAATCCAGAAAAAGAAAAAAGAAGAAAAAAAAAACTTGAGCATGAAATGATTTAGTAAAAATGAATATTCTGCAAACTATATCCATATATCACTGTCAGATTTTCACATTCCCAGCTACAAGTGGTGCGCCTTTCCTCAAATTTAAGGTCTTAGCTAAGGGTAGAGAGGGAGAGATGAAGAGAATACCTGATAGATTGTTGACAGCAAAAGTGAGGCAAAAACCGGTGGTCGTGATGTGGCCAATTGCCTCCATGGTTGTCTATCAAGTGCTTGCGCTGCCTCTGGGTTTTGCATGTTGAAAGGAGCTTAAGGACATCCATTTGAATAGATGGAGAAAGGATTGAGAATTGAAAGCATGCCCCAAGTCTTCTAGATTTACTTTTCAATTGATTATGTTAAAATATTAACAGGAAGCAATTCAAAAGAGGTATTAACATCGATTAGCCATGGCAGGATACCATTACAAGATTTGCCATAACATGTCATTTAACACCAGGGGAAAGTCTACTTTGCCTTGATCTAAACAATAAAGCTCAGTTAAATATAACCTTGAACATTCTATTTGATAGCTAGTGAGTCATTTAAAAAGAGCAATACTGATTGGACCAGAAGACATGACTAATTTTTAGGCAAATCCAGTTTCTAATTAATTATAAGAATGATACTATAGTTGGCTATGGACTTTTATGTGGATACTGAATTGTCCAACCAAGCTTCTAGAAAAATGAAACACAAAAAGGGTAAAGCAATTGAACTTACTATACTGCATAGATGTAGGTAATTATGTGAGAAAGTTTTTCATTCTATATAAAAAGTTAAAGCCATCAAAGGGTAAAGCAATTGAACTTACTATACTGCATAGATGTAGGTAATTATCTGAGAAAGTTTTTCATTCTATATAAAAAGTTAAAGCCATCAAACATACATGTTGTATAGATATAAAAAGTTAAAGCCATCAAACGTACATGTTGTATAGATATAGGTAATTATATCAGTAATTTTTCATTCTAAAAAAATTCACATTTATCTTGTTTACAATATCTAATTTCACCTCTTGCATTAAGCAAGAAACTCACCGAGCGTAAGCATTCCAGTTGAGCATAGTAAATTGCTATTTGACTTTCATGGGCAACTATCAGTTGAGATTGGTTGTTATGGAACTGAACTCTGGTTTCTCCCGCCAATGGAGTTGGGTAACCATGAATCACCTGGATAGTTCATGATTTCTTCTTCTCCCATATTCCACCTGGATAGATGTGTTAGCACTCGAAATTAATCAAACGATAAACGTTTGCCAAATTAGCAAAAGTGGCTACCAAAATCCAATAATGTTCAATGATAAATCCAATAGGTACATCGCGGTTAGAGATGAAATTGTGGCTGGCTCCACTGTCCACGAGTATGGATATTGGTTGCCCCCGCAGTTTCCCACAAAAATGCATGGTGCGTGGACTTGAAATCCCAGCCATAGAGTAAATAGGTAAGACCACATCGTCTTTCTCCACTCCATCAGTGGTCACGACCGGATCACCTTCTCCCTGCCCCCCAATCTCTTCGTTAACCTCAAGGCACATCATGTCGACTACCTCGTCCTCCTCGGCTATAACCACGTTCAGCTGTCGAAGAATGGGGCACTGATGCCCCGGAGCCCATGTCTTCTTGCAGCGATAGCAAAGGCCTCTAGCACAGAACCCCCCCGGCGAGCTGCTGTACCGAGGACCAGGTGTGAACGCCGAAGCTGCTGGAAGTGAGGCCCAACTGGGTGGCGGCATGCGGCTCAACGAATCACCCGGCGGTCTCGTCGGACGTTCCAAATGCGGTCCACCAAGGCTGATTTGTACGAGTCTTGCAAACTCCAATGCCTTGTCCAAAGTTAACTCGGTCTGTTGATGGAGGCGCAAGGAATTGCGCACCTCATCAGTCAGCCCCACCATGAAGTATCCAAGGTACTGCTGATCACTTAGGCCAGGCGCTTGGCTTGCCAATTGCATGAAAACCGACACGAGCTCCTCCACCGATCCCGTTTGCCGAAGTGCTGACAGCCGTTCAAACGGACTACCGGTGAAACGGGAGTCATAGCGGTTCACTAATGCCTCTGGAAACTCCTCCAAAGTCTTCTCCGGATTCCTGGATCGCCACCATGTAAACCAATAGAGGATGGAGTCCTCCATCGCAACCATGGCCGCCTCCAATTTGGTTTCAGTCGGCGTGTGGCAGATCTTGAATTGTTGGTTGGCCCTAGCCAACCAACCAATGGGGTCATATCCGTCAAAAGAAGGAAGAACCGGTGGTGCAGGGGACCGGTCCACCCCTGGAGCGGCGGCCACGATAGCCGCTAGAGGATCCGTGGCATGCGTATCGTCGGCGGTCTGCTGTTCAGCCGCCCTCCTTGCTGTGCGCGTCGCGATCGGCGCCTGGTGGATCGCGGACGACGCGTCGTCCGTCGGCTGTTGTCCAACCGCCACATTCGCAGAGCTGCTTTTAGCGTGCATCGTACCGGCGGAGGCGCGAGCTTGGGTGATCGAGAGCCCCGCCACGAAAGTGGTGAGGCTGGCGATCGATTTAGTGATCTCATGCAACTGGGCCATGATGTGGGCCTGATCGGCCTTCATCTGCTTGAAATCCTCAGCCATGGCAGCCTGTTTGCCTTCGATCTCATCAACTCGTTGCTCGCGGGTCATCGTCATCACGGGTGAGTTTCCACGCTCATCGCACCAAATTGTTAGCACTCAAAATTAATCAAACGATAAACGTTTGCCAAATTAGCCAAAGTGGCTACCAAAATCCAATAATGTTCAATGATAAATCCAATAGGTACATCGCGGTATATATATAGAGTAAACAATGAAACCCTAAGGCCTGCTACACCAGGCCCAACTAATTAACAGCAATAGTAAGTAATAGTTATAAAAGGAAATCTCTAATCATGATCAATCCGTTCGTTTCCTGCGGCGATAGACCATCAAGGGTTTCGGCCCTTGTGGCTCCTTCACACCACGAGTCGTATCAAGATGTATGCAGGGGTCATAAAACAATGAACAATGAATGGTATAATAATATAAAAAGAAGCAACTATAAGTGATAATGACTCAAGTTGAAAGTTGGATTAAATCAGTGAACAAAACAAGTTTGAGTGAAGTAGTATATTATAGTGAACTTAATAGTTTCCAATTAGTATCCAACTCTGTCATTCCTTCTCAAGTTTTGTCTCCATTTCCTACATCTTGTGCAGTTAACTTGAACAGGCTGTTCTAAGGAATGAAAGCAGCGACGAAGAGAATGAGATGCTTAGAATGTGATATCTCTCTGAAGTGAATGCCAACCAGAAGACTGTAATCCATTATTCTCTCATGTTCAAGAAAGTTGCAGTTGACGTTCACTTACCTGCGAAACGAACAGATCACGCGATAGCAATCAAAATTAGTTCAATGAACTTATAATGAACTCTCTCATATCAGTAAATATTAAGCTGATCTAATAATTTAGCAGCAAATTAGTAAATGTGAAATGATGTTTAATTACCTGCTGAATACTTGGAACCAAGATTTCTGCAACCAAAATATGAAATCCAGATCAAGATCCTTGAGGGTTGTGGTTGAGACAACCTTAGAGTCAGGTTCTCTTAGAGCCTCTTCTAGCTAAATGTAGAGGGGAATAATATTAGCAGTCAATTTGCTAATAAATACTGCATCATATCTTCAACTTGGTAAAAATTCTTGGAATAATTTTTAGATTGGATATTTTGGACTGGTTGAACAAGCTTTCATTAAATAATATTGCATTTAAGAAAAAAGATGCTCATATCCTTAAACAAGTTCAAGAAAAATTGCAAGTATTTGGCCCCTGAATTCATAATGATAACTTCATTTTGCCCCCAAACATATTGAACTTGATATGAAAATCAATCTTATTAATTATTCCATCGAATTTCAAATTTCCACATACATTTTAATTCGGTTCAAGGAAACTTTCGAAACTATTAAACCTCTGCATCCAGTAACTAATTACCTTACTTCCCAGCTCTGAAAGTCTTCTCGACTTGGTTTCCAGTAATGAAATTTCGTAAAGTGGTTCTCACAAATGTTGCCCCTTTTCCACGTTTTACATGGAGAAATTCTACAAATGCCCAAAAATATTTTAAAATCACAACTTTAAAAATGCAATCCACAGAGAGCAAAACGCCGCAAGGTATTTTATCAAGTTGATTTTCAAATTAACCGTTAATTATCGAACAAAAGAAGAGACTTACTGGTGGAATTGTTTCAACGCAAACAAGAATTAGAGGGATGATGATAGCTTTGAAATAAATTGACTCTTCGGAGAGGAGTCCGTGAAAGCGCCGAAGAGATTTGGAAATGTTCTAGCAGCAGATGAGAAATAGCAGGGCGGAACCTTCAAAAAATAAATCAGAAGAGAAATTAATTGGCGGTATATATATTTGGGATTCGCGCTTCTTCGTTTATCATTGGCGCGCTTGTTCTCTTTTTCCTTTTCCTTTTTTTTTTATCAATATTTATCCAAAATAATTTATAAATTTAACTACATATCAATTTTTAATACTGTACTCCACTAAAGTATTCTTTTAAATATATCAATTAGTTTAGGCTGCCGATTAATTATATCAATTAATTAATTGGTATCATATTTTTAGTTTAATTCAATTTAGTTGTACATGTTTTGATTTATATATAAAAAAATTATATTTTCGATTAAACATAAAAGGTTTGAATATATTTAAAGGAAGTATTATTTATTTTCAATTAATTGATTTTTTTACTTGACAATAAGATTAATTTTTATCGCGTCTATTTTCCAAAGGTCACCCTTTGCTATTTCTAGATCAGTCGGGTAGGAGTTACACAGTAGGGTCGGTCAGTTGGTTGGTCAGGTGGTCAGGTATTATTTCTATTATCTACTGACCCACATATCATGGACCGATTGCCCTGTAAAATTGATAATGAGATTACTTTTTATTGCGTCTATTTTCCGAAGGTCCCCATTTGCTATTTCTTGATCAGTCGGGCATGAGTTTCAAAGTAGGGTCGATCGGTTGGTCGGTAAGGTGGTCAGTTAATAGTTCCAATGTCTACCGACCCACATATCATCGACCGATCGCCTTGTAAATCTGATAATGAGATTTCATTTTGTTGTGTTTTTTTCGTATGTCCCCATTTCCTTATTCTCGACATGTTAGGTAAAAGTTCCACAAAAGTGTTGGTTAGGTGGTCGGGTTGTGGCTCCAAAGTGTTGGATTGTATACTAAAAACCTAGCTTTAGTATGAACTAGGGGTGGGTATCGGACCGGGTTTCGTGTCCAGGTACCTAAAATTTTGGATTTTAAAATGCATTATCCGAACCCGAACCGATATTCTAGGTACCCGATTGGGTAACTCGATTCTTTTATCTTTTTTTTAACTTTTTTTAATTTAAATTTCTTCCTAAATTTTCATGTGATAAAATTAGTATTTCATTTTGTCATAATTATTATATATTGTTACTCTCAACAAATTTAATATTTATCATCCTTAAAGTAAATTTATTAAAAATATTAATTAATATTAATATTATACTTTATTTAAGAATAATAATATTGGGTCAAACTATTTATTAAAATGTGATTTAATGAAATTTAAATATATTGTTAAGATGTATTATATTATAAATTTAGTAAATTGTTGTATAAAACTGTTTAAAAAAATATATTAATTTCTTTATTATTTCATATAATATATGAATAAATGGAGATTGAGGCTCTTCACTACTTGGAAATAAAGATTTGAGGGATTCTCTACTTCTCTTCAATGAATGTGCGGTGTTAATCGATGATTGGGAAATGGAGATTGGGTAATGGAAACCTACTTAATATTAGTATATAGTATGTTATATATAATAGAAATTTTGAAAAAAAAACTAGGTAACCCGATTGGGTAATTCGGGTAATTTTCAAAACCCGATACCCGATCCGATAATTAACAACCTGGTCCGGGTTTACCCGAAATTACCCAAAAAAATTGAGTTTTTCGGGTAATTTTTTCGAATCAGTTCGGGTGCCCGAAACCGGAAAAAATATGTCCAAATAGTATGAACAATAATTTAAAAATATATAAAATGAGAATCATTGATCAATGATTGCGTCTTATAATTTATTTATATGTCCGATGTAAAAGTCCACTTACTTTATACTGTAGATAATATATTGCACGACAACATCCGAAAGATCATATTATCGATTTCCTTATAAAGTATAAACAAATGCTCACAATCCAGATATACGAGGACTCTCTAACGGGATGGTTGTAGTGTGATTTGATATTAGTTTGTCTTGACATATTAGTGCACTTTGTGTGTATTGAGTTGGACCGCTTGAGATTGTACAAATTATACTGACTATATGAAAGAACCTTATCTCTATTATTATGGATGTTCGTGCTCTTAATCCCTATACAATAACTTCGACACGTAAGCCAGTGTGTATTTCTTTGATTCATCAATGTGTGAGATTTACATGTAATTAAATCAACAAGCTCGGTGAGTTGGGAAATAGTGTTATCTCTATGGTGTGCTGTTGATTATAGAAGGAATTTGTGTCTTATTAAATAGGTTGATGATGTCCCCTTGAGGAGCTCATAAGGATTATCATATAAACACTATAGGTAATTCTAGCATGATAATGAGGTTAAGTGGTACTACTCTCGGATGAGATATTAATTAATGGAGTTGTCGGGCTCATAATAAGAATGAGCTCATAACGTAATTGGGGATTAGAGCGGCAGTGTAGTAATAATATTTTAGTGGAATATATTATTATTATTGCACTTGAGTATAAATTTTGGGTTATACTTGGATACTTAAGCCTAATGGAGGCCCGACTCTAACTTCTCCTCCTGGTCTCTGCTGTAGCCTATATATAAGTCATCTCAACTGTTCTAAATCAATTCCTGCACCTAACACAGGTGAGATAGAGAGAGAGAGAACAACAGATTGATAGGATCTTGAAGATCAATGCACACACGATGTCAAGATTGGACTTGGGAATACAACAGAAGATCAAGAGGTCATTTTTAAAACATGATTGTCAACTTTCGTAATTTTTCTGTATTTGTGTAGAACATAAAAAAAGTCATGTGATACATCATTAGAAATCCACGGAAGAGAGGATCATTTTGGTACAAAAATCACTAAAATCGAAGATTGGATGATGAAGTTATTCATCATACCTAGGTGAAAGGTAATAAGGATTTATATTCTTGCTTCCGATGATATAAAATTGCATGAAACCCTAATGATTCATGTTAACCAAATGATCGAATGCCCACACAAAGTCTACAAACCCACATATCATCGACCGATCACCCTGTAAACCTGATAATGAGATTACTTGTTATCGCGTATGTTTTCCATGTGTACCTATTTGCTGATTCTCGATCTGTCGGGTAAAAGTTCAAAAGAAGGGTCGGTTAGGTGGTTGGGTCGTAGCTTCAATGTCTAAGGACCCACATATTATCGACGGATCGCCCTGTAAATCTTATAATGAGATTACTTATTATCGCGTATATTTTTTATATGTCCCCGTTTGATGATTTATGATCAGTCGGGTGGGAGTTCTCCAGTAGTGTCGGTCAGTTGTTAGTGGTCGGTTTGGTGGTCGGTTAATAGTTCCAATGTCTACCGACCCACATATCATAGACTGATCTCCCTGTAAACTTGATAATGAAATTAATTTTTATCGCGTCTATTTTGCGAAGGTCCCCATTTGCTATTTCTCGACAGTCGGGTAGGAGTTCCACAGTAGGGTTGGTCAAGCAGTCGGGTATTATTTTCGTTGTCTACCGATCCATATATCATCGATTGATCATCCAGTAAACCTAATAATGAGATTATTTGTTATCACGTTTGTTTTTTGCATGTCCCCATTTGTTGATTCTAGATCTATCAGGTAAAATTTCAACAAAAGGGCCAGTTAGGTGGTCGGGTCGGGTATTATTTCAATTGTCTACCAATCTACATATCATCGACCGATCACCCTTGTAAACCTGATATTGAGATTACTTATTGTCACGTATATTTTGAGATGGTCCTCGTTTCCTGGTTCTCGACATGTTAGGTCGTGGCTCTAAAGTCTACCGACCCACATATCATCGACCAATCACCCTATTAACTTGATAACGAGATTTCTTTTTATCACGTCTATTTTGCGAATGTCCCCATTTGATATTTCTTGATCTGTTGGGTAAAAGTTCAACAGAAGGGTCGGTAGGTTAGTCAGTCAGGTGGTAGGTTAAATTTTCTAATGTCTACCGACCCATATATCTTCGACTGATCGCCCTGTAAACTTTATAATGAGATTCCTTTTTATCGCGTCTATTTTCCAAAGGTCCCCCTTCGCTATTTTTAGATTAGTAGGGTAGGAGTTTCATAGTAGGGTCGGTCTGGTGGTTAGTTAATAGTTCCAAAGGTCCCTGTAAACTTGATAATGAGATTACTTTTTATATCGTCTATTTTCCAAAGGTCCCTCTTTGCTATTTCTAGATTAGTAGGGTAGGAGTTCCAAAGTAGGGTCGGTCAGGTGGTCAGTTAATAGTTCCAATATCTACCGAACCATATATCATCGACCGATCGTCTTGTAATCCTGATAATGAGATTTCTTTTTATCGCATCTATTTTTCGTATGTCCGCATTTCTTGATTCTCGACATGTTATGTAAAAGTTCCACAAAAGATCGGTTAGGTGGTAAGGTCGTGGCTCCAAAGTCTACTAATGAGAGTGATAATTCACGTTAGCTTCGATTTATGATGAAATTGAGTACGATTTGGTTTATTATTAAGACAAATAGGGTTGTTTATGAAAAATCCACGAATCAGATGCTACTGAGTCTATTTGTACATGAAAACAGGTCTTAAGTGCTCGAAATTGAAAAATACGATTTTCGAGGCAATTTTCAAAGCATAGTTCAACCTGGAGAGGCTGTTCTGACCAGCATCAGCCTGGTCGAACGAAGAAGATGAAGTCGAATGGAGGGTGTATTAGATTAAAGAGAGGTGATTCAACCAGAGTGGTCCCTTCGAACTGCTGAAGTCAAGTCGAATGGGGAGAAAAGATGAATTCCAGATTGCAGACATGTCGTTCGAATACAGTTCGACCATTTCAAGTCTGGTCGAACTAGGTCTTGCGAAGCTATATTTGGTAATTCCTGGTCTCATGTGCGTGTTTTCTATAAAAAAAGCCCAGTAAGGGTCCATGAGGAGAAGCTACATGTATAAAAAGGGGTGCCGATCACATGAAAAAGGGAGTTAAATTCCACATCTATCCTACATCACATCAAAACCCTAACTCCATCCTCAGGAGCCGTAGAGAGAGATTTGTGCAGCGAATCAAGTGAGAACTAAGTGAAGTTTCAAGACGAAGCGAGAAGCGACGACACTCATCTCTAGGGTTTACTTCGCAACTTAATATTTCTTGTAATTTTCAAGACTATGGGTAAGATCTATCCAAACCCATGAACTTTCTTCTAAGCGTCATGGGCTATAACCACTTTGGTAGTTCTATGGTTATAAAGGTTTTATATAGTTAATTGAATTTCGTGTGTATACTCCGTACAACACTACTTGTGGATTTATTTTATATAAGACTATGCGTTTTTAATTCATACTCAGAGTTTTTTTGTGCATCATTAACTGTTATGTAGAGTCTGAATAGATCTTGGTTATTGATTGAGATCATTCACTACTGAACAGGATTATATGTTATGATTCTAAATGAGGGGACTCTGAAGCTTCATTAGAACTATCTTATATGAATACTTATTAATTGAATTGAATTGGGAAGTAAGTCGGATAAAGAGGATAATTATATAGTACCTATAAAGGGAGATTATATTGGGTTAGAGTACTTAGTGCACGGAAGATAATTGATAATAATAGTACCTAGAAAGGAGGTGTAATTAGGTCTCTTGCTTCGAAGTAATTCACACATGTTACACGCTTATCTGCTTGTGTCTATAGAGTAGATTTGCTTAGCTTAGTGATGCATCCATATTCCACAAGGCAGAGTCGGACATTATAATATGGAAGGGAGATTAATTAGTGAAATTGGATGGCCCAAAGAGCTACATATCTTCTCACTTGTCAACTCTCATTTATCTCTGTTGTTCTATTTAATTTTTTGTTTTAATTATTTGTTATTTAGTTTAATAACTATTCTCCACTTAAATTGACATCAATAGTTTCTTTTAGATTAGATAATAATAAACTAATAACCAACTGTCCTTTAGGTTTGATAATATAATTTGGTCGCTTATCTAAGCTACAATCGCATCTTTCATACTTGGGGATTAAAATTGTGTGTTGAGAAAATACCCATCATCTACCGATCGATATATCATCAATTGATAGCCCCGTCTACCGACCCACATATCATCAACTGATACCTTAAAAACTTGATAATGAGATTAATTTTTAACGCGTCTATTTTCCAAAGGTATCCCTTTGCTATTTCTAGATCAGTCGGATAGGAGTTCCACAGTAGGGTGGGTCGGTTGGTCGGTCTGGTGGTCGGTTAATGTCTACGACCCATATGTCATCGATCGATCGCCTTGTAAACTTGATAACGAGATTAATTTTTTTCGCGTCTATTTTGCAAAGGTCCCCATTTACTATTTCTTGTTTAGTTGGGTAGGAGTTCCACAGTAGGGTCGATCGATTGGTCGGTCAGGTGGTCATGTATTATTTCTTATCATCGACCGATTGCCCTTTAACTTGATAATGAGATTACTTTTTATTGCGTCTATATTTCGAAGGTCCTTGTTTGCTATTTCCAGATTAGTCGGGTTGGAGTTCTACAATAGGGTTGGTTGGTTGGTTGGTTAATAGTTTCAATGTCTGTCGACCCACATATCATCGATCAATTACCCTGTAAACTTGATAATGAGATTACTTTTTATCGTGTTATTTTGTGAAGGTCACCCTTTGCTATTTCTAGATCAGTCGGGTAGTAGTTCTATAGTAGAGTCGATCGGTTGGTTGGTCTGGTGGTCGGGTACTATTTCCAATGTCTACCGACCCATATATCATAGACCGATCACCCTATAAACTTGATAACGACACTGTGCCACAATTGTGGAATAACAACGTTGCAATAACAATGAAGAATTGAAATCCATTGTTATAAGGGCCAAAAAGGGCTAAAAATTTACTTCTGTTGTTATTGCTGGAAAAATGTGCTTAAAGACCATGGATATTTGCTTCTGTTGTTAAACATCCGTTGTTAATGGCATTCTTATTATTTTAATTTATATTTAAATATATTTTAATTAAAAAATTATATTATAAAGATATAAATAGGAGACTTAGAAAATTTTTAGTTTCATTTCTTCTGCCCTAATCGTGAAATTTCCCTCATTGTTTCTTCTTACCACCCCACATCGACGACCGACGGAAGAGACGACCAAATGGCAGAGACACAAAATTACCAAGAATTCAAGCTAGGGTTCCTTATTTTTTGCCTTAATCGTGAAATTTCACTCATTGTTTCTTCCTACCACCCCATATGGACGACTGATGGAAGACACGACAAACAGCAGAGATATAAAATTACCAAGAATTTAAGCTAGGGTTCCTATTTTTTTGCGAATTTCAATCGATATAGGTAGGTTTGATTAATTTTTTTAATTAACGCTCTTTTCTCCTCCATGAAATCTAGGGCTTTTCATTGTTTTGAACTATTGTAGAGTGAATTATAGATGTTGTTCTTATTTTCGAGAATTACATTTCTATATCTTGGTTTCATTTTAATTTTTTAATTCTTCAGAATTTAGTTTAGCATTATCGACAGAGAGCGGTTCATGGTGGTCGCTGTAGAAGAAGAGCGAGATTCCGACACTAAGGCATTGGGATTAATGGCACAGAGGAGTGCACAACCTAGTGTTGGATTGTATACTAAAAGTCTAGCTTTTTGTATGAACAATGTTATAACAATTATTTTGAAATGAGAATCATATGATCAAATGATTGCGTCTTATAATTTATTTATATGCACGATGCAATAGTCCACTTACTTTATACTGTACATAATATGTTGTGCGACAACACGCGGAAGATCATATTATCGGTTTCCTTATAAAGTATAAACAGATGCTCACAACCGAGATAGACGGGGACTTTCTATCGGGATGGTTGTAGTGTGGTTTGGTATTAGCTTGTCTTGGCTATAGAATCACATTAGTGCACTTGTGTGTATTGAGCAGGACCGCTTGAGATCGTTCGACTTATAATGACTTATAGGAGAACTTGATCTCTGTTATTATGGAAGTTCGTGCTCTTAATCCCTATACAATAACCTCGACACGTAGAGCAGTATGTATTTCTTTGATTCATCAATGGGTGAGATTTACATGTAATTAAATCAACAAACTCGATGAGTTGGGAAGTAGTGCTGTCTCTATGGTGTGCTGTTGATTGTAGAAGGAATCCGTGTCCGTCATAGGTTGATGATGTCCCCTGGAGGAGCTCATAAGGATTATCATGTAAACCCTGCAGGTTGAATTTATTCCGGCATGATAATGAGGTTGAGTGGTACTACTCTTGGATGAGATATTAATTAATTGAGTTGTCAGTAACTTAAATTAATTAATGGACATTGTATATCTTAAAAATGAGGAGACTAACGGGCTCATAATAAGAAGGAGCCCAAAACGTAATTTTGGGATTGGAAAGACAGTGCAGTAATAATATTTTAGTGGAATATATTATTATTATTGGACTTAAGTATAAGCTTTGGGCTAAGCTTGGATACTTAAGCCCAATGGAGGCTCAACCCAATTTCTCCTCCTGGTCCCTGCTGTAGCTCATGTATATAAGTCACCTAGCAGTTTGAGGAGGTCTCGTAGATCGTCGCCCACACGACGTCGAGATCGGACTTGGGACATACGGTAGAAGATCAGAAGGTAGTTTGCTGCTGCTGTCCGCTACCTTGCGAAATTTATATAAAATAGTACAGTGGTCATAATTCAATGATCAATATACTGACGGAAATACATTGAAGAGAGGATCGTCTGAGCACAAAGATCATTCAATTCCAACATCAGTCGAGGAAGTTATGACCATTCTCGTGGGACTGCGCAGTCTGCCAGCGAGAATCCTTCATCTTCTACATACCCTGGTGAACGGTAATCGTTTCTATGATTTATTGCTTCCGCTGAAATTAGAAACGTATGGATCCCTAACGGGTCATGTTAACCAAACGATCCAAGCGCCAACAATTGGTATCAGAGCTTCGGTTTCGTGGTGAAGCGTGAAACGTTAGGCTAGGGTTTATGTGATTAATTTTTCGAAATTAGGATCGCATGTTTAGGGTTTTGGTTTTACTGCGCAAACCATGAATATCCCTATGTGAAATATACCCTATATCATATCTTTTCGTCGATGGTTGTGTGTGAGAGGATTCGACGAAAACTGTTCGTCAATTTCACATGGAAGGAAGAAATTGAGAGAAAATCCAGCGCAGTGATATTGCAGAGGCAATAACCAGAGTTTCAACCGTCGGATCAGACTGAATTTTGGTCAGCACGTTTGGATTTTGTGGATGTACATTCTGAACGGTGAGATCGTATTTGAAGCTTTGTGTTGTCGGGAATATGCCGAACACAGAAGCAGGTTTTTGGGTGATTCTGTTCTGCGAAGTCGAGGGAAAAGAGCAGTTTCTCGTAAACGAACCGTTGGATCGACCTGTAATTTGGAAAGAATGTTCAGAACTAACAGGAGTACATTATGGACGGTCGATATTTGATTCCCAGGTTCCTACAGTTGCGAACCCTGAACGACATTTGGTGTAGTTTGATGTTGCTCGTTGGGCTGAACTTGGTACCGTGCAAGTAGGCCCTTGCGAGCGACAGTTCGAGTGGATTTGCATCAGGTTCAATTGATGCTACACCAGGTTCGAGCGGATTTGCATCAGGTTCGATTGGTCTCCATCAGGTTCGATTGATGCTACACCAGGTTCGAGCGGATTTGCATCAGGTTCGATTGGTCTGCATCAGGTTCGATTGATGCTACACCAGGTTCGAGCGGATTTGCATCAGGTTCGATTGGTCTGCATCAGGTTCGATTGATGCTATACTAGGTTCGAGCGGATTTGCATCAGGTTCGATTGGTCTGCATCAGGTTCGATCGATGTTGCACCAGGTTCGAGCGGATTTGCATCAGGTTCAATTGGTCTACATCAGGTTCGATCGATGCTACACCAGGTTCGAGCGGATTTGCATCAGGTTCGATTGGTCTGCATCAGGTTCGATCGACGCTGCACTAGGTTCGAGCGATTTGCATCAGGTTCGATTGGTCTGTATCAGGTTCGATCGATGCTGCACCAGGTTCAAGCGGATTTGCATCAGGTTCGATTGGTCTGCATTAGGTTCGATCAATGCTGCACCAGGTTCGAGCAGATTCACATCAGGTTCGATTGGTCTGCATCAGGTTTGATCGACTCTACATTAGGTTCGAGCGGGTTTGCATCAAGTTCGACTGGTCTGCATCAGATTCCGCGTGAGTCTTCACAATATGATCAGGAAGGGTGCCGGAGTGGTGGAGCAGGCTGCGGGGAGGTCGATCCCCGTCGCAGTTGTCCGCATTCTTGATTGGTGGCGAACAATCGAATTCGCTGTTATATAACTGTTATAATTGATTTATTAATTGATTATTGTTATATATGTATGCATGATTATCTATGATTTATTGCCTTAAATAGAAGCATGCTAGATTGCGTATTATAATTGGTATTGCCTTAAATAGAAGCATGCTAGATTGCGTATTATAATTGGTATATTATATGCATGTATGTTGGAGTCTTGATCAAGTCAACTTATTTTTGGCAATTTATTTCCTTATATATAACTTCTATAATTTTTTATTGGTCAATTATTGTTATATATTTGGAAGTATGAGCATGCTAGGTTGCGTATATTATTCTGAATATTATATGCATGTAAAAACCCTTGGTTTTAAATAACTAAGTGGGAGAGGGGATTGGTAATTAATCCCCGCGGCCTCCATTATTGGTTTGTTAGCAATGTGAATAAACTTGCGCGTCGGCATTAGAGCCTTCCTCCCCATCGGATGAGTTTATTCATGGATATTGCTGGAACAAGCTTCTTTAAAATTATGTTTGTAATGTGATGTACATGAACTTGCGTGTTGGCATTGACCTTCCTCCCTATCGGATGAGTTCATGTGCGGATCACTGTACGACTTATAATTGATGACTGTAGGAAGTTATCCAAGCGCGTGTGTACTTCTCCATCTGTAAGGCACATAAGCTTGCGCAATGGACTTGAGGTCAAATAATGGTGTACACTTAGATGCAAATAATAAGTATCCTCCCCATCGGAGTCACTGCTTTTATTTGCATGGCTAAAGAGGAACCGACTATTAATTATTTTGTCATAAAGTTAGGTTGACAAATGAAATTAATGGGTAAAACCTTTTCTTGTAAATGTTCGGGTTTGTAAACGTCCACACTATCGTGGCTTGCAAACTCACGGTGCTTGAGATGTCGGTGAATTTATATTTTATATTGTTTTGAGGGAATCAATATAAGTGGATAAATTCAAAGATTTGATCGGTATATGTATTTTTTTTTATGTTTCTCTGAATTTCAAATAGTTTTATTTCACTTATGGTTGACTAAGAGAAATTATATTTATTGGTCCAAAATTAGATGATTAGAAAAGAATCTTGGATTCGAATTTTACTGCTTAAGAAATACATGTGTGTTCTCACAAAAGACTTATCATGATGCATATTAAAGTCTCTAGTGAAGAGATAAGAGATTCATAGAAATATGATGGTCTCATGTAACTCTTCGGATACTTGAGTAAGTTAAAAGGCGGTAGGTCATGATTGAATTTGATGAATGAAATGGAAATACATGGAATAGAAGTTGAAGGGGAAACCTAAGTCAATTTTATTCTTCATAATTGCCTAGATGTTTTGAGTAAGTTTCTCCTGAATTACAAGAGGTTGTATATGGTGGAAAACTTCTGACAAAACATGTGATAAAGGAAATACAATTTCATAAAAGGAGTGAACAAGGATAGAATCTTACTTGCTAGTCGTTGAAGCATGATTAGTGATGTCACCTACTGATACGTTGTGTAGATACCGGAATCACTAAATATTTATTACTAAGTGAGGATAAGATTATTTTATACATGGGTAATACTACGAGAGTAGTGGCTGTTGCAGTGGGAGTTGTTTATTTATCTTACGATATGAATAAACGTTTGATTTTGTGAAATTGTCTTTACGTGCGTTTTCATAGAAAGAATTTGATTTGGTTTCTATGCATTAATAGATGGATACTCCTTTTCATTTAAATGACATGGTCATTATAATGAAGGATAGAGTTGTAATCTGTTATGGTACGTTGGTGAACAATTTGTATACTCTTAAATCATGTATATTCCACAGATGCAACAAATAGTAATTAATAATGCATCTTCTGATCTAAGTAAGAGAAAGGAACCTTCGGAAATGAACTAAACATGCATTTGTCGTCTAAGACTAGATTATTTTACTTGAGTAGGACTCAAAAGTTGATAGCAGATGGACCGTAAGGTTTATCTGAAGTGGAAACTATCGGACTTGCGAGTCTTACTTGGAAGTAAAAATTATTAATTACCTTTTCAAGGTAAAGGGGTGTAGAGCCAATGATATATATGTTGGAATTAGTTCATTCTGATTCAAGTGGACCTAATATTATTCAGGCGAGAGGTGGTAATGAATAATCGAAGATTATTCTAGATATCGATATATTTATTTGATGCACTGCATGTCTAAGTTATTTGATTTATTCAAGAATTGTAAGGTTGGTACAGTAAATCATCATGGAAAATATATCAAGTAATGACGATTTAATCGTCATTACAAGTACCTCTTAGGATAATTAGGAGCTATTAATCAGAGGTTGAGATTAAATCTCAAGTGGTCTACACCGGGCAAGCCCCAGCTGAATGGTGTGGTGGATAGAAGGAATAAGACTCTTATGGTAATGATTAGATGGATGATGAATTATTTGGAATTACTTAATTCATTTTATGGATAAGCCCTAGAAACAGTAATTCATTTGAATGTTTGTCTGTTTGTGGGATATGCTATAAAAATGAAGGTGATTTATTTAGTCTAAAAGATTGAAGGGTGATTGTTAACACAAACACTAGATTTTTGGAAAGGGACTATGTAATAAATCACATACCCATTTATAAGTTGTCCTAAAGGATGTGAGAAGAAAACACAAAGTATTAGTACCAATTGTGCAAGAGAATATACCACAAGGTAAACTGCAACGCATGTCACGTCTGATAACAATTGTATGTAATGCCTTGTCGTAGTAGGAGGGATGTTCGACAACCTGTTTGATACATGTTTTGAGAGAGTCGTAAGACTTAATCCCTAGTAAACATGGGTTGAACCCACAGATACGACGAAGCACTACAAGATCGAAATGCGATATCTTAGCTAGTGCAATGATGTTGAAATAGAATTGATGAATTCTAAATTAAATCTGGGAGTTTGTAAGACCACTAAATGGTGTAAAAGCCATTGGAAGTGGTCATACAAAATAAAAGAAGATCATATGGTAAGGTGAAAACCTTGGAAGCAAAGCTTGTTGCGAAAAAGGTATACTCAGAAAGAAAGGGTTCGATTATGAGAAAACCTGTTCGCCGGTAGCTATGCCTAAGTCGATCCGGACTCTTTTACCTGTTGCTACTTATATGGAATATGAGGGATAACAAATAGATGCCAAGACAACTTTCCTGATTGGAAGTCTTGAGGAAAACATCTATCTTAAGCAACCAGAGTGATTCATTGCAAAGAGCTAAGAGCATTTTGATATTAAGCTTAAAAGTGTCCATCAATGGACTAAAGCAAGCTTCAAAATTATAGAACATCCGTTTTGATGAAGAAATCCAGTGATATGGATTTTATCAATGCTCGGATATGTCTTGTGTATTGAAAAGAGTGACGGAAATGTGGTGGTATTTCTTGTACTATACGTAGATAGTATATTGCTCATTAGAGACAATGAAAGAGTATTATCGGGCGTATGGGTATGGTTGATAAAGCGGTATGATATGAAGGACTTAAGAGGAGCAAAAATATCCTTTTGATCACGGTAATACGGATTACAAGAAAGGATGTTATGCTTATCTCAAACTTCATAAGATGATACGATCCTTACTTATTTTAGCATGTGAATTTATCTAAGTGAATGTGTCTTGTGACACAAAAGTAGATAAAGAAGATGAAAGCGGTTCCTTATGCTTCGGCAAATGAGGAAGCTTAATCTAAGGAATGCTATGCACGAGATTGGATAACTGTTTTGCCGATGGCATGAACAGTGGGTATCATCGTAACCCGGAACAAGAATGATTAATTGTGGTAAGACATATATGAATTGCCTGAGAAGGACTGGAAAATATATGTAGGCTTACAGGGCAGATTCACTGCTTCTTGTGGATTACGTAGATTAGTATTTTTTAGTCAGATTGGACGGCAGTAAATCCACCTCAAGGATATGTGTTTAATTTTAAGAAGTTGAGTCATAGTGTGGAGGAGTATTATATAGAAATATATTTCAGACTCCGGATTCTATCATGGAAAGATGATAAATTGCAGCCTATGAGGCAGCCAGAGTATCTGTATGACTCTAGAATCTTCATGATGGACTTTGATGTGATTCTAAGTTTGCCCAAGATTATCACAATTTATATTGATGATATTGGTGCAGTTGCAAACTTGAAGGAATCACAAGTCCATAAAGCAATTAAACACATGAAGCGCGAGTACCACCTGTTACGAGAAATCATATGATGAGGGGAAGGTTGTTGTCACCTAGATTGCATCGGATGATAACCTAGTAAATCCATTTACAAGGACCTTAAGGCGAGAGCTTTTGATGGTCGTGTAGTGGGAGTGGAAATCAGATGTATGGCAGAAAGATCATATGATTGTGTACTAAAAGTCTAGCTTTTTGTATGAACAATGTTATAATAATTATTTTGAAATGAGAATCATATGATCAAATGATTGCGTCTTATAATTTATTTATATGCACGATGCAATAGTCCACTTACTTTATACTGTAGATAATATGTTGTGCGACAACACGCGGAAGATCATATTATCGGTTTCCTTATAAAGTATAAACAGATGCTCACAACCGAGATAGACGGGGACTCTCTATCGGGATGGTTGTAGTGTGGTTTGGTATTAGCTTGTCTTGGCTATAGAATCACATTAGTGCACTTGTGTGTATTGAGCAGGACCGCTTGAGATCGTTCGACTTATACTGACTTATAGGAGAACTTGATCTCTGTTATTATGGAAGTTCGTGCTCTTAATCCCTATACAATAACCTCGACACGTAGGGCAGTATGCATTTCTTTGACTCATCAATGGGTGAGATTTACATGTAATTAAATCAACAAACTCGATGAGTTGGGAAGTAGTGCTGTCTCTATGGTGTGCTGTTGATTGTAGAAGGAATCCGTGTCCGTCATAGGTTGATGATGTCCCCTTGAGGAGCTCATAAAGATTATCATGTAAACCCTGCAGATGGAATTTATTCTGGCATGATAATGAGGTTGAGTGGTACTACTCTTGGATGAGATATTAATTAATTGAGTTGTCAGTAACTTAAATTAATTAATGGACATTGTATATCTTAAACATGGGGAGACTAACGGGCTCATAATAAGAAGGAACCCAAAACGTGATTTTGGGATTGGAAATGCAGTGCAGTAATAATATTTTAGTGGAATATATTATTATTATTGGACTTAAGTATAAGCTTTGGGCTAAGCTTGGATACTTAAGCCCAATGGGGGATTGGAAATGCAGTGCAGTAATAATATTTTAGTGGAATATATTATTATTATTGGACTTAAGTATAAGCTTTGGGCTAAGCTTGGATACTTAAGCCCAATGGAGGCCCAACCCAATTTCTCCTCCTGGTCCCTGCTGTAGCCCATGTATATAAGTCACCTCAACTTATCTGGAACCCTAATCTAATTCATTATTCACGTGTGATGAGGGTTGAGAGCAGTTTGAGGAGGTCTCGTAGATCGTCGCCCACACGACGTCGAGATCGGACTTGGGACATACGGTAGAAGATTAGAAGGTAGTTTGCTGCTGCTGTCCGCCACCTTGCGAAATTTATATAAAATTTTACAGTGGTCAGAATTCGATGATCAATATACTGAGGGAAAGCCGTTGAAGAGAGGATCGTCTGAGCGCAAAGATCATTAAATTCCGACTTCAGACGAGGAAGTTATGGCCATTCTCGTTGGACTGCACAGTCTGCCAGCGAGAATCCTTCATCTTTTACATACCCTGGTGAACGGTAATTGTTTCTATGATTTATTGCTTCCGCTGATATTAGAAACGTATGGATCCCTAACGGGTCACGTTAACCAAACGATCCAAGCGCCAACACCTACAACACTGTAATTCTCTTTCACTTGTTCTGCCTTTTATTTTATAATTAAATTAGAATTTTGCATGTGATTCTCCATGGATTTTCTCAAATCTTAAACAACCTTGCTGTTGAGTAATTCTTGAAAAAACTGATATTCCTCCTCTTAAAGTTTTGGATCTCATTCCTTTTGCAACTCACTCTCACGCCCCCCATATCCCTTTTTGATTATCTGCATAATCATGTTCTCATAATATTTCCTATGTATACATATCAATATATATATATATATATATATATATATATATATATATATATATATATATATATATATATATATATATATATATATTTATATTAATTTCCATTCATGTGATTTGCTAAATAGTTTCTTTCTTTCTTTCAACTGAAGTTAGGTAAACATATACACTTCATTTTGATTTATTTTATACTTTGATATGATATGATTTTTTTATGGGTTGGTGGGTTAAGATTATAACAAGAAATTTGTATGATCTTGTTTGTTTCAGCTGTAGATCTATGTGGATACATTTGTTAACCTTCAAAGAATTAAAATTTTGATTATTTGTTTGGATTTTCTTTTTCATAAGCCATTTCTTGTATAGATGTAGTGCAAGAGGATTGTATTTAGTTGGTGGTATTGTTTGTGCTTTATTTGGCATAAGGCGTTGTGATTTAGGAGTTATAATTTGAATTAATTAATTTTGGATGGAGTGAAAAGTTGTAATGGATGACTTATGTGAAGAGGGTGGAAACGATAGAGATTGACAAGGAAATGATCAAATGGTTGATTATTATTCCTTGAAATTATGTATATGCTACTCTCCTATTAATAGTAGTGTAGGTCGGCTAGTCCACCTACTTTGACTAATGTAACTTGATTCAACATTTACTTAATATAGCAACTTTATCTATTATATTCTAAAAAATTTGGTACTTATCTGCACTCTTTTAAGAGATAGGTCATGTTTAATTTTCTAGGGTTGTCTAGGTGATACACATCACTTTCCTGTTATAAACTCAAGAACGTATGTGTGGTATTATTGTATCTTTGCGTTTTATAGTTCATTTGTTCTTAATGCTTGTTCGAGCTTTTGATGAGACAGATTCTCACTTTTAAGATAAGGAAGTTCTCAAAAAGAACAACCTGCTAGCAGAACAACTAGATGTTCATGTGGTTACTGTTGCGATCTTGTTGATAATTCTATCTACTTGGTCTGCTTAGATTTCCTAGAAGTTGATTTAGCCTTAAGACTGCCCTTTTTTAGTTGTTCATCTCTATTAATCAATACATTTGGTTTCATTTGTAATAAGGAGAGAACAAGAACATTAGAGGACAAAGGATGCACTAGCCACCATGGACAGCAGTTAGAGTTAGAAAACACCATTTTTTTAGTAAATGGCAATTTCTCATAGCTAAATACTTCCTTTTTTTTCCCTTTCTTTGGTTTTCTGTATGATTTTTCCTTAAAATACTGGAATGTTAATCAATTTCTTTGGTCTCATTTACTAAAACAAAAGGTGATAAAGGATGCTTTTATATTTGTTTGGTAAGATGTTGTCGCAAAAAAATTTGCTGCTCATGTTCTTCAGATTTCTTACATCAGGTTATCCCTTTTTCTTGACAATCTATTGTTTAGAGGATGGATTTTTTTAACAATTACGCATTGCCCTTTTATATTACAACAACTCCATCTTGATAAAAATAAGGTTATATCCTTGAAGAGCCTGTCTGAAATTTGTAACTTGGAGGTTAGATTCAATCAAATTGTTTAGTTCTTTCTTTTCTCCATTTTATATAGAATTGTCTCTTCATTAAATAAAAAAATTAGACACTTGCAAAAAAGAAGTGAATTTGCAAAATTAATTAACTTTTACAACTCAAGTCCTATAATCAACCTACAATCTTAAAATGGTGTTAATCACACCCCATGTGCAGAATCTTGAGGTTTATAACTCAGCATATTCTAATCACTTAATCAAATTCACATTTATTAGCTTCAAAATGAGGTGTATAACTCAGAATATTCTAATCACTTAGTCAAATTCACATTTATTAGCTTCTTTTGAAGCCTGTTTTTCATATAATAGCGAAGTTTGAATACCAAATTTAAGTGGGTCAGAAACAACAATTTATTTCAGGACTTAGTTAGCCTCTTTTGTTTACAAATGTTAGTATAATTTAGCTTCATCTCATGGTTGTCATGAAAGTGTCAAGATGATTGTTAGAGACCCTCAGCATAGTGAACTGCTCGTGTTCAATTGAGGTACACAGTTATGTTTAGGATCTTTAGGTTCTTGTTCTTGGAGAAAGTATTTAGTGGTAATTTATTCTTGGAAATCTGTGGAATCTCGATGATCCTCATATATGTACTAATGTTATTTCTAAAATTTTACATGACATATTAGGTTTAGGAATATGTAAGGTTTCATGACATATTATTTAAAAGCCACGGAAGTCTAGTTTCTAAGAAATTTTGAAATTTTCAATTTGGAGTTTTGAGTGAAAAGTTATGATCAAATTACCAAAGTATGACACTCTACTCAAGAATCATTCAAAAGGCAGCACTATGTCAGTCTTTGGATCAAAAACTGCCTTGTTTGGGATAAATTAGGTTCATGGAATATATCATTAGAAAGCAAAAGAAGTATAGTTTCTATTAAAATTTGAAATTTGAAATTTTCAATTTGGAGTTTTTAGTTAAAAGCATTGATCAAATTACCAAATAGTGGCAGTCAACTCGAGAATTTATCAAACGACAGCACAAATGTCAGTCTTAGAATAAAAAACTACTTTGTATGGGAAAAAATGTGCTTCATGGAATATATCATTAGAAATCTATATAAGTTTAGTTTCCACTATATTTTGAATTTTTTAATTTAGAGTTTTGAATGAAAAGTAATGATCAAATTATCAAGGAGTGACACACTCAAGAATCTGTCAAAAGTTTTGGAGTTCAAGAATGAATTGTGTTCAAGTTTTTTGAATCAGAGGTCATAATGTGGATAGGATAATTTGCATCCGATCGCTGCTTTTCAGTTGACTTCATCTAATCTTGAATGCATTCCTCATAATTGATTTCATATACAACATGAGGTTGGATTATTATTTTACTATTTTCTTCTATCACGGTTTAAGCTGCTACACATTATTGAGGTTCCTTTACACATTCTTGAAATTAAATCAACCTGCTGGTTTTCTATCTAATTTTCTTCTGATTTAGTTTGTATAAGGTTCTATTTCTTTCATTAAATGAATCTTTTTTTTATAAATTATGGGTTTTTAAAACTCAATCTACGTTAGCCATGGATGTAGAAAATATGTCATGAGTATTACTTGCCATGTGGTGCTTGCTTGATTATTACTTTCGCAAAGAACATGTTCATGTTCTTGTAAAGTAATTTACCAAAAATTCTCTAGTTTCTAATTATATTTGCTTCAAACTTATTCCTAAATACTTTGCAGGACAACGATGGAACAAAGAGAGGGGTTTCTATCATTTCTGCCGTAGAATATACAGATGCAGTTCGCAACTTCATACTTTCTAAAAAAATACTTCTTTGTTGGGAAACTTTCTGGAGGTAATGATGGCTTAAAATTTAGCATGCGTCGATGAATTTAGGCTCTTTAATCAAACAAAATTTTTAGCTTTCATATGCGTATCTTTTCTTTATTTTTAAATGCCAGTTTTCCCCTTTCAGTCCTTGATTTGGTCCGTGTCTATATTATGATGACAGAAGTTGATTGAAGATTAGTGAACTAAGTAGGATGGAAATAAGAAAGAAAAGAAAGTAGTTGGAAGAAATAAGCAAACGGATAAAGAGAAAAGAAAGAACATAATATAACATTATAAAGGGTTGCGCCACTTGCTATATATTTTTCTATTTATAGAAAAGCTAATTGCTGCACTATGATTGAGGTAATGATACACACATGTTCATTGCTGGTCACTTCTCCAACTCTCTTTCTTCATTACAACAATGGATACACACATGTTCATAATGTGTTGGTCCATGAATTTTCCTACATTCAGCAACATAGTTTTATTTATCACAAAAGAAAGCTATTTTAGTAAGAATTTAACAGTCACTTTTGTGACCGCCTCTCTTGCCTACAAGTGGTCTGTTACTTATGTGTATGCATTTTGTTGATAAACTTGTGAATCCTGTCTATTTATTTTTCTTATTTATCAAATTATATGATTTAAATTTCATTCCTAAATAGAAGTAGTATGTGCAAATTTGCAACTTATATTTTGGACATAGATACCATCTTTATGGTTGATTCTTGATTGAACATATAAAAGTTTGGATAGGTGCAGGACATTTTCATGTACTTTGTTGTCAGATGTTTTATAAATGATAGTATCTGAAGGAAACGGATGGCTTTAAGTGTGTGCCTTTGTCACTGAAACAACAACACATAGGTATTTTCTATAATTTCTAAGAAAAAATTATACTACCTATGTTCCCATAGAAATCGGAACTGAACTATTTCATATTTAGTAGAGAATGAAACTCAATTTACTATAATGGTTTTACGCAGATGTTGATTAGTGAGCGAAATCTGAGAAAGACAACCTTATAGTCTCTTATAACTGAGTTGCTAACTCGACTATGTATTTATTACTTATGGAATTTATGTTACTTTTGAAATATTAATACATTAAATTTTTTCATAGAATACAACATCAAGTTATTTATGCTTCATTGTCCTTTTCATGCAGCAACTTCTCCACGTAGCTTCAATTTGAACCTTAGGTATGGAAAAATTTCCCCTTTTTCATGGAATTTCTCCATTTTTTGCATGCCTTTAGTATGAATGATTCTATATTTTCATTCAAATCTTAATTTAAAATTATTAAAAAGCACTTAGAGATATGATTGGGTTAGAATTTAAAAGCCATTCCAAATTTTTTCTTTTGTTTGTGGAGAATATTAATTGAACTATTATGTGCCTATGTGACGAGCTTGATTGCAATTGTGTGGCTACTTAAGTACTAACAACCTTATTAATATACTACTTATTTTGTGTTAATGGTCCTTGATGCGCGTTTTCTTTGCACGCAAAATTAATCCCCAAGCATTAAGGATATCAATTGCAGCTTAAGCAAGCGACCAAGTGAATATCGAACTCAAAGGACGGCGTATTATCAATTTAATTATTTACTTAATTAACTAAGACGAATGACAATAAAAGTTTGAGGTTTTAATTTTTAAACTAATAAACAATTAATTAAAATAACAAATAAAATAAAATATCATGGAAGAATACGAAAGTGGATCAAGTAGGAGAATAGGTAGCCCTAGGATAATCCAGTTTCACGCATTAATTTTTCTTCCGTGTGTTGATGTCCGACTCTACCTTGTGGAATATGGAAGCATCACTAAACCATGCATATCTACTCTATAGACACAAGAAAAAATGCGTGTAACACGTGTGAATAACCTCAGAGCAAGAGATATAATTCCACCCCCTTTCTAGGTACTATCCGTATTAATTATTTCCCTGGCCAATTGGTACTCTAACCCGATATGATCTCCCTTTATTGGTACTATGAAATTACTCTCTATATCCTACTTAATAACCCGAATGCAATTCAATTAATAAGTATTCATATATGATAGTTCTAATGAAGCTTCAGAGTCCCCTCACGTAGAATCATAACATGGAATCTGCTCAGCAATGAACGCACTCAATCAATAACCAAGATATGTATTCAGACTCTACATAACAGTTAATGATGCACAACACGACTGTGAGTATGAATTAAAAAGGCACAATCATAAATAAAATAAATCCACAAGTAGTGTGGTTGTGGCCTCTCTTATGGCTCTCTTGTTGTTTCTTCCCTCTTGTATTGTGTATTCTTTTCCAACATCGTCCATACTGCTGCACAAGCCTTCTTTTATACTTGTAATCGCGCCTTCCGGGCCTGGAATGGGCTTTTTAAGTGATCACATTCATTGAGGGTGTAAAAATACGGATATGGTAAGTTTCCGAGGCTCAATTCTACTTCATCAACAGGTCGAATTCACCCCTCCAAGTTGAATTGGAGGTCGAATTGACCTACTGTAAGTCCCAGGTGCTTGATTCGACCAGATGCCCTGGTCGAATTGAAGTGACAAGGTCAAATTGGCATCTCCGCCAATCAATTTGACCTTGATTCGACCTGATGCCCAGGTCGAATCCCTCTGTCGTGGTCAAATCCACCTTCTGCTCGTGTTATGCTGCCAGTTCGACCAAAAGGGCTGGTTGAATTGACCTACTTCTGGTCGAATTACACTCCTGCTTCGCCCAAACGGATGGCTTCGACTTCATTTCTTCAGATTTCAACACTTCCATTCCGATTTCCTTCGAAAAACCACTCAAATGGCTCCAACAACACCTGATTTGTGACTTTTCACAATATATATCAGTTTACAACCGATTACAACAATCAAACACTTCATTAAAGCACAAATCCAGGCGCAAGATTCGTGAATTTACACACTCATCAAACCCCCAAACTTACATGTTGCTCGTCTAGAGGCAACGCAATCAAAACCAGGAATCATGTATAATTCACAAGATCACCAAGTACAACACATATTACACATGCAATTTCATCAATTAAAGACAAGTATTTCCTGCATCATACATATCATTCATGCAAAACATCACTCAATCATACTACCATTCGGAGTACTAAGTCATCTAGCTTACAAGATAAGTGTTTACTCTCTCACTCAAGTGCTTGTTGCACTGAAAAGGTTAATATATACGCCCATACTCAATCCATACTCACGCGTAACCATAAGTTTAGCAAGGGTCTCAAAAATCAACTCACAATCAACTCACGACTAGGATCACAAAGGACTTGTTTTCGGGTTGTAATGTTGGCTCTTTGGAAGGGGTAGAAAAATTTAAATAAAGTGACTCAAACACTAGTAGAGAGTTACCTTGGAGGTTCTTGCTTTCTTCATTCGGCTACATATTCTCCTCCAATTTCTTCTCTTGCACTTGCAATTTTCAAACTTTCCTTCTCTTTCTTGCATCAACATCATTCTTCTTTTGATAACTCAGGTACCGGTTGTAGGCACTACCCTTTTTAACAGCAATCGGGGTACCAGTTGCAGGCACTACCCCTAAACAAGATTTAACCATACACTTCTTTTACTTTACTCAACCACATTCTATCTTCCTTCTTCTTCTTGCAATAGTTATTCACCTCAACTCTCTACCAATGAATAGGGTATTTAAACAAAGCTCAAGTAAAGGTTAAATAAGGCTCTTTTATTCGGCTTGCCAAAGAAAAAGCTTTTTTAAGGCTCAAACGGGGCTACCAAAGATATACATAATCAATGAGAAGGTAAAATTTGGCTAAGTAACTCAAGTAATAAAAAATGGCATAAGATCATATCCTAGCAATTCACCAATTGTAAGTCTCACACAAGACTCCAAGCCAAGTTCTAGTATACGTTCATATGAATGATTCATTCAAGAATAAACTATCATGATTAAGCATGATTAAAAGGCTCAAATCCTCACATGGGTAAATAGAATCCTAAGTACTCCTCATAGCATATAATCAAGATCAATTTCACAAGAACTCTACATACTTATCAAATTATACATGCTTCTCATCAATGAAAATTAACACATGAACATATGAATGCACAAAATCCAAAAACCCATATATCATAGTCAATCATACAAGCATCTCTACAAATCCAACTCATGCATTATAGTCACCTCTCACAATCCACATCCGAGATGATCAAATATGATAATATATAGTACATGCCACTCACACAAGAGACTCCCATCCTGATTTCTCCTGCAAAATGCATGAGCTCCTCGAGTTGTTCAACTTGGTCAGGTCAAAGCCTCAGTTACCTATTTCTATCATCAAAGCTCAAACACACTCATTATCACAAGATTCATCAATAAAATAGGAAAACTATAAGAAAGAATTAATTGACTATCTAATCGACTCCACACACTAAAAACACCACTGAACACTAGGCAAATTGCAAAAAATCGACAAATCAAAACCGATTAAAGTTTCAACATACCGCAAAAAATCAATTCCCCTAGCAAACATTACAAAGAAAAGATTATACTCTTGGTGCTTCAATAAGGTAAGAACATCACACCCCCCAAACTTAGTAGAAACATAAGTCGAAACTATGTTTGAAAAGTGATGTAACTGCTGATTAGTAAGCACCTTAAATATAAAAATTTCTTACTCACACGAAAGAAATAATAAAGCAATAAAATGGAAGGGCAAGCCCCCAATAGGCGCTCATGTTTAACGTCGAAGAGTCACGACGGTTTACCACTTTGTACTACTGGATAGGATGGCGGTCATCTCGCATCCTCACCTTCAAGTACTTTCTTTCCATCTTCTTGTCTACACTCAACACCTCACCTTTCTTGGTAACAAGAATATGATCCTTGAAATTTCCTTCCTCCAATGGCTGTCTAAACACCTACTTGTCAATCTTCCACTTAAATTCAGAATCATCTGCCTTAGAAAAATCAAGATTAACCAAGTTATAAATCACATCTATGCTATTGCATGATTGAGTTTCCATGGGCATCTTCATTGCATGATCAAAAGAGAAAACCACATCTTCATTATCCATCTGCAGTCTAAGCTTCTCGGCTCTCAACTTCTTTACTCTTTCCCATTTCTTCTCAACTATAAGCTCAGTATTCTGTCCTTGGGATGGTACGGAAGTAGCATCAACATCATGTAAAGAATTCGGCACGAAAAATGGTGCGGGACGATTGGGTTCGACTTGGATTCGACCAGGGCTGCTGGTCGAATTGGGTATGTAGTGGTCGAATTATGCACCTAGAAGTCCATTCTCACCCAGTATGCTCGATTCAACCAAGATTTGACCTGATGGTCTGGTCGAATTGAACTGCCCCTAGTCGAATTAGCTCTCTGTATATTTTTCTCCTCCAATTCGACCTCAATTCGACCTGAGGATCTGGTTGAATTGAATGGCTGCTGATTGAATTAGGCTTCTGATGAAATTGAGTGCTCCGGAAGGTGGGATTCGACTTCAATTCGACCTGGTCTCCTGATCGAATTGAAGTGGTTTTGGTCGAATCGAGGCTCTTTTGCTTCCAAATCACATCCAGACGTCCAATTCAACCTCCCCTGCTGAATTCAACCTGAAGTGTTGGTCGAATTGGGATCGAATTGAGCCCTCGACGTGTCCAATTTTGATTCCGGCCTCATATGTCCCTCATACTGCGTTCCAGACCTTAACGTGATGGCTTTATCTTCCAATTTTTGTGTCAGTTGATTCATGTTCGCGGTCATCTGCCGTATAATCCAAGTTAGGTCCTTCAACTGCTTAGATAAATCTGCATGATCAACATTCATTCTCGCTTCGATGCGGTCAACCCTTGCATCATTCTCAGCCATGTATCGATTGAAGGTATCTTCAACACTCTTCATTTCTTGCTGCTTCATATTAAGCCCCCTTTGCGTAAGCTTTGTAATCTGCTTCTATTGAGACTCTAGTAGCTTGTTGATGTTACCTAAACTAGAGACGATCTCATCATCCCTATTTGACTTCACCACTTGATGTTCAACCTGCACTACCTTACCAAGCATCTATGATCCTCTATCTCTCGCTACATGCCAGTCACGTGAATTCATAGAGATGTCTTCAAACAACTTTTCTGCTTCAAGTGTTGTCTTAGATAACAGCACTCCTCCTGATGATGCATCAATAAAAACACGCGACTCACAATCCAATCCATAGTAGAAGATGCTTTTGTATTCAGCCTTAGACATCCCATGCTGTGGGCATCTCCTGAGCATGTCTTTTAACCTATCCCATGCCTCATAAAATTTCTCACCCTGATTCATAACAAATTGGGTGATCTCGTGCTTCATCCTTAAGATCCTTGAGGGTGACATGTATCTCTCTAAGAACTTCTTCTGCTGCAGTTGGTCCCATGTGGTTCAATCGACTGCATCAAGTCTCTCATACCAAGCTTCTGCCTTATCAATTAAAGAGAACTTGAATAGGGCGATCCACCTAGCATCATCATTAGCTCCAGTTCCCTTTTGAGTGTTTGCATAACCAAGAAATCTTTTGAGGTGCTGATATGGATCTTCAAAACAACATCCAGAAAAGGAATTCTTCTCTACCAAGTTAATAAGAACAGGATGTATCTCAAAATCATCATCTTCCCCCTTGCTCCTATCAACCCCATGTCGCCAATTCCATAATTCGTGAAAATTTCACATATGGAAACATTATCTGGATTCTGTCTTGCTCTGGCCATGTTCAGCTCAATGTGTTATTTGCTCATTTCCTTTCTTTCTTCTTCCTAGTGCACAAGTACCTCAGAAAAATTCAAGGTTAGATAGAATTAAATAATCACAAATAAAAGTCTTAACCAAATTAAAAATAATAAATTAATAATAACAGCCGTCCCCGGCAACGGCGCTAAGAACTTGATTCGTGTTTTCTTTGCACGCAAAATTAATCCCCAAGTATTAAGGATATCAATTGTAGCTTAAGCAAGCGACCAAGTGAATATCGAACCCAAAGGATGACGTATTATCAATTTAATTATTTACCAAATTAATTAAGACGAATGACAATAAAATTTTGAGGTTTTAATTATTAAACTAATAAATAATTAATTAAAATAATAAATAAAATAAAATATCACTCGAAGAATACGAAAGTGGATCAAGTAGGAGAATATGTAGCCCTAAGATAATCCAGTTTCACGCATTAATTTCTCTTTCGTGTGTTGATGCCCGACTCTACCTTATGGAATATGGACGCATCACTAAACCATGCATATCTACTCTATAGACATAAGTAAACATGCGTGTAACACGTGTGAATAACCTCGGAACAAGAGATATAATTCCACCCCCCTTTCTAGGTACTATCAGTATTAATTATTTCCCTGGCCAATTGGTACTCTAACCCGATATGATCTCCCTTTATAGATACTATGAAATTATCCTTTTTATCCTACTTAATAATCTAAATTCAATTCAATTAATAAGTATTCATATATGATAGTTTTAATGAAGCTTCGGAGTCCCCTCACTTAGAATCATAACATGGAATTCTGCTCAGCAGTGAACGCACTCAATCAATAATCAAAATATGTATTCAGACTCTACATAAAAGTTAATATTGCACAAAACGACCGTGAGTATGAATTAAAAGGCACAATCATATATAAAATAAATCCACAAGTAGTGTTGTATGGAGTTTACACACGAAAGTTCAATTAATTGGTAAAAACCTTCACAACCCTAGTTCTACCAAAAAGGCTCTAGCCTATGGTATTGTAGGAAACACATATGGGGGTTTGATAGATATTACCTGTAGTCTGAAAAACACAAGATAAATTAGAAAGCAAACAAAACCCTAGATGTGGCGTCGTCGCGTCCTTCTCCATCTTGAATTCTTCTCTTGATTCTCCTCTTGATTCCACAACGAATCTTCAAAGTGATGGATGGATGGAGGAAAGGAAGTGGATAATGGTTGGGGGGGTGATTCCCCCTTGTGGGGTGTGGTAAGGTTGTGGCCTCTCTTATGGCTCTCTTGTTGTTTCTCCCCTCTTGTATTGTGTATTCTTTTCTAACGTCGTCCATACTGCTGCATAAGCCTTTTTTTATACTTGCAATCGCGCCTACCGTGCCTGGAATGGGCTTTTTAAGTGATCTCACGCATTGAGGGTGTAAAAATACAAATATGATAAGTTTTCGAGACTCAATTCGACTTCATCAACAGGTCGAATTCATCGTTTCACGTTGAATTGGTGGTCAAATTGACCTACTGTAAGTCCCAGGTGCTTGATTCGACCAGATGCCCTGGTCGAATTGAAGTGACGATGTCGAATTGGCATCTCCGCCAATCAATTCGACCTGATGCCCAGGTCAAATCCCTCTGTCGTGGTCGAATCCACCTTCTGCTCATGTTATGCTGCCAATTCGACCAAAAAGGTTGGTCGAATTGACCTCCTTCTGGTCGAATTGCATTTCTTCTTCGCCCAAACAGATGACTTCGACTTCCTTTCTTCAAATTTCAACACTTTCATTCTGATTTCCTTCGAAAAACCACTCAAATGGCTCTAACAACACCTGATTCGTGACTTTTCACAATATATATCGGTTTACAACTGATTACAACCTTCAAACACTTCATAAAAACACAAATCCAGGCGCAAGATTCGTGAATTTACACACTCATCAGTCCTATCTTTAATGAAAGGTGATACTTGATCAAAAAAATTAAAAGCTCTCGTGTGGAGACTTTAAATCTAATGCACTTTTCAGCCAATGAATAACATTTATTTTTTGAATTCGAAAACATGTATTTACTATTATTTGACAATCAAACTCTCATTTTTTATTCTCAATTATGATTTTACTTGATATATTTGTTAGTTTTATGTTATGTCACAATCATAAACAAATCTAAAGATATATATTATTTATTTATTTATAAGTCTAATGCAATCAAATTTTAAAATTTCATAACTTTATAAGAATCCATTAATTTTCTCTATTTCTGATATTGTCTCATTAAGATGACTTTTTTTTAATGATAGAGATTTTTTTTTTCTGTTTCTCTATTAACACATATCTCTATTTTTCTTATCCATTAAACAGTGTCATATTTCTTCTCATTCGAAATTGTTATTTTTTATTTTTATAGAAACGGTACTATCTCATACTATTCGACAAAATGACTCATGGAAGGTTCAAGATTTTTATGAAGCTTCCTTTTTTTTTTATTTGAGACCAGGTATTCATTTCATTATTTGAATTTTTGGTAATTTCTTCTCACTTTTTTATCCATTTTATTTTCTATATTTTTATTTTTATGTTTAACGATTTCCTTTTCATTCTCTTCTTTAAAGTTCATGCATCAAAAGAAGGATACATATAAATATATCGAATACTAATTTGATTTTCTTTATTTATTGAACGTATGAATCTAATGTAGGCTTAAAGTTTCGCAAAAGAATCTAGTTTGGGAATGCTAGCTCGGGAATTATGACCATAACCAGTGGTGCTCTGGTCAAGAAAGAGACGAGCGGGTTGGGGTAAGGTTGACATCTGAAGTCTCAGGTAAAGAGTAATATTGTACGGTGCCTGGATCCTTAATATGCGTAAAAAATGTTAAAATTATTAGATTTTGTTTGTTTTCTTACATGTCTTTCCTTTCCTACAAAGAAATTATGTTTTTCCATGAGTGTATGTCATTGACCAATAGATTAGAGTGTTGCACATTTCTTACTATTGATGTATACATAACAAAATTTTGTAGATTTGACTTGGAAACGTGAGCACCTACTTGCTTCGATTTGTATTTCTGTTAAGATACTGATTTCATATTTTGGTTGTATGGTCCCAACTTCTTCATAGCTTACTAGTGTTTAAAGTCTTACAAGTTTAATTATTTAGATTATACTTATTTGTTTGAGTTATTTCTTATATAATTTTCAGTGTATTAGTCTTGGAATGTTATTACTTTTTATCAATTTTACGAAAGCAATTTCGTAAAATGGTCTCACAAAAATCTTTGCCAATTTATTATATATATTTAGTTAATAATAATATAATTTTTTTTAATTTTAAATATAAAATTTAATCACTAAAAATATAAATATATAAAAAATAAATTAATAAGAGTATTAAATAATTATGAATAACTTGCTGCTATTGATAAATAAAAGTTTGTGATGATTATAGATATCATAATGAATTTTTAAAATAAGATATTATATACGGGTGGTGGATATTTAAATGGATATGAGTTACGGGTACCCATGGTCCCATACACCTATAAAAATACAGAGGGAGTATTTATTTTATAATAACAGTACAATTATTTATTTTAAATATTAATTTAATCATTGAAAATATAAATATAAGTACGACCGGGTATAAAAAAATGCTCCTCAGATTCCATGAAAATTCTATTTATAAGAAAAAGAAAATTATATATATAAATGTTTCAGAAATTTCTCAAAAATTACAAAATACAAAAAAAAGCACGGTCGAGTATAAAAAAAATACTCCTTGCATTCCAAGGAAATTCTATTAACTCTATAAGAAACAGAAAATTATATATATATATATATATATAAATGTTTCAGAAATTTCTCTGTCCGTGCAATGCATGATTTAATATTTATAGGTAGGATTTAGTGTTTGTTCAAATTGTGAAATTACAACTTTACTCTTGATGTGTATGATATACTCTTACCCATCGGTATAGGACATACTGTACCCAAGGGTTTACCATTTATCAATAGGGAATAATGTTCGTTCTAAGGGTGAAATTAAAATTTACCTAGAGATTTTTGGTATATTGTACCCCCAGTGACTTAGGGCATAATGTTTCTTTGATTAGATTGGTTAACATTTTTTCTTAATCAGTTATTACTTTTTTGTATTTATCAATTATTAATCAGTTAATATATGAATATTAAATGACTATCGATACCCGTAAGTATTAATAAATGGGTATGAGACAGTACGGGTACCATAATAAATTTTTTATATGGGACGAGCACGAGTACAGGTAGTTGTTTTTTAATTCGATACGAATAAGGATACGAGTACCCAAAATAAGCGGGTACCCTACCTATTGTCATCCCTACACAAATCAAGCACGGCGCAAGTTTAGATAAAAAAAAGGTTGACAAAATTCCTGTCTGTGCAACGCACGGTCCACGTTTTCATATTTATAAGCCTGCTGATCATTTACTGAATGATATCTGCCTCATGAAAAAGTTTATCTAATGTAATAATGCATTGACAGATTTTTCTGGATACTTGGTTGCTAGTTCAACTTCTTTTTCATGCTCTTATCAACAATTACTATATAGAAAGGAGAATAATCCATACAAACATTCTATACGATGTTGATTATATTCTTTAAAATAGATTATTTTGTTTAATTTGTGTTGAATCTGCATCATGATCAGTTATTACTTTTTTGTATTTATCAATTATTAATCAGCTAATATATGAATATTAAATGGGTATGGATACCCGTAAGTATTAATAAATGGGTATGAGACAGTACGGGTACCATAATAAATTTTTTAAATGGGACGAGTACGAGTACAGATAGTTGTTTTTTAATTCGATACGAATAAGGATACGAGCACCCAAAATAAGCGGGTACCCTACCCATTGTCATCCCTACACAAATCAAGCACGCGCAAGTTTAGATAAAAAAAAGGTTGACAAAATTCCTGTCTGTGCAACGCACGGTCCAAGTTTTCATATTTATAAGCCTGCTGATCATTTACTGAATGATATCTGCCTCATGAAAAAGTTTATCTAATGTAATAATGCATTGGCAGATTTTTCTGGATACTTGGTTGCTTGTTCAACTTCTTTTTCATGCTCTTATCAACAATTACTATATAGAAAGGAGAATAATCCATACAAACATTCTATACGATGTTGATTATATTCTTTAAAATAGATTATTTTGTTTAATTTGTGTTGAATCTGCATCATGAGCAAATGTTGCATGTCACATTGCATAAGCATACATGACATATTTATGTCTATACAGTTATTTTAATTCGAATTGTTCTAAATGCATCCTTTTGTCCATTGTCATTTGCAAGTAAAATATTATATATCTTTATAATTGATGATCTGGAAATTCGGAATGTAGATATTGAATTGTGGAGACAAGCGTATGAACCTATCCTTAACTTTTATTTTTTCATCATTTATGTTGATGCTTTCCATGGCCAATGTTATCATACAAAGGAATCCGGAATTGTAAAATTCTCACAATTAATCCTAAAAAGAGAAAATCAAGCTTTCTAATATTTAATTGTAACGAATAAAGAAACCAAGAGGAAAGAATAGTAGGCGTAAAAAGAAGCATATATTGAATGGTTCTTAAAAATTAACAAAATACAATATATATATATATATATATATATATATATATATATATATATATATATATATATATATATATATATATATATATATATATATATATATATATATATAAGCATGGTCGAATATAAAAAAATACTCCTTGCATTCCAAGAAAATTTTATAAACCTTATAAGAAAAAGAAAATTATATATATAAATATTTCAAAAATTTCCCTGTCCGTGCGGCGCGCGGCAGGGTAAGCGGTAGTTTAATAGTAAAGTAAGATGAAAAAAGAAACAAATATATACATTTAATAATAAAATATAAAAGTATATTTTAAAATAAAGAAATCATAAATAGTAGAGCCTGTATTATACGCGGGAGACAAAACTAGTATATATATATATATATATATATATATATATATATTAAAGAAGAGTTTAATTTTGATGAGGTGTCATCTCCACAAATTTTCTCAATTATTTTAATAATTAATAATTAATTTTAATTATTAATTAATATAGATAATTACATATATTTATTTTAAGATATAAATTTGAATGTGATCAAATAAAAATTAATTATTAATTAAAATTTAGTAGATAAATACATGTATTTACTTAAAGATTTGAATATGGATGTCATCTAATCTTATTTTAAAATAGAGTATAGAAATAATTTTAAAAAAAATTCTTCACCTATAAATAAGATCTTTTACTCATTCACTTCACACAAACAAAAATTATCTTCTGAAGCTTTCTTCAAGTTAGTGTTCGAATTTTTATTTATTTTATTTGAATTTTTTTATTAATATTATATTTTCTATTTTTTATTTTTTTATTCATACATAGTTATTTATTTATTTATTTTGAATTTCTTTATACTTGATGAGTTGATATACAATTTATATACTCTATGATTTTCTCTTCAAGCTTTCTTCAAGTTTTAAACTCTTTTATACGCACAAAAATATCCTTTTGAAAAATTCTAAGTTTTACAGAATTGACTCCAATATTTTATTTAAATTTTGGGTCATTCTGGGGTGTACCTAGTGCACCGGTACACCCTCTAATTTATAGGTTAAATGGGTAGTGGATTAGTTTTATTAGAAAAATAAAATTAAATAATAAAAATGAATCTAACGGTTAAGATTATTCAGGTATACCAGGTGCACCCTAGTTGTACTCTTAATTTTTTTTATTAATTCGTTATAATTTATTTTAAATTTCTTTTGATTTTTATCTTTTTACTAGATATTACACATCCGTGCGTTGCACCGAAAGAATAAAGTATATTACAATTATGTACTTTTATATTTAACTTTTTTTACAATAACATATGTATGTATGTATATATATTTATTTATTTATTTGAATTTATGTATTTTATAAAAACTACTAATTATTTATGTATAATATATAAATGTATTTTTTATAACATAACATAATTTTATATTTATTTATCAATTCAATTTCATTGTTTATACCCTTATTTTTTATAACATTAAATTTGATTCTCTATTTGAGATAAATAGAGTATATATTAACTTTCCATTATTAAATTTATTTTAGTTTAATTGATATCTATTTATTTTAGAAATAAATATAATCTCTCTGTAAAACTCTGGTTTTTAAGAAAGATATAGTATACTATAATTTATATTTTATTTTTAATTGAATAATGTATGAACAAATAAAATATTAAATACTATTTAATATAATAAATTATAAATATTAAAATAATATTTATGGAGACAATTCTAATGGAAAAAATTGAAAGAAAAATTAAAATAAAACACAAAATTTCGAAAATAAATTTCATATATTAATCCTAAAGATTAAATTAAAAGAATATTTATAGAGACAATCCTAATGTAAATATAATTGAATGAAAAATTAAAATAAATTACAAAATTTCAAAAATAAATTTCATACATTAATCCAAAAGATTAAGTAAAAAATATAATTAATATGTGCTTTGAATCTCCAATTCCAAAATTTATAAAATTAATTCTAGATTGTCCAAATTCATAACTCCAAACACTCCCTGTTGAAGCTGCAAATAAGTTCAAATAAAAATAAGAAAAATAAGGTTTAAAAAATTAAAAAAATAGATTTTATAAAATATAAAAATAACAATAAAAGCGAAGGAAAAACCATAAATCATAAGATAAAGGGAAAAAAAGAATGATACCTCAAAGGAGAATGATTGAATATGAAAATAAGATCAAATGAAAATATAAAAGATAAAATAAATTAAAGTATAAAAATAAAGTTTATAAAATTATGAAATAACAAAACCCCGTCTAACTTGCCTAACTGGTTTAGCATTCTAAAATTAATTATGGATTGTCCAAATTCATCACTCCAAATTTTGATGAATTTTTTTAATGATTTAAACTGCAAATAAGATCAAATAAAAGTAAAATCAATAAGATTAAAAAATTATAAAAACAGGGTTTATAAAATATGAAGAATTTTCAATAAAAAATGAAGAAAAAAACATAAATAAAAAATAAGAATAATACCTCAAATGAAATAATTGATCCTAAAAATAAGATCAACTAAAAGTATTTAAGATCAAATAAATTAAGGTATATAAATAAGGTTTATAAAATTATAAAGAAAATACAAACATCGAAGAAAAACGAAAATAAAATTTCAAAAACCAAAATGAAAATAAAAATGATACTTCTAATGAGAATGATTAAACTTGCACATAAGATCAAGTATGAGAATGATTGAATATAAAAATGAGATCGAATAAAAGTATAAAAGATAAAATAAATTAAAGTACGAGCAAGAAACGGGTTGAGGAGACCCAACTTGAGTTGCAAAGTGCAACTTGAGTTGCCAACTCGACTCGAGTTGGGGTCAGAAAAAGTCCAGAATTCGTCCAGAGAGCTAACTCGAGTTGCAAGGTCCAACTCGACTTGCAACTCGAGTCGAGCTAGGAGTAGGACATCGTCTAAAAACTGTATAGTGAACCAACTCGATTTGCAAGCTGCAACTCGAGTTGCTAGCTCGAGTCGACCTGCCTGCCAAGGAATTTTCAGTTTCAGAGCCTCGCAACACGACCGAACAGTCGAGATCACGAGTTGTCAACACGAGTAGAGCTACTTCAGCTCGAGTTACACACACCCAACTCGACTCGTGTTGCAACTCGAGTTGGGTAAGGCCAACTCGAGTTGCATGATTTTGGGCCAGAAATTTAGATTTTCACATGCCAATGTGTGTAAGTATGTGTAAAAAGCTCAGTTGATGATTAATTCGTGGCCCAACTTGGAGAGGGTATAAATAGTCTCATGTTCAACATTGCAAAAGAGATTGGATATTCCACACAAGGGTTTCACCCCTATACCTAGATCACACACTATTTTCTCTATTTCACACCATCATCTTCATCCATTCACTATCCATTGGATCTACCATCATCCCACCATCAAAACCTTCATCCAATTAAAGAGAAGAAGCAAGGAAAAGAGAAGAATTGCAAGGGTAGGAAGGAGATCACCATTGAAGCACTTCAAGGGAGTTTCCATCATTACTTTGTAGTTAAACCTCATAGTTTCATCATGATTTGTAAGGATCTTAATGTCTATGTTAATTTCCTTTTGAATATGGTTGACTAATCTCCCTTGTGGGATTAGCAACATGAGAGTTGTTGGTTAATTTTGGGGATTTGTGTATTTGAATTCATATGTTGATTGGATCTATGATTTTCTATCATTGATTGTTAATTGCTTGATTTGTATTGTTGATTTGTGTGGTTAATTGTCATGAACATGTGATTAGATTGAGAAATCAATTAAATGTTTAGGATAGTTCATTGAATCAAGTCATCATACACTTCATGTTTATTATAAGTTGTAAAGAGATTGAGAAATCCTTTAGAATTTAGAACCCTTTGATAGAACATGTGATTGGTTTGATCGAGAGGTTGATTAATCGTGTGAAGGGACTCTCATTTCAAGCTTAATACCTAGTTGAAATTGTTTGTGTGAGAACCTATCCATTGAGCTATTCAATATTCATATCCTATCCATCTCGAGAGGGAGTTTAGGTGAACTTAGTGTTGGCCTTAATCCTATATCCATGATACATATGAGTTTGATGCATAATTCCTAGACTTACCACTTCTTGATTGTTGTAAATCTCACTTTTAATCAATTTGGTAAACCACTTTTCATCCATCCATCTTGTTTGTTGATAATTGCTTGCTTGCTTGCTTTGATTATTTCTATTTACTTGTTTGAACAACTAACCCCTTTAATGATTTGTCTCTATAAAATCATGAAAAACGTGAGATCGCTTAAGCACTAGCGCCTACCTCCCTGTGGTTCGATAAATTATTTTAATTGGTCATCCCTACTACAAAATGACTAATCACCCAGGTGCTTGCATTTGAAGCACTTGCCTTTAGGCTTCTTGACCCCACTACCTTTGCTTTCACTTGTTTCACCGGTGATGAATTTCCTTGCTTCTTCTTATTCCTACCGCCTCTCAGCCTAGGATAAACAGCATTTTCAGCAACATAAACCTAAGGAGCTCGACGAAACAGCCCTTCTACTACTACAAGTTCTGTCAGAAGCTCCGCCAACGTGTACAAATGTTTGTTAATACCGTAGTTGAGACAAAACTGCTCAAAACTCCTAGGCAAGCTTTGGAGTATGATATCGACTTGGGTTTCCCCATCAATTCAGCTCCAAGGACCTCCAATTTATTGAGTTGGCCCATCATTCTAAGGATCATAAATAATAAAACAGATCAAACACTTAAAATTTATCAATTTATATTGATTCCCTTAAAATAATATAAAATAAAATTCACCAACATCTCAAGCACTGTAAATTTGCATGCCACGTTAGGCTGGACGTACACAAACTCTAACATTTATAAGAGAAGATTTTATCCATTAATTTCATTTGTCAACCTAACTTTATGGCAAAATAATTAATAGTCGGTTCCTTTTAGCCATGCAAATAACCGTAGTGACTCCGTTGGGGAGGATACTTATTATTTACACCTAAGTGTACACCAATATTTGATTCCAAGTCCACTGCCCAAGCTTGTGTGCCTTACTGTTGGAGAAGTACACACGCGCTCGGATAACTTCCTACAACCATCATAAAGAAGCTTGTACCAGTGATCTGTGAATAAACTCATCCGTTAGGGATGAAGGCACTAAAGCCAACGCTCAAGTTTATTCACATCACTTACAAACTAATAATGAAGGCCGCGGGAATTATTTACCAATCCCTTCTCCCACTTAGTTATTTAACACCGAGGGTTTTTAACATGCATATAATATTTAAATATAATACGCAACCTAGCATGCTTCTATTAATGGGAATAAATCAAAGAGAGCATGCATCCACATATATAACAATAATAGACAATTAAATTAATTAATAATGTTATATATCAAGAAATTAAATGCAGAAAATGTTGAAAAGTATAAACGAGCCCGACTGCCCAGTGGATAACACTTGCATGACTTGTGCAGGATATCAGCATGAGTCGTGCATCCACTGGAAGCCTTCTGCCTGTCTGCCATGCACGACACCGTGTGTGAAGTCACACGCTTTGCCTACCGCTTGCCACGCCTGCCGCGCGCCAACATTGTGCGTCCCAAGTATGTCGCACCCAGAACCCGTGCGTCACTCATCCTTCGTATGGCACTGAATGAGTGCCTACGCATGGCGAGCTCCATGTGCCCAGCGCCCAGCATCGTGCCCATCTCGTCTCGTGCACGCCAGCATCCATGAGTGCCACACCTCCCGCAAGCCAGCATCCGTGCATGCCCAGTGCGATGTTGTATGCAACACCTTGCACCCAAGCCGTTAACTTGCCCGGTAATTCATCAGGCCCGCCCAAAACCACGATCTGCCTCGCTCATCGTCAGCATTCCTTCTGCTCGCATCCTACCAAAGTGTGCGCCTACCATGAAGCCTACGGACGACTCCGTGTGCCCCTTACAAGACCATCACTTGACAGCGAGCACCATCGCACGATCACCCACACTACAATGCACATCAACGAGTGCTTACACTCGATGTCGTGTGCCTTACACATCTATCGAACAGGTTTCGAATACACAGGGTATTTACAGGTACAATCAAATTACACCAAAATCCTAATCCTCAAGCTCTCAATATGAAAATGAAATATCGTATAGCACATAAACTCTAGCCTAACGTGTCACGATTTACCACAAAACCAAAACTCTGATACCAATTTCGTTCGATGATTTGGTTAGCATGAACCGTTAGTGTTCCATGCATTTCTAATCAAGCGGAAGCAATAAGATAGAAATGTATTACCTTTCACCAAGGTATGTTGAAGATGAACAGTTGCAAAAAACAACCTCTTGATCTTTTGCTGTATTCCCAAGTCCAATCCTGACGTCGTGTGGGCGACGATCTTTAGGATCTTCTCAATCTGCTTCTTTTCTCTCCTTCATGTTAAAAATAGACGACCAGAATAGGGTTCCGAGAAGCTGAGATGACTTATATATGGGCTACAACAGGGACCAGGAGGAGAAATTAGATTCAGGCCTCCATTGAGCTTAAGTATCCAAGTTTAGCCCAAAACTTATACTTATGTCCAATAATAATAATATAGTTTACTAAAATATTATTACTGCACTGCCGCTCCAATCCCATAATTACGTTATGGGCTCCTTCTTATTATGAGCCCAACAGTCTCCCCATGTTTAAGATATACAATGCCCATTAATTAATTAAATTACTGACAACTCCATTAATTAATATCTCATTCGAGAGTAGTACCACTCAATCTCATTATCATGATGGAATTAATCCACTTGTAAGATTTATATGATAATCCTTTTAAGCTCCTCAAAGGGACATTATCAACCTATTTAATAAGACACGGATTCCTTCTACAATCAACGGCACACTATAGAGACAATACTATTTCCCAACTCAGCGAGTTTATTGATTTAGTATTTAAATCTCACCCATTGATAAATCAAAGAGATAAATACTGGCTTATGTGTCGAGGTTATTGTATAAGGATTAAGAGCACGAACATTCATAATAACTGAGATCAAGTTCTCCTATATAGTTAGTATAAGACGAACGATCTCATGAGGTCCTGCTCAATACACACAAAGCATACTAATGTGATTTTATAGTCAAGACAAACTAATACTAAATCACACTACAATCATCATGATAGATTGTCCCCGTTTATCTCGATTGTGAGCATCTGTTTATACTTTATAAGGAAACCGATAATATGATCATATGATTCTCATTTCAAATAAATTGTTATAACATTGTTCATATAAAAAGTTAAACTTTTAGTATACAATCTAACACTCTCATCATATCAAACCTCCAGATTTTGAAAGTTCGCTCCCCACCATCAAATTCCCCTCCACCACTGCAGACTTTCCAATGTACCATGGTAAACTTGCGCACTAGTACACATACAAGAAAGAATCAAAAGGGCACTGTCCAGTGTATGGAAGAAGAAACGGAACCATCCGAGACCATATTCATGTTTCGCAAAGTCGATACTCTCGATGAGCCCGTTTTCATTGACGCACATAGAGATTTCAGTGACCCTCCAGCACTGGAAGCAGCCGTCGAGGCTCCGCCTGCCCACCGTTCTTACCCTGTATTCTTCTACCCAAATTGGCACTCCATCTCGATGTCAGGGCCTAGCCAGGATAAAAAATGCAAGAGGTTAGTGCCGAGAAAAATCAAAGATACTAACTATGTTGATACGGCACTCATTAAAACGTTGGGCCTGCATATGATGTCTTGAGAATGATAGACATATTGGGGTTAAGGCACTTAGTGAGTGGGGATTATCCTATTTTTGAGGACTTAACCTATGAATTTTTTAGTCCATTGAAAAGGACTGGCAATGGAGTAAAATTCTGATTGTAGATGGGGTGTCACATTTAGGTGGTCAGTTGAGAATTGATGTTATCTCTTGGGGTACCACCTGTGGAGTATGTGGAAGAGGAATTTAGACCAGAGCCCTTGTGAAGAGAGATCACCCTTGGGCATAATAAATATAGGCCGAGCAGTGCAAAGGGAAGTTTCATTCGTAACCCGTACATTAGATACACTTAGAGGCATTTGTCTAGTTGTGTCTTTGCTAGGGAAAAACAAACAAATATGTGGTGGAGTGGAAGGAGTTGAGGTTGATAAATGCCATACTCTATAGGAAACCACTTGGGATTGGGGAGATGATGATCGAGCATCTAATCAAAGACAAATAAAAAAAAGGGAACATTGCAGTGGGTGTGATGTCCATAGCTAGAGTTGCAAGGGTGGATATGGCGGGTGGAGTACCTAAGAGACCAATTCACTATGTAGATGATAAGCTTTTATTACGAATGGGTATTCTTAGAGAGGATCATGGCACTTATATATGGATGGTCACGACAGATGAGGAATTAGCACTGCCAAACCTGACCCTCACCACCACTGAGTTTCCAAGGAACATCCGAATGCAACTCGATGAATGATCGATGATTCCAGTTTGGTCCTTGCCAAGAGCTCAACCTACGACTTTTGGACATCTAGAAGGAGTCTTCATAGCATGAATGGAGAGATATTAAGCAAATCAGTGCTCCCTGATGAACAAAATGCACGAGGTTTTAAGGCAGTTGAGAGAGCATGGACAAGGTCCACGAAATTAACAAGGTGCACTCTATCCATTTTTTTTGCTTTAATTTCTTCCATATTATATTTTGTTTTGTTTGGGAGAGTTTAAGTGTGGGGGGATTTTAAATGATAAGTGGATTAGAGCAATTTGTAAATATGTTTTTGTGCTGGGCTGATTTTTTATGTTAGTTTGCTATTTTTACATGAGTAGTGTTGGAATTTTCTTAGTAAATTGGATATTTGGGGTTGGAATATTATGTTTACTTGCCTACAACCTACATACTGGTGCTGTTTTTTGCTGGAATTTGTGCTAATTTTTGCTGATAAATCTGCTGTAATTGTTGTTAAAATTCTTCCATGCTTGCTGAATTTTGTGATCGTGCTGATGAAATCATCTTTCAATGCTGAAAATTCTATTTTTACCACTTGGTGTTGCAGTTTTGTGGTTTCATTGATGGTGTTGGAGCTAAAAAAAATTAAAGAATAAGGTCTTGGGGTATTGAGAGTGATAGCACGACTAAGGGGATAACATTGAGGCATGAAAAATAATGTTTTGTGGAATTCTTTTGCAATATTTATGTGATGTAAGTGGCTAAAAATTTTCAGATTTCATGGCAAATTAAACCCTTTTAGTGAGCTTTTGAGCCTAAAAGAGCATTTACATCTATAAGATATATTCTCCTTTAATTGAGTGTATTGAACTTGATTGGATAATTCTAGAACTTGCTCTTTTAATGCATTTCAATATCATACATTTGAGTGCGTGCAATAAAATGATAAGGGAATTTAGGCATAACCACTTTGACTTATAGTCACCTACCCGATTATACTTAACTTTAGGAAAGTCAAGTTAATCCTAGTCTTTCATTTGTTGAATGAGCTTATCAAGTAGACATATCTCATTTTTTCTTTTAACTCCTCCATTTGAACCCCTCACCATTTTGCAAATTGTGAAATTTATTAGAAATATTTTGTGGTTGATTGATGGTGAAGGAGAATTTGTGGTTGTAAAAAAGTATGGAGAAGAAGAAAAGAAAAGAAAAAAAAGAATGATGGAAAAATTTTAAAAAATAGTTTTAAGTAGAAAAAAAATTGGGGGTGAAAAGTGGAATAGATGTGTAATCTGTTAAATTTTGCAAATTTTATTTTCTGAATAGAAAGCAACATTGAACCTTTCAATGTTCTTTCTACTATTGAAAGAAAAAAAATGAAAATGAGCAGAAGTGGGGGGATTTGTTGGCAAAAATCAAAATTGATCAAGAGAAAATAAAGAAGGGGATGTGGAGAAAAAAATTAGAATGATATGATGTATTATTTGATAAATGATTCATATGACTTTCATAATTTACAAAGTGGTATAGTTAGCCATTCATACCCTTCTTACCCCACCTTACCCGTAAGACCCATTACAACCAATCGAAAACCCCTTTGATTGTTGTACATGATTCATTGAAATTGTTAGAGATTTGATATAAGAGCAAGCTTATGGTAATGACCTATTTTGTCCAATTTTTTAGAGATGTTGCAACCCACTTATTCCCTTGAGTGATTTTGGAGTGAACCTTGTGAGGCATGAAGCTTTGGAAATTTTGATGCCATAAAAGTTGCAAGTTTTGTCAAAGAGTCCTTTTCGCTTAGTTTCAAATACTCAATTGTTACTCCACTTAAAAAGTGTTGTCATACTTATTTACTCCATAGTTTTGATGTCTTTAATTTTTTTTTTTATCTCTGTCATCCTTGATCTATTTGCATGAGGACAAGCAAAGGGATGGTGTGGGGGAATTTGATAAGTCGTAATCTGCCATTATTATTTTAAGTTAAATCCCGTCTTTTTGATTGAAATGTGTGTCCCTTTTATGCTAATTACGAATTATTTTATTACTTGTGCACATTTACTTTAATGAGTCAATTTATTTTTAAATAGGACGAAATTGGAGGGTGGTTTTTGTTGAGCAGAGTTAATGGGCAGATTTCAAACCCTGCTGTTACTTTGAAGAGCTGTTACATAGCAGGTTGACTTGGTATTCATTTCAAGGAAAAGAATCAGGAAATCAAAAGGGGTAAAGACTTACCAAATAATGAACAGAGAAAAGAAAGAAAAATAAAAAATTGAATTGAATTTGAGGATTGGGGGTTATGCAAGAAAGGGGCAGAAGAAAGAATTAAAAAGGGAGATTGAAGACATTGGGGACAACAACACACACCAGTATGCGAGATAACAATAGGTGGAGAAGGAATTAGAGAAAAGGCAGCCAATGCAAAGTTTGTGACATCCCAGAAGAAGAATCAGACTATATTTGGTTTTAGCTAAGTTCTATTTTCTGATTCGAGGAATTTCTGAACCTCCCGTAAACTTTAGCAAATGTTTTGTAGAGTAATTTTAATTAGTATGTTGATGATTTTATCCTATGAATGGCTTTGATATGAATTTGAATTATGTAATTGTTTAAATAGATTGGCCATGTATGTTGTCATTTGCATAACCAAATGTTAATTTGCATTTTTATGATCCATAATTGTCATTATCTTGCAAATCAAGTGGCAACGTGAGGGAGTACTTCTAGAATTCATAGGATCGTGGTTATATGATTCGCTATCACCACTTTCATAGCCTTGTAATCTTGATTTCTTGTATGTAATGCCTCGTCTAGTTCGAACCTCTTTAAGTCGCTAGGTGAGTAAGATAAATTAGCGGTCGTACCTAAAATTATTTAACATAAGGAAATTTTCGGGTTAGTAGGTCGTACCGTCTAATACTCCTAGATTTGTAGTATTCTTATGTTTGTTTTGTGCTCGTTTTGTTTATTGTGTAGCTTACATTAATGTTAATTAGGTGTTTTGGAAGGAGAATCGTGCAAAAAGTGGAGATGAAATGAAAATCCAAAGTTTGACACAAAAACTCAATCGAATTTCATAGAAATTCGACTGAAGAATTCTTACCGCGTGGAAACTGGATTTTACTAAAAAATTTGATATAAAAACTCGATCGAATTTCTCAAATATTCAACTGAGTTTCTCTTACAGAGTGGATTCAAAAAATAGGAGAAAATACAAAAATTCAACCGTAGCAGTAAAACTCGATCGAATTTTTGTACAGATTGGAGGAAGAAATCATGTTCCAGCTTAAAGAAACATGATTTGCATAGAAATTCGACTGAAGTACAGAAATTCGATCGAATTTTACTAAAAATGTCTAGCTGTCAAGTTCGAAATCAAGGTTTTTCAAGTGGGTATAAATACAAAAAATTTCAATCTTCCAGCCACAATTGGAGAAGATAAATTCTGAAAAACACACACCACATACTCTTTTACATATTTTACACCTTCATCTTCAATCCATTATCATCCATCCATTTTTGTGTTGAAGAACTCAAGGAATTCAAGAGCTAGAGGTGGAGATCAAGGATTGTTGAAGATTCTCTACAAGAAATTGCTAGGGAAGATTTACATCTCTTTTGTATTTCTTTTGGATTTGAAACTATGGATATGTGTAATGAATCATCTATGTGTTTGGTTATCCATATCAAGTTAGGCTAATCCCTCTAGTGGGATTAGAGATATGAAGAGCACATTATATTTATATTATCATGTGAATTAAATTAGTTTTTGACTTAATTGATGTTGGTTTCTATCCATGAGCTTTTATTGTTTTAATGTTGTGATGGCATGGTTTGTTATTTAAAAATGATTATTGGTTTAATGGATTGTTGATCAATGTATGATTTGTGGACTAAATTCTATTATAATGTTCATGTAAATATCGCTTGGAGTGAGACGGAGACAACCCTCTATAGTATTAGAAAGGTATGGATAGGCATCGAGTTTAGGTTTGACCGAGAGGATATTTGAACTCGATGAGGATAACCAATCCATTTGTTAGCTCTAGTACATAAAAAGAGAGAATTTATTCTAATTATTACCTTCTAAGGGAGAATTGGTAATTAATTAGTACCTAGATGGAAGAGGTTAATGTTGGGCTTTGATCTTAAGTACCTTTGGGAGTCTCTAGTAGATCAACAACCTTTGTAACCCGAGAAGGAGCTTAGGATATAATCATGATCACCTTTGATCTACATCAATTGAATTGAATTCCATTTGCATGATAATATGAATTGAGTGTGCTTGGATGTTTCTAATCACATATTTTCCATTCTTGAACTTTAGCACCTATCCTCTTTTATTTTTAGCTATATTTACTTGCCATTTCTATTTACTATTTTCTTTACTTATTACTTATTTTAGTTGTTTATTTCAAAATCAAACTCAAAACCCGATCATCCTTACAAAAGTGACATAAACATGAGCTCATGTATTTTATTAATTCAAACTTAAACTCATTTGGGTTCAATAATTTTATTCTTTGAGGTATATTTCTACAACGAACGAGTAATCTTACTTGTGAGTTTAAAAAATATTCAAGCACTTAGGTCAGGTTCTTGAATCGTTGAATGCTATAGGAGTTGTCATTTTATTATTTGCATGATTCTAATTTAAATTCTTCAAACAAAACCCCTATTGTTTTACTTTAATTTGTCCCAATCGAACACTCTAGTTTAATATTAATTTTAGTTCACTCCCTTGGGTTCGACCCATACACACATTTAAATATTTTATTAGATTGAGTTGGTTAAGTATAAATATACATATTTGGTGGGCCAGCGACAGCCTACCATGGCTTCATCTCCTTGCATCTCCTTGAAAGTCAGTAAGTGTACATTAAATTTCTCTTACGTATAATTGGATTCATCATAATTTAGTTAATCTATTTTTATTGGCTTGTTGGATTAATATTGGAAAAGGAAAGTCAGCATCTGATCTTTACATACACACTAATGGATATATGATCTTTGAAGCATGTACTAATTTGAGAATCAATAGAAATGGTTTTGAATTTCTGTGATGGATAAATGTAAAGACCAGTAATAATTTTTTTTAAAAAAATTGGTTTATCAATGGTTGCCTTGTGATATTTTTTAGATATCGAGATTAGGAGGAGAAATTGATGGCTATATTAAAAGCAACAACTCTTAAATAAGCCTACTCCAACTTCAATAGAAGCTTCAGCTTGACCATCAAATGCAGCCAATCAAAGTTGCAGGTTTTAGATTAAAATTATTACACTATATATGTGTGAGCTTAATGGTTATTAATTAAGGTATAATATTTTAATGGAAAACCAGTTATGCAATATGAAATGAAATACTATTGTGGAATAGATACTTTGTCCTTTCTTATATTTATTTATTGTAAAAATTGTTTGCCAATTTATCAATATGCTTGGACTTAAATCTCATCAAACAAAAAGATGTATATTCTAGCCTCATAAAAACTGAATACAACATGAATAGTAATATAAAATAAAATAGAAGATGAAATATTTAATTTTATGATGTAGATGATTCAAGTTGAGTCATTATCTATTTTCATGAATGTTCAGATATCAACATCTTTTCTGTTATCACATATCCTTATAAACCCTGAATATTCAAAATAGATAAAAATTAAAGGAGGACCTTATCAAACATTAGAATTGAACTTCACTATAGAGCGACCGGGGCAGATAGAATATAGCAGCTAGTCAAACCAAACTAGAAAATCATTTAAAACTACGAACTAGGTCTACAATCCTCAATTTTCATGGAGTAATTGCTTGTTGATAACAACCACATACCTCTATGATTAACGAACCTCTTGAAAAATTAAACCCTAAAGTTTTAGCATATTTTTTCGTTAGATCTACTGTTGTGTATGTCTTTGTGGATGATGTGCATATTAACAAATAATGCCTTTATCACAAATGAATCTACTAAACTTTGAATTTTTAAATATATTAAATTTCAAATGAGAAGGTAGAAACTATACTTATGTATGATTTTATTGAATATGATATGTCTTTTAGCTGATTTTCATAGCTCCAAAGGCATAAACAAAGAAATTAATTGTTCTATATATAAGCATTCATATAATCCATGTAGAATTAATGGTATAGTATGGATAGTCCCAAGGATTCTTTGGAGTCTGCCATATTATTTTTAAAATGAATATAGAGATATAACTATATATAGAAGAAGTTAAATGTGCGTCTATCTATAACTTTTTTTAGTCTACAACAGTTTAGTCATGTTTGGTCATCTATAACTATAATGAAAATTAGAATATAAACACATTCTAATCTAGAGGATCAAGTAAAAGGTAACAACATGACACTTAAACATGTTGCATGTATATCTATAAAGTCATGCATTGTCTTGCAATGCTATACAATCTGAAACATGACATATTTTCTAAAATAACCACGCATTTTAAAAATGGAACATACTGATGTTATTGAAAAAAAATAATTGTTCTATATATGAGCATACTTTCATTCAAGTCGCATTCTCTTCCTCACTTCCTAGTCAATGCTATACAATCTGAAACATGACATATTTTCTGAAATAACCATGCATTTTGAAAATGGAACATATTGATGTTCTTGAAAAAAAATTATTGTTCCATATATGAACATACTTTCATTCAAGTCGTATTCTATTCCTCGCTTCCTACCAAGTAGGGTAGATTTGAGGAGTTTCTTCATAATGTAACTCTTGTTGACATTTCAAAGTAATTTTATATCTGCATTCAATGTATTGTATGTAGAGTTAATTTTGTAAACAAACATAAACAAAGAAATTCATTATTCTATATATGAGCATACCATCATTAAATTCAAGTAGGGTATATTTGGGAACTTCTTAAGAGTGGTAACACTTGTTGACACTTCAAAGTGATTTACTGTCTTTGAACCTTATATATAAGTGTTCTGTTTGATATTACAAATAATGGAACAAAATAAACTGATTTATAAGTCCAATTCTGTGTAATGATGTGAACTTTGGAAATCCAAAAATGTCTTTTCTTTTCATAAGAAACAATAATATTATATTTAAACTGCTTCTTCAAATCGGTAGAGAATTATAAATCTTAATGTGTCATCATTTATATAATTAAAACTTATTTAAAAGTTGAAATCCTTAACATGAGTAATTTCAAATCCAATGGATTTGAAAATGAGTGGATTTTAAATTGCATGGATTTTAAATCAATTCATTTGAATTTCATTGTATGAATGAATTATGGATTTATGAAAGGATTTTCAAATCTATAATTCAACAATTATTTTTTAATTTTAAAATAGAATTTTATTTATAATAAATAAATAATAATAAAATTTTATTATATTAAATATTACTCCCTCCGTCCATTATCAATCTATGCATTTGCTTTTTGCGCGTAGATTAAGGAGTATTATTATTTTATGTGTAGTGGATAATTGTATTAGTAGGGTGTGTGGCTCCCATATTTTAATGGTATTAGTCTCTGTGTGTGGGTCACATGTGTCGAAAAGGAAAAATGGATAAATTTAGAGTAGATGGTCTAAAATGATAAAATAGATAATTTAAGGATGGACGAAGGTAGTAAAATCTGAAATTTTATAAATAAAAAAAATTGGGATTTTTTTTGTGGGGATGGGGGTGGAAGGGGAGGTGGGGGGAGGAATGGGTGGATCTAAAATTTTTTTAAAAAAAATTGGGGTTGGTCGTGGGAGTGGGGGTCGGTGGGGTTGGGGGTAGGTATATATATATATATTTATTAATTATATATATTTTTATATATCTATTATAAAACGGAACAATGTCAAATGATACGGTTTGAGTAAAGATTTGAAAATACATCCAAAACAACTAAAACGATATGAAAATCAAAATTATAATTTGAAATCCATTCATTTGAAATCTTGGATTTATAAATTCGTGGATTTAAGGATTAATTTAAACATGAATGAAGGATTTGAGGTAAGGATTTATAAATCCCTCCTCAAATCCTCTCATCCAAATACACCCATAATGTTATGTGCAAGAAAACTTTTTAAGAAGTTACATTGTTTACATAATTGTATCATATATTACATTACATTACCAAGTGCATATGGAAGTCTCAACATAAAGTTAATGATGACCTACCAAAACACAGCTACCAAAATAAATCTGCCAAAACTAGATGAAAATGACACCGATCAATCCACCACTTGTGATTTTCCTATAATCACAGTCTCCAGCCCAATCTGTATCACTATAGCCAATAAGTGAGTTGTTTGTGTCCTTAGTGAACCATAAGTCCATGTCACATGTTCCAACTACATATCTGATGATCATCTTAACAGCAATTATGTGAGATTCCTGGGAATTTGTGTGGTACCTAGCACAAACGCAAACATTAAATATGATGTCAGATTTACTGGAAGTTAGGTACAGAACGCTACCACTCATTGATCTATATAAAGTGGGTCAATATCTAGGCCAACATCAACTTTGCACAGTTTTTGTGAGAGTCTTCATAGACTTGGCATTCTCAAATGCAAATCTTTTCACTAACCTTCTAGCTTACTTACTTTGTGAATAAAGATACCATTTTCACATTGCTTTATTTGGAGGCCTAAAAAATAATTTAGATCACCAATCATACTCGTTTCAAATGTGGTAGTCATGGGTTTCACAAAACTGTCCATCATAACCTCAGATGTTGCTCCAAATAACAAGTCATCAACTTATATTTGTGCAATAAAACCATCAGAGTCATTTTTCATGAAGAGAGTTAGATCATTTTCACCTCTAATGAATTCAAACTAAAGTAAGAAATTAGTTAATCTTTCATAACAAGCTCTAGGAGCTTGCTTCAAACCATACAATGCTTTATTCACGTTATACACATGCTCAGGTTTCAATGAATCAAAAAAAACCTTTTGATGGTTCAACAAAAAGCTTTTTTAAGTAAAATTCCATTTAGAATTGTAACTTTAAAATCCATTTAAAATATTTTGATATCAATGAAATATGCAGTAGCTAAAAGAAGTCTAATGGACTCGATTTTCGCTACGGGTGCAAAAGTTTCTTCAAAATTAATTCCTTCAACCTATGTGTATCTTTAAGCAACTATCTTACCTTAGTTCCTTAATATGTTTCCAGATTCATCAGTTTTGTTCTTGAAAATCTATTTTATTCCAATAACATTAGTGTTTGTGGGCCTAGGTAATAGACTCCAAACATTATTCCTAGTGAATTGTTAAAGTTCTTCTAGCATAGCTTCAGTCCAACACTCATCTTTAAAAATTATAGTCATATTTTTTTGTTCAACAAAAGAGAAATATTATTAAATAAAATCCTGATTGCATATGTTTGACGTGCTACTGAACGTATTACTTGTCTCATTTTACCTTTACTTCTTGTTTGAAAACCTACTGAGGAATAACCAATGATCTGTGAAGAGGGGTGATATTTGAATTATGTCAGTACTCATCTGGAGTTTGGTAGTATTTCTATTCATCATCTTTTGATTCTAAACTAGATGTTGTACATGGTGTGATCATATTTGGCAAAAAAAATTTCACTAGTTTAGTAGAATTTTTGTTTTGATAAGATCAGAGATATCCGTAACAACAAATCTTGTAATTATGAAGAAAATAAAAACAAATTGGATACAAAGATTATCCAGATGGATTTAATTTGAAAGATTTGTAAATGGGTTACAATCTCTAATCAATCATTTGATTCTTCTCTCGAACCAATTGGCTTTGTCTTTGACTTTGACTGGAGTGTGTAGACTTGACTGTGTGTTGATTTGACTGTATGTTGAGCTGGTCTTCGAATGAAGCTTGTCCGATCTTGGATGTGTAGTCTTATGACGTTGATCCGGAGGTGTCGAGCCTTTATTCAGATTAAATGTTTACTTGTGAGCTTTCTGCAAAGAATGCCATTGAATGTGTAGAACGCCGTTGACTTCGCGAAGAATGCTAGATGAACTTGACTGGAAGAAACTTTGAATCTGAGGGGCTTAGCACCTTCATCTCAGGTCGAGTGTTGTTTCTGACTTGAAGAACGCCGGATCATAGGGGTTTTGAACCTTGATCTCTGATCGGAGGCTGTTGACAAGAAGAACGTCGGATCAGAGGGCTTGGCACCTTGATCTCTGATCGGAGGCTATTCTTGACTCTAATCAGAGGTCTTGCGTTCTTCGGATCTCTTCAGGTATCTGAGTATCTTCAGATTTTTGAGCCTGTGTGAATATGTATGGAGGAGGGCTCCTTATATAGGTGAAGGGTGAGAAACCCCATATATAACTTGCATTCAGATTGGTCCAGGGCTATTTTGACCTGATTCTATAGGCTTGGGTCTTTCCATCCTTGCAATTTGATTGATCAATGCTTGATTTGACATAATTCTGCGGGCTTGGGCCTTCAGTTTGATTGGACCTTTAATCAGTCTTTGTTTGAATTGGGCCTAATTTAATTTATCTAGGCTTGTTTGACTTGTGTCAGACAACCTTTGACTTAGGTCAGACCACCTTTGACTTGGGCTTATTTGACTGGATCTGGCCCAATTATCAATTATTACTAATTTATTTTAGGAATTTATTTATTTAAATTCCTTAATAAATAATTAATTAATTAATAATTATTGCATTAGTTTTCCACATATGTTCCTTTTAATAAGCAATAAAATTCAAGTGCCTACCAATGCCCCCTCGTATTTTGTTCACGGACGCCTTTGTGTTGAAGTGAACAAATTGAACAAAATGCGATACTTCATTTTTTATTAACATGATTGAATTTTATTTCTTGCCTCACCAACTTGATATGAATAGCCTGAATTATGACTGAACTTAGTAGACTGTTAAGCTGTCTACGTACCTCTTTGAAGAGGATCAAGTCATTACGTAGTTCACAAGGACATGATTTGATTTAGATGGGGGATGTCATGCACATTTTATACTCATGCAGGCCAGGAGTAACATGCAGTTTAGGCTCGTGCATCAAAGAGCGTTGAACTTGAATTGGCTGACAGTTTATTCTCGTGTGAATGAGTCTTTGTTTGAACTTGTAGATAGTTTATACTCGTAGCAGGGAGCCCTGTGTGGGCATTTCTTACTCGTGTCAGGAGCATAATGTTGTTGAGAGTGAGAATTCACGTATTTTAAGCTATGATTTGTGTGGGAATTGAGTACGATTTAGCCGTATATTGAGATAAATCGGGATATATATATATAAATGCCATGAATTAGATGATACTGAGGTTGTTTGAGCATAATTTCACAGGAAAACAAGTTAGAAGTGCTCAGAAGTGGAAAACATATTTTTCGAGGCATAGCTCAACCAACACAGGATAGCTCGACCAAGAGCAATTTGGTCGAGCAACAGCAGTAAAGTCGAGCAACATGTGAAGAAGAAGTTTCAGTTTACAGACACGTAGCTCGACCACAGCTCGACCAATGTGACCTAGCTCAACTAAGACCATTCTGGTCGAGCAAGGACACGTCAGCTCCAAATCATCGGGATTTCACCTCCAGTGCATATATATTCGTATTTTCCACGAAAAAGCCAAGTAATGGTTCATAAGGAGAGTTTACAAGCATAAAGGGGAAGCAGATCACATTAAGAGGAGAGTTAGATTCCACATCCATATTATACCACATCCAAATCCTAACTCTATCCAATTGAGCTGTAGAGAGAGATTCGTCTGTCGAATCAAGTGATAACCAAGTAAAGATTCAAGACGGAGAGAGACGCGACGGCACCCATATCTAGGGTTTATTTCACATCTTAATTTATCTTGTAATTTTCAAGACTATGGGTAAGATCCATCCTATCACCATGAACATTCTTCGAAACATCATGGGCTAGAATCGCTTCGGTAGTTCTAGGATTTATGAAGGTTTTACTAGTTAATTGAACTTCAGTGTGTATACTCCATACAACAATACTTGTGGTTTATTATATATAAGACTATGCATCTTTAATCCATATTTAGAGTTGTTTTGTGCATCATTAACTGTTATATAGAGACTGAATATAAATCTTTGTTATTGATTGAGCGCGTTTACTGCTTAACAGGATTCTATGCTATGATTCTAAGTGAGGGGACTTTAAAACTTCATTAGAAATTAAGAACTATCATATATAGATACTTATTAATTGAATTGAATTTGGGTTAGTAAGTAGGATAGAGATGATATATAATTTCATAGTACCTATAAAGGGAGATAATATCGGGTTAGAGTACTTAGTGTACAGGAAATAATTGATACTGATAGTACCTAGAAATGGGGGTGAAATTGTGTTCATGCTCCAAGGTAATTCCCACGTGTTACAAGCTTATTTACTTGTGTCTATAGAGTAGATTTGCATGGCTTAGTGATGCGTCCATATTCCACAAGGCAGAGTCGAACATTGATACATGGAAGGGAAATTAATGAGTAAAACTGGATGGCCCGAAGAGCTACCTATCTTCTCAGTTGTTCAATCTCGATTATTCTCTGTTGTTTTCTATTTTATTTGATTTTTAATTATTTTTTTAGTAGTTAATTAATTATTCCACAATGTAAATTACCAAACCATAGTTTTAGTTAATTTTTATAATAATAAATTGATAACCATCCGTCCTTTGGGTTCCATAATATAACTTGGTCGCTTATCTAAGCTACAGTTACATCCTTCATACTTGGAGATTAATTGTGTGTTGATAAAATACCCATCAAATGTGTAGATAGTTTTAGATCATATCAAGGAGCGTAACTTGAGTTTTTTTTAGAAAGTTTAAGCTCGTATCAAGGAGCATCATGTGTGGATATTTTTTACTCGTGTCAAAGAGCCTTGAATTTGATTTGTGTTAGATAGTTAAGGCTCGTATCAATGAGTGTAACTCGTATATAGTTTTAGCTCATATCAAGGAGCGTAATGTGGACAGTTTACGCTCATGTCGAGGAGCTTTGTATTTGAGTTTGTCAACTGTTCATTGGCATTTATCTTGGGATGCGCTATTTTCTCTTACTTTTTCTTCATTTCTATGAATCTTTATGGAAATTGTAGTCTTTGTTTGCGGTTCCTCTTCCACAAGCTCATCAGAAGGCATGTCTTCAAACCTGTCAGAGTCTTGAATAGAGGGTCATTCAATATCATTTGATGTCAAACTCAACTCCATGTTGTGAGCTCTTGTAGCCAACTCTTCAAAAGTTTTAGGCCGAATTCCTTGGAGTATGTAGCGAAAATTCCACGGCATCCCTTGAATGCACATTTCAATAGATGAAGTTTCTGACAACTTTTCTTTACAATTGAGACTTAGGCTTCTCCATCTGTTGATGTAATCGATTACATATTCTTCATCATATGGACGAGTATTTGTTAGCTCCATCATGCTAACAGTTCTTCATTTGCTATAGAAACGGTTAAGGAATTCTTTTTTCATTTGCCCCCAATTATCGATGGAGTTGGCTTCTAAGTTGATGTGCCAATCGAAGGCATTTCCTTTTAAAGATCGAATGGATTTCCTGACCATGTTATCTCCATATGTTCCAGCATCATTGCATGTCTCGATAAAGTATGCCACATGCTGTCTTGGGTTGTCTTTGCCTTCGAATTCTTGAAACCTGGGAGGTTTGTAGTCAGCTGACACCTTCAAGTTGTCAATTCTCTTTGTATATGACTTTTTAGTTGTCAATTCTCTTTGTATATGACTTTTTGTAGGCAACAAAAGATTTGGATCTCCCTTCAAATTTGTCTTTTATCATCTTTATCATGATATTTTCAGTTGGTTGATAGGAAGAATCATGTCAGCTGAAACTTGTATATCTTCTTTAACTTGATTCATTTCAGATGGATTTTTTTGCGGAGTCCTCCTCCTCGTGTTCATCCTCAACTTGTTTTCCCTTTGCATGACTTGTCTTCTTATTCTCCATTTTCTTCATAAGTTGGGAGATCTTTAAGTCTTGAGCTTCCATATGCTTGGCGAGTCCTTGGCTTTCATCATACTCGCTATTTATCCTTGGGAGTTATATTATTCATTATCATCACCACAGCTGTAGTTGAGGCAGATGGTGCGGTTGGCGTGGAGTGAAGAGTTGAGCAGACAGAGTCATCTTCACCATCTTTTTCGCCCTGCAATGGCTTATTGAGAGCAATCCCAACCATATGGTTTGTCTTTAAGGAGCCTTCAAGCATACTTCTTGTAAAGTCTTGAACCTTGTAGAGAGAAGAGATAAGAGGTAAAGACTGTCCCACCGGGTGTGCCAAAATTTGTAACAGCAAATCTTGTATTTATGGAGAAAATAAATACAAATTGGATACAAAGATTATCTAGATGGATTTAATTTGAAAGATATGTAAACGGGTTACAATCTCTAATCAATCCTCTGATTCTTCTATTTAACCAATTTGGCTTTATTTTTTTCCTTTGACTTGACTTTGACTGGAGTGTGTTGACTTAACTGTGTTTTGACTTGACTATATGTTGAGTTGGATCTTCGGATGAAGCTTGTCCGAGCATGGATGTGTAGTCTTATAACGTTGATCCGGAGGCATCGAGCCTTTGTTCAGATTAAACGTTGACTTGTGAGCTTTCCGCGAAGAATGTCGTTGACTCCGCGAAGAATGCATGATGAACTTGACTGGAAGAAACATCGAATCTGAGGGGCTTAGCACTGTTGAGAGTGGAAATTAGCGTGTTTGAGTGTCTAATTTAACACCTTTTTTATGAGAATTGTTGTTATATATTTGCACAAGTATCTTATATTCAATATATTTGAGAAAAAGATACACTTGAGGTGTTTTATTGTGTTTTAGGTGGAAAAATGGATCAAAAGTGCAAAGTTGGAGAAAAGGTGCAACTTGTGCAATGAATGCTGAAAAACTCACGTCCAACATGTGCAATTTTTTGTGTTTGTATGGAGATTAAAACTAGTGTTAAGATACATAGTTAGAAATCCACTGAAAATAGGATCGTTTTGGCGTAAAGAACACCTGAATCGGATTCCAAACGAGAAAGTTATGATCAAGATGGTGACGTCGCGCGAGCAGTGCCGAATAGAACAACTGTTCTACATTCCATGTCTTGTTACAGATTCAAATCTTGGAGTTTTTGTGAGTTCTTTATATGGATAGAAAGCTAAGGAAGAGAGGATAACGTGATCACAAGCATCACTAAAATCAGAGTCCGGATGTGGAAGTTATACGCGAAACGGTGAGACTGCGCATTGCAGTTCGACCACGACACAAGCGGTTTGACCACGTGTCGTGGTCGAACCAGAAGCCTGACAAGCACAAAATTGGGATTTTTATCCCCTGTTCATGAATTTTTGTGCTTTCCAAGAAATAGCCTATCCTAGGTCCATAAGGAGAGCTTACAAGTATAAAAGGAGATAGATCTCACCATGAAGACACAAGAGAATAGAATACGGATTGGATACAACACAACACAACCATCCTATACCCTGCAAGGGGGGTTCACCCCCAACCATCATCCACATCATTTTCTCCATCCATCCATCACTTTGAAGATTCGTCTGTGGAATCAAGATGAGAACCAAGAGGAGGATTCAAGATGAAGAAGGACGCGACGATGCCCAATCTAGGGTTTATTTCCTTTCCTAATTTATCTTGTAATTTTCCAGACATTCGGGTAAGATCTATCCAACACCCATGATTTTTCTTCGTAACATCATGAGCTAGAGCCTTTTTGGTAGAACTAGGGCTTTGAAGGTTTTTATGAATTAATTGAACTTTCGTGTGTAAACTCCGTACAACACTACTTGTGGATTTATTTTATATATGATTTTGCTTTCTTAATCCATATTCACGGTCGTTTTGTGCGTCTTTAATTGATATATAGAGTATGAATATATGTCTTGGTTGTAGATTGAGTGCGTTCACCGCTGAACAGGATTCCATGTTATGATTTTAATTGAGGGGACTTTGAAGCTTCATTAGAACTATCATATATGAATACTTATTAATTGAATTGAATTCGGGTTATTAAGTAGGATAAAGAGGATAATTTTATAGTACCTATAAAGAGAGATCATATCGGGTTAGAGTACCAATTGACTAGGAAAATAATTGATATTGATAGTACCTAGAAAGGGGGGGGGAATTATATCTCTTGCTCCGAGGTTATTCACACATGTTACACGCATGTTTATTTGTGTTTATAGAGTAGATATGCATGGTTTAGTGATGCGTCCATATTCCACAAGGCAGAGTCGGACATCAACACACGGAAGAGAAGTTAAGTAGTAAAACTGGATTACCCTAGAGCTACATATTCTCCTACTTGATCTACTTTCGTATTCTTCGAGTGATATTTTATTTAATTTGTTATTTTAATTAACTATTTATTAGTTAATCATTCAATCCTCAAACGTTATTGCCTTACATCTTAATTAATTTAGTAAATAATTAAATTGAGAATACGCTGTCCTTTGGGTTCGATAATCACTTGGTCGCTTGCTTAAGCTGCAATTGATATCCTTAATACTTGGGAATTAATTTTGCGTGCAAAGAAAACGCGCATCAAGTACCTTGATCTCAGGTCGAGTGTTTTTCTACTTGAAGAATGCCGGATCGGAGGGGTTTTGAACTTTGATCTCTGATCGGAGGCTGTTGACTGGAAGAACGCCGGATCGGAAGGGCTTGACACCTTGATCTCTAATCGGAGGCTGTTCTTGACTTGAAGATCTCGAAGGGAGGCTGGACTTTCGTCTTTGCTCGTGTTCTTTGAATCTCTTCAGGTGTTTGAGTGTATTCAGATGTTTGATTCATTGTGAGTGTGTATGGAAAAGGGCTCCTTATATAGGTGAATAGTGAGAAGCCCATATATAACTCGCATTTTGATTGGTCTAGGGCTATTTTGACCTGATTCTGCAGGCTTGGGCCTTTCCATCCTTGCAATTTGATTGGTCAATGCTTGATTTGACCCAATTATGCAAGCTTGGGCCTTCAATTTGATTGGACCTTTAATCAATCTTTGTTTGAATTGGGACTGATTTAATTTATCAAGGCTTGTTTGACTTGGGTCAGACCACAATTGACTTGGGTTTATTTGACTGGATCTGGCGTAATTATCAATTATTCACTAATTTATTTTAGGAATTTATTTATTTAAATTTCTTAATAAATAAATAATTAATTGATAATTATTGCATTAATTTGCCACATATTTTCCTTTTAATAGGAAATAAAATTCAAGTGCCTTCAATATCATTTCCATCTTTTTACCTTTCAAGTACTTCTTGAAGCTCAATGTTGAACCAACTAATTGTTCTTAGAGCTTGGAGATTTCATCATCCTTTATGGTAAGACTTACCTTAAGCCTTGTAATGGTTTCAATCAGTTCATCATTTCATTGTTGACAACTTTAAGTTCTTTCTAAAATTTTACAATCTTCCTCTCTAATGGATCTTGCGAGGTACTAGCATTAAAACACATGGTATTAGTATTGTTCACATCAGAATCAGAAGTAGACTAATAACTACTTGATGTTGTCCTCGATGTTATGACATCGGTTTCAACATTTTAACCACATCTAGAATGACCTTCATTCACACTTCTTATAAAAAATGCGAATTCTAAATCCTTATTCTCTAGATCTCATCCAGAATCATCTTAGAAAAGAAAACATTCAAGTTCATCCTTCTATGTAGAAGAGTGTTAGCACATTCATTTTCATAATAACAAAAATCAATACATTCATCACAAATTATCTTTTTCTTATACTTAGGATTATACTTGACTTTTCTCCTATAAGTGGGTTTGTAAACAAAAAATTGAGAGGTATTATTTATCTCAATCGTAGGCTGAATATTTTCATTAGATTTGGTCATCTTTTGTTTTAAAAAAGCATCAATCTTTGCAAGAAGTGCAATATTATTAGTGTCATCCAGAATGCAGTCAACATCTTCTTTAACTTGTTCAATATCAATTATAGTAGATGTTTTTTTAGAACATGAAGGAGTTTCACCTTTGAAAACAATAACACATTTTCTATCATACGCAGAATCTTGTTGAGACAAGTCTATTTCATAAGTTTTTAGAATGACTATAAGCTCATTGTGACTCAACAAATCACTGTTCTTAACTTCTTCTATAGCACATACTTTACAATAAATCTCTTAGGAAGTGTACGAAGAATTTTGTTTACCAGCCTGACACTGGAGATTTGATCACCAAGTGATTGCAATTCGTTCACCACTTCATACAATAGTCCATTGTAGAAAGAGATCGTCTCATCATCCTTCATCCTCAATTATTCGAACTTCGCATTTAGAATCCTAGCTTTTATCGTAGAACACATCTAGACCTTCATAGTGTCATCGAAGTTGAACCCAAACATCCTTTGCAAAGACAAAATTCTGGATCAATTGAACATCACCATATCAACCGAAGAGTTGGTTGTATTAATCGCATTTGAATTCTACAGTGAGAGATTGTTCTTCTCAGTAGTCCATTCGAGCTTATTCTTGAGAACAAGGTCTCCAAATTTGTCTTCAACCATGGGGGGTGACCATCCAGACAAGATTATTTTCCTGGCACATTCATCAAAAGCTTTGATGTAACTCCTCCATACGGATTTTTCATGCGGCATAGTAAGTTCATCAAGTATTAAAGGATGGGTGGCGGATAAAGACGAGTCATAACAACACAACTCTTAACACAAGAAACAATACTTAGTACCTAAGTTTTGACTCTGATGCCAATTGTCCGGGTGCGTTGAGGGTGCATTGTGCTCGTGACAGTGATGTTATCTGAAATGTCGATAACACTACATACAACTCTAGCGTGTATCAGAAATGAACTCGTATAGAATGTAACAAGTTTAAACCGCGAAAGATAATTGAATACATAGATTACTCAATCTTTCCACATACTTTTATTTTTAGCGGCCTCATGGCATAAATATCACTATATATCTTGGAAAAAATGATTACAAAAATATATTCAAAAGATAGAAATTATTCTTTCCACTCTTGAACACAAATTAGATTTATGATCTAAATAAGTTCTCAAATGGCAAACCTAAACTGTAAGATCTAAGCCTACTTCATTCCTCCACTGCTTGCGAATAGTATATACAAAACTTTTTTGTACCGAGATAATAATATACACTAAATGTGACACGAGATGTGATAATATTTTTTACAACACTATAACAGAAACCTTAAGATGTGAAAATCTAAGTATGGTGTTTCTGTATTTTGCAGCGGGGATCTCTATCTTCTTTTGAATGTCCGATAGTCTTTAAATAGGAGTACGAGTTTTCAGGAGTTCATGCATTTGGCTTAGTGGTCCAGATTGAGTGCAAAACCACCCATGACATGAGAAATAACTACTCACTAACTTGGGTAAATTGTCTCTAGATGCTTCTTTAGTGTGTTGATTTGTTCAACTCTTTGATCAGCTTCTACTACATTCTGAAGACTCTGGTAGTTGCTACACACCTATAAGAATATCAAACACAATACAAATTTCAACACTGCAAAAATTGTTAGCAATTAGATATTGTTAGCGATCACTGTGATTCTAAATGTGACGCCATTGTCCTCAATACTTATATCAACATGTATGATATAGTTGATTTTGACTAAATTGTGTGTAAAAGATGATGACATTTTTGTAAATATTAGCATTGTATAGGCATTGATATTGTATGTTGTTTTCATTTTTTTGCAAGTCTTTTGAGAACAAAAAACAAGATAAAAGGATTTTAGGAACTGAGCGAGTACCATATATTTTGGATTAATAATATGGGTCAAGTGTGAATGTATGAATATTAGATTTGTGGATGGGTGCACGTCATAAATTGTATTCCCTCTATCCCGCACCAAGGGTCTCTTTTTCCATTTTGGTCGTCCCACCAAATGGGTTCCCTTTCCTTTTTTATACACATGGGTCCCACACTCACCCACTAATACAATTAAAATATGGGGTCCACACACCCACTAATACAACTACCCACTACACATTCAATAATAATACTTTTTAATTTACGTGCAAAAAAGCAAAATGCACCCTTGGTGCGGGACGAAGGGAGTATTAAAAGATAGGGTAAAATTTTATTATACCCATTTAGATTTATGATTTATTTTTTAAAACCTATATATAGTGATAAATATTAAAATGTTCAAAATGTCCAAAATATCCTTAATTCGATGGTAACTCGATTTAAAAGTTTTAATTGAGTCATAATATGTGCAATCGAGTCATAAATATATACAATTTAGTAATATATTTTAATCGAGACAACAATTGAATCAAGATTATTTTTGTCAAATTGTGCACTTTGAAACGTATTAGTAAAAATAGAAAAAAAATCATAATAATAAAAGAAGTAACTCATAACAGTGGCAATTCCGATTTTAATTTTTTTTTCATGGGACCAAATGCCCAAATTGAATTCAAAGCTATCCAAAATGTCCTTGATTAAATACAATCAAAAGTGCCCACTTTAGGTGTCTTTTTTACAAATATACCCTTATTATCAAGAAAAATGAGATTTGAACATTGATTGATGCTTATTAACGTTTATTAATAATTAATTATTGCATCGAAGTCAACCAAAAAAAATATAAAAATGTTTAATTAGATGAATTCAATAAAAAAATTAATTAATAATGTCAATTCGGGCATAAATTTATTCAGATCAAATTACTAATGAATTAATAATAAATTTTTTATACCTTAAATAATTCATTAGACATTAAGATTAATAATCAATTATGAACTCTATTTGCAGATGAATCGGATTTTCACATGAACTCTATTTTAATAAAATTATTATTTAGTATATAAAAAATTACTCTCGAAAATATTAAAAATTAATTTTGTATGTAAAAAAGACTAAATAATAAATCGAGATGTACAAAATTTTGAAGAGTATTTTTTTTTTCATTTAGGATAATAATATAGTTTATCTCTTTAAAAAGTAATTTTTCATATATTTAAGAAAAATAAAAGAAATCAGTAAAAATAGAATTCAATGTGAACTCTTAGAATTAATTAATTAAATTTCCGTCAATTATTGTAAATTGTTACAAATATAGAAAAATATATTATTTTAAAAACAAATTGTATGAAAGGAAAAGTGAGTCCGGTGACATTTAATGTGTGGGTCTAAAAGGAGTTAATCAGTTAAATACCACCCTTAATCACATTAGGGATATTTTGGTAAAATACATGGAGAAGTGGGCATTTTTGTTTTAATTATTCTTGCAGTGGGCATTTTTTATTAAGGTCCTTTTAGAGAAATTTTTTTAATGCCAAATTTTTAGGAAATAGTTATAAAATATTCAAAATGACGGTAATGCACTTAACTCAATATTATCTTTCTAAATTAAAATAAATATATGTATCGAGTTAAATTTTTTTACTTTACTTGTTACATAATTTTTTTACTCAATAAAATAAATTATTTTATTGAGTAAAAAACATGTATCGAGTTAAGTCAAAAAAGTTGACTCAATACATTTTTTCTTATTAAAATTAGAAAGTTAATATCATGTAAATATCAAGTCAATGACATTTCAGGTATTTTTAAATTCTTTCTAAAAATTTTTTGGGATATACTCTTTTGTGAGATTGGTATATATGTGAGACGAATTGTGAAATAGGTTGACTTATTGTTAAAATATACTCATTCCATCCCACAAAAGATTGCACCCCCAATTCCCGCATGGAGATTAAGAAAATGATAACTTTTAGGGGTATAATGGTATTTTTTGTAATAAATAAATGATAAAATATGTTAGATAGAGATGTTTTTTTATAAATAATGTGTATGTAGGAAGGATGTTTGTTTTTTACTTTTTGCTTTTTTTTTATATGTGCAAACTTTTGTGGGTAAAATCAAAATGGAAAGTGTGTCATCTGAAATGGGACAGAGGGAGTAGTTATACAGGTAAAATATGTTTATTGATAGCTAATTATGTTTGTAGTGAATCATATTCATACCATAACACTTTATAAAAATACTTTAGTTCATCATTTATTATACTTTAACTACGAGATAGCATACTTTATCTATATAGCAATCATACTTAAAAAATGCGTACGCGCTGACCCATCTAACAAACCGTTCCACAAGAAATTTCGTCAAAACTTGGCATTAAAGAAAATTTTAAAATCTAAAAGGGGACTATTCAAAATCACCACACATAATCAATCTTTTACGTCTAAAAATATCGTTTTCGTCACTCCGCTCGCTCACCATTCACGGAGGATTCAATTAGCAGAATCACATTATGTGGGGTCTCTTTTAACAAATACACAAAATCCGAGGGTGTGGATGCAAGAATCATATGTAAAGTGGCGCAACTCTAAAAAAGCGAAGTGCTATAGTACGCATCAGTGCATACTGGAATATGAGAGAGAGAAAGGGGGGGTTTGCTTACCACCATTTGCTTCACCATCGAAGGTTCTTTTCTTCTTCTTTTTCTCTACGATACTCGGATATTTTTTTTGAAGTAGTTTCATGTACGGAAGCACCATATCTTAATGTTATTGTCGTTGCCAATCATATGCTTTGATGCTTTTGAATTCTTTTATGAATTTGCTCTAGATTTGTTTTTCTCTCGCAGTTTCTATGTTTTTTTCACTGGTGAAAGCGAAAGCTCTTGTAATATTCATTCTTCTTCTGCTTTTATGGAAATCTCCTCATATATATTGTTGGAAGTTATTTCTCTGTAATTTTCAGTGTTCAAAGTTAAGAGAAGCTCAATGTTTATTAAATCTTTATTCCTTGATTGAGAGTTTTTGCTCCTGCAGATTGAGTAACTGAAGTGACTTGCAATAGTATGTGCTGCAATTGTATAGAATTTATGTTATCGAATGTCTTTGTAATCTGTTATATATTTCAATTTCACTATGTATGTTTAATTAACATTTAAATTGCATTTAAAAATCAGAATCATGTCTATCACTTATAAAATTTCGTTTACTTAATTATTACGGGTTTGAGATATTCTCTTAAAATTTTCCCCTTCATTTTCTTGGTACCCTTTATTAAGCTAAGAACTAATTTTTCTTTCACTCAACTGTATTCGGATTGCTCTATCTTTTGCATGACTTGTTTTCTTTATTTGCTGTATCAGATCCTGTCCTTCCTCAATGCCCATTGCAAATATCAGAGTTATTTGTAGTTTAGGAAGTGATATTAGCTGTATGTTGTCATACTTCAAATTAGCTAGAGAAGTTATGTATCTGGGCATATCGTGAATGTTTGGTTTCCTTTATGGAAGATTGTTTTAAAACTTTGTATGGATGAGATTGTTGTACTTGTCATCTCACAGATATATGTGATAGCAGAGAGAGCCTAATGGATATTTTAGTTGAAGGATAGTACTTCTTCTATTGGAACAGCTTGTAAGTAGTCATGGAGGGAGAAAAGTCCCATCAAACTGGTGTAGTCAGTGTGAACTTTAGCTCAACTACTGAGGATGAAGAGCCAAGAAATGATGGCTCACGTCTTAGTGTAGACAAGGAGGCCGGCTTAGCAACCTGTCGAGTTTGCCAATGTGCTGAACCTGATAGAAGGGGAAATATTGCACTAGGATTCTTGGGTGTTGCTCCACCACCACCTACCCCCAATAATTCAAATGCGGAGTTAAAGTCTACTTCAAAAAATATCACTGGAAACACTGAAAGTAATTCACACTTAAGAAGTGATTTAAAAGGATCTGAGTTGATCGAGTTTATTAGCCCTAATGGAGAGGTTTTTCTTTGTACTGCTGATTTGGAGTTAGGTCTTGATGAAAATCAAAACAGGCTTTTCGAGCTTGGTTGTGCTTGCAAAAATGACCTTGCTTTAGCTCATTATGCCTGCGCCCTTAAGTGGTTCATCAGCCATGGTTCTACTGTGTGTGAAATTTGTGGATCTGTGGCAAAAAACGTTAGATCTGCAGACTTCAAAAAGGTATTGGGTTCTTTAAAAGAGTATGAAGCATTACGAGAGAGAATTGTTAATGGTGAACCTAATCCTGCACCGCCCCAAACAAATTTTGGTGTAGATCCTGATGCTGTTGCTGCTATTCGGAGGCAAAGGTTAAGTGAAATTTCGCTGTGGTTTAATCCACATAACAACAACTCTATGACTGTGTCTCAGGTGGTGAGTGAGCAACATTCGGCTTCTAATACAGTTATGGAAGAAGTTGCTCCAGTTGAAAATACTGCTACCAAATGGGCTGTAGAGGGGACTGGGATCCTGCTTGCAACAGGATTGCTGACTGTTACTGTTGCATGGCTCCTTGCACCTCATGTTGGAAAGGTATCTAGAGTGTCTAGGTTCTGTTTTAATTGTTCACATGTTCACTTTCTCCTCCTATCTTTTACTATTCTTTTATTCTTCTCTAGTATAGTTAGTCTACTTGAATAAAGTGCATCTGAGTTTAGAAATTTTGCGGCTGGCATCAAAAGCCTTGCCAAGTATCAGCGAACATATGTTAGAATTTCAAGTGCAAGTTTCACATCCTTGAAATGGAGAGAAAATTTTTTGAATATTCTTCTGCCATTTATTGCGTATGGCATTTTTTTTTTTATCTGAATTGCATTATGGTTGTCATTGTGGTTACCAGCTAAAAAAGCTTGTTCTCCACCCTGTATAGTTCTTTCAATGTGTATGTTAGACAGGGAGTCATCTCTTTTTACTTTAGAGTTCCCTTCCCCCCTCCCCCCCCCCCCCCCCCCCCCCCCCCTGGTCACATGGGAGATCTTGCTCATGGCATGCATAGTGGTAGAGATTTGCCTTCAGCATTTTTCATGCTGTGGTAGGTGTACTTAATTCTTGAATATTGATTGCGCTCTATGTGAAGCTACAAAATAAAGTCAGAAACCCTACTAGCACCCCCCCTGGTATGTTTATCCCAAGGAAGGTGCGTTCGCATGATAATTAAAACTCTGAAGGAGAGTAGGTAACACAAAAACAAAGCTTGATTGAAGACCATAAGTATATACATGGAATTCCATCTGAATGTAATAATAAGGAATATGGAAACAGGGAATAAACACAGTAAAGCAAACTAAGTTTATTTTAAACCTGCCTTTGAAGCCAAGCTCATGATGGTTGATCAACCCAATACCCCTATATATGATGACAAGATCTTTGAGCACAGTTTTTCTGGGCCAACCATTATTTAGGAAGATAAGAATGAATTAAGAATAAGAAAAATGCTGTTTTTGGGCTCTGACTCTGTTGTATAACTTACATTAGCAAGATAGAATGTCTTTGAGCTTTGACCTGTTATCTAGCAAGTAGCAACTAGGAAGGTAAATACTAAGAATTGAGATCTGTTGAGTCTTGATCTGTTGACTGCACAAGATAAGAATCTTAAACTACAGAGTTTCATGATAGATGCCACATCAAGAATCCTGAAACGTCGATCTTGAAAGGATGAAAAAAATAATAATATTCTTTTATCATTTATTTCCTAAAATTTACCAACAGAAATGGTGTTACAGGCCTACCTAAAAAATACCTTGAGCCACTCAAACAAAAAAGCGTGAGATAAAAAACATTCATTAATTTCTGGATATGGCTTTATTGTGGTTACAAACTCCTCATAAGGCATATTATTGGCTCAACAAAGTCTCCAAAGATGTAGTTTTGTTCAGCTGATATTATGGCTGTACTGCTCAATAAGATTGCCTGTAGATGCATACTAGGTTATGTGTTCACTCCTGTTCCCCAAATCACTTTAAATTACCCTTTGTTCCTTGATTAGTTTGATTGTAATTTTCAAGAATTCCTCCACCTTGTACGTATTCTCTCATGTGATACTGGAGGTGCTAACATCTAAGGCGCATAGAACCTTCATTTGGATCCAAATTATATCCAAGAGCTGATAGCAGTTAGTTGTCTTGCATTAGCTATTTGTTCTGTACTAGTTTTGCATCCAATGTGGTCTTTTCTTGGAATCTCCAATTTCCCTTCTACTGAGCATTGATGGCTGTAAAGCTGTGCTCCGTGGAGTTTGGATTATAGAAGTGGATACCAGGTTACCATCAAAAGCAACATAGCGGAACCATTTCTCTGACACACCATCTATGTCCCACAATCTACTTTGGCCCTGCTTCCTTTTACCATTCGATTCTGGTGGGCATGATCTTACCTGCAATCGACAAAATGCAATTTACATTCTAGCCCGAACTAACTAGGCTATAAGACTCGTTTTGATTATCAAAATTTTCTAGCCAATTCACTTGCTCATGTAAATGTTTATTTATATTTCCTTTTCAAAGTGGTATTTATTGCTGGTACCTCACTTAATGGCATGACGAAGTTTTTAGCAGTTCCTACTGATGTGTATTTTTTTCCCCTCTGCAAAGTGGGATTTATTGCTGCAGTCTCACTTTGTAGTACCTTCTGCAATTTGGTATTCACGTGCAATCAAAATGCTGTGGTGCTAACATTTCTCTGTGTCCATATACATGTTAGGTTAGATTAAATTTCAAAATATACATTGTGGAACTCTACTTTGAGCTAGAGGAAATTAATAACACGCTTGGCCCAAAATTTATACTTAAGTGCATCTGTGCATGTAAACGTGTGATGGAGATGGTGCTGCTTCAGTTTTATAGTCTGTCTAAGGAGCTTAGTATCGACTAATCTCCATGTTACAATAACTTAAATTGATTCCACACGCAAGTGTGGAAGGACCCAAATTTTATACTTTAGTGCATCTGTGCATGTAAACGTGATATGGAGATAGTTTAGTTTCAATTTTATAGTTTGTCTAAGGAGCTTAGTATCGACTAATCTCCATGTTACGATAACTTATATTGATTCCACACAAAAGTGTGGAAGGGCATACATGTAAGAGATAATTATCAGTCACAAAATGAGCTTCAATTTTGTCAAAGGCAGATTGAACCTTTTGGCTTTGACCATATAAATATTTAAGCTGGGAATTTCAACTCTGTTTGATTATGTTCATGGTTTCAACATAACTAATTCTCCTTTCTGTATGTCTGTTATTGTCCCGACTCCAGCATGAATGTGGAGGTGTAACAACTTAACTTCTCTTGCAGAAAACTGCCAAAAATGGCCTGCACATCCTTCTTGGTGGCGTCTGTGCATTGACTGTTGTAGTTTTCTTCCGATTTGTAAGTTCAGTTGCTTCATATGTTATCTATCCTATTAGTAAGAAATAATTATGTGTTAATAAATTATGAATTTACTGAAGTAATAGTGATTAATAAATCATTAAAATTTAGGAGTATGAGTATCATGGGAAATCTGCACGGCTGCACTTTGAAATGCAACTGAAAACTCTTATCAACCGAACACTGATATTTATATTGTGTTACTTGAGGTTCTCCAGCTATTGCTGGTGGTAATTAATTCTTAAATGCTACTCCCTCCGTCCTGAGAAACTCTTCACTTTTTAAGTAGATATGGAGTTTAAGAAAAGCTTTTTTTTTTTTTACCAATTTTATTGACTTTTGAGGTATTTTTAAGTAATAAATATAAGTGATAAAGTAAGTTATGCCTGTTAGGTGAAAGTGACATTTTTTAAAATATGATATATTGAGAGATTATTTGATTTGAGACGGAGGGAATATAATTTATTTTTAGAGAACTTGACTATAATTCCTGTCAAATTGAAATACATAAATGTGAGCGAGAGAGAGAGAGAGAGAGAGAGAGAGAGACCTAGCCCTAGTACAATCTTCCACTTGTTATTTTCAAAAGCTTATTGTATGATTTTGTATATATGCAAGTAAACAAATTGGGAACTTGTTTTCCCTGCACTTATTTTAGGATGAACTATGAAGTTGAATTGTTTTATCCTCTATCCATCTAAACCCAATAAAACTTTAGAGATTGGCACAATATCATCTTTATAATAAGATCCTGAATGATGTAAACCTTGATTCTTAACTGGACAGAGCATTTAGGAAATTACTGGACTTCGTTTTAGGCATCCGTCGCTTGAATATCTAGGTCCCAATTTGTAACAACCTAGTAGTTACACTATTGAATCATGCTAATAAAATTATCTCAATTAAAACCATGCTATAACTTTTAAGCATTAAGTAGTGCACAAGTATAATTAGTACTGAAGTCATAATTCTTTACGAAGAAGAAATACTAAAAGGTATTCATGATGCGCTTACATAACCAAATAAAAGTAACTCTTTCTAGCAAACAATCAATTTAACTAGACACATTTGTTTAAGTTTAAATATATGTTCTTGGTTTCTTAGCCAATTTGCTTTCATCTTCTTTTGGTTGTGCTTTGCAAGTTATCTTCTTCGGATCCTTAAGCCGATACAACTTTTTCATGCACTTGCAGTTTGTTCTAACAAGAATCAAGTATGGTCCTGCTCGATACTGGGCTATCTTGTTCGTATTCTGGTTTCTTGTATTTGGGATATGGGCATCAAGAACACATGGTGCTCATGCAACATGAACCTTAAAGTTTCTATTTTTTTCCTTCTTTTTTTCCTTTTGCTAGTGAACCAGTTTCAGGTGTTCTTTCGTCTATTATTCATCGATCTTAGTATATGAAATTTTATACTCCATTCATGTAATTAGTGTGTGTCATGGTTGTGATGATTTTTTTTTCCCTTTACATTGTGAAGGATGTTATTGTACAAATAGAGAATATATTTTAACGAGATAGATACAAATGTATTGTCTTTGAAGTTTTGGTTATTAAATTTTAAATTTTGAAGTACATGTGGAAATGAGTCGGGTCGAGTTGACTAGTGTGAGATCTGACCTTGAATGGATTTGAAAATTTGAGTTGGTCCGATCAAGCTCAACTTTCTTGAACTTGAGCGTGATTTGATAAGAAATATGAACTTGCTTCAAAGACAGGCAACCCGATATGGATGTACGGCTCGGCTCTTAAAAAATTTAGCTTGGCTTGATAGCTTTAACAACGGAGTCAGATTTGGGCATTTTTAGAAGCATATATATATAAATGGGCTGGTTCAGGCTTCTTCGTAGACCTTTTAGGCCCAACAAGCCATCCTATTGAATATGTATATCATAAACTCCCTCATTCTACCAAAATAACATTATTTTATTATATTTAGCGTTTCATCTAAATTGCAATATTTTTCTCTTTTAGTAAAAAGGGTCCACCAATGACACACCACCACCCATCACATCTCTCTAATATATCTACCTATTTTATATAAAATAATAATACTCCTTAATTTACGTGCAAAAAATAAATGCATCTATTTGCTCGGGACGAAGGGAGTAAATATTAGTATATGAAAAACTCTCTTGTAACACATTATATACGTGAGACGTGTTAAAATATACATATTATATATATAATGTATGATTAATGGTTGTTAAAGTATTTTTTAAAGTCTGATAAATGATGAATTAAAATATGATTTTAGAGTGTTATAATATGATTCATTACTGACATACTTTAACTACAAATAAGCATATTTTATCTATATAATTAACATACTTTAGTAATTGGTCGACACGTCTCACAAGAGTGTGCCTTTATAAATATAGTTGATATTCTATTCAACAAATTTTTACTAATTTATTTAATAATGTATATATTTCTTAATTAATTATATAATTTTATATATTCAGCTGTTACTTACAAATCTAACAAGAAATTTATTAAACCTTCGCTAACAAACTGTATAAATATTTATTCATTAGTGGATTACATTTTTTTAATAAGTATATTTATTTTGAATGTGGTACCATCTGTGCACAACAATGCACATTATATATATATATACACTTTATATTTTAAATGTCAACAAAAATTAATGTGAATATTTATTTTTTATTACTTATGAATAATTTGATAAGTTTAACATTGTAATTCTTTAGAACAATATTTATTTTATTATATGATGCATTATATGAATTTATTTAATTCTTATTAATGTAAAATCTTTAAAATTTATAATAAACAGACCCAAAAGGATCGTTAATAAGCTTGCAGGCCGGACTTGTTTGTTAAATAAAAAAGACTCATGCTTGAACTAATAAAAAAATCTTTTATAGATAATCGTCAGATTTAGGCCTGAATTTATGTAAGACAGTGAGACCCAGGAGTGCCCCCGAGATTTTCTAATTAAGTACCATATATAGGAAATAATATTAAGAAATTAGTTAGTGGATCATGATGTGAAAGGTTTTGATTCGATCCCATCTTTTACCCTTTTCCCTAGTAGTCGCACCTCACTTCGTGAGGTGTCAGTCCGTATTTGTGTAAATACTAAATACACACTTCTAACTGTTTAACAATGTACTGGTACATTGCTATGGGAAGAAGCATAACATCTGCTCCATGACAACAATTAAAGTATAATTTCATTAAAACTAATCTCAGTGTGCTAGCCACATAGAAAATTATCTAGCACACATCAAATTATAGCAAATTCCGTCGGATATAATCAAGGGGCACTGACTTATACATATGTACTTCACATTAGAGTGATGAATAAGTAGCATTCCAATTTATAAAATGACCACTGTCCTCATCCTTTATAAACCGGCTGGAGAATCCATATGTGATTATATGTGATTTCTTGAATGGAGAGGGAGAATCCATATCATAGTCCATGGGAGTAAGTTCAACTCCAACCTGTGAAAAAAAAACTAATAAAACAAACTTGCAAGTTCAAACCATCAAAGTTCATCTGCATGAATTAGCTTACTCTGTGGCAAAAGTCTGTAAAGAATAATTTTTTTTAATCTCATTTCGTGAATCATCTTACCATTTCCAGCCCAATCTTTTTAGTAGGAATATCTCAATCCACTTCCATTTTAATTCATCATCATTGTAAACATCAGCATCACGAGATTTTGTATCTACATCACAAGTTTGCAGGTAGTGTCCCCAGCAGAATATTCAAACATGAAGCAACTTGTGAAGCAATGTTAGAAATATCACCCACTGCTGCTACAGAACCCTGCAGGATGTTCCGAAAAGCTCGAATGACTATTTCATGTATGCAGAGGGACTGAACATGAGGGAGCTTGTGTTCAAGTTCAACCTGATGAAAAATCTGCACAACCTGAATATTTAGAACTTTAACATTTTTAACATGATGTTTGATTGATTCGATCACTTCAGCTACATCAGCTGCTTTATTCATCTGACCTGTTATTGTAGTCTTCATTTTCTTAAGATTGAGCTCAAGTATGTTTTTCTCATTGCGTGGAATCTCATTGAGAAGCCCTTGTCCCTGAGATATATATAAAATAATACAATTCAACACAAACTTTAGAGTTTCTTAATACCGTGCAATTGTCTATCATGTTATCATACAAAAGATTTAGCAAATAATTATTTAAAAGAAGATGTGTAAAACCTAGTTGCAAGTGTCTTTTTTAAATCAAAGTAACCGTCAATAATAACACGGCAGACAACAAAGAAAGAATGACTATGAAATCAAATACATTAAAAACAATATTCTTATTTTTTAAAAATATTTCTTAATGATTAACAGGCAGCGCTCATTCAAGGAAAGACTATTACAATTCTATAACGACAAAACAACATAATCAAAGATACAAAACTGAAAATAAAAAGAATAGGGACAACTACGATTAAAGAGTGTGTGTACATACATTCAATTCTCACACCATGCCAATGAAACTATTTTAATAAAATGTATGGTAATCATGCAACATGTTTGTAATATTATATAGTTGTCTATTCAAGGGTGTGAAGATAACTTGGTAAATAATTTGTGCTCATACGCTACGATTACATTGAGCCATAAAAACAACAAAAATATGAAAACTTGATCAGATTTATCAAATTTTTGTAGCTTTGATCACTTCCTAGAAGTACAATTCCAAAAATATGTAAAACTATCTCTAAAGTACTGAATGAATACGTGCAATCCTGGGTAATTCAACAAGTATAACGTTATAATGATCATTTCCATCTTTCGATAAGTTTTAGTACTCCTGAAGTAACAAAATTTGTAAGCTTTAGTAGAAAGAGCAATGTAGGAAGAATACAAAGAAACAACCATACAAGGTTTGTGAACAGAACAGGTGCAGAAACCAAGATCAAATTTAGAAATTTCATCTGAAATCAATTGAGTAAGCTGCGAAATGAGCAACGACAGACTAGCCTATTCAAGTAACTTACACGTGCGCACAACAGAAATGTGGCAAATCCTAAACCAGGGTAAAATGATGAAGATCAGGATGATGTGAGGAAACACCTCTATACGAACGACAGCGAATAAAGACCAGGAAAAAGGAAGAAGTCACATGCAAAGAAAAAAAAAGTGGTGCAATGCAAGAAGTGACAAAAGATTAATAAAATCATATTTCCATACCTGGCTGCATAAGCTGAACAAATTGTGCTGGAAATCAGGGTAGAGAATAAGGGAACAACCATAGAAAATGAGAATTGACAAGATGAACGGGCAAGCGGCCTGAAACCGAGACAATGGTGCTCAACAGCTGAGGGCTAACAAGTGGAGGCACTTGCTACCCCAGAAAAAGTTGCTTCGTTAATTAGTTCAATTAGTTGGTTCACTGAAAATTTTACAAGGGACTTTTCATTTTCCCGACAAAATTGTTCTTCAAAGAAAAAGAAAAGCCTCAAACTCAGTTAAATTCATAGGAGGGGCTTACCGCAACTCACCAACCAAAAGTAAAGGGGGAAAAATTACAAGTGAACATGTAAATTACATTAAAAAAACGTGTGGGCTTCAACCAATTTGCACGGCATACCTTTGAGGAATTTACATCAGAGGCTGGCGATTGGCATCGACTTGAAGTCTTAAATTTGAGCCCGATGAATGGAGAAGATATCGATAGAAAAGGGGCGAGACAATGGACAAAGGCGGAAGAATTGTTCGAGTGGAAATAAATTGTACTCCCTCCATCCGCCACAAACGTATGCAATTGTTTTTTGCACGTGGATTAAGGAGTATTGTTATGTAATTTGTAGTAGATAGTTGTATTAGCGGATTGTGTAGTCCCATAAATTAAATATATTAGTGATGTGTGTGGGTCCCATGTGTTTAAAAAAGAAAATGATACCTTTATTGCGGACGCCCAAAATAGCAAAATGTAACCTTTCTAGAAGACGGAGGGAGTATGAGAGAAGGAAATGAGTAAGACACAGCTATGCATAGCGATAACAAATGAACACGTAGAAGGAATGACATCCAGCTGTTGCCACGTATGAAATGGTGATCGAAAACCGTACCGATACAGACACATTTTGAAACGAATTCTCTTTATATATGACTAGGGTGTGAATTTTGAATTTTTTTTCCTTTTCTATTATTATTTTTATCTGAACCGTGATCATGGCGAATCATGTGATGAAAAAATTGTTGGGCGAATAGAAAAAAGAAAATAAATGAATAAAAGAAATAATTAGAGTATGAGGGCATCTTAGTCATGTACCCAAACTCAGGTACAATTTTATGTCACATCACTGCCACATCAAAAGTTAAATATTTCTCATATTTATACCTATACCTCCCAAATCATTCCAGGTACAATTAATACAATTTGAGGGTCCCACCACCAAACATAATTTATACACATTATTATTTTATTATTTTTTAATTTCATTTTCTTTTCATGAAAAATATTTATTATTTATATTTAATTATTTTAAATCAATATCTAAATTAAAAATTTTACTATAATAAATTAAATTAAATTATTTTAACATGAATAATAATTTTTTTATAATTTTTTATTAATTGGTCGACATAATTTAAATTAATTATGTAAATTATTTAGTTTTTTTTTACATAAATCAAAATTTTCATTAAAATATAAAATAATACAAGAATACATGAAATACAAAAAAAATACACTAATTGAAATTGAAATATTCATCTTGAAATAACAATTTTCTAAATATTACCAAATCGTTCCCATATGTGATCGACTAAATCGGCGCGAAGTTGATGATGTTTTTCTTTATCTCGTAATGCGGAATCTTTCTTGAGGTACTCACTGAATCCTCCGAACGTACCTTAAAGAACTAGTGGAGCATTATTATCATCATTGTGGTTGACTTCCTCGGACCAATCACTGATCATATCCCCTTCATTTTCTACTATCATGTTATGTAAAATGATACATGCATACAAAATATCTCTCAAGTTACTTTGGTACCAAAACTGACCTGGACCTCTAATAATCGTCCAACGAGATTGGAGAACACCAAATGTTTGCTTAGCATCCTTTCTCGCTGCCTTTTGCATTTCTTTAATTTCTTCCTTTTGCGATTAAGAGGACATGGAAAACTCTTGACAAAAGATGCCCACTCTGGATAGATCCTATCCGTGAGGTAATATCCTCCCATATATTGTTTCCTATTTATTGTAAAATTAATTTGTGGTGCTTTTCCCTACAAAACATCATTGAATAAAGGGGATTGGTTAAGCACATTGATATCATTGTTTGAACCTACAACTCCAAAAAAAAGCGTGCCATATCCACAAATCCGCGGATGCAACTGCTTCAAGCGTTATTGTTGGAACTCCTTGATCACCTCGAGTAAATTGACCTTTCCAAGCAAATGGAAAATTTTTTCACTCCCAATTTATACAATTAAGGCTCCCTAACATTCTAGGAAAACCATGCCTTTGCTCATGCATATGGAGCAAATGCCGACAATCATCTTCATTTGGCCTTCTCAAATATCTTTCACCAAAGATATCAATCACGCATCGACATTAGTTGAACAAGCAGTCTATGGATGTTGTCTCAGCCTCGCGTAAGTACTCATCGTAATGATCGGCAGGACCTCCATATACTAATTGGCGGATAGCAACGGTGCATTTCTGAAGTGGTGAGAAACCATTCTTCCCAGTTGCTTCGACCCTCTACTTAAAATATTCGTCATGAGATTCCAAAGCATCATCTATGTGAATGAACAATTCTTTTCTCATCCTAAAACATCGTTGAAATATATCACTACTCCATATTGGATCATCGGAGAAGTAATCTTTGACAAGTTGAGTGTGTACACCTTCACGATCACGTACCACATATCTTCTTCATTTAGATCTACTTGAAGAGCTTTCTACTAATTGAAGTAGCACTTTATGTTGTTGGAGTATTTGGAAGAACCCTTGATCATCTAAGTCATACTCAGCTGAGTTATACTCAGATAAATTATTTTCTTCACTATCGATGGAGGTGTTGTAGTTGGGATTTGAAGACATTTTAAAAACTTATATCTTAGAGTAACTGAAGCAATCTAAGGAATATTGTACCCAAATTATAAAGTCTCAACTCCAATATATATACATATAAAAGTTTGCAATGGCTAGTTTTCAACGGCTAGTTTGTAAAAGCTATTGCTTAACAGCTATTTAAAACGACTAATTTAAAAGAACTTCATAACAATAGCATTACATTTAATTAAAAACAAGATTACATTAGGAAATAAGACAAATTACTTAAACAATAAGAACTAAAAACTACAAATGATCACATACAAGTTATGAAATACAAGTCACAAACGAAATTTTTAGATAAACACTTATATGTCCCATCGTTTCTAAATTGCTTTCAACACGTGGTTATGTGCGCGAAGTTGGTTAGTTGTCATTCCTGTTGTATCTTTCATGAGTATTTCATACTCCTTTGTTTTGTTCATATATCTCATCTCTTCTAGTTTTTTATTTGCAATGGTTTTATATTCCTCTATGTTTTTATTAATGATATCTTTTTCCTCTTCATATTCATTCTTAGATTTTCCTTTGGCCTTTCTTTTTTCCGTCTTTTGCCTGATTGGACGAATACGATCTTGAGTGTCATCTTCATTATTCGATGGTGATGTATATGCCCTTGCAGAGGAAATTTTTGTCTTCTTCTTCCCACGGTGATCACAATCTTATTGATTACGCCACTTGGGACTCAAGCATAGAATATTCCACATCCCCAGGTGGTTGAAAGCTCTGTTATTGTGAGTGTTTGACCATAATTTCTGCACCTCCACTTATATCAACATCGCTATGACCGCTTTTCCAGACCTTCGTTTGATTGGTGTACAACCCATTAAATGCATTGACTTCTCTTTGAACCGTGTAGTAATGCATTTTCAAAGCTTCACATAATGGAGTGTCTGAGGGTCAATTTCTTTTGTATTCTTCTCTGATCTGCATCCACATTTGATCTAGCCTTTGTGAATTGCCGGTGATGGGATCTTCACTCACACTCACCCAACATTGTGCAAGAAGCTCATTTTCTACAGTGGGTTACCTTGAACCACTTACTGTTTTCGTAGGCGGCAAAATATTTGCTTAATCATCAAAATTTTTATCCACTTCAAGATTTATTTTGTCAATTCTCGGTGGAGACGAATATGAAAGGAAATGAGAAGCTTGCCCTGAAGATGACGTCTCTCACCCTTTATCACTGCTCCTTCCTTCTCCGCTAGTAATTCTTGACGAGTGTGAAGACTTTTCAGTTGAATTAGGACGTGGAAACCCAATGGAAGGGAGTGACGTAAATGAAATTTGACAATATTCAGGAGGATACATGAAGTAGGGAGCTCAGGGGGCACTCATTGGATTCATTTGAGGGTTTTGATACATAGAAAAATATTGAGCCCGAAAATTCAGATTCATAGGATGAAATTTCGGATTTGGCGATGATGAATTGTCATTTGAATTAAACCAATTCATTCAGGAATTATCATCCATTGAGTAATTTTTTATGGGGCAAATTTGTGAGAGTTGTGTAGTTTGATGAAGATAAATAAATTGAATACTCCTCATATGCATATTTATAGAAGAGTATAAAAAAGTTTAATAATAATATTGTATATACATAATGGCTATATTACCGTTAGAAATATATTAACGGATATATTTTACATCCATAACGACTACTGATATTTTTTAGAAATACAATCAAATTCTTTACATTCTCCGCAGATTTTGTTATTAAATTTTTAAAAAAAAGTTTTTCATTCTCCTCACATTTTGTAACTAAATTTTAAAAAATAAGTAATTGAATAGAGGGCCCACCACTTTCTCACCTTTATAACATATTTTGTGGTTTTCGTACAGGTATAAAGAATTGTACCTGAGAAGCATGCATCCACTCTGTACCTCATTTTCCCAACGGTCAAATACCTCAAATGGGGTACAAGAAGTGTCCACCTCAGCATTCTATACCTCCCATTGGAGGTGGCCTGAGCTACCCTCTTGTGAGACGGTTATAATATGAGACGGATTGTGTGACGGGTCGACTAATTGTTAAAATATGTTTGTTATATAAAAAATTATGTTTATTGGTAGTTAAAGTATGTTTATAGTGAATCATATTTTAACACCCTAAAAGCATAATTTTATATATTATTTATCATACTTTGGCTAACAATAAGCATTTTTTACCTATATAAAATTATACTTTAACAATGGATCGACCCGTCTCATATAATTATTGTCTTACAAGGAACTTTATCTTAGAGTATAAGATTTTTCAAAAAAACTTTACTAATAAAATTGGATATGAAATTAACTTTTCATAAAATGAAAAAGGAGATTATAAAAAATAAAAAAACTATCCTTGCAAATCCCTTCCTGCTCAGTCGAATCTTGGGCTAAAAAGAGATGATCTTACAAAAATAAAAAGAATTGAATTAGGCCCAAATATTTTATTTTTATTAATATATACTCCTTCCGTCCCACTGAAAGGTCTCATTTTACTATATTGGGCGTCTCATTAAAATGTACTCATTTTTCCCTTTTAGTAAAAGAGCCCCAAATATGGCCTATCACTCACTACGAATACAACTACCCACTACATATAAAATAATAATACTTCTTAATTCACATGCAAAAAGAAAATGGGGACCTATGAGTTGAAGAAGAGAGACGAGAAGAAGAGAGACGGAGAATCTGAATTTTATTTCTAATCTCAATTGTTCCTCACTTCACAGATAACTGCTCCATTATATATCAGAGGAGAGTGGGTAGTTACACTTATCACAATAAGTAATGTTCACATCATTTAATATTATTATAACACTCCCTCTTGGACATTACATCGTCATATTCCTGTTTCGTTAAAAATCTCGCTAGAAAACCCTGTGGGAAAAAAACTAGTTGAAGAAAAGAGTACATTTCTTATGATTTCCATATGTTATAATAGCTACCTTGTTAAAAACCTTCAACTAAGAAAACCCTGTGGGAAAAACTTTAGTTAAGGAAAAAGAGTATAGCTTGATCTTTAGGATCCAATCTTCAGGATTGTTTAAAAGTGTTTGTTCCTCTTGAACACAATAATCTAGTCTGCCGTATTAAAATCTTTAACTAAGAAAATCTCGTGAGAAAAAACTTAGTTAAGGGAAAAATAGTGCAGCATTGATTTTCAGGATTCAATCTTCAAGATTGTTTAAAAGTTGTCGATCCGCCTGAAACAATAATTTAATTTGCCTCATTAAAAACCTTTTAACTATGAAAACCTCGTGGGAAAAACTTAGTTAAGGAAAGAATAGCGCATCATTGGCCTTTAAGACCCAATCTTCAGGCTTATTTAGAATTTGTCATTCTTTTTTAACACGATAATCTAGCATGCCTCATTAAAAACCTTTAACTAAGAAAACCTCGTGGAAAAAACTTAGTTAAGGAAAAAGAGTGCAGTATTGGTCTTCAAGATTCAATCTTCAAGATTGTTTAGAAGTTGTTGCTCCCCCCTGATCACAATAATCTAGTCTACCTCATTAAAAACCTTTTAACTAAGAAAACCTCGTGGGAAAAAAGTTAGTTAAGGAAAAAAGAATGCAGACCATATGATTTTGATGTGTTAGCATCAGTTGCATCATTAAAAACCTTAAAACTATGAAAATCCAGTGGGAAAAAATTTAGTTAAGGAAAAAATAGTACAACAATTGGTCTTCAGGACCTAATCTTCTAGATTGTTTAAGATTACTACTCCTCTAAAAACAACGTTATTTTGAAACAACTTACTGATCTTCAAGATCTAAATTTATGAATTTATTTGAACTTATCACTCAGCCTAAAGACATCAGTCTTATGGGTCTACATAATATAATACTTCGAGTAAAATTTTCAAACATACAAGTTGGGGGTAAGTAAATAAAGAATAAATCATCTGGATTGTTAAATGAGTAAACTCTTTGTATAATATTTCATCGCTCTTCAGGAGCTCATATGAGTGAAATAAATTTATTGTCTTTCTCCATGTATAAATTGCTCATGTTTTATGCAACACATAATTTTTTATCTTATAAGAGATCACAAGGGAGTATATACCTATCATTATGCCACTTTGGCTACAAATGATTTATATCATCCATCATAACAATACACCAATCTGAATTTTAATATAATGAGGATATATTTAATTTTAACTAAACGTCTCCTTGTCAGAGAATCATAAAAATCTTGCTAGCATGCTCATCTTAAATGCATATCGGGCCTGATACAATTATGAAGAAAACAAGTGCTTTAAAAGCATTAAGAGTGTAGACACTTCTGGTCCAAAATATCCTCAATACATACTTCAAGTATATAAACGTTTACTTTCTACTTCTAAACAATAATTGGTTTACAAAAATAAACGAGATTAATAAGGTAGATTAAATGATGTTTAAAAATCTTTCCTTTTGAATAATTCTCAAGCTACAGGTTGAGATGATCCTTTGGTTAATCAAAGTTTTTCATTTTAAAAAATTAGTCATTTGGCAGGAGTAAACTTTTACTCTTACAAATTTCTTATGGATTGCAATCTTAAACCACATATATAAATATATGTAATGTTTCTTCTTCTAGAGGAAACCATCTAATAAAATATAGTACATCAACATAGTTTGTTTTAGGTTCGTAATGATTTATATCCATCAGGGATTTTCATATATCCATCACGAGTTTATATTCATCAGAAATTCTGATATAAGTTTAACGTCTAGCGACATGTATTAACTGCATATCTAAATTTATTGTAACTGTCATATAATTAAGTAGCGAAACATTATATAATGACTTTATAATGTGAGGATGTTCATCATCAATTAATTTTGAGTGTCTGCAAGAACTCTTTCACTTTAATCTCGCTTTATTTTTCACCACTTCACTATTTGCACGTCCTTCTGGGATAAATATTTATGTTCATTGACATAATATTTATAAATTTCTTAGCGAGTAAAACTCTATTTCAATTGTCTCTTTCTGTCTTACACATTTTGAGTGCTTCTGGCACTGTCATTTATTACAAACAGTATTGGATCCAGATTTTTAAGATAGTAAGGACAATTAAATAGATAAATGTGTTTTCGTCAACTTTGATAATTCAATATATGTATTTCTCCCAATGATAATAATAATTCTATGTTTATTTAACTAAATCCTCATTATTTCCCAAACTTTTGGATCTAGCTGTTTCGCATGCCCAGTAATTTGATTAGTTAGTGCACGTGCAATTTATTGGGTATTTATCTTCTGGACAACTTTATTTGAGAGTGTTCTTCTTTACAAACGAACTCTCCAACTTATTTTGGAAGTGATTATTTTTGGAACTCTCCAACTGATTTTCCGCGGACTTTAAATCTTAATATATATTAAACATTTCACGCTTCTGGCGTTAAGAATTATTAGTAAAATAATGCCCTTGGGGAAATCCACTTCTAGTGGTACATTAATAATAAATATTAGGGACTTAGTCACGTTTTATAATAATTTGACAGTTTATTTGCTATTGCAAATTAATTATCAGCTGAACTTCTGGTTCAAATTGTCTAGTGCAAAATAATGAAGATACTTTTATATAATAAAATTTATGGCATTTCTTTAACTTTTGGGCTATTATCTCCCCCTAATGCCATGAAATACTCTTCATTTAATGTGCAGTTAGCGTACTTAAATATATACCGATCCCCTATTTGGGCTTTATGTATTTAAAGAATAGACGGATTTATAATTAAAATGCCCATTAATGTACGCTGTTGTGGTGATATAATTGTAAAATGTAAACTGCACAATTCAATAGTTGCAGATGGGAAATGTAAAGGCTTCTGGCCTTGATTAAGCTCTAGATTAAGGGGGTATTATGTAATAACGATATGCAGGAGCAAGATTTGAATTAAATAATTTATGTCCCCAATTAGAAAATAATTGTTGGAATTTATAATAAATTATTCATTGAGTGCGCAATTGATTTTAATCGAGTAGTCAAAATTGAGCTCTTATAATTTTAGTGAAACGATTGTATAATGGGCTTATTCATAGTTCGATTTGTGAATACATCAATAAAAAATTTACTTTGGTCATAACAATTTGAAAATTCGACCAATAAATTCTTTAAATCTCATGAACATATTAGAAGATTTAATTCTAACTTTAGTATATCAATATCATAAAGAATTTTCTTCAAGTAAACTCCACAAATTTATCCATCTAAATTAAAGAGGGAATAATATTATTTCGTATATGACAATTAACAATGAACATCTGGCTCATCTATGTTTCCCAAATAACTCAATTTCTCATGTCATCATTTACATATTTTGTGGGTATACTAGCTTTAAAGTCATTGATGCATGTAAATAATTCAACAAATACAACCACTTCATTACATGTGTATTATTTTCAGTTTTCGCATCGCCTTGTGCTTCAGACACTACTTTTATAAATTTAGAAAAATAAATATCGTATAAATTAAGATCACACTTGATCATGTTCATAATCTATGAGCTCAAACCCAAAAGGTAATAATAATTATAGTAAAAAAAATATTTGCTTAATTCAGGAAAATACATATGATCATATGATTCGCAATTGATACATTTTCTTTTTCATTCTTTTGTACCTTATGATATCAACCAAGTATTTTGATGTACAATATATATGAGACCAATGACAATTACATCTATATTTATAGTAAGTCTACTTCTGGAGAATTTAATTGTTGAATAAAACTTATGTTTTGTGCTTGAATTTTGTTTAATTCATTATATAATTTGTAGGTCATTATTGTGATGTCTTTAGAGCTAATTTGGATTGTCTCAACTATCTCGATAAGATTAATTTTAATTTATTTGACCACAACCTCTTGTTTATATCAAACTCATAACATGTGCTTCAGACACTAATTTTGAACCATAGTAGAATTTCAGTAAGTATAAATTATATTTTTCTACTAGCCATAATGCAGAAAGAAACTCCGAATACTTTATGTATTGAAAAATTGAGTTATATTTTGTAACTGATTTAAAATTTTAAAATCCAAAATTCATTCAATCATATTGAGTCTGATGGAGAATTATCACAGTTTGTTAACGATCCTTCAAGGATTGTCATATATTAAATGAATTATTTTTCAACAAATACTCATTGTTAGAGATTATAAAGAGTGCATATTAGTGATTTTGTCTTCTGGACATTGATACACTTAAAATTTCAAATAATAATTCACGTACGTGAACTGTAAGAGGTAAGGTGGTTAATATTATACCCACATTAATTATTTTTTGCCGTCATTGGTGAGCTCGTCAATTTTTCTCTTTATTAATGTCAATTATTTTCATAAAAATATAACTATCTTGTATTCCTTTTACATAAAATCACGAGTGTATGAATATACATAAACATATACACAATCATAAATTATGTCATGAGTTCATCCAAAAAGGATAATGATGTGAATTATAAAGAAATAAAAATATTTCTAGAACTTTTCCATGGAGTATTGATCATACGTTGTGCATGTTTTTGTTGCTTTAATTTATGATACACATCTTGTGAAATTCACACCCATAAAATATATAAATACATCTTAGACAAACAACAATTTCCAATTTTAAACATTTTAAAAGACTTTTCAATAAATTTTAATCTAAACACGATTTTAATAATAAAGAAATAATTTGAATAATTACTCAACAAAATATGCATGTAACCTTCTAAAATATATAGTGAATGTCATTCTAAAAAAATTCTTTTCTTTCTTAATGAAATATATGTTGGCGTTCGATCGTTTGGTTAATGTGACCCGTTAGGGTTCTATACATTTCTAATAAGCAGCGGAAGCAAGTAAACAACACACATATTACCTTTCACCAGGGTATATTGAAGACGACGAATTCTCGCCACCAGCCTGCGCAGCCACACCGTTTTGGGCATAACTCTCTCATCTGATGTCGGATTTGAGTGATCTATGCGCCAAAACGATTCTCTCTTCCGTGGCTTTCTGTCAGTATATCATATGAGCCTGTTAGTCTCCCCATGTTTAAGATATACGATGTCCATTAATAAATTAAGTTACTAACAACTCCATTAATTAATATCTCATCCGAGAGTAGTACCAATCAACCTCATTATCATGTCAGAATAAATCCACCTGCAGGGTTTACATGATAATCCTTGTGAGCTCCTCAAGGGGACATCATCAACCTATGACGGACACGGACTCCTTGTACAATCAACAGCACACCGTAGAGACAACACTATTTCCCAACTCACCGAGTTTATTGATTTAATTACATGTAAATCTCACCCATTGATGAATCAAAGAAATACATACTACCCTACGTGTCGAGGTTATTGTATAGGGATTAAGAGCACGAACATTCATAATAACAGAGATCAAGTTCTTCTATAAGTCAGTATAAGTCGAACGATCTCAAGTGGTCCTACTCAATACACACAAAGTGCACTAATGTAATTCTATAGCCAAGACAAGCTAATACCAAACCACACTACTACCATCCCGATAGAGAGTCCCCGTCTATCTCAGTTGTGAGCATCTGTTTATACTTCATAAGGAAACCGATAATATGATCTTCCGCGTGTTGTCGCACAAGATATTATCTACAGTATAAAGTGAGTGAACTATTGCATCTACATATAAATAAATTATAAAACGCAATCATATGATCATATGATTCTCATTTCAAATAAATTGTTATAATATTGTTCATACTAAAGCTAGACTTTTAATATACAATCCAACAATCTCCCACTTTACTAAAAGACTATGCTGTCATGTCTTCTGCCATCCATCTGATTCCCACTTCCACTACATGACCATCAAAAGCTCTCGTCTGAAGGTCCTTGTAAAAGGATTTACTAGGTTATCATTCAATACAATCTGGGAGACAACAACCTTCCCCTCATCATACGATTTCTCGTAACAGGTGGTACGCGCGCTCCATGTGTTTAATTGCCTTATGGGCTCGTAATTCTTTCAAGTTTGCAACTGCACCATTATCATCAAAATAAATTGTGATATTCTTGGGCAAACTTAGAAACACTTCAAAGTCCATCATGAAGTTTCTAAAGTCATATAGATACTTTGGCTGCCTCATAGACTCCAATTTATCATCTTTCCATGATGGAGTCCGGACTCTGAAATATATTTCTATATAACACTTTTCCACATTATGACTCTACTTCCTAAAATTAAACACATAACCTTTGAGGTGGATTTACTGCTGTCCATATCTGATTTGAAAAATTCGAATCTACGTAACCTATAAGAAGCAGTGAATCTGTTCGGTAAGCCCACATATAGTTTCTAGTCCTTTTCAGGTACTTCAAAAATATGTGTTACCACAGTTCATCATTCTTATTTTGGGTTACCTTGATACCCACTGTTCATGCCATTGGTAATACAGTTATCCATTCTCGTGCATAGCATTCCTTAGATTAAGCTTCCTTATTCGCCGAAGCATAATGAACCGCTTTCATCACCTTTATCTTCTTTTGTGTCTCAAGACACATTTTCTTAGATAATTTCACATGCTAAACGAGTAAGGATCGTATCATTTTACGAAACTTGAGATAAGCATAACATCCTTTCTTGTGATTCGTATTACCGTGATCAAAAGGACATATTTTGCTTCTCTTAAGTCCTTCATTTCATACCGGTTTATCAACCATACTCATACGCCCGACAATACTCTTTCATTGTCTCCAATGAGCAATATATCATCTACGTAAAGTACAAGAAATACCACCATATTTTCATCACTCTTTTCAATACACAAGACACATCCAGGCATTGAATAAATCCATGTGACTGGATTTCCTCATCAAAACGGATGTTTCATGATCTTGAAGCTTGCTTTAATCCATCGATGGACACTTTTAAGCTTACTATCAAAATTCTCTTAGCCCTTTGCAATGAATTACTCTGGCTGCTTAACATAGATGTTTTCCTCAAGACTTCCAATCAGGAAAGCTGTCTTGACATCTATTTGCTATCCCTCATATTTCATATGAGTAGAAACAGATAAAAGAGTCTAGATCAACATAGGCATAGCTATAGGCGAATAGGCTTCCTCATAATTGAACCTTTTCTTTCTCATTATACCTTTTCGCAACAAGCTTTGCTTCCAAGGTTTTCACCTTACTGTATGATCTTCTTTTATTTTGCATGACTACTTTCAATGGCTTTTACACCATTCAGTGGTCCTACAAGCTCCCAAACTTGGTTTAGAATCCATCGATTCTATTTCAGAAATTATTGCACTTGCTAAGATTCCTCATTTCTATCTTGTAGTGCTTCGTCGTATCTGTGGGTCCGTTCCATGTTTACTAGGGGCCAAGTCTCACGACTCTCCCAAAATATATATCTTACGGTTGTCGAACAACCCTCCTACTACGACAAGGCACTACATGTAATTACGTATCAGACGTGACACGCGTTGCAGTTTACCTTGTGGTATATCCTCTTGTACACTTGATACTAATACTTTGTATTTTTCCCTCTCACTTCCTTTAGAACAATTTATACATGGGTTTGTGATTTAATACATAGTCCTTTTCCAAAAATCTAGTGTTTGCTTTAAGAGTCACCCTTCGATCTATTGGACTAAATAAATCATCACCCATCATTTTTCTAGGATATCCCCACAAACAAACAAACGATATACGACATGTTGTTTTTAGGGCATACCCATAAAATGAATTTAATAATTCCAAATAACTCATTATCTTTCTAACATTTTTCATAAGAGTCTTATTCCTTCAATTCTGCCACACCATTCAGCTGGAGTTTGTCCGATGTAGACAACTTGATATTTTAATATCATTCTCTGATAAATAGCTCCTAAACTATCCTAAGAGGTACTTGTCACCACGATTAAGTCGTAATTACCACCTTTCGTCGGGATAGTCTTATGACCGCTTAAATCAGTATGAACTATTTCCAACATATCTTTGCATGGCTCTATACCCCTTTGCCTTGAAAGGCCTTTAATCATTTTACTTTCAAGCAAGACTCGCAAGTCAGATAGTTTCCACTTCAGATAAACTCAACGGTCCATCGGCTATCAACCTTTGAATCCTACTCAAGTAAAATTGATCTAGTCTTAGATGCCAAAAGTATGTTTAGTTCATCTCCGAAGGTTCATTTCTCTTACTAAGATTAGAAGATGCTTTATTAATTACTATTTATTGCATCCGTTGTATAAACATGATTTAAAAGTGTACAAATTGTCTGGCAACGTACCACAACAGATTATATCTCCATCCTTCATTACTATGACCATGTCATTTAAATGAAATGGAGTATCCATCCGTAAATGTATAGAAACTGAAATGAAATTCTTTCTATGGAAACATACGTAAAGATAATTTCTCAAAATCAAACGTTTATTCATATCTTAAGATAAATAAATAACTCCCACTGCAATAGACACTACTTTCATAGCATTACCCATGTGTATAAAATCTCATCATCACTTAGTTACACGCTTTTAGTAATTCTGGTATCTACACACATCGTGTCAGTAGATGCTATTACTAATCATGCTTCAACGTCTAGTGAATGAGATACTAACCTTGTTCACTTCTTGATGAAAATGGCTTTTCTTCGCCACATGTTTTGTCAGAAGTTTCCCACCATATACAACCTCTCATATTTCAAGTAGAACTTGCTCAAAACATCTAGGCAAATTATGAAGAATAAATTGATCTAGGTTTCCCCTTCAATTTCTACTCCAAGCATTCTCAATTCATTAATCAACTTATCCATGACCTCTTGCCTTTCTTACTTACTCAAGTATCTGAAGAGTCGTATGAGATCATCATATTTTTATGAACTTCTCACCTCTCCACTAGAGACTTTAATAGGCATCATGGAACATCCTTAGTGAGAACACATTTATATTTTATTAAGCAATAAAATTCAAAATCAAGATTCTTTTCTAATCATCTAATTTTGGACAAGTAAATATGTTTCTTTTAGTAAATAATAAGCGATATAAAACCATTTGAAATTATAGAGAATCACAAATAATGCACCGATTAAATCTTCGAATTTCATCCTTTTATATTAATTCCCTCAAAACAATATAAAATTAAAATTCACCGACATCTCAAGCACCGTGAGTCTGCAAGCCACGTTAGTGTGGATATTTACAAACCCGAACATTTACAATAAAAGATTTTACCCATTAATTTCATTTGTCAACCTAACCTCATGACAAAATAATTAATATTTGGTTCCTCTTTAGCCATGTAAATAATAGTATTGACTCCGTTGGGGAGGATACTAATTATTTACACCTAAGTGTACACCATTATTTGATCCCAAGTCCGCGTCCCAAGCTTATGTGTCTTACAGTTGGAGAAGTACACACGCGCTCGGATAACTTCCTACAATCATCAATTATATGTTTATATCAGTGAACCGCTCATAAACTCATCCCTTAGGGAGGAAGGTCTATGCCAACACGCAAGTTTATGTGCCACATTACAAATAATAATTATATAATGAAGTCTGTACCAGTGATCCGTGAATAAACTCATCCGTTAGGGAGGGGCTTATTGCCAACACGCAAATTTACTCACATCACTTACAAACTAATAATGGAGGCCGCGGGAATTAATTATCAATCCCCTCTCCCACTTAGTTATTGAATACCGAGGATTTTACATGCATATAATATTCAAAATAAAATACGCAACCTAGCATGCTTCTATTATGGCACATAAGGCAGTAAATCACAAAGAATCATGTATGACATATATAACAATAATCAAGTATTCCATCAATTATAAACAGTTATATATCAGCGAATTCGATTGTTAGCCACCAAGCAAAAGTGTCGGCAAAAACCTCCAGATTATCAAACTTTCGAAAATCTCCAGATTACCAAAATTTGAAACTATCGATATGGTCCAGACTTTTGAAATCATCGATATCGACCAGATTATCAAATTTTCAAAAACTTTCAGATTATCAAATTTTCGAAACTGTCAATATCGACCGTCGATATCGTTCATATTATCGAAATCATCGATATCAACCGTCGATATCGTCCAGATTATAGAAATCATCGATATCGACCAGATTATCAAATTTTTAAAAATTTTCAGATTATCAAATTTTCGAAAACTTCCAGATTATCAAATTTTCAAAAATTTCCAGATTATCAAATTTTCGAAAATATCCAGATTGTCAAATTTTTGAAAATTTTAGATTATCAAATTTTCAAGAATATCCAGATTATCAATATTTTAAAAATTTCCAGATTATCAAATTTTAAAAAATTTCCAGATTATCAAATTTTAAAAAATTTTCAGATTATCAAATTTTCGTAAATATCCAAATTATCAAAATTTGAAAATATCCATATTATCAAATTTTCAAAATTTTCAGATTATCAAATTTTCAAAAATATCCAGATTATCAATATTTTAAAAATTTTCAGATTATAAAATTTTCAAAAATTTTCAGATTATCAAATTTTCAAAAATTTCCAGATTATCAAATTTTCGTAAATATCCAGATTATCGAATTTTCAAAATTTTCAGATTATCAAAATTTCGAAAATATCCAGATTATCAAATTTTTGAAAATATCCAGATTATCAAATTTTCCCATCAAACATATAGAGTATTCAACAAGAAATAATAATTTCTAAACCTTAGTCCACGTTTGATACATGTATATGCTATCTGAATAGGGTATACTAGTATAACATGAATATTTAAACCCTTTCACCTTTTGACATAAACCCTAGCCTAACGTTTCACGCTTCACCATAAAACCGAAGCTCTGATACCAATTGTTGACGTTCGATCATTTGGTTAACGTGACCCGTTAGGGTTCCATAAGTTTCTAACAAGCAGCGGAAGCAAGTAAACAAGAAACATATTACCTTTCACCAGGGTATGTTGAAGACGATAAATTCTCGCTACCAGTCTACGCAGCCTCACCGTTTTGGGCATAACTCTCTCATCCGATGTCGGATTTGAGTGATCTGCACGCCAAAATGATCCTCTCTTCTGTGGCTTTTCGTCAATATATCACTCGTTCAATTCTTAAGTTTGTACTATTTTATAAAAATCGTAGAAGTGGCGGACAGCATCATCAAACAACTTTCCAGTCTTCTGTTGTATTCCCAAGTCCAATCTCGACGTCGTGTGGGCGACGATCTTTGAGATCTTCTCAATCTGCTGTTCCCTAACCCCCTTCACAGTGTTACGCGTGAATTATCAATTGATTATGGTTTCTGGACAGCTGAGATGACTTATATATGGGCTACAGCAGGGACCAGGAGAATAAATTAGAGTTGGGTCTCCATTGGACTTAAGTATCCAAGCTTAGCCCAAAGCTTATACTTAAGCCCAATAATAATAATATATACCACTAAAATATTATTACTGCACTACTGTTCTAATCCCATAATTACGTTATTATGAGTCCGTTAGTCTCCTCATGTTTAAGATATACAATGTCCATTAATTAATTAAGTTACTGACAACTCCATTAATTAATATCTCATCCGAGAGTAGTACCAGTCAACCACATTATCATGCCAGAATAAATCCACCTGCAGGATTTACATGATAATCCTTATTAGCTCCTCAAGGGGACATCATCAACCTATGACGGACACGGATTCCTTCTATAATCAACATCACACCATAGAGACAACATTACTTCCCAACTCACCGAGTTTATTGATTTAATTACATGTAAATCTCACTCATTGATGAATCAAAGAAATACATATTGCCCTACGTGTCAAGGTTATTGTATAGGGATTAAGAGAACGAACATCCATAATAACAGAGATCAAGTTCTTCTATAAGTCAGTATAAGTCGAACGATCTCAAGTGGTCCTGCTCAATACACACAAAGTGCACTAACGTGATTCTATAGCCAAGACAAGCTAATACCAAACCACACTACAATCATCCCGATAGAGAGCCCCCGTCTATCTCGGTTGTGAGCATCTATTTATACTTCATAAGTAAACCGATAATATGATCTTCCGCGTGTTATCGCACAACATATTATCTACAGTATAAAGTAAGTAGACTATTGCATCTACATATAAATAAATTATAAGACGCAATCATTTGATCATATGATTCTTATTTCAAATAAATTGTTATATCATTGTTCATACTAAAGCTAGACTTTTAATATACAATCCAACAATATATACGGAATTTCTATCCGTTAATAAGATAACACCTCCTCAATTCAAAAGAGGAAAAAATATAAACATCGTAAAGATTGTCAATATATAATGTCCAATATTCCTATCACATAAATATAATTATTGAGATGAAATATAATCATCAAATATAAATTTCACAACATGAGTATATCACTTAATAATGAAAATAAAAATATGATAACTGATTTTAAATATCACTAAATTTTACCATCTCACATTTTGATAGAACTGTTATACGAGTCGAGCGAGCCCGAGTAGTGGGGGCTCGAACTCGGCTCGAGTTATTAACGAACCAGGCTCGAGCTCGGGTTGAGTTCTATTACGAACTCACAATTGAGCTTGACTCGGCTCGAAAATCTTACATTTAAGCTCGAGCACGACTCGAGCTCGACTCGTTTAGCAAAACAAGCTAAGCTCGATTTATCATTATTCATTCCATACAAAATTCATCTTTCTATTTTTGCTTAAAAAAGGAAAATTAATTCATATGTACAAAAGCATCCTACACAAAATAAACCACAAATAGAACAATGTTGATTTTGTTAAAACATAAATTTGAATCCAAGATAATAGTGTTGATGTTCTATCCTTGAGGTAGTAAGAGAGTGGTTACAAATAGCAGTAGAGAATTGCAAACCCAAAATTTTTGAAATATTAAAAACTAAAATTCGTAAATTATTTCACTGAATAGAAATAGAGAAAAGAAAATGGAAAATATATGAGGAGAAACTCATTTAGAACTGCTGGAGATGATGAATTGAACTCGATAAAGATGGAGATCGTGTTCTTCTATCTGTAGTCGGTGATGGGGTTCGTGTTCGTACAACGAAGGGGATGGCCACACCACTTATTGATGCAAATTTGGGAGTCTCGCGATGGGCTTATGCGCAGGTCGGTGTAACTCTTGAAAATTCTAATAAATAAATGGTATATTGCTAAAATTGATGAGATAGGGTTTGAGTTAGTAAAGATGGGTTGAGGACTGAGACTACTGGACGTGATATTAGGGTTTGAGTTGGGAAGGTGGGTGACACTGCTGGTATTGGAATAATGTATGGGGAGGAAGAGGGGGGATGCAGATTTAGATTTTAGAAATGAAGTGGGTGGAGGCAGATATATATATATATATATATATATATATATATATATATATATATATATATATTATTAAAATAATCGAGTACTCGCAAGCTTTACGAGCCCATCCGAGCTTGGCTCGTTAACTTAACGAGTATTTAGTGGGCACGAACTCGAGCTCGAGCAGATACGAGTCGAGCCGAGCTTAAGCTTTTTCGAGTCAAGCCGGCGAGCTGCTCGATTTATCTAACAACACTACATTTTGAGATGATTTTTAATTAAAATCATCCAAATAGGAACACAATCATCAAATTTACCATATACCATCTGACATCTTTCTTGAGAAGATTTTTAAATATAATCATCCAAATAAACAATCATCAAATTTATCTCATGCCAAATTTACAATTTCACATATTTAGAAAATTTTATTTTCTTACGTACATCAATTGAACAGTAAGTTGTGAAATCAGTATATTTTTACAAAATATTATTTTCTAGAAAAACAATTTATAATAAACATAAATTAATATATAAAATAAAATTACATCAGTTTTTAATATACAAAATATACCGTTTAAAGAAACTGACACAGGGAAATATGGAATTTGGAAATCATGGATTGAGAAAACTAACACAAATTCATAAGTCTATTTTACAAAAGAATTCGCAACCGATAATAAGACGGAAAGAAAATAATGCATTCTTCATTCTAAAACCATCACAGAAGGAGAGGATAACTAATGTTTCATTCAAAATAGTGTAAATTTCCATCGCCCATAAGAGAATGGATTCATTCTAATCCAAAACCAAAAACATGTCAAAAACCCACCATTTCTGATATGCAGCATAAAAATATATTTCTTCAAAATTATACAAGTATATAAAAATCATATAAGAACATGTTTTATATGACATTGTCGGCGCAAATTAGTAATATATAAAAATAATTACCTCCTATGAAATACACGATTATTCCCTTGGGCAACGTGATTAGCGTTAAATTCACTCAAAATTTGGATCAATTTTATGGCTTTATTTGAATATTTAAGTATGATTTTACTTGTTAAATCTATTAATTGTTTAATTATTTGGAAAAATATATTTTTTTTATTTTTGCAGAAAATATGGTGATTTTGATAAAAATGGATTCTACAAGTGAAGAGGAGGATGTGGGAGAACACAAAGCTTGATTTGGAGTTGAAACGAGCAAGAATGGGCCAAAGTAAAATTTGCTATAAATCTCATTTTTTGTCCCATGAGCTAATTATCCCACATTGATTATATACCACAAATTCCTCTCAATCTACCACTACATGAACCAACTTGTCCCACATTGAAAACTCACTCAAATTCCTCTCACCCTACTACTATAAATACTTCTTCCATGAAAGCCTCATCAATTCAAGTTTAATATTTACACTTCATACTTCACATTACATTTGAGAGAGCTCTTTAAAGAGAGAACTCCACTATTTGAGATTTTTATCCCTTTGGGGGGGTGCTTTCTAAGAAGGTGGAGACACCAAGGAAATGATGATCTTCGTGAATGTAAAACTTTATTAGGTGAAATCTTGGTGATTTTGATAAAAATTGATTCTACAAGTGAAGAGGAAGATGTATGAGAACACAGAGCTTGATTTGGAGTTGAAACGAGCAAGAACGGGCCAGAGTAAAATTTGTTATAAATCTCATTTTTTGTCCCATGAGTGTAATTATCCCACATTGATTATTTACCATAAATTCTTCTCACTCTACCACTACATGAACCAACTTGTCCCACATTGGAAACTCACTCAAATTCCTCTCACCCTACTACTATAAATACTTCTTCCATGAATGCCTCATCAATTCAAGTTTAATATTTACACTTCGTACTTCACATTACATTTGAGAGAGCTCTTTAAAGAGAGAACTCCACTATTTGAGATTTTTCTCCCTTTGGGGGGTGCTTTCTAAGAAGGTGGAGACACCAAGGAAATGATAATCTTCGTGAATATAAAACTTTATTAGGTGAAATCTAATATTACTTATTATCTTTTTATTTTCTATGTTTTTGGTTGTTTAAGTGATATTTAGATTATGGATTAATTTGTGATATTATCTAATTGTATTCTCGGCTTATTATTTAAATAATAAATAATATTTATTATTTAAATAATTATAATTATTATTACAACGTCAATTTTTTCTTCTGGTTAGCAATGTCACACCTTCAAGATCTCAGGGAGAGAATCGTGCTTTCTTCTAGTTAGCAATATCATACCTTTAAAATCTCATGGAGAGAATCGTGCTGATAAGGTGTTAAAATCAATAAAAATAAAGAATAGAACAGAGAAGAAGAGAGACGGAGAATCTGAATTTCATTTCTAATTCTCAATTGATCCTCACTGTACAGATAAGTGCTACATCATATATTCAGATGAGAGTGAGTAGATACACTTATCACAATAAGTAATGTCCACATTATTTAATATTATTATAACAAGTTACACCAACACATTAATTATTTCAAATGTGTAATGCAGTAATTTTAATGTTGGCGTGAGTTTCATAGCCGATGGTATGATGGGTACGTGAATCTGAATAGTTTGGAATTTTATGGTTGATTACCTTTTGTACTAACTTCAACTAAACAATTTTTCATTTTAATTCGTGCAAACGTGAACTTTATACTCTTAAAAAAATGATATTTAATTAATATTCATGCAACATACTTTGATTTTAAAATTATGGATTTATTACAATTGGATACACATTTTGAAGGTTAATTACATTCAACTACATTGAAAAATAAAAATAACTGTCAGCTAAAAAATTTTACGGTGATATCTCCAAATTATCCCTGACCAAATTATTCAATTCCCCCTTTTTTCGTCGTTCACCATTCTATGCCGCCAGCGCTCATCCCTTCCTCCCCATCTGCCAACTCGTCCTCCGCCTCCATCTCCGCCGCTAATAAGTTTTCCCTCACCAGATCCTCCTCCGACGACTTTTTGTGTTTGGCCATACCGTCCTTTCCAGAACTCACGGCGTTGCTTAGGCAGAGGCGGATACAGACTGGTAAAAGGGGGTACAGCTGTACCCCCAAATTGAAAATATACAAATATATATATTAGGGATAATAATCTACTGTTGGGTGTAGTATAGTGGTAAGATGCTTTTTTTCTTACCAAAAGGCCATGAGTTCAAACCATACTAAGCTCATTTTACTTTGATTTTTCCCATTTTTTATTTATGTTCCAAACTCTTATTAATATTTCTTTGTTTTTCTTGTTCTCTTAATATTATATATAACACTTTGATTTTATAGTTTATTTATTTATTTATTTTAAATCTTGTAGTAATATGCTTCTTTATTGCTTTACTTATACATATATACACACACACACATCATATTAATATTTATGTTTTATGAAATTATTCACATTTACTTATTTGTTTGTACCCTTAAACTATTAATACAAATTTACACTCAATTCACTATTATATTTTCTACATTTATAATAGTAATGTCTTAAATTATTATTGTTGTTATTTTTAAAATCGACGGCGTGAACAGAATTATGATTTTTAAACTTTGATTTATTTATTGTAAAATTTTGAATATTAAATAATATTTTTAAAATTATACTCCCTCCATTTGCTCATTTTGCCATTTTGGTCTTCCACTCTTAAGGAATACATTTTCCCTTTTTAGTAAAAGGACTGCTCACATACCAATCACTTGTTATTAATACAATTACCTACTTTATATAAAATAATAATACTCTTTAATTCATGTGAAAAAAGTAAGTGGATATCTTACGGCGGACGGAGTATGTCGTACCCCCAAATATAATTTTCTGGATCCGCCCATGTGCTTAGGGTCTAGTGCTCTGTGTTCCAGATCTACCGCCCCGTCCTCCTTTAGCGGCTCTTAACTGGGGTCCTCCTCTGCCAAGGGTAGTCCTGCCGCCAACAACTGCGTCTCCTTCAGTGCATGCACCTTGTGCGAATTGCAGACTCCGGCGGCCTCCACTGCGTTGGGATGCTTGGGCGCCGCCCTCGTCCACCTCCTGCTCTGGAGAGGCTACACCGTACACGCCACCGTACACAACCACAGTAATTAACAATCGCTGCTTTCCGCCGTTGATAGGTCAATTTGTGTTTAATGCTCACATGAACATCTGTGTGTTCTTTTTTTGGTTGAATTGTGTCTTTTGGCTTGTTTCTATCGACTTTCTGCGTGCAATGTTAAAATGAGAAACCCTTAGTCGATTGATTTTTTCAATTTTTTTAATTTTTTATTTTCGATTGAGATATGGTTACTATCGTTTTCAATTTTCTGCTTGATATAATTGATAATGATACAGTTGGAGCATTAGTACAATAAACACATATTTTTTACTCAAATTTCACGTATGAGTTTTTCGTATTTGCTTGAAACATTAAAATTCCGTGTTTCCAGATGAATTGGAATGTTACCAGAGGCAATCAACGGAAAACAAAGAATTAAGAGTATTTCATACAGGTCCATTAGATTATCACAGCATAATGGATGCTCTTAAGGGATGTTGTGCTTCGTTCTACAATCTATGAACAAGCCCTTCTTTTCCTATTTATTATCAGCTGACTTTTCTTTGTATTCCTACCGATGATGCATAAAATGGCATATTCTTCCTTGGATTTGCTTGATTGTGGCACTGCTGTATCTTCCTACGATGTACCATGGCCATCGACCTCGCCTCGTACGATTGTAAAGATTATATTTCCTGTTTGGATTTCCAGATTATGGGCATTGACTTATTTATTTCATGATGGAGTTTGTCTATTTCTTGCTTACTGGTTGATGCATCTAATAATGTTGTTTTATTCTTTGGATGGTGAATTTCTTTAGTAATTTAGCATTTATCTTCCTCTTATGCTGCAACTTTGGTTTAAATGATACATATTTGTTGCTGCCTTTCATGATTATTGTCCCTGGTTGGATTTTCTCACCACTACTGGATTTGAACACCTTGCGGCCACCAATGTTGTTGTTATGTGGATTATTGAACTCAGGTTGGTTGGATTTTAAAGAAATTTGCAAAACATCAATTTTTTGCACAATTTGATCAATTTTGCACAATTTTCTATGTGAAGTCAGAATATGTGTAAAAGACGATTTAGGTTAAGAACTGTGCAAAACCATTATGCAAAAATTAATTTTGCACAATTTAATAAAAATTGTGCAAATCAAATTGTGCAAACAAAAATGTGCAAACGAAATTGTGCAAAAAAAATTGTGCAAACCCTACCCCTCACCCACCCACCCACTGCCGGACCGCCGCCAGAACTTAAAATGTGCAAACAAAATGTGCAAAAATAAAATTTTGCAAACACATAGGGGTATTTATGGTATCACAATCATAATTATGTAGTTATGAGTATTAGTGCTTTAAGTCATGTAGTTTAAAGGAATTAAGCATTATTTTATGTATCCAATAGTAAGTGGCCCCCAAGCCAAATTATTCTATGAAACCAATTCTTTTATGGAATCATTTTTTTCATTGTTTTATTTTGTCTTTCTTTTTATGTTTATGAAGCACTCTTTTAAATTATAGTTATTTTGAGGGTATAATTATAATTATAATTAATTATAAAAGAAGATATGGGAACCACAAATTTTTACATGAAATATTCCCTCTGATAAAAAAAGTAATTTAAAAAATAACTTTTATTAATGTTAAATGAGTTGATATCCGGTACACTTGGGTGCACGCAAGGGTGCACACATATATGTATAAATTTTTATTATATATTGTATACATGTTTCTTAATAATTATATACTTTTTTCACACTCAATTTTTCATTAAAAAATTAGCATTCATATGTGTAAAACTTTTTATTCAATAGTATATACATGTTTTTAAATAATTGTATATTTTTTTACACACAAATTTTCATAAAAAAAACTAACAAAACTAACAAAAAATTCGCTAACAAAGTGTATACATTTTTGTTCATAATTGTATATATTTATGTTCATAATTATATACGTTTCTGAAAGTTAGAGCACCATATCTTGGGGTGTACCCAGATGCAAATGAGTATTGGCCATATTAAATAGGAGGGCATTTTGTTTATTAACTTATTAAGTAGATTAATAAAACTAAAAAAGGGTTGATTACACTAAAAGTCTCAACCTTTTCGCGGATTACGAATTAATCCTAACTTTTCAATATTTACAAATAAATTCTCGACGTTAAGCCCGTTTTACAAATCAAGACACCGAGGAGTTGAAGCCTGTCCAATTTTTTTAAAACAAAATCTTCTACACATATAATATTAACATTCAAGACACTTAGAGGTCGTTTGCTTGTGGGTATGAAATATAAAGATATTGTGTATAATGGGATTTGTTTGACTTGTGATTAATTGTATTATTGTTTGGTATTATGAAAAAATGAGATTGTTGATAACTAGGTATTAATTGTTTTATGTTTGTTATTGAGTATTAACAAATGGGATAATAAGTAAAATGACATATTTACCCTTATTAGTATTACTGTTATTATTATTATTATTATCATCATCATTTATTATTATTAATTATTTAATAATAATAATAATATTATTAATAATTAATAATTAATAATATTATTATTAATTAATAATAATTATTGATATTATTATTTATTATTATAATTAATTATTTATTATTATTATTATTATTTATTGTTTATATTATTATTAATTATTTTTATTAATATTATTAATTATTATTATTAATATTATTATTTATTATTATTATTTATTATTAATATTAATTATTTATTATTATTATTAATTGTTAATTTAATTATAAATTATTAATATTATTATTAATTATTAATAATAATAATAATATTATTATTAATTATGATTATTATGGTTATACCATGACCGGAATTCCTTGTCTATTTAGAACATTCCAAGTAAAGTTTTGGGACATTGTTTCAGATAGATCCTGATACTAAGAAACCTTATGGAGAAGAAACATTTGTTTTAATAGAAGAAAAAGTTCTTTTATATGAAGAACAACAGAAAGATATTCAGATTCCATCCCCCTTTGATTACATTCTAAACAAATCAAAGATGAGATCTGAAAAAATGACAAAAGAGCAGATGATATCAGCTTATATTGAAGAAATGAAAAAGAATTTTGTTTCTCAATTTGGAGAAGCTTCAAAATCTGAGTCTATTACATCAGAAACAATGCAAGAAGCCTATCAGTATTCTCAAAATCCAAATGATGCATATATAGAAGATATTTTTTATGCTCTTAAAGACACTCTGGTTGAAAAATTACTACCAGATAAGGAAGGATCTTCTTCTCTATCAATGAAATCAGGAAAGTAATACTACCTGAAGAAATGAAGTCATGACTTATAACATAAACAGTAAAGCAGCCGGACAAGACACTGTTCATAAACAGTAAAGCAGTCAGACAGAATATTGTTCATCAACAGTAAATCATTATTCTCCGTTGACTATTCACAGGAATCTTACTGTGTATGCCAATAATTTTTCGCTTTTTACTGTACATTCACGTGGTTTCCATTGTTGGGATGCGTTTTCTTGTTGTATAAATAGATTAGAAGTTTTCATTTGTAGGCATCAATCAGAAAGCCTTCTTTTCTGATTTTTCTTGTAGCTCATGTGTTGAGCAACCCCTCCATTTGTAATATATAAAGTTTGAAATAAAATACTACTTCTACTTGCAGACCATTGTAAGTAATTACTATTTTTATTTTATTTTGTATTTATTTATTATGTTCATGTTTAGCCTTATAGGCTAAATACATCAAGTGTTGATTCATAAAATATAAATTATGCTAGCATGACTTAAATATGATTTATGGCTAGGATATAGTAATGTAAATCAATAAGGTTGAATAGATAGTAACTGGCCTTATTAAGTTGAATAATGCCTAAAATAATTGACTCTTGTCTATAAGTCCCAGTTGTTAGCCAATTACAAGGCATTGTTATGGGCATGTTTAGAGTAATTTTATTTTGGTATAATTCAATCAATAGGATGACAGTTATTTGTCTAATTTGTAAAATATCCTTAAGTTGGTTTAATAATTAGTCTGTCTGTGGACAGGCTATTCATGTACAATCACAGGTACAGAATCATAATGATATTATGAATATTGTACAGAATACTGAAGGATCAGTTAATATACAATTTGAGAATAATAAGTTTTTTCAAAAATGTAATTCTAAGAGAAATTATATTTCTCCAATAGATTACAAGGTGGAAATACCTAGAGCCTCAACATATCAAATAAGAGAAGATACTAATTCAGAAGAATTTACTTCTGTTAAAGGAAATACTCCTGTAAAAAAATTATATATTAACAAAAATAATATTGTTAAAGATTCAAATACTCGTTATACCAATGAGTTAGAACCGACAATGTCAGAAATGGTTTTTTCTATTTAATTTATGGATTTTTATGAAAAAATAGATTTTAGTTCTGGTTCTAAAGCCAGAAAAATTATTTCTGAAGAATTTAAAAATCAAGGTTATGAATCTTTCAGAAAATGGTTTTTTTGAGAATTTTACTCAAAATGAAATTATGAATTTTCAAAATGAGTTTTATAAAACTTGTGAAGAAAAGAACATGTTAATACCTTTTGCAGCATGGTTTATGGATACTTATGTCAAGAGTTATATCTCTATTTTAGAAAGAAATTATAATTTACAAAATGGTAAAATAGTTACAGATATATATCCCCCATTAGAGTTTTTTCAAATGAAAAAATATGAGAAAGTTTATAACTTTTTAGCTTTTGCTAAATTAATAGAAGATGATACTATTAAAGTAACATGTGAACATATTAATAATATGTTTAAAAATCAAAAATTATACTAATTTATTTCTTAATGTTATTGGAGAACAAATTCAGGCTATTCATAATAAACTGGATACGATTATATCAATTACTAGTAAACCTTTGGAAATTCCTCTTACAGAAAAAGAAAAAGGAGCTTCCTCGAGTCTTCCTTATTCTTCATTTAAAAATGATTTAAAAGAAAAAGAAGCTTTACCAAATTTTCAACCTCCTCCAGTTATATCTGATTTCAAAATTAGGCCTTTACAAGATTTAGAAAAATTTCTTCAAGAAAAAATTGATAAGCTTAGTATAAAGACTCTTGATAAAGAGTTATTTGATGATTTGGTCGAAAATACTGATTATAAAAAAGTTTTTCAAAATCAGATTAATATTAATTATTATTATTATTATTATCATCATTTATTATTATTAATTATTTATTAATAATAATAAAATTATTATTAATAATTAATAATTAATCACTTAAAAGTATAGTCTTCCTCCATTTACCATTTGTGTGTAACTACAATGAATAGAATAGAGGATAGATGAAAATGATACCAATGGATAATGGATTAATATTTTTTTAAAGAATCTTGAAAATGCAGAATTATTGCTGGATAAAGACAAATCTATGCCCACTCAAAAAGATAAATTAAAAAAAGGTCAAATTCGTAATAGTTGATTCATAACTATTAATTATGCTAGCATGAAACTTATATAGTTTATGGCTAGGATATTCTGATAATAATCTAATGGGTTAGATAGAATTTAACTGGCTTTATTATCAAAATTATGCCTTAAATATGTTGCTCATGTAAGTCCCAGTTTTAGCCATTTGAAAGGCGTTGTGATGGGCATGTTGGAGGTTTTATTTGGGTATGATTTTGAATTATAAATGTCGGATTAATTCCTTATTCTGTAAAATATCCTCAAAGATTCTTGTTAGTCGATCCTGTCCCTAGATGGTATCAGAGCCATGGTAGTTATAATTGATATGTTATGGATCAACACATATTTTATCATAAATTTCATGAATATGATTAAAAAAAATAATAATAATAAGAATATTAGAAATGAGGAATATGATATTCCAGAGAATTTAGATCTGCTTAATAAGTGGATCATTCCGAAGATAGAACCTAGATTAAAATATCAATTAGGTACTTTTGAAAAAATAGGTTTACAACAAGTAGTCAAAACTACTGAAGAATCGATTCCATTAGATAGTAATGATACGGTAATTACATTATTATCTGAAAAAGATATAGGTGCTTTTAGCAACACTCATAAATTCCTTCGTATAGGATTAGTGCAAATTGCGTTCAAACCTTTGACTTTAAAGGGATTACCAGAAAGCTTTATAGCAGCTTTAAGAGATGATAGAAATTTGAATTGGAAGCAATCTTTAATGGGTATTATACAATCCAGCTTAGCCAATGGACAAGTATATTTTAATGTGTATCCTAATTTACAATTGTCTTTATCTGATGTCAATGTACTTGATGCTTTAACATTAAATGTTAAAACACATGGTTATAATTATATACCTGGAACAGAAGTTATATGTATCTGTTACAGAATATATTATAAACCATTGTATACACTGAATTCTCAGTGTAAACATATTGATAAAATGAAAAATGAAACAATAATAATTGAAACTAATTTTAGTAGGTCTAATATTACGACCAGAAGACCTACTAAATGGGAAGAAATTGATTTTCCAGAAAATTGGATTATTGAAAAAGCAGTTCCTGTACAAACACAGATACAAAATCAGAATAATATTTCTGATATTTTTCAGAATACTGATGGAACAGTTAATATAAGATTTGAGAATAATAAGTCTCTCCAAAGATATAATTCAAAGAGAAATTATATTTCTCCAATAGATTACAAAGTGGAATTGCCACGATCTTCAACTTCTCAGATAAGAGAAGATACCAATTCTGAAGTATTTACTCCTGTTACAGAAAGGTTATATATTAAAAGGAATAATATTGTTAGAGAAGCAAATACTCGTAATATAGATGAGTCAGAACCGACAATGTCAGAAATGGATTTTAAAATTTAATTTATGGATTTATATGAAAAAATAAATTTCAGTCCTGGTTCTTCAGCCAGAAAAATCATTTCTGAAGAATTTAAAAGTCAAGGTTATACACCTTTTAAAAAATGGTTTTTTAAGAATATTACTCAAAATGAAATCATAAGTTTTCAAGATGAGTTTTATAAAACTTTTGAAGAAAAAAATATGTTAATACCTTTTGCAGTATGGTTTATGAATACCTATGTAAAAAATTATATTTCTATTTTAGAAAGAAATTATAATTTGTAAAATGGTACAGTTGTGACAGATACATATCCTCCACAACAATCTTTTCATATTGAAAAAAATGGAAAAATTTATAATTTTTTAGCTTCTGCTATACTTATAGAAGTTGATACAATACAGATTACTTGTAAACATATTAATACTATGTTTGAAAATCAGAATTATACAAATTTGTTTTTGAATGTATTAGGAGAACAAATCCAGTCTATTCATAATAAACTGGATATGATAATATCAGTTATTAATAAAGATAGTCAACTCACTGTAATAGTTACAGAAAAGGAGAAAAAAGATTTACAAAATCCCCAGCCTGTAATAATTACAGATAAGGGAAAAGAAGATTTGCCAAGCTTCCAACCGCCTCCTGTAATATCTAATTTTAAAATCAATCCATTGTATGAGCTTGAGAAATATCTTGAAGAAAAGATTAATAAACTTAGCATAAAAACTCTTGTAATAGAGTTATATGATAATATCATAGAAAATCCTGATTATAAGCAGTTTTTTCAAAATCAGATTAATAAGATCAATACTAAATGGGTTGATAAGTCAATTCAGAATAAGTTTTATTATAATAGACCAACACCCATGGATGTATTACATGAAGAATATACAGATACTGTTGATATTAGTTATTCTGGTAATAAGATCTATGAGTGGAATATTGATGGCTATTCTAATAAACAGATCTATAATACAGATCTATTCTAATAAGGTTATTGCAGCGATGATAGTTGCTGGATTTACTGGACAACTTAAAGGCTAGTGGGATAATTATTTATCTCAAAATGATAGATATAATATTCTCAATATGGTTAAACAAGAAGGTAATAATACTACCGAAAATGTAGTTTATACACTTGCGGTAAATATAAATGAACACTTCACTAGAAGGTTCAGTGATAATAGTGATACTATTAGAACACTGCTCCAAACATTGAGGTGCAGAACACTCTCTGATTTTAGGTGGTATAAGGATACTTTCCTAAGCAGAGTAATGAAATTACCAGAATGTAATAACATTCATTGGAAGTCAAAATTTATTAACGGATTACCCAGCTTATTTGCTGAAAGGGTAAGAAAAACCTTAAAACGTAATCATATTACGATTCCATATGAAAGTTATACTTATGGTGCTCTCATAGATACTTGTATTCAAGAAGGATTAGCTTTATGCAATGAAATAAAGCTAAATCAACAGATTAAAAGGCAAAATCTCGATGAGAAAAAACAATTGGGAGAATTTTATCAACAATTTGGTTTGGATAATCCTTCATCCAGTAAAACCAAAATTAATAGAGATAAAAAGGTTTATAAACCTAAACATATGAGATATTCTCCTACACAGATTGAGAAAAAGAATAAAAGAAAGAAAGAAAAGTTCCAAAAGAAGTCTTATAGACAAAGATATAATAAGAAAAAAGAAAGATATTGCAAAATATGTGGTAGAAAAGGTCACCAAAGAATTTTGTTGGACAAAGAAAAAGATTAATAATCTAGAGATTCCTGATGATATCAATGAAATCATAATACAGACTCTTGAAGAAAAATCTGAATTTGAGAAATCAGAATCAGAATTTTAACTACTTCTGCATCAGAAGAAGAACTCATCAATAATTTAATTGATGATGATATTTCTGAATCAGAAGAACGTGAGCCTTGTAAAGAAGGATTAATATGTCCTAAAGAGATTAATAATATTGATAATAATCAATCTGAGTTTTATAAAATTATGTCACAATTTTCAATAAATGTGTTAGATTCTAATAATATTTTTGAATTATTAAAAATGATTAAAGATCCTTTATTAAGGAATCAAATTATTAATGAAATAGGTAATGATAATGAAGCTTCCTCTTCTAATAAAAAAAGAAGAATTGACTCAGGACATTCTTAATAAGAATAAGTCTTATAACATGACAGAGGTCATGAACCAGTTAAGAACCAAATATCAGGTTCAAAGAGATATATCTCTACAAGATCTTCATAAAGAGGTTAATAATCTCATAGAAGAAATAAAATTATTAAAGAATAAGAATCTTATTCAAGAATCTAGAATATCTAGATTGGAGGAATTTTCTAAAGGAAAAAATATTTCACATGAGAATATTTCTCAAGATATTGAGGTTAATAAATCTAGTATGTTTAATGACACATTTCTTTCTACTATTGAGATGGTTATATCCCAAAAATGGTATATAAAAATATCATTATTGATTGATAATCATTATACAAAAATATTTACTACTCTTGTTGATAGTGGTGAAGATTTAAATGTTATACAGGAAGGGTTAATACCTACTCGATATTTTCATAAAACTAGTCATACATTATGGCATGTAGGAGGTGATAAACTCCGAATTAATTATAAGCCCCCTAAGGCTTATGTGTGTGTTAATAATAAATGTATTTCGCAAAGTTTTATACTTGCAAAAAATATTTCAAACCAGGTTTTACTTGGTACTCCATTTTTGAATAATATTTATCCTATAAAAAATTTTGATAATAAAGGGATTATTGGTACTTTTAAAGGAGATGATATTTTCCTTGAATTTATTATTGAACCTTTTACTAAGGTATTGCATAATCTTTATGATAATATCAAAGCAAAACAAAATCAAATTAGTTTTTTAAAACAACAGATTAATATTATTACTCTTGATGATCTATTGAAAAATCCTAGATTACAGGATAAAATTAGTATTCTGAAAAATCAGTTTTCCCTAGAGATTTGTAATGATCATCCAAATGCTTTTTGGGATAGGAAAAAATATATTATTTCTTTACCTTATGAGGATTTTTTGATGAAAAGAATATTCCAACAAAGGCTAGACCTTGTCAAATGAATTCAGATTATTTAGAATTATGTAAAAAAGAGATAGAATCTTTACTACATAAAGGACTTATTAGTCATTCTCAATCTCCGTGGTCATGTACTGCATTTTATGTTAATAAACTTTCTGAGATTGAAAGAGGTATACCAGGATTGGTTATTAATTATAAATCTCTGAATAAAGTTTTGAAATGGATCAAACATCCAATTCCTAATAAAAAGGATTTATTGGATAGACTTTATGATAGTCTGATATTTTCGAAATTCGATCTTAAGTCAAGATACTGGCAAATTCAGATTAATAAATCTGATAGATATAAAAAAGCATTTAATATTCCAATAGGACATTATGAATGGAATGTGATGCCATTTGGTTTAAAGAATGCTCCTTCTGAATTTCAGAAGATAATGAATGATATTTTTACTCCTTATAGTGAGTTTATAATTGTTTATATTGATGATATCTTGGTTTATTCAAAAATCATTGAAATGCATTTTAACCATTTGCATATTTTTAAATCATTAATTATTCAGAATGGATTAGTAATTTCTAAACCAAAAATGGAATTATTTCAGACTAGAATTAGATTTCTAGGTCATATTATTGAAAAAGGAAATATTATTCCTATTAATAGAAGCATTGATTTTGCTAATAAATTTCCTGATGAGATTACTGATAAAACACAGTTACAAAGATTTTTAGGAAGTCTTAAACATATTGCTCCTTATTATAATAATTTGGTTAAGGATACAACTATTTTATATGATAGACTTAAGAAAAATCCTAAACCATGGACTGATAGTCATACTGATGCCAATAGAAGGATTAAATCCAGAGTTAAAACTCTACCTTGCTTAATGATTAGCAATCCAAATTGGAAAAAGATTATAGAGACAGATGTCTCTAATATAGAATTTGGTGGTATATTAACCCAGATTAATCCGGATAATAAACAAATATATCTTGTTAGATTTCATTCTGGGAAATGGAATGATTCTCAGAAAAATTATGCTACTATTACTAAAGAGATTCTTGCGATTGTTAAAAGTGTTTTAAAATTCCAAGATGATGTATATAATCAGAAATTTACTATTGTGACAGACTGCAATGCAGCTAAATTTATGTTTCAAAAAGATTTTAAACATGATGTATCTAAGCAAATATTTGCTAGATGGCAGGCTCATTTAGCCCCATTTGATTTTGATATTGTTTATAAAAAAGAGAAGATAATAGTCTTCCAGATTTTTTAACTCGTGAATATTTTCAGGTATGAGTACACGAGGTAGAGGATCTTCCACTTATAGATGAAGAGGTGGCCGAGGAAAAATGTCTGAGATAATATCTCAACATGGCAGTAAAAAGCACGTAGCAATGCATAGAGATGAAGAAGAAGCATATCAAGAATTTCTTAATAAAAGAAATAAATAGCAGAAACCAAATGAAGAAAGTAATACTTCTTCATCATCATATGCTCAAGTGGTTGAAAAAGAAGAATCTGATAATATTGGATTCAAAATGAATATACAGAAAAAATATGTCTCTTAAATGAAAGAAATTTAAAATGGATCAATGATCCTTGGACACTAATGCAAAGATATATGGATAATAGTTCCATGCAAATGAGGACTTATAAGTCAAGATATCTTTATGAACAGATATTACTTCAAACTGGTTCTTGTGATATTACACATTTTACAGGAACTAGCAATGAAATTTATAATTTCAGCAAAATAATTATTAAAAATGTAATATCCTTGGAAGATTGGGGGATTTCTCCATTAAGAGAAAAAAATGTTATGAATAATAAAGGAGTCCCAATGAAATATAATTATTGGGACTATTGTGATGCCTTTATGAAGTTATGAAAATGATAAAAAGAAACATACTTGGTTTATCAAGATATGTTCAAATGTTTATAAGGATGATATCTCACACTAGTTTATAAACTGGTTTCATTGTTATGGCCCCACTTCAATTAAATGTTGTTTTATATCTATCAGATTTATTAATCTGAATTTGCCACTATCCTGGTTTAAGATCGAATTTTAAAAATATCAAACTATCATAAAGTCTATCCAATAAATCCTTTTTATTAGGAATTGGATGTCTGATTCATTTCAAAACTTTATTCAGAGGTTTATAATTAATAACCAATCTTGGTATAACTCTTTCAATCTCAGAATGTTTATTAACATAAAATGCAGTACATGACCACGGAGATTGAGAATGACTAATAAGTCCTTTATGTAATAAAGATTCTATCTCTTTTTTACATAAATCTAAATAATTTGATTTCATTTGACAATGTCTAACCTTTCTTGGAATATTCTTTTCTTCAAAAGAATCCTCATAAGGTAAAGAAAATAATATGTTTTTTCCTATCCCAAGAAGCATTTGGATGATCATTACAAATCTCTAAGGAAAACTGATTTTTCAAAATACTAATTTTATCCTGTAATCTAGGATTTTTCAATTGATCATCAAGAGTAATAATATTCATCTCTTGTTTTAAAAAAACTAATTTGATTTTGTTTTCCTTTGATATTATCATAAAGATTATGCAATACCTTAGTAAAAGGTTCAATAATAAATTCAAGGAAAATATCATCTCCTTTAAAAGTACCAATAATCCCTTTATTATCAATCTTTTTTATATGATAAATATTATTCAAAAATGGAGTACCAAGTATAACCTGGTTTGAAATAATTTTTGCAAGTATAAAACTTTGCGATATACATTTATTATTAACACACACATAAGCTTTAGGGAGCTTATAATTAATTTGGAGTTTATCACCTTCTGCATGCCATAATGTATGACTAGTTTTATGAAAATATCGAGTAGGTATTAAGCCTTCATGTATAACATTTAAATCTGCACTACTATCAACAAGAGCAGTAAATGTTTTTGTATAATGATTATCAATCAATAACGATATTTTTATATACCATTTTTAGGATATAACCATCTCAATAGTAGAAAGAAATGTGTCATTAAACATACTAGATTTATTAACCTCAATATTTTGAGAAATATTCTCATGTGAAATATTTTTTCCTTTAGAAAATTCCTCCAATCTAGATATTCTAGATTCTTGAATAAGATTCTTATTCTTTAATAATTTTATTTCTTGTATGAGATTATTAACCTCTTTATGAAGATCTTGTAGAGATATATCTCTTTAAACCTGATATTTGGTTCTTAACTGGTTCATGACATCTGTCATGTTATAAGACTTATTCTTATTAAGAATGTCCTTAGTCAATTCTTCTTTTTTTATTAGAAGAGGAAGCTTCATTATCATTACCTTTTTCATTAATAATTTGATTCCTTAATAAAGGATCTTTAATCATTTTTAATAATTCAAAAATATTATTAGAATCTAACACATTTATTGAAAATTGTGACATAATTTTATAAAACTCAGATTGATTATTATCAATATTATTAATCTCTTTAGGACATATTAATCCTTCTTTACAAGACTCACATTCTTCTGATTCAGAAATATCATCATCAATTAAATTACTGATGATTTCTTCTTCTTATGCAGAAGTAGTTTAAAATTCTGATTCTGATTTCTCAAATTCAGATTTTTCTTCAAGAGTCTATATTATGATTTCCTTAATATCATTTGGAATATTAAGATTATTAATCTTTTTCTTTGTCCAGCTAAATTCATTGGTATGACCTTTTCTACCACATATTTTGCAATAACTTTTTTTTTCTTATTATATCTTTGTCTATAAGACTTTTTGGAACTTTTCTTCATTTCTTTTATTCTTTTTCTCAATCTGTCTAGGAGAATATCTCCTTTGTTTAGGTTTATAAACCTTTTTATCTCTATTAATTTTGGTTTTACTGGATGAAGGATTATCCAAACCAAATTGTTGACAAAATTCTCCCAATTGTTTTTTCTCATCGAGATTTTGCCTTTTAATCTGTTGATTTAGCTTTATTTTATTGCATAAAGCTAATCCTTCTTGAATACAATTGTCTATGAGAGCGCCATAAGTATAACTTTCATATTGAATCGTAATATGATTACGTTTTAAGGTTTTTCTTACCCTTTCAGCAAATAAGTTGGGTAATCCGTCAATAAATTTTGACTTCCAATGAATGTTATTACATTTTGGTAATTCCATTACTCTGCTTAGGAAAGTATCCTTATACCACCTAAAATCAAAGAGTGTTCTGCACATCAATGTTTAGAGCAGTGTTCTAATAGTATCACTATTATCACTGAACCTTCCAGTGAAGTGTTCAATCATATTTACCGCAAGTGTATAAACTGCATTTTCGGTAGTATTATTACCTTCTTGTTTAACCATATTGAGAATATTATCTCTATCATTTTGAGATAAATAATTATCCCACCAGCCTTTAAGTTGTCCATTAAATCCAGCAACTATCATCAATGCAATAACCTTATTAGAATTATTACTATTTTTACAAATAGTTGAATACATAAGCATTCTATGTACTGTATTATAGATCTGTTTATTAGAATAGCCATCAATATTCGACTCATAGATCTTATTACCAGAATAACTAATATCAACAGTATCAGTATATTCTTCATGTAATACATCCATGGGTGTTGGTCTATTATAATAAAACTTATTCTGAATTGGCTTATCAACCCATTTAGTATTGATCTTATTAATCTGATTTTGAAAAACCTGCTTATAATTAGGATTTTCTATGATATTATCATATAACTCTTTAACAAGAGTTTTTATGCTAAGTTTATTAAACTTTTCTTCAAGATATTTCTTAAGCTCATATAATGGATTGATTTTAAAATTAGATATTACAGAAGGCGGTTGGAAGCTTGGCAAATCTTCTTTTCCCTTATCTGTAATTATTACAGGCTGGAGATTTTGTAAATCTTTTTTCTCCTTTTCTGTAATTATTACAGTGGGTTGACTATCTTTATTAATAACTGATATTATCATATCCATTTTATTATGAATAGACTGGATTTGTTCTCCTAATACATTCAAAAACAAATTTGTATAATTCTGATTTTCAAACATAGTATTAATATGTTTATGAGTAATCTGTATTGTATCATCTTCTATAAGTTTAGCAAAAGCTAGAAAATTATAAATTTTTCCATTTTTTTCAATATGAAAAGATTGTTGTGGAGGATAGGTATCTGTCACTACTGTACCATTTTGCAAATTATAATTTCTTTCTAAAATAGAAATATAATTTTTTACATATGTATTCATAAACCATACTGCAAAAGGTATTAACATATTTTTTCTTCACGAGTTTCATAAAACTCATATTGAAAACTTATGATTTCATTTTGAGTAAAATTCTCAAAAACCCATTTTCTAAAAGGTGTATAACCTTGACTTTTAAATTCTTCAGAAATGATTTTTCTGCCTGAAGAACCAGGACTGAAATTTATTTTTTCATATAAATCCACAAATTAAATTTTAAAATACATTTTCGGCATTGTCGGTTCTGACTCATCTATATTACGAGTATTTGCTTCTCTGACAATATTATTCCTGTTAATATATAACCTTTTTGTAACAGGAGTAAATACTTTAGAATTGGTATCTTCTCTTATCTGAGAAGTTGAAGATCGTGGCAATTCCACTTTGTAATCTATTGGAGAAATGTAATTTCTCATTGAATATTATCTTTGGAGAGACTTATTATTCTCAAATCTTATATTAACTGTTCCATCAGTATTCTGAAAAATATCAGAAATATTATTCTGATTTTGTACTTGTGTTTGCACAGGAACTGCTTGTTCAATAATCTAATTTTCTGGAAAATCAATTTCTTCACATTTAATAGGTCTTCTGGTCGTAATATTAGACCTACTAAAATTAGTTTTAATTATTATTGTTTCATTTTTCATTTTATCAATACGTTTACACTGAGGATTCAGTGTATACAATGGTTTATAATATATTCTGCAACAGATACATATAACTTATGTTCCAGGAATATAATTATAACCATGTGTTTTAACATTTAATGTTAAAGCATCAAGTATATTGACATCAGATAAAGACAATTGTAAATTAGGATAAACATTAAAATATACTGGTCTATTGGCTAGGCTGGATTGTATAATACTCATTAAAGATTGCTTCCAATTCAAATTTCTACCATGCTGATATAAAGCTTTTTGGTAATCCCTTTAAAGTCAAAGGTTTGAACACAATTTGCATTAATCCTATATGAAGGAATTTATGAGTGTTGCTATAAGCACCTATATCTTTTTCAGATAATAATCTAATTACCATATCATTACTATCTTATGCCTTAAATATGTTGCTCCTCTAAGTCCTAGTTTTAGCCATTTGAAAGGTGTTGCGATGGGCATGTTGGAGGTTTTATTTGGGTATGATTTTAAATTATAGATGCCGGATTAATTCCTTATTCTGTAAAATGTCCTCAAAGATTCTTGTTAGCCGATCCTCTCCCTAGATGGTATCAGAGCCATGATAGTTATAATTGATATGTTATGAATCAACACATATTTTATCATGAATTTCATGAATATGATTAAAAAGAATAATAATATTAAGAATATTAGGAATGAGGAATATGATATTCCAGAGAATTTAGATCTTCTTAATAAGTGGACCATTCCTAAGATAGAACCTAGATTAATATATCAAATTTGGTACTTTTGAAAAAATAGGTTTACAACAAGTAGTCAAAACTACTAAAGAATCGATTTCATTAGATAGTAATGATATGGTAATTAGATTATTATCTGAAAAAGATATAGGTGCTTATATGCACTCCTTCAGGGACCGCCGAAAGTTGGTCCGAGTCATGTGTTGACTCACCCTATTCAGGGATCGCGAAGCGATTTGAGTCATGTGTTGACTCAACGAGTCGCTAGTCAGCTCACATTTATTCAGGGATCGCGGGGCGATCTGAGTCATGTGTTGACTCAACGATTCATTTATCGGCTCATATTTATTCAAGGATCAGAAAAATCGATCTGGCACTGTGTGTCACTTTATTTAAGGATCGAAAAAATCAATCCGACACTTTGTGTGTCTATTGAGCTCATTTGGGGTGCATATCATAAGTGTGTCGTGGGTATCCCGCAACGTGAACAACTTTCAAAATAAAAGAGAACAACTAGAAAGATTAGAAAATAGGCGATAGGAAACTAAATGCATTTTCATGCACTGTCATACATGATTTCTACTTACGAAGATTTTTATCTCACTAGTTTATGCATTGTAGGTGAGCCTGTTGATGATTGTGTTTTGTGTTGTGACTGTACAAGCTATGGAGCTCCTACAGGATTTTGAGCAGATGTACATAGATGACGGCCTGTTGGGCTAGACCGTGGGTTTATTTTGTTTCCGCTGATTTTTTGGTTATGTAATGTAATAAGTATTGTTACAAGTTTGTGTGGATTGATGTGATGTCAGAAACCAGTTACGTACGTTGAACTGGTGTGATGGTTTTGGTTATAAACATATTATGTGAGAAAAAAATAATGCAGGTTTTGATAATAACGGTGTTTTTGTTAAAATAGTATTGTAATTATAAGTTATGTGAGGTAGGTCATGTCAGATTGTGTGTTCATTTTCTAAGTGAATTTCTAAGCATATTTCTAGAGGGTATATGTGGCTAAGTTCAAATTTAAAAATACGACAAACTGCTTCAGGGGGAGAAATTCATCTTGCATTTTGGAAATCTTTTATCTCGTCAATTATTGGATCGTCATTATTTGCAAGTAGTGTGTAAGAGATTTTATCATGCCCTTTATAAATATATTTGTACATATATTTTATAGCCTGAATGGTTGAGCAAATTTCAATATTAATATGACAATTAAATATTGCCAGAAGTTATGGACTGTAAGGCACAACCCATCTGTTGTCAAGCTATGAACCTCTGACAATTATACTACGTTTATTATCAGTACGTCGAATGATGGGGTAAGAGTTTTTTTCAATTTTTGTGATCTCTGAGAATTCTTTAAGGTATCTGAACTTGCAAAATCCTTTTCTCATACAAGGACAATGTGGGTTTAGTGGACCACAAGCCGTGCATTATATGTTTTGTTACTAAAGAAAACAAATATGCAATAGTGGATGGGTCAAGAAGTTCTGCAGAGATAATTCTGTCAAATGCTTCGGGAGCATACATTTTTTGTTGTTGATTTAAGATTAGTAAAACGTGAGCATGAGGTAAACCTCTTTTTTGGAATTCTATAACATATGTTTACGCTAAAATATGACTAAATTTTTTTGTCAAATAACTTTTTTTTTAAACTTGAAGTTTTGCATGAAAGATTCTGGCAACTAAATCAGGTCTATTTTGTACTTCATCAAAAGGTATGCGTAATTCCTATATTTCAGGCCAATTTGGATTTGAGGTTATTGTTAGAAAAATATCTAGTTTACCGTAGTGTTGGACTAAAGCTATAGCATCCCTGTATCTTTTACGCATATCTCTAGGACCACCAATAAATCATGCAGGTAATATAATACGCGAACCAATATCTGAGCTTGTTTTGCATCCTTGTTCTATGCCGTTTAATAAACCACGGTAAATATCATAGCACAAACGTTTCTGCGTGTCCATACTTTTTAAAAATCTAATCTTGATGTTTTAATTTTAATGTACATATCTACTACATATTGTTGTAGAAGTCTTCCAGTATGTAATAAAAATGATGTATCATTTTCTCTAATTTACAGTTTATAATAATAGTATTCGTGACAGGATACAACTGACATGTCGTTGGCCTTTTTCTCAGCTCTTACATAAATAGTAATTTGCATTTAATAAAACTATGTAAATGTAAATATTTATAAAATACCTAGAGAAAAGTTATTTTATGTGTACCTTGGGTTTCGTCCAATAGAAATTTAGTTGCTTTTGCATAGTTGTTGATATCATAATCGTATTCACCATCACATGTTGTGTTCATAGTAATATTTTTTGTCGTTGATTTAATTTTTTAATGTCACGATGCCAACAAGGTTCTCCATTGGGGAATATTAAAGGATATTCCATGCGATCGTAGGAGCCAAAGTATTGCTTGATAATTTGTGAATGGTTGGTGTTTGTGTAGACTTAAATATGTGGGCTTATACATTGGTCACTATTATTTGCTTCAATCCATATTCCAGCAACTTGAAGTGCAGGAGGTTTATTGAAAGTATTTTGGTCAGGTAAGGGGTCAGCTTGTAAAGCAATTTTGTATTCGTTCAGGTTATGAATATTGTTAAGGCTACAGAAGAAATTTCTGTAAGGATTAACTTCCAAAACATGAACCAATTTTTCAACAAGATGTTCTCTAAATTTTGAGATAACTGACAAGCGGTTCAAGATTTCATGGTCTGTACTAAAGAAATATAATTGCACTTTTTTAGGTTTATGTTGTTTGACGGTATTAATGAGTCAAGGAAATGATAAAGTTGATCTTGCACTCAAAATGTGTAAATTCCAACTCTTTAGCCAAAGATTAATCAGAATGCACATCTAATGATATGAAGGTAAACATGTTATTATAACTATGGATGCAGTTACAAAATTCTTTTGCGAGTTCAGTATTGCCAAGGTAAAGTTGAATCAATTCCAAAGGCATTTCATTTTGCACTAATTTTATATTCCATAATTAACAACAAAAATTTGGAGACTGCATGTAAATACGTCTTGCATTGCAAAATTTACAGTTCGCTATATTAGGTTACAAATCTGGAGTGTTAGGAACACATTGCAACGGGACAGTATTTATAGATAATGTAGTAGATATGGTTTGACGTTGTTTTTGACGCAGGGATTTTTTACGGGCATTCTTTGCCAACCTACGGTCATTAAAGCAAGTGTATTTTCTTTTGAAAGTATTTGTGGTGTGGGCATCATAGGTGTTGATGTTGTTTTTATTGGCATTCTTGCTTTACAAACTAAGTACTCCCTCCATCCCGTTTCAATGTTTATGTTTGCTTTTTGCACGTTGATTAAAAAGTATAATATTTTAATAGATAGTGAGTGGAAAAATATAATATTTAATGTAAAGTGGGTAGGTGTATTAGTGTTGGATGATATATTAATTATTTTAGCTGGGTCCCATATTTCAAAAAGGAGAACGTAAACATTGAAATGAGATGCGCAATATAAAAACGTAAATATTGAAACGGTACGGAGGGAGTAAGATTTATAAAGGAAGTTGTGCAAAAATTGTATCTATGTTAATATTCTTACATAGATGAGTGGTAGTACAATGCACATAGTGAAAGCATATAAAATAAAAAGTTCATATATGCTAATAAATTATAATATAAGAACATGTCTTTTATATCTGCATGCTCATGGGTTTACCGTCATATTGATTGTGCAACTAAGAATGCTATCTACAACATTGGAAGAAAAAGATTAATAATTTGTTAGTTCTACTAAGCATAAGTAATTACTGGCATATTCATAACAAACAATTTTCTATGAAGCATGAGCGGTTGGCTTGAAATGACCCACTTTGTGAAAGGTAATGAAACTCACCTACATAGAGCTGAAGAGCTAAAAATTTAGCAGGCACGTGGAGGTCATTACCACGAAGTTAACTTAAATTTTAAGTTTACGGGGGAATTAAGCTTACCCATGAGCACAAATAGTGATCGCAAGCATAAATGGGTAGTAAATGGCAAAAGAGGTTATTAATATATACAAAGTGGAGCAACTGTTCAGAATATAAATAAGTAAGATAAATAACATTGACAAGAAGGGGAGCAAATAATCTGAAAGTGAAGAGATCTATTCTTCTTGCTGAATGAATGAATTGGAAGATCTTATATTTAATTCAAACTCAATTTTGATGTATTGCAGTATAATGTGTCAACATATATACATATATATATATATGTATATATATATATATGTATATATATATATATGTATATATATATATATGTATATATATATATATGTATATATATATATATATATATATATATACACACTCATACATATACATGTGCAAAGACGGAAAGAGAATAGCTTATTCAAAATTTACAGAAACCTAAGTGTAAAGCCAAAATTAGTCCAAGAATAGAATATTGATATCATATTTGTATATCTTCTGGAAACATACATTATAGGTGACATGTATATTAAAAGTTCAATTACATGTAACACCATATCTCCAACTATTGAAGTTCGGCAAGTAAATATTTTATTGAAGAATTCACTCAATATTTTACAATATCACTTTCACAACACTAAGACTGTTTATATCTAATCTCAACTCATATACATTATTGTCTCACTTATAGGGTACTCACATATATCTATGCATTTATGTTTCTCTCAGTCTTAAGTTGTTCACAATTTGAGTCAGGGCCCACACTGCTTTTCGCTCTGGGTAATCGTATGCCAATACAATTGGCTAATGACATGTTTTAGTAATTATAGGTTTTAAATTGCGAAAGTAAATATTTTATTGAAGAACTGACCCATTATTTTACAGTATCACTATTACTACACTAAAGAGTCTCTCTATCTAATTTGAATTCATATACATTATTGTCTCTCTTATAGATTTTTGGGGTGAAAACTGGTTTCAGGTTTAAGGAGTGAACCGGATGAAACCAGACACAAGGAGTGGTCTAGCCGATTTTGTTAGGAGGCTGACCATAAGATCGGCTGATAGTGATGATCTTGGGTTTGAATCCCAGGTGATCCTATTTTTCCTTTTTTCTCCTTCTTTAAGCGCTCTCAGCTAAATTAAGAATTATAGTGGACGAAATCTACCACTATTATACTTGCAGCCCAGCGAAATTGTTGCGAATGAGTGAGGCGGAGGTCATGTGTTTGAAACCCAGCCTCCGCGCTTCCTTCTTTAATTTTTTAATTGAGGCACAGATAGGCTCATGGGCCAGCCTCCGCGCTATCTTCTTCATTTTTAATTAAGGCTTAGACATGCCCATGGGCCATGCATTAGCCCTATGTGGCCCAGGTCAGCCCTATCTAGCCCAATGCTCCATTCTATTTTTATTTGTCTCGTTCTTGCTCGTTTTAACTCCAAATTGAGTGTCGTTTTCTCCCACATCTTCCTTTTCATATCAAGAATATATTTTTGCCTCAAAATCGCCCTTTTCTAAAAAAATAAAAAAATACATTTCTCAAACTAATTAAGCAATTAATAGTATTTTCATTAAAATAATGCTTTATTAGTGAATTAAAGCCAAATAAATCCAATTAAATACATGTAATTTATCCCAAAAATCTAGGTGAATTTCACGTCGATCAATAGGGTGCTCACATATTTCTCTGTACTCTTATGTTTCTGTCACTCTTAACTTGTTCAGTTTAAGAAGTAAACATAAATTTGAAGTCTAATTTGTCGTGAGAAATATTTGGAAAAATTGCAACAAGCTAAGCAAGTCTGCTAAGTCAACTGGAAATTGGAAAGTTGATATTTATGGTAAATATATGTAAAAAATAAATTAAATGAGTACCAACTTAACACCGTCCGTAAGTATCAATGAGAAAAGAGTTGTAAAACATGTCGGCAATGTCAATATCAATTTTACTTGTATAAAGTATAAACAAAATCTATAAGGTAACTATATATATATTTTTTTTTTATTTGATATCACAATAAAATTATTATGGTTAGACATCAATTTATGTACACGTTATATTATATTATATTATGTCAAAACTTGTGTGAGATCGTCTCACGCATGTATGTATATATATATATATATATATATATATATATATATATATATATATATATATATATATATATATATATATATATATATATATATACAACGCTCCTTCTCTAGTGCCTCAGAAGCCAACACTTCTAGTCCAAAGAAACTAGTCCATACTGAAAAAATAATTATCGAGGACTTTAATAAATCCATCGATGATTGGAAAACCCAAAACATTTTCAAAGATGAAATTTAAGAAACATCTAAATTCATTTCATTCACTATTGATTTTGCAATCAAAACCAAAGAAAGAGACATCCAACTAGAAAAACCTTTTGAGACTATTACCTTACTCTCTAAAGCATCACTCGATAAACACTACTCCAAAAGATATAAATACATACACATCGGATTAGTACAAATCTGCATAAAACCTCTAACTAAAGAAGGTCTTGACGCCTCTATCCTTGTTATTCTTAGAGATGCTCGTTTTGTAAACTTTGATGAATCCATTCTCAGTTCAATAGAATCAAGCCTTTGTACGGGTCCAATTTCATTCGATTGTTACCCTAATCTCACTATTTCTCTTTGTGATACGAACATTTTGAAATCACTGGTGCTCCAAATTAAAACCCATAATTATAAAATGCTCGAAGCATCTATTCCCATTGCAATTGTTTTTAGAATATATTACAATGCCATTCTGTCAGCCTTTGCTACTAAGGTATGACTCCATAGCAAGAAAGGAGAAACACTACTCCTCCAAACAGATTTGAGAAAATCAAATATTGTTATATCTATATCTATTCAATGGAAGGATGTTACTCTTCCTGAAGAATAGATTCTTGATGATCAAATACTGTTATATCTAAATACTGTTATAAAACAATCTAGATTCTCAACCTCGGATATCCCTACAACCTCTCTGAGAAATATTAATTTTACTTCTCCAATTTCTAAATCCATTAATAATCGTCGAGATCAAGATCTCACTGATGAACCTATCAGCCCTATGTTTTCTTCTGTCATGGAGAATTTAATGAACTAAATGTCATTAGGGCTATCAATTTTACCGGCGGGTAATACCCTATCGGGTAAGGGTAAGGTAGATCATAATCGGGTATTGGGTAGGGTAGTACCCATATCCGTTTAAAATGTTAAGGGTAGGGGTAAGGTATGGTTTTTATAAAATACCCATCTACCCTACTCGATTACCCTACCCGTTTACCCGCATACTTTATATATATATATATATATATATATATATATATATATATATATATATATATATATATATATATATATATATATATATATATATATATATATTAACATCTTAATATCCAATATTCGTGTTTTAGATATTGTATCATCATCTAGAGTTGCAAAAGGAGTCACGGCCTTTTCAAGTGATGAAGAAGATGTAAGTGAGATTATGATTTAAGAAAAGTATTATAATGATAGTTATTAAAATATATGTCCTTTAATATTTATATATGTATTTTTTTGTAGGATAAATCTGTTGCCAAGTTAATTTGAGATTATGGAACTATGAAGATCTTGAAGCCATGCAGCAATTGAAGTTGATTTATTAAACATTGTTAGATTAGTTTGATGAGTTTTAATTGTGCTACTTGGATTTTTTAATGTTATTAATATAACTTGAAGCCTTATTTTTAATCTGATTCATGATTCTGGTGAGGTTGAGAGTGATGATTTATTTATATGTTGGACATTTGTATTTATTTGAGGCGGATAAGATAAAGAGAGATATCGGCATCATAGGGATAAATGGGAAGAGTGAAGACAACTAGGGTGGCCATTTTAAAATATATGGATAATCGTTTATCCGCGGATTATCCATTATCCGATGGATATTACCCGTATCCTACCCGATGATACATTTGAGGGTAATAGGGTAGGGTATGGGTGAAGGAAATAGGTATAGGGTAGGGTATGGATTTGGCGTACCCGTACCATACCCTACCCGTTTACACCCCTAAATATCATTGAACAAGATCTTAATATTGACAAGACTTTACTCCATAATGAATTTTACTTTGATGAAAATAAGGAAAAAAGAATTTGGTTTTTCAAAAACTTTCTTTCTGACATAAAATTAATACAAGATGCCTTTTATAAATTTGTCGCTGATAATAAAATTATTTTTCCATTTTTCACTTGGTTTGAACTCTTCTAAAATAATTACCTAGCACACAAAACTTTTAATATTATTACGCACAGAAAAGCTCACTGGGAAACAGTTTTTGGGAACAAATCTTTTGACAGTAATCACCCGCCTTTACAGGCCTTCAAATTTTCGTCAAAGATCAACCCATTGACACAACTCCTTTTAAATAGATTAATGAGGATGATAAAGCAAATATATGAAACCTTGTTGCCCAAAGTAACTACACTAATATCCATCTTAACACTTTAGGTAAACATTTAGATAGGATTGAAGGATATGTACAAGATATTATAAACTTTGATATTTCACCCAAAACCTCTCATTTAAAAAAACCTCTATTTAAACTTTTTCAAGTATCCAAATCCAGTGTCCAAAGTATTTTTGATAATAAAAATGACTTTGTCAAAGAACTTCAAACACAGCTTTCTAGAGTTTCTGGAAACTCTAGCAATGATTATGCACCAGACACCCCTATCACCCCTACTACTTCTAGAGTCATGTCATTACCTATAATAGAGTTAATTAGGATATTCAACCGCTTCCTTGTAATCACCTTGAAATCCAAATCAACCCATCAATCAAACCTGATTTAATTCCACTTCAATATATAACTGGAACCCTGATGGTCTAGGAGAACATCAAATACTTTTTTTATTACAACAAATGACCATGACAGTCAATGCTTACATAACACAAAATAATGCCCAAGATAGAGCCATTGCTGAAATTCTTATATCAGGCTTTTCTGGACAATTAAAAGGATGGTGGGATTTCCATCTCACACCATCACAACACTCTGATATTCTAAACGCTATAAAACTAGATGAAAACAGTTCTCTTATACGAGAAGACAATGGCGAACCCCAACAAGACGCTGTCACCACCCTAATCCAAACTATTTCTATGCACTTCTTAGGAGACCCCACTCACATTAGAAATAGAAACACTGAACTCCTATCTAACCTCCGATACAGAAAACTTAGTGATTTCCAAGAATGCAAGAATAATTTTATAACCAGACTTATGTATCGTGATGATTCTAATCAACCATTTTGGAAAAAAAATTTCTAGCAGGATTACCAACATTGTTAGGGGAAAAGGTTCGTAATAAAATCTGAACTCTATTAGGCTCACAAATAATTGACTATGACAGTTATAATTATGGTCATTTGATTAGTATTATTCAAGAAGAGGGATTTAATATGCCAAGATTTAAAAATTCAACAACACCTAAAGCGAGAATTGAAACAAACAAAGACTAAACTATGAACTTTTTGCAAGCAATTTGATATATGTTCATCAAAGACATATAATTCTAATTGTAATTGCAAAAAAATTCTCAATAAGTTTAAGAAAGATTATAATAAAAATTACAAATCCTTCAAACGCCCAACATATTACAATAACTCCAAAATAGAAAAACAAGCGATTAATAATAAGGATCATACAAAAACATTGTTAAATGTTTTAGATGCAATAAACCAGGACATATTGCAAGATAAGGCAAATTCAAAAAAAGATTACATGAATTTTAACTTGATGAAGAATTCTTAGTAAAATCTCAAACCTACTCTTAACATCGTCGGATGAAGAATCAGAAGACGAATCAATATACTCCGATTCTTTACAAGAAAACAAAAATATTTTCAATATACATGAAGATGATGTTGAATCTTCTAATTCCGACCCATCCATCAACACTATTACTAAAGAACAACAGACTCTTATTGATATAATAAAACAGCTTAATGATCCCCAATTACAAGAAAAATGCTTTAGTCAATTATTACAATGCCTTGATAAACCTGAGAAACCTCTCCAACAAAACACCTCTAAACCAGAATCGCATAACCTTACTCACATTCTTAGCGATTCTAACAACAATTTTAAAACTCCCACTTTACAAAGCCTATACAAAGAAATGAAAGACCTAAAATTTGAGATTAAAAAGCTCAAAGAAAAACAAGTCCAAGATTCCCAAACTATTAAACAAATAATAGAAACTATTAATACCGAAGATCATAATGAGGATGACCAATTTCAATCCATCCATAATATTCCTAAAGATTTTCTTTTTGTTTTGAAGGAAATAACATCACAAAAATACATCATTTAAGTAAAACTTGAATTTGCAAAAGGATTCTTTCTAGATATCATAACTCTTTTTGATGCATGAGCAGACTTAAATTGTATCAAAGAAGATTTTGCCCCATCTAAATTCCTTCAAAAAATCCAAGCAAAATTACGTGCTGCTAATGATTCTAAATTAACAGTTGATAAGTAATATTTTCACCTAAATTTTAGTGTCTTTTTATGTGTGTTTTCATATATTTTTATCCGTATTTATGCGCTATTTGGTGGAGTTATGTGTTTTTATGGAATTGAGTGTGAATGAACTTAATCGTATGTAAAACAAATGAAATCGGAGCGAAAATGGAGACATCCAAGGGAGTTTTCATCCAAACTTTGTATTGAAACCTTATTGTTTATCATGTTATGTAAGGATTTTAATGTCTATGTTAATTTTCTTATGAATATGAGAGGCACGAAATTTCAGCTGCTCACACACTTCATACACCATTTCCTTCATTTTACACCATCATCTTCATCCACTCTTCATCCATACCATCTACCTTCATCCCACCATCCAAATAGTTAGAGAAGCCAGGGGGAGTGAAGATTGCAAGAAGAGGAAGAGAAGCACCATTGAAGTTATTCAAGGGAGATTTAATTCGAATTTTTGTAGACTTCTTTGTAGTTCAATCATGTGTTTTGGAGATACAATTGTCTATGTTGTTTTCTTTGAGACTATGAAAGGCTAATCTCCTTTGTGAGATTAGCAATATGAATTGTGTTGGATAATTTTGGATATTTTGCAATTGAATGATTGGGTCTAGTGATTTTCTATCATTGATGCTTAATATCTTGAGGTTTATGATGATTTGTGTGTTTTGTTATTCTAAATATGTGATTAGATTGAGAAATCCATTATGTGATTAGGGTAATTGAGTGAATCATTTCATCAAACACCTCATGTGCATTATAAATTGTACAGAAATTGAGAAGTCCTTTAGGATTTAGAACCCTTTGATAGATTATTCGATTGGTTAGATCGAGAGGTCAATTGATCGTGTGAGGGGACTCTACAATTGAACTTAGTACCTAGTTGGAACTGTTTAATTGAGAACCAACCTTTGAGCTATTTTGAGACCTTTGTGAGGATCTACATCCTATCCATCTCGAGTGGGAGTTTAGGTGGAATTCGTGTTGGCCCTTAGTTATTAACCCTGACACATATGAATTCATTACATGATACCTAGATTTTCCATACCTTAAGTATTGCTAATCTCATTCTCTATCGACTTGGCTCATTCATCCATCTTCATTCATCTATCACATTGTTTATCTTGTAATTTAATTGTTTAATTGTCATTTCTTGATTAATCCTAACCCTTTATGATCATCTTTATAAAACTATGACAAACACAAGATCGCTTAAACCCTAATACCTTCCTCCCTATGGTTCGATAAATTCTTTAATTAGTCATCCCGACTACAAATGGCTAATTAACAGTTTCCTTAAAGGTCGACACCTCTATTATAAATGATGGTATTGCTTTAAGAACTTCTTTTCTAGCCATTTAAGACATACACCATATGGTTATTCTATGAACTCCTTTTCTTAATCTAATAACACCTTATACTGTCGGCAGTGATGCTATTACTTTCAAAATTCATAATAAGAATTTACACATTAATTTTATTCAAAAAACACATACTAGAAAGATTAATCTCCTTAAGACTTGATCTATATATGAAAACTCCATTAATAACATTGTTCAAACAAAAACCTTTACATTAAATGAGGTTAAAAGAATATTCATATAGCACGCATCGAAACTCAATTATAGGACCCACATACTCAACAGAAAATATCAGAGCTCCATAATCTCATAAAACAACAAGAACGTTCTAATCTTCCAAATGCCTTCTAGGAAAGAAAGAAACATGTTATTAATCTTCCATATGAACCTTCCTTCGATGAAACCAACATTCCTACGAAAGCCACAGCCATTTCAATGAACAGTGATCTTCTAGAATTTTACAGAAAAGAAATCCAAGATCTCATCAATAAAAAATTTATATCTGAATCCAAATCTCCTTGGAGCTATGCAGCTTTCTATGTTAACAAAACATCTGAAATAGAGAGAGGAACACCTAGACTAGTTATCCATTAAATAAAGCACTTGAATGGATTCGATACCCTATTTCAAACAAAAAAGATTTACTGCAATGGCTTTATGATGCATATATATTTTCAAAATTCGATATAAAATCAGGTTTTTAATGATGTTTTAATTTTCTCAAAAACCATAGATGAATATTTTAAACCCCTAGGAATCTTTCTTTCAGTTACTAAAAACAATGGTCTGGTAATTTCTGAGTCTAAGATTAGTCTTTTTCAAACAAAGATAAGATTCTTATGACATTACATTACACAAGGCACTATTACTCCAATTGAAAGATCACTTATGTTTGCCGAAAAGTTTCCGGATAGAATCCTTAATAATAACCAACTCCAAAGGTTCCTAGGCATCTTCAACAATTTATTGGATTACTACCCAAACATAAAAACAAATCTTAAACCTCTCCATGATAGACTTAAAAAGAACCCTGCACCATGGACAAATGTACATACCTCACTAATACAAGATATTAAATCACAAATTATAGAAATCTCATATCTCCATCTAGCTGATCCAACTTTACCAAAAATTGTTTAGACTAATGCTTCAGAAACTGGTTATGGTAGTATTCTTAAACAAATCAAAGATGAGGAAAGAGGTCATTATACAATTTACATCAGCACACTTGAATGAAACACAGAAAAACTATTCCACTGTTAAAAAAGAGATTTTAAGCATAGTTTTATGCATACTAAAATTCCAGAGTGACTTATTTAATAAAAAATTCCTTTTAAGAATCGATTGCAAAAGTGCTAAAGAAATTCTCCAAAAGGATGTACAAAATTTAGCTTCTAGACAAATTTTTGAACGTTGGCAAGCTTTACTTAGTGTTTTTTATTTTGATATTGAATATAAAAGAGGAGATACTAACTACATCTCTGATTTCTTAACTCGTGAATTCTTATAAAACAGGACAGATGCCATCAAAACCAATTAGGATTCACCTGAGTATTTCCAGCTCAGAAATACAAACTTCAAAAATAGATACCATAAATAAAGAGGAGCTAGAAGGCACATCAACATCAAAAACAACTCATAAGGCGTTAAAAGAAAGATTTGCAAACTGGGATCCAATGGTAGGAGCTATCAGCTCTTACAATGGTAATTATAATTACTATGTAACTTTTGGGCCCGAACCAACCCCTAAACCAATCTCTCTCACTCCAGAACCTTTCTATCAAAACCCTCCAATCCAAAAGCAAGATACATCCCCAAAACCTGCCCTCAACATTAATCCAAAACCCATGGCCTTACAAAATACTCCATCAAATCCCATTTCCGGCCCAGTTCTTATTCAAATATTTCCAAACCAAACTCCAGCTCAAATGTTCAACCATCTCAGTCCTCATCCTCGGTATGGTTTTCTAAGTCACACTCCCAAAATATCATAACCATTGAACAAGGATTGAAAGAGAAGACCCTTTTGATACAACCCAAGCCAATTTTGGCTAAAACAACTTTTCAAAACAATTTGATCATGTAAAAGCCAATGCCTACTACCAAGAAATTCTTGAATACAATGAATCAGCTCAAATCAAACATGAATTCTAAAAAACAAATAGGTTTTACGTCTCATATTCCCAATGCAAGATTTTCAAAGTCATGCCTCCTTCAAGTTAGTACGGATCACTACATGAACCTATAGCTTTTGGAGAAGACTATTCCAATGAGCCTTTTGCAAACAAGCTTTTCAACTACTTTGAATACCAACAAGGTTGGTACAGCACATTTTGGGTAACAAATAAATCCAAATCTCACACTTGGCTTTTTTACTTCGATAGAACAGCTAACATCAATTCTTTCCCCATCTGGTGGTCAAACTGGTGGGATGTTTTTGGTTCGGTACTAGATGTCCTACCACCATTAATCCAGCAATTCTTTGACATCTTCGAAACTAAATACTCTCCAACTGCCTTTGAAGAATAAAACTTCACACCTTTAGGAACCTTTTGTATCAAGTTCTATGCCCCTTGGATTTTTTTCTCGACATTCCATATCTATGGAGCACATAAGAAAATCCTAAAACGATCATTCCTAGTCAAATGGTGGGTGTTAAGCACAAAAAATTGTGCTTTTCATAGGCCATTCTCATATGATTTTTGCTTTATTTTAGCTTTGTTTATGGAGTTTTATTACTTATTTTCATATATATTATGACTTCACGGGTATTGTAGACATTTTGCAGATTTAAGGCATATTTTGAGTAGAATTTATGCATTATTAAAAGAGAATTACAATTGATGTGGGACATCAAATATGTAAATTGGTTTGGGTTGCATGGGTTACTCATGCCATGGAAGTTGGAGTATTTACAAATTTGGCAGGGCCCACACCAAGTAATTGCTTTTGAATTAATTTCCATACATGCCACCTTCGTTGGGTTGATCTAGTAGAAGTGGTAGGGCGCAACTATCATACATGGTGGGAATGAGAAGATTTGAGTACGTGGGCCTATATGGAAATTTTCACAAGCCCATCAAGCAAACTTCATCCCTTGCCAGCGTGGATTGCAGAAGCAGAACGCAGAACATCACAGCAGAACACATCCCCCTGTGGAGAAAATATCAGAACACGCAACCACCGATCCCACACACACCACTCGTCCACCATCACACACTACTTCATTCCATTCATTCCATCCATTCACTCCATCATTCCAGTGTGTGCCATTCAAGAAGGGGAGATCAATTGGAGGAGACGGAGAGAAGAGCATCAACAATTATTTGATCCAGAGTTTTATTTTCAAACTCAATTTCCTTTCAATAAATATGAACTGTGGTAAGATCCTTCTTACACCCATGAAAGTTGTCTGTAATTCCATGGGGTAAACACTTTGAGTAGTTCTAGGGTTAGATGGATTAATTTTAATTTAATTGGATACTTGATGACGGTTCATAACTTGTAGAATGCTTATTTACTTTTTCTATGAATTTCTTGGAAACTGTCTAATTTAAATTGCGTAACGTTTGTGATTATTTCATGATATTGATCAATACTTGAGATAATTATAACTTGTGTGCACAATTGAATTATTTGGTTATTTTGTATAAGTTAAAGTAATTGAATTGATTCTTTAGCTTATTAAACATAGAAATTGTGATGGATGTTATTGATATTGATGAATTGTCATATTAGTAATATTCATGAAATTAGGTAATAAAATCATAGTACCTAAAAAGGGAACAATTGAATTTGTCACATGTTTTATTTAATTTAGTAATTTTTTAAAATTAGTAGTTTGTCATCCCTAGGATTTGATATTTTAACTTGGTTGTCTGCTGCTACAATCGATATCCCTACACTTGGAGATTTATTTGTGTGCACTCAAAAACACGCAACAGTGGGCAAAGTGTAACATCGTCAGGAGCATACAGCCCAACCAAGTGGATGCCTGGATACAACAAGATACAAAGCTCAAACATATTACTCCTACTCAAACACCGGAGAAGATAAAATTCCAAGAACAGAAAAGCAGTATTGTATCCAAAATTGCAATGGTCGAAACCCGAACAGAAGTCCATCGCATTATGAGGATGTTGTTGACTTATCAAATAGTGGTGATACACTATTGTCAAACCATAAATCATGGTTTGGAAATAGTGGGTACTGAAAACAAAAATGTCATTACTGTAGCAGATGATAGCAACGTTCGTATCATGTTGTAAATTGGGATTAGATTAGAAGCTAATTCCAGACTTAAAAAAAGAAAAAAAGAAAAAAGAAAGATACAATCCAGCCATGATCCCGCATAACACAGGAGCACTGTCCCCTAAAACAGAAGCAAACTGGTATGGCACTATATACTACATGATAATTACCAAACTGCCACTCCATTTTTTGAAAAAAGATCCCTATAGCTGATTATTAAAGACGCTATCGAAATTGCAAAGTTGCCCCTGCAACTGCATATATAATGGACCTATTACATTGAAGGAAGGACGGGAGTTGGAATAGAGTTCTGAGACCTTATAAATTTCCTTGAGTTTTCAAGAGTTCTGAGTGTCTTGTGAGTCTTTATATTACTTGAGAAGTCTGAGTATCAAAGAAAGATTGTAAGTGATAGCAAGAGACTGTGTGTGTTACAATTATATGAAACTTTGGGAGGTCTTAGTACCAAGGTATTAAACAAAATATTTGTAACATTTTATTTATAGATTTATCTTTCATCCAAAAACGACTGTTTTACTTCAACATAATATGGACGGCCCTGCCACCTTCTAATATAACTAACTACCCTCCCCCTTCCGACTGGCGTAGTCAGACGGATATTTCTTAGTAATTCCCCTCCCCCGACTGGCATTTCTGACAGTCAACAAATTATTAATGAAATATTTTTTAAATGGGTAACATCTCATTAAATTATAATTTTCATTTAAATTATTATTATTTTTTAAATATTTCTTAGTAATATTCATGAAATTAGGTAATAAAATCATAGTACCTAAAAAGGGAACACGCATTAGTTCTATTACCTGACGAGTGAGGGGATAATATAGTAAGCACCTAGAGAGGGAGATAAATTTATTAACCTAGAGTCCTAGAAGATAAACCAAATAAATTATCAATTTGCTTAGAACAAATAAGTGGATTAGTAAAGGTTAGTGACTCTTCCATAAGTATCTATAGGAATTGAACTCGACCAACAAAGTATTTAATTAATTAGTTTAATCCAGAATCTCTAGAGCTACTATTTCTCATTCTTGAATATCCTTATTTTATTTAATTGCTTTTTATTTAATTTTGAAAGTATTTAGTTTAATAATTATCAAACAATTGAATTTGTCACATGTTTTATTTAATTTAGTAATTTTTGAAAATAAGTAGTTTGTCATCCCTAGGATTTGATATTTTAACTTGGTTGTCTGCTGCTACAATCGATATCCCTACACTTGGAGATTTATTTGTGTGCACTCAAAAACATGCAATAGTGGGCAAAGTGTAACATCGTCAGGAGCATACAGCCCAAGCAAGTGGATGCCTGGATACAACAGGATACAAAGCTCAAACATATTACTCCTACTCAAACACCGGAGAAGATAAAATTCCAAGAACAGAAAAGCAGTATTGTATCCAAAATTGCAATGGTCGAAACCCCAACAGAAGTCCATCGCATCCTGAGGATGTTGTTGACTTATCAAATAGTGGTGATACACTATTGTCAAACCATAAATAATGGTTTGGAAATAGTGGGTAATGAAAACAAAAATGTCATTACTGTAGCAGATGATAGCAACCTTTGTATCATGTTGTAAATTGGGATTAGATTAGAAGCTAATTCCAGACTTAAAAAAAGAAAGATACAATCCAGCCATGATCCCGCATAACACAGGAGCACTGTCCCCTAAAACAGAAGCAAACTGGTATGGCACTATATACTACATGATAATTACCAAACTGCCACTCCACTTTTTGCAAAAAGATCCCTATAGCTGATTATTAAAGACGCTATCGAAATTGCAAAGTTGCCCCTGCAACTGCCTATATAATGGACCTATTACATTGAAGGAAGGACGGGAGTTGGAATAGAGTTCTGAGACCTTATAAATTTCCTTGAGTTTTCAAGAGTTCTGAGTGTCTTGTGAGTCTTTATATTACTTGAGAAGTCTGAGTATCAAAGAAAGATTTTAAGTGATAGCAAGAGACTGTGTGTGTTACAATTATATGAAACTTTGGGATGTCTTAGTACCAAGGTATTAAACAAAATATTTGTAACATTTTATTTATAGATTTATCTTTCATCCAAAAACGACTGTTTTACTTCAACATAATATGGACGGCCCTGCCACCTTCTAATATAACTAACTACCCTCCCCCTTCCGACTGGCGTAGTCAGACGGATATTTCTTAGTAATTCCCCTCCCCCGACTGGCATTTCTGACAGTCAACAAATTATTAATGAAATATTTTTTAAATGGGTAACATCTCATTAAATTATAATTTTCATTTAAATTATTATTATTTTTTAAATATTTCTTAGTAATATTCATGAAATTAGGTAATAAAATCATAGTACCTAAAAAGGGAACATACATTATTTCTATTGCCTGACGAGTGAGGGGATAATATAGTAAGCACCTAGAGAGGGAGATAAATTATTAACCTAGAGTCCTAGAAGATAAACCAAATAAATTATCAATTTGCTTAGAACAAATAAGTAGATTAGTAAAGGTTAGTGACTCTTCCATAAGTATCTATAGGAATTGAACTCGACCAACAAAGTATTTAATTAATTAGTTTAATCCAGAATCTCTAGAGCTACTATTTCTCATTCTTGAATATCCTTATTTTATTTAATTGCTTTTTATTTAATTTTGAAAGTATTTAGTTTAATAATTATCAAACAATTGAATTTGTCACATGTTTTATTTAATTTAGTAATTTTTGAAAATAAGTAGTTTGTCATCCCTAGGATTTGATATTTTAACTTGGTTGTCTGCTGCTACAATCGATATCCCTACACTTGGAGATTTATTTGTGTGCGCTCAAAAACACGCAACAGTGGGCAAAGTGTAACATCGTCATGAGCATACAGCCCAAGCAAGTGGATGCCTGGATACAACAGGATACAAAGCTCAAACATATTACTCCTACTCAAACACCGGAGAAGATAAAATTCCAAAAACAGAAAAGCAGTATTGTATCCAAAATTGTAATGGTCGAAACCCCAACAGAAGTCCATCGCATTCTGAGGATGTTGTTGACTTATCAAATAGTGGTGATACACTATTGTCAAACCATAAATCATGGTTTGGAAATAGTGGGTACTGAAAACAAAAATGTCATTACTGTAGCAGATGATAGCAACGTTTGTATCATGTTGTAAATTGGGATTAGATTAGAAGCTAATTCCAAACTTAAAAAAAGAAAGATACAATTCAGCCATGATCCCGCATAACACAGGAGCACTGTCCCCTAAAACAGAAGCAAACTGGTATGGCACTATATACTACATGATAATTACCAAACTGCCACTCCACTTTTTGTAAAAAGATCCCTATAGCTGATTATTAAAGACGCTATCGAAATTGCAAAGTTGCCTCTGCAACTGCCTATATAATGGACCTATTACATTGAAGGAAGGACGGGAGTTGGAATAGAGTTCTGAGACCTTATAAATTTCCTTGAGTTTTCAAGAGTTCTGAGTGTCTTGTGAGTCTTTATATTACTTGAGAAGTCTGAGTATCAAGGAAAGATTCTAAGTGATAGCAAGAGACTGTGTTTGTTACAATTATATGAAACTTTGGGAGGTCTTAGTACCAAGGTATTAAACAAAATATTTGTAATATTTTATTTAAAGATTTATCTTTCATCCGAAAACGACTGTTTTACTTCAACATAATATGGACGGCCCTGCCACCTTCTAATATAACTAACTACCCTCCCCCTTCAGATTGGCGTAGTTAGACGGATATTTCTTAGTAATTCCCCTCCCCCGACTGGCATTTCTGACAGTCAACAAATTATTAATAAAATATTTTTTAAATGGGTAACATCTCATTAAATTATAATTTTTCATTTAAATTATTATTATTTTTATTAAAAAATACACTTTTTATAAATTGTTACTTTCATAGTAAAAACTATCACTTTTTTCACCTGATTGCTAGATAAAAGAAAAATAAATACTGCTATCAAAATTTAAGTTGAGTTTTAATAATAAAATTTTTAAAAAATTATCAAAATTATCACATTTGTACCATGATAGATTTTTTATTAAATAAAAATAAAATTAAATAATACTATTAATTAAATTTAAATTAATTTTTAAATTAAAAATAAAAAATAAAAAGAAAAGCGTAATGAAAAAAGAAAAGGCTTTGGTGTAACTCCGAACCAAGACCTCCCATGTAACACCCTGAATCCTATACATCAATTTTGTCACTCTCGGGACCCGGTGTAGTGAATTTAAGATGTTACATAGGCAAAAGTTTTTTTTTTGTAGGCTTTTGTAAAGAGTTCCCAATTTTCGAATTTGTCTTTCATGAAAAAATATATATATCAAGTTGATGACACACGTGAGAGGAAATGTTCACAATGAATTACAAAAAAAAAAATTCTCTCTTTTTATTTTATTTTTTATTTTTTGACTTTTAGATAATCTTATTATATAATCCAAGCTATCATACTTTTTCCCGTGGGAGAGTAGGCCCCTTGTCCCATCACAGCTTCTGCTACGAATTTATCCTAAAATGTTTTAATAAAGGGGGGTGAGACATATAACGTAATTGGATGACTAGTAATTTGATATATACATTGGATAATAATTTCTTAATAGAATCATATCTTCTCCATTTATTAAACCCGGAGATTCTGTTCTTTATAACTCGTCAGTCATATGCTATCTGCAATATATCTGTAAGCCCGCTAAGGCTTCGTGACTTTGAATGTCATTCTAAATCTTTATTTGTGGCTAAAGACCATAAATACAATGACAAGTGTATGTCTCGTGGTGGTATAATGTTAGGCATTTAAAAAGATACTTTCTAAGTGGATTTGGTCACTAACGTTAGTATCTTCCCGAATGACAACGTACACCGATATGATAATACTCCATGGCATGTACATAAATCTGTATTAAGTGTATATCCTATAATATAATATTTATTTTACTTACTGACAGTGTCACCCACCTTGACTCTTAAACAGTTTAGGAATAAAGTTGAGAATATTTGGAGCCTTCGAGATTTAACTGCACTGCACCTTCAAATGTAATATAAAACCCCGATCGTAAGAACAAACATTATTATTTACTATGTTTTCTTGCCTAATGTTATATTAATAATGGGAAAGAAAAATTTTGAAGTTTGTATATAAAACTCTCTTCTTTATTATTATTTTTTTTTCTTGACAAACTTTTACAAAAATATAAATATATATATATATATATATTTATAATATGTGTAGGAATTTATCACTACACTATTTAAAAGCTTCCTCATGTAACTTAATAATACTAAGAAAATTTGAGAAAGATATGTGGTATATATTACCTTCTTCCCTCCCTTCTTTTTTCTTTTTTTGAATAAGTCGTGCTAGAGAAAATATCTAGTCCCTCCGCCCCATTTCAAATGACACACTTTTCATTTTTGGTTTTCCAACAAAAGTTTACACATTCCTAAAAAAGCAAAAAGTCAAATACAATCACCATTCCCCATACATTTTATTTACAAAAAAAAAACCTTACGTAACATACTTTATCATTTAGTTATTACCAAAAAATACCATAACACCCCTAAAAGTTATCACTTTTCTTAATCTCCGTGCTGAAAGAAGCATTCAAACTTTTGTGGGATGAAGGGAGTATATCTTTATAGGAAAAAGTTGAAATATAAAGAGACGTTGTAGTAAGTTTAAGATAACTGAAAAGAACGGTCTTTCTTGTTGGGAAATATATATATATATTCACAAAAGAATAGTGAAAATGTTGAAATTGAGTGAAAGGGAAATAGTGGGTTGGGAAAGGAAAATAGGCAAAGGTTTGGGGGGGAGGTGGGGTTATTTGGAAAAGGTGAGAACAGAATTCTTCTGTGGTAACTAACACGAAAGGGAAAGAGTGGGTTTGGGGGAGGAAAGTAAACGAGGGTCGGGGATTTTTATAGGAATTGTTAGCTGTGGTAACTAACACGTATGGAAAGAAAAAGGAAAAAGTTACGAAATTTCACTATGGCTAACGTCAGCATAATTGATGTCATGATTAAAAATTTCTTATGTGTAAGCATATGACTTTCCACATACTTAATATATATATATATATATATATATATATATATATATATATATATATATATATATATATATATATATATATATATATATATATATATATATATATATATAGGGTGCATGCATATATCAATATTAGTATATAAAAATATCCAAATCCCCCCCCCCCCTCCCTTCTTTTTTTATATAACTATATTTTATTATTTTTATTATTATTGTTATTATTCTTAATATACATAAATCAGGTATGTATACTTGTGTAAGTTTTATTTTATTTATTTATTTATATATTTTTTATTTTATGGCATTACAATCCACCCACCTTTAGAAATTTCGTCCTCGAAATTCAACTTATTTATTGTCTCAGCTAAGTGTGGATATTTAGTTAGAATCTCATCCTCTCTTTCTCATGTTGCTTACTCTTTCCCATGCTTATTCCATTGGATTAAGACAAGTGGTATTTCTCGATTCATGAGATTTTGTTTTTCCTTCCTAGGATCGTAATGGGCACTTCCTCATAGGTCATATTCGGCCGAATATCTATTTTTTTTTAAATTTATAACATTTTCAGGATTTTTTATGTATTTTCGAATCATGGAGACATGGAAGACATCATGTATCATAGACAATTCTGGGTGCAAGGCCAACTTGTATCCTACATCACTAATTTTTCAATGATCTCAAATGGGCCAATGTGGCGTGGCATCGCTTCCCTTTCAACCCGAATCGTAAAATACCCTTGAATGGTGCTACTCGCAGAAAAACTTTATCACCAGTTTCAAAATGTAAATCCATTTGGCGTTTATCAGCGTACGATTTCTGGCGATCCTGTGCTTCCTTAATTCTCTCCCATATCTTAGATACCACTTTTACAGATTCCTCCATGAGTTCGTGACCTAGAATCTTTCGTACTCCTACTTCATCCCAACACATTAGTGTATGACACCTTTTTCCGTACAGTGCTTCAAATGGAGCCATTTCAATAGTGGCTTGAAAACTATTATTGTATGCAAATTCCACCAAAGGAAGGTGGGTTTCCCAATTTCTTTCTAGATCTAAAGCGCAAGCCCTTAGCATATCTTCTAGAGTTTGTATGGTTTTTTCAGACTGACTATCTGTTTGAGAATGATATGCGGTACTAAATTTTAGTTTCGTTCCCATAGCCCTCTGCAGACTTTTTTGAAACCTATACGTAAAGCATGGGTCGCAATCCAAAATTATCGACACTGGTACCCCATGTAATCTGAAGATTTCATTTACGTATAATTTAGCAAGTTGATCCATGGTGTTTGTCAGGCAAATGGAGATAAAGTGAGACGTCTTAGTAAGTCGGTCAACAATGACCCAAATGGTGTCATGATTTTTCTTTATCTTGGGTAGACCATACACAAAATCTATGGTGATATGCTCCCATTTCCACTCTGGTATCTCTAACGGATTTAGAAAGCCTGTAGGTCATTGACGGTCTGCCTTAACTTGTTGACAAGTCAAGCATTGTCTGACGAACCGTGCAATTGATCGTTTCATTCCTCTCCACTAGAATTTTTTTCTCAAATACATGTACATATTTGTTTCTCCCAGGTGCAGTTAAAAGAAGTGCAATGAGCTTTCTCGAGGATCTCCTTCCGTAACTCCTCCTTATTGGGTACGCAAAGTCTATTTCCGAACATTAATATCACATCTGGGTTACAACAAAATCTTTAATGTTTCCCTTGGTAACTCCATCCTTTATTTTATTAAGGAATTTATCTTCCCTTGAGCTGTTTTAATCCTTTCTTGCAAGGTTGGTTGTATCGTTAAAGTAACGATGAAAGCGGTAGCACAACATGATCTTGCAAAATTTAACTTCATCTTGGAGAATTCTTCGTTTAAAGGTCATCTGTTGTCGGCGTGGACATCCAAAATACTTCACCTTTTCGACTCAAAGCATCCGCTACTACGTTTGCTTTACCAGTGTAGTAATGGATAGTACAGTCGTAGTCCTTCACAAGTTCGAGCCATTGCCTTTGCCTCATGTTGAGTTCCTTTTAGGTGAAGAAATACTTCAAACGCTTGTGATCAGTATAGATTTCACATCTCCCTCTATATAAGTAATGGCGCCATATCTTTAACGCGTGAACCACAGCGGCCAACTCTAGATCGTGAGTTGGGTAATTTAGCACATGCAGTTCCAATTGTCTCGAGGCATACCACTCTACCTCTCTGCATCAACACACATCCCAGGCCAATTTTTGATGCGTCTGTATAAATTACAAATTTCTTAAACTCATCTGGAATAATTAAAACTGGTTCTGAAATCAATTTTTATTTTAACTTCTGAATACTCTTTTCACATGAAAGAGTAGAAAACTTCTCATTTTTCTTAGTGAGTTGGGTTAAAGGTTTGGTAATACGGGAGAAGTTCTGGATGAATCTACGGTAGTAACCCGCTAATCCAAGGAAACTTCACATTTCCTTAACATTCTTCGGGGTTTTCCAGTTTTGTACCTTGTCTACCTTTGCACAGCCAACTCCGATACCTTTAGAAGATATGATATATCCCAAGAAGAAGACACTATCAATCCAAAACTCGCACTTGTTGAATTTGGCGTACAATTTCTCTCGTCTCATTGTTTCTAGAACCATTTTAAGGTGCTCTTCATGTTGCTTCATATCCCTTGAGTATATGAGTATGTCATTAATAAATACAATTATGAATTTGTCAAGATATTGATGAAATACTTTATTCATAAGGTCCATGAATACATCTGGGGCATTGGTCACTCCAAAAGGCATCACAATGAACTCGTAATGGCCATACCGCGTCCTAAAAGTATTTTTTGGTATATCTTCCTTTTTTACTCTCAATTGATGATAGCCAGACCTTAAGTCAATTTTGGAAAATACACTGGCATCTCTTAATTGATCGAACAGATCTTCTATTCTTGGTAGTGGATACTTATTCTTTATCGCCAACTTGTTTAATTCACGATAATCAATACAAATTCTTAAAGTTCCATCCTTCTTTTTTACAAAAAGAACTGGTGCTGCCCATGGCGAGGCACTTGGTTGGATGAACTTCTTGTCCAAGAGTTTTTGTAGTTGTTCTTTCAACTCTTGCAATTCTCTTGGTGCCATTCTATATGGGGCCTTTGATATGGGAGTGGTTCCTAGTACCACTTCGATGGTGAACTCTACTTGACGGTCTGGAGGAATACCTGGTAATTCGTACGGAAAGATGTCCAGATAATCTCTTACGATCGGCACTTTATGGGTAGTTTTTTTTCTCCTTCTTCCTTCGTTAAGCTCACAAGGAAGTCTTGGCATCCCTTTTTGCGAAGCATTTTTGTAGCTTTGATTGCAGATATAAAACAAAGCTTTGGGCAGGCTTGGTTCCACAAAAGGTGAAACGATCCCCATTTCCCACAGTTAAATCTATTTCTCGTTCAGCACACCGTATTGTGGCCTTTATTTACTAAGCCAATCTAAGTCTAAAATTATGTCGAAATCTTTCATTTTGAGAACGTGGAGATTGACTTCTAATTCATGACCTCCCAAGTCCACCTTGACACCGTTTACTAGGTTCTTTACCTTTAGCGTATCCCCCGAAGGTATACTTACCTTTAGTATTTCTCTCTCCGTACTCATTATTTCCAAGAAGTTTTTAAAGTTTTTTTATATAAACGAGTGTGTCGCCCCCTGTATCAAATAATAATGCCCCAGCACATTGTGTACTCGTAACATACCTATCAAGGTTTCATTTGTCTCGGGGTCTCCTTCTTCTGCAGCCATAGCATTTATTTTTGTCTTTCCATTATCTCCTTGTCTTTGAGTATTGTTGGTTGGGGGGCCCAACAAAATATTGCTTATGGGTTGCTTTTGATGGAGTGCTCACAATTGGTGGCTTCTCAACATTCGTCATGGGGCAGTCGAAGGCCCGATGTCCTGGCTGACGACAACGATAGCATATATCATTTTCTGCTAAATATTCTCCGGTATGGGGTTTGTGGCAGGCAGGACAGAAAGGGACCATAGATGGTCTGGGTTCCTTAGGGCCCAAATGGTTCCTTTTTGGAGGTAAGGCTTGTTTATTTTTCCAATTAGATTGGAACTTTTTTTTTTGACACATGGTCACGGGCTTTCTGTGGGTACTCCAGTCCTTGACTAATAGAAACGATCAAGCCTCTCTCGAAAACTTCATGGAAAGCAGGTAGTTTTAAACCTGAAATGATTCCTCCAATTTTTGGTAGGAGTTCCCTTTCAAAGAGTCTCGCATTCTTTTCGTCTGTATTAACCACGTAGGCAGGATACTTTGACAAGTGGTTAAACCTCCACTCATATTCGGTCACTAAGAGGGTTCCTTTTCGTAGGTTTACAAACTCCAGCTCCTTTTGATCACGTAACGTTTGAGGGAAGTATCGATCTAGTACAGCTCCTTTAAATCTATCCCAGGTAAGAGCATGCTTTTCTTCCAGGTCCAGTGTGCATTCGTATGTTTCCCACCATAGATCGGTGTCTTCAGCGAGTTGAAATCTGGCACATGAAACTTTTTATGGTTCGGTGAGTTTCATATGTTCATAGATGTGTTAAATTTCTGAAATTCATTCCTCTGCAGCAACTGGTCCCTCTTTTCCCTTAAATCGAGGAGGTTGAAGTCGTCAGAATTGTTCCACAACCTCGTTTGTCCTGCAACATTTTGAGGGGTACAAACTTGAATAGGTGTGATTTGTTGAATGTAGTTCTGAAAAGTGGTGAAGAATTCTCGGGCTATATCGGCTCCTGAAGTCATGTTGGAGGTGTTTGTTGTTCCAATTCCACAGAGTCTTCTGAAGAAATTCGATTCCATTGTGTTCCTATTGGGTCCATCCCTTATGACTAAAAGAAAAAAATATATACTACAAATAAATTCTTGAACGCAAGATTTGTTTATTATTTTTTTCTAATAGGCGATAAGAAAAATTTAGATACTACCATGCTGCATATGTCCTTAATCATACATTCATAATAAGGTCCTTAAACAAGCTTTTTTTAGGCATCGGTAGGATTCATGCTCATTGAAGCAAAATTGAGCATTAATCGCTGAGACTCTCTGTTTCGTCAACTGGTTAGACCTACTATAAAGGTTCATAAATATGCATCAATACTGATATCCCCATCTAAAACTTTTTTCTAAAAATACCCAGGGAATGGGTTGCTTGGTCCGGCCTCGTGCCCTAAACTTGGGACTATCCAATCGTCCTGTCCCTCTATACCATTATCGAACCCTGGTGGCGGAAGAGACTCGTCCATATGGTGCCCCATAAGGAACGACCCAGTATCGCTAGTAAACTCTTCCACCAACCCATAAGATTTGTTTTTGCAGGTCCTCCGCTTATCCCAACTCTTTCTAAGATTATCCTAACTTTTTCTCTAGCATCTCTAGCTCTTGCCCTGTGTTCGGTAGCTTGTCCTGCTATAGAGTCAGCCAAATGGCAAAGCTATTGGGCTTGTTGGTCTAGTTCCACAGCACGTGCCACATGATTGGCAGCCTCTGACTCAATTGTCTGTGTCTTGACTTGGTTGTATAGAGTATCACTTACGACTCTTACAACTTCATTAACATATTTTGGATAATTGATCCATGATCCCCATATTGAGTCGGTGGTAGCCATCCTATCAAATAGCGACTGGGTAATCGTCATCCAACATGGAAGTGTATTTTTCCTAAAATGTTCTGCAGCCTCCCACCAACAATCCTGGTATCCTTGTTCTATTGTGATATCTCTAAACCATGCCAATTTGAGGAAAAAGTCTAAGATGTCTTCATGCGGGGCTTGTCGGTGTTCCATATAGTTTACCCAGGCCTGAATAGGTGATTGGTCAAACTTTGGTGGTATTGGGTTCATCCTCCCTCATAAATTATTTCCACCCTCCCTCATAAATTATTTGTACTCCTCAGAAATAAAATTGAGTGTGAGTGTATATATGTATACTCCCTCCGTCCCCCAAAGTATTCCATAATTTCCTTTTTATCCGTCCCTCAAAGTATTTCACACTTCACTTTTACTAAAATTGGTAAAAAAATAAATTATTATAACAATCATTTTTTACACAAATCCCAATATAATACTCACTTTTTCACATCTTCCAACAATTTTACACACATTTTTCATTAAATTAACTAAATTATATATTCTCTCTCTTACTTTATACATTAAAAAATAAAATTTTCTTAATCTCCGCGCACACCAATACATGAAATACTTCATGGGACGGAGGGAGTATATATTAATATAATTGTATAATTTACAAAGAAATATAGACATAAAATACATGTTAGGTCACGGTTAGCTGCGAGGAACATGGGTGGCCTCTCCTTTATTCAAATTTGTGCTCATTTATGTGTATAAATAAAGAAATTTTAAAAAAATTTCGCTCTGATACCAATCTGTAACACCCTGAATCCTATACACCAATTTTGTCACACTCGGGACCTGGTGTAGTGAATTTAAGATGTTACCTAGGCAAAAGATTTTTTTTGTAGACTTTTGAAAAGTGTTCCCAATTTTCGAATTTGTCTTTCATGAAAAAATATATATATCAAGTTGATGAAACACGTGAGAGGAAATGTTCATAATTAATTACAAAAAAATCACTTTTTTTAACTTTTAGACAGTCTTATTATATAATCCAAGCTATCGTACTTTTGTTCGTGGGAGAGTAGGCCCCTTGTCCCGTCACAGCTTCCACTACGAATTTATCCTGAAAAGTTTTAATAAAGGTGATTAGACTTATAACCTCAGTGGATGACTAATAAGCTGATATATATATTGGATAATAATTTCTTAATAGAATCATATCTTCATCATTTCTTAAACCCGGAGATTATGTTCTTTATGACTCGTCAGTCATCTGCTATTTGCGATATATCAGTAACCCCCGCTAAGGTTTCGTGACTTTGAATGTCATTCTAAATCTATATATGTGGCTCGAGAGCCCATAAATACAATGACAAGTGTATATCTCGTGGTGGTATAACGTTAGTCGTTTAAAAAGATACCTTCTAAGTGGATTTGGTCACTAACGTTAGTATCCTCCTGAGTGACAAAGTACACCGACACGATAATACTTCATGTCATGTACATAAATCTGTATTAAGTGTATATCCAATAATAAAATATTTATTTTACTTACTGACAGTGTCACCCACCTTGACTCTTAAACAGTTTAGGTATAAAGAAGAGAAAGTGATTTGGAGTTTTCGAGATTTAACTGCACTGCATCTTCAAAGGTAATATAAAAACCCGATAGTAAGAACAAGCGTTATTATTTACTATACTTTTTTGCCTAATGGTAGAGTAATGATGGGAAAAAAATTTGAAGTTCGTATATAAAACCCTCTACTTTATTTTTTTTCTTGACAAACATTTGTAAAAATATAAATATAATTATATATGTGTGTGTGTGTGTGTGAATTTATCACTACACTATTTAAAAACTTCCTTATGTAACTTATTAGTACTAAGAAAATTTGAGAAAAATATGTGGTAAATATTATCTTCTTCACTCCTTTTTTTTTTTTGAATAAGTCGTGCGAGAGAAAATATCTATATCTTTATAAGAAAAAGTAGAAATATAAAGAGACGTTGTAGTAAGTTTAAGATAACAGAAAATAACGGTCTTTCATGTTGGGAAAAAATATATATATTTATATTTTTTCACAAAGTGATAGAGAAAATGTTGAAAATGGGTGAAAGGGGAAGAGTGGGTTGGGGAAGGAAAGTAGGCGAAGGTCGGGGGTTTTTTTTATTGGAAAAGGTGAGAACATGATTTTTCTGTGGTAACTATCACGAAAGGGAAAGAGTGGGTTTGGGAGAGGAAAGTAAGCGAGGGTTGGGGGTTTTATAGGAAAAGTTAGATGTGGTAACTAACACGTATGGAAAGGAAAGGGAAAAAGTTACGAAATTTCACTCTAGCTAACGTCAGCATAATTGATGTTATCACTAAAAATTTCTTGTGTGTAATATATATATATATATATATATATATATATATATATATATATATATATATATATATATATATATATATATATATTGGTGCATGCATATATCAATATTAGTATATAAAAATATCCAAATTTCTCCCCCTCCTTTTTTTTATAACTATAGATTATTATTTTTTTATTATTGTTATTCTTAATATACATAAATCAGGTGCAGTTGTGCAGTTAAATCAAGATGTCCTGTTACTTTTTCTCTAAAAAATTAAATTAACTCATAATAAAATAAATTGATGTATATACACTTGTGTAAGTTTTATTTTATTTTATTTATTTATATTTTTTTATTGTATATTTTTTTATTTTTTGGTGCAGGCATGCTTTTCCGCCCTTATTTGAAGTTGCTGCCATGCTTTCCCGTCTGCACATCCGTCCGTTAGCTAGCCTGCAGCGTTTGCTGCATGCTGTAGGTACAGTTGGTGCATGCTTTACCCTACCTGCCATATACTTTCCATTATTGGGTCCCTTATATTTTTGTTGCAAGTTGCTTTTAGTCGTTTCCTGCCTTTCTTTTGGTGGGAGCAGGCTGCCTTCCCTAGTGGAAAGAGTTGTTTGTTCTCGGTGCATTTATTGCTCTTGTCACTTCCCTCAACTCATGCCTTCCCTCCTATTTTCGCTACTCACTTTTCTTTCGAATTTGGGGTTCTGAGCCCTTGTTCGGCTGCCTAAGCTTAATTATTGCTACCTTTCGTTTGTTTTCCAGCAGTGTTCGGCTGTTCCCAAGCCTCAATTTTGGCTTTATCCGTGGTTGCATCAGGAAACAACACTCCCACTCTTCATACATCATTTTTTATGACGAGCAATTTACAAATTAGAGTAACCTTCATACTCTCGTCTCTTTTCTTGTTTAGCTTTCATTTTGCGTCTCATCTTGCGAGCCTTCATTGTTGAATTGGACATAGCTATCGTGGTACTAGTGTGGAGAGCTTTTCACAGGGGGAGCAGGGCTATCTACTCCAACGTGGCAATCCACTTCAATGGCATGTGCCATCTTAAGCCCGTTTGCTGATCATTTTGCCCATGATCAGCCCCTATTTGATACGCTCCAAGCATTAGTCCATTGATGGATATGCTTCTTTCTCAAGCATCTGCTCGTGACAATTCTCATGTTTTTTAATGTGCTTCACTTATCTAGCCATTGTCTTGGCTTTCCTTTTAATTAAACATGTAGAATTTTTCTTTTCGTTTGTTTCTTGGAGCCAACTGTTTAGGCTCTCCTTTGCAAGCCACATGTTTGGCATTTTAATGACGGCCTTCCGTCACTTCTTTCTTCTCCCCCTTTCTTATTTTCTTTTACCTTTTTTTTATAATATATTGCCTAGTTTAATATATAATTTTTATTTTTTGGCATTACATACCATATTATGGTTAATGTCTTATGGGCCATTTGCTAGTAGGTATAGGATATAAAAGGATTATGTATAATGAGATTTGTTTGACTTGTGATTAATTGTATTATTGTTTGGTATTATGGAAAAAAGAGACTGTGGATAACTAGGTATTAATTATTTTATGTTTGTTATTGAGTGTTAACAAAGGGGATAATAATAAATCAAATGACATATTTACCCCTTATTATTATTATTTATTAATATTAATTATTATTAATTATTAATTTAAATTATCATTATTTTTTATTTATTGTTAATTATTATTATTATTTATATTATTATTAATTATATATTAATATTAATTATTATTAATAATAAATTATGATTAATTATTATTAATATTATTATTTATTAATATTATTATTTATTATTAATTTTAATTAATATTTATTATTATTATTATTATTATTATTATTTATTATTGGGACAAACTTTTTAATGATCACTATGCATTAAGTTACATTTTTTTTTTTTGCCATCTACATAAAAAAAAAAAATTTTCTATCCAACATTAAAGGTTATTCACAATTTACTCTCATAACTGTCAGGAGAAAGGACAAAAATCATGAGACCATGATTATGTTTTTGTAGATCGCATTAAATTGTGGTGGGTGTGACCACACTAAAAATTATAGAAAAATCTAAAAAAATTGATTCTTCTATTCGGCCCAAAATTCCTTCTATTCAGCCTATACGACTTGGCCCAAAAAATTAGAAAAAAATTTCATACGAATAAAATTTTTCTTCAATTCGGCCAAAATGGTTGTTCTATTCGGCCAAAATGATTTGTTCTATTCGGCGTATTTTTTTTTTCTAGAAAAATTAGAAATTTTTTTATATGTATAAAATTTTTCTTCTATTTGGCCCAAATAGTTGTTCTATTTGGCCCAAATAATTTGATCTATTCGGCCTATATATTTTTTTCCAGAAAAATTAAAAAAAAAATTCATACGGATAAAATTTTTCTTCTATTCGGCCCAAATGGTTATTCTATTCGGCCCAAATAATTTGTTCTATTCGACCTAAGAAAAAATTAGAAAAAATTTTCATACGGATAAAAATTTTCTTCTATTCAACCTATATGTCTTCTATTCGGCCCAAATGGTTGTTCTATTCGGCCTATATGATTTTTCATAGAAAAAATCGTAAAATGCGTCTTTTTGTATTTTAATAAATAAATACATTCATGAGGCATATAAAAGCAACAAATTAATGCATTAAATAGACTGTAAAATAAATTATTGTACTATGTTACTTTTTGGTCAAAAAGAGAGGCATCAGATTCCTCAACATTTACTTTTACGTAAATGTGGCTATTTTGTGCCATTTCCACATTATTATTATTATTATTATTATTATTATTAATTATTATTATTCATATTATTATTATTATTACTATTAATTAATTAATTATTAATTTTAATTATTTATTAATATTATTATTATTATTATTAGATAAGGGTGTAATGGTAAAATCATTTAATACCTAGGTATTAAATTTGGGTATTGTGTAACCCACCTCTTGAGGTGGTATACACAATACCAAGGAAAATGTATTATTAATACTTGGTCAAAATAATATCGAGTTATATGTATTATAAATACATTGAGACAAACATGGTATTACGTGGTATACTGCATCAATATTTAGCTAATAACGCCAAGCAAACGAGTCCTTAGTAATAGCCCAATCCACCGCATGCACAAACCAATAAATGCAATATTCGATTAATAAATAGTAAAATATAATGGGTAGGTTTTGGAAGAGATCGTCTCACGAATTCACGGATGATCCATGAACTAAATAGGATATATATTTTAAATTAAATTAAAAATAAAATAAGGGTAGTTGTGTTTGGGATTAATTAACACGACAACATACTCAATTTGTGCGGAACTTGTGCGGTCGCTAATTGACCTGATTAACTATTAAATTTAAGTTTTATTTAAAATTATATTATAATTTTTACTATCAAACTATTATTTTTAATAAAAAATTATTACCAATTTTTTATTATTATTAAATAATTATTAGATAGTTCAGCTATTATGTTATCACTTTATCTTAATCAAATATATCACTTTATATTAAAAATGTGTTATCACTTTTTATTATTTTACGAATTGTTCATAAAATAATTTAATTAAACGGTTATCATTTTTTCTTTATCATGTATTATTTTTTAATGAAAATATTATCACTTTTATTTGGGTGAATTATTTGTGAAATAATAATAATTCAATTAGACGGATATCACTTTTCATTGATTGGGAATCACTTCTTATTAAAAATATTACTCCCTCCGTCTACTTCTAAGGTATCAATTTTACTATTTTTTGCGTCCGCTTCAAAGGTATCTATTTTCCCTATTTAGTAAAAAAGTACACAATATGACTCACAATTTCCCTCTAATACAATTACCCACTTTACATATAATAACTCATTAATCTACGTGCAAAAAGCAAATGGATACCTTAGAACCGGACGGAGGGAGTATTACATTTTATTCATTCTATAAATGGATACCTAATTAGTCATCACTTTTCTTTAAAGATGTTATCACTTTTATTTAAAGATATTGTCACTTTTTTCTTAAAATGTTATCACTTTTTTATATTATAAGTGTTGGAAAATTATATGATATAATTTAGTATTATATATTTTCCTAAATCGGCATTTAATCAAATAGTTTATATTTGGGTAAGTTTAAATTAATTACTGATTGAAGAGAATATCAAGGAGATGATCGAAATTATATTTTCATAATTAAGATTTGATCGGATTTGAAGATATTCATGGTGATATTAATTTCTGTGTTTCAACGGTGCATGAAATCTGATTGGGCTAAGATCACGTATCTCACTGGGCTTTTCTAAAAGAAGATCACACACTCATTTATGCATTCTGAGATTACGAATCTGTTATGCTTCTTCATTAATCTATAAGTGGCGATCACGGTGAATTGAAGAATGCATCTCCTTTGTGCAAGACTCCCCACATATATTATTTTATATTCTCTCTCCATTATTCTTTATGTGTTAATTATATTTGGAGAGTTAGAATTAGGTTTGGTTTTTTTATTTTGATTACTTCTTGTAAAGATACAATCATTCATGTGATACGGATTCCGGGAAGGAGTTCGTCTATCAAGATTGGCAGATCGCATAGCAGCAGCGTTGGAGGGAGTCCACTGTACGTTGTCAATTCCACATGGTGGCCAGATAAGTATTTAGAAGTTGTAGGTATTGTCGATTAACATAGAATGGAGTTCATAGATGCTAGATCGAAGTATTTGTACAATTCTAATAAAAGAGATCTGAGGGATGAGGCGAAGCCTATCTCATATTTGTTTAGATCGTGTGTTTTAATGTCTTCTGCTGATATTTCGTTTATGCTCTAATTAAAATGCACTTCTGAGTTCTTAAATCGGTAAGAACATTACTTTTGAGTTCTTACATCAGTACACACAAGTCTATTTTTCTTACAATAATTTTTTATAAAATAGTTCACAACACCATTATCACTTTTTATCAATTGGATATCACTTTTAAATTATAAAATATTATCACATGTTATCAACTTTTATAATTATAATATTTAAATTAAATGAATAATAAATTTTAAATTATTATATTTTTAAATAATAATAAATATAAATTATATAAGAAAGGAGTAGAAAAAATTTATATACATGTAAGGCCTAATTAATTTCTATTTCATTAATCAACAAAACAAGACTCTTTAAATTTATTTAGGCCAACTAATTTTACTTTACAATTAATTATTCAATTTTCTAATTTCATAACAACCAAACAGAGCCCTTTAAAATTAGTTTATTGGGTTAATGGATAACCCGTCTCGGTCTCACTCAAATCTTTGTCATACATAATAGCGCGCTCATTCGCGTATCAAGAGGATCCGTCTCACGGATCGAGATCCGTGAGACGATGTCGTACAAGTCTTTGTCTTACTTTTATAAATTATATTTGATTTTAATTTATAAGTAGTGCTATGAAATCTAAAATTATTTAAATAATTAAAAAAATTGAATATAATTTTCATATAGTCGGAGTATATAATATCTTATAAAATATACTTCCTCCGTATCGCGTTAAGGTTTACATTTTTCATCTTGGGTTGTTCCAAGTTGAGGTTTACATTTCCTTTTTTATCATGTTGAGCTCACACAAAACAATTAATTATTCCATGAAGGACCCACACACCATACTAATACAACTGCTCACTTTACATTAAATATTATTTCTCTCACCTTACTATACATTAAAATAATGTATCTCCTAATCTCCGTGCAAAAAGCAAACATCAACGTTAACGCGAGACGGAGGGAGTATCTTTATTTTTTACATTCCCCAAAATTAAATTTTACCTCCGATTATTAATAGTGTTCACTCTCTTACTTAACACTTGATTGAAAAAATTGATAACTTAAAAGGGTATGTATTATGAAATTTTTTTAATAAATAAATAAAGAATAAAATATGTTAGATATGTTTGGTAATGATGTTTTTTTTTTTAAATATAGTATATAGGAAAATGTGATTTTTTTTTATTTTTTTTTTAAAAATGAAAAGTTTTGTAAAACAACCCAAAATGAAAAAAGGAATTACTCCCTCCGTACCTCGTCCCTCTAATATGTATCAATTTACTTTATTCACGTGGATTAAAGAGTACTCTCTCGGTCTCGCCCAAATAACACCATTTTACTATTGGACGTTCCATCCAAATTGCACAATTTTCCTCTTTTAGTAAAAATGGTCTACCACTACCCATCACATCTCTCTAATACACCTATCCACTTTACATAAAATAATAATACTCCTTAATCTACGTGCAAAAAGCAAATGCACATCTTTGCCCGGGATAGAGGGAGTAAAATATTTTAATGTGTAATGAGGTGAGAAAAATATTAATATTTAAATGTGTAGTTGATAATTGTTTTAGTATTGATTGTGGGCTCCTTGTGTGTCACATCAACCCAAAAAAGATTATTGAGTACATTGTATTGGGACGGATCAAAATGTCAAAATGGATACGTATCAATAATAAGAAGGGAGTATATTACAAAATATATATATATATATATATATATATATATATATATATATATATATATATAAGAAAATAAATGATGGATAAATTATGTGAATATACTTTATTCAATTTGATTAGTACACATTTATATAATAAATTTTATTAAGAAATTTACAAAAGTATATTAAAAATTATTTATATGAGAAAGCATATCTTTCTATTGTGGCTCTTACATAGATAAAGACTCTTGACCAAGGATAGAATGTGGGGAGATGTAGAGGATAAGTAGTGTGGCTTCTGTGTGGGACAACTGGAAACACAAAATCACTTGTTCTTTGAATGTGGCTTTACAAAACTTATCTGGAGACGACTTAAAGCAAGAATAGGGATACATGTAGAACCGGGATCGGTCCCAGATGGCCTGAGAAAGATTTTCAGACTCACAAAAAGGAACAAGAAGGAAAGAAAGCTGTATCTCATCAACCAAGTATGGATGGAGAGAAACAGGCAAATATTTGAAGGAGAAATGAGAGGATACAACTAAATTGCTAAATACATAGAATACAATATTGTGTACTTGTTTTTGAATTATTGTCCTAGTACTAGGTAATCTTTCACCTGGGAAGACTTAGATGTTTTTCTTCAATTGTACCGCAATAGCGTAAGCGATTGTAGCCGATGGATTTGAAATATAATTTACCAATTTCAGTAAGATTAAAGAAAATTCAACAATTGTTAGAATTATATTTTCCTATCTAGGATATAAGATTTCCTTTATTTTTTTAGGTGTGATTCATGTAATGATGCAACATAAGAGATGGTACACCGACGCATGAATTCGAACGACAAATTGTAAGAATTCGAACGTAATTTAAACTTTCAATTTGTGGTAATACATTTAAGTGTTATTTTATTTTTCTTTTGAATAGAATTCGAAAGAGAGATTATTCCCATTCCCCATCTCTTAGGGGTGTTTGTTTGGAAGGTTTGGTAGGAAAGAATGGGTATGAAAGTGAAATATAAATGTCTGGTAATAGGGAATGGGTATGGAAACATTAATTTGATTCCAACATTTCTTGAAATCAAAGTGTACCCCCACCCCCCACACCAAAGGAAGAAGCCAAGCCAAATGGAATCGCTATTAACATGACATTCAAAAGTTGGAAACTGTAAAGTTAAACAATGGCCATATGAGATGATCAAAAGCTGGAAATGGTTAAGGGTAAACACATGTTGGGGTGGAGGGTCGTGAATACAAACTGTAAAGAGACCAAAAGTGTGAAAGCAAAGGGCACTACACTGATGCTTAGAGGTAACTCCATCCAGCAACTCAATATGAATATACATATTAACAATATACATCAGAGTACATCTCAATATCAGCATGACTACCCTGAGACGATTATAACCTATCCCCGACTTCCAGTGCAATCTATTTCAGGCTATAAACTATCTACACATTATAACCATATGTACAGTTTATTCGGTCTGCTGCAGAAGCTCATAACGAGTAAGCTCGAGAGAGATATATGTTATTCCAAATGAAGTGTCTACATTATCACATGCTGTCTAATCTGTGTTGTGAGAATCCTGAGCCGTCACGCCACAATGATAGAACAAAGCCGTTGGTGAGGCAGTGATTACCATGAAAAGGAGTTTCTCTGCAAATTTTATGCATGAAAGTATAAGTCAATTAGAAAGACTAAAGAGTGCTATCAAATATGAACATTCAAAGTACTTTTGTCTTCAGTAATCTTTCAGATGGAGTGCCATTCCAGATTCGGGAAATACTTCAATTCAAAATAAAGATTCCAAGTTAGTTACTATTCAAGAATCATATTTAAGATGAACCTCAACCTGTATCGATTGGTAGAGGAACAAAAGAAAGATCTACATGGATATTGATCTCTCTAGATGCTCCTTCCTCTATGAAAACCACTGAAATTAAATTCATGTTAATTCTAAAAGGGTTTAACTAACCAATGCCTACCCCAATTAGCATACAACAAAAGAATCAAACTACAGCTGACAAACAGATAACGTCAAACAGAAATCTATGAACAAGTTAAATATAGGAGTTGAAACTAGAACTGCCTGATGGGTGAAAGACTCAGAGGATTGGGACATCAAATAACCTTTTGAGAGATGACTAATACAATTAGTATAAGTTGAAAACCTCATTAGTATAGTACCAGCTCAAAGTTTTATAGATGGTAAAAAATTCGACTGACGAGACAAATAGGTCAGGGCATCTTCAATATGAAATAATAAAATTTTCGTTTTAGTGATTATAATTAAATTAATGTTGGAAGCGCCTCAGACGAGGTCAAATACATAACCAACGGGCAACATCACTTTTATTGCACTTCATACAATGTCGAAGCAAAAATACATAGTAAGCACGAAGCACATGGTAGCCTAGATAATAAAATGATAAAAAGCAGCAAATATTATATATTTCTCAACTCAATATTGTATTTTATGATATATACCTATCTAGGACAAATCCAATATTATACTGAATCTTTAGGTTCTTTAATCATACTCAAGAAACTCATCATTTGTCAAAGTATTTCATCCAAGACATTTATCATAAACGTAGTAAGAACAAGGGAATTGACAGGATCAGTTAACATGGTTGAATCCCTGAATGTCTAGTAAACATTGTTATACCTCTTCTTTGAATCTTCCATATTTACTATAAAAAGCCTTAAACCAACGAGGAATATCCTGTTCAGATTAGCAAAAGAAGAATGTTACGCTGCTATGGTTTCCGTCACTTGTAGTTATATCAACCTACAAAAAATTAGTCCGAAAAGTCCTACTTAGTAGTATTTTACTCAAAACTAGCCTCCTCTCAGTGTTCAATAAAACCATTTTTATCAACATTCTGTTCATTTAGTTAAGTAGATCTATTCAAATCACCAATCATTACACATTCATGTCCTTCAAGTACTAATAGGGTTAAATGAGCCAGTATTAAACTAGTCACGTCTAAAATTAAATGCTTGCTATTATATGTTCAATTAAGCCCCACTTTCCCAAAAGAGGGTATCTAAAGGCTGCTCAAGAATCATACCCTTAATAACATCAACAACAAGATATACCTGTATCTTAGTTACAATGTCAATGGCCTTATTTGGACATTGGATAAGTTTAAAGCCTCAATCTGCCATCAACTGAACTTCCACCACAAATCAACAATTAAGAATAGCATAACAGACCACTATTGAGACAAACAGGAATACAGAAACTGAACGACAACATAAGCTAAAAGATGATGGAAGTGCTTACTTTATTAGCTAAGGTAGAAGACATCATCAGTCATCAGTAGAATATATTGCAAAATCCTCAAAGGCACATTTCTGAAATTCAATTGAGGCAATCTCAACTCCCTAACTCTACTCATCTCTCTCAAATCTCCACTTGACAACTCTTTGGCAGTACCAATTCTACTTACATCCAACTTCCTATACATAAACATCACTGCCCCCTCAATAGATTCTTGGGAATCTTGTTCAACAGTCTTGAAAAGGGTCCATCCCTTTCCAAGCAAAGCCCTGGAAAACCCATCCATGGACCCAATTCTCTCACTAGTACCAGAGCAAAACTGGGAAAGTGAGGTGCAATGCCAATTATTATCACTAAAAGACTCATTTTTCTCAAATGGGAGGCAGCCATTTTTCAAGAAAGCCAGCTTGAAATAGCCCTTGGAGAGACTGGCAAAGAGGCGGAGGTGGGAGAGAGAAGCAGTGGCGAAAGAGGGGAAGGGGAGCGGGACGGCGTCGTTTGGGAAGGAGCAGGATGAGGATGAGGATGAGGATGAGGATGAGGATGAGGATGAGGAAGAGGATGAGCAGGACGATGGCGGCGATGGCCATGAGAAGATGATGTGTGAGAGAGATGGGTTGGGATGGAGATCCATGCCAATGGCCCTAGCAAGCGAGGCCAATCTTTATGAATCTTTGACCAATTCTTGAGTAGGGAGGAAGAGCATCAGTGGGATTCTATTCCTAGAAATGGGAGTAAGGTCATCGAGGGAAACCAGAGAACGGAGAAGCTTGAGTGGGAGCATATCTCCTTTTCAGAAGCAAGCTCAGATGCGATGGATTTGATTGAGCGAAAAGAGAAGAGAAGCTTGCGAAATGTTCGCCATCTTTTCGTTGAAGAAATGCGACTTTTATTTCAAAAGCTCACAACCAAAAAACGCCATGCCTTCATTTAGCATTTTCTTAAATTAGACTTGCTCGTCTTTAAAGAAAAATAATATTTTAATCTATATCTTCATACATATAAAATCACTATTTTTAGTAAAATCCCACCAAAACTTGATTACTATTTATAGTAACATATAATTATGAAATATAATAACAAAAAAAATTTTAAAAAGGCAAAAAGCGGATGGTCACCGCCGCGGATGGCCAATAGAATTCTTTAGGGCCCGATCCCAAATGCCCACTGTCATTTGTACATAATCAAAAATGCTTGCTTTATTGTGAAACAATTAAAAATGACCGATTTTGAACTTGTTTTACCAAGATAATCGAGAAGTGGTTTTATGAGCAAAGGAAAGAAGCAGAGAAAGTGACCACAGTATTATGTAGTCGAGTGCACAAACATTTAGCTGATCTATTACGCGAGGACAGGAAGTACTCGATGTCCCCCATAGCAGATAACAAATTCAAAGTATACGAAGATTAAAAAAATTGGATTGTTGACCTCGTACATTTCACCTGCACATGCGGAGAGTTTCAGTATGAGCTAGTTCCTTGTGTCCACGCGCTCAAAGCCATCAAGTACGTACCCATCCATTTAGTTTTAACTTTAATTGCAATTATAACATTAAATGTATATCTAGGGGTGGGTAAAAAAACTGAAAACTCGATATACTGAGCTCGTCGAATCGAAAAATATCGAAAAATACATAAATTTAGGTATATCGAAATTTTCGGTACGGTATAGTCGCTGTACCGAAAAAATCGGTTCGGTATCGGTATATGCCGAGATAAAATTTTGGTATTTCGATATACCGAAAAAAATTATATATCTTTTTTATTTTTTAATTTTTTGTTTTTGGTTATATTTATGGTCTCAATTCTCAAGTCTCAAATCAATACTAAGCCCAAACCCAAAGCTATTACTTATTACCAGGCCCATTTTTCAACCCTCTTCAGTCTTCATACACTTACCGATTCCACTTCCAACATTCATTCATTGTAGGTCATTGACTCATTTTCAAATCCTCACGCCGCAACATGAGACTGTTCAAATTTCGAAATCCCTTCCTCAACTCTCAACAACCCAAATCTTTGTGAAGCCCTCAACAGCGGCGTGTTCGTGTTCATGTTAATTTTCCAACAGTGGCGTGCAGAGTGGCTTTCGCGGTATTCAGTCTTGATGTATTCCTGAGCAACATTTTATTTTGCGAGTAAAACGATTCTCCTCACTTAGTTTTTGGGATTTTAGTTGAGTTTAAATGACTCACTCCATGGGAACTGTGATTTCATCGGAAGGTTTCTAATTTCTGCATCGGATTGATGTTTTCCGATTTGTTAATGGCGTGATTAATTTGTGGATGATATATTATTCTATTATCATGATTTATAGTTTTCAAAATGTTTAATTGGTTGTGTCGATTGGGGGTATATTGCCGTGTTGATTTGCAATTCTAATTATGATTATTTATTATTAAGAAATTAGAATGCTAGTTGGTGTTTGAAGTTGGAGCTACTGAATATGTTCAGCTTGGGTTTTGTCGAATAGTCCATGCTTCTGTATACTTCATCTGTCGTTGTGGATTTTTTTTTACTATATTGTGTGATAATAATTGTGGATTTTTTGGTATTTTTTCGGTATACAGATATATTCGATATGTCTCGGTATATTGAATTTTCAGTATGCAATAAATTTTTGGCATTTCGGCATAATCGATATATACCGAAAAAATCGGCATGATATTTATTTCGGTTTGACAACGGGATGCATTTTTGGATAACAAAATTTCGGTATACCAAAATATTGATATACCGAAATTTTGGTATCGGCATCGGTATGCAATATAGCATACCGAAAATTTCGGTACGGTATCGGTATTTTCGGTATGCCGTGTTTCCCCACCCCTATGTATATCGTTGTGGCATGCAGTGAAAAAGGTTTGACCACTAGTTCGTTTGTAACGCCATATTATCATCGGGACACAATCGTTGGTATGTGGTCTGAGATAGTCATGCCCGTTCCCCACCCTGATGACTGGATCACACCTGAAGAGATTAGTGCTTCTCGAGCCGTTAAACCATTGTTGCATTCTTAAGCAGGGAGGCCCCGACAATCTAGAATCCGTTCAGGCATTGAGAGAAGTACAAGGAATGGGAGGAAATGCTCAATTTGTCACAAAACTGGCCACACGGGGAAATCTTGTTCACAATTAGATGCAGGCACTCAAGGGTAAAGTGATTGATATATATTAATGTGATTTTTAATATACTGTCAAACTTTTCTTTATTATTATTAGTTTTTTTATATGGAAAAACCCTAACTATTACCTCAAAAAAAATTTAAACTTATCTATGCTTTAAATTTTTTAATTGGATTGAGTAATTTTAAACCTTAATTTATTTAGAGTGTATATTGGGTGCACCGGGTGCAAGAGTATACTCATATGTGTATGACTTTTTATTCTATTTGTATACATGTTATTCTATTTTATATACGTGTTTTATAATAACTGTATACTTTTTTCACACTAAGTTTTTCATTAATAAAACTAACATACATATGTATATAATTTTTTGTTCAATAGTGTATATATGTTTTTTTTAATGATTATATATTTTTTTACACTTAATTTTTCATTAGAAAAACTAATAATTAAATTGTATACATCTATGCTCATAATTGTATATATTTTTGTTTATATTTGTATATGAGTATACTATATCTTAGAGTACACCTGGTACACACTATAATTAGTCATTTATTTATTAAAAAAGCATGAAAAAACGGAATTAGAAATTTCATAATTTATTAGGGCTTTCGCAATTGACGGAATAGATAATTCCTCATACCTATTGGTGATTGTTTTTGTAATTAAAATTTTCGTAATTTTAAAAAAATCAAAACAAATTTCGTAATTTAAAAAATTCATAACTCGGACAAATGGAACTCAGGCTTTCAATTTTAAAATGATTGGGGCCACTCAACTACGATGCCATCATTTAATTAGAAAAGGATATAGGGCCTGCTGACAATGGATAGGGGTATCAGAGGAAATTTGTACACAAAGTGGGCACTTCTGATTATTATCAGTCAAAGAGGGCATTTTTTATTGTTGTGTATTGATATTGGGCAACAGGCCCTATTTCCTCAAAAAGAATATTAAAAAGGGTTATTCGCACACACAATTTTACTTCTATACACACACTTGAATTTTAAATTAATAAATACATATAGTAAATTATTAAAGTATCCTTTTGATATACACACATTTAATTTAATACAATAATATTTCTAAAACAATAAATACTACAACATACACACCAAACACTTTAACAATAATACACACACATCACATTCACATAAAATATTTGAATAACAAAACAAACCTCACACCCACTCCACTTACTTCTTCTTCCACATATGTTCCTCCAACATTCAAAACCCTAGATTTTCTCCCCATCTATAAACACTCACATTTGTTCATACGATCATCATGACGGAAGAAGAAACACCTAAGGACGTAAAGGTATGTATATTTACATGTTTAGACCAATTAAAATGTTGTTTTTCGCATTTTTTCCCCATCGCTGAATTGTTCGACCAACCAGAGTTGAAAATTTTGAATTTGTTCGACCATCAGTGGTCGAAATTTTGGGTTAATTTCGACCAGAGGTGGTCGAAATTTTTTAGTACTGTCGACCACCAGTGGTCGAAATTTCTTGATATCTTCGACCATAGATGGTCGAAATTTATAAAATATTTCGACCACAAATGGCCGATTTTTTCAATATTTTCGACTATTTTTAGTCGAACGGTGTGTATTTTTCCAGCACTTTACTTGTTTTCTAGTTTTAACCCCTTTCTTTTGTACGCAGGAATCATTTCCTTCTACTAAATGTAGTGTCATCTTATTGGGGAATGAGCTTAGTACAAATGTTTGTATGGTTGAGGATTACACGGACTTATTTGAAACTCATCAATGGTTTGATACAAGAGATGATTTGATAAAATGGGCTCGAAATATTGGTTAAGATAATCAGATGGTGGTTGTAGTGAAACGCTCTGACAATGGTGGAGGAGGAGGAAAAAAGGGAAGGCTATTTTTGGGTTGTGAACGTGGTGGAAAGTATCGAGAGTTTAAGGCCAAAGTAAACTGATACAAGGAGGTGGATCCAGAAAAGGAACTAGAGGAGAAGGATACAAGTAAGAAGAAAGTGAAAAAGAGAGATGGGTACAAAGAAGTGTAATTGCCCATTTTTGCTTAGGGGAAGAGAATTAGAGAAGGGCGAAGCATGGGTATTGGAGGTTGGTAACGGTGTTCATAACCACTCGATTGACAATTATTTGGAGGGGCATGCCTATGTAGGGAGGCTCAAGAAGGAGGAGGAAAAATTTGTGATTGATATGTCACTCCAAGATGTCTGTCCAAAGAATGTGATAGAGCTTCTAAAACATAAATTCCCCGGTAACAAGACTACAATATGGACTATTTACAATTGTCGTAAAAAAACAGAATTGCTGATGATGGTGGTCGTTCTCAGTTGCAATATGTGGTGAAGAAGTTGGAGGAACACAAATACTATTTTCTCGGCCGAAGTTGCAAGGATACCGGTAATGTTAGAAACTTATTCTTTGCACATCCCAAGCATAGATTTGTTGCGTGCTTTTCCTCAAGTCTTGATTATGGATTCAACATACAAGACGAACAAGTATTGGATGCCTTTGTTTGAAATAATTGGTGTCACTTCAATTGGCATGACATTTTGTGTGGCAATCGTTTTTCTTGAGAATGAACATAAAAATAACTACACGTGGGCTCTTACAACACTTAGGGATGTAATGGGTAAATCATGTTTGCCTTCGCTAATTGTCACCGATAAAGAGGTAGCTCTAATCAATGCCATTGAGAGTGTCTTTTCCGCTACCAGTCATTTTCTTTGTCGGTGGCATATAAACAAGAACATCACGACGAAATGTAAAAAATTTATCCATCCAAAGGATAAATAGGAGGACTTCATGCATATGTGGTCCTTGGTGGTGTTAACGGATAGTGATGAACTACTCACGGAACGGATAAAGAGGTTCAGGCATGAATTTCATGATTACTCTGAGGCGGTTGAATATGCTATGAACAATTGGGTGGAGCCCTACAAACAGAAATTTATTTCTCTGAACACAAATGCCATCAAGCATTATGGAAATATCACGACTAACCGGTATGTAAATGATGTATCATATTCTTCTTAAGATTTTTAGTTTAAAAACTACGGATATTTATGGAGTATTTTATAAATTTTATCTTAGTGCGGAAGGCCAACACTCAGCACTAAAGTGACAATTGCAAACAAATCAATGTGATTTTGAAAAGTGTTGGATAGAATTTAGCACGTTGATGGAGGCATCACACATGGCAATAAAATATTCTTTTGAGAAGAGCATCAACATGGTCCAACATAAATTTCGTATTGCTCCATTCCGCGAGCTCCGTGGGCTTGTATCGACAACAACCTTAAAGCTAATTCATGATGAGATTTCTTGTCTTGGCCAAGGTGTGTTGGATGCATCTTTATGTTGTTGTGTTATGCGTTCCACTTTAGGTTTGCTCTGAAAACATGAGTTGTCTGAATTTATTAGCAAAGGGGTGTCTATCCCGTTAGAAAGTATTGACGATTTCTGGAGAAAGTTAGATATGAAGCCATGGAAAGTTGGTGGAAATCGAAAGGCCGATATAAGGGTGAAAATTGTGGAGTTCATGACTAACTTCTTGTCAAACTTCGATGAGGCGGACGACGGCTATGCTGAACTGATGTGGCGTAGGATGCAAGAGACAGCCATCCCCTCCCTAACATCCTTGACTGCTCCAGGTGTAGCCACACGTACTAAGGGCCGGCCAAAATCCTCAAAAAAGAATGCTCATTCGACGAAAAGGGATCCTAGTTTGTTCGAGTTGCCTGAAAATACACCGGTTGATAGTTGCTCTCCTACTCCTAATGTGGTGTACGATGTCGGGCCTTCGGCCACTACTCCTCAATTCACAACCAAGAAACGACCAGCCAAACAAAAGGTATATATATTTTGTGTATTTAGCTCATTCATTATCAGTTGACTCACTCTTAATAACAAATATGTGGCATTTTTATAAGATTGTTCGCCGTGTCCACACACGAGTTATGGATAACAAAGGTTTGCATTGCCTCCACATTTTGCAAAATACGTAACATCCACAAAGAATGTGAAAGGAGATGGTTATTGCGGGTTCCGTGCACTCGCAGATTTGCTTGATTATGGAGAGGAGGGTTGGGGGCGGATGCGGACTGATCTTTTCAATGAATTGAAAGCTCATGCAGACCTTTATGCCAAAATGTTCATTGAGATCGATCGTGTGGAGTATGTGTTAAACTCTCTCCAATGTGACACTGAGTTTGCCCCAAAAGATAAATGGTTTTGCATTCCGAAATTGAGTTATATCCCAACATCTAAGTATAACATAACTCTGATACATATAAGCGATGATTTTTGTGCCACGTTTCTCCCATTGCGGAGTGGAATCAACCAAATTCCCAAAATTGTTGCAATAGGTCTAGTAAACAGCAATCACTTCATTCAGGTAATTATTGTTTAAGCTTTTAAGTTCTATTTCATTGTTCTTATATTCTAACATGACTTATAAAATTTTTAGGTTTTCTTATCCGACGAATGCCCGCTACCACCTATTGCTAGTCAATGGACAACCCATCATCTTCCAGAAGCTGATAGTTGGGAATCTTTCTTGAGACCATGAGTAGATGCATATGCCCTACCTGTATCACCAGGAGCTATTCAGAGAAGCAAGGAAACAATTTGTCTCGAGTGATTATATACATTGTCTTTGTATTTCTTATTTTATCACTATGTTTGAATATGTTATGGATTATTACGTTTAATCTTTCATTATTCGAATTATTGATGATTATGTGACATCAATGAGTGTTAAATAAATATGTTCGACCAGCAGATATTTAAAATTTTGACACTGTTCGACCATAATTATTCGAAAATAACATAAACTGTCGATTTGAGGTGGTCAAAATTCTTCTAAACTTTCGACAATCAATGGTAAAAAAATTTTAAAATTGTAGACCAAAAGTGGTCGAAGTTTTTGATAAATTTCGTCCAAGACTGGTCGAAATTTTTGAGAAATTTCGTCCATGACTGGACAAAAATTTATAAAATTTTCGACAGGTTTTGGTCGAATAGTAGGCCTAATCTCGACTATTAATGGTCGAACGACATGAAATCAACTCTTACAATTCATATGTGTATTTATAATCCAATATAGTGACTAGTTTATTCATGGTGTACACATAATATAACACGTGAACTAGTTGTAGGAAGTAAAGTTGCACGCAAATTCTTATACGAATCAAAATCTTCAAAATGATCCAAACAATACTACAAAGTTTTAATTCACACAATTATTAACCCAAAGTTTCAATAACTCCAAACAATACTACAAAGTTTTTAAATGATCATGGGTCACGAGGAGGGCCAAAGTTTTCCGCATTGATGTTACTGAGACACGTGTAGGCGCTTGCCATAGCCAGCATAGCCTCGTCCCCCGGAATGGATACCCTGTTTCTCCATTGATCAAGTACTGGTCCCATAATTCCGATGGCGGTGGAGACCCTTTCAAAAGGGTGGACAACAGGGGGTGGTGGCTCAAACATTCGAGCACATCCTCTCTCATGTTTTTGAACTCTGGGCTGGCATTTATCTGAATACTATTCTAGGTAGCCCTGCGCGGATTTCCATCATGGCATAGCCAATCGACCCCTATCCTCACGTGTGAGAATATGGCGTCTCCATCTCTCAAAGAGGTCAGCATGCGTACCCCATGCACCTCTACTATTGACAGTAGTTTTTCCAGTGCGCAACCACCTAAGTGTTAATGGCACGTGGAGAATGGTCTGCACATGCCCAAACTATCGAAGGACCCTATCTGGCATGTAGGGCTCCACAATATCGCCTGCCGACAATAACCCTTCAAAAAATGTGACACCGTGCCTTAGAAACAGGTGTCTAGCGTTGACATATTGATCCTAAATGACCTAAATGCAATCAATAAAAACCACAATCCTTGATAAAACGAATAAATCATAATGTTCAAATGAAATTAATTAATGTTACCTCACTCTCATCCATGCGATCAATCCGCTCACGCAACGCTTTAATGATTTGAATTGAGGGAGCAGAGTGAGCTTCAGGTCCCCATCATGGCCAGTGGGTAGCTTTCCATGTAATTCCCATTAAGTGGAGGCCTATACAAATATGGAAAATGCTTGTAGATTCATACCTGACATTAAAAGTGAATGGATATAATCATTACAACATGAACTATAAAACAATAAAACCTTGATATAAAAAAAATTAAGTACCTCCAATAGGGTAGTGTAACCAGCTATCTGTCGGGTCTCTGTTTCCGATGCAAGCCCTAATTGCCTATGTAAATAGGCCAACACAACAGCTCCCTATGCGTACTTATGGAGATCATCCAAGTTGCGAAGGAACTCTAGCCAAGAAGCATGAACCCTATTCCCACTCTTGTCGGGAAACAACGTCATCCCAAACATGTGCAACAGGTATGCTCTAACGCAGCCCTCGAGCTCATCATCATACTGAGATGTAGCGTCGTCCTTGAACGTATTATGCAACCACTCTGTGGTCACAGAGTGACCGCGGATAGTGCCCAGTGCCTCTCTAGCTACATCTCTATCAACGTTCAGAAGCTTCATAATCAATTCGGAAGGCTTTTGTCTATCTCGCTGAAAGGCAACTATACGACTAGATATAGGCAATCCCGTAAGACTAAACACATCATCGAGTGTTATGGTCATCTCCCCGAATGGCATGTGGAATGTATTTGTCTCCAGATGCCATCTCTCAACAAATGCAAGAATGAGATTTTTGTTTGGTTTGCGGTAGGAGATTTGCCTCACCTTGCAAAATCCAGCCCTACGGAACAAGCTTCTGAAATTCCGAGTTGATGCATCCTCCGCATAGCTCCACTCAAGCATTTTATTCACGTGCATGTGCACTTTAATAACTGGTCTTTCACGGCCATATTCCCATATTTCATGTGCCACGTGATTCTGAAAATTGATCAACACATCAGCATCTGGATCATGATCGCTTTCACTTGAATAATCATAATCCAGACTTGAGGCCTCGCCACCATAACTTTCATATTCACTAAGTTGTGGGTCGTGAATGGGTTGAGGTTGTGCTTCTAGCTCGTCGTGATGCATTGGCTCGGGTAGAGGAATTGGATCGGGTTGTGGTTGTGGAGCATCTTGAGGCATTGCATCGTGCTCAACCCTCATCCCTCTTCTCTATTGGATGCGGTGAGGGGATTACGTTGGCGATATTTATCTGTGAAAAAAATTGAAATCATGTTCAACAACATATATGTGATAACTAATAAGTAAATAAACAAAAAATGTAATAACATTCCAAAAAAACTAATATATATGACAACCAATATGTATTAACACACAAAGTATGCTCAACTATAACTAATATGTAATAACAAACAAAGTAAGCTCAAATATATGATATGCAATAATAAACAAACAAAGTATATGATATGCAATTACAAACAAAGTCGATGAGGACAAGTCGCTAAACTTTCTGTTCGATTGGGAGTCGTCAAAAAACCCCCCAATAACTGACCAAGGCTCGTAGAAAAACCCCATGAAGGAGCTTCTGTTCGACCATGTATGGTAGCTGAATAAGCTTCGGTTCGACCACCTTTGGCCGCTGAAGAAGCTTCTGTTCGACCAAAGCTGGTCGAAAATTCTCCTTCCAGCCAACCACCACATGCCGAAATTTCTCCTCCTCACCGTCCACCATCTGTCGAAATTTCTCCTCCCTATCGTCCACCATCTGCCGAAAATCATACTTTCAGTCGACCATGAGTGGTCGAACAGCTTCAAAAGCTGTCGACGAGTACTGACCGACGAGGAGCCCAAATTTTGACCATACATGGTCGAGCAGACCTCCAAATGCCACCAAACCAGGGCTGACCGTCGCTGGTCGATTTTCGACGACAATGGGGTAATTTTTTCGTACAACCCTGATCGAATACCCCAATAAATACATATATCAACATACCCATAACATTTCACACAACAAACCCAATAAATTTGGCATAATTTAAACATAAGTTCTAAACCTTAGAATTTGAAAACAAAAAATGAAAGGGAATATGACTTACTAACAACTTTGTTAATGAATGATGGCACACCTCCCGCCATTTCACTCACAATGTTTGGTAGTAGAGGTAGATCTTCCCTTCTTCTCCTCTTCCTCCCTTCTTCTCTTCTTTCCTTTTTTTTTCTTAGTTTGAAAAGTGAGAAGTGAAGTGGGTGCAAGTGAGGTGGGTGTAGGATTTAATACTTAGATTAAATGTGGGATAGTGGGAGGGAGGAGATTGTGTATATGAGTGTATTTAATTAAGGGTAATTTAGTATTTTCCTAGTGTGTGCATATATAATTTTTATGTGTGTAGATATAATTGGGTGTATGAAGTAAAACCGTGTGTGCGAATAGCCGCGACCTATTAAAAAATGCCCGATGCAGAACAAAAAAAAGCAAAAATGCCAACTTTTGAAAGAAAAAGACTCTGATACCCTTGATTTGACGTGAAGAAGTATCATTTTTTTACTACAAAACATATGTTTCACTCGATCTTTGAAATATATATATATATATATATATATATATATATATATATATATATATATATATATATATATATATCACTCGGTCATGATCCGAGAGCTTTGAGAATATACATATATCACTCGGTCTTGGATATGAGCATCAAAATGAAGGAAATATGCATCGAAACAAAGGAAATGCTGATCATAACAAGTGAATGAGCATCGGAATGAAGGAATATGCATCGAAACGAAGGAAATAATGATCATAACAAGCGAATGAGCATCAAAGTGAAGGAAATATGCATCGAAACGAAGGAAATGTTGATCATAACAAGCGAATGCGCATCAAAATTAAGGAAATATGCATCGAAAAGAATAAATTAGTCCATCTATGTATATTCATAAGATTCATTTGATTGATGATGAGAAGTCTTGTGTACAAAATCAACGTAGATTAAATCCTATAATGCAAGAAATGGTAAGAAAAGAGGTGTTAAAATGGCTTGATGGGGGAATAATCTTTCCAATTAGTGTTAGTCAATATGTAAGTCCTTTACATGTAGTGGCAGAAAAGGGTGATCATTTCGATGCATATTTCCCTCACTGTGATACTCATTCGCTTGTTATGATCATCATTTCCTTCGTTTCGATGCATATTCCTTCATTCTTACGCTCATTCACTTGTTATGATCAACATTTTCTTTATTTCGATGCATATTTCCTTCATTTTAATACTCATTCGCTTGTTATGATCATCATTTCCTTTGTTTCGATGTATATTACTTCATTTGGATGCTCATTCACTTATTATGATCAGCATTTTCTTCGTTAAGAACATATATATATCACTCGGTCTTAAAGCTCTGAGAATATACATATATCACTCGGTCTTGGACTTGCTTTAGGAACATATATATCACTCGGTCTTAAAGCTATGAGAATATACATATATCACTCGGTCTTGGACTTGCTTTAAGAACATATATATCACTCGGTCTTGACTGAGAGCTTTAAGAATATATATATACTACTCGGTCTTGAAACTTTGTAGAATATACACATATATATATATACATATATATATACATACATATATATATATATATATATATATACATACATATATCACTCGGTCACGAGAGCTTTGAGCACTCGGTCTTGAAGCTTTGAGAATACACATATATCACTCGGTTAATACATACATATATCACTCGGTCTTGGACTTCTTTAAGAACATATATATCACTCGGTCATGAGAGCTTTGAGCACTCGGTCTTGAAGGTTTGAGAATACACATATATCACTCGGTCTTTCAATTGATAAGTTATGCTTTAAGAATACAAAATTTTCATTCGGTCTTTCAATTCATACGTCATTTTAAGCTTTAAAAACATATATGATATTGAGATTTTTTATATCTGCTGTAATAAAATTAGCAAAAATTAATGAAATATATTATTTGGGATTTTTATCTATCCACCCAAATTAATATTTAAATATTAGATTATAATAAAAATTGAAAAAACTATAAAGAACTTTATATTTTAATTCGATGTAAATTAAATGTTTTATAAAGAATGACAAAATTAAATATCAACATTAATTAATATCCAAATATAAATTAATATTTATAAATAAAATTATAAAATTAATATTTTAATATCAAATTAATATTATAAAATTATAAAGAGCTTTACATTTTAAATTGTAACAATGTAATAATTAAATATTTATGATTATTACTTGTCTTTTAAGGCCACTCAGTCTTACAGTGTAACATTTAATAATAAACACTAAGCCACTCGATTTTTCACTTTTTTCTTTTAAGTATAAATTTATTCATAAACTCTTCTTGTGATATATCACTCGGTCTTTGTATACATTGATCGTGTTATCTTCATGTTAGTGTTTGAAAAGTGCTGACACATCAAATGTAGGGGTAATTCAGTAAGCTTATCTTCAAAGTTAGCATTTTTGCTCATTTTTATTCAAAGTAGGCATATATGCATTTGTCAAAATTCATTTGGGCAACAGACAACATTTCTCTATTGTTTTTTAACAGTGGGCAGTGGGCAGTGTAGCCTAGATCTCATGCTTCTTTTCTTTTACTTTTTCTTTTATTTATATTTAAGTAAAAGAATTTGAAAAAATGCAGCATTATCTCTCCTCTTAGCCAATCAAATATGATTTTGCTCCTGCAATTGGATTCAAACGTGATTTTGTCCCTGCAATTGAATTGAATAGGCGGCTGCCCAGCTCTTGAAAAATGTGTTAATCTTCTGTAGGAAGGAAAACATGAACCATTTATTTAGATTTTGGCTTCCAACAGCATAAACAGTTATGTGGTCTTCTGGCGGGCTAGATGGTGTCGACACTTTGTTGAAGGCAATGGAGGGCGAGCGACAAACAGTCACGGGTGGTGGCGGGCAGATCCGGGGAGGATCAGCGAAAGTCGGCCGACAAAGACAGAACGAAAGCTAACTCCGGAAAGAATCCGATCGCTGCTATCGGTTAGGGGCCTGTTCCAGTAATATGAAAACTCCAATTCGCTGCGATTGAGGTTAGGGTTGTTTTTTCTTACATATAATTTCTATTACCCCCATATGCTTTTAAAATTACACTCTCAACTTTTGAATCTATGTTGTCGCAGACGTCTATTCCATCAAATGCTCTCAGATCTGTTTGGTCTGATGAGTATAAAAATCTTGGGGCAGGAAGGTGTATATGACATCAACAGCAGGAGAGCTCATTCAGGTCTCTATTTTACTTTTCCATTGGTAGTTTTCAGCGGATTGTGAATGTTTATACCTATTGTAAATCTATGAAATTTAGAAAAGGCATTTCTTCTCTTTCTCTATTGCACATCTCATGAAATGAGTTTAATTGATTGAATTGAATCTATCGAACGTTACATATCAAGATTAGATCTAAAGTTGAATCAAGATTAGTCTGCGTTCGCTTTGTTTTGTTCACCATTTTTCAGTGTCTGACATTGGATGAGAGAGTTTTTGTCACCAAATTATGAGACAACATCGAAGATATTGAGTTCATCTAAAGTTGTAGGACACCATGCTGAATCCTTCTCCAGATGTGAAGCAATTTTTTTAGTGCATCCATCTATTATACATGCCACCAGTGCGAAACTCATCAGAAAAATAGTGATGTTGGGGATATAAACGTAAGATCTGTTCTGTTGAGATTTATACAGCAGTCATTACTCTTAAAATTTGATATTTTCCAAGTTTAATTCCAAAGACTTTTATCAGCTTGCTCCGGAGATTGGGATTGTGGTGTAAGACATGGCGACGAGTTTTCTTTATTCTTAATCCTTAGTCTTTTATTATTTGATTATGTTTAATGTTTACATTTGACCTAAGATATGCCTACTGCTGAAGGTGTAAGTACAGATTTTTTCGGTCTCCATGTATGATTCTTAGAGGTATGCCATTAAATTGTGTTACTTATTGTCTGAAATTGGTGTATATGTTTTATGAATACCTTGGCTATTTCAATATGTGTATACAACTTCAGTGAACTTAACCAAGAGATGTTGAAATTATTCTATTTTAGTTTCAGTAAGTGAGAGACATCTATTCTGAAGAAAAGTTTGATAATTTAAGTGTGGGAGATAGGCTTAAGGCCAGTGAATTGGCTGGAGATGGTTGGAATTTCAGTGTCATTGTAAAAATGTGAGGTTTCTCTAATTTGAAACCCTTCTCCAAATCTTCACTGTCCCATCTGATGAACATGTGATTGTTATCTCTTACATAGTTCTCGAAAACTTGTGAAAAATCTCTCTCACACACTTCCGTTTGATGCAGAATGATTTGAGGCCACCTATTGATGGCATTGGAAAGTACAAGCAGAACTTAAAGTGCTTGAATGACTGGTATTGCCTCAAATTTATGTTTTCAATTGATTTTAGATATCCTATCTTGGCTGCATGACTAATGTTTTATATATTCCTCACAGGTCGTCACCAGGAGCTGAAGTTGAATCTAATGATTCTCCAATACTTAAACCCAAGAAGAAGCCTCGAGGAGGAATATTTGGATTATGAAGCTAAGGGGTAAGAATTTGCTACTTACCGTTTCGGGCAACATTTCATTCGGTGATACCATTTAAATGATGCCTTAATGTTGGAGGAAGAGTTCTTCCTTATAATCTTGATCTTGATGTTTGGTTAAGTATCGATACACCTGCTGACATTTATGTAATTGGGTAAGTTGGCTTTGTTATTGTGCAAGTCTATTTTAGTTACTGATACATTGGATGAATAGATATGGAAAAAGATTGAATCTGATGTTAAAGTTGAACGTTATAAAATCAAGATTCCAATTCCAAAGTCAAGGATCATTTTTATTATTTGTTACGCCACACATTTGCCAATGCTGGATCTGATGGAGCCTTTAACTTTTGGGATAAAGATAGCGAACAACATTGATATGGTAAAATCTTCGCTTGGTAATCATTTTGTCTACATTTGAACATTTAATTACAGTTTTTGTAATTAACAAAGAGTTGATAACTTATTTATTTGAAGTATAGAAATATTCTGGATATAGAATACTATTGAATCACTTTGAATAGTATGTCTCGGAATTCACAATGGTTAATGAACGACAGGATAAAAAACGTGAAAAAAAAACTTTGATAACACACGGACAACGTGGTCATTAATTTGGATGCAGTAAATAAATTTGGTGTGATATATAATTGTGGATATTGAAATTTGGAAATATTACATTTATTATTATTAAATAAATGTATTAAAGGCCATATTTGTAATTTTAATTACTCTTTTTAATTTCAATATTTACGTCACATACATTAAAAAATATAGTATTCTAATACGTAATAAATTGAATTATATTTATTTACACCCTAATTTAATTTGAGTTGATGATACTGTTTTAAATTTTTTTGGGATATAAATTTTTAAATACAGCATCCATACTTTACATAAAATAAAATATAAACCTTCTATTGGTCAAGAGATTATTTTTTAAAATATTATATTATTTTACATAATACATACTCCTAGACATGCACCTTTTAACCGAAATTGCCAGTTCCAATCAGAAAACTGTCGATTTTAACCGAAATCGGAATCGGCGGTTTATGAACTGGCCAAATGGAACCGAAACAGTGAAATATACAGTTCTGTTCTGATTCTAGATTTCTAAAAACCAAAACCGCCAGTTAAAACTGCCGGTTCCACCAAACCGCCGGTTTCGGAAAAAAATCACCGATTTTTTTGATTTTTTATTATTTATTTTTTTATTTTGACATTAATGGGCGAGACTAAATGACCGTTTGAAATGAACGAGTGGATCAAAAGTAGCCGTCGGGGCTGAACCGATGGTTTAAACCGCCGAACCGAAGGTTCCGGTTCACGCCCGAACCGGCGGTTTGGGCTCCAAAACTCAAATTTTTGAATTTGAATGGACGCGCCCGATTTGCTGCCCGTTGGAGATGAACGGCCGAGATCATCACCGCTCCCACCCCGCTCCGGTTCGGAACCGCGGAACCGGCGGTTTGCCAATCCCAATTTTTTTTTTAATTTTTCAATGGCTTGGATTAATGTAATTTGAAATGGATGGTTGAGATCATTTTGCATCCTCTATAAATACCCTTTGTGGGGTTCATTTGAGCACACAACTCACAACAATACAACATCTCTTCTATACTTCTTCTTCTTCTACAATTCTACATCATTCTTGAATCTCCCATTTCTAACATTTCTTCTATACTACTCTTTCTCTCTCTCAATTTGTGCTCTAATTTTTTTTTCAAGTTCAAGTTTCATTACTTCATAAGTTCAAATCATTCTCTTAGTTCCAAGTTCCAATTCCAAATTTCCAACTTCCAAGTTTCTTAGATTAGTGTTAGTTTCATAATTTTCATTCTCACTTCTTATTTCATGCTTACTAGTTACTTGTTAGTTACTACTTTACTTCTTCTATTACTACACTACCAAAAATAATCCAAAAAAAATGCCAAGGAGAGATTCTTCTTCTTCCGATGCCGGTTCTTCCTCACAATCTTCTAGAGGAAAAAACATTGCCAACGTAGACAATTGTCCACCACCGGCTCCATCACCAAATCAATAATTTCCGTCACCACCACTACATCCTAATTTTCCTCCGGATATTTCTACCTACCCTCATTTTTATGATTTAAATTATAGAAACATACTTAGAGATGATATCAAGTCCGACGAAGATGATGTTCAAATTCAAAGATAACAAAATGAGGAAGGTAGTCAACCAAGTTCAGGTGGAGAAGGTGCAAGTGGAGCCGGAGTCGGAGTAGGAGACGGAGGTGGATCATCACCCGGACCCGGAGCATCACCCAGAGCAACAAGTCAAAGTTCTCAACAAACTCTACGTTCGGATATATTCACCATTCACTTCAAGAAACAAGCTCTTGAAAATTCATCAAATTATAAAGTAAGTTGCAATTATTGTGGCTCCAATTATAAATTCAAGCATGGTGGAGGATATGTTACTTTCATCAAGCATTTGCAAAAGAAGCATCCAGATAAGATTGGCATAGCAACAAATCAAACGCAATTAGGAAGAGGATTCACGGGGTCTTCGTCGGGAGGAGAAGGAGGTTCGTCAGGAGGTAATGCTATTTTTAAATTTAATGAGCCAAATTATTTGAGATATTGTCTTAAACTTATGTGCACCAAACATTTACCTTTCAACTTTGCGGAAAATAGTTTTTTTCAAAATTGGGTCAATCTCACTTTAAATCCTCAAGCTCCACCATTGCATCGTAATAAATGTACAAATGGTCTTATAAAAGTTGTTTTGGAGTATAAATTGGTTTTAAAGCAAATTTTAACAAATTTACCTCATAAAGTTTCTATATGTTCGGATATTTTGGAGTAATGCTTGTCAACGAGCGGATAATTTAGGTATTACTTGTCATTGGATTGATAGTTCATGGACTATGCAAAAATGATTAATTGCTTATAGAGCTTTTGATGTTCCACATACCGCCGTAAATATTGCTCACAAAATTAATACTATTTTGCAAGAGTATAATTTGAACACAAAATTTTTTACAATTTCATTTGATAATGCTAGTGCTAATATGGCTAGTTTAGAAACTCTTATTAACATTTGTAAACCATCAATTGGTGGTAAGTTTTTTCATGTTAGATGTATTTGCCATATATTGAATTTATGTGTTCAAGATGCTTTACAATCGTTGAAAGAACATATTAGTCCTATTAAAGATGCTATTTGGTATATAATGAGAAATCCCTCCGTGACAAAAAGATGGAAAAGATATTGGCAATCTATTAATATTCATCCTAAAAAATTTCCTTTGGATATTTCTATTCGTTGGAATTCAACTTATATAATGTTGCAAGCATCTTTTCAATATAGAGAGCATATATGCAATTTTTATGCACTTGAACCCACCGGTCATACTTTATTTGCTAATCAATAGGATACATGCACAACTTTATGTGAAATTTTACAAATTTTTAATGAAGCTACCGAAGAATTATCCGGTGTTTATTATCCTACTACTAACATTGTTGTTGATAATTGTGTTAAAATTGTCATTACTTTTAGTGCTAATGAAACAAATCCAATTTTACATGATGCTATTCTTTTAATGAAATCAAAATGGTTAAAGTATTTTTTTAATATTCCGGACTTGTGTTTACTTGCTAAATTGTTAGACCCACGTATTAGAATGGATGGTTTGGAAAAATTGTTAACACTTTATTATGATCATTTGTATGCTAATTGTGATTTAGACACTAGACAACAAGCTCCTAATCCTAAAGACATAGTAGGTAATACTTATCAACTCTTAAGAGAACTTTTTAGTGAATACAAACAACAACATAGTTCTTCTAGTGATGATCAATCTAGTGGTGATGATAGTAGTGGAAGTGGTGATAGTTCTAAAAAGTATCAAAATTTTGAGAAATTTTATAACTTTTATGATTCTAGATCTCAAAAACATGCAAGAGCTCAATCTAATCATTTTCAAGAACTTGATTCTTATTTTACTAACACATTTGAGTTTGAAGAGAACTTTGATATTTTGTGGTGGTGGTCAAGGAGAGTTCAATCCTTTCCTATTTTATCATTAATTATAAAAGAGGTCTTTGTGGCTCCCGTCTCTACCGTCGCCGTCGAACAAGCATTTAGCCTTGGTGGACTTGTTTTGGATCCTCAACGATCCAATTTAGGTGTTAAAAATTTAGAAAATCTATGTTTGTTTGATGATTGGTCAAAAGCAGAAGATCGAAGTCAACACAAAGATGATGATTACGTGACGAATGAAGACATCAATACGGAAGGAGAGTGAGATTGACATCACCACCCGAGTCCCGACCACCGTCCGACAAGGTAAGTAGAGGTAAGTTACGAGAACTACGTGGGCTTTGATTCCTTTCGGGGATACATAGACAATTTAAATTTAAGTTTCAAGTTGATATTCAAAATTCAAATTGAAACTTCAAATTTAACTCAAGTCCTTTTTTTTCTTTTTTTTCCCTTTTATTTTGCGGATTGTAATTTATATAATGAATTTTTTTTAGTTTTGTTATAAATTGAAATTGTAAAATTTTATTATACATTTGTATATTGTAAATTTGTAATGATAATGGACAATTTATTGTTAATATGTTATCATCTTATTCTAGAATTTAGATTATCAATAATCAATGTTTTTTAATAAATTATTATGTTTTATAGAATATTATAATTTATCTACTTCCAAGTTCCAACTTTCAAGTTCAAATGTCAAAATTCAAATGATATTATTTTTAAAAAGATAAAAATTTACAAATTCAAATTAAATTTTAAACTTTGATTTAAAACTTAAAAATTGAATTATTAAAAAATTATAACTTCAAAAACAAAAAAAAATCGATTTCACAGAAAAAAACCAAAATACGGCGGTTCGGGAACTGAAACCGAAAGTTCTAAAATCGAACCAAAACCGTAGGATAGCCGGTTCGGTTCTGGTTCCACACTTCCGGGAACAGGAACAGGTGGTTTGGAACCGGAATCGGCGGTTCCGAACTGTCGTGCATGTCTACATACTCCCTACGTCCTAGAGATATAATATTTTAAAGTGTAATGAAGTGAGAAAAATAATATTTACTATAAAGTGTGTAATTGTATTAATTGTTTTGTTTGGATACATCAAAACGAAAAACGTAACTCTTAAGGGAATGAGGTATTACTTGATTTGATAATTTCATGTTACGATATTTTAAAGTTAAAATTTCAAATAAAAAAGTTATGCATAAGTACCAAGTAATCGCAATAATTTTTTATGAGTTAAAATTTCTAATAAAAAAATTATGCATAATTACCAAGTAATCGCAATAATTATTTATGCTTAAAATTTGTGGGATTTGGGGACACTGTATATCCATATTAAATTCTATACAATTTAGTATAAGGACTTATGCTCTTTATTTCCTTAAAAAAATTGCTCTTTATTTCCTTAAAAAATAAAAATTAAGTATACTTAGAACAAACTCTTATTAATTAAAATGTATATATTTTAGAACAATATTTTGTACCATGTAAAACAACAAAATATAGTATCCTTACATACTTTGTGCACATGGGGACACAAGATATCAATTCATTATTTATTATAATGGCAAAATTTGCGTGTATGAAACCATATTTTCAATTTAATTTTTTTTTACAGATAATATCACTTTACATTAAAGATATCATCACTTTTGATTTATTTAAAATTATTTATAAAATAATTTACTGCACCATTATCACTTTTTATTAAATCAATATAAATATTCTAGATTTGCAGTTCAAAATTTGTGTGAGACAACCCATATTATTGAAAGAGAAAAATAAAAAATATCATATATATACTTATTTAATTTAAATAAGTTTCAAATAATAGAATAATATTTAAAAAGAAAATAAAATAAGAATTGATTATTTTTTATAAATAAATAAACAAAAATGTGTTGATTTTATAAGAGGAATGCAAAATATAAAAATAGGAAGTAATATACATGATGAAAATCATTAAAATTATACTGAAAAGGGAAGAGATATAAAAATAGGTTAAATTGATGTGGTAATCATTCCTATTATCTTTTACGTAAAAATAAATGAGCCAAAACTTTTCACTTTGTCTTTGTATTGAAAATTTAAAAACTAAAAATAAATAAATATTCATTCACCTTCCCAAATAATGACACAAATATATTCATTTATCTTTACACACAAACTTTTTTTTTCTTTTCTTTGTGTTCATCCTATATAAATTGTCAAAAGAACAAAATGCTATCATCTCTTTAAAAATATTGTTAGTCGACACTCAAAAAAATTTGAAGTCACTCTTTAATTCATTTGAGATACATGAATTAGGTAATTGCAAAATACTCCCTCCGTCCGCCCAATAAGCATACATTTCTTTTTTGCACGTAGATTAAATAATATTATTATTTAATATGTAGTAGGTAATTGTATTAGTGAGGTGTGTGCGACCCATTTATTAAATGTATTAATGATGTGTGTGAGTCTCATATGTTTAAAAAGAGAAACGTATACCTTTGGTGCGGACGCCTAAAATAACAAAATGTATAGGACGGACGGAGTAATACTTTATTCTTTTATTAATTATCCACACAAATATTTTATACTCCCTCCGTCCCGGGTATTTTTATCCGTTTGTATGGGCACAGAGATTAAGACGTTTTATTTTTTTAATATATAATGTAAGAGAAAGTATGAATAAATTAGTAATTTAAAAAGAAAAAGTGAATAAAGTTATTGGGAATGATGAATAAAGTGTAAAAAAATAATTAAAATTGTTGGAATTGTAAAAAGTAGGTAATAAAATATTATGTATTTTTGCCAAAAATGGAATGGGTAAAAATAGGTGGGACACCCCAAAATGGAAAGTGAGTAAAAATACGTGGGACGGAGGGAGTATAATTTTTTCTATATAAAAAATAATATTATATTTCAATAAAAATTTTATATTATTCCGTTCATCTCATGGGTATTTTACTATAATAATAATAATAATAATAATAATAATACAATATTGGATGCCATGAATGTAAATACCGAACACATTTTATTATTTTTAAAAAATAAAAGCATTCTGCATTCAAAGATATTAACACATTTGACATTTTACATTAATTTTTACAATTATTTAACATTATTTCATTTAGTTTATATATTTATATTTATTTTTTAAAAATTTTATAGTTTGACCAGCCAATTAAAACTTCAATTAAAGTGAACTTTATAACTTTTACTAAGGGGGTTTTCTGATCTTTCAAGCAAGTTTGTAGACAAAAATAAAGTTAAAGTGTAAAAAAAAAGATTTTTCCTTTATTTTTTAAGGTAAATAAAATATTTTTAAGCATTGAATACATTATATAGTATTTTACTTGTGATAGGGGATATGAATTTTTTAAAAAAATAATTATTTAAAAAAATATTATATATATATATATATATATTAGTATATCTTAATTATCAATAAACATACTTTATATGCAAATATCAATTACATTTAAATCCGTCTCACATAATCATTATTTTACAAGAGATTTTTTTATTTATTTATTTTCATTTATTTATTTTACAATATTCTTATTATTATTAATTTTAATATAATAATTTATATAATATTTGTTTGCGTGATTATTCCGCGCATCGCGCGGGGTGTTACTAGTATAAGATAAAAAATAGAAGGGCAATTGATAATTATATATTTAACACATTTATTTATAATTATTTTGAATTTATATGTATTCTGTGAAATCATTTGAAGGATCTGATCATACCACATCTAAACGAGGAAAGAAAAGCAACAAAAGATCAAGAGATTATTCTGTAAATCGCCTACTTAAAAGCCAATCTTCGATAAAAGGTAAGATTTTGTGTCTTTCTGCTACGTTAGATCTACATGGATAACAAATACTTTCTTTATTTCTTAGTTAAAATTTACTTTTAATTTTTGCCCGTTAATCAAGAGATATAAATTTAATGTGTAGAGAGATGAAAAAAATAATATTTAATGTAAATTGGATAGTTGTATTATTATTGTTGTTTGGATTGGAATAATTAATTATTTGTGTGGATCAAACTTGACAAAAAAGGAAATGTAAACCTTAATTTTGGACAAACAAAAATAAAAAAACGTAAACCTTAACGTTACATGGGGTGGAGGGAGTACGTTACACTAGCCTACTACCGATCTATTAATAAACCCAATAATTTTCACCTCTTTCTACTCTATATTACACTTTCCACCTGATATGTCTGATATTTCAATTTTATTTTTATTTTATTTTTTCTCTCCCATGATATTTGCTTGTTAGTTTATAATTAACTACATATTATATATTCAATTTAAATTTAAATTACTAATTATACAAACGTGCGTTGCACATAGGGCTGTGCATGGTAATTGAATAATATCAAATCCGTACCAAAATCAAATTGAAAAAGTTCCAACTAAAAAAATTCATTGACTATTCGACTTTCTCGAACCGAACCGAACCAAACTGAAATATTTTACGGTATGAACTTGGATATTATCTGATAAATCATACTGAAACTTAAACCGATCCAAACCGTTCGTTATCGAACCAAAAAATCGAATACAAATATACCTCAAAATAACATTTTATGCCCTATTAAAACTCAATAATGAAAAATAAACATTATATTCTACCTTAAATTAATATCTTCCTACTAAAATAATATTTATATTTTTTAATAATTTAAACTCTATATTAAAAAAATCATCTTTCACTTTAGATATTAAAATATTATTAATTATTTAATTTTTATTTTATAAATGTATAAATTCTTATTTCTATAAATTTATTTTATCTAATTATATAATATGATAAGGATTAATGTATTAAATAATTATTTGTGTATAGTATATTAATTATAATATTTTTAAGGAAAAATCACTCCTATGTACACACTTTTACCCTAAATTACTAGGAGATACAATTAATTCAAAAAATTACTCTCACATACAAAATATTAAAGTAAAATACCAAATATAATCTTCATTCATTATAATCCCATACACTTTTAAACCACAAACCCTAAACCCCTCTCACACCCACCGCCGGACCGCTGCCGGTCGGCCGCCAGACCACTGACGGATAACTGCCGGACCGCCGCCGGCCAACTGTCGGACCAAAAACAAAATTGTGCAAAACAAATTGTGCAAATTAAAATTGTGCAATACAAATTGTGCAAAACAAAATTGTGTAATACAAATTGTGCAAACACATAGGGGTATTTATGGTATCACAATCTATAATTGTGTAGTTATGAGTATTAATTCCTTAAGTCATGTAGTTTATAGCAATTATGCATTATTTCATGTATCTCATAGTAAATGAGCATTTTTTTAAATAAATTTTAAAATATATTTACATTTAATATTTTAATTTATTTTAAATGTATTCATAAATCACTAATTATAAGTCAACGTTTATATCTTATTTTAAAAATAAATATTAAAGAAAATTGTAAATGCATTTGTTTGGTAAATCCGTTACACCAAACCGCACCGATCTGAACCATACCGATCCAAATACAATCGAAATCCCATCCCTAACCGTCTTGAATTATAAAAAAACCGTACCGTTATCGAACTAAAATTCGGTATGGTATTGGATTTTCTATTCATAAAAATCCATACCGAACTTTTGGTATGCATTTTTAAAAAATCCATACCATTTTTCATACCGAATATCCATACACGTCACATTTGCTTGTTAGTTCATAATCAACTCCATATTATATGTTCAATTTAAAATTAAAATTATAATTTTAAAAAGATGTGTTGCACGTTACATTCACGTTGAACTTTTTTTGTGTATTTATATTTTTTCTTAATTACGTAAATTTTAAAATTTCAAAATAATACTGAATACGTGAAGCAAATTTATTATTTATAAATTACATCAAATCTTATTTATATACAATGCATTTGCACGTCATATTCACGTCGCAGTTGATTTTTTTTGTTTATTTATTTATTATTACGTAAATCATAAATTTTCAAAATAATAATGAATAAATTAAGCAAATTTGTTATTTATAAATTACATCAAAACTTCTTTGTATACAATATTTTCCGTAAGATAATCTTCTTCTGATTTAATAAAAACTTTTGTGTTTTTCATAGATATTCCTCTAAAATGGGTAACGTATAATTGTCCATGCGAGAATATATGTTGTGAAAGATACACTCCAATATTTTGTATTGTCTGTCCTTGAGCCTTGTTTATTGTCTTTACAAAACATAGTCTGACGGAAAATTATTTTCTAATAAATTTGAATGGGTATCCCTCATCATTTGCTGGACTCAATGGTATCCAGTGAATAAAAACTTTTTTTCAATGTGTTCTCCAGTTGCAATTTCAACTTGTATTAAATGCTTTGTGAAATCTAGGCAAATTAATCGGCTTCCATTGCAAAGTCCATTTGTTGGATCCAAATTCCTCAACATGATTGGACAATTTTGTTTTAACATCAATCGATGTGGTGGAATTCCATTTGGTAATAAAGTGTTCAAAAACTCTTCTGGATAGTGATTCCCTATATTATCGACAGCTTTGTCAAAACTGATAAACTCGATGACTTCTCCTAGATACATATCAATCATGATCTTATTCATTTCATCAACGTACTCGTTTGTGGATGTCAGGATTGCTCTTTGAGTAATGTATTTTAAAGACTTTGCATTCCTTTTAACATTAGAGTAAATTGAACTAATCAAATGGAGCTCTAGAGAAGTGTTTTTCTTAGCACAAATTGTTATCTCTTTTGGCAATGTGATAAAACCATCCATTATTGTTCTTTTAGTTCCATTTCATATCCTCAAGAAATATTCTGCAAACTTCTTTTCTTCACTTGCTCTCATATTTTTAGATAGTTTTATTATATCTATTTTTTTCCCAAAGATATGATCGTGCCAGACTCTCACTTATTGTTTGTTGTCTTGTTGCCTTTGGTACCACTAGAAGTACCTCTCTGAAATCACTTCTGAATACTATTACCTTCCAAATGTTTCAGTAGAGTTTATGTCTTAGAATGTTCTGTCCACTATTTCTATTGTAGTCCTTCTTGCTATTAGTGCTTCATCTCATATAATCAGTGATGCTCTTCTAAATAATTCAGCTCGACCACTCTTTTTAGAAACATTACAAACAGTTGTTTATATAGTTCTCAAGGGAATGTTAAATCTCGAGTGTGCAGTTCTGCCCCCCAGTATTATTGAAGCTGCAACTCTTGAAGTCCGAGTTGCAAGTGCATCATCCTACGTGATCTTACATTTGATACCAATATCCTGTAAAGATATGTTTTCCCATTTCTCCAGGTCCATATAAAAAACACTTTTCTTACTGTATACTCTATTGAGTATATTCTTGTATGCATTTTTTTGGTTTTTATCAAGGAAATGAATACCTTGCTAATCTTTGTAAGGTGTGCAAACAATCAGCTCATCTGCTATTTCCTTTGAAACTTTATCAGTATCTTGGCTCTCTGTCCAATTATCCTCGACAAGTCATATGATTTTAAGTTTTCCCCAATGAGTCAAGAAATGCTCCAATATCCTGAAGTTTATTGTTTTGCAAAGAATGTATTGAAGTATTGTTTTCTCTTTGATAGTCTTCAGGTAAGGATTTGAAGAAGAGATCCCATAACTTGCATACATTAGTAGGCACGCAGTGCACAAGCACTATTGCAAATAATCTTCTGAGCTCTCCTGGCATTTGGAACGCAACAGTCTCGTTCAAACATTCAACAAAGCTATCATCTGACTCAAGAAAACCATTTTTTTGTGCTACTTTCATGAATGACCAGTATTGTTCCCTTGCCACAGTCATTAAATCTTTAAATAATTTTAGTCATCTTTTATGATTTAGCAATATCCGCTCATAATATCTTTCTCCTTTCCCTGGGTTTGCACTTACTATTCTTGAAAGCACATTTCCTCTTTTTCTTTTTGTCCAAATGCAAGATTTTTTCTTCAAAACATAACGCATTGGAAATTCTCTATACATTTCATGCATCTTTATCTTTTTTGCACATCTCAAAGAATTCTATTAGCATAGTCTTTATTGCTCCATCATACTAAACAACTTTTCTCAAATCTTGCTTCTTCCAATACGCCATAAACTGCTGATTCGGTAAATGAAATTGAAGAGTAATAACTGGAGGGGACATTTCATTTAATGGGAATTCATATATTCTCCTTAATCCCCAAGTATGAAGGATATCAGTTGCAGTTTAAGCAAGCGACTAAGTTAAATATCGAACACAAAGGACGGCGTATTATCAATTTAATTATTTACTAAATTAATTAAGACAAGATGACAATATGATTGAGGATTTAATCTAACAACTAAAATACTAAAATTAAATAACAAATAAAATAAAATAGCACTAGAAAAATACGAAAGTGTCTCAAGAATGGAGAATAGGTAGCTCTAGGGTAATCCAGTTTTACTACTTAATTTCCCTCTCAAGTGCAGGCCGACTCTGCCTTGCGACTATGAACGCATCACTAAATCATGTAAATCTACTCTATAGACACAAGTAAATATGCGTGTAACACGTGTGAATAACCTCGGAGCAAGAGATGAAATTTCACCCCCTTTCTAGGTACTATCAGTATCAATTATTTTCCACGTCTGGAACCTAACCCGATATGATCTCCCTTTATAGGTACTATAAAATTAACATCTTTATCCTGCTTACTAACCCAAATTCAATTCAATTAATAAACATTCATATATGATAGTTCTAATGAAGTTTCGGAGTCCCCTCATTTAGAATCATAACATTGAATCCTGTTCAGCGGTGAACACACTCAATCTACAACCAAGATATATATTCAAACTCAATATACCAATTGAAGATGCACAAAACGACCGTGTATATAGAATAAGAAATCATAATCATATATAAAATAAATCCACAAGTAGTGTTGTACGGAGGACACACAAGAGAGTTTAATTAATTTATAAAACCTTCATAAACCCTACATCTATCAAAACTGTTCTAGCCCAAGATGTTTCGAAGAACAATCATGGGGGTTGGATAGATCTTACCCATATGTCCGGAAAATACAAGATAAATTAGAAAATGAAGGAAACCCTAGATGTGGGAATCGTCGCGTCCTTCTCCATCTTGAATCCTCCTTTTGGTTCTCCTCTTGATTCCACATACGAATCTTCAAAGTGATGGATGGATGGAGGAAAGGATGTGGATGATGGTTTGGGGGTGATCCCCCTTGTGGGGTGTAGATGATTGTGTTGTTGTTCTCTCACATGAATAATGATGTAAAATTTATATAGGTGTGAGAAGGGAATTAAATAAGGAAATAAAATATATGGGTGAATCATGGAGCATTATGTGGTAAGGAGATTAATTGTGCTCCAAGAAATAGGTAATTTTCGAAAAATTTCGGAAATTCTCGAAAATTCTCGTTGGCAGTTGCGTGACTTCACGATTTTGAGCATAACTTCCTCTTCAAAACTTCGATTTAACTGATTCTTGCGCTCACGCGATCCTATCTTCGTTGGCTTTCTATCCATATAGAGAACCCATAGAAACTCCAAAATTTGAATATATAACAAGTCATGCAAAGTGGAACAGTCGTGCTGAACAGGAACAACTTGCTTGATGTTACCACTTTAATCATAACTTTCTCATTTGGATTCCGATTGAAGTGTTCCTTACGCCAAAATGATCCTCTCTTCTGTGGGTTTTCAACCATATATCACACTTCTAGTTCAGAGCTCCACACAAATAAAAAAATTACAAAATTGGACGTTCATTTTTCAGCATTTCTACACAAGTTGCACATTTTTCTCCAACTTTGCACTTTTAATCCTTTTTCCACTTAAAACACAATAAAACACCTCAAGTGCACCTTCTTCTCACATATATAAAATATAAGACACTTGTGCTAATATATAACAACAATTCTCATCAAACAGGTGTTAAATTGGACATTAAAACACGCTTATTTTCACTCTCAACAACCCCCAAACTTATTCGTTGCTCATCCCGAGGCAACAAAATAAAAATAAAGAGAGAGAGTAAGAAAATTAGCGGGGAAATAAGGACTATGACACATACCCCATTCAAAATACAGTTGTCCTCAACATAGGTCATTCAACTCTCATTACATGTAATAATCAATTCGTAGCATACAAGATAAGACAATCACCACCAATTCAAATGCTTTATTGACATGTTATCACGGGAATATATATCACTCGCACTCAAGTGTAAAAGATGTAAACTTATGGATTAAGGTGTTTACGCTCAAATTCAATTCAAGTGCATGCGTAACCATAAGCTTGTCAAAAGTCTCAAACTCTCCACCACTAAAAGTATGATTCGACAATGGAATCACAAAGGACTTTTCTTTTGGATGTAATTTTGGCTCTTTGGTTAAGGTAGGAAATATATGATAAGTGACTCAAAACTCGGATCAATCAAGTGCGCATTCCATCATGATCTTTCATTATTCTTACTCACTTCAATTAAGCACAACATCCTCCTCAACTGTTTCATTTTTTCTCTTTCATCCAAACATCACATTTGTTCCTTTTTTTTTCTTCTTCTTCTCGAGGTACCAGTTTCGGGTACTACCTCGCGCATCCCCTATAGGGTACTAGATTTAAGCACTACCCTAGGGTGTTTAGTTCAATGGAGTACTAGATTTAAGCACTACTCCATGATTCTCCTTAGAGGCAATTTCAAGCTCAATCACTACTTCAACACCAATTCTATTCACTCCAAACTGTTATAAAATTTTATCAACACACATTGAAAAACCATTAATTCTCTTCTAGAAGGACAATCAAGGCTCAAGAAATTCAGATGCTCAAAGTGGTTATTTCTCGTAGGCTGCCAAAGAATCAGGTTTTTAGGCTCAACAGGGCTAACTACGGATAAACATAATTGGTAGAGAATTATTTGGCTAAGTGACTCATAATTTCAAGGATAGCCTAAGATCATCTCCCATCATCTAACACACATGTAGTTTCAAGTAAGACAAGAGGCATGTTCGAGAATATACACACAAGAACAATACTCACCAGAAAAGAAATATCATGTGATTATGTACATGATCAACAAGGCTCAAAATATCACATGGGGTTTTAACAAGTAACAGAGCACTTTTTATGGTAAACAATATCCCACAAGTACACATAGAACTTCATATCACAATATAACTCAAGTACACTTCCTCCATCAATTTCAAAAGCATATGAATTTCGGGCACAATTTAAAAATATAAGCTCACATGGATCACCAAAACCAAGCTCAATCCTTCCACTCCATGAATTAAAAGCACATATAAAAATTAGAATAAGGAAACGAGGGCACCTGATTTTTCTTCAACATATGCACGAGCTCCTCGAGTTGTTGAACTCGATCAGGTCAAAGCCTCAGTTTACCTGTTTCTATCATCAAAGCTCATGCACACCTAATCATCAAAGATTCATCAATAATAATATAGGAAAACTATAAGAAAGACTCAATTGACTATCTAATTAACTCCACACACTAGACACACCAACACAATACACTAAACATTAGGTAAGTTGCAAAAAATCAACATATCAACACTGGTTAAAATGTTAATATGCCGCAAAAAATAACCTCCTAACAAACAAACAACCAACGAAAGAAAAAATTATACCCTTGGTGCTCATAAGACGAGGTAAGTACATCACACCCCCCAAACTTAGTAAAAACGTAAGTCAAAACTAAGTTTGAAAAGAGATGTAATTGTCGAAACGTGAGCACCTCAAATATAATAACTCATCACTCACGCGAAAGAAATAATAAAGCAATAAAACAGAAGGGACAAGCCCCCAACAGGAGTTCATGTTTAACATCGGAGAGTCACAATGGAATACTGCTTTTTGAACTACTGAATCAGAGGCGGTCTTCTCACATCCTCACCTTCAAGTACTTTCTTTCCCTCTTCTTGTCTATACTCAACACCTCACCTTTCTTGGTCACAAGTATATGTACCTTAGAATTTTCTTCCTCCCATGGCTGTCAAGACTCATCCTTATCAATCTTACACTTAAATTCAGAATCATCTATCTTATTAAAATCAAAATTAAACAAGTTAGAAACCACATCTATGCTCTTGCATGATTGAGTCTCCATCGGTATCTTCATTGCTTGATTGTTCAACTCGAACGACTCTCTTGGGCGTGATTGCACAGTCTCACAGTTTTGAGTATAACTTTCATATCCGATCTCCGATTGAGGTGATTCATGCGCAATAACGATCCTCTCTTCAGTGGCTTTCCATTTAACTATCGTAGGAGCTATTTTAACCAAGACCTTGGTTGAACTGAGGTCAAACCAGCCATCGGCGATCTCCGAAACGTTCCCAGGTGCTTGGTTCGACTTGTTAGAGGTGGTTCGACCAAGGGTCTTGGTGACCCTTGGTCGAACCATGGTTGAACTGGCTTCCTGAAGCTCCAGAATCCCTTTTTGGCATCATTGGTCCCTCATACTGCATTCTGGACCTCAACATTATGACTTTGCACTCTTTTGGGTTCATTATGCCTTGAGACGAGAACTTTTCTTTTTTCAACGTTTGCGTCAATTGATTCACGCTCCCGGCCATCTGCCTGATGTGCTGTCGCCGACACCCAAAAATAATATTTGTAATTTTTCCAAACAAACCCACTATGAATGTAGTAGGGTAAGTAAGGGTCGAACCCACAGGGAGTAATTGAATTTTAATTGAATTTAAAGTGTTTTCAAAAGTAACCGGAGAGGGGTTTGAATTAAATTCTAACAACTATTAAACATGAAAATAAATAATTAAAATAGCAAAAATATAAAATTAAGATAATAAATAAAAACAAACCTAGTCCAAAGATTTGATCCCTTCCCGTATCCTAATTCACATTTATGAAATTCCTAAAACACCAACAAGTTCATAAACTCAAGTCCCTAAGCTAATGATACGACCAGTTAACTCGAAATATCCTTAAGTTTAATAACCTAGGGTATGACCTCTAGATTAAACTATTCTCGAGTGACCCTATGGATTCGAACTCGACAATGCATGAAGATTTAGATATTAGGACTACTAGACTATGAAAACCGGCTAGGAATCATACAACCTAGATTTCGTGATTTAAAGAGGCACTTCCTCACTTTGCTACTCGGTTCACAATATTATAACAATTACGGATTATAATATGTAAAATAACTATTGAATAATCAATCATATATGAGAGGGATAGTCTACACAAGCAATTGAAAAGTCAAGATTAACATTAAAGTCAATCACAAAATAAATTCATAAATCAAGTAGGTAATTTAATTCATAAGCAAACATGTAATTATTCTACGGAGGTTCACAATCCTCGGACTAGAAAATGAATTACATAATTAAAATTAAATTAAAAATTGAAATAGAAAAACCGATGTTCTAATGGTGGTGTTCTTCCTCCAATGGCTACGTTCCCAATCTGCTCTCTGGAGCGTCCCGGATGATGTATCGTGTGTATTCTCCCCCCAAAAATAATTAAAAATATCTCCCATAAATATCTGTGTCTTGATCCCTAAGTAATCCTGCTTGATCTCTTTCCTTATTTGTTTCTTCTAAAAATATCTCCAGGATCTCTTCCTTTTATATCTTTTCATGATCTCCAAATAAATATGGGCCTGATCTGGGATGATTCTGGAACGTGATACAACGTGTGAGAATATTTCCAGCTGCCAATTTCCTTATTTAATCTGAATTTTCGTCATCTTCACTGACACTGAAGGGTTCAGTGTCAGCACATTTGGCAGCGACGAATTTCCTACACAAATCAGCATATTTCCACATCAATTTAAAACATTGAAGCTCTAATTTACGAAAGACAAGATAAGTCAATTTAGCACCCAAATTAGCACATAAGTCAATCAAATAAATATGAATTTAAACCAAATAATTGTGCTAAAATATGACTTATCAAATCTCCCCACAGCTAAACTTTGCTTGTCCTCAAGCAAAAAAAAGACCAAGACAAAGTATAGGAAAAATGATAATTATGTGCAAGTGATAGGAAAACAATGACACTTCCAAAAGACCAAATAAGATACACCAAATACAAATGAGTGATAGAATGCCTCACAAAAATCTTGCAACTTATGTAGAATAAAGGAATTTAAGAATTCATGGTCTCACAATGATTTTACTCAATAACGCTCAAGTATATGTAGTGGGTAGCAAAACACTAAAAATTAAACAAGATAAGACATTACCATAAGCTTGCTCCCAAATCAAATCTCCACCAAGTTCAATGAGCATTATGCAAATATCAAAAGGACTTTTAAAATGGTTGTAATGGGGCTTGGGATAAGGTAGGATAAAAAGGATTAGAAAGGCTAAATTTACCACTTTGCAAATTGTATTAATCATATAAAACGTACATCAAAGGAATACATCTTGCCATTCTCATTTTTTCCACATCTTCTCAAATTTTCCTTAGAAATTTCTGCTTTTTATCAACACATCCAACTACCCACACCTGTTTCTTTTCATAATTTCGAAAAAACAGAGGCAACACTGAAGGGTTCAGTGTCACTTTCAGAAAAATTTAGCAACAAATTTCAGCTTCGTTTTTGCTCATTCTTTCCGCCTCCAGATTTTTTCTTCTTCTTTTTTTTTTTACTTTTCAACTATTTTTTTTCAATCTTCATTTTCTTTTCCTTTTTTTTTTCTTTTCCTTTCTCCATTCTTTTTTTGCTTTCTCCATATTTTTTTCTTCTTTTTCTCAACCATCATCTCTCCTTCATCAAAAATCCAATCACTACAAATATTTTTTCAATGAATTCCACAATATGCAAAATAGTAGGAGGTTCAAATGTAAGAGTTCAAGAAAGAAATGGAACATGACAAATTAATATGATCATTCAACAAAGAAAAGGTTAGGCTCAAAGTGGCTCTCTTAAAAAGTTTAACATGATCTGGTTGGTAAAAAGAAGGTCAAAATATGGTTTGCCTAGGTGCCTTTATCATTTAAGTACACATACTATAAAATTACCATCTTTATCTTGCTTACTAACCCAAATTCAATTCAATTAATAAACATTCATATATGATAGTTCTAATGAAGTTTCGGAGTTCCCTCACCTAGAATCATAACATGGAATCCTGTTCAGCGGTGAACGCACTCAATCTACAGTCAAGATATATATTCAAACTCTATATACCAATTGAAGATGCACAAAACGACCGTGAATATGGATTAAGAAAGTATAATCATATATAAAATAAATCCACAAGTAGTGTTGTACGGAGGACACACAAGAGAGTTTAATTAATTCATAAAATCTTCATAAACCCTAGATCTACCACAACTGTTCTAGACCATGACGTTTCGAAGAACAATCATGGGGGTTGGATTGATCTTACCCATATGTATACAAGATAAATTAGGAAACAAATAAAACCCTATATGTGGGAGTCGTCGCATCCTTCTCCGTCTTGAATCCTCCTCTTGGTTCTCCTCTTGATTCCACAGACGAATCTTCAAAGTGATGAATGTATGGAGGAAAGGATGTGGATGATGGTTGGAGGGTGATCCCCTTTGTGGGGTGTAGATGATTGTGTTGTTGTTCTCTCACATGAATAATGATGTAAAATATATATAGGTGTCAGAATGGAATTAAATAAGGAAATAAAATATATGGGTGAATCATGGAGGATTATATGATAAGGAGATTAATTGTGCTCCAAGAAATAGGTAATTTTTGAAAATTTTCGAAAATTCTCGCTGGCAGTTGCGCGACTTCACGGTTTTGAGTATAACTTCCTATTCAAAACTTCGATTTAACTGATTCTTACGCTCACGCAATCATATCTTTCTTGGCTTTCTATTAGAGAACTCGCAGAAAATCCAACATTTGAATATGTAACAAGTCATGCAAGTGGAACAGTCGTGCTGAACAGGAACTGCTTGCGCGATGTTACCACTTTAATCATAACTTTCTCGTTTGGATTCCGATTGAAGTGTTCCTTACGCCAAAACGATCCTCTCTTCTGTGGCTTTCCAACCATATATCATACTTCTAGTTCAGAGCTCCACAAAAATAAAAAAAATACATAAATTGGACGTGCATTTTTCAACATTCCTACACAAGTTGCACCTTTTTCTCCAACTTTGCACTTTTAATCATTTTTTCACCTAAAACACAATAAAACATCTCAAGTGCACATCTTCTCATATATATAAAATATAAGACAATTGTGATAATATATAACAACAATTCTCATCAAACAGGTGTTAAATTGGATACTAAAACACGCTTATTTTCACTCTCAATACTTGCATTTTGAAAACCTGTAATTTTATTTATTGGTTTTTTTTCCATCATTTTTATGAAAATACTAAATTTTTTTTTTAAAAAATATTAATAAAATTAAGATATATATATATATATATATATATATATATATATATATATATATATATATATATATGTATATATATATATATATATATATATATATATATATAGCATACCTTCCTCCCATAATATATACATGTATATATATATACATATACTAAACAATTTTTTTTAAAATATTAATAAAATTAAGATATATATATATATGTATATATATACATATACATATATATATATATATATATATCTCCCATAATTTTTTATTCTATATATTTGGTACGTATCATTTCCTTGCATGGTGATTATTGAGAATGGCCTTGGATAGTTGAATCTGCATAAACCATTAATCATGCAAACGTGGGTTATATTTTCCACATGAGCCAAGTATCATGTGTCTAACCATGCACTCATATAATGGAAGATTGTTTTCTTTATTTGGAATTTCTGCACTGACGTACTTGTCATATTGGTCAGCATATGGAATTTTATTTTCACTGTTTAGAATTACCTACATGTAGCCATGTGGAAGGCCTCTTTTTTGGAATTCAATTACATGAACAAATGATGTAACATTTCCGAAAATTTCTTTATTCAAAATTTGATCTTTTAGATCCATCAATTTCCTATGAAAACCCTTGTTGCAAGATCAAGTCTATCTTGTGGAGTTTGTCCTGATAAGAGTCAATCTTTTATTTTTTTTCCAGTCAGGATTGAATGCCATTGTCAAGAAGATGTCTGACTTTTCAAAATTTTGAACCAATGCTATCACATCTAAATAACGACGACACATGTCCCTTGGTCCTCCAATAAAAGATGGGGGAAGTACCGTTCTCAACCCAACTATATCTCTTCTTGTTTCTCCTACGTTTATTGAATCAACTATTTCTTGGTACAATTCAACTCGAATCAATCCTTGTTGATTTCTAAAAAAATCAAGTCTGGTTGTTTCCAACTTTACATGCATATCTACGACATATTGTTGTAGAAGTCTCTAGAAGAATGGTTGATTTACTTCCTTGCCTTATTTGTAATTTGTAATAGTAATATTCTCTGCACAACACTTTTGACACTTTTTTTCGAGCACTTCCTGTATATCATAGCATAATTTATCAAAGTTAAATAGTTATTATTACTTAATTATAATTGTAATAATTTAAAAAAAAGTATAAGTTTTTACCTTCACTTTCGTTTTGAATTACATCTTCTGTAGAACGTATTTGTAAAAATTCTATTTGAATAAGCTCTGTTTTTCTAAGAAGACTAGTTGACACAAAGTTCTATTTATGTCTTTTTATGTCTTGATGCCAGTCAGTCTCTCCTCTTGGAAATAGTGAAGGATATTGGAGTGGATCATAACAACTGAAATAATGGTGTATTCTATATTGGTTTCCTGAATGAGCATGCACAACAATATCTCTTTCAAATGGAATAAGATGATTATTTCCTTCAATCCATAAAATTGCTACTTAGTCCACTGTTTGTGTATTGTACTCTTTAGTCAACCTTCACATTACTTTCAATATGAATCTTGACATTTTCAATGGCTGGCTGGTCGCTTATGGCTCTAAAAAATCTAGCATAAGGATTTTGTTGCATTATTTGCATCAACATCTGGATAAGAGGCCTCTGTAAATCAGCTTTAATTAATACATTAATCATGTTTTCGATCTCATGATCAGTGTAAAAAAAGTATAATTTGAAGAACATTGATTTTTTTTTCTGGCAAAAGAGCTGGAAGATCATGTTACGTTTGTCATTTAACTCTAAATGTGTAAACTTCTTTGTTTTATTTGGCAAGATTTTTGTATAGGTTCATTTCAGGTAAATGAGAAGATACTGTTGAAACGTCTAATGTTTTTCCTAAACTAAATCTCGTCATATTTTTTAAAAATGAACAAATCGTATAATTGTTTGGGTACTTCATTTTCTACAAGATGTACCTGCAAAAAAATGTTAAGATTTAATCATTTATTTTTTTTCCTTGTATATGTATAGAACTAATCATTTATATTTTATATGTACCTGTTCATTTTGACAGCAAAAGCTTGGAGTTTCCGGTTCAAACTTTGTAGTTGTACAAAATCTACATGGACCTTTTATTTTTAATTCATGAATATGAGAGACAAATGACGTTGATGAATTTCTTTATGCAGCAATTAATTTATTCTATAGTTGTTAGTAAAAAGCATCAATATTTGATAAATTATTAAATAATTGATTTTTTTATTTACCTTTTTCTTTTCTTTTCTTTGTCTTTTTTTTTTAAAATTCTATACTACTTTGAATCTTGTACCTTCGATGTTCATGTGTTAACATTGAGTACCTTATTTTTTTTGAATTGATCATCCATATCTTCTTTGTAATTTTGTTCACATGAATTTTTTTTAAAATGCAATAAATTATTTAATGAACAATTAATAATCCGTATTAAAAATAGGGTCACTTACTATTGGATACATAAAATAATGCATAATTGCTATAAACTACATGACTCAAAGTAATAATACTCATAACTACACAATTATAATTGTGATACCATAAATACCCCTATGTGTTTGCACAATTTTGTTTTGCACAATTTTGTTTTTGCACATTTTGCTTTGAATTTTTTTTTCACATTTTGTTTGCACATGTCTAGCGGTGGTCCGGCGGTTGGCCGACGGCGTTCCAACGTTCAATCAGTTTTGTTTTGCACAATTTCTTTTGCACATTTTGTTTTGCACAATTTCTTTTGCACATTTTTTTGCATATTTTGTTTAGTATAATTTTATTTGCTTATTTCTTTTGCACATTTTGTTTGTATTTTTTTTCACATTTTTTCTCTACACATGTATATTACACAATATTTTAACACATTTTAACCTTCCTCATAGGTAAAAAAAAATTGCTGCCATATTATGAACCAAATGTTCGCATCCTCTTTAATCAACAACCAAATATTCATTTTCTCCTAGAAATTGGTTCCAGTTCCACCTCTGCATCAACACACTTTTCATATTTACTGCTAAGAAAAAAAATTAATTGGGAAGAAATCTACCAGCCATTTCAAAGTGATGCAGCATGAAATCAATTGGCTGCTTTGGAGATATGTGAATTAAATATCCTGATTTATATTTCATAAATACACAACAGTACAATTCTAATTAATATTTTATTTCATTTCCATAAATATATTGAAGTTAATTAATAAAATAATAGAAAAAGCCTTACGACGGTGTTTCGTTATTGTAATAGTGATTCCGCAGCTTGGCGTCACTTCCTTTCCATCGACGAGTCATCGGAGTCCATGCTCTCCTTGGCTATTTTCAGCACCGATGACCGCCCACATCGTAGCTTCCCGTCGACCATGATAAGGCCGTCCACCGTCAGATCTGTTGCTGGAGCGCCACCACGACCGACCAGACCTTCCGTCGGAGCCCGTTGCCCGTTGCCGTTCCTCTCTACTGCACAAGTCAGCTTCATCCAGCCGCAGTCGGATCTGATTTTAATCGTCCTCACGTCACCGCTTGTTGCGGCTTATGGCTGATGAAGATGCGAACACTGCTGAAAATCGCTCCAGTCGGGCCGCAGTCTCTTCCAGCCTCTCATCGATAGTTGAAGTTTCGACACAAGCCGCACTCTCTTCGAGCCCATCATCAGGTTTATTTCCACACCATTGACTCTTGACGACTACCACCACGGCCATTCTCCTTAATTCAGCCATTGCCTCACGCCTCCAATTGTCGTTGCTCGTCAATAGAAAGTGAACGCGAGCCCTTGCGGTACCACCTTGTCATCCACGTCTGCTGAAAGCTTTGCTCATATCCGCCGAAAGAAACGCCTTCATTGGAAAATACGGTTGTGCTGATAGATCCGTATAGTCATGCAATTTTTATTTTTTTGGCAGAGAGAGTAAATGTTTATTTAGTTGAGGGTAATTTAGTCTCTTTATCTACTAATTTGTGTATCTGATTGTATTTTCTATTTTTTAATGTATCTCATAGTTATTAAGCCTCAAAGTATGTATCTGAGAGTAATAAACCCTTAAAAATATGTGTTTATAATTAAAAAAACCCAAGATGAGGTTTACAAAGAAATCACAAGAATGAAAAATGAAACTCCAAATCTTCAATGGAGTCTTCAGAGGTACAAAGGAAATAATCTCAGTAGTGTTCGGTTTGAAGAACTGAGTCAACTCGAACAATAGCTCGAATAATCTATCAACAAAGTTCGAGCTAGAAAAGTAATAATAATAATAATAATTTCTCATCTAGTATATATTTCATGCAGATATATTAATTAATCATCTATACAGTAGATATATTTCATCCATATCTCCTATTTCTCATCTAGTTTGTGTGTGTGTATATATATAATTTCTTGCACACATATTAGCTCCATGGTTGTCATTTTCGGGGGAAATCCCCTTTGCTTTCACATACCTGTTAATAATCTGTTTCATATTGTGGAAAAAATGAATTATTAGTAGAGATTGAAGTAGTATTAGTTTTCTATTGAAATTGAAAAATTATAGAGAGTTTTCACATAATTTCCACAATCATTTTTTTTGTCTTAATAAAGTACATTTTATGATGCAATATATATTAGTCATTGGAGCTTGATTTACATTATGCGGAATAGTGTAAAATGTATCAGTATTTTAATGTTTTAGCTTAATGTTTAATGTGTGATAATTTTATACAAATTTTGTGATTTATTATATAATTTCAGTTTCTTAAATTATTTTTTGTGGGCTATAATGGCATTAAAGTCAGTTTTTGGTACATTTTATTAGGGGTGTGCGGATCAGAATTCAGTACGGATTTTTAAAGTATCTGTACTGAAATTCGAATAAAAAATATTTGATATTGAATTCGTAAAGAAAAATCCGATACTTAATCCGTACCAAAATTTGGATCGAATTTTTGAAAAATGGATTTTGAGGGAACGAAGCGAATCAGGGGGGATCAGATTGGATTTCTCATGAGAAACGTAGTTTTGCATGTATAAATACTTAGAAAAATATCAATTAAATTAAAAAAAACTAAATTTCTCATAAACAATTCATATTACAAATAAAGAATGACAAACTTTTAATGAAAAGTGATAATATTTTAATAAAATTTGATAATTATTTAAAAAATGTAAAATAGTTTTACATAAGATGACTCTTTTGTTGCCCTAAAATATAATAATACTAAAATAAAGAAAATTAATGATTTTAGATTTAATTTATGCATTTTATCTTCATTAAATAAATAAAAAATATAATAATTATTTATTAAGTTTACGACTGAATTTAGACTTTATAGATAATATTTACTTTATTCATTATGTTCTCTAAAATAATATTTTAAACTTTGAACATATTATTTTATTTATTTTCTAATTTTTTAGAAGTTTATTTACTTTATGAAATATATATTTTCTAATATACAATAATAAATAAATATTTAGAGCATTAGATATATTTTTAAATTATTATTTATAATTATATTATAACTAATTTTAATTTATTAATTATGATTACATTATAATTAGTAGAGTAAAATTAATTAATTCATGACATACAATGTATAAATTATAAATAATAAGATAAATATATTATATATAATCTTAATGCATTATTTAAATTCATTTTTTTGGTAGGGTTTGGTACGGTTCGATTCGATTATATCCAATATTCGGTACGGGAAAATGAAAAATATCCAAGTTCGCTCCAAACGAAAAATCGGTTCGGTTCGAAAAAAGTAAAAAAGTCTACGGTTTTTTTTTATTCGGGATTAATTCAGTGTGGTTTTGGAACGCTTTCGGTTAAATCCAATATCCTTGCACACCCCTCATTTAATGGCTATTGAAGAATATAAGAAGCATAGCAGGTTTTTTTGTATTTTTTTCTAAATATTTAGTTTGTTTAATGTGAATGGGTGTTTCAAGTTTGTGATTTTGAAGATGATGTACACACGTTATTTAATATGTTTTGTTCTACTATCTTCGTATAACAGTTTTCATTAAGTATATATTACTAATAATACATTTGTTATATATGTCATTATTTTGTTTGCACCACGTTTTGAACATTATATGTCATTATTTTATGTGCACCACGTTTCGAACATGGGTTTTTTTGTCTGCACTACGTTTTGAATATGTGTTTTATATGTCATTATTTTGTCTACACCCAGGGCCGGCTCTGACATTTCAGGGGCCCATGGCTAAAAAGAAAAAATAGACCCTTGCATACAATTCTTTTATGCCAATGAATTTGTACAAAAATATTTTAAAAGATAAAGTAATACACTAATACCAAATAATTTATGAATAAAGTTCCAATCATTTTATTTTTTGTTATTTTTTTTCTATATTCCTATTTTTTTATTAACATGCTTAAATAAAAAAAATTAAGTTTATGAATAAAAATTACAATCAGATAATTAACAATATAACACAAAAGTAATATTAATTTTTAAAGAATAATAAAACCTGATATGTGATCTTATTGGAAAAAAAAATTGGTGGCCAAAACAATTTACTTTCTTCTATTTTATTCAAGACTCAATCTACAAAGTTAATCATCACAACAAATTAAATACAAAGAAATTTTAAACTATTGACATTTAGATAAATTATATTCCCTCTGTCAGGTTCTAAGGTATCTATTTGCTTTTTGCACGTGGACAGTTTTAATGTCTTTATTTGCTTTTTGCACGTGGATTAATAAATATTATTATTATAGGTAAAGTGAATAATTGTATTAGAGGGAAGTGGTGTGTCATATTGTGTACTTTTTTTACTAAATAGAGGAAATTAATACCTTTGAAGCGGACGCCAGGAATAGTAAAATGGATACCTTAGAAGCGGACGGAGGGAGTATATAATTCACACTCTCAAAATATAACCTGTAGAATGAAAAGGGGAAGAAAAATAGAATCAGAGCAACATAAAAAATATGAAATTATTTGCCTTGAAATGTTTAAGACGCTTCAAATGATTGATTTTGCATGATAAGGATGCGAAAATGGAGATTTAGATTTTGATAATTAAGTGTGCTTGTACATGGCTTCTTGAAAAAGAAAATAAAAAAGGGAGTGTGGATGTTCGTTTATAGTATCTGTGTAAAAAGAATAAACTCTTTACTCTCAATTACATTCTATGGATTGATCCTTTCAAAAAATTAATTTTATATTAATTAGTTGATCAGCCATTAATAATATTAAAATATAATTTATTAATCAATTTGGGCCTAAATTCAATTCAATCCAAGAAATAACGGTTAAAAAACACATGCGTGTATGTGCATCATGTTAAAGTTCAATACATATATGATATGCATGTGAATTAAAAAAGATGGGACCCCTAAATTTGGGGCCCATGATGCTCACTTGGCCACCCCTCAGGGCCGGGCCTGTCTGCACCATGTTTCGAACATGGGTTTTATTTGTCTGCACCATATTTTGAACAAGTGTTTTATATGTCATTATTTTGTCAGCACCACGTTTCGAACAAGTGTTTTATATGTCATTATTAATATATACTTATAAAAAAAATGAAGATCTCTGTATAAAATAATAATAATAACAATAATCATAAAATGTGTAATTATTATATTTTAAATTTCAATGTTTAAATTTATGTTTTCAAGATTGTTGGTAAAATCCGAAAGCTAACACATTCCAATATATAAAATATCAAATTAATATTAATATAGTTAGAAAAAAATCTTAATATAGGAAAATACAAACATATTTTTTTATGGGAATAAAATAATTCTTTCATTTAAATTAATATGCATCTTACAATAATTAAATTACAAATATCATTGTTCTGAATCAGGACATAAAACAAATATATGGGTTTACAGAAATCACCTAAATTCAATTATTTCTTTCACCTTTTTGTTTATCTTATAAGAACCTTCATCAACATCCATATCACCTCATCAATTATCAACTTAAATGGTGTTCTTTCTTTTCTTTGTTTGTCATTCATCCTCACAAAAAATGTGTAATTTTTTCCTTCATTGTACACTAATGTTATATAGTAATTGCACTTTTCTTTTCCTTGCAAAAGAAAATTTTCAAGCATTATAATTATTCTTTTTTAAGGATAAGAATAATTTTAAATATTAGGAATAAGTATGGACATGTACCGAAAAATAGTCTTGGTATATCTTGAAAATGAAATTTTCAGCAGCTTCAAAAAGTGTTACAAGCACTTGTTGCTCACCGAAAAATAGTCTTGGCATATCTTGAAAATGAAATTTTCAGCAGCTTCAAAAAGTGTTACAAGCACTTGTTGCTCACCATCTGCTATGAACAATCTTAGCAAATACTTCCTTTTAAATGGATTTTCGTTGCCAGAACATTTTGGACATGGAGCTATGTTCTTAGACTCTTCAAGATGAATTCTTGCGTTACAAACTATACATGTTTCATACCATGTGTGTTTTTTTTTTAATATTCATGATTTCTCCGATAAATGTGCAATATAATTTATCAACTTCATTTGCAATTATATCATGTAAATAGACATTAATCGCTTCCATCATCCTCTTGGAATGGCTCAAAATATGACTCAATCCTCCATGGAATTAGGTTCTTGAAACTAAAAATGAAATGAGAATCCAAAAATTAGAAGGTCATTAAATTAAGAACTTCTAATTAATGTATGTTACATTTACATACCTTTTTTGAAGATCCTCATTTTCTTCAATTTCTGGGTTCAACTCAATAAAACTTACATTTGAAATTTACAAAGTGATTTCATTTGGGTAAAATATAATGATGTTATACTAATATGATTTTATATTACTGTATTTTGAAATAAAAAGGAACAAAAAGACTTATTTGGAGTTTTTGACATACCTTTATACTTGTTGGCTTTCACATTCATTACCGCGATTATAGTTCCATACATTGTCATTTGATCTAATAATTCGCCCTCATTCATTGCTAAGCCCCCCCATAAATTCAAGGAAAATTTGAAAAAATAAACAAAATTCAATATTTAATATTCAATACTAACACTTTAGTTTGTTTGTTATCTTTTTAAAACTTTTATACATTTTTGGAAATTTTTACCCTTACTATTCAAAATCAATACCCAATATGTCCCCTATGTAGGTTCCAGTGTAGGTCACCCACATGGGTCCGTATCGACATTGGTTCTGGTGTAGGTCACCCCACGAATGACTGTGACGATCGGTGGTCGGCTGCTTCCGGAGACGGCGGTTGGTGTTGGTGATAAAAATTACTTTAATTTTATGGGGATGAGTATAATAAACTTTGGGGGGGGGGAGGTGTTTGGTTAAAAAAGAAATAATGTATTTGAAGTGTGTTGATAGTGATATTTGATTTGTGGGTTTGTTTACTTTTGTCTATTGGCACTAAATTCAATGTCATTGTGTTGGACCTGTATATATTGTCTCAACGATAAGCCGATAAAAACATGTAATGATGTAATATTTTAACTTTATCAAATTTCTTTTTTGTTTACATGTCGTCCAGAAGGATGACTTCACATTTATGAGTTGTCTTTTCAGTTTGTTTCAACTTTATAGGAAATGTTGGTTTTACTTACACAACAAATCCCTAACATATGTGTATAATTGAAAAAACATCAAATGAATTAGAAATAAGTAAAAAATATCCAATATGTAGAGTTATATATTTGAGACTTTAGTTCATTAAAAGGATTGAAATTACCTATTAATGTTTTTCCATCTAAGAAGCTTGGAATGTCTTCAAGAACATAAATGTCTATCACTCTATCAGTTGGCCAATCTCTTGAATTCATTGAAATATCCTCAAAGAGCTTTTTCAAAGAGCTTTTCTGTCTCAATGGATGACTTTGTAATCAATGCTCCATTTGATGAAGCATCAGTAAAACTCGAGAATCATAATGCAATCCGTTGTAGAAAATACTGATGTACTGAGCTTTAGATAGCCCATGCCGTGGACACCTTCTAAGCATGTCCTTGAATCTATCCCATGTTTCATGAAATTTCTCACTACCACTGATAGCAAATTGATTGATTTCTTTTTTCATCATGAACACCTGAAGGTGGCATGTATCGCTCCAAGAACTTCAATTTCAATTGCTCTCAGGTAGTGCAATCAGTAGCATTAAGAGTATCGTACCAATCTCTTGCTCTTTCAGTAAGAGAGAACTTAAATAAGATGATCCTCCTCGCATCTTCATGATCTTCTGCGCACTTTTGTGTGCTTGCATACCCCAGGAATTTATTCAGATGCTGCTGAGGATCTTCAAAGGTTCCCCTAGAGAAGAGACTTCTTTCAATCATGCTGATCAGAGCAGGGTAAAGATCAAAATCCGCATCGGCCCCTCTTGATCCTAACAACCACACATTGCCTCCCCCGTTGTTCTTAAAAACTTCACGGGTAGCAAGATTATTCGGATTCGCCCGGTCTAAATTGGCCATGTTGACTGCTTCTGCTTCTGACTTGTCTCCGGTTGCAGCTTCAATCGCTTCCGAGTCCAGCTCGTCAACTTCAACTCCTAGGTTAAGAGTTGCAGTTGGTTCTACGTTCTTGTTCTTATTCTTCTTCTTCTTTTTCTTCCTCGACGATGCACCGATCTCAGGATTATAAGGTGCTAACTCTCCTACCTTTGATCTAGTGAGCATACACCTAAGAAAAATAAGTGTTAAAAAATAAAGACAAGAATAAAATAGTCTCAATTAAGTTAGAAATAATAAACTAATAATTAATGTCGTCCCTGACAATAGCGCCACGAACTTGATGAGCGTTTTCTCAACACAAAATATTAATCCCCAAGTGTGAAGGATGCTATTGCAGCTTTGATAAGCGACCAAGTGATTATCGAACCCAAAGGACGTATTATTATCAATTTAATTACAATCTAACTTATTATGACTAGTTGGCAATATGATTGTGGAACAATTGAGTAACTAATAAACAAATAATTAAAATAACAATTAAAATAAACAAGCAGTAGAGATTAAATAAAAGTGAATAAGTGAGAAGTTAGGTAGTCCTTCGGGCCATCTAGTTTTACTCATTAACTTTCCTTCCGTGTATCAATGTCCGACTCTGCCTTGTGGAGTATGGACGCATCACTAAACCATGCAAATCTACTCTATAGACACAAGTAAATAAGCGTATGACACGTGTGAATATCCTTGGAGCAAGAGATATAATTCACCCCCCTTTCTAGGTACTATCAGTATCAATTATTTCCCGTGCACTAAGTACTCTACCCCGATATGACTCCCTTTATAGGTACTATGAAGTTATTCCCTTTGTCCTACTTATTAACCCGAATAAGATTTAATTAATAAGTATTTATATAAGATAGTTCTAATGAGACTTTGGAGTCCCCTCACTTTGAATCATAACATGTAATCCTGCTCAGCAATGAACACACTCAATCAATGATCTAGATATGTATTCAGACTCTACATAACAATTAATGATGTACAAAACAACTCTGAGTATGAATTAAAAAAGCATTGTCTTATATAAAATAAACCACAAGTAGTGTTGTACGGAGTATACACACTGAAGTTCAATTAACTCATAAAACCTTCATAAACCCTAGAACTACCGAAGCATTTCTAGCTCATGATTGATCGAAGAACAATCATGGTAGTTGGATAGATCTTACCCATAGTCTTGAAAATTACAAGATAAATTAAGATGCGAAGTAAACCCTAGATGCGGGCGCCGTCACATCTCTCTCAGTCTTGAATCTTCACTTTGTTCTCACTTGATTCGACAGACGAATCTCTCTCCACAGCTTCGTGGATGATGGTAGGATTTTGGATGTTGTGTAAAATGAATGTGGTGAATTGTCTCCCTCCCTGCTGCGTAGGGTCTTCCTTTTATAACTTTAGCTCCTCAAACAGACCTCTAATGGGCTTTTTGAGTGAAAACACGTATAGAAGGTGTAATAATACGGATCCGAAAGCTTCCCGCACATTGGTTCGACCAAGGCCCTTGGTCGAACCAATCATGCCTTGGTCGAACCGACCTGTATTAAACTAGCAGGTGTCTGGTTCGACTCGAACTACCGGTCGAACTAGAAGCTTCGTGGACGAACCATCTTTGCAAATCTTTAGGCTTTTGGGTCGACCACGGTTCGACCATCACGCCTAGTCGAACCACAAACAACTTCCAGACGCCTGGTTCGACCAGAATCGGTGGTTGAACCACCTCCCCTTTGGTCGAACCAGGTGCTAAAACACCCCTTCTCTGGTTCTGAGCACTTCTGTCATGTTTTCCATCGAAAATCCGCTAAAACGGCCTCAAACGCACCTGATTCGTGACTTTCCACTACATATCTTGATTTTTATTGACTTAAGATCAAATTATACATCAGTATCACATAAATCAGAGCTCAAATTACGTGAATTTACACACTCATTAATATTTTCACTATTATTTCTTATAAATTCAGATGCCTTTTATAATCTTTGGGGTGTAATAGTGACAATTTATTTATTTTAATTTTTGAAAAATTATGTGATTTATAATAGGTAAGGATCCTTATTTATTAGTACTACATTATTACGACATCCTAGAAAGAATCTTTATATAATTGAGAGATTTTTATTTATTTATTTATTTATTTATTTTTGTAATGAGTATGTCTTGCGTGAGATCGTTTCACGTGAGACTATTTTACACTTTTTAAAATAATTACTACTTTCGCAATAAAATATTATAACTTTCGCTATAAAATGTTATCACTTTTCATTTAACTATAAATTGTTCATGAAATAACATTATCACTTTTCGTTAATTTAGTATCACCTTTTAATATAAAATTTATCACTTTCTGATCGTCTTACATAAGTCCTTACGTGAGACGGTCTCACACAAGTCTTTGCTTTTTGTGATTGATATGAAGTTATATAATTATTTTTTAATTACCTGTATGGGCAGCTCAATTGGCTAAACAAGGGGATAACTTTCATACTAGGATCGAATCCCACCCAGGGTGTAAGAGGCTCCTACTGTGGTTGTTTAAAAGGTTTAATTGGTCGTTTGATTTAAACCAAATGCACAATAATTATTTTTTACTTTATCATTTAATTTTTTCCCTTAGTTACTCTGTAGAATTAATTTTTTCTCGAGGATTTGAGTCAGGTTTAATTGGTCGTTTGATTTAAACCAAATGCACAATAATTATTTTTTACTTTATCATTTAATTTTTTCCCTTAGTTACTCTGTAGAATTAATTTTTTCTCGAGGATTTGAGTCAGAAGTCATGAGACACAAGGCCATTAAGAAAATAATTCCATATCTAATCACGTCGTAGCATTACTGTAATCCCAATTATATTCCTAAAATACCCCTATGAATACATCGACGTCCCTTTATCCAATCTACACCCGCCACGTTATTTCTACTGATGAGGTGGCGCTCACTCTACGAATACTGTATAAATAACCCTCTTCTTGCACGCCACATCTGCAAGTATCCTCCATCCTAGTCTTCCCCTCTTCACATGCAAAATTTGCTGAGGTATTTGGGAAACTAATTTGACTCATTTACAGAGTTTGTAGCCATGGGGGTTAGGATTATGTGTGGCATTCTGTTCGTTTCTCTGGCGGTGTTATCGTTGCTGAGTGTATCTCCGGCGGCGGCGGAGGCGGATGTGGTTGAAAAGGTGTTGACATTGGACCACTCGAATTTCTCTGAGATCGTCTCCAAGCACAGCTTCATTGTCGTTGAATTCTATGCTCCGTGGTATGTATAGAATTCTTTGATGCATTGTGTAAACTGATTTCATATCTTTTTTTCTCCGAATTCGAAGTAGCATTTTTACTTGTTCGTTGCGCATAATATGTTGTACCTTGTTGTTCTGACTTTTTTTTTTTTAGTTTTGATTTTGAGTGGAAGTGATTAAATGATGTTTATTTAGTGTTGTCATTGTATCTTTGTAATTGCTCATCGGTACTGTGTGATCCGCAAAAAGAGTGCGAAAATTTCATAAATATGTCAAAAGTAATCTAATTGTCTTTTTTCTTCATGTTCTTTTGCTCCCATTAATTCTTGGAGTTACAATGTTAAGTGTTGATTGTTATTACTACAAATCAAGGAAGTAGAGATTCTGTAACTTTTATAGTACTTTTATATTTCTTGATTCTAGGACACATCAGATCTCTAGTGAATTGTTTATATTGAAGCTCTGTTTCTATATGAATAAATCATACTCATCCACGATTCTTGCAACAGGTGTGGGCATTGTAAGAATCTCGCTCCAGAGGTAATAAATAATGCTCGTTTATATATATAATTTACCCCTTCGCTTGAAACTTGTAGCTTTTAAGCTGAAGTTTGTAATTTTTGAACTTTTTAGTATGAAAAAGCTGCATCAATACTGAGCAGCCATGATCCCCCTGTTATCCTGGCTAAAGTTGATGCAAATGAAGAAGCAAATAGAGAACTAGCCTCAGAATATCAAGTCCAGGGTTTTCCTACCATTAAAATCGTGAGAGATGGTGGGAAAAAAGTAGAAGAATACAAAGGGCCTCGTGACTCTGATGGTATTGTTGATTACTTGAAGAAACAAGTTGGTCCTGCTTCTACTGAAATCAAATCAGTGGAAGATGCCACCAGTCTTATTGATGAGAAGAAAGTTTCAATTGTAAGTCATTCGATTTGATTTTGAAAAGAAAACAAATCAGTCTTACTTTTCTCTCTTTAACACTAAGCTAATATTGGAAAGCTACATTTATCTTTTAGGTTGGAATTTTTCCAAAATTATCAGGGGAAGAATATGAAAACTTCTTTGCTTTAGCTGAAAAATTGAGGTCCGACTATGATTTTAGTCATACTCTGGATGCTAAATTCCTTCCCAAGGGTGAATCAGTCAGCAAGCCAACTCTTCGTGTGCTTAAGCCTTTTGACGAGCTGGTTGTAGATTTCCAGGTACCTCATGCCTCGTACCTTCTCTTCAGTTGCATATGTTGTATTGCCACTCTCCATTTGAGTTTCAGTTGCAGTTGTTGATTTTCTTATGTTGCAGTTAAAATTATGCTTTTCCAGGACTTTAAGGTGGATGCCATGGAGAAATTTATTGAAGAGTCCACAGTTCCAACTTTGACAGTCTGGAATAAAGATCCCGAAAATCACCCTTACATTAACAAATTCTTCGAGGGTCCCAATGACAAGGTATTTCAGATTCTGGTATCTATAGTCAGCACTGAGGGTGTGTGAAATAAACATGATCCGTTTTTTATGGAAAATTACATATAGTTACTTAAATCATGATTCAACTTCCATCTACAGATCAAATTCTTAACAACATTTAAAAGTTTCTAATATTCTCCGCCCATAAAACCCCCTTTCTACATTTGTCATTTGTTTGTCGCCCTTACACACTAAAAAAGAAGGAAATGTGCAATGCAATAACATCAAATTTATTTATTATTTTAAAAATGTAATTATCCTCCACAAAAGTCAATAAAGTTGTTAAAAAATAACTTTTCTTAACAACATGAAACAATAAGCGGGAAGGTGTTCTGGTACTTAAAGAGTAGTATACTGAAAATTGATCCTCTGTTGTCCAGTTTTGTGCTTCCTGCAGAATAAATGATGGAAATATGGTGTGAATAGTGGAATATATTTCTTGCTATATATATATATTTTTTTATGAAAATGTTTGTGAATGAAAGTGATATACTCTTGATAGTTTACTAACATTGCTCAACTAAAGCTTCTTTTCCTCTCTCTGGTGGAATTCTATAATTGCAGTTGATCTTAGAGTTTTTAGCAAGATTAGCTGTTATTCTGATTTTGCTTTAGCATTAATCACACATGTTATTACACGAAGTTATATTCTTATTAAGTTTGTGATGTACAGGCCATGCTATTTGCTGACTTCAGCAAGGACCACGATGTTTTCCACGCTAAATACAAGAACGTGGCAACATTTTACAAAGGGAAGGGCATAAGTTTTATGTTTGGTGATGTTGATTCTACTCAAAATGCTTTCCAGGTTTTTTATTTCTTTGTACACATTTTTCTCTGTCATTTACTCTGTTCTTCTGACTGGATCAAATTCTGACATATTATAAATTTACGCATGGCAGTACTTTGGGCTTAAGCAGGAGCAAGCACCTCTGCTTGTTGTTCAGAAAAATGATGGTCAGAAATATCTAAAAACGAACATTGAGCCCGAACAGATTGAGTCATGGCTAAAAGATTACATGGTACTCGAACACTCTTTGGTTATGAGCATCTTGAATAAGAAACTCAAATGCCCAGCATGTCTATGAAGGCTTTTGCTGTAAATCATTTAAATCTCATCTGTTTCACCTTCTAAATGATGACAGGAGGGGTCGGTCAAGCCATTCATAAAATCAGAACCCATCCCTGAAGTCAACAATGAACCTGTCAAAGTTGTAGTTCGCGACAGCCTTGATGATATTGTTTTTAAATCTGGAAAGAATGGTATGTATATCCCGTTTTTGTGTTGTGCATTTGGCCTATACAAACAACAAATTTCATAATATCTACTGGTTTACAATGAAAATGCAGTGTGCATATGCTATTGTTATCTTGTTTCATATATGTTTTTGCAGATCTGTAGTTTACATGTTAATTGACATTATTTTCTTTCTTTGCATTGTTTGTTGATAATAGAGTCAAGATTTGTCATCGGTGTCCTTATCTTTTGAAAAAGATAGTTGTTTATGTTCTAGCATGCACTAACTTGAGATTTTGACACCATAATAAGAATTTTACAGTGATTGTGTTATTCCGGCACGACATCTTGTGAACCTTGAACCTTTTGTTTTACAGTTCTGATAGAATTCTATGCACCTTGGTGTGGACACTGCAAGAAGCTGGCTCCAATCTTGGACGAAGTAGCAGTTTCCTTTGATAACGACCCTAGTGTTGTAATTGCAAAATTTGTAAGAAATTATCCAGTTTCTTGATTTATAAGGCAACTAGCATTAGTTTCTTCTTAATGATTTGTGCGCAAATGCTTCTCAGGATGCAACTGTAAACGATGTTCCGAGCGACACCTTCGACATTCAAGGATTCCCTACTGTGTACTTCAGATCTGCAAGTGGAAACTTGTCACAATACGATGGGGATAGAACGAAGGACGATATCATCAATTTCATCGAAACTAAGCGAGACAAGCCTGCCCATTCAACATCACCCAAGAGAGAGTCCACAATATCAGAACCAGTAAATGAAGAATCTGTGAAGGATGAGCTATAAATAGGTAAAATTCTGCCATTTTGTAACTTCACAACTTTTAAACTGCTGTTTTTTCTTTCATCGAATTGACCGGAACGATTTTCTTGTGCAGGCTGTTCGTAATGAGGGTGTGTTCTACAGCACAGGGGATTTTATGTTTTCCGTTTTTGGTCCTTTTTGCCCATTTCGATATTGTAGTTGAAATAAAAATCTGGTGCTTATCCAGTGTATTTAGTGGGATCTCAAGCCATGTAATAGACATGAAACAAGTACTCTTAGCAAGAAGAAACTAAATCATCTCAAGCCTCATCCTTGTTTAACACACGTTTTTATTAAACAACATGCAATCAAAGTAACACACAACTAGAGATAATATTGTACTCGACTGACTGCATTATTACTTAATTAATACTAACACGAAAGCTAGGAAATAAACTGATATCTGAAAACCGAAAGGAGTAGCCTGGTAAACAGCAACATCTTCAGCCTTGATGATCCTACGCGGCGGCGGCGGGGAATTGGCCCTTTCGTCGACTTTCTTACCCCACTCATGAACCCTCGACGCAGCAGCGATCAAGAAGTGCATGGCCGCACCTGAGGATGTCAATCGCTTTCCTTATCGTTTTCAACCTCGGATCATCCGCCCTCTGCAGAATATACACCATCCCCTTCTCCTTAGGTGCCAGGGTGGCGAACACCCGGGCGTCCTCCACCTCCTTGCCGTCAGTCACCACCTGCGCCAGCTGCACCATGGGTGTGCCCGCCACAGACTCTTACTGCTTGGCCATCTTCTCTGACTATAAATTTCATTGATTAGGTTTTGTGAGTTTTGTGGCTCTAGCCTCATGTTTTCAAAAGGGAAGTTGAGTGCAAGGTACTGGGAATACGAAAAAGGGAGCTCCGGGTAATGGTATGGTATTTCCAGCTGAGTATTCTCCTAATGGCTTTGGGAATTGGAAAGGAAAGACATCTGAAGATGGAACAATGGATGGCCAAAAGCAAGGAAATATCGAGGGATGATTGTGCAAGTACAGAGTTCCCATTGTATTGGTAAATCCATAATTCTCTGCCTCGGTTGCCTTTGGCTCTTCATCTGTTCTGCAAAAAACATGTGAATTGTATTCCTCAAGATGTAACTCACCTGTGCTTTGAGAAGTTCATACTCACTCTTTACAGAATTGTATTCCTCAGGTGCAACCTCTTTTTCCTATTCAGCGACTCTTTAACACTCTCCCTCTGCAGCTGCTCCAGCCTGTCCATGTGCTCCATGGGTGTGGATACCCTGCAGCAGCTCCTCGAACCGGGCTTCGAACTGGAGCCCGACTTGGAGAGAAGCAGGTGGAAAGCCATGGAGGGGCGCCACTCTCCGACCCTCCTCCAGGCTGCTCAGCCAGAACGGGTTGAACATGGCCACTATGTCGTTCCTGGCCCACCTGGACTTGGCCCGGTAGTAGCTCTCGTAATGCTGTAACACGCGGTGCAGCAGGGGCCGCGCCGCCGTCGTTTCTGGCAGCGCCGTTGAGCTCGTGGAGGAGGCGTTCCTGGTAGATGATCCAGCAGCGCTCGAAGAACATGTGGAAGGAGTCGTCGTGGAAGCCATTAGCTATGGGGGGATCCATGTTGTAGTGGTGCTGGTTCTGGGGTTTGGGAGGTTGTATTTATAGTGGAGTGGAAGAGCAAATACAGTGTTCGTAAGTTGGCGCTAAAAGACAACTAACGCCTTACAGTGAACCTATCATCTATCATCACTTAAATTCTGGTTCAAAGAATTGTATACATCATCCATCTTTTCACATTAATACAACTCTGCATGCACTGGACTGACTCCGTTTGGGATAGGGTAGGGGATCAATTACCAACATAAAATAGTAATATTATTTGAATCAACTTCTCATGTAGTAGTACATGCACTCCGTCCTAAAGAAATACTCCCCCATCACACCTAAATAGCATCATTTTACTATATTGGCTGTCCCATTAAAATTACAATATTTTCCCTTTTTAGTAAAAAGGGCTCACCAATGGCCCACCACTACTCATCACATCTCTCTAATACACCTACCCACTTTACATAAAATAATAATACTCCTTAATCTACGTACAAAAAACAAATGCATCTCTTTGCTTGGGACGGGAGGAGTACTTACATTTTCTTCTTTTAGGGCAATAGGCAAAAGAAAATTGTGGTATTTTGCCCAGATCAATTTTGACATTTACAAAAATGTCTATTTTGATTAAATATAAATAAAAATTCCAAATTTTATGACAACTTTACTGATATACCTTTATCATGTGTCAGCCTTTTAAGATTTCTAACATTAATTTTGTGTCAGGCTCACAAAATTGTATGACCGAGTGATATGTATATTCTCAAGACCGAGTGATATATATTCTATACATTCTCAAGCATAGTGATATAATTTTTATATGTGATATATATTCTATACATTCTCAAGCATAGTGATATAATTTTTATATATTCTCAAAGACTGAGTGATATATATGCTATATATTCTCAAAATCAAGTGATGTCTCATGCCTTCCATAATTTTTTCTTTCTCATCTTCCTCTCTCTATCCAAAAGCTCGAGTAGTTGTTTCTAAAAAAATAATAGAAATACCGATTGATTAATTTCAAAAAGAAAAAGGAAAGTTCGAGTAATGATTGTAAGTAAAAAATGACGGCCCGAATAACTTATTTTAAGAAAAATAAAAGTTCAAGTGATGAAAAACCCGAGTGATGATGACTAAATTAAAAAAGGAAAGCTTGAATAATTGTTTTTAAAAAAATGGTAAGTATGACTAAATTAAAAAAGGAAATCTTGAATAATTATTTTAAAAAAATGGTAAGTCCAAATTAATTTTTATTTGTTAGAATGTAATTAACTTTTTTTAAGTTAATTAGTATTAATTTAATTACTATAAATAATTATAGAGCAATTATGTCAGTTATACCTAACACTTTTTTTTTTTATACCTCTAACTTTAAGTTAGGGTTTTACAAACATATCCTCTGGTTTTAAACCAGGGTTTGAAGATAAAAACTTACAAAATTAAAAAAGTTTAAACAAAAGTTTAAACCAGGGTTTGAAGATAAAAACTTACAAAAATTTAAACTGGAAACAAAAGTCAGAAAAATCCTTTAAGGATTTTTTGGCTCTGATACCACTTTTTTTTTTTTTTTTTTATACCTCTAACTTTAAGTTAGGGTTTTACAAACATATCCTCTGGTTTTAAACCAGGGTTTGAAGATAAAAACTTACAAAATTAAAAAAGTTTAAACAAAAGTTTAAACTGGAAACTTACATATTTTTGGCCAAGATGACCTTCTTTTAATAGCTAAGCGGAAATATAGAGAGAGAATTATTGTAGGTGTAGGTGGTGTGGTGTGAAAACTTGTGATGTTCCGAATGGCTATACATGTGCCCTTTTATAGGCGTCGGAACTCAAATATTATCTATTACAATTTTGGATTGGATTTTAAATCCATCAGACTGTAGCCTGCTGAGGTAAGTGCTTACCTCATCTTTGTGACGTCATGCATGACGTCATCATCCTTACTAACTTCTTCCAAATCTAGCAAGCCTTCGTATGGATCTTGCGAGATTCCGGCTAAAAGGTAGCTTGGCGTTTGTTCACGGCTGCTTGAGCTAGCCTTTTCTGGGGTTTTTTCTGAAGAACTTGCCTCGTTCCTTCCCCCCCCCCCAAAAATTTCTTCAAATGCCTTTATGGCTTCGTTTCTTGATAATTTTTTGAACGCTTCCCTGAAATTATCCATTGGATTCTTTGTAGGCGCTCTTGATGATTGATCAAGGTATATAACCTTGTTCTTTGAATAGATACTATCTTCTTCAAAGAAGTTAAATTTTGTCCACCATCTGATGAACACTTTTCTCCAGAGAAAATACTCATTTAATGAGATATTTAATTTTTCTTCTGTTTTGGGGCGTGCAATATGATATCCCCATCTGACAATCCATGGGACCATGTAGAGCATTGCAAAACGCATCAGCAACTCTAAAGTATCTATCCCTGAATTTGCTTCTTCAAAGTCTTCATAGACCTGTTTGATTACCTTTGGTAAAATAATGGGATTTAATCCCCAGTTGTAGAACCATGTCTTGAACCAAGCTGGGATGTTTGTAAGTTGTCCATCCAGTTGAATCAAGAGGAACCAACTATGTTTTTTCTGAGCATTCTCATAGAGTAATGCCTTTTCCCATGCTTCGATATAATCGAAGTAATTATAGGATTTTGGGTTTTTTGGGTGATATTGGAACTTTAAGTACCTGACTTCTTGAGGTCTGATTCCCCAATCAGCTAATGATAGCACCCTTTTAATGATGAATTTGCTATAAGCAGTGTTTGAGTCGAGATGACTCAATTTTCCCACTTGTTCTATACGAACTGAATGAGTTTCTTGAAGGATAGCTTGATAGTAATATACTGACTTTCCTTCAATGGTTGGTGGCAGATGCTTGTTGAGGAAGATGTCTGCAACTTGATCTGCATGCATCCCTTTAAGGGTTACATCCACTGGCTGAATTTTTATCCAGCTATATGGGATATATGGATATTTTCGACCTTTAAAGTCTTCTGGTGGTATTGCCATTGAATAGGCTTCTGCAGAATATGCTTCTGGATCATCGGCGAATTCATGAACCTTATATGGTTCCGCCTCCTTGTTGCCTTCTTTTGCCGTTTCGGCAAATGTTCTTTTGGGATTATCCCTTTTTGCTTTTCCTCTTTCAGAGGGCTTTGACTTTTTATCCTTGCAAATATTCACGAGTTAAAAAGTCAGCTAAAGAGTTATTAACTCCATTAACATGTTCAATATCAAAATCAAAACATGATAATATTGCTTGCCATCTAGCAAAGATTTGTTTTGATGCCAAATTCTGCACATCCTTTTCAAGAATGCCTTTAGCAGATTTTGCATCAGTTCTAATAAGAAATTTTTTGTTTAGTAAGTCACTTTCAAATTTAGTGACACATAAGACTATAGAAAGAACTTCTTTCTTTATAGTCGAATAATTTTGCTGAGCTGGGTTCCATAGACCCGAAGTATATCTAACCAATTGTTCTTGGTTAGTTTGTGGATCCTTTTGTTTTAGGATTCCACCATATCCCTTTTCAGACGCATCTGTTTCTACTATTTTATAGTAGTCGGGATTGACAATAGTCATACAAGGTAGTTCCTTGAGTTTCTCTTTAAGAGATTTAACTGCCTTAGTATGTTCACTACTCCAAGGTTTAGGATTTTTCCTTAACCTATTAAAGAGTGGTTTACATTCTACGGCTAGTTCTTTGTAAAAATCTGCAATATAGTTGAGACTTCCCAGAAATCTCTGCAGTTGATTTTTATCCTGTATTTCATCAGGAAATTTTTCTGCGAATATAATCGCTCTTTCTATAGGTTGTATATGACCATTTTCAATGTAGTGGCCTAAGAATTTTATTTTAAGCTTAAATAAACTTATCTTTTTAGCAGAGACTACAAGTCCCGCTTTTTTAGCAACTTCTAAAAACACTTTAAGGTGCTTTAAGTGCTGATCAATGGTTTGTGAATAAACCAGTACATCATCAATGTATACAATTATAAAATCCGTATAAGGATTAAATAATTCATTCATGATGTGTTGATACTCTGATGGAGCATTTTTTAGTCCAAAGGGCATTACATTCCATTCGTAATGTCCGAATGGTACAGTGAATGCGGTTTTAAACCGATCTTTCTCTTCAATTTGAATCTGCCAGTATCCTGACTTCATATCAAATTTAGAGAATATTTTGGCTTTATATAGCCTATTGAAGAGATCCCTTTTGTTTGAATTTGGATATCTTATCCATTTTAACGCTTTGTTAAGCGGTTTGTAATTTATTACAAGTCTTGGCGCTCCTCTTTCAATTTCTGCTGCATTCTCAACATAGAATGCTGGGCAACTCCATGGACTGTAACTTTGCCTAATAAGGCCTTTCTTTAAGAGATCATTGATCTCTTTTTTGCATAACTCTAAATGCTTGGCTCCCATAGCTATGGGTCTAGCTTTTGTAGAGATATGTTTTTCATTGAATCCTTCCTCATAGGGTAAGGATACAACATGTTTGTTTCTTTCCCAAAAGGCGTTTGGCTCTTCGGCGCAAACTTGCCTTTTTATTGTTTCTTCGTAGTCGTTGATCTTCTTTTGTAAGATTGGATCATTCAACTTTTCTTAGATTTGTTTAAATCCAACTTCTTCCTTTAAGGAATTCAATAGTTTAGTCTTTCTCTCCTTTAAGGAATTTAACTATTGTATTTTATGCTGCTTAGGCACTGTTGTAAAAGGAAATTTTATCTCCTTTCCATTTTTAAGGAAATAATTCCCTTTTCTGTTATAGAGGTAATTGGAAATAATTTTTGCAAAAATTGATTTCCCAAGATTACCGCGGTTGATAAACCTTTTACCATTATAAATGGTATTGGAATACATATTCCATCATTACATACCATTGTACTATCAAGCTTATACCTGATATTCAATGGTTGTTTATTGGCAGCAGTTACCCTTTGGGTAGTTTTACTGTAATACTTTGAAGGAATTATTCCTTCTGTAATACAGTTTATATCTGCTCCTGAATCTACCATGGCTTCAGTTTCCATGTAGAATTCTTTATTGACAATTAATGTCACTTTTATAAACCATTTTTGTGGTTCAGTTTTGTCAATATAATTGACATCCTGCAATTGAGGTGTTTTTGAGGAATTATCCTCTTCGTCTGTTGATTCTGGCGTTTCTCTTGAGGTTGATGGCTGACAAGCCTCAATTTTCTCAATTTGCCTTTTTATTTGAGATATTTCAAATTTAATTTGATTTATCTCTCCTTTTAAATCTTGAACAGTAGGCTCTCTTTGTTCAGCTTTCTGCATTCTTTTGATCAACTGATCTAAAGAACCATAGCTGTCCTTTTGATTTGAGAGTTTTCTACTTTGTTCTTTTGGTTTAACCAAATAACTTTCTAAAGCTTTTCTTCTTTTTTCTGGACTCTCGATTTGATCGATTATATCCAGAATGAAGCTTTCTTCTTGGGTTAACATGTTTACTTTTAACCCCAGATCTCTGATCATGCATATGTCGCAATCTCCTTCTGTGCAGTTGCAGAGTTCTGATTCACTTTCACTCGTGCTATGTGACGAGCTTCTTTTTTCTTCTTCTGAAGAGTAGTCAAGACTTTGTTTAAAGTCTTCTTCAGTCTCATTAAGTAGAGCCTGACATATTAACCTTTTCTGGTCTTCATCTATGTCAAGAGATTGTATCTTTTTCTTGACTAGACACTTATTTGCATAGTGGCCTTTCTTACCACATTTCCAACAAATAGGATCCTTTTTAAAGGTTTTCCTTTTGTTGTATTTTTTCCCTTGGTTAGGGATATTTGGTTCTTCTTTAAAGAATCCTTTTCTTCTTTTCTTTCGAAAGAAGTGTTTTTCTCTTTTAGAGAATTTCTTTTTATCCCTTGTAGGATAAATGATTGGTGCATAACCAATTTGGTCACAAAAGTTCCCCAAGGTTTCCTTGTGATGGAGCTTTGTTCTTCCAACTGTTGTTTTAGTTTGACATCATTGCATAGTTCTATTCCTTCCGAAATTATTTCGGATGCTAGATCTCCATAAGTCAAACTTGAATAAGGAATTATTCCTGAATATTTAGCTTTAAGCTTTATTCTTAGCCTTTCTGCAAAGAGAGCAGGTAATCCGGCTATGAATTTTTCTTTCCAAAAGTCCATGTGGCTATCGGGTCTTTGCATGACTCTTGTAAAGAATACATCCTTGTACCACATAAAATGACCTAAGGTTGGACATTTTAGGTTCAAAAGTTGTTCTTGAGACCTGTCCTTTTGGAGTTCATTTCTCCCAATAAAATGTGAAGCTATTGTGTAGATTAATGTATCTACAATGACTTCTTGGGTTTCACCCGAATTTGAATCAGTTGTAGTGGCACTAAATATCTGATTTTTTGCAATCTCAGACATATTAAAGTCCCACCAACCTGATAGTTGTCCGCTGAATCCAGCGATAATTGCTTCAGCAATTTGTCTTTGGTTATTACCATTGACCTGAGCTGCTTTAGCAAACATGAGCATATATTTTAGAACTATCTTAATATTATATTCAGATAGCCCATCAATATTCCACTCAACCAATGACTTTCCATCAAATTGGGCGAATTCTAGTCTTTCCTCAATTTGCATATCAATTGGAGTGGGTCTTGGATAGAATGGTTTAACCATAGAAGTATTCTTTCTGAAAGTCATTTTATTGACCTTTTTAGAATCTTCTTCATTACTGCTATCACTCCCTTTAAGGGCTGATACAGTTTCTTTGTTTTTTCTCTCTTTGATTTTCAGATTTTCAAGCCTTACCATAAGTGCTTCTATAAATTCACTTTCTGGTTTAGCTTGTAATCGGAAATCCTTCATTTCTGGAGGAGGTTTAAAAGGGACTGAATCCTCTTTTAACTTTGAAGTCGATGCTTCTGATTTACTTGGACTATAAGTCATATTTGATATTTTTTCTTCGATTCTCGAAGTTTGTTCTCCAATTGATTGTAAGAACAAATTTGTATAATTGTTTTGCTCTGCTAGATGATTGGAATTTAATTCCTCTAGCTTTCCTTTAAATGGAATAGCATTTGTTGTTTTCTCATTATGAGAAATTTTTACCCAAGTATTTGGTGGATGAATCGATCTAAAAGTCTTTCCATTGCCACACTTATACTCTTGGTATGCTTCTTCTATGAAGTTTACAAATTGTTGACTTTTAAAGTCTGGAAGTTCTTTTCCCCTACTTTTCCATCTGGATTTTATCCATTGGAAAAAGGTGAGTTCTTTTCTTTCTTCCAAATATTGGCTTATATACTATCGTTGTTGAGAAAGTGAGTAGTAACTTAAAAACCATTTTCTCATGGTTTGGTTACTTTCTTTTTCCCAAGATTTTCTTATGACCTCTGGGATTTCTAGGCTATTATTGTCAATAGTAATAGTATTGACTTCATAACCCATATCCAAGGCGGTTGGAGAGGTATCACCTCTACTGCTTTCAGCAGTGTCAACTCTATATATAGGTTGACTAACTTGTTCTTGAGTTCTTCTGACTCTAAGAATTTCAGCATTAATTTGCTCTCTTTCAGAGAGGGGTACCTCAGAAGTTGAGGACCTTGCTGTCATTGATGGTGTTTTATTCAAGTTTAACTTGAATCTTCGGCTGTTAGAGAATTTTATCTCTACATCACTATCTGGATGTTGTATAATTTGATCAAGTTCTCTTTTCTCTTCTGAGATTGGATCAACTATACTTTCTAACTTCCAAACATCAGGAAGCTGAACTTGATCCCAAAAAATTGTTTTTGGTACTACCAAGTTACTTTTAACATCTGTTATAAACAGGGTTGTTTCTCCCTTTTGGGCACTGAGAATTTCAGGATTTATCCTTAATCTTGGTATAATGGTATTCATTACTTTGTAATGAATTTGATATACTAGAGAAACATTACTTGTTTCTTCTGGCATATCATAACCATGAGTTTTGATGTTTAACACCAGAGCATCCATGACATTCTTGTCATGTATTGCTATTGAAAAATCTGGAAAACATTTAAAGTAGGCTGGGCCTTCACTTAATGATGTTTCCACTACTCCTAATAAGGAGTCTTTGAACTTATTATGTCTTTTATCTCTGACAATAATAAGTGCGGCTGTATTTAAGCCCCGTCTGGTTAACGGTTGTATACCTACTTGGATTAATCCAATATGTAGGTAACTGTATTTTTTCCTATGCTCTTGGATTAACTCCTTAGAGAGCATATGGATCATTTCATCTCCCTGTTTAAGGGATTTCCTTTCTTCTACAGTTTTGATTATATAATCTGACTTGTAGATGAAAGAACCTTTTTCGTAAACCTGGTTAGGTTTATATTTGGGTAATTTCCATTTCTGGAGATTCCCTTCAAAGTTTTTTGAGATAATAATCTCTTTGTTTAGTGATAAATCATCACCACCCTTTAAGGGATTTTCTGATGTTTCAGATCTTTTGGATCTTGAACTCATAAATCGGTTCATTTTCAACAGTGGTTATCACTGTCAACGATTTACTCGCAACACGCCCTCCGGTCTTCTACCTCACGGGTCTTACTGCTCCAGCGAAACGCGACTTGGGTTTCAAACCACCCTTGAATTTGAACAAAGTTAATTTGTTCTTGATCTTTTAAGATCTTTTTATCAGAAAAATCCTTTAAGGATTTTTTGGCTCTGATACCACTTTTTTTTTTTTTTTTATACCTCTAACTTTAAGTTAGGGTTTTACAAACATATCCTCTGGTTTTAAACCAGGGTTTGAAGATAAAAACTTACAAAATTAAAAAAGTTTAAACAAAAGTTTAAACTGGAAACTTACATATTTTTGGCCAAGATGACCTTCTTTTAATAGCTAAGCGGAAATATAGAGAGAGAATTATTGTAGGTATAGGTGGTGTGGTGTGAAAACTTGTGATGTTCCGAATGGCTATACATGTGCCCTTTTATAGGCGTCGGAACTCAAATATTATCTATTACAATTTTGGATTGGATTTTAAATCCATCAGACTGTAGCCTGCTGAGGTAAGTGCTTACCTCATCTTTGTGACGTCATGCATGACGTCATCATCCTTACTAACTTCTTCCAAATCTAGCAAGCCTTCGTATGGATCTTGCGAGATTCCGGCCAATAGGTAGCTTGGCGTTTGTTCACGGCTGCTTGAGCTAGCTTTTTCTGGGGTTTTTTCTGAAGAACTTGCCTCGTTCCTTCCCCCCCAAAATCAAAAATGTTAAGCCCAAATCAATTTCTGAACGTAATTAATTTTTCTAAAGGTAATTAGAATTAATTTAATTACTATAAATAATTATAAAGCATTAAAGTCAATTATAATTAATATATTTCAAAAAAATGTAAGCCCGAATTAATTTTAGAATGTAATTAACTTTTTTTAAGGTAGTTAGCATTAATTTAATTACTATAAATAATTATAGAGCAATTATAATTAACATTTCAAAAAATGGTAAGCCCGAATTAATTTCAAAATGTAATTAACTTTTTTAAAGGCAATTATCAATAATTTAATTACTATAAATAATTATTATAGAGTGATATATATGCTATATATCCTCAAGACCGAGTGATGTCTCATGCCTTCCATTATTCTTTCTCTCTCATCTTCCTCTCTTCCTCCAAAAGCCCGAGTATTCCATCATTCTTTCTCTCTCATCTTCCTCTCTCTCTCCAAAAGCCCGAGTAGTTGTTTCTTTAAAAAAAATAGAAAGACCGAGTGATTAATTTCAAAAAAAAATATATGCTATATATTCTCAATATCGAGTGATGTCTCATGCCCTCCATCATTCTTTCTCTCTCATATTCCTCTCCCTCTCCAAAAGCCCGAGTAGTTGTTTCTTAAAAAAAATAGAAAGACCGAGTGATTAATTTTTTTAAAAAAAAAGGAAAGTCTGAGTAATGATTGTAAGAAAAAAAATGAAAGCTCGAGTAACTTATTTTAAGAAAAATAAAAGTCCCAATGATGGAAAGCCCGAGTGATGATGACTAAATTAAAAAAGGAAAGCTTGAATAATTGTTTTTAATAAATGGTAAGTCCGAATTAATTTTAATTTGTTAGAATGTAATTAACCTTTTTTAAGGTAATCAGTATTAATTTAATTACTATAAATAATTATAAAGCATGTTAATTATAGCTAACGTGACTATAATTAATATTTCAAAAGTGTTAAGCCCAAATTAATTTATTAATTTTTTTAAAGGTAATTAGCATTAATTTAATTACTATAAATAATTATAAAGCAATAAGGTCAATTATAATTAATATTTCAAAAAATGTAAGTTCGAATTAAGTTCAGAATGTAATTAACTTTTTAAAGGTAATTAGCATTAATTTAATTACTATAAATAATTATAGAGCAATTATAATTAACATTTCAAAAAATGGTAAGCCAGAATTAATTTCAAAATGTAATTAACTTTTTAAAGGCAATTAACATTAATTTAATTACAATAAATAATTATTATAGGGCAATAATCTCAATTATACTATAATTAATATTTCTTTAATTAAATTAATAATAAGACCGAGTGATATAATGTATATTCTAAAAGACACTCGGTCTTTCAATCTTGATATTTTTTGTTAATTATTTAACCATCTGACCGAGTAAATTGGAGTCAAACTGCCTTCACCATCTGACCGAGTAAATTGGAGTCAAACTGCCTTCATGTCAGTCAACCCATATCACATCAACTTTTAAGGGGTATTTTCGTCAAATTGCCTCACAAGTGGGCATTTTTACATTTTTTGTAAGACACCGGATATTTTTTAATACACTTTATTGACAGTGGGCACTGTAGCATGGGACCCTAGGCAAAAATACCCAAAATGTCAAAGTCAAAAATCAATACCAAACTTTTTTAAATTTCGTATTTTTCTAACAAATAAGACAAAAAGGGACCACTATGCCCTTATAGGAGATATTTGGCAAAAACTGTGTGGGTGACCTACATTCTCACCCATACTGTGACCCACACAACCTTTTACAAAATATTTCAACATATTTTAATTCATTTATTCACCCATTATATTCTACAAGAATTTTCATTATTTCTTCATACTTCAAAATGGTATCAGAGCCCTAGGTTTATTTATTTATGAATGGAAAATTTATTATAAACTTATATCACTTAACTAGAGCAGAGTTTCAAAGAAATATAGATCCGAACGAAAGTTCGACATCCGAGAGTGACAAGACTATAAGCCCTGTTCAAAATTGGAGCAACGACGCCTTCTGGCCCATTGGATATGATGAAACGAGCAACTCTATACAACAATACTACAATATTTTGTATAGAGAATAAGTAGAAAAGAAAGTTGAGGCCAACAACCAATTCTAGAAAGATCTCAGATGAGGATGGAAACGAGCAGAGGCTCGTGCCCGTTACATCGATGAAGAACATCTGGAGGAAGGCCGCCAGAAGGAGATACAATACTCCAAGGAAGTGTCAATAAATATAGTGGAACTCCATAGTTTCACAGAGATCCATGGACGTGTTCCCAAACACGAACAATGGAGAAAGGAGCCGAATCAAGGCCCAAGAGAGATCTGCAAGCCCTATCACTATTCATGGTGGTCAAAATGGTGGTCAAAATGAAAGAGTGGAGAGAGATTGAGGCAGATAACTCTAAGATGAACCAAGATCATAGAGAATTACAGAAGACGGTGAAATTCTTCGGAGAATATTGTCAAAACATGTCCAAGACGATATTTGAGATCAGTCTCAAGATGGATAAGGTGGAGACATTGCTAAACAAACAACTCAACCTCATCAAAAAGTTGATAAAGCAAGTAGAGTTCCTGGAAACCAAGATGATTGGAAGAAGGCCAGGAGGAAGGTTGCCACCAACCTTCGTAATAGAACCTCTTTTACACCAAAAGGAAAAGACGACGGAGGTCACAAGGCTGAAGTCAGAGAATGAGAAGATGATCGCTATCCTTCGAGGAGAATCCATATCCCCGGATGGAAAGAGCGAATCTTGAGGATCTACAGGATCTATACGAGTCCTTCCAAGGACTAACTATCGTAGATCTGAAAATGAATGTTGGAGAGAATTCGAACTCTGAACAACAATCTCAGGCTCCTCAGACCCAACATGATCCGAGCCAAAATGAAGGAACTTCTGGATCACATGGAGTTCATGAAGTAAGACAAGAAGAGACATCCCAAAACCAAGAAAATTTCAAAATGAAGGCAATGGAATTATTAACAGGAGCAAGCCGAGTTCAAGGATCTACTCTACACAACAACCCATATGGTCGGTCTCACCTTGAACCAATAAATTAATACGGGTTGATTCTAAACCTCGACACTCTGTACTTCAAGAACATAGAAACCACCCTGATCGATGAGTGGACAAATGCAATGAAGATTGCAGGAGGTGCATTAGAGCTGGATAAAGAAGGTTTTATAAGATTTCTAACTATGAGCCTAGAAGGTTCAGTAAAGTGCGCATGAGAGGAGCTCTCAAACGAAGTCAAGAAGGAGGCCATAGAAGGCGAAGATCTCGGTAATATTATTGATCGCATGGCCAAGATCTTCAAGATCCACTTCATCAGAGTAGGTTACTTCGAAGGAATAGAAGAAGAAAAGAAGAAGAAGTATATGAGTGCCCTATACAGCCTGGAACTACTTGACATCTGTCACGTAGACGAGTACATCAAACTCTTCACAGAGTATAGATAGAAGTCAAGGGTTAAGGAAGAGGAAGTATTCCACCTGTTCTTTTCCAAGATTCCAAGCCCATGGAGAGAAATGTTGATCAAAGAATATGAATCATGCCAGCTGGATTCAATAGAAAGGAGGATGTCCTTCCTCAAAGTCAAAATTGCGGAGTGGTGTCATCAAGCATCACTACACAAGAACTACAAGACATTGAGGAAAATCAACAAGACAGTCCCCTTATGCTGCAAAAGTAACGATCTTCCAACCATCATTGGAAGAAATCTGAGGAAACAGAAAAGGATGAAGAAAAGTCATCCTTACACACAAAGGAGTGGAGGATGGAAGTCTAGAAGACCAAGTTCCTTTTAGTCCAAACAAAAGGCCCGAAGCTATAAATCATGACAAAGGTCTGGACTATCAAGATGGAGTTGAAGAAGTCAAGCCTCATCCTCGTGATCAAACCAGAGGAGTACAGGAAGAACTCCCACGAGAAAGACGTTCCGTAGAGCACCCACTGAAAGATTTAAGGATTGTAACTGCTACACGTGTGGAGCCCAAGGGCATATCTCACCAGATTGCCTAGAGAACCAGAAGCGGGAAGAGTGATAGTTCGAAACCACCTCAGAAATGGAGGAAGCTGTTTACTTCCAAGATCTGGTACAGGTATATCAGTTTGAAGATATACCTTCAGACGAGAGCATCTATGAAGAAGAATTCTTCAGCCAAGACAAATCCTCTAAAGATGAGTCAGAGTGAAGAAGAAAACTTTAGATAGGAGATGCAGATGATATGTCTGGATTCTTTTTCCAGACATCTATACGCAGGCAAGGTGACATCCTACATCTACCCAAGGATTGCATATAATCTGGCGGACAAAGATTTCAGTAGAGTACTCACCCTTCATCAAGATTTCAAAAATAAAGATTTGATGAAAGAAGGGAACAAGCCGTACTCTATTACCTACTGTATCTCATATGCTCTATCCAACACTCATCATTTGGATTTATTCCAAATGAAGGAGCATATTGAGATACCAAAAGTATTCGAAAGGGTTGCATGAGCAACCTGGCTAGAAATAATGGAGTTACCGCACATCCACGATATGGAATTGCGAATCAGAGATAAGCCGGTCTGGAGCAGGCAAGACTGCCTCAGATTCGAGCAAAGAAGGATTTCTTTACAAGAAAACAGAATGATCAGTGAAAGATGGGGAAAGAAACCAATCGTGGAGGTAATCTAGGAGCCGGAAAAGTTCACAACGAAAGGTGAACTAAAATGCCCAGAAGGATGGAGAGGAGTCGAAGTAATATTCGATATCACTAAAAAGGAAAACTCTATTCTTTGTGATGTTTTATGTTATCTTTAACAATCAACAATTGAGAGATACCAAGGACAGCCCAAACTTGGCGATCTTGAGCTAATAATCGAAGGAGTAGCAGGAAGATTCCCAGAACAACTAGTGCTGGGATTGGAGTTTCTCGAGGAGCATAAACCTTGGGAACGATTACAAGATATAATGGAGTTCACGGTCAAAGGAAAAAGATATAAAGTTTACTAGAAATGGCTTTTATAAGCTCTGATCTACCCATGACCACAAGTTCATTCTCGATATATATTACCATCGGGATGATATATAAAGAGCACCATGCGGAGTATTTTGCGGCATATATCGATTCAAGAGCCGGTATCTGCACATCGAAAGAAGGAGTCTTTCCTATAGGCTCTGACGAAGATTTACCAAATGTACTAGGAAGAGATTTCTCTCAGAGGGTGCTAATCCTTAAAAGAGAAATCAAACAAGTGGAGATTATGATCAGAGGAGCAGATCGTACCCCATGGTACAAGGTGAAGACTCCACCGATATATTTTCACAACACTTGAGCGGATATCCTATTAGGAAATAATTTACTATAGACATTCAAGCGTTTTACCCAAGAAAACGCAACAAGAAGGCTTATTTTCACAACCCTGTGTGAACATAAGATCATCACACCAAGACTATGTAGTGCATTTCAAAGAAAAATGCCAATCCGATTTCGCAGCAAGTGTGGTGATAATGAAGGAAAATTTAGCCATCCAAAAATGAATGATCGAATGAAATATGGCGAATCAGTCCTTCAAATGAGAACCGAGACCAGAGGAGGATGGAAGATGGAGAGACTAAAGGATTAAACAATCCACCTTCTCAAAACAAGCTTGGGAGAAAGCCTACAGAGAGACGTCACAATCGAAGAACAAACATCTTTAGAGGACGTCAAGAAGAAGATACAGAGGAACTTCAATGAGGATCCTCTAGCCTGGCGGGATAAAAACGAGCTTAAAGCTTCACTCAAAGTTAAAGAAGGAAAGGAGCATGAGTTCGTGAGATACAAGCCTATCCTGATGAACCAAGAGGATCGAAAGGATATGCAGCTAGTACTTAAGGAACATCTGGATCTTAAGTTGATATCACCAGGAATATCTCCATACAGCAGTCTAGGATTTTTGGTTCGAAATCTTGGAGAAGTCAAGCGGGGAAAGCCGAGACTTGTGATCAACTACAAAGGGATCAACAACATCTTGGAGTTCGATGAATATTACATACCAAGTAGGGAACATTTGATCAATTGTATCAAGAATGCCAATGTATTCTCAAAGTTCGATTGCAAATCTGGGTTCTACCAGATTATGATGGAAGAAGGAAGCAAGAAGGCCACAACCTTCTCCACACCACAAGGCCATTATATCTGGAATGTCATGCCTATGGGCTTAGCGAACGCACCCAGATATACCAAAGGAAGATGAATAATCTTATCAAAGATTATTTCTCATTCATGTTTGTTTATGTGGATGACATCCTCATAGCATCAAAAAACATGAAAGAACATTTGGCGCATTTGGAAGTATTTTCAGAAGTGTGTCAGGAGGAGAGATTGATGCTTTCTAAAAAGAAGGCACTACTAGCAACAAGACATATCGAGTTTCTTGGAGTCGAGATTGATGAGTTCGGGATTATTCTACAACCACACATTGAAGAAAAGGTTTAGGGATTCCCTGAAGATCACAATGACAAGAAGCAACTCCATAGCTTTTTAGGAGTTGTCAACTTCGCTGGAATGTTCATCAACAATCTAACACAATGTAGGAAGGAGTTCAGTCCTTTATTGAAAAAAATGTTGATTTAAATGAGAGGAAACACATCGAGAGATTGTTAAACAATCAAAGGAGGTTTGCAAAAAGCTCCCAAAGTTAGCCATTCCAAATGACGAAGATGATCTGGTGTTATATACAGATGTCAGTGACCATTGGTGGGCAGTAGTCCTTACGAAGTCCACATACGAAGAAGAAGTGCCATGCATATATTGCAGCAGACTCTTTGCTGAGAATGAAGCAATGAGATGACACATTAATGAGAAGGAGTTTTTTCCAGTACGGAAGGCGTTCAAAAAATGGCCACTATTTCTTCTTGCGAAGAAATTCATTCTCAAAATCGATAACACAAGTATCAAAGCCTTTCTAAAAAATAAAATTAAATAAAAACCATAAAAGGCTAGACTTTTAAGATGGCAAGCTGAATGTCAATATTACGATTTTAATATTATCATTATTAAATCTGTTGAAAATGTTTTGCAGATTTCCTTACAAGAGATGTAGGGAGGTGAGATAGACTCCATCTTGATCGCTTCAAGGCACCTGAAGGACAACATTGAGTTGCTCAAAAGGGAATTCGAGAATCTGGTGCTCAATGCTTGGCTTGCCGAAAAAGTACGAGAGATTGATCGGACCAAAATGTCCAATCTCATACGAGACTGTATCCGCAACAATGCGGGTCTATTCGAGAAAATACGAGAGCCACTTCTCTGGGCTGTTGATAGCAATCAACAAAAGAAGAGTAGTCGAGAACGGGGCTCTAAACCTGGAGTAAGGGATTCAAGTACCTTTTGCACAAGTCCTGAATTGGAACTTCCAAAGGAAGAACCGGTCCAAGAAAAAATTGAGGCTCTGGAGTCACATCTAGAGTCGTCGAGTCAACCCAGCACCTATGGGGCTAAAGAAGAAGAGATCAGTCTTAGGCCTATGATAGGCACCGCTAAGACTGGTATTAACATATCTGATTTTCTCATTGATAGGGATACCAAGCTAGCTGGGAAAAATTAAACACAAGACAGGGTATCCATTCGGAGAAATGCCGGATAGATGTATCAGGAGAATACCCCTGAGTTTGGATGAGAGAGGGCTCAAGTCAGAACGATGTAAAGCAGTGGTATGATTTTGGGGCGTTAGCTTCAATATATACTGTGGCACCAAGCTTCCTGGAACTTTCAAAACTGCCAGACTGGATAGGGAAAACAATTGTGAAGTCATGGGAAAACAATACAACATTGTCCCGGGGGGATATATTGGAGCTTTACTTCACTGTGCAGCTCCAGAACTAGTTGGGAAAGGCAACCACGAAGCCTTTTATTTTATCAAGCTAAGAAGACTAGATGTTGGAGCATCAAACAAAATCAAAGGGTCTTCTTGAACGGAACCAGTCCTGGTTTCTACTTACTCCGAGGATCAAATCTCGATGCGAGGAGCAAGAGGTTTATATGCCTGCATTCAAGCAATGGATCAGGTAAAGTTCCCATTCAAGTTCGAACATAAGGCTATGAATGGATCTTTTATGTTTAACACCTTAACAGGAAAAAAGACAGTATTTGTTGAAAAGGCTTTCGAAGAAAAGCGAGAGCTTCTTTGGAAAAACAAGATACCGGTGAGTAAACAAACTCATCAAAAATATTATAATTTGGCCCACTTTGGGATGTAGACGAACAAGATATGCACAAGCTGCTCTACCCAAACAGAACCATAGTTTGGAAAGGGAGTAAGGTTGGGCATAGGGAGAATAAGGATTGCTGAACCTCCTCTAGCCAAGGATACACGTGGAAAGAAGAGGGTAAAACCTCTTCAAAACACCAAAAAGCTAAAGGACCCCTTCGGATACCTCGGGGAGAAATGACTCTAAAAAAGCAAAAGTTAGATGATCCCACAAGAAAACAAAACAATTTGATCCTACAACAAAGGGGCCAAAAGAAGTGGACCTGGCCAGCTGATAAAGAAGGGCATCCAATGCAGCCAGCTAAGGAAAGCATCCAAGACATGTGACGTAAGCAGTAACGTCACAAAAAGTAGAGAGGCTTTGGAATCCGGATTTCATGTCCACAAGCCTCTATAAATAGAGAGTTTGAGGAAGTAGAAGGCATCGACCATTACCCTTTGTTTTCTCTTTCAATAAACATTGTAGTTTCTTTTTTTTCTTTGTATGAGTGTTTCTGTTTCAGCTACCATAGGTAGTTAGAGGAGTCTTCTCCTCTTAAGTAGTATGAGTGTGTAATAAATATTTTCATTCCATAAATAAATAATCTTGGGCTACTGCCCCAAGCATGTAACCTTCCATTTTTCTGCAACCTTAATCTCCATACTTTTCGACGAGAAACAGTAGCAACATCCTGTATACCTGGTGTAGGAATCGAACCAGGATTGTGCTGAGGTCTGCCGAAGGAATGGAATGAACCATCACACTGTGAGGCACATGGTTGGCTGTGAGGAGTAGCTGTAAAACCTCTCGGATACCCAGTGGATTAACGGTAAAAAAGGTATTATTACTGTTTTCAAGTAGGTTTGTTATGAAAATAAGGTTGTTTAATTAATGTACGAAAGCATGCTGGGTCTGATATGGTCGTAATGGATTATGTCTATTTTGAGGAAAAAGAAATGTTGAAAAAAAATTAGTGTGAAGTGTGGGTCGCCCACATTGGCACCTACACCCACACCCACATGGGATATACTGGGCAGAAGGTTTTAAAGAGTAAGGGTATAAGGGTCCAAAAAGATGCTGTTGTTTATAAAAGATATAAAACAAAATGGAGGATTGGTAAAGATATTTGATGTTTAACTTTTGTATATTTTTGCAATTCTCCCTTTTCTTTATCCATCGGTTACGTACCCATTATTATTTTAATCAACTTGTCTCTAGTACATTTACTTTGAACTAAAGAAATATAATCTCTCTGTCCACCGATAACATATTTATTTATTTTTATATGAATTAATGTGTTTTATTATTTTATATGAAGTGGATTAAGTATTACTCCCTCCATCCCAGCGTAAGAAGGACTTTTGCTTTTTTGCACGTAGATTAAGGAGTATTATTATTTAATGTGTAGTGGGTAGTTGTATTAGTAGAAGTGTGGAAGTGTGGGATCCATATTTTAATTGTATTAGAGGGGGGTGTGTGGGTCTCATGTGTGTAAAAATAAAAAGGAGACCCTTTAGGTGAGACGACCAAAATGAAAAAAAAACCCTCTTTAAAAGGAATGGAAAGAGTATATAGTAGTGAGTGATTTGATATGTGTTCACCCTCTTACTTAAAGGGAAAAATTGATACCTCTAATATAGAGAATTAAAACGTCTCCTTTGAATTTGTGACATATTTCTACCAAATTCAATTTCTTCCATTTCTCAAAATGAAGTTTTTTCTCCATAATTATATTGACACTTAATTTTTAAATCTTAAATACATTCAAAGTATACAATTTTATTTGAATGAAGAGATAAATAACATAAAAAGAAAATGCAATAAATCTTAAATAAATCTTAAATTGTGGTGTGCGAGTAAATTGTGACTTCACATGCTTTTAAATACAGTCTTCTCCAGCGAATCGCGACCAATAATATGAACATTCTACACATATGTTTCTATCCTATTTTGCATTAAAAACATATCAAAGGTGATAAAAGAATAAGATCGAACAGGATTTGACACAAAAACTGAAAATTATACTCCTTTTGTCCCGGCACAAAAGGTGTAGATTAAGAGATATAATATTTAATGAGTAGTTGAGAGTAGTTGAGGTGAGTGAAATAATATTTTAATGTATAGTAGGTAATGTATTAATATGGTATGTGGGTCCTATGGAGATATAATAATTGTTTTGTATGGGTCCTATTTACTGAAAAAAGAGATGCACCTCTTGTATTGAGATGGACGAAAATGATAAAATGCACTTCTTGTTATGGGACGGAGGGAGTAACTTTCATTAATTGAAAGATTATGAATTGTCTCTAGATACACAATACTCCCTCCGTCCCGCGTTAATGTTGACGTTTGCTTTTTGCACGGAGATTAAGAGATATAATATTTTAATATGTAGTGAGGTGAAAGAAATAATATTTAATGTAAAGTGGATAATTCATAATTGTATTAGTATTTTCTGTGCACCCTACATGGAATAATTAATTATTTTGTGTGGGCCAACTTGATAAAAAATGTAATGTAAACCTTAATATGGAACAACCCAAAATGAAAAATATAAACCTGGGATGGAGGGAAGATATAGTATCATTAAAGGATTTTTATTTGGAAATATTATTAACAAATGAATTGTATACGAATGTGCTTTGCCAAAAAGCATAATGTTTTAGAAAAGTAACAAGTATATACTCCCTTTCCGTTTCAATGTTTACGTTTGTTTTTTGCATGTTGATTAAGGAGTATATTATTTTAACAGATAGTGAGTGAAAATATATAATATTTAATGTAAAGTAAGTAGGTGTATTAGTGTTGGATGTGGAGACCATGTAGATATAATAATTGTACGTTTTAGGTGGGTCCATATTCCTAAAAAGGAAACACAAACATTGAAATGAGAAGCCGAAAATAAAAATATGAAAACATCGAGATGTGATGGAGGGAATATTCATTTACCTAGGATTTTTATTATTATTTTATTTTTTTAGGTTTGTTTCAGTAATTCTCAAATCTTAGATGTAAGCGAACGATAAATCTTAACTGTAAATAGCAAATAACAAATTTAGGGATTATTAGATGTTGTGTGCATGAAATATATGGGGTGTGTATTTAATAAAAAAAAGGTGCAATTTAGACTTTTTAAAATTGAGAAATTATATATTTAAATTGTGTAAAAAAGGTATCAATCGAATAAAAAATAGGGTGTCCGCCAAATTATTTAATATTTAAAAAATAAAAGTTTTATTTTACGTGTCTTGATATATACTCCTTCCGTCCGGATTCAAGGGTGTCATTTACTTTTGAGCACGGAGATTAAGGAGTATTGTTATTTAATGTGTAGTGGGTAGTTGTATTAGTGGAGGAGTGAGTCCCATTTTTTGAAATGGTGTACCCCACCATTAAGGGGCCCCCACCGCCCCTGCCCTGGGGATTGGTGGGGGAGGTAAATCGCAGGATATGCCTCAAGTGGCTTATAGAGAGGGCTCACTGTTACACTTGTGCTTGTAAGAGACCAAATCTATGCCAAAGGCAGGATTCGAACCTCACCCTGCAGCAACCAAGCTCAGTTGGAAGGCCTTTCCACCCTCCCCTCTACCACTTGAGCTATGCCCTGGGGCTAGTGAGTCCCATTTTTTAGTTGTATTAGTGGGTGTGTGTGGATAAAAAAAGAAATGAGACCCTTAATGATACCCTTGAAAGCAGACGGAGGGAGTACACAACAGACCACTTACACATACTGACATATGTTGACATTCAGAGATTTTCAACCGTCAAAGTATATCTGACAAACATTCTGACACTGATACACAGCCAGCTGATACTTTCACATTTACTTTCACATTTTCACCAAGTTCGTAAGACCTAGATAAAATCTCTCATAAAATTACTGTAAAATTATGTGATTTCCACTTTGGTGGGACAGGTTTTCACTTATTTATTTACCGTTATTATTATAATTTTAATTATATTATTCATTAAATATAGTGAACTTATAAAATAAAAATTAAAAAATTATAAGAAATTAACACATAATCCTAAACTTACAAACTCTTCTTAAGTTTATTACTAGGAGATTTATTTATGCAAGAATTTAAGTCTTGAAAGGAAACTATGGCTTAGGGATAATATTAAAAATTCATGTAATATTGGGTTCAATATTGCAATTCCAATAAAAAGTTATAAAAGCTTTTTTAGAATAATTTTTATTTTTATATATTTTTTAAATAAAATCTTATATAAATAGAAGGTACACGAAAATGAATAACAGTAATAATTTCAATGAAAATGAATAACAGTAATAATTACAATATTTCAATTGAAATGATAAGGGTCAATAAATAATAGGTACAAAATATATTTAAAAATTAGTGTGCATTGTTAAAATACAAAATTATATTTTATTTTTCCCATAATACCTATATATATCCGTACATTAGTGTGCATTGTTAAAATGGAAATAAAAATACGTTATTGGGAAAGAAACTGAAAATACGCAATTAAATTGAAAAATCCTACTAATGTATATTGGTATGCATTCTTGAGAGAGAAACAAAAAATACGTAATTAAACTGAAAAACCCTACGAATGTACATCAATGTGCATGTTTAAGAGAAACGAAAATACACGATTGAAACTATTGTTAAGTACATTAGTGTGCATTCTTAGAGAGAAATAGAAAATACGCAATTAAATTGAATAACCCTACGAATGTGTGTGCATCTTTAAAAAAGAAACAGAAAATACATGATTAATTAAACTGAAAAAAGGGTTGTTATAATTATCCTTAAATCTCTCACTCATTGATTTTATTTGATTTAGTGTATATTAGTGTTCAATGAAACTAGTGTTAAGTGAATACTTTGAAATATTCAGCGTTGTACATAAGGATAAAGCTAGAAAAAGAAATAGACGTTTAAATCAATGTATTTATTAGTAATTAGGTTATATACACGCGTACCTATCAGTAATAATCTCAAATGATAATGAGTATAATTAACTAGCAATAGAATTGAAAACTGATTTAAAAGTGGTGAGTAGTTATTAACACATTATATATTTAAGTAGACCTTTTTAATAAAATAAAATAATACTCTTGAAAAAAAAATTTAGTAAATAATCAAAATAATAAAGAAAAAATTAATAGTTTTATTGAGACGTTACGATAACTCAACCTTTTTACAAGTTTTTTTCCATCTTTTGATATAGTTAATAACTAATTTTTAAAAATAAGTAACCTTTTATTTTAATATTTTGTTTTATCATTAAACCATTATTTGGTATAGTTAATAACTAATTTTTAAAAATAAATAACTTTTTATTTTAGGTAAAGACTTGTGTGAGACCGTCTCACGTAAGGACTTACGTGAGACGGTCAGACAGTGATAACTTTTATAAAATAAAGTGATAATAAATTAATGAAAAGTGAGAATGCTATTTCATGAACAATTTATAGTATAAATAAAAAGTGATAACATTTTATAGCGAAAGTGATAACGTTTTATAGCGAAAGTGATAACTATTTTAAAAAGTGAAAAATGGTCTCATGTGAAACGGTCTCACGCAAGACCTACCCTTTATTATAATATTTTATCATTAAAATTTGCAATTGATGTGATAATGCACTCAATAATCTCACAAACACTCAAGATAATACTCACATGAAATAATGAAAACTTGAATAAAAAATCTAAAGCGTGCATAAAGATGTACAGTGGTTCGGTTACGAATAACCTACATCCACTTTGGGGAGAAGAAACTTTATTATCACTCAATGCTTACAGCCAAGAAGAGACTGATCTCAATCATTTAACTAGAAGTACAAAAACGAAGCTCACAAACTATCAAACTCAAAGTATAAAAACTAATGTGATCAAGCTATTTTGAGCCCTTATATCTAGCTGACCTCAACCTATTGGTCAGGTTGAACCTCCACTAGATAACCCTCACTTAGTAGATGAGATGCAGCTATATAGCCGGTTACAAGTAGGTAGATAAACCGCTCACAAAATGCACCAAAGTCAGCTGTTTACACCTGCACCATTTTAGCAGTTCTCAACAGTTTGAGTTGTTTAAACTGTTATAACAACGCCAACTACTTCCAACTTGCATGCAACACGAGATGATCAGTCTTGAGCCTCCAATGAACACAATCCACGTGTGATCAACCCTCATGCATGCATTTATTGTCATCAATCTCCACCTTAGATGTATTCATACTCAACTTGGTCTCTCCTCCCCACTTTGTTACTTTTAAGGAGCAGCAACCTTAATGTCTCCATTCATACCAACTAAAGTCTTGCACAGCTCAAATTTGCTACTGGCAATGCTTTAGTAAGACCATCAGCTGGATTCACAGCTGTATCAATCTTTCTTACATCAACAAATCCACTTTCCACCATATCTCTTACAAAGTATAGCTTAACATCAATGTGTTTGGTCCTTTCATGATATCCCTGATGCTTAGCTAAGTGTATTGCACTTTGATTGTCACAATACACTATTACATTATCCTGATATTCCCCCAACTCCTTCAGCAAACCAACAAGCCATATTCCTTCTTTAATTGCTTTAGTTAATGCGATGAACTCAGCTTCTGTAGTTGATAATGCTACTACAGGCTGATGGCTTACTTTCCAGCTCACTGATGTGCCATACATATTGAACACATACCTTATAAGAGATTTTCTAAAATCCAAATTTGCTGCAAATCAGCATCAACATATACAATGATAACTTCTGATTTTGCTTTCCTTTTCTGAAATTTTAACCTAGCTTGCTCAGTCCATTTGACATATCTCAATGCCCATTTGACTTCTTCCCTAGACAACTTAAGAATCTACTGATCTAGCTCATCACATAGGCAAGATCTAACCTACTACAAACCATAGCATACATGAGGATACCCACTAAACTTGCATATGGGATCTTGCTCATTTCAGCTATCTCTCTGTCTCATTTAACTCCATTAAGTAGTGACAGACTTAATCCTTACTTGACAGGTGTTGTAACAGACTTGCATTCATCCATATTACACCTTTTCAGTACTTTAACAGGATAAGATTGCTGTTTCAACACAAGTGTACCAACTAACCTGTCTCTACTTATTTTCACATCTAATATCATCTTAGCTTCTCCTACATCCTTTATTTCAAACTCAGATTTGAGTACTTTCTTCACTGCATCAATTCCTTGAATGCTTTTACATGCAATCAAGATATCATCTACATAGAGTAGTAAGTATGTGTAACAGCTGTTCTCTTCTTAGATGTATACACAGCTGTCATAAAGACTTCTCTGAAATCTATTTGCAACTATATATTCATCAAATCTCAAGTACCACTGTCTTGGACTTTGTTTAAGTCCATACTGAGACTTGAGTAATAAACAGGGCTTTGTATCATCCCTCTCAACTGTAACACCCTCTGGTATCTTCATGTAGATACTTTCTTCCAACTTCCCATGTAAAAATGCAGTAGTTACACCTATCTGATGAAGCTCAAGATCATATTGAGCTACTAGTGCTAGTAACACTCCAATTGAACAATGTTTAACCACATGTGAGAAGATTTCATTATAATCTACCCCTTCCTTCTGTGAAAAACCCCTAGCTACTAGTCTAGCTTTATATCTGACTCCACCTTCAGCTGCAAGTGCTGGTTTCCTTTTGAATATCCACTTACATCCAACTAACTTCTGTGATTTTGGCTTGTCAACTATTTTCCATGTCCTATTCTTGTTCAGAGATAACAATTCTTCTTCCATGTCTATGAGCCACTTATTACTGTGTTGACTAGCCAATGCTTCAATATAGTTCCTAGTTTCATAAGCTTCAACTTCAACTGATGTATATAGTGCAAATGATACTATATCAGCTTGTACATACCTTGTAGGTGGCACTATAGTTCTTTTCTATCTATCCATTGCAAGTTGATAAGTATTTGGTTGTTCTTGAACCCTTGATACTTCATCTGTACACCTGTCAGTGGAGTTATCCTCACTTTTACTGGCTCTGATCATGTGTTGAGACTCCACCTCAAGCTCAGATTGTTTGATCTGATTATCCTTGAGCAGTGGTATTTTGCTTTCAATAAAAACAACATCCCTACTAACCATGAACCTATTCTCATCATAACACCATAGTTTATACCCTTTTACTCCCTTAGGATAACCTATCATAACACATTTAAGTGCTCTAGGGTCCAGCTTATCTTGTTTCACATGAGCATAAGCTTGACAACCTATAACTCTAAGGTGTGAGTAAATAGAGACCTTACCAGACCACATCTCCTCTGGAGTTTTGAAGTTCAGAGTTGTAGCAGGACATAAGTTGATTAAATAAGCTGCAGTTGCAGCTAATTCTCCCCAAAACATGTTTCTTAAACCTGTACTGCTCAACATACATCTGATTCTTTGCAATAGTGTCTGATTCATCCTCTCTGCAATGCCATTTTGTTGAGGTGTTCCAGGAATAGTCTTGTGCCTCTTAATCCCTCTTTCATTGTAGTATGAATTAAACTCTTCAGATACAAATTCCAATCCATTATCTGTCCTTAAGTACTTAAAATTACTTTTAGTGCTATTTTCAGTTTCTGTCAGCCAAGTTTTGAATGTAATGAATGCTTCATCCTTAATTTTCAGAACATAAACCCATAACTTCCTTGAATAATCCTCAATGATGTTAATGATATATCTTACTCCACATCTAGTTATTGTCTTTGAAGGTCCCCAGAGATCAGAATGAACATAGTCCATTCTTGCTTTGGTTGTATGTTCTGATTCACCAAACTTAAGTCTCTTGGAGTTACCAAGAATGCAATGCTCATATTGCCTGATCTTCTCATCTGCACTAAACTTGATCAGTTGTTGTTTAGCCAATTCTTGCATCCCCCTTTCACTGACATGGCCCAACCTATCATGCCATAGCTTGACATCATCATGCTTATCACTGTTGTATATCTGTCCAACAACAACACTTCCATCCAAGAAATACAAATCAGATCTTCTAGTTCCTTTCATGACTATATTATCACCCTTAGTCACTGTAAGAACTCCTCTTTCCAGATTTGAATCACATCCTTGAGAATCAAGCATCCCAAGAGAGGTGAGGTTTCTTTTTATTCCAGAAACATTCCTAACATTCCTAAGAAGCCTCTGAACTCCATCAAACATGAGTAATCTGATGGATCCCACTCCCTTAATCTTGCAAGATTGATCATTACCTAATAGCACTGATCCTTCTTTCTGATGCTTCAATTCTTCAAATCAATGCTTCATGGGTGTCATGTGGAAAGTACACCCTGAATCCAATACCCACTCTGCAGATACATCTGATGATGTGATGGACAATGCTTCAATACCTTCCACACCAGCATTATTTTGTAATTCTCCAACCAGATTTAGTTGATTCTTCTGATTTCCAGCAGGTGCATTGGCTTTCTTGGACTTGCTAGCTTTCCATTTTACACATTGTTTCTTGAAGTGACCTGGTTCATGACAATATTAACACTTCTTTCCAGTTGACTGTCCTATTGCATTCTTCTTTTGATCAGCATTACCTTTCTTGTTCCCTTTCTTGTTTTGGTTTCCTTTTTTGGCAAAGAGTCCTTTTGCACTTGACTTTTAATTGTTGTCGGCTCCTACCTCTAAATCTTTTGATCTAAGTGCTTTCAGCACATTGATTAGCCATTTTGTAGTTGGAATAGTAATTAAAGAATTTATCGAACCACAGGTAGAAAGGTACTAGGGTCTAAGCGATCTCGTGTTCATCATAGTATTACAGAAATGATCAAGAAGGGGAGATAATCAAGAAATGACAATAAAATAAATGGATAGATGAAGGGAAGATGGATGAATGAGCCAAGTAGATAGAGAATGAGACTAGCAATACTTAAAGCATGGAAAATCTAGGTATCATGCAACGAATTCATATGTGTCATGGGCATAGACTAAGGGCCAATACTAGTTCACCTACACTCCTTCTCGAAATGAATAGGATATTATCAATACACAACTCAAACGATTGGTTCTCACTCAAACAATTCCAACTAGGTACTAAGCTTGAAATGAGAGTCCCTTCACACGATTAGTCAACATCTCGATCTAACAAATCACATGTTATATTAAAGGGTTCTAAATTCCAAAGGATTTCTCAATCTCTCTAAAACTTATAATGTACATGAAGTGTTTGATGAAATGATTCACTTAATCATCCTAATAATTGATTTCTCAATCTAATGACATATTTAGAGCAACTAAACACACAAATCATCAAAAACCTCAAGATCTCAAGCATCAATGATAGAAAATTAATAAATCCAATCAACATATGAATTCAATTGCAAAATACTCAAAATTATCCAACACAATTCATATTGTTAATCTCACAAATGAGATTAGCTTCTCATAGTCACAAGGAATTCAACATATACATTAAAATTCTTACAAAACATGATAAACAACAAGGTTTCAATACAAAAATTAGATGAAAACTCCCTTGGATGGCTCCAATGGTGATCTTCTTCTTCCCTTTGCAATTCTCCTTTCTCCCTTGCTTCTCTAACTAAATGGATGAAAGATTTGATGGTGGGATAATAATAGATGGGATGGATGAAGAATGGATGAAAATGACGGTGTAAAATTGAGGAAATGGTGTGTGAGGTAGGTGGTGAAAACCCTCTACCAATCTGATCTAAAATTGAAGTACTGGGTATTTATACCCCTTGGGAAGCCTCTAGAAGGGATCTGATATGTTTCTGATGCTGCAGCAACACGACTCGTGTGCTGCAACACGATCACAGGGTGGCCGTGTAGGCTTTTTATGTCAGAAAATGGCCAAGGCTTACAGGGCCGTGTTGCGTAACACGGGTCTTGTGCGGCAACATGGCCGGCCATGTTGGTGTTGTGCAGTCTCACCGTTTCGCGCATCACTTCCACGTCCAATCTCTGATTTGAGTAATTCTTGCGCTTATGCGATCCTCTTTTCCTTGGCTTTATATCAATATAATGATCTGAAAAAACTTCCAATATTTGAGGGTGTAACAAGTCATGCAAAGTAGCACAACCGTGTTGAGTAGGAACAGCTTGCGCGACGTTACCATTTTAATCATAACTTTCTCGTTTGGGCTCCAATTGAAGTGTTTCTTATACTAAAATAATCCTTTTTCTGTGGCTTTCCCACCATATATTACACTTCTAGTTTTGAGCTCTAAAAGAGTACAGAAAGATTGCACAAGTTGGACGTGCATTTTTCAGCATTTTGCTTTGACACATTCTCCCTCGTTTCAACTCGGAATTGAGATCTACTTTTTTCTACGTTTTTCTTGTCGCGTCTAGGATCTATTTTTGCCTGAAAATCATACGTTTAAGCTCATTCACACACATCTTCATAAAAACACAAAACACAACCAAATAGCACATAAATACGGATAAAAATTTACGAAAACACACATAAAAGGACGCTAAAATCTAGGTGAATATATCACTCATCACACCCTCAAACTTAAAGTGTTGTGCGTCCCCGAACAACAAAAATGAGAAAACAAGGGGAGTGAGATTTTCACCTAGGAAAAGACTAAACGAACATAAATAATAACACATTAATAATAATAAGAACTACAACTCATATTAAGTCATCCTACAACATTTAATTCTTGACATGCAAAAAATATTAACAAATTCAATCAAAAGAGAATAAAAGTGTAATATAGTCCCTTTTTAGTCCAAGCCTTACATAGGTTATAAATGTCACTTAACACTCTTTAAAGTGGTAAAACAACACTCATCAATCGATTGACTCGACTCGCTATAAGCTTGCTCGTGGACTACATTCACAAACCACCAAAGTTTCCATTAGTGATCAAAAAGGTCTTTAATTAAGGATGTAATGATAGACTCTTTGATATGGTAGGGAGAATTTAGGTAAGAGTGACTCATCATGTGTAAGTAATCGATGAGGTAGCTACTTTCTTCCATTCCTTAATAATTTCTTTCTTCCTTTCTTTTCTTTAATGATCACAAGTACTAATCATCAACTTTCCTTGAATTGAGCATCTTTTAATGCATGCTTCTTTCTTTTGATTTTTATTTTCTTGAGCATCTTGTTGTTGCTTTGCTCATTTTTCTTTTTTTGAGGTTGCATGTTCACTCTTGGTTTTGCTCTTTTCATCATTTTTTCTTACTTGTTTACCATTTCCTTTCTTCATTTTGCTTTCTCATCAAACCTTTCTAACTACCATCTCCTCAATCACTCACACAAAAGGGTAAATATATAAGGCTCATGTGGGTAATCAAGACTTGTAATGTACTAAATTCACAACAAAATGGCTTTAAGGCTCAAAGTGGTTGACTAGGGATGATGTTCATGGTAGGGAAATATTTGGCAATGACTATAAATGACAAGGATTGCCTTAGCTAATTTCACTAATCTCCACAAATCGAGCTCGTTCCTATAGTCCTTGGGAAAGTTCTAGCTTATCAAAACTCAATCGATCCACTCATGAAGAAAAATACCATGTATGCACGGTTGAGGCTCAAACGCTCACAAGCTCGTGCTCGGACCTTAAGGACTTATTACACCACATCCATCTTAAAATTGAACAAGTTAAATAAAACATGTCACAATTCGAAAGTGTAGAGATTCTTAATCATAACTTGTCATCACTTATCACAATAACATGTCATCACTCATATTCAAAAATGACTCACGACATCCCTAAACAAACCACCAAACATACCGAGACAAAAGTAAGAAAACACACAAAACATAAAATAAAGACTCAACAAACAAGAAACAAAACAAAAACACATAACATGCAGGAATAAAATCCCATTATTAACAATAAAGCACACATTCTAGGTCATCCATGATAATTAAGCTCACAATCATCCCAACCTTTGATTGAAAAGAAAATCCCAACTTAAGAAAGTAAACCTCCCAAAACATAACAAATGAAGTGAAATGCTAATCACACCAATCTAAATAAAATAAATTCATGTCAAGCAACTAGAAGTAGTAGAGTATAGAGTGAACTCTCTCAATATGCATTTAGTAGTGGAAATGGTTGGCACTAGCTTCCGGATTGAATACACAACGAATCTCGACTTGATCTCCGGGCTCAATTCGTGCTTCCACTACCCTTCATTCATGCTCAAAAACTCATCAAACACCATTAGCTCAACAATTTCATTAAAAATATGGACTCACATGCACTTCAACACAACCAATCATACCAAAATCCAACCAAGCTCAAGAGAAAAATTTTAAAATTGACCCAAAAATACGAAAAGTATATGCTTTCAAAACAAATTATGCCACACCATGCCATATCCCCCCAAACTTAAATTGAAACAAGAGTTTCGAGTTAAGTTTGTCAAAAGTGGTGTGACGTACCTACACTCTTCAAATCAAGCACCCTTAGTATCTTTAACACGCATCTTCCTCACTAGCATAATCAACCTACATGCCAAAAATAAAAGAAACAACAAATCCACCATCCTTATTGAAAGCATTAAATAAAGCAATAAAAGATAATGATGGGTTGCCTCCCTTCTAGCGCTAAGTTTAACGTCTTCAAGCCGGACGGGATATGGAGAACTCATCGGAATGGCCACGGATATCTTTCATCCTTGCCATTGAATTTTAACCGTATTGCTTCTTCCTCTATTAGGCACTTGTGGCAAGTGACGTCCTCCATTGCATCCTTCGAGCATGGCTTCAAAAATTCGACTCTCTTGAGCTTACACTCCATTGCCCTTTCCATTCTTGAACATCACTTATTCCTCTTCGCCAAATAGACCCCCAACATCTCTTCGAGTTCTCTTTTGTTTCCAAGAATATAAAAAAAATCAATGGGTAAAACAAAGTCAATGTAAACAATATTATCAAATTCAAAGCAACTTAAAGAGTTTAAAGGTATAGAAATGCTCATTTCACTCTTCAAGTCATCATCATTTGCTTCAAGACTTTGTTCCTTTTCTTCAACATCATATGCCTCAATATGCTCTTTAAATACCTCATTTGATTCTTCATCTCCCAAATTCTTTTCTTCCTCAAACTCTTCTTCAACTTTACTCTCCTCTACAAGTTCTTCATCTTGTTGAAAATTGGTCAAAACACTTATAATTTGGCTCACTTGATGCTTCAACGCTTCTAACCTCTTCTGAGTTGCTTCATTTCTTTTCTTCCACTCTTCAAAACTACCTTCATCCCTTTTCTTATTTTCCTCAAGGTTTGCTATCATCATCTTAATCAAGAATTCTTTAAATGATTTTTCTTCCTCAACGTGTTGAAACTCTCCTCCCTCTTTGTTGTCAAAATTCCATCCTTGAATTGGTGGGTAATTCCCATGAAAACTTCCTTCATAGTTATGTTGAAAATTTCCTTGGAAATCATCCACTCCCATGAAAGAAACATCTCCTACTTGATGCGTAGGCATCCTCCACTCTTCTTGCTCCATAGGGCTAGGAATCGACACATCTTGCACATTTTGAGCACCCCCCAAACTTGAACTAGACAAGACTTGACCATAAGCACCTTGATTCATCATCCTTATTTGTCTAGCCAATTCCAAAGTAGCGGGGGTTATTATCTCGGAGGATTAATTTTGAAGAAAACTTGATTGAGGATTTTGAGCTTCATCACTTCCTTGAGCACATCTTCTATATAATTCCAATAAGGCGTAATTTTGGAACGAAGGAGAAGTGTTGGTGTTGGGATTTGGTGAAGAATAAGCACATGCTTGATAAGGGTGGAATGTATTTGCATTTTAAGCTTGTTGTCATTCTCCATTTCTTCCTTGATTGTAGTACTGAGAGCTATCTTGATCCATTTGGAAATTGTAACCATAGTTGCTCTCATTCCTGTAGCCTCTTGATTGTTGAGGTGGAATCCTTACACTTTGATCCCCAAAGACATCACTCAAGTATTGGTTCCAACCTTCCATTCAAATGATCTTCTCAAGGCTTACTATAATTCTCCTTCAAACTTGCTATTTTTGGTTTTGATCTCCCTTCCTCTTCTCTCAAGATAGTTTCAAGTACTTATCAAAATGAAAAAGAGAGATCAAAAATTTTCCAAAGCAAAATAAAAATCTCTAGTAATACAAATCAAAACACTCTTTCGTTAAACCACTAGCAACTGTTACCTCCCCGACAATGGCGCCATTTGATTAGCCATTTTGTAGTCGGGATGACTAATTAAAGAATTAATTGAACTACAGGGAGGAAGGTACTAGGGTCTAAGCGATCTCGTGTTCATCATAGTATTATAGAAATGATCAAGAAGGGGAGATAATCAAGAAATGACAATAAAATAACTGGATAGATGAAGGGAAGACGGATGAATGAGCCAAGTAGATAGAGAATGAGACTAACAATACTTAAAGTATGGAAAATCTAGGTATCATGCAACAAATTCATATGTGTCATGAGCATAGACTAAGGGCCAATACTAGTTCACCTAAACTCCCTCTTGAAATGAATAGGATATTATCAATACACAACTCAAACGATTGGTTCTCACTCGAACAATTCCAACTAGGTACTAAGCTTGAAATGAGAGTCCCTTCACACGATTAATCAACCTCTCGATCTAACAAATCATATGTTCTATCAAAGGGTTCTAACTTCCAAAGGATTTTTTCAATCTCTCTAAAACTTATAATGCACATGAAGTGTTTGATGAAATGATTATCTTAATCATCCTAAGCACATAATTGATTTATCAATCTAATCAAATATTTAGAGCAACTAAAAACACAAATCATCAAAAACCTCAAGATATCAAGCATCAATAATAGAAAATTAATAAATCCAATCAACATATGAATTCAATTGCAAAATGCCCAAAATTATCCAACACAATTCATATTGCTAATCTCACAAAGGAGATTAGCTTCTCATAGTCACAAGGAATTCATCATAGACATTAAAATCCTTACAAAACATGATATAAAAAAGGTTTCAATACAAAGATTAGATGAAAACTCCCTTGAATGGCTCCAATGGTGATCTTCTTCTTCCCTTTGCAATTCTCCTTTCTCCCTTGCTTCTCTAGCTAAATGGATGAATGATTTGATGGTGGGATGATGATAGATGGGATGGATGAAGAATGGATGAAGATGAAGGTGTAAAATGGAGAAAATGGTGTGTGAGGTAGGTGTAAGGGTGAAAACCCTCGACCAATCTGATCTAAAATTGAAGTATTAGGTATTTATACCCCTTAGGAAGCTTCTAGAAGGGATCTAATATGTTTCTGATGCTGCAATAACACGAATCATGTGCTGCAACATGGCCACAAGGTGGCCGTGTAGGCGTTTTTGATGTCAGAAAATGGCCAAGGCTTACAGGGCCGTGTTGCGTAACACGGGTCGTGTGCTGCAACATGGCTCGTGTGCTGCAATACGGCTGGCCGTGTTGGTGCTGTGCAGTCTCACCGTTTCACGCATAACTTCCACATCCGATCTCTGATTTGAATAATTCTTGCGCTAATGCGATCCTCTTTTCCTTGGCTTTCTATCCATATTAAGATCTGGCAAAACTTCCAACATTTGAGGGAATAACAAGTCATGCAAAGTAGCACAACCGTGCTAAGTAGGAATAGCTTGCGCGACGTCACCATTTTAATCATAACTTTATTGTTTGGGCTCCAATTGAAGTGTTTCTTATACCAAAATAATCCTCTTTTTTGTGGCTTTCCCATAATTTATTACACTTCTAGTTTTGAGCTCCAAAAGAGTACAGAAAGATTGCACAAGTTGGACGTGCATTTTTCAGCATTTTGCTTTGACTCATTCTCCCTCGTTTCAACTCCAAATTAAGATCTGCTTTTTCCTACGTCTTCCTTGTCGCGTCTAAGATCTATTTTTGCCTGAAAATCATAAATTTAAGCTCATTTACACATATATCTATAAAAACACAAAACACAACCAAATAGCACATAAATACAGATAAAAATATACGAAAACACACATAAAAGACACTAAAATCTAGGTGAAAATATCACTCCACACATCCTCCGAGAGCACAACATCCTTTCCTCCATAGAGAAGAGCATCTCTAAAATGCCTTTGTGATCTTGGCAGTGCAGACAACAACATGATGGCCTTATCCTCACTGGTCAGTTTGAAATCCACACTTTCTAGATCATCTGTGATCTTACCGAACTCATCAGCTTGATCCATCAGAGGCTTTTCATCAGTCATCTTGAAGGCATGAAGCCTTTCCCTCGAATGCAACTTGTTTGGAGATGATTTAACCATAAACAGAGCTTCCAATTTATTCCATACACCAACAATAGTTGTTCCTTTGATACTTCTCTAAGCACTTTATCACTTAGGTATAAGATTATTGTAAAATAGGCCTTTTGAAGTACCTGATCATCCACAGGACCTCTTATACCACCTGCTGCAGCCTAAGGATCTCTGAGTCTTTCAATCTTCAATGGTGGAGGTGGCTTCAATGCATCCATCAAACCTTGCTGCACGAGGACAAGTTTTATCTTCAACTTCCACAGGTTGTAATCTGATTTCTCTGTGAGTTTTTCAACATCAAATCTTGTACGTGTTCATCTTGAATGCTTGCTGTGTGTTTGTTTCCACTTGACGTGATAATGCACTCAATAATCTCACAAACACTCAAGATAATACTCACATGAAATAATGAAAACTTGAATAAAAAATATAAAGCTTGCACAAAGATATATAGTGGTTCGGTTATGAATAACCTACATCCACTTTGGGGAGAAGAAACTTTATTATCACTCAATGCTTACAACCAAGAAGAGACTGATCTCAATCAACTAACTAGAAGTACAAAAACGAAGCTCACAAACAGTAAAACTCAAAGTATAAAAATTGATGTGATCAATATATTTTGAGCCCTTATATCTAGCTAACCCCTCAACCTATTGGTCCGGTTGAACATCCACTAGATAGCCTTTACTTAGTAGATGAGATGCAGCCACATAGCTGGTTACAAGTAGGTAGATAAACCGCTCAAAACTGCACCAAATTCAGCTGCTCACACCTACACCATTTTGGCAGTTCTCAACAGTTTGAGTTGTATAAATTGTTGTAACAACTCCAACTACTTCCAATTTGCATATAACATGTGATGATCATTTTTGAGCCTCCAATGAACACAATCCACATGTGATCAACCCTCATGCATGCATCTATTGTCATCAGCAATAAAAATATATACTCCCTCGTCCGAACTTCAACTTCACATTTTTCCTTTTGATCCATCCCAAGATAGTATAGAATATCAATAAATCTTGAACACAAAATATTCAGAATCAATGTCGTGCCATGAAAAGATTTCTCCTTCCAACTTTTGTCCAGCTTGTTGCAGCCCGTCTTCATGCCCCCTCCACCCTCGCTTACTTAACAATAGAGCCATAGCTTCATGCCCCTCCACCCTCGCTTACTTAACAATAGAGCCATAAGTGGTACCTTTGCATTCGTTCCAATAAACTCGAATCAAGGAACGCAAGGTTACCCCCTACAAGAGATCTTATGCCACCCACCAAGCCTTCACCTACCGCTTCGGGTACTTTTATGCTCAAACTAGCTTAGTTTTTGTCTACTCTTATGCGCGATCCAATTTTTGTTTAGTTTATTGCCGCCCATCTTCATGTCGCCTCCATCCCCGCATACTCTTGTGCACCGAGCATATAATAATGGAGGCTTCCACCTACCACTTTTGTCCCGTTTATTGTGAGTTACGTGATATTAGCTAGGCCACGATAGTGGAGGCTTATAATAATAGAACTATATAATAGGTTGGTAGCTTTGCATTTGCTCCAACGGACCTGAAGCTTTGCATCCACTTCAATAGACCTAAATTAAGGAACGCTAAGGTCGCTTTCTTGAACAATCCTTTTGGATTAGTATTTACCATTATTCATTCATATTTTAATAAAGTTATATTTCTTCATTAGTTATTATTTTGCGTCTATTTAAGAAGTTGGTTTCAATATTAGTTATGGTTGTTCTATTTTAACTAATAACCATGTATTTGTTTCTAATATTTTACTTCAATAGACCTGAATCAAGGAACGTCAATGTTACCTTCCCATGATATCCAAATCAAGAAATACTCCCGACTGTATACCAGTGAATACGACTATTAAAGAAAGAGATACACTCCCGAATCAACACCTACACAATAAAAATCCCAAATGAACCGAATAATATAACTCCCACCGTTATGAAATAGTACACTAGTTTATTAAAATGTTATTAAAATGTGATCTATATAATCAACACCCAACGTCTATAACCCACCACTAAGAGATAGTACACTAATACATTAGAATATGATCTAACTTTATTTCCAACAAAGATGGAAATACGTTTTAATGGATATCACTGAATCCACCATAGAGTGCATAAATAAATTTTGTATTGCACTATTGCTTTTTGTTGGTTGATTTGTTCGATATTATATACTAGTAATATACAATGATAGTAGCATATTACTGTTCTAATCAGTCTAAATTCAAATATTAACATCAAATAATTCTCAAACCATGATAATATGGTTTCTTAGAACCTTAAACTTTATTTCAAAGACAACACACACCATTTTATGATATAGTTGATATCCAGTGCATCTAATTGCACACTTATATCTATATATCTATATGTGTATAAAATTTTATTTTATAGTATATATATATTTTTTAATAATTGTATAATTCATTTTTTTAAAGAAAGTGTATAACTTTTTATTAAAAATGTTATCATTCTTGAGATCTATTATTATTTTATCTGTTGTTTCAAAGAAGCTCATTTTGTAAAAAATATTTATTTTATTTATTTATTTATTTATTTATTTTTAATGTTGAGAATACTGATTAGGATGATTATCAATAGTTATCAGCCTGTCCCCTTCGAGTAACTTCTTAAAATATTAAATTTATTATTCATTTTATATCAATTGTTAAATTTATTTTGTATTTATTAGGTAAGTGGTATCTCTGTGAAGTGTGCCTCCTTATATTTTTAAAAGAGTAAGCTTATTTTTAGGTTTTATAATTACAATTCCTTTCATTTTAATTTTAATTTTAATTTTAACTTCAAATTCGTTCCGGTATCAACTTTTTAATTCCATAAAAAAAATCACATTGAAGGCACATAAATTTTATATATTGCCAAGAAAAATAAAATTAAAAAAACAAAAACAAAAAAAACAAAGGGAAATGTATTAAATACTTCCTCCATTCCAAACTTATGTTCACGGTACTGTTGTTACGGAGTTTAAGAAATTTTTTGTTTACTAACATTATTGATTTTTTTAGGGTTATTGAGGTATTTTTAAGTAATAAATAAATTATAAAATATGTTATGTGTGTTAGAGGATCAGAATGATATTTTGAAATAAAGGTAACTTTTGAGGTTGTTGTTTGATATGAAGTTACATTTTTTGAGTGGTGAAGATATATATGTGACAGGACAAAAATTGAAAGTGTAAACATAAGTATAGGACAAATAAAGTATTAATTAAATATTTATTTATTAAGTAATAAGAAAGAAATATTTTAATCCAGGAATCACAGCATATATTTTAGGGAGGTCTATCACTTGATGAATTTATTGTCTTTCAATCTGTAGATTTTTTCTATAATTAGGTATGACTTTTGATTACCTAGAAGTTCTTATATTTTCGTCTCAATTTTTATTATTTATTATTTTTTTTTTGGTATGGGATCTGTTGGCTTTCTCCAATTATTCAATTTTAACAATAATTTGAGTATGAAAAATTTGTTTATGATCGTGTTGTCTATTGATATTTTTCGAAGATGTTGCTATTGTCTTGCCTTGATTAATAGGTAATAAAAAACTTCCACGCACTACAAGTGTTTGATCAATTGTTTGAGAGAAAAATACAATTATTAATATTGCTGATATTTTTGGAAAAGTTCTAATGATATGTCAGCTATTACTTCTAATCATCTTTATCTTTATATGTATAAAACCAAAATGGATTCATTAATGACGCTCCTATTTAATTTTCCACTTAACAATGTTGTCCATATTTGGTATGTTTTTCAATTCATCATAACCTTTTGTTTATAAATGGTTAATCCTAGCCATTAAATACTAATAATTTTAATTAATAATATTAATATATATGGTTTGCAACACATGAATCCAATAATTTTTTTCATAAATAGTCCGTTCTTATTTATAGTTGTGTGATGCTTGCCATTTATCATTAATTAATTAATTTATTTATTTTAGTTACTAATAATGTTGTATTGGGCCTATTCTACTAAGTTGAGCTTATTTGTGCATTCTTTTATCTGTTAATCAATTTTCTCCACACTCTTTTCAATATCCTAAACAGATTAAGATCATAATTTTTATTCATTGTGATCATACTTTAGTATACACATTTGATCATATTTAATTTTAAATTACTACATTTAGTTATTTATCTTTCTTGGTAAAAGAATGAATTATGTATTATAAGAGTTAATTTAGGAAGTAATTGTGATTTTTTTAAACATATTTTACAATTTTTAATATTTATAAAGCCTTAATGCTATTAAACAATGTATAGTACTTAATTAAAGTTTTTACATTATGTCGAATTTTTAGGGTTTATGGTTTTATAGTTTTAAGTTTTTGTGTTTAGGGTATTAGGATTTAGGGTTCAGGATTTAGGGGTTTAGGGTTTTAGGGTTTAGGGTTTACTGAAAAAGGTAGATTTTATTTCAGTATAACGATACAGAGTACATATTGAAATGCACAAATGAAATCCTATCCACACATCTTTGGTATAAGCTTCAAATGGTACAACATCAATAGTTGAGATACAATCTAACTATTTGACACATGATTTTATCTGCAGTGTGAACTGGAGATAACATTCTCGATCCAAACAGGAGTGCATTTCTTTCCATCCATATATGGTAGATCATGGATGAAAAAGAAATGAAGAAAAGCCTCTATACCTTTTTATTGCTTTGGGTATCCGCAAGTATCTTTCGAAATCCATCAGCAGCTGATGTGAGTCGACGTCTCGGATAGGCGTATTTTGTGCACTTCAATTAAATCCTCAAGTATAAGGATGTCAATTATAGCGACAAGTACCCAAGTTAAATTATCGATCCCACTGAGCCAATTAATTATTTATTTACTCTAAATTACTAACTAATAAGAATTAAGTAATCGATTTTCCAAGAGTTTTTGAATTAATTATCTAAATAACGAAATAATAAATTACTGAATAATTAAAGCAATAAAAATAAATAAGTTCTAATAAAGAGGTAGAGAACAATTTTAAGGTATCAGGTATAGACCAATTAATTCGGGTTACTAGACTTTCAATTGTTCATTCATGCAGTATCAATGAAAATACACCACTTAATCTTATTAACCCACTAGATATGATCCGATTTTAAGCTAACAGTATAATCTGATTTTAATTCTAATGTGCGTGAATATTACCAAGTCTTATTCCTAGATACTAATCAAAGCAAACAACAATACCTCCGGATGGTAAGTTCGACTAATAAGATATTCTATGAAATTACTACAAGGTATTATCCACTTCCAACTTGACTGTCTAATTGCATTGTTCCACTAAACAATTCAAGTATCTGAATTACCAGTTCATTGAATTAAAGTGTTTATAGCAGAACTACTTCAATCTCTAACGGATAGACAATACCAATCATGAACGCACACAAGCTAACACAATAATTCAAGCATTATAGCAGATGTCATGAAAATATTATGAAGATGTTATGAAACAGATAAGCAAGTCTGAATAAAATAAATAAAATAATAATATCAACTGCATAAAATCTCAATATTTGGTCTAGGTTCCCAAATCAATTCAATCTAACCATCAAACCCTAGAACTGTATAAGATAAAAGGAAGGGAAAAATAAGAAATATGAAACCTAGCGTAAGCGTAGTCCCACGTTCCTTCTCTGTCTCTCCGATCATCCGATCTCCCTCAATTAGCACTTGGAACCCCTTTGAAGATAGATGGATGATGAAATCAGATCTGAATATATATGTGGAGTGGTAATTCACGATGGATGTGGTATGGATGTGAGTGGGTTCTTCTTTGTGTGTGTTGTGATCCCTCTTTTAATGTCTTGGCCTGTCTTCAGGGCTTTTTCGCGTCAAAATTATGCTAAAACACATTCTAGAAGTAAAAAATACGTTACTGGATCAAACAAGCCGTAATTGGGCCGAAACAGACCCCGCTCGGCACCCAACTCGAGCTGAGCTGTGTCTGGAGGTTGCTGAGCTGCATATGGATAAAACAAGGATGTCGTGTAGGCTCCGTGGGACTCAACTTGGCTAAAAACTCGTACGAGCTGGGTATAGCTCGATCCGAGCTGTCTGCCGAGCTATAGAGACTGCACTACGCGATCTCACCGTTTCGAGAATAACTTCCTCTTACAGACTCTGATTTGAGTGATTTTTATGCCAAAACGATCCTATCTTCCGTGGCTTTCCAACCATATATTACATAATCATTTTTTATTTCTACATGAATACAGAAAAATTATGCAATGTGGACGTGTGTTTTTTAGCATCCCTTCACATGACTTTCACTTTTCATTCCAACTTTGAACTTTGGTCATGTTTTACCCTTCAAAACTCAGCAAAACACCTTAGTAGCATCTTAATTATGTAAGATATGAAAACTACGCCATTCTACACTAAATCATGGCGACGTTCTATAAAAAATGGTGTAATGTGAGACTTAAAATGCGTGAAATTTCACTCTCAACAAACCTCCAAACTTACATGTTGCTCATCCCGAGGCAACGACATAGAAAACCAATAGAGTAATTGAGAGGAAATTTCATATCTTTACACATCCAAGATAATATAAAAATTCAAAAATCATACTTTAAATACTAAGACAACCATCCATCTAAGAGAATACAATTCAAATCAACTACTTCACTTTTACGGAATGCTCATCCACTCATTCTCACGGGTAGTATTTACACTCATCACTCAAGCTGTGTGAGATATACACTTTAGGTAAGGTGTTTACACTCATAATCAATTCAAACATACGCGTAACCATAAGTTTGGCAATCATCTCAACTCTTGACAAAAAGGAATAATTTCTACAATAGGATCACAAAGGTCTTGAATTAGGATTTAACGTTAGCTCTTTGGTAAAGGTAGGGAATATATGGATAAAATGACTTAATCACTAGTAGAGAATCAAAGAAGACTTACAGCTTTTCAACAAACAACTTCATTTCCTTTTTTCTCCTTCAATGCTCTTCAATGCTTCTCGCAACTTGATTTCCTCCTTCACATTCAAGCACAACTTACTAACTTGAATTTTTTTTCTTTTTCTTTCTTTGTTTTTTCAAATAAGGGTACTAATTTTGGGCACTACACTTTTCATAGGGTACCAGTTTCAGGCATTACCCCTTCATAAAAATTTTAACCATTTTTTCCAATAATTTTCATCACTTCCAACTTATCTCTCCTTTTGTTTCTTCTTCACAAGACACCAACTTGACTCCTTCAACTCTCTACTAGGTAAGATTTTTAAGGCTAGCAAAAGGTTCAATTGGCTAATCACGTAGGCTTCCAACAAATAAGGCTTTTAGGCTCAAAAGGGTTGACTATGGATAATTTCATTAGGTAGGAAAATAATTTGGCTAGTGACTAATAAACAACAAAAATGGCCTGAGATCATTTCCTATTGTCTAATCAAACACGTAGCTTCAAGTAAGATGTAAAGCCAAGTTCTAGAATACATGTGTATGAACGACGCTCACAAGAATAAACTGAATCATGCCACTTGTCATGATTTCAAAAGGCTCAAATCTCACATGGCTATAAGAATGAACGAGCAATCCTAGTAAAGCTACATAGCTAATCTTTCATGAATATAATTAAACTTTAATCATCTCAATACCAAAGCACAATATCAAATCGCTTCTCAAACATAATCACACATATAATACCATCAAGTGTAAGAAAAATTAGAAAATCATCCTATAGAACTATAAACTGACTACATTAACACTAAGACCAATAAACGACACACAAAAACAAAACACGAAACCTAGAAAATCGCAAAAAATTCGAACCTTCAACATCATAGAATAAATAAAAAATATTAAAAATTTGCAAAAAAATCAACCCTCCAAGCAACAACACAATGCAAAAATTCTATTTCAATGCTGCAAGACAAGGTATGTACTTAACCTCCCCCCAAACTTAGATCAAACAAAGTGAGACACTAAGTTTGCAAAGAAGTATATACCACAGTCAAGCAACACCTAATAAAATTCCTACATCACACAAACACATAAAAGCAATTAAAATGGGAGGGTAAGCTCCCAACAAACGCTCATGTTTAACGTTGGAGAGTCACGACGGGATACCTCTTTTCGAACTATTTGATCAGAGGACAGTTTTCTCGCATTCTCAATTTCAAGTACTTCCATCCTCTCTTTTTCGCACCAACCACCTCACCTTTCCTTGTCACCAAAACATGAACCTTTGAATTCCTTTCCTTCCATGATTCCTTCTTGTCAATCCTCCGCTCAAATATTGAAGAGTCAACCTTTCTAGCAAAATGAAGATTAAACTAGTTAGAATCGTCAACACCAATATAATAATAAAAATTTGGAGGTAAGTTCGGAGGCTTCAAATATGGATCATCATTTCGTCCTACAACCAAAAGATTATCAAGCAACTCAACAGAATCAGTAGTAGGAAAAGTAAGAGATCCACTTGTTTCTGCGATCTCCTCTACCACTTCAACTCTTTTGTTCTCATACTTTTCCTCTTTGGCAACAGGGTTCATCGCTTCTTCAATAGTGGCATTCTTAGTGTTATTCATCATTTCAACAGTGGTCTTCCTTCTCTGTTCATCCCTAGCATCACTCAATGCAAGTAAATTATCAAGATAATCAACACATGCATCGTTAGATAAACCCTCAAACTCTGCATCAGACAAGGCGAAGTCCTCTACTACTTCCACAGACTTGCATTGCTGCTGATCTGCAGGCCACTGCATCTCCTTATTCACAAAGAAGACAATTAAATAGTTCTCAACACTTAAATATCCTAATTAAAATAGCAATAAAAGAAAAATAAATAATTAAACTGTCCCCGGCACAACGGCGCCAAAAACTTGATAGGATTATTTTACGCACTTCAATTAAATCCTCAAGTATAAGGATGTCAATTGCAGCGACAAATACCCAAGTTAAATTATCAATCCCACTGAGACAATTAATTATTTATTTACTCTAAATTACTAACTAATAAGAATTAAGTAACCGATTTTCCATAAGTTTTTAAATTAATTATCTAAATTACAAAATAATAAATTATTGAATAATTAAAGCAATAAAAGTAAACAAGTTCTAATCAAGAGATAGAGAACAGTTCTAAGGTATTAGGTATAGATCAATTAATTCGGGTTACTAGACTTTCAATTGTTCATTCATGCAGTATCAATGAAAATACACCACTTAATCCTATTAACCCACTAGATATGATTCGATTTTAAGCTAACAATATAATCTGGTTTTAATCCTAAGGTGCGTGAATATTACCAAGCCTTATTCCTAGATACTAATCAAAGCAAACAATAATACCTTCGGATGGTAAGTTCGACTAACAAGATATTCTCTGGAATTACTACAAGGTTTTATCCACTTCCTACTTGAATGTCTAATTGCATTGTTCCACTAAACAATTCAAGCATCTGATTTACCAGTTCATGGAATTAGAGTGTTTATAGCGGAACTACTTCAATCCCTAACAGATAAACAATATCAATCATGAACACACACAAGCTAACACAATAATTCAAGCATTATAGCGGATGTCATGAAAATATTATGAAGACTTTACGAAGCAGATAAGCAAGTCTGAATAAAATAAATAAAATAAGAATATCAACTACATAAAATCTCAAACCATCAAACCCTAGAACTGTATAAGAAATTAGCCCATGAGGTCACAAGCAACACTCATGGCTATGCAATTCATGCCAAAAATCAAGATAAAAGGAAGGGAAAGATAAGAAACACGAAACCCTAGCATAAGCGTAGTCCCACGTTTCTTCTCCGTCTCTCCAATCGTTCGATCTCCCTCAATTAGCACTTGAAACCCCTTTGAAGATGGATGGATGATAAAATCAGATCTGAATCAATATGTGGAGTGGTAATTCACGATGGATGTGGTATGGATGTGAGTGGGTTCTCTTTTGTGTGTGTTGTGATCCCTCTTTTAATGTCTTGGCCTGTCTTCAGGGTTTTTTCACGTTGAAATTACGCTAAAACACGTTCTGGAAGTCGAAAATACCTTACTGGATCGAACAGGTCGCAATTGGGCCGAAACAGACCCCGCTCGGCACCCAGCTCGAGCCGGGCTGTGTCTGGAGGTTGCTAAGCTGCATATGGGTGAAAAAAGGACATCGTGTAGGCTCCGTGGAACCCCAACTCGGCCAAAAACTCGCAAGAGCTGGGTACAGTTCGATCCAAGATGTCTGCCGAGCTGCAGAGACTGCACTGCGCGATCTCACCGTTTCGAGCATAACTTCCTCATACGGACTCCGATTTCAGTAACTTTTATGCCAAAACGATTCTCTCTTCCATGTCTTTCCAACCATATATTAAATGTTCAATTTGGACTTCTATAAGAATACAGAAAAATTATGCAATGTTGACGTGTGTTTTTCAGTATCCCTTCACACTTTCACTCTTCATTCAAACTTTGAAATTTTGATCATGTTTTACCATTAAAAACTCAATAAAAACACCTTAGTAGAATCTTAATTATGTAAAATATGAAAACCACGCCATTCTACACGAAATCATGGCCACATTCTATAAAAACGGTGTAGTGTGAGACTTAAAATGCGTGAAATTCCACTCTCAACAATCTCCATCCAATTCCAGCCTTTACAATGTCCCATATACGTAGTATGTATGGACATTGGAAGAATAGATGTGACCGCGTCTCGACGTTCCCCACACAAAATCCACAAGTGGTATCTCCACCCAAGTTCCACACCCTATCCTTAGTACATACTCTCTCTATGTAGAAGCCACAACCTGAAGCTGTATTTCCTCACGATCCATTTATGCCAGATCTGTTTATATACAAATGAAGCATCTTCTATGTCATCCTTCCTCAATATGCAATACATCAAAGAAGATAAAAATCTCTCACGAACACATCCATGCATAATCTCCTTTATCGATCCCCCCCTTCTCCATCTATTCATGTTATCATGTTCCTCAAGTGGATCATGATTTTCCATAAGTACGAAGAATTAGCACTTGGGTTTTAGGGTTTTGGGTTTGGAATTTAGAATTTAGGTTTTGGAGTTTAGGGTTTATGTTTTATATTATTTTTATTATATATATAATATGTTTGGAACATATATATATATTATATATATATATATATTAGTATATTAAATGTTTGGAACATTTTTTTTAGTTTTATAAATAACTGCGGACTATCTTATTGAATATTTTATCTAATTTTTAGATGTTATTAAAGTAATAATTTATTTTTATTAATTCATCAATCATTAAATCTTAGACAAATAATTATGTGAGACCGTATTACGTAAGTCCTTATGTGAAACTGATAAAAAGTGATAGCATTATTATCTCTTTTGCTATAAATTTATGAAGTACTTGTATTTTTTTTACCTATTTTACAGTTTTTAATATTTATAAAGCCTTAATGCTAATACATTAAACAATATATAATACTTAATTAAAGTTTTAACATTATGTCGAATTTTTAGGGTTTAGGGTTTAATAGTTTTAAGTTTTTGTGTTTAGGGTATTAGGGTTTTAGGGTTTACGGTTCATGGTTTAGGATTTAGAGTTTTAGTGTTTTAGGGTTTAGGATTTTATAGTTACGTTTGTTATGATTTTTTATATTAAAGGTTGAAAATCAACCTTTTATATTAATGTACATGGGTATATACCACTCATTAAAGTTTGAAGTGATAGATTTATTTTACATGTATCCTTCAGGTTGGTTAATCTCACTATATAGTTTATTGTTTAAAATGTCTTGGTGATCCTGCTATTTTCATATGATTAATTATGCAAAGTTATCATAGATTATAATTTCATTGTTTGTTATTTTATTTTTATTGGTTACATGGGTTTGCGAGATGAGAATGATCATATTTATTAAGCATATGTAGGTATGTTTTTCAAGGTTTAAACTTTTCTAATTCTACTTCTTCAACATTATTTATTCACTCAAGTTATGAAGTGATACCATGTTTATTCGTATTAAAATTATATCCTTAATTAGCATTAATAATGATCTTACGGGAATAAAGAAATTTCAATCATTTCTAATTCTATTTTGCAACAATATGACACCACATTCCTAGAATCTAGAACTTAGAAAGATATTGATGTCATGATATTTTTTATGTGAGCTTTTCTAATTGATATTTTAATCATGCTTGATTAATCTTTGGAATATGATTGTTAGTTGTTGTTGCCTTAATCTTTAAGGATTAAGGTTTAGAATTTTGGGTTTAGGGGGTTTAGGCATTAGGGGTTTAGGGTTTTAGGGTTTAAAGTTTAGGATATAGGTTTTAGGGTTTTAGGATTTAAGGTTTAGGGTATAGGGTTTGGGGTTTAAGGTTTATGGTATTGAGTTTAGGGTTTTAGGGTTTAAGGTTTATTCATGAACGGTTATATTAAAAATAATAAGGTTAAGAAATATAATACTCATATAAATTTCAAATAGTATGATTCAAGAAAAAAATTGTGTTTTATTTATTTAAGTTCTAAATAATTATTAAAAAAAGATATTATTAAAATATTTATAATTTATATTAAATATAAGTAGCATTGTAAAAAATTAATGCCCGTCGGGATAAGTTTCTAGGTATGTTTAATAACAAAACAATGTATTTATGTTTGCCTACATATAAAAAGTGGACTTGGTAGCAAATGTAAGAGGTTATTGAAAAGGGGGTAAATCTATGAAATGGAAAGATAAAGTGTATATAAGATTATAAGTAACTGCATGTTACTCTTCTTATTCTTAATAACAATGGATTCATTTTGTATATGTTGTCGAGCAAAGGATGAGTAGGATTAAATCAAAAAAATTATTGAAGTGTTTACTAATTAGATTAGGTTATACTCCCTCCGTCATTTTACCATTTTGATTGTCTCATCCAAAGGATCTCATTTACCTTTTTGGACAGATGAGACTCACTCACACCTACTAATACAATTAAAACATGGGGTCCACACACTCACTAATACAACTACTCACTACACATTTAAATAATAATACTCCTTAATCCACTTGCCTAAAAGCAAATGAGACTCTTACCCAGGGACAGAGAAAATATAATGAAAAGATATTATAATAACCGTATCTGGTTTAATTAATTACACACGTGTTGAATATAGTCCAAATCCACATCACTCTCATTATGAATATTATCCTACTGATAGCGTTACATTTTTGTCATGCATACGACATACTGGATATCTAGTTACGCACTAATATGTTACATTTTCTATAGACTTTGTTAGATATTGTGTGATATAAAAAAAAATAATAAATAATAATAATAATAAATATTTACCGTTTAGATTTTGCTTTGTATAAGAGTAATATTTCTATTTTCCATACGCATCTACATGATCACTCATTGAGAATGACACATCAATTGGATGTAACCTAACCCCAGGGGTTGTCTGGCAGTGAGAATTTGAGTGTTTAAGGGTGATATTCCCAAAGATCTCATGTTCGAAACCCGCAGGTGTGATCAATCACTGAGGGGTCAGTCCATATATAGCGCAAAACTCTGACTTGAAATGTCCGCCGATAAATTGCTCAAAATATGCATGTAGGCAGCTTAAATACACCTGTCCGGCAATGAAAATACATTTAATTGGCATGTCCGATGATAATTAAACCCATAATTTGCGTGCCAGCCTATGAATGACCCTTTAGAAGATGTGTTCGCTTAAACCCATAATTTGCGTGCCAGCCTATGAATGACCCTTTAGAAGATGTGTCCGCCAAATAAATTCGAGTTAAGTACATGTCCATTAAATTCAATTTATAACCATACGTGCTACACTCAAATATGTAACATATATGCCATTACATAAAATTCTTTAAAACAATATGTGCCACACTCAAATTCTCTACATCAATAAATAGTTTTAAGGGAAGTATAAATTTACTATATGTGCCGCATGCCGAGAAAACATCAATTTTAATTCTATATCTTTTACCAAATCCAATTTTAAGATTTAGAGTTTCAATTTTGGTCATGTATCATTTAAAATTTCAATTTTAGTCATATTAGTTTCGTAATTAGTCCTATATCTTTTTGAATTATCAAAATTAGTCATTTATCTTTTAAAATATGATATTATGTGTCTTCTTGTTTATATTATGTTTTTATTTAATTTTTGTTGGATTGTCCTTCTCTGTAAGGTTTTAGGCTTGAAAATGAGGAATTTTTTTATTTGGTGGGGCGAGTGGTGGCAAGGCTTAGAGTATGCAGGTGACCAGTGCACGACCTTAGTTTTGCGGTCAGATGAGTTGAAGGTGGATTTTATTATTGGCCAAGTGCACACTTTGGTTGGACCCGATTTGAAGAGTTGGAAATATGTTATACATACCCTTGTAGACATCGGTGGTTGCATAACGAAACATAAGGTGAAAAGTGATCTTGATGTTGGGACTTGTATGATTAGGTTGATGAGTCGATGCTATTTGTCACAGTTAAGGCCCAACCACAGGCGTCAGTTGATAATTTTTGCCCTAGTGCGGTTTCACCTAGGTGTAGTTATTGGACCGACTTGGTTCGTTCACAAACTCCTATTATCTATATCCCTAATGCAGTTGAGGGAGTAGGACCGAGTGGGAGTTGATGAGAGTGAAAATAAGCGTGTTGGGTGTCCAATTTAACATCTTTGATGAGAATTGTTGTTATATATTAGCACAAGTGTCTTATATTTGATATATGTGAGAAAGAGGTGCGTTTGAGGTGTTTTACTGTGTTTTAGGTGCAAAAATGATCAAAAGTGTAAAGTTGGAGAAAAGATGTAACTTGTGCAAGAATGCTGAAAAACGCACATCCAACTTGTGTAATTTTTTTTTGTTCGTGTGGAGCTCAAAACTAGAAGTGTGATATTTGGTTGGAAAGTCACAGAAGAGAGGCTCGTTTTTTAGAGCTGTCAAAATGGGTTGAGCCCACAGGGCCAACCCGTCCCTACCCACCTTAACCCACCAATTTCTCAACTCAAAATTAACCTGCCCCATAAAAGTCCGCCCCACTTCAAACCCACTAAAGTGTGGGCTAACCCGCACCGCCCCACCAACCCAACATCGACCCACTTTTCTAAATTAAAATTTAAAAAATGACATACAACTTTTAAATTTTAATATTTAAACAATAAAAATATTACCACCCAACTCTACCCCCTATCCACCCCCACCCACCCCTACCCCGGCCCCACTCAACCCTCCCAAAATTTTTTTTTTTTTAGATTTTAGTATTTTTTTTAATTTAATATTTAAATATTACCACCTAGCCCTAACCACCCAATCCATCCACCCCAACCCAACCCCTGATTTTTAAAAGTTTAGATTTTAATATTTAAATAATAAAAATATTATCATCCAACCCTACCCCCTACCCATCCACCCACCCCTAATTTTTTTTAATTTTAGATTTTAATATTTAAATAATAAAAAAAATTGGGGCTGAGTGGGTGGGTGTGGGTAGGGGGTGGGGGTAGGGTTGGGTGATAATATTTTTATTATTTAAATATTAATTTAAAAAAATTTAGAGGGGATGGGTGGATGGGGGTGGGGTGGGTAGGGGGTAAGGTTGGGTGATAATATTTTTATTATTTAAATATTAAAATCTAAATTTTTTAAAAAAAATTGTGGGTGGATGGGTGGGTAGGGGGTAGGGTTGGGTGATAATATTTTTATTATTTTAATATTAAATCTAAAATATTTTTTTTTTAAAAAAAATTTAGGGTTGGTGGGGGGTGAGTGGGTAGGTCATAGTGGGATAGGGGTAGAGTATGGGCTAACACGCAACTCGCCCCACCAGTGGCCCGCCCCACCAGTGGCCCGCCCCTCCGGTAGCTCACGCTGCAAGTCACCCGCCCCACTTGAGCCCATCAAAAGGTGGGTTGCGGGATAAACCTCCCCACCAACCCATTGTGACAGCTCTAGTTGTTTTGGTGTAAGAAAAACTTCAATAGGAGTCAAAACGAGAAAGTTATAATCGAAATGGTGACGTCGCGCAAGCTGTTTCTACTCAGCACTACTGTTCCAATTTACATGACTTGTTACATCTTCAAATGTTGGACTTTTGGTGAGATCTTTATATGGATAGAAATCCAAGAAAAAGAGGATCACGTGAGCGCAAGAAGTTGTGCTCAAAATCGTGAAGTTGCGTAGCTGCCAGTGAGAATTTCCGAGAATTTCTGAAAATTACCTATTTCTTGGAGCACAATTAATCTCCTTATCACATAATGCTCCATGATTCACCCATATATTTTATTTCCTTATTTAATTCCCTTATCACACCTATATATATTTTACATCATTATTAATGTGAGGAGGAATCGCAACACAATCATCCTATACCCCACAAGGGGGGATCACCCCCCAACCATCATCCACATCATTTCATCCATCCATCCATCATTGTGAAGATTCGTCTGTTGAATCAAGAGGAGAACCAAGAGGATGATTCAAGACGGAGAAGGACGCGACGACGCCCAAATCTAGCGTTCTTATCGTTTCCTAATTTATCTTGTATTTTACAGACATATGGGTAAGATCTATCCAACCCCCATGATTGTTCTTCGTAATATCATGGGCTAGAACCGTTTTGGTAAATCTAGGATTTTGAAGGTTTTTATGAGTTAATTGAACTTTCGTGTGTATACTCCGTACAACACTACTTGTGGATTTATTTTATATATGACTATGCATTTTTAATTCATACTCAGAGTTGTTTTGTGCATCATTAACTGTTATATAGAGTCTGAATATATATCTTGGTTATTGATTGAGTGTGTTCACTGCTGAGCAGAATTCCATGTTATGATTTTAAGTGAGGGGACTCCGAAACTTCATTAGAACTGTTATCTATGAATGTTTATTAATTGAATTGAATTCGGGTTAATAAGCAGGATAAAGAGGTTAATTTTATAGCACCTATAAAGGGAGATCATATCGGGTTAGAGTACCAATCCTAGGGAGAAATAATTGATACTGATAGTACCTAGAAAGGGGGTGAAATTATATTCCTTGCTCCAAGGTTATTCACATGTGTTACACGCATATTTACTTGTGTTTATAGAGTAGATTTGCATAGTTTAGTGAAGTATCCATAGTCTACAAGGCAGAGTCGGACATTGATACACGAAAGGGAGATTAATGAGTGAAATTGGATTATCCTAGAGCTACCTATTCTTCTACTTGAGTCACTGTTGAAAGTGAAAATAAGCATGTTAGTGTCCAATTTAACACATGTTGGATGAGAATTGTTGTTATATATTAGCAAAAGTGTCTTATATTTGATATATGGGAGGAAAAGGTGCACTTGAGGTGTTTTATTATATTTTAGGTGGAAAAGAAGATCAAAAGTGTCAAGTTGGAAAAAAGGTACAATTTGTGCAAGGATGCTCTGAAACGCACGTCCAACATGTGTAATTTTTCTATGTTCTTGTGGAGCTCTGAATTGAATGTGTGACATATGGTTGGAAAGCCAAAAAAGAGAGGGTCAATCGGATTTCAAACAAGAAAGTTATGATCAAAGTGGTGACATCGCGCAAGCTGTGCCGAAAGAATGGCTGTGCCACTTTGCATGACTTGTTACACATTTAAATGTTGGATTCTCTATGAGTTCCTCGCATCAGTCACTTTCGAATTCGTCTAGTGTTATTTTATTTAATTTATTATTTAATTTTCAGCATATTAATTATTAGATAATCAACCTTAAAATCTTATTGCCTTGTCTTAATTAATTTAGTAAATAATTAAATTGATAATACGTCTTCCTTTGGGTTCGATATTTAACTTGGTCGCTTATCTAAGCTACAATAACATCCTTCATACTACTTGGGGATTAATTGTGTGTTGAGAAAATGCTCATCAAGTTTTTGGCGCTATTGCCGGGTACGGCTGTTATTATTGATTTTTATTATTTCTTGTTGATTAAGACTTTTATTTGTGATTATTTATTATTATCTAACCTTGAATTTTTCTGAGGTACTTGTGCACTAGGAAATGGAGAGGAAGGAAAAGAAGGAATAACACACATAGCTAAACATGACCGGAGCAAGGCAGAATCCGGATAATGTTGTCATACGTGAAATTTTCACAAACTATGGGATTGGCATCTTGGGGTTGATAGGAGCAAGGAGGAAGATGATGATTTTGAAATACATCCTGCTCTTATTAACATGGTAGAGAAGAATCCCTTTTCTGGAGGTCCTTTTGAAGATCCATATCAGCATCTCAAAAGATTTCTTGGTTACGCAAATACTCAAAAGGATGCTGGAGCTAATGATAATGCTAGGCGGATCGCCCTATTCAAGTTTTCTTTGATTGATAGGGCGGAAGCTTGGTATGAGACTCTTGATGCAAGAGATTGTATTACATGGGACCAACTGCAGCAGAAGTTCTTGGAGAGATATATGCCATCCTCAAAGGTCTACAGAATGAGGCAAGAAATCACCCAATTTGTTATGAATCAGGTGAGAAATTCCATGAGGTGTAGGACAGGTCTAAAGATATGCTTAGGAGGTGCCCATAGCATGGGATGTCTAAGGCTCAATACATAAGTATCTTCTACGATAGTTTGGATTGTGAGTCGCGTATTCTTATTGATGCATCATCAGGAGGAGCGTTGTTATCTAAGACAGCAATTGAAGTAGAAAAGTTGTTTGAAGACATCTCTCGGAATTCACATGACTGGCCTATAGAAAGAGTAAGAGGATCTTATGCACTTGGCAAGATAGCGCAGGTTGAACATAAGTGGGGAAGACTTATAGGGATGTTGAGATCGTCTCTAGTTTAGCTAATATCAACAAGCTACTAGAGTCCCAGCAGAAGCAAATTACAGAGTTGACACAAAGGATCCAACAGCAAGAAGTGAAGAGTGTTGAAGATACCTTCAATCGACACATGGCAGGGAATGATACAACGGTTGACCGCATCGAGGCTATTATGAATGCTAAGCATGCAGATTTATCTTAGTAGTTGAAGGACCTTACTTTGATGATGGGGCAGATGGGTGGGAACGTGAATCAATTAACACAAACGTTGGAGAAAGAAATGTTCTCATCTCAAGGTATAATGAACCCAAAAGAATGCAAAGCCATCACATTGTGGTCTGGAACATAGTATGATGGACCAATGATGCCAGAAACAAATTCTGGAGCTCCAGGAGCTCGATTTGACCAGGGTTTGACCAAGGCAACAGGTCAAACCAAATCACCTAAGTCGAACCAAGCACCTGGGCATCCTTCGGAGTGTTCAGATGGTCAGTTCGACCAACACCGACCTGGTTCGACCAACCCTGATGGTCAAACCACGATCGAACCAACCTGTCCGCGAGACTCTGAATTCTCTGGTGTCGGGTTCGACCAACCCAGCCATGGATCGACCAATCCTGAAGGTTGAACCATGGTCAAACCAGCTTGTACGAGGGGTGCCGAACTTTCTGATGCTCGGTTCGACCACTACACACCTGGTTCGACCAGCACCCAAGGTTGAACCGAGGTCGAACCACCTTATCCAGCACCGTTTTTTATGCATAATACCTTGCCTGATGATAATGATACTCCAGTGTCATCCCAAGGGCAAAACACTGAGCTTATAGTGGAAAAGAAGTGGGAAAGAGCAAAGAGGTTGAGAGCCAAGAAGTTTAGACTGCAGATGGACAATGAAGATGTGGTTTTCTCTCTTGATCAAGCAATGAAGATGCCCATGGAGACTCAATCATGCAAGAGCATAGATGTGATTTCTAACTTGTTTAATCTTGATTTTAATAGGATAGATTATTCTGAAATTGAGTGGAAGATTGACAAGGAGGAGTCTAGACAGCCATGGGAGGAAGGAATTTTTGAGGATCATATTTTTGTATACCTAATGAACCCTTCAAGTCATATACCTAATATTGATTTGAACAATGAATACAATGATGAAGAACAAGATGAGGGGGATGAGGACAGTGCAAATTACACATGCACATCCGAAGATAATGAAGTTGAGTTTGATTTAAACGAATGTTCTCAAGGTGATGGTTCTGATGGTTCGCAAGGTGATGGTTCTGATGGTTTGCAACATGATGGGTCTGAGTGTTCTGAGGGTTCTGATGGTTTGCAACGTGATGGTTCTGATGGTTTGCAAAGTAACGCTGCAGTTGAAGATCCTTTAACTGCTCTGTTCGAGAGTTTGTCTGCCTACATAAGAGGCAAAGACGGTATGAGTTTCTTGGATCCCGTTACTACACATATGAACATGCCCACACCGGTACGTCCCAATCAAGATATGAATACTTCTTTCAGCCGTCCATGGATCATTCCAGGTATATGTTCCTAAGAGTACGTGTTAATTTACTAAATCTTATTGTCCCGTCAATACCAAATTAAGAAACTATATTTCTTGCAGGGATTAGAGAACTGTGTAATGTGGAAGCCGAAGTGGAAGACAACAAAAATATTGACACCAGGGAGATGAATGAAAAAAGTGTTTTCAAGAACAAAGTTGAGTTGCAGTTTACTTTGGGTATGTACAACTTGCGGAATCAAGTTGAGACACGGGTCAAGAAATCAGACAGGTATAGGCTCAACGTCGTTTGCAAGTACCGAGTGGAACAAGGTTGTATGTTTGAGATGCACTCTAGTGGCCTTGGTGGAGTATGGCAGGTAATCAAGTTCAAACCTCGACATGTATGTTGTTTGAATCCAAACACTAATGCTTCAAGGCAAATTGGTTCGAAAATTGTTGGAAGATACTTTGCAGCTCGACAGTTTGATAAAACCACAGCATTGTATCCTACTAGAATGGCGAAGGAGATCATTGAAGAATTTGGATTCAACATCTCATATAATTTAGACCTCAAGTCAAAACATGTTGTTGTGGGACACACATACGGAGACCATAGATCTTCTTTCAAGTCCCTACCTTCATACCCGCACCATCTTGAGATCCAAAACCCATGCATGCACACTGCGTCGGCAACTGTAGATGACAGTCATTTCAAGTAAGTAACTACACACTCTTTGTGTTAGCAACAATTTATCAATAATAAGGTAGAATAGTGTATTAAATATTTTGATGCAGGTATGTCTACTACGCACTTGGTGCTTCTTGACGAGATTTTGCTAGAGCGGGCCGTCCCGTAATTGTCATTGATGGTACACACATGAAAGGAAAGTATCATGGGATCGTGTTTGTTGCAGTCACTCATGATGGCAATCACAATATTTTTCCCCTAGCTATTGGTGTAGGTGACACTGAAAGCAATGAGTCATGGTATTGGTTTCTTCAAAGGTCAAAAGAATCGTACGGTGCTTCTAATGGGCAAGTTATTATATCTAACGGGCATAAGAGTATCTCACACACTATACAGACTGTGTATCCAGAGGCATTCCATGGTCTATGTTATTATCACCTGAAGAAAAATCTCCAGGGATTTGGGAAGATTGCGCTGTATTAATTCACGATGGCTATATAGGCATATACCAAGCGTGAATTCGAGAGGTATGGAATTTTTTACATTAATAATACATTTTTATTTTGATTTGTTATGTTAGCATACTACACAAATGGGAAAGGAAGCTGCGCAAATAAAATAATGATGGGATGATGGATTTGCTAGAGGGGTGGGGTTACGATAAATGATCAAGGTTTCACTACCCAGTTAGTCATTACGAGTTCACATCATCGAATGCAGCCAAGACCTTTAACAAAGCTATACTATGGGACAGGACACTACCCATTTGTAGTTTGTTAGAGGTTGTCGTGCTCTCATTCAGAGATGGTTCTATGAAAGAAGAACGGGTGCACAGAATAGTCGGGAAATACTTTACACACAAGTGCACAGAGAGTTGGCAAAGTTGAATGGTGCGGTGTGAAAACTTAATCTTTCAACGACAACATTCCAGGTCACTTCCACCACAAAACCTTCACTGTTGATTCAAAGGATTGTACTTGCTCTTGTGGCTGCTTCCAGTACTATCAATACCCCTGCATTCACGCGTTGATGGAGATAGAATAAGTTGAAAAAATAATTGCCATATTATGCTTATCATATATGCTTTACTCATTCATTGCCTTAATATGATAATTATTTAGTACATAATACAATTGTTTATGTTTACTTGTAACAACCATTGCAAATTTACAACTAGTGCATTTGATGCACCTTGGTACCATCGAACAGCCATACTCTCATTATGGGAAGATGTTGTTATGCTTGCACCCGATCCTTCCGATTAGTCAACGCCAGAGCATGTGAACAGTAGACGTGTGAATGAGCCACCATCACATCGACAGGCAGGCAAAGAGCAAATGCATAAGAGCAAAGAGCCAGGACATAACAGAGTTCATTGTCGAGCCCATGTCCCCCTGTCTAATTCTACAGACACTCCATCCCAAGTCCCTGTTCCTCCAGCACCGAGGGAGAGGAGATGCACTCGATGTCGTCTCCCAGGTCACACAAGTAAGACATGTGGATCAACTGATTGAAAACACATTTGAAAGAAAAATGGTCTGGATTTGGTACTGTGACCAGGTACTGTATCTCTCATACGCTAGCCTGATGATGTGCATTTTCTTTGCACGCAAAATTAATCCCCAAGTATGAAGGATATCAGTTGCAGCTTAAGCAAGCGACCAAGTGAAATATCGAACCCAAAGAACGGCGTATTATCAATTTAATTATTTACTAAATTAATTAAGACGAATGGGAATAAAAGTTTGAGGTTTAAGTTATTAACTACTAAACAATTAATTAAAATAACAAATAAAATAAAGTCACTTAGAAGAATACGAAAGTGGATCAAGTAGGAGAATAGTAGCTCTAGGGTAATCTAGTTTCATTTCATTAATTTTCCTTTCGTGTGTTGATGTCCGACTCTGCCTTATGGAATATGGACGCATCAAATCTACTTTATAGACACAAGTAAATATTTATGTAACACGTGTGAATAATCTTAGAGCAAGAGATATAATTTCACTCCCCTTTCTAGGTATTATCAGTATCAATTATTTCCCTGGTCAATTGGTACTCTAACCCGATATGATCTCCTTTTATAGATACTATAAAATTATCCTCTTTATCCTACTTAATAACCCGAATTCAATTCAATTAATAAGTATTCATATATGATAGTTCTAATGAAGCTTCGGAGTCCCCTCACTTAGAATCATAACATGGAATCCTGTTCAGCGGTGAATGCACTCAATCTACAACCAAGATATATATTCAGACTCTATATACCAATTAAAGATGCACAAAACGACCTTGAATATGGATTAAGAAAGAACAATCATATATAAAATAAATCCACAAGTAGTGTTGTACGGAGTTTACACACGAAAGTTCAATTAATTCGTAAAAACCTTCACAACCCTAGTTCTACCAAAAAGACTCTAGCCCATGATGTTACGAAGAATAATCATGGGTGTTGGATAGATCTTACCCGGATGTCTGGAAAATACAAGATAAATTAGGAAACGAATAAAACCCTAGATGTTGGAGTCGTCGCGTCTTTCTCCATCTTGAATCCTCCTCTTGGTTCTCCTTTTGATTCCATAGACGAATCTTCAAAGTGATGGATGGACGGAGGAAAGGATGTGGATGATGGTTGGGGGTTGAACCCCCCTTGTGGGGTGTAGGATGGTTTTGTTGTGTTGTATCCAATCCGTATGTCTTCTTGGTATGATCTACATCCCCTTTTATACTTGTAACCTCTCCTTATGGATCTAGGATGGGCTTTTTCTTGGAAATACGCAAAAACATGCACTAGGGGTGTAAAAATCAAATTTGAACACGTCTCAGGCATGTAGTTCGACCTAGGGCTTGGTCGAACCATGATCGAATCAAAATCGGTGATTTAACGCACTTCAGGCTTTTGGTTCAACCACGATGGCTTGATCGAACCAGTGGTTCGACCATTGGTCGTGGTCGAATTACACTTGCGCCGTCTCACCGTTTCGTGTATAACGTCCACATCCGGACTCCGATTTGAGTGATTCTTATGCTCACGCGAACTTCTCTTCCTTGGCTTTCTATCCATATAAAAAACTCACAAAAACTCCAAGATTTGAAGGTGTAACAAATCACGAAAATGACATAGTCGTTCTGTTTGGCACAGCTCACGCGACTTCACCATTTTGATCATAATTTTCTCGTTTGAATTCTGATTGGGGTGTTCTTTATGAAAAAATGACCCTCTCTTCAGTGGCCTTCCAACCATATATCACACCACCAGTTTTGATCTCCACACAAACACAGAATAATTTCACAAGTTGGACGTGCGCTTTTCAGCATTCATACACAAGTTGCACCTTTTCTCAAACTTTGCACTTTTGATCACTTTTCCACCTAAAACACAATAAAATACCTCAAGTTCAACTTTTTCTCATATATATCAAATATAAGACACTTGTGCTAATATATGACAATCATTCCCATCAAAAAGGTATTAGACTGGACACTAAAACATGCTTATTTTCACTCTCAACACCTGACCACAACACCAACTGTCATCCTAACGGTAGTACATGTAAGCGTGTGGTCTAGCACACTTAAGTGTGGATCTGACCTTCTGATCTGGAGTGTATTTTAAGGCACCACTTCAATGAAGCATGATGGGGATCAATCTTCGCAAGTGCATTGTGCTCTCCTTTCTACTAGCTTAAATAGCTGGAGTATCTACCCATGTGTGAAAGAGAGAATCGAATACAAAAATATTCATATATCTTATATACACACAGATAGCAAAATGGTGCGAATGCGTCTGCACTAAGAACAGTAGTTATAGCAGGAAATCAAACATACGAAAAAAATGAGGTTAAAATATAATAATAGCGAGCTTCACGAACAATTATAAAATCATGATATACTCATCAGTTCAACATTATCCCAGTCCCTATGCCCATTGGTCCATTCTGGAGGGTTCCACCTGAACATACGTCCATTCCACCACATATCCAATATACCTTGCTTCTCTGCAGGCAACTCGGTAAATTCGGAGGGGTCATCGCCATGAGCTTTAAAATGCTCATCCCACATTAATTTTAGCGTTGCCTATTAAGGATTATGTTTTCATGTATAAGTGTGTAATAGGCATAAACATCGCTTGAAAATACTACGTAAAACCCTAAATTGTAATGCATGTAAAATCTTACCGAAAACTGGTACGGTAGAATAGCATACGATTGCATTCAATTATCCGGATGAACATTGACGTAGTCAGGTGCTTGAGCCAGTATACTCAAACAAGCGTCAATGTGCTGGAAAGAAAACACTTCAAGGATAAAAAAATAATTAATTACTAGGTAATGAATTTTAATTAGAGAACATACATTATCCTCCATCCAAACTTTTGGCATCATCATTTACACCAAGAAATCATTGTGTACGCAGTAACCTACACCAACGTCGATCCTACACATGGATGTAACAATTTTTAGATTTACCTGTACTATGTTAATAAGAATAATGAAGGAAGATTAAGTATTAAGGACATTTCTTACGTCACAAGAGAAATCATGAACTTATCCCATGCCTTGTTGATCTTCTCCTCCTCTACTATTGTGTATGGGAATTGTACTACCACTGCCTTTCTCTTCACACATGGCCGACGACGTTGAAAATGCTGATCAACTGGCACCATACTTACATATGTATTTGCACGGGGTTCTGTATCGGGCACTGCATGCAATCTTGTCTAGCTATTTGGAGTTAACTCCACATCTCTAGGAAAAAGTCCCCCTGGTGTTGCATAAGCAGTCCTTTGCTGTATAGTTGGGGCACTCTCTGGTTCATCCCAAGTCGGTGGAATAGTGGGTGGTGTAAACTTAGAAGGCTCTGGCGGTGGACCCTTGAATCCGTCATTCCACATTTTGTACACTGTTTGAGTTATGGCCCTCTCGTACCTAGGCTACAACTAGGCAAATGATCCAACTACCCAATTAGCAACATTTATAATTTCACCTCGGTGCTCCTCCTGGTATCTACGAAGATCAGCATGCTGTGCATCTTGTGACTCAAACCTCTTCTCCCATTTCTCGTATCGATCAAGTGGTTGAGTAAGATAGGTTTCATGGTCAAAATTTTTTTATCATGATCATCCATTCTCTGCATTATCCTATCATATTGCTTCTAAGACATACCACCACTGTTTGTCCTTTGGTGCTGAGGCACTGAGTGCTCCGACTGTTGACTAGGTTGACTGGGTTGGGATTGATGCTGGAAATCATCCTGATGAGTGAGCGGGCTATTCTGAGCTCTGTGAAACCCAAACCCTCCTTCACTGAGGAAAGATTCTTCAATTCCATCATAATACGAATACTATGTTCCGTGAAATCCACCATACAGAGCCTAATGTGGTCTTTGATATCCACCATAAGGAGCCTAATGTGGTCCTTGAAATCTAAATCCATAAAGAACCTGAAATGGTCCCTGATATCCACCATAAGGATGAAAGTCATGTGGTCCTGGAAATCCACCGAAAGGAATATGGGATTGTCCAAAACCAGGAGGATATGAACTCTCCAGATATGCAGACATCGAGTGTGGAACTATAGCATTATGGGAAGAGTGGTGAGTAGAGTGCGGCTCCTCAACAAGAGTCTGTTGAAGAGTTGTGTCATGCATGTAGGAGGTTGACTCTTGACCAGCATGAGATGAGCGCAGAGGGGAATCCACTACTGGTGTATAAGCACTGTCATAACCTTCATCCATATACTCATCGTCATCAACATCCCCTCCAGCGGCAAGAAAATCATGTAGTATGTCCCCTGCATTTCTAAGTTGGCCCCCGAATGCTGTATTGCCACCAACCTCAACATTTATCCTACCAACTTCTCTCTCCATACCAGCATAGTTAGATGAAATGTTCACTTCAATGGGAATATCATGCTGATTAGGAGCGTCATTTTTTATTCAGAACTGGAGCTCACAACTTTTTTCTTTCCCTTCCCATTTGGTTTTGGATCCCCAAAAGACCTAATATGGATCATAAAACCAGATTTCAGATCATTATATATTCCCCGAAAATATTTTTGGTGTGACTCCTTAGGAAGGATGGTAGGCAAGTCAACAACTCTCGGGTCCAGAAAGTAGAATTATAAAAAGTTAAAAGATAAATACTCATGTGACCAAAAAGATTAAAAATCTAAATCATACAATACAAACCTCTGTAAAAAATTGTGAAGCGTCAAATTTTTTATCATTTTTATACTTCCAGCGAACACACAGAGGTCTAACATCAGGATCGGGGGATCCATCAATCAAGTGTGCTGCAAAACCTTCTATACGCTCAGAGGCCCAAACCTGTGACCACGAATCAAAGTAAATTACATGTAACATATAACTTTTAATATGCAAATAATATAAGAATATAAAAGTTTCTCATAAATTCATTATCACTTACAGCTAGGGCGAATGAGCATCCATAAAAATTGATGCGCTGTTGTTTACCTACACCTTCCACGGTAGTCTTCATAGAGTCCATATGGTACAGTAGGGTGAGGTATGTGTTCTTCCCCCAAGGGAAAGAGTTCCACTTGTGAGAATCCTCAACTAAGAACCATATCCAGGGTTCTATATATACTTTTGACGTATCCCGACCTAGAAGAAAGTAGTAGAATCTTGGCCGCTTTCACCGCAGTATGGCCCTTATATTTATTTTCAGCGAATCTTTTCATAAGTTCATCTACCAAAACCCTCTTCTTACGAAAGCTAGTAAACAAACTGTCAGGTGGTGGCTTAAATTCATCATTGGGGTCAAAATCCCCACTATCTTCAAACCCTAATCCCATAACACGCATAAACTCCATTGGTGTGAAGCTAAAAATCTTATCGGACACCCTAAAGCACCGGGTGTACATATCTAAACCAGGAATTAAAACCTCCTGACACATCAACTGAAACAACGCCTTAGGAGATCCATAATCAGAACCAAGGTCCAAAAAATTACCAAAACACGATCTTCTAAACATCCGAACTGTTTGATCACCACTATTATTAAGCATCTCGCGTATGCAGTTCAAAACTTTCGTGGGCCTATAATACCCTTTAATTCCAACTTTTCGCGATTGAAGACCACGTCGTTTCCAGCTCCACTACATTGCATGCCAACTCGGTCAGATATAATACGTGACTAGATTTTATACTACAAATTCTGATACAAAAAATAAAAATAATATTTTTCTACAAATTATTTAATTAAAGATTATTTTAAAACAAGTTGTTGGTAATAATATGATCTGATTAAAGATCACCGAATTCAGCTTTTCTATTATTAGTACCTCAATAGAAGTATATTAAAATATCATTTTTATTAATAAAATAAAGATTAGACAACTTTCAAAATATATATTTAAATATCTATTTGTATCGTATTACAGTTAATATTTTCAAGCATTGCTCACAATCTTATACATAATGTATTATATTTTTAAAATATAATTTTCATTGAAACAAGGGTTAATTACGATAAAATATATGACCTTTTTCTCTTTTTTCAATTTAATCATGAACTATTTTTTTATCAAAAAAATACACGGCCTTTTTCTATTTTGTCAATGTAATCCCAAATTTTCTTTTTATCAATTAAATACATGATCTTATTTCATTTTTTCAAATATATCACGACCTTTTCCTTATATTAATTAAATATATAATATTTTATGTTTTACAATTTAATTAAAATTCGTCTATAATTACAATTCTATACACGTTAAATATTTGAATATAATGTAGTACAAATTAAAATTAAATATTAAAAAACATAAAAATATAAAATTTTTTTATATAAATTAACTCGATTAGAAATTAATTAGTTTTCTAGATAATTAAAGAATTGATAAATTTAAATAAAAAAGAATATTTTCGGTAGACATGTATATATATTTGCATCATTGAAATCTAGAGGATAATCACACAGTAAGTTGGAGAGTTTTGATTTTTTTTAATACTTGAATTATATATAAAGATAATTAATTTTAAATTTAAGATATATTATATGAATTAATTTTATGATTTTTTAATATATTTTTATATTAAATATGTCATTTTTACATTATATTTTAAGTATTTATTATGTATTGATTTTTATTAATAGAAATTTTTTAATTAAATTAAATGGTAAACCATAAAAGTTCACACGGAGTATTTAATTAAAAGAAAGTTCGTGATAAAATTGAAAAAATGAAATAAGATCGTGTATTTAATTGGTAAAAAAAAAGTTCGTGATTAAATTGAGAAAAAAGAAAAACATTAGTTCGTGATTAAATTAAGAAAAGAGAGAAAGGTCGTGTATTTTATCGCAATTAACCCTTAAAACAATTACCTTTATGGATAATTTGCAAATTTAAAATCAATTTATTCTTTTAAGATTGCATAAATATTTTTGAATAGGTACCTAATTAAATTAAAGTATAAATTTTTATGAATAGGTACCTAATTTCACTCAAATTAAGCCTTAATTTACCAACTGCCATGCAATAACCAAATAATTTTATCGGTGGACAGGCTATGCAAAGCTTATAGTATCAGCGGACATGCAAATTAAACATTTATTCATCGGCGGACAAGCTCAATTAAGCTCAAAAATCGGCGGACATGCTATATTATGCTCAAAAATGGCAAAACATACTCAATTATGCTAAAAAATCGACGGACAGCCTCCATTAGATTAAAAATATCAACGGACATGATCAATTATGCTAGAAATATCGGCGGACATGCTCAATTAGGCAAGAAATATCGGCAGACATGGTCAATTATGTTCAAACAATTGACGGACATGCTCAATTATGGTCAAAAGATGGGCGGACATGATCAATTAGGTTGGAAATATCGGCGACATGCTCAATTAGGCTAGAAATATTGGCAAACATGCGCAATTAGGCTCAAAAAATAGGTGGACATGTTCAATAAGGCTCAAATAATCGGCAGACATTCTAAATTATGCTCAAAATATGGGTGGACATGCTCAATTATCCTCAAAAAATCGGCGAGCATGCAATTATTAACTATTTATTTAAGCAGCGGCGGACACGATAAATTTCTAAGGCAACAATTCTAAAATCAATCTAGTTCCTCGGCGGACAAGCAGACTATACTCAATTACACTACATCAACACACACTCAATTGCACTAAATCATAGATCTATACAAACGAATTATGCAAAAAAAATAAGAATCAATTACCTCTAATTTACAGATGAAATTCCGACGAATCCTTAAAACCATAAACCCCCAAATTGAAATACTAACATACATGATTATCCATATTCGCTTCTGTAACTTTCCGACATGGAGATGATGAGGGAATCACGCAGATATGGCCGGACGGAGAGCTGTGTCCGCGAGACAAATTGGGAGAAAAGAAGAACGAGAGAGGGAGAGAGAGAGAGTGTGTGTGTGTGTGTGAGAGAGAGAGAGAGAGAGAGTAAAAACTTGTTTTGAAATTTTGAGATAAGGGGTCAAAGATTCTCTCCCCACTTTCAACGCAAGTAAAAGCGGTAATTAAGCAACTGACAGACAACTTTTCGGATTTTCCAAAAATAAGGGAAAAGAACTGAAATGTGTTAGGTGGATAAATCGGGTATATACACAAAAAACTGGGTAAATTAGATATTTTTTAAATATTAGGGCAAACTTGATGTTGCATAGTTGAAAGAGGGAAATATGAGTGTTGTCCCTTGTACATTCATACAACTCTACATACACTGGACTAACTCTTGTTGGGATAAGGTAGGGGATCAAGTACCAACCACATAAAATAATACTCCCTCAAACCAATAGGTATACATTTGCTTTTTGCACGTAAATTAATGAGTATTATTATTTAATATGTAGTAGGTAATTGTATTAGTGAGGTGTGTGAAACCTATATATTAAATATATTAGTGATGTGTGTGGGTCCCATATGTTTAAAAAAATTAAATGTATACCTTTGATGGGGACGTCAAAACTAACAAAATGTATATTTTTCCCGCGGACGGAGGAAATATTATTTGAATCAACTTGTCTTGTAGTATAACAACTTGTCTCGCCGTATAACAGGTATGTACTCCATCCTATAAACATAATCTTCATCCATCAATGGAGTATTCACTTGGTTTTTTTTCACATGAATTAAAGAACACTCTCTCCGTCCTGCGTTAACGTTGATATTCGCTTTTTGCAAGGACATTAAGAAATATAATATTTTAAGGCAAAAATTTGTGTACCTCGGGACACACCGCCGCATGAAAACACAAGAATAATTAATACTCCCTCCGTCTCAAATTCAACTTCACGTTTACTGTAGATATGGAGTTTAAGAAAAGTAACTTTTTGATTTACTTTTGGGGGTAGTTTGGTATTTTTGAGTAATAAATAAATGATAAAATATGTTATGTGTGTTAAAAAGGTGATGACAAACTTGAAATTAAATTATATTAGAAATATATTAGTTAGTTGTTTTTTTTCCTTTTATGGAAATGTGAAGTTGAATTTGGGACGAACCAAAATGGAAAGTGTGAAGTTGAAGTTGGACGGAGGGAGTATTTTATTCTTGTGTTCCCATGGGGCACGGTTGTCCCAGGGGACTCATGAGACCAACTCATATTTTAATGCATATTAAGGTAAGATAAATAATATTTAATATAAAGTGCATAATTGTATTAGTGTGGTGTGTGGCCCCTATATAGAATAATTGATTGCTCTGTGACGGCCCAACATAATAAAAAAGAAAATGTAAATCTTAATTTGGGACAACCAAAAATGGAAAACGTAAATCTTAACGCGGGACAGATGATTTATTATTTTATATAAAATGGATATATTAATAAGGAGTGGTTTGATATATGTGAGGTCTTTTTTGTTTAAAAAAGAAAATAATACCTTTAAAATTGACGATCGAAAGGACAGAAACGCCCATCCTTTAAATTTGGAACATATTTCTAGCAAATTCAATTTCTTCCGTTTATCTTTTTCTCCAAAATTATATTTGCAACTAAATTTTTAAATTTTAAATACATTCAAAGTATATAATTTTATTTGGATGAAGTGATAAATAAATAAAATAAATGCAATAAGTCCTAAATAAATCTTAAATTGTGGTGTGTGCGAATAAATTGTGATATTCTAAACTTCATATGATTTTATTATATTCTTATCCATTGAAACCATGGTAATAGCTTGTGAAATAAATAAAGTCTTCCCTAGCAGGTCAATCCATTAACACGAATATTCTACACATATATTTTTTGAGTTGTTCTATTGTACAATTGATTTACACTAAAAAATAGATCCATATTCAAAAGTGGATCAACTATATGTAATATTAAAACACTCAATGGGTCATTCACGTTCTTATCTCCAGGACTCTTCTCCCTCACTTCTCTATCAATCCGCTTCGCCACGCCCTCACTCCTCTCCGCTCCGCCACTTGCACTGCTTCACTCTCCTGCTTCCATTCCAAATCTCCCACCGTCGTCCGATCTCCACAGTCTCGCTGCCATCCGTTGTCTCGTTTTCTCTCTTCTCTCCTCTCCTCTCACAATCTGCATTCCTTCTGACTCCTGCTTCTTTGTCGATTACAGATGTTAGTCGGTGTATTATTGTTATATTAGAATTAGGGCCAAAATTAGGGATTAGGTTTTGAAATGGGTTAGAATGATTTAATTAGATTTTGACGTGAATTTTTGTCGATTATAGATGTTACTTTATTATTGTTATATTAGAATTAGAGCCAAAATTAGGGCCAAAATTAGGAATTAGGTTTTGAAGTGGGTTGGAATGATGACTTAATTAGATTTTGATGTTATGGGTAGCGAAGGAATCAAACATGGCAGTGGCTGGTGAAGCAAAGAAGGAAAAGCAGAGTATGAACCAGATGAATTAAACGTATAATTATTTTGGATTGAAATAAGGAATACAATGACTTATACTGTATACGTTTTAATTCAATAATGTATATATTTTTTTTATAAATGTATTAATACATTTATTAAAAAATCTTATACATCTACAATAAAAAACTTGTACATTATCCAATTGTCATTAATACAATTTTTTAATCAAAAAATTGTTGATTTATGTATTAATGATATTATTTTTTATTCAATTTACTAATGAACTATTAATGTAATAATTAATTCTACAAATAAAATTTGTATTATGTAAATTTTTAAATATATTTTTAAATATTTAAATAAACTATATTTAATCCACTAAAGTACATACATTTTTTTAATAAATATATTGGATTTTGTACAAAAATGTATAACATTTTATATTAATCTGTATAACTAAAATTAATAAATATATTGAAGAAAATATTGATAAATAATAAATGTACTAGATTTTATACAAAAAAATGTATAACATTTTATATTAACATGTATACTTAAATTAATAAATAATATATTGATTCAGGGGTATTCACACTTGATATGAACATTAAAAATGTATAACACTTTATATTAACATGTATACTTAAATTAATAAATAATATATTGATTCAGGGTATTCACGCTTGATATGAACATTAATAAATTACAACTACTCTGTATCGATACAAGTAATAGTAAAATGTAATACATTTATATAATAAATTGTATACACAATTGAATTAAATAGGAATTATAAATAAAAATGGAAATTCGTAAAGATATGTTCTGGAATTGATGATTCAGAATTGACTCTGTACTGCTGCAATGAAAATTCTCTCTTCATTTCTCTTCAATTGAGAGAGAATTTTGTGTGATCACATGTTCACCAATTTGGATTTCGCTAGAGAATTGTGCTTTTCGGAAATAACCAAAGAATGAGCCATGATTTGTGCGGATTTCCCGAAATTGTGGCCAAAGAGAGCTTAAGATCATCTAATGGAATTTTCCGAGCACTCTACATCTACACTGGAATATCGAAGCTACCATCGGGGATAGATTCAATTTTCTCATTCGAATCAACTATCTAAATCAAGTCACAGGCATCACTCATTAAACTCGATGAATTTACACGGCCTTGAAAGGCTTCGAATCGATTATTCTGAAAAGCTCCACAAAATCGCAGATCCTTGGCAACGACGAGATTCACCATTTGAGGTTAAGCGGTACTATGGAGGCGAATGGAACCGATTTCGGAAGAGGCGGTGGAGAAGTGAGTTCAACGACGGCGAAGAGGCTGCAGAGAGATAGGAGAAATAGAGAAAAATGCGATAGGAAAGAGAGAGAAAGAGAGGGCGGACAGATGGGAGAGACAGAGCGTGATAGAAGAGAGAGAAAGTAAGAGAGTGAATGACCCATCAGGCTCATTAACATATTTATATCCGGGTATTTGGGTAAAAATTAACCCTATTGCACCTTAAAAACTATTGCACAATATTATTTGTTATATTTTTATCTTATTTTATTAAAAATGTCAAAATTTTATTCTTTCTACCCACCAAAATTGACAAAATAATAAGATTAAAATGTTAGTAAATCTTAATAAATTGTGGTGCGTTAGTAAATTGTGATATTTTAATCTTCATATGCTGTTATTGTATTTTTATCCGGGACCAATAGCCTGTGAAATAAATAGTCTCCTCTCTTCTATGGCCACCTAATAACACAACCTTCTACATTATATGTTTTTCTCTATTTTGCCGTCAAAAGTTTATTCTTTCCACCGATTAGGGATGTTAATTTTGGCCCGACCCGTGGGTACCCGCCTCACCCCGCATGTTATGGGGCGACCCAGACCCGGCCCGTAGGGAAAACGGAGCGGGACCGTAAATATACGAGGCGGGTCCAAGTATTAGTCTAGATCTGCCTCGGACTCAACCCGGACCCGCATATAATATAATAAAAATTATTTTATATTTTATATATATAATTATATTTTATGTTAATATATATATTATATTAAATTATTAATTGTGTATATTATTTTATACAATTATTTTATATTTTATACATATAAATTATTTATAACTATATGTTATATATATAATTATATTAAATTATAATTATATTTAATATTCTTATAGTTTATTTATTTATTTAAATATATGGAGTAGATATTTTTTGTGTGTGAGTAAATGTTAAATCAAATTTATGAGGTTGATGATCATTTATTAAAAAAAAAAAGGCGGGGCGGACCCACCCCATACGGGTCTGGGTCCGGGCGATATCATATAGGACCCGTGCGGGTCCGGGACGGGCTTCATACAAACGGGTCGAGTCCGAGTAGTGTTACTACCCGCTCCAGACCCATCCCGTTGACACCTCTACCACCGATAAAAGGTGACAAAGAATAAGATTGAATAGAGTTAAGAAGATTATGAAATCCAAAATCCTAAAGTATCATTAAAAGATTGAATAGAGTTAAGAAGATTATGAAATCCAAAATCCTAAAGTATCATTAAAAGATTTTTATTTTGGGAAGATTATTAACAATATGAACGGTATTAAAAAAATAAAAAAGCATTCTAATAATTCAGAAATTTTTAAAAATTTGATGAAAAAAGTAACACGTATGTGATCATCATATTTATTTACCTACGACTTTTTTATTTTTTTAAGGTTTGTTTCTATGATTCTTAAATTTTAAATTTAACTAGCAAAAGACAAATTTAGAGTTTATAAGATAGTGGTGTGTATGAAATTTAAGTAGGGTGTATTTTTTTAATAAAATAAAGGTAATATAAACATTTTAAATTATATATTTAAATTATGTAAAAAAAGACTTGTATTTAGAAAAATGGGAAATATCTTAGATCTTTTAGCATATTCTCTCTGGGAAGAAGAATAGGGAAGTGATTAATTTTAAGGGTTCTTAGTTGATACTGATACATAGCTGCCACTGTCACAAGCTGACGCATGTAGACATTTTTCTTACTTATACTGATAAGTAGCCGCCACCTAACCGTCACTAACACTAATAAGTAGTCGCCATCTAACCGTCACTAACTTATACTGATAAGTAGCCGCCACCTAACCGTCACTAACACTAATAAGTAGTCGCCATCTAACCGTCACTAATGCTGACACGTGTGTTCTGATAAGTAGCCTAGCATTTTTACTTATACGGGCCGCCGACACATGTGCGTTCTGATAAGTAGCCCAGTGTTCTTACTTATACTGTTAAGTAGCCGCCGACATATGTGCGTTCTAATAAGTAGCCCAGTGTTCTTACTTATACTGTTAAGTAGCCGCCGACACATGTTGTTCTGATTAGTAGCACAGCGAACTTACTTATACTGATACATAGCAGCTGTCCCAACGTTCTTAGTCACGCGTATTCTTAATTATATTGATAAGTAATCGTCACTAAAACGAAACATGCAGACACACATTGATATTCTCATATTTCAAGGTTCATATTTTTGGGGGTCTTCTTACCTATACTGATAAGTAGCCGGTCACTGAAAAACATATGTTAACATTCTCAAATTTACACTTATCAGGTTCATATAACATAGAGAAAATTTTTAAAATTATCCAAAATTGTCAACCTTAAAATTTAAAATATAGGGCCAAATTTTACGAAAACCCAAATGGATTAAAAAATCATTTTTATAAAATTTATAAATGCCCTAAAAATTTTCATTTTTAAAAAATTTATAAAATTCATTTTCATCACGGTTGATATGTTTTCTTATAGGGTAAAATTTTACAGAAAAGGAATTACCATATTTTTAGTTATAAATTTATAAATGCCTTATTGAAACATTCATGGCTCAATTGGTGTCTCAATTTAAAAATTTAATCAAAGTCATAAAAATATATACCATCAAATCATTTATTTTTATGGATTCATAAACTAAGTAAGGGTATCTATGTAAGATCAAGCATTAAAATTTTATCACTAGATTTATGGCATAAAAATTTTTCATAAACCCAAATCTCGCTGATTTCTCTTTTCCAATACCTGTAACTTTACCTCATACTCACTCCGTCCCGCCCAAATAACATCATTTACTATATTGGGCGTCCCATACAAATTGTACAATTTTCCCACTTTTAGTAAAAAGGGCCAACCAATGGCCCATCACTACACATCACATTTCTCTAATATACCTACTCACTTTACATAAAATAATAATACTCATTAATCTACGTGCAAAAAGTAATTGGTACTGTTTTGCTCGGGATGGAAGGAGTATCTATTTAAATTTAGGGTTAATTGCATAAAAAACCACGAACTTTACACATATTGCAAATTAATCCAGATTTTTGAGAAATTGCAAAAAAAACCATCACCTTTAAGTATTTTTGAAAATAAACCCAAAAAAACCTACTTTTAGTCACAAATTGGGTTTATTTTGCAACAATACTTAAATGTTGTGGTTTTTTTGCAATTTCTCACAAAAGTGTGGATTAATTTGCAATATGTGTAAAGTTCGTGGTTTTTTTTGCAATTAACCCTTAAATTTATTTTAAGGGCAACAATTGCGGAGAGATTAAGGGCAACACTTGCCGTGGGCAATTAATTTCATGGTACTCCTTCCGTCTCGGGTATTTTTACCTGTTTGTACGGGCACGGAGATTAAGACGTTTTATTTTTTTAATATATAATGTAAGAGAAAGTAGAGATAAATTAATAATTTAAAAAGAAAAAGTGAATAAAGTTATTGGGAATGATGAATAAAGTGTAAAAAAGTAATTAAAGTTGCTGTGATTGTAAAAAGTAGATAATAAAATATTATGTATTTTTGCCAAAAATGGAATGAGTAAAAATACGTGGGACACCTCAAAATGGAAAGTGAGTAAAAATACGTGGGACGGAGGGAGTATCATTTTTTATTGAAAATATTATTGCTCTTTAAATACTCTTTTCATCCCATCAAAAGGTGGTCATATGCTTTTTTTTATGAATTAAAGAGTATTATTATTTTATTTGTAGTATTTAATTGTATTAGTAGTGAGTGGTGAGTCATATATGAGACACATGATATCTTGTAATACTTTGGTGTGACATATCCTGTAACATTTTTTTATTGGTTGACTAGGGATGGATTGCTGTGACTTAATTAAATAGAATTATTAAAATTTAAATAAATTAACTATCCACTATTACCATATATATTTAAATTTATCTAATCTAAGAACAACTCAAAAGCTTCTTTAAAATTTAATATCATAACTAACTAAAATATTACGCTCCTTAATCCCACAAAACATTCCAAATTTTTTGTATTTATTTGTCTCACAAAACACTTTCCATCTAAAAAATATAAACATTATTTTACACAACAATCTCAAAAAATTTACTTTAATTTTAAATTTGTCATTCATTTTTCACACATATTATTTATATTTTTTTATTACTAAAAATATTATAATACACTCTCAAATTAACAAAATTATTCAAAAAATACAACTTTTCTTAAATAACATGGAACATTAAACGCGAAGCGTTTTATGGGATGCAGGGAGTATAATTTAAATATCCGTAAACTTACTCTATGTTTATTTTGAGATATCTGTAAACTTACTCTATGTTTATTTTGAGATTTTTAAGTTTGAAAATCATGAATAATGATAATTTATACTTCCTTCGTGAAATGTCCCATTTTATTATGTTGAGTGTCTCATTTAAAAGTTTTAATTTTTCACTTTTAGTAAAAGAGTCTTATGGTCCACCACTCACTACTAATAAAATTACTTACTACATATATAATAATTATAATTTAAAAAAAACAATGACTTTTTGATGGGATTGATGGAGTAATTATTTTGTCCGTTGATGAGTTGTATTTTAACTTTGTAACGGATGATATATATACTCCATATAAGAGAGTGTTAATTAATGAAAAAGAAGAGATAAAAGAATTGCATAGGAGTATATATATATATATATATATATATATATATATATATATATATATATATATATATATATATATATATATATATATATATATATATATATATCACGTGGCTCTCTAGCAGGGGTGCACATCTTGAACTCTTTCTAACGACTCCACCTCATCGCTAACACTAATCACACTCCCAATGGACCGATGCATAAAATTTTTTTTTTTTATTTTTCATAATTTAAAGAACTTTTTGTAAATTTTCTTTTTACTTTCATACAGCTCTACATGCAGGGACTGACTCTGTTTGGTATAGGGGATCAATTACCAACAACATGAAATAATATTGTTTGATCAAATCAATTTGTCTAATGCCTAGTACATGTACTCCGTCCTAAATAAATAAATATATGTTTTTTCTTTTTTCTTTTTCAATTTGCTTGTCCAGTAAAATAGTTCACCTGAAAAAAAAATCTCTCCGTTCCGTATTAAAATTTATATTTTTCATTTTGGTCTTTCTTAAGATAAGGTTTACATTTTTTTTGTCAAATGAGACTCCACACAAATCAATTAATTATTCCACATAGGACCACACATAACACTAATGCAGTTACTCATTACACATTAAATATTATTTTTGTCAACACACTATCTATTACAATATTATATCTCTTAATCTGCGTGCAAAAACAAAGCGTAAACGTTAATACGGGATGAAAAATATTGTATTAACTCGAGACGAAAGGAGTACTTGAATCAAATATGATGAAATAATCATTCCTAATTTAAGAGACTAATTTCACTGAGCCCAAATCACATAGTATGACTCAGGTGAATTCTAGTCGTCGGATTAATCCTCTTTTGATCAAAGTCATTTTAATTTGGGTGTTCCATTTTAATCTTTTACATTTCCCTTTTTGGTAGATGAGATCATAAAATAATTATTTCTCTCTCCATGACCCACACATCACACTAATACACCTACCCACTTTATATTAAAATATTATTTTTATCACCTCACTATACATTAAAATACTACATTCCTAATTTACGTGCAAAAAGTAAACGTAAAGTTTAAAATGGGACGAAGGGAGTATATATTTGTATTCAAAGGATATCTGTTAAACAATCATAAAATAATACTCCCTCCGTCTGCTTCTAAGGTATCCATTTCACTATTTCTGGAGTCCGCTTCAAAGATATCAATTTCCTCTATTGAGTAAAAAAAGTACACAATATGACCCACCACTTCCCTCTAATACAACTACTCACTTTACCTTTAATAATAATACTCCTTAATCCACGTGTAAAAAGCAAATAAAGGCTTTAGAATTGTCCACGTGCAAAAAGCAAATGAATATCTTAGAACCGGACAGAGAGAGTATTATTTGAATCAACTTGTGCAATACATGTACCCAGTCTTAAAAAAGTATACTCCTTCGTCCATTAATGTACTTAATTATATTAATAGTGGGTGGTTTAGTATGTTTGAGACTCTTTTACTTAAAAGAAAATTTTATTACTTATAAAACAAAGGACCAAAATAACAAAACAATACTTGGCAAAATAATTGCCTTATCATGATTCGTTAAAATAAAAAACAATGATTCTTTAAGGATTCTAGATATAAATTATCATTAAAAAATAAAACCCTTACACACATAAAAAAAAATAAAGTTCAATAAATCCAATAACATCAAAATACATTTTAATTTTAAGTTATCTCTGTTGGATTTTGTCAAGAATAAAAGGAGGGATTTTCCTTTGTTTTTTTATTCCACATCGGAATGGAGAGTAAAGGGAGAGGGATTTCTTAGGCTATATAAGAATGCCCTTGGACTTGATGTCAAGTGCACCAATCAAGTACACTTTAATCTTTGTATTTGATTCTAGTTAAATTCCTTTTTTTGATTCTCGGTTGTGAGAATGGGGAGAAAGATGTGAATTAGTCAAAGATTTGTAAGAGTATAGGGATTGGGGTCGGGAGAGAGAAATTCTGTGATTGTAAAAAATTTTCACATATTGGTATTTTCTCGGTCTGTGGTTTTTCTCCGGTTTTGGAGTTTTCCACGTATATTCTTATGTTGTACTTTTTATGTTCTTCTTTATTTGTCCCTTAGCAATGAATGAGGATCTGCCTATCCCAATAAGTGGTATCAGAGCCCGGTGAGCTCGGTTCGGGCACATATAAAGTTCTTAGTATGCTCTGTGGTTGCAGCATAGTCTGACCTTCCACATCAGAAAAGACTTTATGAGAGGAAGAGGGTTATTCATTAGGCTAAGGGTGACATGAAAGAAGTGGGAAAAGCTAGTAGCACAAGGGGGTCAGAAGATCAGCCGGATGTGGTGGCATCTCCTTTCTTGCGGTGAAATGTGCCAGACAGTGGTGACAGTGGCGTGGCAAGGGGTAGGATTTGTGGGACAACAGTTTTTGGTGGAGTTCTTCGACCTGCAACAATGTGAATTGCTGAGACTCGCGGTGGTGGAGTTGGCTTAACAGCGACATGGGGTTTTCATGGTGTCGGCTCAAGGAGGTTTGAAAGGAATGGATTTTCCGATAATGAATAGTGGCGTAGGGAAGCGGCGATTCAACGGGAAAGATGGCAATATGGTGGCTTGGTATCGGGTGGCGCTAGATCGATAAAGAATAGTTTGGATTCAACCGACAAGTGGGGAAAAGCATTGTGAATTCCGGAGGGTTGGAATTAGCTTCAAGTGACGACACTTTCAGTAGAAAAAGAGTTCGGACAAACCTGGTGTAGCTTGACGGTAAAAGGCTGCAATGTCATATTGGTAAATGACAGTTTTTGCTCAAGGTGGAGCAATGATGTAGTAATTACGGTGGAGCAATGGCATGGTAATTGCTTACGGTGGAGCAATGATGATGTTGCTGGTCAAGGAGGAGCTGGTGCGGTAATAGTTCCGAATGTTGAGTTAATATTATTGGGGGATCCTTATGACATGTTCAGTTGTCATGAAAAATTATGTAATAATATTAGCTGGTCCACAAGTTTGCACACGGACATTGACTTGGCAGGTGATGTAGGGTGTGTGGTGGATGTATATCGATGGCTGATAAACTTTTAGGGGAGCCAATAGCTAGAAGTAGCACCATAAATATCAACAGGTGTTTTTGATATGTGCCGCATGAAATTCTTAGAATGGTTGATTCTAAGTGGTCTACTTATATGGGGAAGTAGGATTCTCAGGATTGAGAATGGATTGTCGGTGAAGACGATGATTCTTAGAATGGTTGATTCTAGGGGATTCTCGGGGTTGAGAATGATTGTCGGTGAAGACAATGTGTCTTCCTTTATTTTGACAATGTGGAGATTGTTGTATTTTGTCAAGAATAAAAGGAGGGATTTTCCTTTTTTTATCCCACATCGGAATGGAGAGCAAAAGGGGAGGGGTTTCTTAGGCTATATAAGAAGGCCCTTGGACTTGATGTCAAGTGCACTAATCAAGTACACTTTAATCTTTGTATTTGATTCTAGTTAAATTCCTTTCTTTGATTCTCGGTTGTGAGAATGGGGAGAAAGGTGTAAATTAGTCAAAGATTTGTAAGAGTGTAAGGATTGGGGTTGGGAGAGAGAAATTTTGTGTTGGTATTTTCTCGGTCCTTGGTTTTTCTCCGGTTTTAGAGTTTTCCACGTAAATTCTTGTGTTGTACTTTTTATGTTCTTCTTTATTTGTCCCTTAGGAATGAAATGGGATCTGCCTATCCCAACAATCTCTACTTAATATGCATAAAATAATTTTAAATTTATTTATTTCTAAAAAAATTTATTTTTTTTTATCAAAATTCAACAAAATTAATAAAAGAAGATTTTTTCGTAACCACATGAAACAATAAGGGGAAAGTGTTTTGGGATGGAGAAAGTGAAAATTGATCCTCTGTTTTCCAGTTTTGTGCTTTCTGCATAATAGATGATGGAAATACGGTGTGAATCGAATGAATATATTTCATATTTTTGTGAAAATGTTTGTGAATGAAAGTGATACTCTTGATAATTTGCTAGCATTGCTCAAATAAAGCTTATTTTCCTCTCTCTGGTGGAATTCTATAGTTGCTGTTGATCTTGGAGTTTTTACCTTGGAATTTAGTTTTTATTGTGATTTTTCTTCAGTATTAATCACATATGTTATTGCACGAAGTTGTATTCTTACTAAGTTATTTGCTGACTTCAGCAAGGACCACGATGCTTTCCAGGCTAAATACAAGAATGTGACGACATTTTATAAAGGGAAGGGCATAAGTTTAATGTTTGTATTAAGGAAACTTGAAATTAACTGTCATATTGAAATTAGTTGTCATATAATTTTATGTATGTTGTCAATTAGTATTTGATTTCCGTATATCTTTCCCCTTAATTAAGGGATGTTGTTGTAATCCTTATAACCTCAATTCCTATTAATACCAGCTTTCCCAAATCACCAATCATCGGTGATTCTCAAATCACATTTACATGGTATCAGAGGGTTTCGATCCTACTCCCTAAGTTCTACAGGGCCATTACCTTCAGCCGTCGCCACTCATCAAGCGATGCTTTTCTCTCTCTCTCTTGCTTGTCTTCTATCACGTCGTCTTTTTTCTCTAAATTGCACCCATGGCTGGTGCTTCTATTGATTCTATGCCTGTGACCACGATGATTAATATGTGCCCTCTTAAACTCTCAACTACAATTTTTTTAATGTGGCGTAGCCAATTTCTAATCATGGTCAACTGTTTTGACATCTCCGGTCATCTCGATGGGTGTCTGTCGCACCACCACCAACCATCACCTCTGAAGCAGGTGTTGAATCTCCCAATCCTGCCTTCTCCACATGGCGCTTGAAGGATAAGAAATTACTGGGGGTCATCATGATATCTCTATCCGAGGACGCCATGTCCGAAATCTTGGACTGCACGACGGCGAAAGCAGCGTGGATAGTGCTCGATGCGGCGTTCTCTGATTCGTCAGCCTCTTGTACACATCAATTACGGGAGGAGCTTCTCTCGTTGCGTCGTGGGGATCAATCGGTTGAAGAATATGGTCGTAAGTTTACGTCGTATGCAATCAACTCTCATCAATTGATCGTCCCCTTGATGAGTTTGATAAGGCTCATTGATTTTTGAGGGGATTGGTGCTACGTTTATGAGTTTCACCGACACTCGAATGGTGATGTCTCATATGCCCACGTTTCGTGATCTCCTCAATCAAGCTAAGCAATATGAGCTCTTACACAAGGCAATGGAAGGTCATTCCATCGCTCCCCCTGCTGCTTTCTCTGCTGTTAAGGATGGCACCCACTCATCATACTCATAGCCCTATGGTAACTCTCAGCGATCACAGCCTCGTGGTTATTCGCAGCAACATGGTGGTTCATCCAAAGGGCCATCTCACGGAGGTTTTAATCGACAAGGTAGTTGTCGTCCCCCTTGCTGTCAAATATGTCGTGGTCCTCACTATGCCGATAAATGCCCACTGTTTCTCAATGCTCGGAATGATGTCTCCTCAGCAAATTTAGCCCAGGCTTTCTCCTCTCAGTGTAATGTTTCTGCACCAACTCCTGACTGGTACTTAAATTCGGGTGCTTCTGCTCACATGCCAAATCAGACCTCTGTTTTGGACTCATTTAAGCCTTATTCTGGTAACGGTTCAGTAATTATTGGTAATGGTAGTTCTTTACACATTTCACATGTTGGCAGTACTATAATTTTTGATGATGTTAAATTACTGGATGTGTTAGTTGTGCCTAACAGTGCCAAGAACCTTTTATCTATAAGCAAACTGACGTCTGATTATCCAGTTGATGTTATTTTCTCTGATAAATTCTTTGCCTTTCAGAATAGGGTGACAAAGAAAATTCTGGCTCAAGAAAGGTGTGACAGGGGATTGTACTTACTTGATCGGGGTGTTCCAGCTTTGGTGGCAGCAATCAAGTCAAATAATTTGAAGGCTAGTTTTCACTTATGGCATTTATACTTGGGGCATATCCCATTTTCTGTTATTTCACAATTAAATAAATCAGGGCATTTATCTGTCACTTCTATTTTACTGAATCCCTCTATGTGTGAACCTTGCAAATTGGCAAAGAGTACGAGATTATCCTTTCAATTGAATGAAAAATGTGTTACTTACGTGCTCGAATTGATTCATTGTGACTTGTGGGGTCCTGCACCCGTCTCTACTTCAGATGGCTTCGTTTTAATGTTGTATTTGTGGATGACTACTCACAGTTTTCTTGGATTTTTCCATTACGTGCTAAGTCTGATTTCTATGATATTTTGGTACGATTCCACAAATTTGTCTGCAATCAATTCTCTAGTACTATTAAAAATTTCCAGAGTCATGGGGGTACAGAATTTTGTTAATACTAGAGTTCGTGATTTTATGCATCTTCACAGCATTCATCATCGTATGTCTTGTCCATATACACCACAGCAAAATGACAGGGCTGAACGAAAGCATCGTCATATTACATAGACATTTCTTTCTATGCTTTTTCATGCACATGCACTAGCTTTTTTTTGGTTCGACTCCTTTGCCACGGCCGTTTATATTATTAATAGGTTACCATCATCAATTCTATCTGGCATGTCTCCACTTGAGCTTCTTTATGGCATTACTCCGAATTATGGAAACTTCAAGCCTTTTGGTTGTCGGGTTTACCTTTTCTTGAGAGATTATGCGGCAAACAAATTGGCACCTCGAAGTCGTCCTTGTGTTTTTCTGGGATACAGCATCTTGCACAAGGGCTTTTGATGTTTGGATCCGACATCTTCTCGGGTTTTTCTTACTCGGCATGCTCAATTTGATGAGTTCTTTTTTCCGTACTCCCAAGCTCTTTCATTATCCCGACTGGATGATCTTCAGATTACGTCATTTCTTGATACTTCAGACTCTAGAATAGACACTCTATCCTCTCAGATTCCCATGCACTTGCCTTTACCCGCGACGATTTTCTAGCCAGAGCGTTCGATTTTACTTGATGATTAGAACCGTCAAAATGGGTTGGGCCCGTTGGGCAGAACCGCACCCGCCTATATAATTGGTGGGTTGGGCCGAGCATTTCTAGCGCACCGCCTAAGCCCGCCAAATGGCGGGTTGAGGCGGGTTTGGCCCGCCCCGCCCCGCCTAAGCTCGCCACATGTCAAACTCGAGAGAAATGTCTAAAGTTTATCTTTCGTGTATTATGCATTACAAAAGTTTACTACTTTAAACATGTTCTTCTTTTATTTCTTGATTTAGTTTGAAAATTTAAAAAAAAAATGTTAATTATGTTTAGGTAATTATTTTGTTTGGGGGTAATTAATACTCTTATTTGTGTTTGTATTTATATTCTTGCATATTAGAAGAAAAAAATTTTGGAGTTTGTCGATTTGAATCAAAGTAATAATATATATAATATTAGAAATATGAACTCAAGTGGTAAATATAAGTCGAGGGAATTTCCAAATGTTTGGAACTTTTTTGTGAATAGGGGAATTGGTAAAAATGAAGATTCTATAGGAATCATGTTAATGTTTTTAATTGTCTTGTTGATATTGTAGTATTTTGTACCATTATTTGGTATTTAATATCATCCTTAATTAAAAATAAAAAAAGAAAAAAATTGGAGGGTTGGCCCGCCATAGCCCGCGATCCGCCTATGGATAGGTTGTGCCGAACATTTCTAGCCCACAACCCGCCTAAGCCCGCCTTGCCCTACCGGCACGTTTTGACGGCTCTACTGATGATGAACAGATCCTTGCTTCTACTGTTATTCCTCTCACTACTTCTACTATTATTCCTTTCACTGAGCCTGCTTTCCCTGACTCGCCAGCTCCTGCAAGACCTCAATCAGATCATGATGAACCACTGCCTGCTCCTGTGCCAACTCACCCGATGATTACATGTTCCAGGGCTGGGGTTTTCAAACCCTGTTACACAGTTGATCTTTCTTCTACAGCTCTCCTTCTGTTCTTGTAGCTACTTTTGAACCTCGTGGTTTCAAGTCCGCTACCAAATTCCCCGAGTGGTTAGTTGCTATGCAAGAGGAGATTGATGTTCTTAGGGCAAATCAGACTTGGGAGTTGGTTCCTCGTCCTCCAAATACCAACATAGTTGGGTCGAAATGGGACTACAGGACGAAGTTTCGTGAAGATGGAACTATTGAGCGCCATAAGGCCTGACTAATTTCTCAGGGCGTCACCCAGGTTCCTAGCACTAATTTTCATCATACGTTCAGTCCGGTTGTTAAGGCTGTCACAGTTCATCTTATCTTGGCTCTATCAGTTCAACACAACTGGCATCTCCATCAGTTAGATGTCAAGAATGTATTTCTCAATAGCAATCTTGACAAGCCCATCTTCATGTCTCAACCTACTAATTTTGTGGATCCTCGATTTCTGGATCACGTTTGTCGTCTTAAAAAGGATCTCTATGGTCTGCGACAGGCTCCTCTTGCTTGGTTTAAGCGCTTCAACACTTATCTTCTCAGTTTGAGGTTCTGTTAGAGTCATTGTGACTCATCTTTATTTCACTTTTCACGAGGCATGTCTGTTATTTTTCTTCTGTTATACGTGGACAACATTATTGTAACAGTAAATGACTCTACCATGCTTCGAGAATTTATTTCTCGTACTCATCGAGAATTTGCCATCAAGGATCTTGGTCGGCTTAACTATTTCCTTGGCCTTGGGGTCTCCTACACTTCGAAAGGTCTTTTTGTCGGGCAGGCAAAGTACGGTAATGACATCTTGAACCATGATGAGTTAGTTGAATCCAAACCGGTCTCGGCTCCTTTAGCAGCAGGTGAGGTTCTTGTTAGTCATGGGTCATCATTTTGAGATCCAACTCCATATCGTTCGTTGGTTGGTGCTCTTCAGTATTTGACCATCACTCACCCCGATTTATCTTATGCTGTGAATCTTGTAAGCCAGTTCCTACACTCTCCGATGGATGATCACTTCTTGGCTGTGAAGATGATTCTTCACTATATGAAAGGCACTATTCATTACGGTCTCCCTTTCCAGAAGCATCCAGAGAATTCTATTGTGGGTTACTCTGATGCTGATTGGGCACGTTCCATAGAGACACGTTGTTCCACATACGGTTACTCTATCTTTCTTAGGGTGATCTCATTTCTTGGAGTGCCAAGAAGCAGCCTACAGTTGCACGTTCCAGTTGTGAATTAGAATATCGAGATATGGCCAATGCTGCAACTGAGTTAGTTTGGGTTTCGAATCTTCTTCAAGAGCTTCGCATGTTGCCTTCCTCACGGTCCCTTTTACTTTGTGATAATAAAAGTGCTATCTTTTTAAGTCAGAACCCGGTTGCTAATAAGCAGGCCAAGCACATTGACCTCGATTCATTCCATCTCATCTTCAACTGGTGGATATTTTCACGAAAAGCCTACCTCGTTCGGCTTTCGAATTCTTACGCTCCAAGCTTTGTGTTTTCTTGCACCCTACGCAATGCTTGACGGGGGGTATTAAGGGAACTTGAAATTAGCTGTCATATTGAAATTAGTTGTCATATAATTTTATGTATGTTGTCAATTAGTATTTGATTTCCGTATATCTCTCCCCTTAATTAAGGGATGTTGTTATAATCCTTGTAACCTCAATTCCTATTAATACCAGCTTTCCCAAATCACCAATTATCGGTGATTCTCAAATCACGTTTATAGTTTGGCGATGTTGATTCTACTTAAAATGCTTTCCAAGTTTTAAATTTCTTTATATACATTTTCCTATGTTCTTCCGAACATGATCAAATTTTGACATATTACTAAATATACGCATGGCACTACTTTGGGCTTTAGCAGAGCAACCACCTCTGCTTGTTGTTCAGAAAAATGTTCGATGGGGAGCAAGGACTCAAAAATTTTCTACAACGCAGCCGATTTTATGTTTTTCGGTTTTGGTCCTTTTTGTCCATTTCGATATTGGAGTTGAAATAAAAATCTGGTGCTCATCCAGTGTATGTAATAGATATGAAACAGTACAAGTAATGTTAGCAAGAAGAAACTAAATCTCAAGCCTCATCTTTGTTTAAGACTACATTATTACTTTATTAATACTAACACGAAAGCTTGGAAATAGACAGAAACAGCTTCAGCCATGATGACCCTCCACCGCGCGCCTGTCGTCGACTTTCTTCCCCCACTCATGAACCCTCAAATGCAGCGATGCCGCAGTAATCAAGAAGTACACAGTCTGCACAGGAGTGAGGATTTCGAGCACTTTCCTCATTGTTTTAAGCCTCACATCATCAGCCCTCATCAGAACATCCACCATCTTCTCCTCCTTGGGTGCTAGGGTGGCCAAGACCCGTCCATCGTCCACCTCCTCGCCTTCCCTCATCTCCATCGCCAGCTACACCATGGGTGTGTCCGCCATCGATCCCTGCAGCTCGGCCATCTTCTCCGAAACCTCCTTCTCCCCCACGCTGATCTCTTTCTGTAGCTGCTCCAGCCTCAACAGCTGCTCCAGGGAAAGGTCTCCCAGGTCCCCGGTGTGAATATCCTGCATCAGCTCCTCAAACCGGGCATCAAACTGAAGCCCGGCCTTGGAGTTGAGCAGGTGGAAGGCCATGGAGGGGCGCCACCCTCCAACCCACAGGATGGCGTCCTCCAGGCTGCTCAACCATGATGGGTTGAACATCGACATGATGTCGTTCCTTACCCACCTGGCTTTAGTCCGGTAGTAGTTCTCGTAGTGCTGCACCACGCGGTACAGCAGGGAAAGCAGCAGGGCGTCTTCGCCGCCGTCGTTTCTGGCAGCGGCAGCAGCGTTGAGCTCATGGAGGAGGTGGTCCTGGTCGATGATCCAGCGGTCGAAGAACATGTGGAAGGAGTCGGCGTGGAAGCCATTGGTTGTGGGGAGATCTTCCATGTTGTTATTGTTGTTGTGGTGGTGATTGTTGTGGAGTTTGTGATGTTGTATTTGTAGTGGAGTGGAAGAGCAAATACTGTGGTCGTAAGTTGGCGCTAAACGACACCTAAAGTAACTCTCATCACTTACGTCATCCATCTTTATACATTCATACAACTCTATATACACTGGAGTGACTACTGTCGGAATAGGGTAGAGGATCAAGTGTTGGAAATTTTTAATTTTCATTATTGTAAGCTAATCGCGAGCAATATATTATTATGCAATTATATTAGCTATTCAATTATTTTATGGACTTAATTAAGTGATCTAATTAAGGTGTAAAGGTACATGGGTTATAATAATATTGATATGGGCCAATTGAATATATACCCAATACTATGGACTGGGTGATTATGGGTGGCCCAGTTGTATAGCATATAAAGGCTCTCAGGTTATGGTCCCCAATATACTAAGCCACACATGGTCTTCCTTTCTCCCCATCGGGAGAAATTACTACGGTCCACATGAGGAATAAGGAGATTCAGTTGAGGAATGTCATAAAACCACTGATCTCGAGTTCGTGTTCTGCCTAGAGGGCTAATTACATCAGGTACGCTTTCACATTATAGATTTGAACCAGTTTATCATAATAGGGTTAAAGTTTATGGATTTATTTCCAACATCAAGTACCAAGGACATAAAATAATACTCCCTCCATCCCACGTATCTGTTCATATGTTCACGTACGTATTTGTTCACGTTTATATGAGCACGTAGATTAAGAAGTATTTTTTAATATATAATTTAAAAAAGTACTCCCTCCGTCCCGTGGAAAGAGGGTCTTTTGCTTTTTTGCACGTAGATTAAGAAGTATTATTAAATGTGTAGTAGGTAGTTGTATTAGTGGGGATGTGGACCTCATATTTTAATTGTATTAGAGGGGGGGTGTGGGTCCTATGTGTGTAAAAAAGGAAATGAGAGCCTTTGGGTGGGACGACCAAAATGGAAAAAAGACACTCTTTAAATGGGGTTGAGGGAGTATAAATAAATTGGTAATTTAAAGAAAAAAGTATATAAAGTTAGTGAGATGATGAATAAAGTGTCAAAAAGTGAATAAAGTTATTTAGATTGATAAATAAAGTATAAAAAGTAAGTAAGATGTATAGTTTATTTTAACTATTAATAGAATGTAAATATATATGTGGGACACCCAAAATAAAAAGTGCGAATAAATACATGGAACCGAGGAAGTATTCTTTGTCTTATGACTTAGAATCCATCCTATAAATATAATATTCATCTATCAAGGAGTATTATTTTATATAAAATGTGTACTCCCTTCGTCCCGAGCAAAGATGTGCATTTACTTTTTGCACACGTAGATTAAGGAGTATTATTATTTTATGTAAAGTAGGTAGGTGTATTATAGAGATGTGATGGATAGTGGTGGGCCACTGATGGACTATTTTTACTAAAAGAGAAAATAGTGCAATTTGAATAGGACGCTCAATATAGTAAAATGATGTTATTTGAGCGGGACGGAGAGAGTACGTATATTAATAGGAAGTGGTTTGATATACATGAGACTCTTTTACTTAAAAAGAAAAATAAATACCTTTAAAACACATCGGATTTTTTGTGCCATATACGTGCATAATTTTTTTTGTCACACGTTAAGTGATTGACAAAGTAATAGGGAAAATAAATCCAACCATTGCCCCTGGTGTTTAAACTTTGGGGTATAGTTTCTTTTTCTTACTCTTTTACTTAAAAAAAAAATACCTTTAAAACACATCGGATTTTTTGTGCCATTTACGTGCATAATTTTCTGTGTCACGCGTTAAGTGATTGACAAAGTAATAGGGGAAATAAATCCAACCATTTCCCTTGGGGTTTAAACTTTAGGGTATAGTTTCTTTTTCTTACTCTGTCCATCTAACTTTCCCTATCCATCTAACGTGTGGCATAGGAGATTAACGACGGAAACAACAAACACGTCCATCGTTTAAATTTGGGACATATTTCTAACAAATTCAATTTCTTCCTTTTATCAAAATGAAGTTTATACTCCAAAATTATATTTGCAACTGAATTCTTAAATTTTAAATACATTCAAAGTATATAATTTTATTTGAATGAAGAGATAAATAAATAACCTAAAAGAAAAATACAATAAATCTAAATAAATCTTAAATCTTAAATTGTGGTGTGCCAATAAGTTTTGATATTCCAATCTTCATATGTTTTTATTATATTCTTATCCATTGAAGCCAATTTCTTGTGAAATAAATACAGTCTTCTGTCTTCCATACCCGCGCAATAACACAACCTTCTACATACTACTCCATATCTTTCTATCTATTTTGCATTGAAAACGTTAAAAGTTTATTCTTTCCACCATCAAACGGTGACAAAAGAATAAGATCGAATAGGGTTAAAAGTTAAAATTATACTAATCTTCATTAATTAAAAGATTATGAAATTCAAAATTTTCGACTCCTGATACACAATGTATCACTAAAGTATTAACAAGAGCCTCACTCTAAAAAATTTTTATTTTGGGAGATTGTTAACAATATTAACGGCATACAAATGCTGAGAAAAAGCATTCCAATAACTAAGAAAAATTTAGAAAATTTGATGAAAAAAGTAACACGTATGTGATAAATAGCAAAAGACAAATTTAGAGCTTATAATTAAAATAGTCGTATTAATGAAATTTATGAGGTGTGTATTTAATAAAATAAAGGTAATTTAAACCTTTAAAATTATATATTAAAATTATGTAAATTAAGATGTGTATTTAAAAAAAATGAAAGTGTGCATTTAAAGAGCTTTTTATTAATTATTAAAGAAAGAGTTTTATTTTTAGCGTCTTAGATCTTTTGATATTGATACACATAGTACCGTTCTTACTTATACTGATAAGTAGCCGTCATTTAGTTGGATTTTGCAACGTTCTCACTTTTTACTTATACCGATAAATAGCGTTTTACTTATACTGATAAGTAGCGCCATTTAGCCCTCACTACACTAAAACATGTTGACATTACATTCTATTTATCCCTTATTTTTTTAACGTGCACATGCTGAACATGTTGACATTACATTATCAGATATTTTTAACGTACACTGCTGACACATGACATTCTTAGATTTTCCAGCGTTCTTACTTATATTGATACTGATAAGTAGCCGCCATTTAGGCGTCGCTGTTAATTTGGGAACTCTGAAAATCCCATGCAAGTTTCATCATGTCAAATTGAGATCAAAATTCCCTCCATACATCATAACGCAAACATTAATTTACTCTTTTTTTACGAGATTGAGAAGATGCATTATATTAGCTTAAGAGATAATTCAATTTTTTTATGTAATAAGTAAAATATGTTAGGTTGAGATATTTATATGTGCGACCACTGCGACTATACATGCGATGTATTAATTATATAATAAAAATGGGAAGGAAAAAAAAGTCAAAAAGTGCTATTTTTTCAAAAAAAAATATGTTTAGTGTCATTTTTTCAAAATCAACCATTAAAAGTGGCATTTTTTACAATTTCTTTTGAATGTATTTAAAAGTTAAAATGGATAATTCCCGAATGACAAATTATTATGCGCACTCGGGTGCACCCATTTTTATAAACTTATACACTTATACATAAATAAATTTACATTTTCTATTTTTTCCGTCCCATAAACAAGTTCACACCTCAAATAAAAAAATATACACAAATCAATAACCCGACAACAAATTCAATTTCAAAATTGCTCACTCATTTATAACTCACATAATTTACTTTATAATTTATTTATTACCTAAAAATATTAAACTATTTTAAGTAAAGCAAAAATAACTTTTTCTGAAAATTCGTATGTACAGTAACAGTAAACTTCTCTTTGAGACAGAGATAGTATTATATATGAAACATCCAAAAATATATTTTTGGAATGAAAACATTAAGACCTATATAATCAATAATATGTCATTTGTTAGAATATATCAAAATCCAAAAATAATTAATATTGAGAAATTTTATGAAAAATAAATTATTATATTATAATATAATATAATATTAGAAATTATAATATTAATTTAATGCATATAAATAATATGGATGATGGTAATAAATAATAGTTACAAAATAAATAAGTATAATAATAATTTAATAATATTATACAAACATTTTACAGTTTCAATAAAAGTAAATTGAAAATATAAGAGTTTAAAGAATAAAATATGCTGAACATCTAAAATACGTTTAAATAAAAAAAAAAAACTATTTCTAGTCATCCTTGCTTCTTGAAAATCTTTCGTGTCGAATTCAACCTTGAGAACTCTTTTTATTGCATCGATTCCCACCGTATCTTTACTGGCAATTATAATATCATACACATAGGCAATTACCATATAATCCACGTATCTTTTCACCTGCATGTGTTTATGATATCACATTAAATCTCATCCACACTTTCATCCTTCATAACATTTTCTAATTTTTTTCCTTTATAATTTTTTCCTTTCTCTTGTTTACATGCACAAGAGCAGAAATCTATTCTAGGTTTATATGCATGACCTATGATTCGTTTTGATTTTTTTTTTTTTCGAACATACGGTAGTTAGCGTGTTTACTTCTTTACCCTGGCTCCTTAATCTAATAATAATTGATAAAAATTATAAATCCTAATCCACTCCTTAAATACACACCGACACATACTAAGTAGTCCCCACTAAAACACGTAGCACTAAAACACGTTGACACATTTTCTGATTTCCGCCTTTCAAGTTCATATTATTTTCAATTTTCCTTTTAAGTTCATATCATTTTCCCCTATCAAGTTCATATAACAGAAATAAAATCTTTTGTAAAATTATAACAAAATTCTCAGATTCCACGTGTCATTTTTTATAAAAGTTATAAATGTCCTAAAAAATCATTTTTATAAAATTTATAAAATTCATTTTCGTCATGGTTGATATGGTTTCTTAGAGAGTAAAATTTTACAAAACCTAAATGGATTTTACAAAAAAGGCAAAAAAAAAAAAGCATTTTTAGTTATAAATTAACAAATGTTCTAAAGAACTAAAACATTCTTGACTGGTGATTCAATTTAAAAATTTAACCGATTCATCAATCGAGTTGTAAAAATAGATACAATCGAGTCATTTATTTGTACTACTCATAAACTGAATCAAGAATATTTACGTAAATTGAGCATTAAAACTTTTATCACTAAATTGTTGACATAAATTATTTTTCATAAGCCGAAATTAATCTCGCAAAATTCTCCTTTCATACAGCAACACCTGTAACTTTGCTTTTTATCTATTTAATTAGTTTATTTTAAGGGCAACAGTTGCAGTAAGACTAAGGGCAAAACTTTGGTGTGAGACAATTTCACATTATCACTTTTAATTAAAAATATTATCATTCTTTAAATATATATAAATACTTTCTCCGTCACACTGAAATGTATACGTTTTGCCATTTTCGTCTGTCGAGACCCACACAAATTAATTATTCCTTTCTCTATGAGGCCACATATCACACTAAAACTCCTACCCACTTTAAATTAAAATATTATTTCTCTCAACTTATTAAACATTAAAATATCTAAACCACTTACCCATTTTTTATCAAAATATTATTTCTCTCAATTCATTACTCAAGAAAATATTTTATCCCTTAATTTTAAGTGTAAAAACTAAAAAATAAACGTGAGTATCTTTCAACTGGACGGATATAATACTTTTAATGCACTAGTATTTATTTTTATTAATAAAGCATTTCTTTTTATTAAAATATTATTATTTTTTATTTGTCTTACTAAATTCATTTTGGAAAATTATTTGCTTTGTTTAATTTTTATATTTTTTAAATGTAGAGAATTCTAATAAGGATAATTATCAATTTATCAGCCCGTTACAACTACGTACTCTATTAAATTATATATTTTCGTGTGAATGATCTAGATTTTGTTAATTCAAATTAATATTTTAGATTTTCTTAAAACCTGAGAGAGGTATCTCCTTCATGTAACTTCCTAAAATATTAAATTTATCATAAATTTTATATCAATTGTTAAAAGAGTGGATATCCAGTGCACTCATATGTGTATAACGTTTTATCTTATATTGTACATGTTTTTTTAATAATTGTATATTTTTTTCACACTTAGTTTTTCATTAAAAAAAAAACTAGCACCCATATGTGTATAATTTTTTATTCAATAGTGTATATGTTTCTTTGTATACTTTTTTATACTCAATTTTTCATTAAAAAAACAAATAAACAAAGTGTATACATTTTTGTTTATAATTGTATATTTTTTTGTTCATATACGTTGTGAAAGTGGGTACATCGTATCGTAAGGTGCATCAATGCCCAGTAATATTAGTCATTGTTAAATACATTTTTTTTATTTATTAGGTAGGTGGTATCTCACTTCGTGAGGTGTGTCCTCTAATTTTTTTTTAGAGGAAGCTATCTTTTAGTTCTTTTAACCTCATATTCGTACCAATATCAATTTTATAACTTCATTAAAAAAAATAAAAAATCGCATTGTAGACACATAAATTAATATTTATATATTACATAACAAAGAAATATTGCGAATTACCACAGATTCTTAGAGAGGTCTATGAATTGATGAATTTCTTATCTTTGAATTTGTAAAATTTTCTGTAATTAGGTATGACTTCCGATTACTTAGAAATTCTAATGTTTTCTTCTCAAATTGAGTTAATTTTTTTCTTTTATCGGATCTGTTGGCTTTCTCCAATTATTCAATTTTAACATCAATTTGAGTATGAAAAACAGCTTGTCTATGATCGTATTGTCTATTGATATACTTCAAAGATGCTAGTATTGTCGTGCCTTGATTAATGAATAATAAAAAACTTCCACGCACTAAAGGTACTGTTTTATAAAATGTTTGAGAGAAAAATACAATTATTTGACTTGTTGATACTTTATAGAAAAGTTCTATTAAGATCGCTTTTGATCAGTCTGCAATCACTTCTAATCATTTTGTTTAATAATAACATCGTAGTGTTTTCATGCATGCATACAAATGAAAAGTGAACGTGGTAAGCAAATGTAAGAGGTTATTGAAGGGAGGATAAACCTGTGAAGTGTAAAGATAAAAGAGTATATAATTAACTGCTACTCATTTAATTTTCATCATAACATTGAACTCATTTTGTATATGTTGTCGAAGGATGAGTGAGGATTAATTCCAGAAAGATGATATAAAGACTTTGTTAGATATTGTGTGACATATAAATAAATAAATAAATAAATAAATAATAATAATAATAATTAATGATAATAAATATTTACAGTTTAGATTATGCTTTTTATAAGTCTAAATTTTCTATTTTCTCTACACATCTACACTGACTTATCGAGGATGCCCATAAGTCGGATGTAATCTTAATGTAACAGAATATTTGAATTTAGAGTACAACCAGAGACCCTATTTAAACTTATCTTTCTTTTAATTTAATATAAATATTATTGCTAGAATATTCTAATGTTATTTTAACCGACAAAGAATTGATTGTGACAACATCAATTACAACAAACTAACATTAAAGATTATAGAATAAATAATACTCAATCCTATCCCACAAAATCCCCCTTATTTTTTTTATTTATTTTTCCCACAAAATTAGGGGTTAAATGAGTCGAGTCCAGCTGAATAAATAACTATTCAAACTTGTTTGAAATATTATCGATTTTCAAAATATATGTTTTAACTTGTTTGATAAGCAATCGAGTCGAGCTCGAGTAATTTGATAAATTTACACTTAATTTACTTATTTTCATTAATCGAGCTCGGGTCGAGTTTTTAATTCTATCAAATGTAAAACTCTGTTCAAGCTTGATAACTTTATCAAATTAAATCGAATTTTTTACCGAACGATCTTTATCAGACTATCAGTAATAATCCAAAAAAGAAATGAATACCTTTAAAATAGATAACTAAAAAGAACAATTTCTCAAAATGAAATTTTTTTCTACTGAATTCTTAAATCTTAAATACATATACAGTTTTATTTGAATGAAGAGATAAATAAATAACATAAAAAGAAAATGCAAAAAATCTTAAATAAATCTTAAATTCTGGTGCGCGAGTAAATTGTTGTAACATGAATTATATTCGAATGTCAAATAATTAAGAAAATTTTAGAAAAGTAAAATGTAGCGCTACTAAAGTATTCATTTTACTATTTTTTTGTGTCCGGTTCAAAGTATCTATTTTCTCTATTTAGTAAATAAGTACACAATATGACTCACCATTTCCCTTCAATACAACTATCCATTTTACATATAATAACAATAATATTTTTTTAATTTACATGTAAAAAAGAAAATGAACCACTATTTTATCATCATATTTATTTACTTATATAGTAGTGGTGTTTGTGGTGTTTTGGCAGGTTCTATTTATAGTGGGGTGGAAAAGCAAATACTGTGATCGGAAGTTGGCGCTAAACGACAATTAATGCCTCGCAGTGAACCAATCTTCTCTCATCACTTAAATTGTGGTTGGTAAAATTGTTAACATTTCATACAGCTCTACATACACTGGACTGACTCCTGTTTGGGATAGGGTTGAGGGGATCAATTACCAACAACATAAAATAATATTAGTAGTTGTCTTATGCCGTAGTACATGTACATACTCTATCCTAAAAACATAACCTTCCTCCATCCACTTATTCATTATAGTGGATTATAGAATATTAGTTGAATCATCTAGTACTATTAGTATATGTATTTCGTCTTAAAAAAATATACTCCCTTCCTCCCTTCATAACTTTTTCACATGCATTAAAGGAGTATTATCATTTTAAATAAAATGGACAATGCTATTAATAATGGATCGTTTTGTATGTGTAAGGCTCTTTTGTTTAAAAGGAAAAATAGAAATAAAAACGTCCCTCTTTTAACAGTTTGAATTCTCTGTGTCATTTTAGTATATCATCTCCTGTGTTAAATTGACGATACGTAGGAAAGATAAACTATATTCTAATCCTTAATTAAATCGTAGGGGCAATGATTGGATTTATTTCTCCTTTATATGTCAATAACTTAACGTGTGGCACAGGAAATGATATACGAAAATGGCGCAAGAGATCCGGTGTGCTCTTTTAATTTGGTACATATTTCTAGCAAATTAATTTTTTTCCATTTGTCAAAAATGGAGTTTTCTCCATAATTTTATATTTACAGCTGAAAATCTTAAATACATTCAAGTATACCATTTTATTTGAATGAATAGATAGATAAATATAAAAAGAAAATGCAATAAATCTTAAATCTTGAATTGTGCTGCTCTAGTAAATTGTGATATTCTAATTTTTATACTTCGTTTGTGTCATTAGTCTTTTTTCCATTTTGGCGTACTATCTAAGGAGTCATTTTTTATTTTTCTATACACATGGAACCCACACACACCCGTAATACAATTAAAATATGGGGCTCACACATCCACTAAAACAAATAATAATTATACATTAAATAATAATACTCCTTAATTTATGTGCAAAAGGCAAAAGTCCCTCTTTACATGAGACAAAAGGGAATATGCTTTTATTATATTCTTATCTTCTCACTCTTTGCATAGGACCGATGGAGTATGCTTTATTGTATTCTTATCTTATTCATTGAGGCTAATAGCCCGCAAAATAAATACAATCTTCTTTAGTCACATCGGATCTTCAGCGCCATTTCTGTGCTTCATCTTCGGTGTCATACGTTAAGTATTGATACGTAAGAGAAGAAAATAAATCCAACTATTGCCCTTAGGGTTTAAGGATTAGGGTATGTACTTAAGAGGGGGAAATAAATTCAACCATTGCCCCTAGAGTTTAAGGATTAAGGTATAGTTTCTCTCTCCTACGTGTCATCAATCTAACGGTGTGGCACAGAAAGTAATGTACCAAATGACATAGAGAATCCGAGCCGTTCTTTAGCCATTCAATAACACGAACCTTCTATACATAGAGTATGTTTCTATCTTATTTTGCATTGAAAACGTTAAAATTTATTCTTCCTATCGAAGGTGACAAAAGAATGAGATCGAAGGTTGACAAAAATGAAAATTATAATCTTCATTAATTGAAATATTATGAAATCCAAAATCAAAATAAATACAATCTTCTTCAGCCATCCAATAATACGAACCTTGTACACAGAGAGTATGTTTCTATCTTATTTTGCATTGAAAACGTCGAAAATTTATTCTTCCTACCGAAGGTAACAAAAGAATGAGATCGTGGGTCGACAAAAGTGAGAATTATAATCTTCATTAATTGAAATATTATGAAATCCAAATTCATCGTCTCCGATACATAATATATATATATATATATATATATATATATATATATATATATATATATATATATAAAGTAATTAAAGGATTTCTATTTTTGGAAAATTGTTAACAAGATAAACGATATAAGAATGCTTTGTTAAAAAGTATGCAATGATTAAGAAAAGGTTAGATATATATTTCATCATCATATTTATTTACGTAGGATTGTTATTTTTTAAGATTTGTTTCTTTAATTCTTAAATCTTAAATGTAAATAACAAACAACATATTTAGGGTTTATAAAATTGTGATATGTAATAAAATATATGAAGTGTGTATTTAATAATGTAAGAAATTATTTTTTTAAATATATATTTACATGGTGTTAAAAAGGATGTGTATTAAATAATTTTTTATTATTAAAAAAATAATTTTTATTTTTCGCGTTCTTACTATGATATTGATATGTAGCCGCTGACACATTTACACACGTTGATATTCTCAAATCACCGACACACTGTGTCATTCTCATATTTCCACCTATAAGAGAGAGATCTGGATCCTCTCCCGTTACGGAAGTCAATTTACTCTCACTGTAGCACGCTGTGAAATTACGCTACAGTGAGAGCAACTCGAGTCAATTTACGGAAGAGGATCCTCTCTCAAGACAGATAAATATCTTAAGCCAAAATTTTCAGATTTCCACCGTCAAAATATTTTGAGACCACTGACACACATTGACATTTTAGATTGGGTCCAAATTTTTACTAGCTACTATTCACTAAGTACAATTTTATTTGGCCACCTTTCTTAAAAATAATTTTTAGTAATCACTATTAAGTGCACGTCCCAATTTACTCATATAATTGTCAGGATAAAGGACAAAAATCATGGGAGAATCATTATGTCAGTGTTGATCGCATTAAATAGGGTGGGTGAGACCATATTTAAAATTATAGGAAAATTTCAAAAAATTTATTCTACACTTTTTTTCCAGAAAAAATTAAAAAAATCAAAATTTTCATCTATTCGACCTATTCGGCCCCAAAATTTTGTTCTATTCGGTCTATATTTTTTGTTCCATTCGGCCAACACTTTTTTTTCCAGAAAAATTGAAAAAAGATTCAAAAATTTTTTCTTCTATTCGGCCCAAAATTTTGTTCTATTCGGCCTACACCTTTTGTTCTATTCGGACAATACTTTTTGTTTCAAGAAAAAATTTAAAAAAATTCAAAATTTTTTCTTCTATTCGGCCTATTCGGCCCAAAATTTTGTTCTATTCGGCCCTACATTTTTTGTTCTATTCGGCCAACACTTTTTTTCCAGAAAATAATTAAAAAAAATTTATAAATTTTTTTCTTCTATTCGGCCTATTCGGCCCAAAATTGTGTTCTATTCGGTCTACACTTTTTGTTCTATTCGGCCAACACTTTTTTTTTCAGAAAATATTTTTAAAAAAAAATTGAATTTTTTTTCTTCTATTCGGCCTATTCGGCCCAAAATTTTGTTCTATTCGGCCTACACTTTTTGTTCTATTCGGCCAACACTTTTTTTTTGCAAAAAAAAAAATTTAAAATTTTAAAATTTTTTTTCTTCTATTCGGCCTATTCAGCCCAAAATTTTGTTCTATTCGGCCTACACTTTTTGTTCTATTCGGCCAATACATTTTTTTCAAAAAATATTAAAAAAAATTCATACGGATAAAATTAATGCATCTTTTTGCATTTTAATAAATAAATATATTCATGGGGCATGTAAAAGTAACAAATTAATGCATTCAGTAGACTGTAAAATAAATTATTGTACTTCGGTACTTTTTGGTCAAAAAGTGACCTCAAACATGTAATGAGTGGGTCCCTCTCAAGGGCATTTTGATCAATTTCCATAAAAGTGGCTAGAATAAATTGTTTTTAACACATGTGGTCACTTAAAATTACTTTTAAGTAATAGTGACTACTTTTTGCTATTATCACTTTTAGATTTGCACCGGTTAAGAGAGAGATAAATCTTTGGGACAGCATTCAGAATACCCTATTTGATTATAGGGACATCAATTTTGCCCTATTTTCAAAAAATTATCTAATTTGCCCTTCTTTTCATTAATATACATTAACTACCCTCACTTACACATGTCATTATTTTAACGTTGAAATTGAGGAGAATTTTTGATCCATTTAACTCAAATTCAAACAGGTTAGTGTGAGGCTAATTTATTCGGTTTAAAGTACTTCTGTCAACACGCGGACACCTCTCATTTTTTATTTTTTTTAATTTAGTGGACGCGAACACCTCCCCTTTTACTCCATTTTTTTTATTCTTGTATTAAAGGACACCTCTCTTCTTACTTTATTTTTTTTATCAGCGGACACCATGACATCTCCCATTTTTTTCCTTTTTTTGTATTATCGTACACCATGACACTTCCCCTTTTTCCCTTTTTTTAGCGGACCTCATCCCAATATCAGCGGACACCTCTTTTTTTTATTTCTTGTCCGTTGAACAGATTTTCAGATACTCAAACGTTATTGGCGGACATGAATTTTTTTTATTCATGTGGTTATTTAATATACATCAAACGTAATAAATTGTGAACAAATTTTCTCTTTTTTTTACACAGCGGACATGGTCTTATTTAAGATAATTTAATTTTTTTAATTCTCATCACAAGGCATGCATATATAGATTCTCCCTCCGTCCCATTTCAATGTTTACGTTTGCTTTTTGCACGTTGATTAAGGAATATAATATTTTAATAGATAGTGGGTGGAAAGATATCTTTATCTTAATATATATAAAAGCATAATAAATTCAATCCTAACCATCTATTTTTAAAAAAAATCTCAGTCACCCATTAAAATAATTATAATTTTGATATTTTCAAATTAGAAAATAATTTAGTATCTAAAATAATTATAATTATGATCTTTTCAAATTAGGAAATAAAATTTTATTTATTAAAAAATTAATAATATTAAATAGATCAATTAAATTGTAAGGATGGAAAGACTCAAGCCCACAGAATTACGTCAAATCATCCATTGACCAATCAAATTGCGAGTTATATATGAGGATTCCTCACCCTTCACCTATATAAGGAGCCCTCCTCCATTAATTTCAAACACACCGAGAACGATTCTCTATGAAGATTAAAGGCTTCACAATTGTCTGAATAGTTCTTCGAATTCTTCAACGAGAATCAACTCAAGAACGGAATACATCTGGGATTCAGGATCTAAATTGCCCGGATTAAGCGTTCTACAGTAAAAAATTTTGGTTCTAAACCACCCAAATTAAGCGTTCTACAGTAAAAAATTTGAACGGCCTATAATCTGGGATTCAGGTTAAGCCTTAGGTTAACCCTACTTAAGTTAAAGTTCTTCCTATAATCTGTGATGCGGGTACTAAACCACTCGGATTTAAGTATTTTTAAGTCGAGCACTCATTAAAATAATTAAAAAATTATAATTATGACTTTTTCAAATTAGGAAATAAGATATTATTTATTAAAAAAATTAATAATATTAAATATAAATCTAATACTAGCCATCTATTTTTCAAAATAAATCTCAACAAAAAAAAAATTCAATTCTGGCCATCTATTTCTCAAACAAATCTCAGTCACCCATTGAAATAATTAAATTAAATAATTGTAATTATAACTTTTTCAAATTAGGAAATAATTAAATAATTATAATAAATCCAATCCTGACCTTGGTCATCTATTTCTCAAATAAATTTCAAACTCTCACTAAAATAATTAAATTAAATAATTATAATTATGACTTTTTTAAATTAGGAAATAATTTAGTCAAATCTAAAATAAATTCAATTTTGGCCATTTATTTATTTATTAAACAAATTTCAGTCACCATTAAAATAATTAAATAATTATAATAAATCCAATCTTGGCCATTTAAAAAAATTAAACAAATCTCAGTCACCCAATAAATAATTAAATAATTATAATTATGACTTTTTTCAAATTAGAAAATAATATATTATTTATTCAAAAATTAATAATACTATTAAATATAAATCCAATTCTAACCATCTATTTTTCAAACAAATCTCAAGCATCTATTAAAATAATTAAATAATCGTAATTATAACTTTTTCAAATTAAGAAATAATTTATTTTTTCCCAAGGGTTTTAGGGTTTATTTGAATCAAATTTCAACCACCCATTAAAATAATTAAATAATTATAATTTTGACTTTTTCAAATTAGGAAATAAGATCATTTAGTAAAAAATTAATAATATTAAATATAACGATCCCATACATAATTTTTACAGGCGACGTCTCATGCGACCATGACTATAATTACACTTTTCACTTTATAGATAATTTTTTCAATTGGATCATGTATGCAACTATACATATGTGTGACTATATGTTTAATTATATAATGAAGATGGATAAAAAATGTGCAAAAGTATACTCTCTTCGTCCCATGAAAAGTGGGTCTTTTGCTTTTTATACGTAGATTAAGAAGTATTATTATTTAATGTGTAGTGGGTAGTTCTATTAGTGGAAGTATGGACCCCACATTTAAATTGTATTAGAATATGTTTGTGGGTCCCATGTGTGTAAAAAAAAGGGGAACTTTTTGGTGGGACGCCCAAAATGAAAAATATCATCTTTAAATGGGACGGATGGAGTATATATATATATATATATATATATATATATATATATATATATATATATATATATATATATATATATATATATATATATATATATATATATATATATAGCTTTGAGTAACATTTTTCAAAATCAACTATTAAGATAGTGTACTGTTGAAGTAGAAATTAGCGTGTTTAAGTGTCGAATTTAAAACATTTTTTATGGGAATTGTTATTATATATTAACACAAGTGTCTTATATTCAATATATGTGAGAAAAAGGTGCGTTTGAGTTGTTTCATTAGGTTTTAGGTGGAAAAAGGATCAAAAGTACAAAGTTGGAGAAAATGTGCAACTTGTGCATGAATGCTGAAAAATGAATGTCTAACTTTCGTAATTTTTTTGTATTCGTGTGGTGCTCTGAATGGAAAATGTGATGCATGGTTGGAAAGCCACTGAAGAGAGGTTCGTTTTGACGTAAAGAACACTTCAATCGAATTCCAAACGAAAAAGTTATTATCAAAGTGGTGACATCGCGCGAGATGTGCCGAACAGAACGACTGTGTCAATTTCAATGGCTTGTTACACCTTCAATTCTTGGAGTTTTTGTTAGTTCTTTATATGGATAGAAATCCAAAGAAGAGAGGATCGCGTGAGTATAAGAATCACTCAAATTGGAGTCCGAATGTGGAAGTAATACGCGAAACAGTGAGACTGCACAAGTGCAGTTCGACCACGACCAGGTTCGACCAAGACATCGTGGTAGAACCAGAAGCCTGAAGTGCGAATTATCACCGATTTCGATTCGACCACGGTTCGACCAAGCCCTAGGTCGAATCACATGCCTGGGACGCGTCCGAATCTGATTTTTACACCCCAAGTGCGTGTTTTTACACCCCAAGTGTGTGTTTTCATTTAAAAAACTTATCCAATGCCCATAAGGAAAGCTTACAAGTATAAAAGGGGATGTAGATCACATAAAGACAATACAATAGAATACAGATTGTTTACAACGCAACACAACCATCCTACACCCCACAAGGGGGGTTCACCCCCCAACCATCATCCACATCCTTTCCTCCATCCATCCATCACTTTGAAGGTTCGTCTGTTGAATCAAGAGGAGAATCAAGAGGAGAATTCAAGATGGAGAAGGACGCGACGACTCCCACATCTAGGGTTTATTTCGTTTCCTAATTTATCTTGTAATTTTCCAGACATCCGGGTAAGGTCTATCCAACCCCATGATTGTTCTTCGTAACATCATGGGCTAGAGCCTTTTTGGTAGAATTAGGGTTGTGAAGGTTTTTACAAATTAATTGAACTTTCGTGTGTAAACTCCGTACAACACTACTTGTGGATTTATTTTATATATGATTATGATTTCTTAATCCATATTCATGGTCGTTTTGTGCATCATTAACTGTTATGTAGAGTCTGAATACATATCTTGGTTATTGATTGAGTGCGTTCACCGCTGAACAGGATTCCATGTTATGATTCTAAGTGAGGGGACTCCGAAGCTTTATTAGAACTATCATATATGAATACTTATTAATTGAATTGAATTCGAGTTATTAAGTAGGATAAAGATGATAATTTATAGTATCTATAAAGGGAGATCATATCGGGTTAGAGTACCAATTGGCCAGGGAAATAATTGATACTGATAGTACCTAAAAAGGGGGGTGGAATTATATCTCTTGTTCCGACACGCATGTTTACTTGTGTCTATAGAGTAGATATGCATGATTTAGTGATGCGTCCATATTCTACAAGGTAGAGTCGGACATCAACATACAGAAGGAAAATTAATGCGTGAAACTGGATTATCCTAGGGCTACCTATTCTCCTACTTGATCCACTTTCGTATTCTTCTAGTACTTTTATTTTATTTGTTATTTAAATTAATTGTTTAGTAGTTTAATAATTAAATCCCAAACTATATTGCTACACTTGTCTTAATTAATTAGTAAATAATTAAATTTATAATACGCCGTCCTTTGGGTTCGATATTCACTTGGTCGCTTGCTTAAACTGCAATTGATATACTTAATACTTGGGGATTAATTTTGCGTACAAAGAAAACGCGCATCATGTACCCCACCAGATATTTTACCATTTCTCATTAAATCAAAAGACGTATATTTTCTTAAAATCTGAATACGTATTTTTATTTTTCTTGTAATTTGACATTAAAAGGGGATAAATGCACAAAATATTACTTCCGAAATTAATCTAACTAGTTAGCTATACTCTTCTGTAACATTAACTAATAATAATAATCATAATACTTTTATTATTTTAGTTTTAAATAATAAAATTAATAAGCCCGCAGAATTAGGTCAAATCATACATTCACCAATTAAATTGCGAGTAATATATGAGCTTCCTCACCCTTCACCTATATAAGGAGCTCTCCTCCATTCATTCTAGACACACCGAGAGAGATTCTCATAGAAGATCAAAGACTTCAGAGTTATCTGAATAGTTCTTCGAATTCTTCAACGAGAATCAACTCAAGAACGAAATACATCTGAGATTTAAGTTATAAACCGTCTGGATTAAGTATTATACAACCAAATTTTTCAGCAAACGACCTATAATCTGGGATTCAGGTGCTACATAATTATATTAAATAATTGTGATTATGACTTTTTCAAATTAGGAAATAATTTAGTCTAATGTAAAATAAATCCAATCATAGCCATCTATTTCTTAAACAGATCTCAGCCACCTCTTAGTTCCCATTAAAATAATTAAATAATTATAATAAATCCAATCCTAGCCATTTATTTCTCAAATAAATATCAGTCACCCAATAAATAATTAAATAATTATAATTATGACTTCTTTAAATTAGAAAATAATATACTTATTTATTAAAAAATAATAATGTTAAATGTAAATCTAATCCTAACCATTTATTTTTCAAACAAATTTCAACCACCTATTAAAATAATTAAATAATTATAATTATAGCTTTTTTAAATTAGGAAATAATTTAATGTTTCCAAAAGATTTAGGGTTTAGGGTTTCAGGGTTTTAAGGTTTATAGTTTAGGGTTTATCTTAAACATATATTAGTCACCCATTAAAATAATCAAATAATTATAAGTATGACTTTTCAAATTAGGAAATAATATATTATTTATTAAAAAAATAATAATATTAAATATAAATCCAATCCTAACCCATCTATTTTTTAAACAAATCTCAACCACCCATTAAAATAGTTAAATAAATGTAATTATAAATTTTTCAAATTAGTAAATAATTTAATGTTTCAAAGTGCTTAAACCGAGTTTAAGGGTTTATATAATTTTTTTTTAAATTAGGAAACAATTTAATGGCTCAAACAAATTTCAGCCACCCATTAAAATAATTAAATAATTATAATTATAACTTTTTTAAATTAGAAAATAAGATATTATTCAAGCAGAATAACTGCCCATCTATTTTTTAAATAAATCTCAGCCACCCATTAAAATAATTAAAAAATTATAATTATGAATTTAGGGCGACCCATTAAAATAATTAAATAATTATAATTATAACCTTTTCAAATAAGGAAATAAGATATTGTTAAAGCACAATAATCTAGTTCTGACTATCTACTCAGCCACCCATTACAATAATTAAATAATTATAATTATGAATTTATGGTTCGAGGTTTTAGGGTTTATGGTTTAGGGTTTTCTGTAATTATTTCCGTACAAAACACATTTGAAATAATAAAAAAACATAAATAAAGAAATAATACGACAACAAACAAATCTCAGTCTCCATTAAAATAATTAAATAATTATAATTATGAATTTAGAGAAGAATAAATTCAATCCTGACCATTTATTTTTTTAAACAAATATCTGTCACCCATTAAAATAATTAAATATTTATAATTATGAATTTAGGGTTTAGGGTTTTAGGATTTATGGGAGGTCAAATCCTGATAATCTATTTCTTAAACAAATCTCAACCACCCATTAAAATAATTAAATAATTATCATGACTTTTTCAAAAATTAAATAATTAATAACCCATAAAAATAGAATAAATTAAATCATGGTTATCTATTTCTCAAACAAATCTTAGTCACTCATTAAAATAATTAAATAATTATAATTATCACGTTTTGAAATTAGGAAATACTCCCTCCCACCCAAAGGGTGGTTTTTGCTTAAACACATATGAGATAATTAAAAAACATAAATAAAGAAATAATACGACAACAAAATTCAAACCACACTAAAACCGGATGAGAGAAGCTCAAACAAATCTTAGACACTCATTAAAATAATTAAATAATTATATTTATAAATTTAGGACTGATACCAACCTATTTCTTAAACAAATCTCAACCACACATTAAAATAATTAAATAATTATAATTATGAATTTAGAGTTTAGGGTTTTAGGGTTTAGGGTTTTAGGGTTTAGAGTTTAAGGTTTAGAGTTTTAGGGTTTTACCATCTATTTTTCAAACAAATCTCAGTCACTCATTAAAATAATTAAATATTTATAATTATGATTTTTTCAAATTAGGAAATAAGATACTCCCTCCGTCTGCTCCAAAGAGTCTCATTTTTTCATTTTGGTCATCCGCCCATATGAGTCTCGTTTCCTTTTTTACTCATATAAGTCTCATACCCACTCACTAATACACTTAAAATATGGGACTCACTCACCCACTAATACAACTACCCACTACACATTAAATAATAATACTCATTAATCCGCGTGCAAAAAAACAAATGTATCCCTTTGGAGCGGACGGAGGGAGTATTATTTATTAAAAGCTTAATACTATTAAGCAAATCTGGTCATCTATTTCTTAAACAAATCTCAGTCACCCATTGAAATAATTAAATAATTATATTTATGACTTTTTTATTATTTAAATATTAGGTTAGATATAATTCAAATAAATGTTATTCGTTTCAAATATCATAAAATTAAGTGAAATTATTCCCCTAAAAATAACACATCCCACGCAACGCACAATATTAATCCAATCCTGATCATCTGTTAGCTACCCATTAAAATAATTATTTAATTTAATGTTTCCAAAGGGTTTAGGATTTAGGGTTTAGTGTTTTAATTTGTCATATTAGCAGACTTTAATATTAAAACATTAGGTTAAATAAAATACAAAGAAATATTATTCGGTTCAAATATCATAAAATCAAATGAAGTTGTCGCCCCAAAACTAACACATACCGTGCAACGCACGGGTTAGCTACTAGTAATATTTAATGTAAAGTGGGTAGGTGTATTAGTGTTGGATGATATATTAATTATTTTAGGTGGGTCCCATATTCCAAAAAGAAAAACGTGAACATTGAAATGAGACGCGCAAAATTGAAACGGGACGTATAAAGTATATAAATTAAGTCGATCTGTCCGCCAACAAATATTAAGGTATATTTATTGTCCGCCCATTCTTTGAAACAATTTGAAACAAAATTTAAAAGTCAGCCTTTCCGCCAATTAAAGTGTCCACCCAGACAAAATTAAATGTGTTTTTTTTTCTTCTTTTTCTTTATCATTTCATGTCCGTGGATACTATACCAATATCAGCTAACACCTTTTTTTTTTTTTTAAATCAGCGGACACCTCTTTTTTTCTCAATTTTTATTATATCATTAGACACCATGACACCTCACCATTTTCTTTTTTTTCTTTTTCAATTTTATTTTAAATATCAACGGACACCTCACCTTTTTCTCTAATTCAAACTAATGCTTCAAAAAATAAAATATATTCATCTTCGATGATTAAGTTTTTTTAATCAATTTAACAAAGGGAATATTATTATCAATTTAACAAAGGGAATATTAATTATTTCGTATTTATTATTATTTTTTAAAACATGTATGCTGAATAAATTTTAGTAGTGTCCGTCAACATTCAATTTGGAACTATTGAATTAAAAATATTGGGGTTATAAATTTAAAATATATTTACATGTATCATTATTCTCTTATCACTAATTAATAATATATTTACATCCTTATCCATTATTAGTAAACATATCGATACATTCTAATCTCATATGAATGTAAATATATGGATTATCCATTAGATGAAGAGCGGTTAAAATATGAACGAGCTTAGTTGGAAAATGGAATATCTATTTTGTTGGTGTCCGACAATAAAGAAATAAAAAAAATTGTGTTTGGCGCATGTTTGCCGATAGAATATAAAATTTTGTTGGTGTCTGCCGAATAGGAAATAGAATTCTATTGGTGTCTGCGATATAGAAATAAAAAAGAATTCATTAGTGTTCAGTGATAAAGAAATAAAATATAAAAAAAATAATTTTGTTCATATTTTATAGCAATAATTATATGTATAATCGTATATGGAGTACTTTGTTTCATTTAATTCATTATTAAGAAATTTTTTAGAATATCTTTAAAAAATATGGATTTTAAGATCGGTGGGTATTCTAATTTTATTAATCTAATCAAATTTAATTTTGAAAATGTTAATGTTTTCTTCTTTTTTACTTAGTGTTGCTTTTTTTTTTCTTTCTTTTTTTTATATCAATTTTATTGATGAGTTGATATCTTACACTCAAGATTGCCTTTTTTTACTATTCAAATTCTAATATGTTTTATATATTTCATTGATATTTTTTATATAATTATTTAATTCATTATTATTTATACTATAACTTATTATTTTATTTGGCACATGTCCGCTGATAGAAAAGAGAATTATGTTGGTGTCCGCAAAAAAAAAAAAAAGAATCCACAATGTAAAAAAGAATTGTGTTTTTGGCGCATGTGCGCTGATAGAAAAGAGAATTAATTATAATATAACTTGTTATTATTATTTATACTTTAACTTATTATTGTGTTCGGCGCATATCCGCCCATAGAAAAAAGAATTTTGTTGTTTATTATTGTGTTTGGCGCATGTCCGCCCAAAGAAAAAAGAATTTTGTTTGTGTCCAGCAAATAAAAAAGAATTGTGTTGAGCGCATGTCCGCTGATAGAAAAAATTCTACTGGTGTCCGTCGATAAAGAAATAAAAAAGAATTGTGTTGGGCACATGTCCGCCGATAAAAAAAATTCTCCTGGTGTACGCCAACAAAGAAATAAAAAAGAACTGTGTTGGGCGCATGTCCGCCAATAGAAAAAAATTTATGTTGGTGTCCGCCGAAAAAGAAATAAAAAAAGAATTGTGTTTGGCACATGTCTATCTATAGAAAACAAAATATATTTTTTTTTTTCAAAAAGGAAAAAAATAATTGTCCTGACGCATTACACGTCCGCTTTATAAAAACAATAAAAATAGATAATTATAATTATTACAAAGTTATAATAACAACAAAACAAATAAATTTTTTTAATAAAAAGTATAATATCATAACTAATTAAGGATATCCCACTATATTTGTTGAGAGTTACAAATACAAAAAAAAACAAAAAAATCTTTTTACTAAAATAGTATAATATCATACAAAAACAAAAAAAAAATCTTTTTAATAAAATAGTATAATATCATAACTAATTAAGTCACATACTTAGTTATAAAAAAATTTCTTCACATTACAATAATTTAGGTAATTACATGATAATTTTTATATTTATATAATGTCCAGTTTCAAATAAGATATATGGATAAAAAATAAAAAATAAAAATGGATAATTATAATGGTTGCATAATTACAAATATAACAAATCCATTATTTAAATTAATCAAGTCATGTGGTAATAATGTTTAAATTATATGTTTAACAAATTCATTATTTTAATCATGTCTGGTGATATTTGGCGTTAACTTTAACAATTCAATTCTTTAAATTAATAATATGTGGTGTCCGTAAAAATCTATTATTAAATTAATCATGTCCGCTGTTAATATATATAATAATTCATTAATAATAATTCAATTAATAATAATAATAACTTAATTAAAAAAATTAGAAAAAATATAGTATTGAATGACAGTTAGAATAATAATAAAAAATTATATAATTTAAGCACAGCGGACGTGATTAATTTGACTCATATTTTATCCGACACATGACAGGTTCCCACGCATCTCTGTTGTCTTAAAACTGACATGTCATCTTTAGAGATATTTTAGTATGCTTTAAAAGTGGGCATTTTAAATATAATTTAAACATATGGCCAATTTAGACCATGTAGGGAAAGTAGTGGGATTTCCCTAAATCTTTCATAAAGTTAAGGCCAAAATTTTCATATTTCCACCTTTCAACTCTTACTGTAATAAAATATATCCTAACTTACGGTAATAAAATATGTCCTAAAATTATCTTAAAATATACATAGCCTTAAAATATACATAGCCGTCACTGCTGTGTTGCTGACAAAATTTGGTGAGGATATGTTTCACAAATTTATCTTTTGTCAGTTATTATTATAATAATAATTATATGTTGATACATTAAATATATGCAGTGAAATTTATAAAATAAAATTAAAAATATTAAAAAGAATAAATTTGAGAATAATTTTTTTATTTTATGTACTTTTTTAAGATAAAATCTTATGTAGATATAAGTTACACAAAAATGAATAACAAGAAATGTGAGAATTCCTGTTTAGATAAGTTGAAATATACTTCCTCCGGTCCTTACTAGAGTCTTTTGTTTTTTGGTACATGGATTAAGGAGTATTATTATTTAATGTGTAGTGGGTAGTTATATTAATAAGAGTGTGAATCTCATATTTTAATTATATTAGTGGGTGTGTGTGTATCATATTTTTAAAAAAAGAAATGAGATTCTTTGTGTGAGAGTAAGATAACCAAAATGAAAAAAAGACCCTCTTTAAAAGGGACGGGGGAGTACTATTAATAATCGCATACTTCGAATTCTTTCGAATATATGTATCATTAAGAAGGTCAAATACAGTAGGAAATGTATTTTTACTCCCTCTGTCCTAGGTATTTTTACAAGTTTGTATGAGCACGAAAATTAAGAAGGGTTATTTTTTTTAATAATAATGTAAGAAAAAGTAGAAATAAATTGGTAATATTAAAAGAAAAAGTAAATAAAGTTATTGGAAATGATTAGGGATGTTAATTGGGCTTGGGCCCGCCTACCCGGCCCATTTAGCCCTGTAATTTACAGGGCTAGGTTCCTAAATATAGTGGCTTGATTAAAACAAGGCTTTTTTGGCCCGGACCGACTAGTCCGCGGGCTAAATGGGCTAGCTGTGGGCTAAACGGGCCAGCCCGCTTAAATTTCTATTAATTAAATACTCCATCCGTCCGCTTCTAAGATATCCATTTTACTATTTTTGGCGTCCGTTTCAAAAGTATCAATTTCTCCTATCTAGTAAAAAATACACAATATGGCCCACCACTTCTCTCTAATACAACTACCCACTTTACATATAATAATAATACTCCTTAATACACGTGCAAAAAGTAAATGGATACCTTAGAACCGGACGGAGAGAGTATTTCTTTTAGTTGGGCCATCCCACTTAAATTTTTGTTAATTAAATATTTGTGTTAAGCCAACTTAAATATTATATTCATATTTTTTTTTATTTACATGTTTTAATCTCATATTTTGCATGTTAGTTTATTATATTTAGATTAGAAATTTTATTATTTTTAGGTTACAAAAAATTTATTAAATGTTTGCAGTTTAAATTTTTATTTGATTGGTTATTATATACTACAAAATTTTAAATTATATTTTACTTTTTATTTTTATATATATGAACAATACTTATGTATTGTATGCTTAATTATTCATATTCTAAATTATATATATATATATATATATATATATATATATATATATATATATATATATATATATTCCCTCCGTCCGATGGCAAGGGAAGTTTTTGCTTTTTGGCATGTGGATTAAAGAGTATTATTATTTAATGTATAATGGGTAGTTGTATTAGTGGGAGTATGAGCCCCATGTTTTAATTGTATTAGAGGGGATGAGTGGGTCTCGTGTGTGTAAAAAATGAAAGAGGACCATTTGGGTGGAACGACCAAAATGGAAAAAAAAAACCCTTATTGTGGGATGGAGGGGGTGTGTATATATATATATATATATACTCCCTACGTCCCTTTGATACGTATCCATTTTGATCCGTCCTATTACAAAGTATACATTTCCCTTTTTGGATTGATGTGACCTACAACCACTACAAATGACCCCACACTCAACACTATTACAACTACCCACTGCGCATTAAAATATTATTTCTCTCACCTTACTATACATTAAATTATTATACTCCTTAATCCACGTGCAAAAAGTAAACGAATACCTTTCAAGGGGATGGAGGGTGTATTTTTTATTTTTAATTTTCGTAGCCCATTAGTGGCCCATTTAGCCCGATGACCGCTAGGGTTAGAGTTAGGTCCTCAATATTAGAGGCTCGTTTAACACGGCCCACTTAGACCCGTGACCGTTTACCCCGGGCCCTATAGGGGTAGGGCCAACCCGTTTAACAACCCTAGAAATGATGAATAAAGTGTAAAAAAAGAAATAAAGTTGATATTAATGAATAAATTATAAAAAGTAGTTAAGATGTATAGTGTATTTTTACCATTAATAGAATGAATAAGAATATTTGGGATATTCTAATATGAAAAGTGGATAAAAATACCTGTGACGAAGGGATTACTATTTATTAGGTAAGTAGTATCTCAGTTTGGGAGGTGTGCCTTGTATTATATTTCCTCCGTCGCGCGTTAACATTGACGTTTGCTTTTTGCACGGAGATTAAGAGATACTTCATAATATTCCATAATAATATTTTAATGTGCAGTGAGGTGAGAGAAATAATATTTAATGTAAAGTGGGTAGTTGTATTAGTATTGTATGTGAGTTTTACATGTAATAATTAATTGTTTTGTGTGGTCCAACTTGACAAAAAAAAAAGAAATGTAAAACTTAACTTGAGACAACCCAAAATGAAATATGTAATAAACCTTAACGTGAGACGGGGGAGTAATTTTTTAAGAGAAAGCTTAATAACATTTACTCTTTTATAGTTCGGGAGGTGTGCCTTGTATTTGTCCATTTTTTAAGAGTAAGCTTAATAATGTTTAGTTTTTTATAATTAATGTTTCAATTTTAACTTCAAATTTATACCAATATCAATTTATAATTCCAAAAAAAAAAAATTAAAAAAAATCACATTGTAGGCACATAAATTTTATTAAAAAAAAACAAACAAAGGAAGATGTGTTAAATATTGATTAAATATTTAGTTATTAAGTAACAAAGAAAATTTTCAATAGAGGAATTACCGTAGATTATTAGAAAGACATATCAATTAATGAATTTATTGTCTTTCAATTTGTAGATTTTTTTGTAATCAGGTATGGCTTCTAATTTCTTAAAATTCTAAATGTTTTCTTCTCAAATTCAGTTTTTTTTAATCGGATTCGTTGGCTTTCTCCAATTATTTAATTTTAACAGCAATTTGGGAATGAAAAATTTGTTTATGATCATGTTGTCTATTAATATACTTGAAGGATGTTGGTATTGTTGTGCCTTGATTATTAAGTAATTAAAAAACTTCCTCGCACTACAGGTGTTCGATCAAATATTTGAAAGAAAAATACAATTATCAGACTTGTTGATAGTTTTTAGAAAAGTTCTATCGATATCACTTTTGATCGGTTTGCTATCACTTGTAATCATTATGTTTAACAATAAAAAAGTATATGCATACAAATGAAAAGTGGATGTGGTAAGCAAATGTAAGAAGCTATTGAAGAGAGGATAAACCTGTGGGCTGTGAAGTGTAAAGATAAGAGAGTATATAAGGAACTGCTACTCTTCTTTTTCTTCATAAAATTGGACTCATTTTGGATCGAGTATAATTTAAATATCCGTAAACTAATTTATTTAAGCAGGAGCAAGCAACTCTGCTTGTTATTCAGTAAAAAATATCTTAAAACGAACGTTGAGCATCTTTGGTTATTGTACTTAACCACTCCTTGGTTATGAGCATCTTTTGAATAATAAACTCTTTTGCTGTAAATCATTTAAATCCCATTTTTTCACCTTTTAAATGATGACAGGAGGGGGCAGACAAGCCATTCATAAAACCAAGGACGATATCATCGAAACGAAATGAGACAAGCCTGCCCATTCAACATCAGCAAAAACAGAGTGAATATCAGAAACAAACCAGTAAATGAAGAATCTGTCAAGGATGATCTATAAATAGGTAAAATTCCTAAAGGAGTAGCTATACATCATTATGAATTTAGTATACTATATGAAAGCTTGGAAATAAACTGATATCTTCTTCCTAAACTAGATACTAGCTAAACAGAGCAACAGCTTCAGCCGAGATGATCCCCGTTGCGTCTCTCATCGACTTTCTTCCCCCACTCATGAACCCTCAAGTGCAGCGACGCAGCAGCAATCAAGAAGTCCATGGCCTGCACTGGAGTCAGGACTCCAGCACTTTCCTCAACGTTTCGAGCCTCAGATCATCAGCACTATTCAGAACCTCCGCCATCTTCTCCTCCTTGGGTGTCAGGGCTGCGAACACCCTGGCGCCTTCCATCTCTTCACCTTCCCTCATCTCCGTCGCCACCTGTGCCAGCTGCACCATGGGTGTGTCCGCCATCGACTCCTGAAGCTTGGCAAGCTTCTCGGACACCTCCCCTTCCTCCCTGATGATCTCCAACTTCAGCTGCTCCAGCCTGTTCATTTGCTCCTGGGACAGATCGCCCAGGTCCTCGGTGTGGATGCCCTGCAGCAGCTCCTCGAATCGGGCTTCAAACTGAAGCCTGGACTTGAACTGCAGTAGGTGGAAGGCCATGGAGGGGCGCCACCATTCGAACCAGAAGATGGCGTCCTCAAGGCTGCTCAGCCAGGATGGGTTGAACATTGACATGATGTCGTTTCTCGCCCACCTGGCCTTCACCTGGTAGTAGTTTTCATAGTGCTGCACCACGCGGTGCATTAGGGGGAGCAGCAGTGCATCTCCGGCGTCGCTGTTGGTGGTGGCCCGGAGCTCATGCTGGAGGCGTTCTTGGTCGATGATCCAGTAGTCGAAAAACATGTGGAAAGAGTCGGCGTGGAAGCCATTGGCTGTGGGGGATTTTCCATGTTGTGGTGGTGGTGATGGTTGTGGGGTTTGGGAGGTTGTATTTATAGTGGAATGGAAGAGCAAATACTGTGGTCGTAAGTTGGCGCTAAACGACAACTATTGCCTCACAGTGAACCTATCATCACTCATCACTTAAATTCTGGTTCAAAGAATTGAATACATCATCCATCTTTTTACATTAATAAAACTCTACCCCTTCGTTTGGTTGACAATATTATGGCCTATACGCATAACTTATACGCTAGTTTACAGCGTTTGGTAGGAGATATTAGAAAGTGGAGGGGCCTGCTACTATACATGAGTCTGTTGCTATTTTACTGTTCCGCTTTACATAATTAATACTGCCATGACCGTGGATTAGTAATATTGATTTGAACAGTACTGCATATTAGGGCTTGAAATTACATTTTTAACCTTGAAAATGTAAAAAAATATTATGTGGTTTTCGAGAATGGGTTTGAGAGGTAACATAAGGAAGCAACAGTCTACCACCTTCATTAATGGAAACTTGTCGACCTTCTTTAAGCCGGCAACGGAATCTTCTCGAATCTCCGATTCTCTGATTTTTTTTAAAGGCAAACGCTACCTGCGATGCAAAGTACGACGCCAATCGCCTAATGAAGACCATTGGAAAGGCGGTCTACATTAATCATTGAGATGGATTGAGAAGCAGATTTCAACAAACCGGAGCTATAGCAAGCCTCGCTCCTAGGCGGCGGTGCTCCTGCCCACCCATCTTTCGTCCCACCCAAGTAATGTAATCATATTTAAAACAAGAAAGAATTTTGATTTGATAATTGGTATAGGGTTTTGAATTAAAGGTCAGTTTGATTTCACCCCCCACCCCCCCTTGTCTAGCATTAAATTTAATTTGGATGCTGCTATTATTGTTTTTAGCTCCTTTTACTGCTAATTTCCAACAAAATTGATTATGGAAGAGTCATTGAGTTAACATTAGGATCAAGGTCTATGTAGGACAAGGTGTAAACTTGGATGAATTTTCCATTATTCATATTGGTTGTGGGCACATTATGAAATCTTGCTCATTACCCCTTTCTCATGAAGTGTTGACATAAATCACTACCTCTTACTTAACCAATTCAATGTAAATAATATTAATATTATTTATTTATTATTTTCCACATATGAATGATGTCGCACTGTGGACAGAGGGAGTTATGTAACTCCTATGATTTTCTCACGGTTTTGTTATTGATTTGGATAAAGAAAACTGTGTAGAACACATCGCATACATATGCGCATACAGAGAACGCAGAACATAACTTAGAGCGTGAACCCTCGCTTGTTTTCTCTCCAATATTCATTGTCCAGTTTTAAATACACATTCGTAAGAATTAATCTTTCAACCCCGTGTTGAAGATTTGATCCAGAGATACTAGCGTGAGTATTAATTGGTTCTTCATTTTCTTCTGCTGTTACATTATCCTACGGTGAGAGGTATGAGATTCCTCTCTATGCATGCTTAGGATTTATGACTTTCGGAATGTTATTTTTCCAACATTGGTATCAGAGCTAATGATTGGTACTCCGTATTTTTTTGTCTCTGGAATCATAGGTTTAAAGTTTTTCTGCCTTTATGATTTAAATGCCCTTTGCATGATTCATGTTTGGTGTTATATGATAATTGTATTATGTGACATTGATGGGTTATATATGTGATTTTGAGGCAGATTACTTTGTTTCCAAAGGATATGTGTATATGACGTTGTGATTCATTATGAATACTTGAGGTTTTTTTTTGTCATTTTTTTGTGCATGCAAAAGCATGTTTTGATTATACCACTGGATAGGCCTTGTTGAGAGGAGTCCGTCAGTATTTTATGTGCATTTTTTGGCTTTCTAAAACTCAAGTTATGATTTTTTGAAGTTTTTACCGAAATTGGGCCAAATTTGCAAAGTTACAGAAAATTTGGGGGTCGTTTTTTAAAAATTAGAGAAAGTTCGGGGACCTTTCTGTAATTAATATATAACTGCATCTGAATTGGGTCCGACCGAGTCAGACACTGAACCGGGTCAAACCAAGTGGGTCAGCTCGGCACCGCTGCCCACTGGGGGCAGGCGAACGGAGGTGGCGCGTGAAGGTCACGCGCCGCCAAACGGCGGCTCTGACAGTAGCGCTTGAAGCCCATGCGCCGGTGATCGACGACTCCGGCGGTGGCGCATGGAGTTCACGTGCCGACCGACACCTTATCCGGTGGTGACACGTGTAGTACATGCGCCGAACAACAACCTATCGGCAGCCGGCGCGTGACAGCGCGTCCGGGCGCGTGGAGGCACGTCACAGCATTTTTCGGCGACTGTTCGACATATTCTAACGTGTTTCGACGCGTGAAGTACAATAGTGACGTTTTCGAGAGCATTTGACGTCATCTGTAGTATGTGTGTGTGTGTATGTGTGTGTGATTTTACTTCATTTTATGACATATTTGATGAATACAAACCTAAATGGTAGCTATTTGGTTGCATTTTATGTTGATTATGCACCTTAATATGTCATTTAATTAGAAATTGTGATGTTGAATTGTTCAAACTCTTGTAGCCTATGAAAGTGGGAGCCAAAGAGAGTTGAACTCATTCACTTGTGAATATGCCTATTGCATCTTGGAAATTTATTTCCATTTGCATTATATGGAGATGAAATTCATGTGATACAGTTTGACTAACATCGGGGTGTTTTTGTTTTGGTTGCTCATTTTCTTATAGGCATGGCATCAATGAGGAGAACAGTTTCAACAAAGGACATCAGGACCAAATATGAAATTCTTCATGAATTTTTGAACTACAAAATGAAGCCAACACACAATGTTAGGGACCACGCATTGGAACTGTTTGAGCTCTACAACTATTTGTGGTTCTTGATCACAAATAAAATTTTCCCAACTAGACTGTATGTTAAGATTTCTAGTCTTATGACCTGGGCTAACACTTTACCTCCCTACTTACTCATAGGGAAACTTACAGTGTGGAGCCCAATGGTCGTCATATAATGCATGATTTGATGATTGCTTCTTTAGAAGAAGATAAAAGACAGGCATTAAGATTGGCTTGCTTAAGTATGGGTGGGATTCGACGCTCTGATTGTTTAAGACTAAGAAGTCGAAGAAAGAGTCAGATAAAGAATCCTCTTATAGGTCCTTTGGCACGAGCTATCTATAGTGTGGGGACTAGAGATTTTGATTATGGTCGTTATTTGGAATCAAGTGACGTATTTAGAGGTTCTATCTGTAGGTTTCCTTAATTGTATTTTCTAATTGGAAACTCGAGGAGTCCATTAGAATTTATGTGTTGTCAGACTTGATTTATTTACAATTATGGATGGTTGTTGATGTTCTATTTATAAGTGATTGTTCAATGTTATTGTTGATTACATAAACCTTAAATGTGTTTTACGCTTTGAAACAAGAATCTAATATTATGACACTTGATGATATTGATGATTAGTAGTCTCCGAACTATTTTTCGAGATTAAGTCTTGTGTTATTGATTGAGATGTCTCTGTTTGCTTAACATAATATTTGATAAAACATTATTAAGATACTGAATCACTTTAATCTCTAATAAAGATCATGACATCGAAATCTATTGTTGCTGAGTTGAACAAAGGTGAGAAACTCAATGGTGATAATTATGACACATGGCGTCATAAGATTTGGTATGTGTTGGATGAACAAGATGCATTGGATGCTATAAACTAAGTCATGGCCGATCCAGGTGCGGGAAATGGAACTCAAGGGAGGCGTGACCAAGATGCATACCAGGCATGGAAAAAAATTCCGTTGCACATGAAGCTCAGTAATCGATCCGATGATCCATGAATGTGAGCAACATCCCACCGCACATGATATCTGGGCGTATTTGCGTGAGAAGTATGGTGGTACATCGGTTGCAGGGCTTAGGCAGTTGACTATTAAGTTTGACAACATCTCAGGGAGATGTCTAATATGATAATCGAACTTAAGACTGCTGGTCACATTCTCTCTAATGAGCGACAAATCCAAGCACTGATCCACTCTTTACCTGATCGTTGGGAACATCTGAAGGTCAACTTAACTCATAATGAAAGTATTAAAACTTTCAACGATGCTGCTCGTCATGTTAAGTTGGAAGATGAGATGCTCGGAGCCTCAAAGCCAACTTCTAGGGCCTTCTATGTTGGTTCTACTTCCAAAGGAGTTTCGGGCTTTAAAAGAAAAATGAATTGGAAGAAGGAAAAACGATCTAATGGTGAAAAGCATGACAGCAACCCAGCGACTAAAACTGATGAACAGAAGAAGAAAAAGAAGCATAACAAAAAGAATAAGAAAGATAAGAGCAAAATTCCATGTTACGATTATGGTAAGCTTGGTCACTTTGCACGTGAATGTCCTGAGCCCAGGAGGGACAAAGTAGATTCATCTTATTCTGTTTCGTGTGAAATTAATGTCTCAAGTACTGTCTTGCTAACTAATTCTTATCCGTTGTAGATTATAGACTCAGGAGCAACGGACATGTGACGAGAGACAGGGGAGCTTTTGTAGATTTCCATCGTGTTCCAAAGGGGACTAGGTGGATATATGTGGGAAACAATGCTCGAGTCAAAGTCAAAGGACTTGGGACTTGCAAACTAGACCTTGACAATGGTCGGGCTTTTATTCTACATGATGTTTGTTCTCTATGCTCCAGGAATCACGCGAAATCTAATATCTCTTTCAATTTTAGTTCATTTGGGTTATGATTATTTACTAGAAATTCTGTGGTAATTAGCATTGATGGTACTTGTTAAGCATCTGGATATATGAATGATGGTTTTATGGTTTTAAATTGTAATAGAATGACTTTTAGTTATTATGATGATTATTCATATTTACTAAATGCTTGTTCTTCTAGTAATGAAAATGTGAATGATAATGTTTGGCATGCTAGATTGGGTCATATTGGGCAAGATATGATGAATAGACTTGTAAAAGAAGGATTGTTGAGTCTTTCTTCAAAAGTTGAATTATCCAAATGCGAACATTGTCTTACTGGAAAAATAACTAGAAAACCTTTTGGTAAAGCCATTAGAACATAATCTCCATTAGAATTAATCCATTCTGATATATGTGATCCTGTAAATATGAGAGCACGACATGGAGCTTACTATTTCATTACGTTCATTGATGATTATTCACGTTTTAGATATGTCTATTTGATATCTCATAAGTCTGAAGCATTGGATTGTTTTAGACGATTCTTGAGTGAAGTTGAAAATCAAAAGGACAAATATATCAAGTTTTGAGAACTGATAGAGGACATGAATATCTATCAGAACAATTCAAGGAATTTTGTAATGAAAAGGGTATAATCCGACAATTAACTATTCCTTATACGCCTCAACAAAATGGTGTTGCTGAAAGAAGGACTAGAACTTTGTTGGAGATGGTGAGATCCATGATGGCACAAGCTAATCTATCGATCTCTTTTTGGGGAGATGCGTTGCTTATGGCGGCTTATGTGCTTAGTCGTATACCTTCCAAATTAGTTGCTTCGACTCCATATGAACTTTGGACGGGTAGAAAACCTGACTTGAGTAACCTTAGAACTTAGGTATCAGCAGCTTACGTACATGATTCATCGAGTTAGTATGGAAAGTTTTGTCCTAGAGGAAAAAAGTGCATCTTCATAAGATACTGCGAACATTCTAAGGGTTACGTGTTCATATAAGATCAGGATGGGAGCTTAATTGAGACAGAATCACGTAATGCTCATTTTCTAGAAACAGAATTTCCTAGTAGAGGGGGCATAAGGGATGCCGAACTTATTTTTGAGGTAGTAGAAAATCAATATCTACAAGATCCAAGTGGGAGTAGTAGTTTAGGTGATGGTGTGGATCTTGATAGATATTTGCCAATTAATGATTAGACGATTCCCAATGAGAGCATTTTGTCTATAGAAGACCATCAACAACTATCTCGGAAAAGTTCTCGGAAACATGTGCCCAAGAGGCATTATGATATTGAAGGACATGCCTTCTTTGTTTCACCAGAAAATGGAAATGTTTCTCCTGTTGATGAGGAAGAGCCCAGAAATGTTAAAAAAGCTCTAACTTGTCCGGCAAAGGAGAAATGGATGAAAGCGATGAAAGAGGAGATGGAGTCTATGAAGTTAAATCAAGTTTGGGAACTTGTAGATCTTCCGAAGGGACGAAAAGCAATTGAGAATAAATGGATTCTCAAAATCGAAAGAAAGTCTGATGACTCAATAGAGAGGTATAAAGCTCGCTTGGTGGCAAAAGGTTATACTCAACAAGAGGGTATAGACTACGAAAAAACATTTTCACCTGTAGTGAGGTTTGCCTCGATTTGTCTACTGTTAGCTATAATGGCTAGTATAGATTTTGAATTACACCAAATTGATGTTAAGACCGCATTTCAAAATGGAGAATTAGAAGAAGAAATCTACATGCAACAACCTATAGGATTTATTCTTCAAGGTTAAGAGGATAAAGTTTGTAGATTGAAGAAGTCGATCTATGGACTCAAACAATCCTCTAGACAGTGGTATTTGAGGTTTCATACTACGATCATCTCATATAACTTCGTTATGATAAATGAAGATCATTGTGTTTATGTCAAACAATCCAATGGTAGTTTTGTGATTCTATCCTTGTATGTGGATGACATACTACTAGCGGGTAATAGCAAAGAGTATCTTGAAACCATAATAAGGTGGTTATCTTAAAATTTTGAAATGAAAGATATAGGTGAGGCAGAATACATACTTGGTGAGAAGATCCATAGGGATCGTTCAAAGAAATTATTAGGTTTGTCTTAAGAGACTTACATCAAGAAACTAATAGAATGGTTCAAGATGGACACTTGCAAGCCCAGAGATACTCCTATTGTGAAAGGCGAATCATTGAGTCAACAAATGTGTCCCAAGACTCAAGATGAAAAAAAAATGAAATGTCCAAAGTGTCATATGTCAATGCGATTGGAAGTCTTATGTATGCAATTCTACGTACAAGACCAGACATTTTCTATGCCGTTGCTTTGGTAAGCAGGTATCAATCCAATCCGGGGAAGAAGCATTGGATGGATGTTAAAAGAATTTTCAGATACCTGAAAGGGACTGCAGATTATTCTCTTTGTTACCAAGGGAATAATAGTACACTGAATGGGTATTCAGACGCTGACTGGAGTGGAGATTTAGATGAACGTAAATCAACTTCTGGTTATGTCTTTTTGCTCAATAATGGAGCAATCTCATGGTGTAGCAAGAAACAGACTTGCATAGCATTTTCCACAATGGAAGCCAAGTTTGTGGCATGTGCTTCTGCAGTTCAAGAGGCTATTTGGTTGAGAAGATTCATGAAACACTTGGAGGTCTTAAACACTCCAGTGAGAGCTGTTTTAATCAATTGTGATAATGAAGCGGCCATTGCTTACACAAAAGACCCCAAATATCATGGAAAGACCAAACACATTGATACGAAGTTTAACTTTGTTAGAGATATTGTAGACAAGAAGAAAGTGATTCTAAAATACATTTCTACTCGTTTGATGTTAGCAGATCCCTTTACCAAACCGATTCCCAGAGATGTATTCATAGGACATGTAAAATGATTAGGTTTGTGAATGATTTAAAACTATGTATTAAATATGTTTATATATGTTAATGGAATGGTTAATGGCTTAACTATACACATATGTTTTATAAATTATATATGATGATTCATATATAACAGTGTGTCGCAAGTTATGATTGGCTCTCTCATACGAGCAATCACCTCTGGCTAAGTGGGAGCGCAGAGATGAGATTACAATAATCAATGTAATCAGGAGAGATTTTGGCACGAATCTAATCCAACTTGTTGTAAAGCTAAATCGATGGAGATCCTATACGTTGGAGGGAGGATATCCGGGTTAAGTGTATGGACACACTTGAACTTTGATTTACACGATGTCTAAAATAAAATGAAATACGACATACGCTTTCATGGAAGGAAGTTAAAGACATTGTGATAAGTGTTTTAGAAAAACGATTTGTGCTAAGTTGACCCCAGCATGATTGAGAAAATTATCCATATTTTCTCAAAAATATGAGTCCTTATTCATTTGTTACCCTTATGATTTTCTACTATATTCTAAGTCTTCACTTTAGTGTTGTTACTTTAGCATATTACCAAAAGAGCTATGGTTAATAACGGTAATGCGATGCATGTCTAGAAAAGCAGTTACAGTGGGAGACTGTAGATACTTAGTGAGAGGGGAAGAATATCTTAATTTAACATATAGTATTGTGATTCATTGACTAGTCAATCAAGCAAGGTCTTGATTATGAATACATAGTTTTGTAAAAGGGTTGAATATGCTCTTACAAATTAAGGGATTGAAAAGAGATATGTTAACTTATGTTAAATGTTCAAGAGTTCTGGGGTATAGCGAGTTTGTTGAGTTTCTTCGATAAACTGGTTGAGTTGCTATATATCTTTAACAAGTGTATAGCAATTATAACTCATATCTCGTGGGTCACACGATGTATTTATCTGGCCAAGAATATGATTCATGAAAAAAATGAATCAGGAGAATTTTTGACTTCATATGTGAGTGGGAGATGTAAATAATATTAATATTATTTATTTATTATTTTCCACATATGAATGACATGGCGTTGTGGATAGAGTGAGTTATGTAAGTCCTGTGTTTTCTCACAGTTTCGTTATTGATTTGGATAAAAAAATTGCATAGAACACATCGCATACATATGCGCATACACAGAACGTAGAACATAACTTAGAGCGTGAACTCTTGCTTGTTTTCTCTCCAATATTCATCGTCCAGTTTTAAATACATATTCGTAAAAATTAATCTTTCAACCCCGTGTTGATGATTTGATCCAGAGATACTAGCGTGAGTATCAATCGGTTCTTCATTTTCTTCCGCTGTTATATTATCCCACGGTGAGAGGTATGAGATTCCTCTCTATGCATGCTTAGGATTTATGCCTTTAGGAACGTAAGTTTTCCAACAAATAACCAAAATGATGTATTTTTTTCTTTTTAATCAAGGCTTGATGCATTGAACTTTTAGTACTTGTTGATAATTTTTCAAAAATTTTATCCTTGTTTGAGGCTTGAAAATCTTTTCAAAATAATACCACGGCTCAAGTGTTGATTATGGATGTTATGGCAGAGTGTGATAGTTATTAGCAATGTTACAACCATCAAAATAGAGTGGTTAAACGGGAGGTTAAACAAGGATTTGTCATTGTGACTGTAGTAGGAATATGAATCACTTTGAAGCCTAATTTCAAATCTTTACTAGTGATGCGATTTTTTTGTGTTCTTTAATGCAAACACATTTAGTCTGTTCACCAATTCACCTTAGAATGTTTATCTACTTCTTATCTAATATTGCTAAACTTTGAATTACATGGGTATGTATGTTTTGTTCTATCCAATAAGATGATTTTTTTTCATGGATTTGAATTAGATAAAACTTTGTGAATTTATTAGAGATAAATAAGAGAGTTATGAATTCTTTATACTTCCGTGGGCTAGTCATTGTTTGGAATCATGACTCGAGAGTTTTGTTTAGTTGATTGATAATCAATCACACACACATGTATAATCTTTGAGTCCATATTTTTTTAGTGAAAAAATGTCCAAATGAAACAGATTGCTTCTGTGCAGGTTCATTTTTATTATCAGCTCAAGTCCTTACTTCATGAATTTTGTGTCTACATTCTTTTATTCTGGTTTTCATTATGTATAGTATTTGAATGGATTATTATGAGTTGTTATACTTGTTTTCATTTAGTTATGCTTTTGATGTTGAAATTAGAATTCTATGTATTTTGAAATTTGTAGCTACTATTTGAACATCAATATGTCATAATCTTTTACTGCTTGAAGGGCTTGCTTTAAGCCTCAACTATAATAAGTTTTTCATTTTGATTGCAGTAAGTTTATACTAGACTAAGAATCTGAAAGATCACAAGGATTTAAATTTGCAAATTGTAGTTTTATTAGTTTTGTCAGTTTTGGGGTTTGGAACAATTATTGGAAGTTCTTGATTTATTAGTTGTTGAAAGCATGTATTTTATTAGCAATTTATCATTTTAGATGCGTATTGTTGAACTTGGATTGTAATTGAAATCATGGATTTCATCAGCTATTGATCTTGTATATTGGACTTGGATTGTAATTGAAACCATCGTTTTTATCAGCTATCTATCATATGTATTGTTGAATGGTGAATGATACAATGATTAAGACCATATAGTAACTTGAAACCATGAAAAGAATGTGTTCTATTTGTGATAATTTGTTAAAATTTTGTTTGCACTTAATTTTTAATTTTATTTGTTGGTGGACGTATAAAAACGAAAATCCTTATTAATATTATATCATCTAATAAACCTACTATTAATTTAAAATAAAAGAAATATATAAATCAAAATTGAATTTTATGATTAATCCCATCATAACACGTGCTAAAATTTATTTAATATAATTATATTATCAAATTTTAACATTATAAGAAAAATAAAAATAATTAGAACGTTTTCAAAATATAATAGTGGATATTTTAAATTAAGTAACTTTTATTTTATTAATATATATACTGTAAATTTGATGAATGATGATGTTAAATTTTATTGCATGGAATAGAATGCAAAATAAATTTAAATAATATATTTTTGTATGGATCATCTTTGCCTAAAAAAATGAAATAATTCATAAATTTAATAAGGGTATAAAATTAAATTTGCAATTTATACTTATAATTACTACTACTACCAACCAAACTCCTCCAGAATATTAATCTCAATCTTTATATATTCTACCAAACAAATTTAATTTTTCATATTACCCACTTATATCAACATACATAATACATACTTCCATAATACCACTTTATCTTATATGACTTACAAAACGAGCCGTACATGCATTGGACTGACTCCTGTTCGGGATAGGATTGGGGACCAATTACCAAAGCCAAAAAAATATTACTTGAATCAACTTGTCTCATGCCTTAGTATATGTACTCCATCCTAAAGTAATATTCCTTCCGTCCCGCAAAAAACTTCACCGTTGCTATAGATATGGAGTTTAAGAAAAGTTGCTTACACTCACTTTTGTGGGGAGCCCAGTTGTTTTTATTAGGTCAGCAAAAGCTAGCTCACCTGGTTGTTTTTATTATATTCTTAATTCTTATCCATTGAGATTAATAGCTTGTGAAATACTAAATAGAGTCTTATGAAGCTGCCAATAACACGAACCTTCTACACATGTTTCTATCCTATTTTGAATTAAATATATAGCATGTGTATTTAATAAAATAAGAGTAATTTAGATTTTTTAAAATTATGTATTTTTAAATTGTGAAAAAGAATGTCTATTTAATAAAAATGGAGTGTGTATCCAATTTATTAATTATTTTTTAAAAATATTTTATTTTATACATCCTTGCTTCATATAATACAAAAAAATATTTTATTTTATGCATCCTTAGTGCCACTGACACACCTGACACAGGATTTGCCAAATGTCAAGTTCGTATAATAAAGACAAAGATTCATGTAAAATGATATTGATACACCGCCAACCACTGACACACGTTAACATACATTAAGATTTTTAGAGAAATGTCGTCTGTTACCCAAATGCGTTTTGACAAATGCAAGTATGCCTACTTTGACTAAAAATGAGCAAAAATACCCACTTTGAAGTTAAGTTTACTAAATTGTCCTTACTTTTGATGTGTTAGTACTTTTCAGACACTAACATAAAGACAAAATGATCTCAATGTATTTTTCAAGACCAAGTGAGATATTACAAGAGTTTATGAATAAATTTATACTTAAAGTATTTAAAGATCGAGTGAGATATCACAAGAGTTTATGAATAAATTTATACGAAAAGACATAAATAAATTTATACTTAAGGAAGGACTGAGTGGATATCATCACAGTTTATAATCAAATATATTTATAATTGAATTGAAAAGATCGAGTGATCTTAAATTAGTGTTTATTATTAAATGTTACACTCTAAGACCGAATGGCCTTAAACGACAAGTAATGATTATAAATATTTAATTATTACATTTTTACAATTTAAAATATAAAGTTCTTTATAATTTTATAATGTTAATTTGATATTAAAATATTAATTTGATAATTTTATTTATAGATATTTATAAATATTAATTTCTATTTGGATATTAATTAATGTTGATATTTTATTTGTCAATATTTATAAAACATTTAATTTACGTCAAATTAAAATATAAAGTTCTTTATAATTTTTTTAATTTTTATTATAATATAATATTTAAATATTAATTTGGGAGAGTAGATAAAAATTATAAATAATATATTTCATTCATTTTTGTTAATTTTATTACAGCAGATATATAAATTTCAATATCATATATGTTCTTAAAGCATAATGACGTATGAATTGAAAGACCGAGTGAGAATTGTGTATTCTTAAAACTTAAAATGACGTATGAATTGAAAGACCGAGTGTGAATAGGGATGAAAGACCAAGTGAGAGTATATATATTCTCAAAGCACTCGGTCATGCCGAATGATATATATGTTCTTAAAGCAAGTCCAAGATCGAATGATACATGTATATTCTCAAAGCTTCAAGACTTGTCAAATCTTTGGGTCATGATCGAGTGAGTCCAAGACCGAGTGTTATATATATATGTATATTCTCAAAACTTCAAAACCGAGTGATATATATATATATATATATATATATATATATATATATGTATATATTCTCAAAGCTCTCGTGACTGAGTGATATATATGTTCGGAAGTCCAAAACCTAGTTGATATATATATACATTCTCAAAAGACCCAATAAAACAGGTGTTCTGCAATAAAAAAAAGAGTGTTCTACAGTAAAAAAAGAAGTCATACTTCTTCATGTCAAATCAAGGGTATAGATTTTTTTTCTTTTAAAAGTGGGCATTTTTGCTCTTTTTATATTGCACTGGTTATTTTTGGATATTGTTTTTTGAAATAGGGCACTGTAGCCTGGTTCCCAGATTTTTATCATATTATTATATGGAGTAGTACAATACACAGTCACCTACTGACACACTTGACACACATTGACATGAGATTTGCAATTGTCAAGTTCATATAATAAAGACAATACACATCGTTATTTGCAACTGACATTGACGTATGTTGAGATTTGCAAATGTCAAGTTCATATAACAAGGATGATACTGTTACACAGCCAACCCACGCTGACACAGGTTGACTTTCTCAGATTTCCACTTATCAAGTTCATATGACGAGAGTTCATACGAGATAAAATCTCTGACACTAATAAAATATGTGACACATGCTGACATAAGTTAACTTTCTCAGATTTCCACCTATCAAGTTCATACGAAGAGAGTTCATATGAGATAAAATCTCAAAATCTGTAGTAAAATTATCTTAAAATATATATAGTCGTCGCGTTCCTAACAAAATATGGTCTGTGACAAATTTCACTTATTTATCTTTCCACCATTGTTATTATAATCTTTATATATCTAAATGACAGTTTTCTAATGCCTATATGTCATCACTCTCCTTCTTCCATGATGACATGTAATTATTAGATTAAAGTGAACTTTTTGAAACTTAATCTTTTATATTTTTTGTTTAATTCTGATTTAATTTTATTTATGTCATAACTGCATGTAATTATTGTAATTAATAATTATGCTTAAATTATGTTTTCTTTTTTCATTTAAAAACCATTTGATCTCTTGCACTCACAAGTTTCTCTCCTCAATTCTTCATTAAACAAACATTTCACTCTTGCTAATTTGAAAATTATTCATACTCTAAGAGTGAATTGGATCATAAGTTGAATTTTTTTAATGTAATTTTGCTTCATGATCCACTAATTTCCTATCTTATCATTTGAGATTTCATGAGATTAGATATGTTCATAATTTAATCATTTTGAGAGTATGTTCGCCTCAATGTACTAGGTGTATTTTGAGAATTGTGTATATTTAATTGTTCATCTATTTTATATTTATGTTTGTTAATCGATTTTTTTTTCTCATTATTGTTTAAATTTTTTGTATTTACATGATATTGATAAAGTAGTCGTGTGAAGCGGTTGAAGATTTGAAGTTGTATTCATTAGTCATGGGTAGCAGGGACTTACCACCGGTCTACCATTCAAATTCCAAATGTTTGAATTTGGACTAATTTAATTTTAACATATATTTTAATGTTTGACATTTTTTTTCTATTTATATATTTAAAAATTTTATTATCATGATTATTGTTTCGTAAAAAGATATTTTACATATTGCTTTTTTAATATATGATAATATTTTTCTGTAGTCATTCATCTTTCTTGATAATTTCTATATGAGGAAAAATGAAGTTACATTTGCTAAGCATGCGCTATCGTTGAACATACCGATTGAAGTTCATGGAGATGATGGATCCCAAATTAAACCAAGTTCCACAACATTAAAAAATTCAAATTTGTCATAGTGAAAATTGAGAAGGATAAGCAACAACAAAAAAAGATTTTTTTTTCTTTATGTTTTATTTATGGTTGTTTCTGCTTTCGCGGGCTCAAATATGGGCGAGTGCATAGCAACAACAAAAAAAGATCGTTGCATAGCTTCTGTAATATTTACATCAAATTAAGTTCAGTCAATATAAAATCTATACTTGCAAGGAAAATTATTTACATCCAATTAAGTTCAATCAATATAAAATCTATACTTGCAAGGAAAATATGAGCGAGTGTCCTCGATTTTAATTTAAAAAGAATTAGTAGTATATATTTCATCTTATATTATCATGGTTTGAAAATTCACATAAATATATGAATATTATGAAAAGGTGAATCTCCATAGATATTTTGTATTTATTTATATGCAAATTCTTTCTCTTATTTATACTAGCAAAACTTACATGTGCATTGCACGGGGATTGATTTTAAAAAAATTAAAATATATAAATATTATTTCATGAAATGATCAAATTTATTATAATTATCTTTTATATAACTCCATATAAAATTATTTCGTGAAATTGTCAAATTTATTTTATAAGCATCTTTTATATCCTTATTTAATTTTCACAGACGATCATACATCATAAATAAATAAATAAAAAGTGTTTTTCTCATTTTTTTTAGGTTTCTTTATGTACTATTCATTTTTTAGTTTTCTTTTATATATATAAAAGATATAATATTGTGGAACAATATATTTAAATCTTTTCCAAATTTAGACCATCTTTCAGTGAAATAAAATTAATCGTTTCTTGAAATTATAAAAACATTATATGAGCAATTCTTATTATCAACCATTGTTGCCATTTGAGTCAATTTACGTTCTTACGTTCTTAACACTGAGAAAAATTTTCTGGAATAATCTACATGATAAAAGAATGGAATTGGTTAACTAACCCAAAGTTTTGTTTAATAAATAATTGATATATTGTAGCTACAAAAGAATAATTTTGTTCAAAATATTTTAATCTCACCATCATAAAATCATATTCATCCCAATGAATTGGACAACTGAAACGATAAAAAATTTTCAAAAGAAAAATATCTATCCAAATATATTAGTAATTTAGAGTCAAATATTTTTTAATTAAACTCTCTAACGCTAAAACATAAATATATAGAATATTAAAGAAATAATTACATAATCATATTAGAGTATGTTTGAAAATATTTAATTAAGATACAATAATGAAAATAAATGCAATTGATATTATTTGACAAATGGGAGGTTATAATCTTTAATTATAACTAGATTAAATATGCTAGATGAGAATGGTGCGAAAATATGTGATAACATGTAATAAATTGAAGAAAAGATGAAAAATTAGGGAGATACTAGAATATAACACGATAAATGATAACATGTGATAAATTGAAGAAAAGATGAGAAATTGGGAAAATATGTGATAAATTGAAGAAAATATGATAAATTGAGGAGATATAAAAATGAGATCGTTTGGGCGGGAAATAAAAAATGTTGATTTTCTGCTTTTATATATACATAGATATAGATATAGATTAATTCATTTATGATTAATTTTGAAATTTTATGTTCCAATCGTAATAAATTAATACTCTTAAAATACAAAATCAACTCTAAAGTTATCATACTAAAAATTTACATTAAAATTGGTAAACAACCTCAAACCAATATGTTTTGATTTTACTTTGATTGTTAATAGCTATGTTCAATCATTAATTAATTTATGGTATGATTCATAAAATTTTATTATTAAATTAAATACTTTGTTATCAATCAAATAAATAAGTTTAAAATGTATATCATTTTAATTAGTCAATATTAATGTTTGTTTGTGTTATGAAAAATTAGTCAACATTAATGTTTAACTCGTAAATTATTTTAATATTTCTATATCATGGAAAGTAACGGATTAATTAAGATTGGGAACACATATTAAATTAATATAATTCTATATTTAATTAAAAGCTTAATTTATGCATAACAAAATATTTAATTTACTTATTAATTATAGATAAATGTAAAAAATTAAAACACCAATTTACTCATTTAACCGATACAATTTGCATTTAATTAAAATTCTTCAACATTAATAAATATTCATTATCCTTAGTTTACTTTGAATTAGCGTGGATTGTGGAATATGAAAATATGTATAATTATCATTAATATTTTTCTCTTATTTATGGTTATGGTTTAATAAAGCATAATTAAGTGCACAGTCATCTATATATTAATATTATTTTTAAGTCATTTATTATAGTAATCTAAAGATATCTATGACAGTTTTTTGGAATATGAAAATATATGTAATCATAATTAATATTATTCTCTTATTTATGGTTATGATTTAATAGCGCATAATTAAGTCAATAATCATTTATGTATTAATATTAATCGTTTATTATAGTAATTTAAAGATATCTATATGACTTTTTTCTGACTTGGGACGCCTCTACTTCTTTCTTGATGACATGTCTTGGTGGGAGTCTCTTGAGCACTTTCTATTTTTACATTATTATTATTATTATTATTATTATTATTATTATTTCCTAATTAAAATTTTTACTTTATTTTATTTTTTGATTGATCATTCCTTTCACAATCGGAATTTAATTTCTCCATCTCTCTTCCACTATTCCTCTCTTCCATACTGAACACGAGTTTCTCTCTCTACTCTTCTCCTATCTTGAAAATCAGAATTTGAAAAGTAATATTTTTTATTCAAAAGAGTAATAGTTCATCTAACTAAAGAGTAATTTTTTGTATACTATAAATTAACCGTTTTTAAGTTGCACGTGTGATCTTGTTTTATAAATTAAAATTATTTTATTGTAGTATTATTTTATTAAATAACTTGAAATTGCATCGCATGTGCTTAATACTAACGAATGAGCTAACTAATTTTAAGTATATGTTAATGTTGAACCATATATAACTATTAAAGATTGAAAATAAGTAGAAACAGTTGTATAACAGTACATGAAAATATCATACTTCACCGGTTTTATAGAATCATTGATGTTTACTTTTTCATGTTATTTAAGAAAATTTATTATTTAGCTAATTTTATTTACTTCGAGATATTTTAGTTTTTAAGTACTAATAAATAAAATTTAAATTAATGTTTTATGAATAAGGTGAGAGTGACTATTTTGAAATTAAGTACCTTTTGAGGTTATTAGATGTATGTATTATTTTTTCAAAAATTTTAGGATGTAAAAAGTTTTGTAGGACAAAGAAAATGATAAAAATGTGAAGGATTCGATAAGAATGAGGAATTATATAATAAAATTGACCATATATAAAATTAGTAAATAAATTAAAATTAAAATATAATTTTTCATAAAATAAAATTAAAATATAATTTAATATTTAAATATCAGCTCAATTAATTAATCCCATGCATCGTGCGGGTTCAACACAGATTCGATGATGCATTCTTTTTTTTTTCTTTATAGGAACAAAAATGATGAGATGGCTTTGAAAATATTATACTTCTTCCGTCTCATAATAAACTTCACTGTTATTGTAGATATGTAGTTTAAGAAAAATTATTTTTTTACCAATTTTATTGATTTTTTAGGGTAATGTAGTATTTTTAGGTAATAAATAAATGATAAAGTATGTTATGTGTGTTAGGTGGAAGTAGTAAATTTGTAATTAAGATATACTTTTAGGGGTGGAGATTAATGTGATGTTTTCTTTTTGGGTGGTGAAATTTAATGTGGGACAGACAAAAATGGAAAGTGTGAAGTTTATAATGTGGCGAATAGAGTATATTCTAACACAAGTTGTAATGAATTTTATAGGGGAAAAGTATCAATTAGGCGAAGTTTTGTAGATAAATCGGGGTATATGTTGAAAAAAGAATGTGTTATGTCTCAAACGTTTAAATGATTTGAATAATATTTTATTTGCAAGATTGTGAGAATATGTGTGCAGATGAGTTTGAAAAATAACTCTTACAAGGTGTAAAAAAAGATAATTCTGTAATGGATGATGGTATGAAAGACAATACAAGTGTACTTGAATAATTAGAATAAGATTTTTTAATGTAATCATATTTATTATTTGCTTTAGTAGTTTTTCTTCTTTTTCCTATCTCTTTTTTTTTTTTGAATCAATGAGTGTATTTTAAGATAAAATGTAACCTTTTAATAAATTATATTTTTATTCTTAATAAATATTAATAATTGATTAAATCTACTTTTATGATAAAGAAATACTTTTAATTATTAATAAATAAGATTTAAATTCATTTGTTTATTGAGAAATCTATTCACTTTATATAAACACGATTTCGATTTATATCTTACTATTAAATTGAAATAATTTGATTTTCTTAATTATATTATATTTAAATCAATGTGAATGATAATTGTGGAGTACATATGCATTTTTTATTAGTATGTTATTAATGTCGGGCCAATTATCACCGTAAATATAACTTAAAAGAATTAATGTATAATATAAATTTTTTAAAAATTTAATAAATTACATTTAAATTTTATAATTTAGATTAGTATTATAAGTATAATAAACTTAATTATATATAAAATTAATAACTAAATTAAAATTTAATATAAAATTTCACATAATAAATACTCCCTCCGTCCCATAAAACCTTTCACACTTTCCTCATTTGTTTGTTCCACAAAACCTTTCACACCCCCAAAAAAGAAAACATCATTTTATCTAACAACCTAAAAAGTTCCTTTAATTTCAAATTTGTCACTCCTTTTTCACCACATATCATTACTTTATACTTTTTTATTATCTAAAAATACCACAATACCCTCCACAGTCAATAAAGTTGATAAAAAATTGCACATTTTCTTAAACAACGTGGAACAGTAAACGTGAAAAGTATTATGGGATGAAGGGAGTAAAAAATAAATTTAATATTGATGGAGTATTAGATTATTTATCAATCATGTGCATCGCACGGGCTCAATACTGGTGATAATTATATTACAAGAAATGAGTCTTCACTTATTCATACATTGTTAAAGTATAGTTGTTATATAAATACTCCATTAGTCCCGCACCAAGGGTGCATTTTACTTTTTTGCGCGTAGATTAATGAGTATTATTATTTAATGTGTAGTGAGTAATTGTATTAGTGGGAGTGTGGAACTCATGTTTTAATTGTATTAGTAGGTGACTGTGGGACCCATGTGTATAAAAAAGGAAAGGGAACCTTTTGGGTGGGACGGCCAAAATGGAAAAAAGAGACCCTTGGTGCAGGACGAAGGAAGTATTTACTTATTCATATATTGTTAAGGTATAGTTGTTATATAAATAAAATATGTTTATTATTAGTTATAGTATGTTTGTAATGAACCATACTATAACAACACTATGAAAATAGATTGAGGCTCTTGTGCACCCGAAGGCACATCGTGCGCCTTTTGAATTTAGTATTATGGGTAAAGGTACATTATTTTGTTCTAAAGGGTATACACTTTAATTAATAAGGGTACACCATTTTTTTCTAAAGGGTATACACTTTTCATTAATATTTTATATTTTTCTTCAGAAAATAAAGGGTACACATCTTTATACTAAAGAGTATACAATTTAAAACAAAATTCTAAAGGAGCACGAAGTGTGCCCCATGCGCCCAGGTGCACACAAGTTTTTGCCATAAAAATATACTTTAATTAATTATTTATTATACTTTTAAAAAATATTTTTATCGGGTCGACCAATTGTTAAAGTATAGTTATTATATAAATAAAATATATTTATTATTAGTTAAAGTATGTTTGTAGTGAATCATACTATAACAACACTATAAAATTATACTTTAATTCATTATTTATTATACTTAAAAAAATAATTTAATTACAAATTGACATACTTTTACCTATATCATAATATATTAAAAGTGGCTAAGCAAGTGTTAATATTTTTTTCCAACTTTATCCTCATCCATATTTCTTTACTACATTTTTACCCTTTATTTATAATAATAATAATAATAATAATAATAATAATAATAATAATAATAATAATAATAAAATTGCTAGCACTTGAGAAACATTATTTATCTTGACTATTCAACTTCTTTAATTTTATAATTATAAATGCATACGTTTGATCTTGGCTTTTGATCTTTGAGGTATTAAATTTCTAACTTAAATATGCAACTTTTGCTCTTATACTATTACGAACTTTAATTATATTAAATTAAATGTTCAATGTTCCTAATTTGACTGATTATAAAAGTCCTCTTTCCAATGTTGAGTTTGTATTTTGTTGCAGAGCCATTGTCCATTTGAATGATTTTGAGTTATTGTGTTTACTATCCTATTCTTTGAATTTGTCATTTTTTATTTTTGATTGATGAAATTGGATGCATTTTCATAGATTGGTGTTGAATTTGTATTAAGAGTTGCAGAGACATTATTTGTCATTTGAATGAGAATTATCTATTTATATTTTCTTATTTCTTGGATGTATTTTCATTGTCAGTTAATGTTGTAGGTAACCATTAGAGTATGGTTCAAAGTATTACTTAGACCTGTAGAAATGCAGAGGTAATAGGTATCTCCACTTTCTAGATGAGTGTATAATTTTTGGGAGCTCTAATTTGTTGTGAATTGGATTAGGTAATCGGACAAAGTTAGTTGTTAGTATAGTTAGTAGTTAGTTAACTAAGTACTCATACATCCTCCTATATCCAAGCCTTCTTATTATTCCTCACCTATTCGTTTCTAAGGAGAATCGAATTCGGGTCACTCACTTTAATGAGGAGTCCAGTGGCCAAGTGGTCTAAGCCCACTTGGTTTTTGAACCTACAATTATTTACATGGGATGATAATGCAGGAGAAAGATATTCCGCAAAAGCATTTTCAACATAAAATCATGAAGATCCCTCCCAAGATCTACAATTTTGGGTCATGAGTGGACCATTGTGGTCAATTAAAGAAGAAGATATGAAGGAATTTTCAAGAAGTTATGTTTCTGAATTCCATACATCCTCTATAAGAGGTACCTTTTCTATTAATAAGCTTCAAGGCATTTTCAACAATTTTACATGCATAGTTAAGCAATGTAATTTGATTGTTGTACTCTTGATATTGAGATTTTGGTGATTGAAAATGAGAATCTTAGGAAGATTAGTTGCGTTTGTTAAATGCGTATTTAAATTGGAGTCCAAGCTGAGTTTGATTAGCATTCTTAGTATGCCGTAAAAACATAATGAATTGATGTTTACAATTATAATCATTAATCATGTACGTATAAATCTCACAAGATTTATAGCATTAATATGGCTTTCTCTCCAATTGCATGCTTTATTCTATTTTCCAATTCTTTTGTGATTTAATATTCCAACATGTCAAGTTTTATCAAGTATTTCATGACAAGTTTTCTTCATTGTTTTATTTATGAATATTCTATTAAAGAAAAATATAATAGACAAAATCAAGAAAATTACCATTGTATTATCAAAATAATTAAATATAAAAAAGTATTTATTTTAAAGAAAATTAAAAAAAAAACTTTTTTTTTACTGTATTTTTAATCCTACCACAAAATAAAACTTCAAATTTAATTTAAATCTAAGTACTCGATTTAGTTATCACATGAAGAAGACAGGAGTAAGAGATATTTGTCAAAGTATTATTATTAAATAAAGAAATTAAGGACAAAAAAAGCAAAAGGTAAAAACACTATCTATATATATGTAATATAGGTTCTAACTTATTGAATTAATACAAAATGTTTAGGTTGGTAAATTAATATTGATAATATTTATACCCACAATAATTTAAATTTAATTATATTTAACAACCAATATTATTCTATTGGTAAAATATTATAGAGTTGTTATTCCGTTCCTAAAATATACTTTGTAATTTAAATTTGTTTATAATCAGTTAGTAAATACCGTCCATTTGTATATATTCCCTCCGTTTCCAAATGGAATCACCTATTCTATTTCCATATCCCATCTCCTATTCCATTTATTAGGTTCTTGCCATACGTTATAATCAATGCCCAAAATTTATTACATTTTCCAAGGGTTTAATGGTCAATTATAGCGTATACTTTTTTTTAAATTGTGAAACACTAATGAAACACCAAATGCAGAATAGGGAATTCAATTTGCTTCATCCCCACATCACCCTTCATACTTTCCTTATTTGTTCATCTCACACAATCCTTCACACTTCATAAAAGAAAATATCTATTTATCCAACAACCTCAAAAGTAACTTTAATTTCAAATTCTATTTATCCAACAACCTCAAAAGTAACTTTAATTTTAAATTTGTCACTCATTTTTCAAACATAAACTATTACATTATCTTTCTTTATTACCTAAAAATTAAAACAATACTCTCTAAAGTCAACAAATTTGGTAAAAAAAGAATAACTTTTTTAAATAACGTGGTACAGTAAACGAAAAGAGTGTTTGGGAATGAGGGAGTATATTTTTTGCTAATATTTTTAAATAAATCAATAATAAGTTGAAAAAGAATACATTTCTTTAAAAAAATTACACGAAAACATACTTAAAAATAACAGATCACATTATAAAATAATACTTCCGCTGTCCGTTCGAAAGAGGATTTTTTTTTTATTTTTGTCGTACGCCTTAAAAGGGTAATTTTTTTTACACATATGAGACCCACACACACTCACTAATACAATTAAAATATTAGGCCCACACTCCCACTAATACATACTATACATTAAATAATAATACTCATTAATTCGCATGCACAAAAGTAAAAGACTCACTTTCGGGCGGACGGAGGGAGTACATACATGCGATGTGAGTAGCACGTCTAAAAAAACTAGTATAATAAGCATACTTTAACAATGGATCGACATGTCTCACAATACACTATATCAAAAAAATACTCTTTCTAATAAAAAAAATATTTTAACTAAATAATAAAATAATAAAGAAAAAATTAGTAGTTTTATTGATATAATTCAACTTTTTACAAGTTTTTTCATCCTTTGATATAGTTAATAACTAATTTTAAAAAATAATTAACCTCTTATTTTAATATTTTAAATTTTGCACAAAAAAATATATACAAGATAGTATAGAATAGATAATAAGCAATAAACCTTGAATATGAAATAATTCAGAATCGATGCCGCTAATGCTGACGGAATCGCCACTTCCCCTTCAAATTGAGAGGCCAGCTTTTGTCCAGTTTATTGCTATTCATCTTCATGCATGCCCACTTCACCCCCGCATACTTTTATCACGTTCGTTACAAGTTACTTGATTTTAGTCGGGCCACTAATAGTAGAACCATAACATATAACAGGTCGGTAGATTTGCATCCACTCCAACAAATCTGGGCCTAGGGCCTAGACCCAAATCCTCCAAGAGATTTTATGCCACCAATCAAGACCTCCACCTATTGCCACCCGTTTTCATGCCACGTTCATCCCCACCTACTCTTATGCCACCCAGCAAGGCTTCCACATGGGTGCTAGTATATAACCAGTATAGCCATATAACAGGTTGGTAGCTTTGTATTTACTCCATCAGACTCCAAGCTTTGCATCCACTCCAACAGACCTGAATCAAGGAACACAACTACACAAGGTTACCGCTCAAAGAGATCAGAATCAAGAAACTCAAGGTTACATGTTCCAAAAGACCGTATAATACGCCTTCCGTTCTAAAAGATCGTATAATACGCCTTTAAGAAAGAGTGATACACTGCCTAATCAATACCAACACATGAAAAAAACTCGAATCAACAACTATATACCACTGAATACGCCTTAAAATATGATCTATTTTATTTCAAGTTTATTTCCAAGGAATACTCATTCAACATATACCAGTGAATACGACTTTAAAATATGATCTATATAATTTCAAGTTTATTTCCAAGAAATACTCTTTCAACATACACCGTGAATATGCCTGTTAAGAAAGAGGAAAATATAAATAATAATTAATATATTAAATATTAATTAAATCCACATATGAGAAGTGTGGATAATGCAGAGAAGAGGGAGTTAATAATTAGTTACTTAACTCCTTTTATGTTTGAAAATAAGAAACTGCATAAAATAGTTGTCTTATTAAGTTCATTCGCTCAACATACGAATATACGCTGAAGCGTTACAAAACGCAGAAGCAGACATACAGAACGCTAAGAAGCGCTCTTTCTCTCGGCATTTCTTCTTCCTGAATTCACAACGTAAATCCAGTATCATACTCCAAATTAATACAATATCGTGGAAATATAATCTACAACCCAGTGTTGTAAGATTTGATCCAGAGATCACAGTATATCCCGTGAGTACCAATCGGTTCAAAGACGTTCTAGTTAATTCTTCCGCTGCAACGAAAACTCTTCGGTGAGAGGTATGGATTCTCTCTATGTATAAACGTGAGTTTTCTAACATTGGTATCAGAGTCAATGGTTGGTACTCCATGTTTAGTTTTCTCTCTGGATTTTCATGCTTTAATTATTCTGCCTTCACGATTTAAATATTCTCACATAAATTTTTGTTTGATGTTATATGATTGCTGTATTGTATGACATTAATGGGTTGCTTATGTGAGTATGAGGCAGATTATGGTTTATCCCAATGAACATGTGATGTTTGACGTTGAAATTCACCGTTAATGTTAAAGGGTGTGAATTTTTTGTCATTTTTTGTGTAAGCAATAGTATTTTTGATTATACCACTGGATAGTTTTCGTGGAGAGGAGTCCGTCAGTATTTTTTCTGCATTTTTTGGCCCTCTAAAACTCAAGATATGATTTTTTAAAGTTTTTTCGTGATTGGGGCTAAACTGCAAACTTTCAGAAACTTCAGGGGTTGTTTTTTGAAAATTAGAAATAGTTGAGGGACTTTTCTATAATAATCATAACTGCTATTGAATTGGATCGGGCCGGGTCAGAAGAGGCGAACTGGGTCAGACCGCTTGACACGGGTCGGACTAGCGGGTCAGCCCGTGACCGGAGACCACCGGGGGACAGGCTAAGGTGGAGGCGCATGAGCATCATGCTCTGGCAACGAGAGCATCGGCAGTAGCGCATGAGTACCATGCGCGGTAGTCGGCAGTGGCGCGTGGATCACACGCGCCGACAACACATCACCGGTGGTGGCACGTGTATTACACGTGCCGGGAGTCAGCCCAGCGTCAGCCACGCATGGTGGCGCGTGAAAGCGCGTGGCAGCTCCAGGCGGTACGTTCTGGCGCGTGCCGGCACGTGGAACTGCTTTTCTGCGACTGTCCGACCTATTTTGGCGTGTTTCGATGCGTGAAGTCCAATTGTGACGTTTCCGAGAGTGTTTAACGTCATCTTAAGTGTGTCTGTGTGGTTTTACTTCATTTTATGATATATTTGTTAAATTCGAACCTATGGGGTTGCTATTTGGTTGCAATTTTTTGGTAATAATGTACCTTTATATGTCATTTAATTCTAAATTCATGGTGTTTGGTGATATTTGAATTGTTCAAACTTCTGTGGCCTATAAAAGTGGGAACCAAAGTGAGTTGGACTGATTCACTTGTGAATATACCTATTGCATCTTGGAAAGTTATTTCCATATGCATTAAATAGAGAGGAAATTCATGTGATATAGTTTGACTAACACCGGTATGTTTGTTTATTGGTTGCTCGTTTTTCTCAGAGGCATGTCAGGACGGGGAACAATTTCAGAGGAAGACATTAGGACTAAAGATGAAGTCCTCCATGAATTCTTGAATTATAAAATAAAGCCTACACACAACATAAGGGACCACGCAATTGATTTGATTGAACTATACAACTGATTGTTGCCTTTAATTTATAGCAATGTGGTTCCATGTGATAAGTATTTCGAAGTTTCCAGTCCTGAGACATGGGCGAACACTTTGCCTCCTTACCTACTAAAGGATTTTTGGATTCAGTGGGAGACTTATAAAGTGAAGCCTAATGGTCGACAAATTATGCAAGATTTGGTCGATGTTTCTGTAGCAGAAGATAGAACACAGGCACTAAGATCGGCTTGCTTAAGGATGGGAAGGATTCGACGTTCTGATTCTTTGAGACTAAGTCGTCGAGGGTAGCGTCAGATAAAGAATCCTCACATAGATCATCTAGGGCAAGCTATTTATAGTGTGGGAACTAAGAAATTTAATTATGAGCATCGATGGAAATCTAGTAATGATAAATTAGGGAGATTAATCCATAGATTTCCTTAATTAATTTTCATTGTATTTCTAATTGGAAACTCAGGGAGTTCATTAGAATTTTATGTTCATGACTTGTCAGAATTGGTGTTTTTACTATTGTGAATGGTTGTTCAAGTTCAATTTATAAGTGGCTGTTCAATATTATTGTTGATTACTTGAACAATGTGTTTTACGTTTTGAAGCAAGAATCTAATATGATGACATTTGATGAGATTGATGATTAGTAGTCTCCGAGCTATTTTTCGAGATTAAATCTTGTGTTATTGATTGAGATATCTCTGTTTGGCTTAACGTAAAACTTAATAAAATATTATTAACATACTGAATCACTTTAATCTCTATCAAATAAAATAACATCGAAATCGATTGTCGCTGAGTTGAACAAAGGTGAGATACTCAATGATGACAATTATGACACAAGGCGTCATAAAATTTGGTACGTATTGTATGAACAAGATACATTGAATGCCATAAATCAAGTGATGGATGAACCAGGCGAGGGAATAGGAAATCAAGGGAGGTGTGACCAAGAAGCGTACCGGGCATGGAAACCAAAAATTCTATTGCACGAGGTACTCTTGTAAGCTCAGTAATCGATGCGATAATTCATGAATCTCACCACACATGATATCTGGGTGTATCTGCGTCAGAAGTATGGTGGTACATCGGTTACAAGGCTTAGGTAGTTGATTATGAAGTTCGATACTTACAACAGGAAACCAAATCATAACATTAGACAATATCTCAGGGAGATGTCTAATATGATTATTGAACTTGAGACTGCCAGTCATATACTTTTTGATGAACTGCAAATCCAAGCCCTGATCCACTCTTTACCTGATCGTAGGGAACATCTAAAAGCCAACTTGACTCATAATGAAAGCATTAAGACTTTCAATGATACTGCTTGTCATGTTGAGTTAGAAAATGAGAGACTCGAAGCCGCAAAGTTTTTTCTGGGACCTTCTATACCGGTTATACTTCCAAGGGAGCTTCGGGCTTCAAAAGAAAAAGGAATTAGAAGAAGGAAAAGAAGAGAAGACGATCTAATGGTAGTGGTGGTAAGCCTGACAATAATCCAACTACAAAACTGATGAACGAAAAAGGAAAACAAGCGTGACAAAACGAATAAGAAAAATAAAGTAAGATGTCATGTTACAATTGTAGTAAGTTTGGTCATTATACTCGTGAATGCCCTGATCCCAGGTGGGTAAAGGTGGATTCATCTCATTTTGTTTTGTGTGAAATTAATGTCTCAAGTACTGTCTGGCTATCTGATTCTTATCCTTTGAGGATTATAGACTTAGGAGCAACGAATCATGTGACGAGAGACAGAGGAGCTTTTTTGTAGATTTTCACCATGTTTCGAAGGGGACTAGGTAGAAATATGTGGGAAACAATGCATGAGTTGAAGTCAAAAGGACTTGGGACTTGCATATTGGATCTTGACGATGGTCCGGACTTTATCCTACATGATGTTCTATATGCTCCGAAGAATCACGCGAAATTTAATTTATGTTTTAGTTCTACTTAATTTGGGTTATATGTCTCTAAAGGCATTATGGTAATGAGCATCAATGATACTTGTTATGCATCTGGACATATAACTGATGGCTTTATGGTTTTAAATAGTAATAGAATGATGTTTAGTTATTATGATGATTATTCATATTCGCTAAATGCTCGTTCTTCTAGTAATGCAAATGTGAATGATGTTTGGCATGCTAGATTAGGTTATATTGAGCAAGATAGGATGAATAGACTTGTGAAAGAAGGATTGTTGAGTCTTTCTTCTAAAGTCGAATTATCTAAATGCGAACATTATCTTGTTGGCAAAATGACTTGAAAACTTTTTGGTAAAGCTATTAGGTCTGAATCTTCATTAGAAGTAATCCATTCAGATATATGTGATTTTATAAATGTGGGAGCACGACATGGAGCTCACTATTTCATTACGTTCATTGATGATTATTTGCGTTTTAGATGTCTATCTGATATCTCATAGGTCTGAAGCATTGGATTGTTTTAGATGATACTTGAGTGAAGTTGAAAATCAAAAGACAAGTCTATCAAAGTTCTAAGAACTGATAGATGACGTGAATATCTATCAGAATAATTCAAGGAATTTTGTAATGAAATGGTATAATCCGACAATTAACTATTCCTTATACAACTCAACAAAATGGTGTTACTTGAAGAAGGAATAGTACTTTGTTGGAGATGGTTAGATCCATGATGGCACAAGCTAATCTAACGAGATGCGTTGCTTACGGCAGCTTATGTGCTTAATTACGTGCCTTCAAAGTCAGTTGTTTTGACTCTATATGAATTTTGGACGGGTAGAAACCTGACTTGAGTAACCTTAGAGCTTGGGGATTAGCAGCTTAGTACATGATTCATCGAGTCAGTACGGAAAGTTGGGTCCTAGAGGCAAAAAGTGTATCTTCATAAGATACTTCATACATTCTAAGGGTTACGTGTTCATAGGAGATCACGATGGAAGCTTAACTGAGACAGAATAACATAATGTTCATTTTCTGGAAACTGAATTTTCTAGTAAAGGGGCATCAGGAATGCCGGATCTATTTTTGAGATAGTAGAAAATCAATACCTATAAGATCCAAGTGGGAGTAATAAGCTGATGGTGTGGATCTTGATAGTTGATGGTGTGGATCTTGATAGATATTTGCCGATTGAGAATCAGATTATTCCCAATAAGAGTATTTTGTCTAACAGAAGACAATCATCAGTTATCTCATCTCGAAAAGTTCTAGGAAACATATGCCCAAAAGGCATTATGACATTGAAGGACAAGCCTTCTTAATTTATCCAGAAAAAATGGAGATGATTCTCCAGTTGACGAGAAAGAGCCCATAAACGTTACAGAAGCTCTAACTTGTCCGACAAAGGAAAAATGGATGAAAGAGAAGATGGAGTTTATAAAGTCAAATCAAGTCTGGGGACTTGTAGATCTTTCGAAGGGACGAAAGGAAATTGAGAATAAATGGATTCTCAGAATCAAAATAAATACTGATCGCTCAATAGAGAGGTTAAAAGCTCGCTTGGTGGTAAAAGGTTATACTCGACAAGGGTATAGACTATGTAGAAACTTTTTCACCTGTAGTGAGGTTTGCCTTGATTCGTCTCTTGGCTATAGTGGCTAGTATGGATTTAGATTTACACAAAATGGATGTTAAGACCGTATTTCTCAATGGAGAATTAGAAGAAGGAATCTATATCCAACAGCCTGTAGGATTTATTCTTTGAGGTAAAGAGGGTAAAGTTTGTAGATTGAAAAGGTCGATCTATGAACTCAAGCAATCCTCTAGACAGTGGTATTTGAGGTTTCACACAACGATTATCTCATATAACTTCGTTATGATAAATGAAGACCACTGTGCTTACGTTAAACGGTCCAATGGTTAATTTGTGATTCTATCCTTGTATGTAGATGACATACTACTAGCGGGTAATAGCAAAGAGTATCTTGAAAATGAAAGATATTGGTAATGCAGAGTACATACTTGATGTGAAGATCCATAGGGATCGTTCAAAGAAGTTATTGGATTTGTCTCAAGAGACTTACATCAAGAATCTTTTAGAACGATTCAAGATGGACACCTGCAAACCTATAGATACTCTTATTATAGAAGGCGAATCATTGAGTCAGCAAATGTGTCCCAAGGCTCAATATGAGAAGAATAAAATGGCCAGAGTACCATATGCCAATGTGATTGACTGTAGATTATTCTTTCTGTTATCACTAAATAGGTATACAGACGTTGACTGGAGTGGTGTTTTAGATATACGTAAATCAACTCCCAGTTATGTCTTCTTGCTCAATGATGGAGCAATCTCATGGTGTAACAAGAAACAGACTTCATCTGCAGTTCATGAGACTATTTGGTTGAAAAGATTCACGAAACATTTGGAGGTCTCAAACACTCCTGTGGGAGCTGTTTTAGTTAATGTGATAATCAGGCGGTTATTGCTTACACAAAAGACCCGAAAATATCATGGAAAAACCAAACACATTGACATAAAGTACAATTTTGTTAGAGATATTGTAAACAAGAAGAAATGATTCTTAGTTATATTTCTACTCGTTTAAATTTGCAAAGGATTTAAAACGATGTATTGAATATGTTAATGTGTGTTAATAGAATAGTTAATGGCTTAACTATTTATATACGTTTTATTAATTTTAATAGTATGTCGGCAAGTTATGATTGACTCTCTCATACGAGCAATCGCTTCTGGCTCAGTGGGAGCTCAGAGATGAGATTACGATAGTAATTTAATCGGGACAGATTTTGCCACGAATCTAATCCAACTTGTTGTAAAGCTAAATCGACGGAGATCCTATACCTTGGAGGGAGGATACCCGAGTTAAGTGTATGGGACACAGTTGAACTCTGATTTACACGATGTCTAAATTAAATGAAATACGACATACGCTTTCTTGGAAGGAAGTTAAAGACATTGTGACATGTGTTTTAGGAAAATGACATGTGTCAAGTTGACCCCAACAGGATTGAGAAAATAATCCCTATTTTCTCAAGAGTATGAGTCTGGTTACCCTTATGACTTTCTACTATATTCTAAGTCTTCACTTTGGAGTTGCTACTTTAGCATGCTACCAAAAGAGCTATGGTTAATAATGGCGATGCGGTACATGTCTAGGAAAGCAGCTATAGTGGGAGACTGTAGATACTTAGTGAGATGAGGAGAACGTCTTAATTTAACATATAATATTGTGATTCATTGACTAGTCAATCAAGCAGGGTCTTGATTATGAATACATAGTTATTTTTGCAAAAGGGTTGAATATGCTCTAACAAATTCAGGGATTGAAAAAGAGATATGTCAACTTATATTTAATGTTCAAAAGTTCTGGGGTATAGCGAGCTTGTTGAGTTTCATTGATAAACTGGTGGAGTTGCTATATATCTCTAACAAGTGTATAGCGATTAAAAACTCATATCTCGTGGGTCACACGATGTATTAATCTGTGCGAGAATATGATTCATGAAGAAAATAAGTCAGGAGATTTTTGACTTCATATGTGAGTGAGAGATGTAAATAATAATTAATATATTAAATATTTATTAAATTCACATATGAGAAGTGTGGATAATGCAGAGAAGAGGGAGTTAATAATTAGTTACTTAACTCCTTTTATGTTTGAAAATAAGAAACTGCGTAAAGTGGTTGTCTTATTAAGTTCATTCGCTCAACATACGAATATACGCTGAAGCGTTACAGAACGCAGAAGCAGACATACAGAACGCTAAGAAGCGCTCTTTCTCTCGGCATTTCTTCTTCCTGAATTCACAACGTAAATCTAGTATCATATTCCAGATTAATACAATATCGTGGAAATATAATCTAAACTCAGTGTTGTAAGATTTGATCTAGAGATCACAGTGTATCCCATGAGTACCAATCGGCTCAAAGATGTTCCAGTTAATTCTTCCACTGCAACGAAAACTTTTCAGTGAGAGGTATGGATTATCTCTATGCATGAACGTGAGTTTTCTAACAGAAATACTCCGAATGAACAGATCTATCTTAATTTCCAAAAAAAATGGAAATACACTTTTAATGGATCTCACTTAACCGCCATAGAGTGTTGTATTGCTTCTTTGTTGGATGATTTGTTTGATTTTATGTAATATATAATGATAGTAGCAAATAATTATTGTCCTAATCATTCTAAATTCAAATAATATTAGTACCAAATAATTCTCAAACCATGACAATATGGTTTCTTGGAGCGACACCTGTAATTTACTTCCTATATACTACCATTTAACTTTATAACTAGATTACTTCCTATATACCATTTAACTTTATTTTACTTCATATATGCCATTTAACTTTATAACTTTACTTCTTATATACCATTTAACTTTATTTTTTCATCATATCAATTTTTATTAAAAATATTATTACATTTAGTATTGTTATTATTTTTTTAAAATTTAAAATAGTTTAATGTACTATTATTATTTGTATAAATCTTGTATGAAACTGATAAAACATATAATATTATTAATGAAAAGTGATATTCAATCAATGAAAAGTGACAATAATGCAGTGAATTATTTCATGAACAATTTATAGTATAAATAAAAAGTGATAACATTTTATAGCGAAAGTGATAACTTTTTATAGAGAAAAATTTATATTATTCATTTTATTCGTCTCACATAAGAGCTTTCGTAAAATGATCTCACACAAATTTTTGTCTTATTATTTTTCTTAATCATGTATCGTTTTTTATTAAAATAATTTTATATTTTATCAATCTCATTTTATAAAAGTATTTGATTCATTTTTTTTTTGAATGTACAAATTTCTGATTATTATCAATAGTTATCAGCTTGTTACAAATACACTATTTAATTATAATATTTTCGTGGTGAATGATCTAGAATTTGTTAATCCCAATTAATATTTATATTACCTCAAACCTAAGAAATGTATCTCCTTCATGTAGCTTCCAAAAATATTAAATTTATCGTACATTTATATCAGTTGTTAAATGCATTTTTGTATTTATTAGGTAAATGGGTATCTCGTTAGGTGTGCTTTATTATTCCCTCCGTCCATCCGAAAGAAGACATTTTACTTTTGTGTACGTTGATTAAATAGTATTATTATTTAATGTGTACTGTGTAGTTGTATTAGTGGGAGTATGGATCCAATATTTTAATTGTATTAGTGGGTGTGTATGGGTCCCATGTATGTAAAAAAGGAAATGACCCTCTTTGGGACGGACAACCAAAATGGAAAAAATATCATCTTTCGAGCGGACGGATAGAGTATATTTTTTAAGAGGAAGCTTTACTTTTAGTTTTTATAATTACAATTCTTTTCATTCCATTTTTAACCTCTAATTCGTACCAATATCAACTTTATAATTCCATTAATAAAAAGATTAAAAAAAATCACATTGTAGGCACAAAATTTTATTGAAAAAAATAGGGTTTATTGCAAAAAAAAAAAAAAAAATACAAACATTACTCCTAGTACAAATTAGTTATCCCTTTTGAGAAATTGCAAAAAAAAAAAAAATCATCATATCTAAGTATTGTTGCAAAATAAACCTAATTTTTTAATAAAGTATAGTTTTTTTGGGTTTTTTGCAACAATGCTTAAGAGTGGTGGTTTTTTTCAATTTCTTAAAAGTGGGAATTAATTTGCAATAGGAGTAAAGTTGGTGATTTTTTTTTTTTTGCAATTAATCCAAAAAAATAATAATAAAAGAAAATATATTGAATATTTATTTATTAAGTAACAAAGAAAGATTTCAATTGAGAAATTACGGCAAATTCTTAGAGGGGCCTATCAATTAATGAATTTATTGTCTTTCAATTTGTGTAGATTATGGCTTCCAATTTCTTGGAAATTCTTAATGTTTTCTTCTTAAATTTAGTTTTTTTTCTTTTTGGGTATCGAATTCGTTGGCTGTCTCCAATTATTCAATTTTAACATCAATTTGTGTATAAAAATTTATTTATGGTCGTTTTGTGTATTGATATACTTTAAAGATGTTGATATTGTCGTGTCTTGATTAATAAGTACTCCATAAAAAAACTTTCACGCACTACGAGTTTTATCAAATGTTTGAGAGAAAAATGCAACTATCAAATTTAATGATACTTTTTAGAAAGTTCTATTAATGTCACTTTTGATCAGTGTGCTATCACTTCTAATCATTATGTTTAACAACAAAAAAATGTATCAATGCATGCATGCATATGTGTTGATAGTAAGCAAATGTAAGAAGTTATTGAGGAAAGAGTAAACATGTGAAGTGGAAAGATAAAAGAGTATATAAGAACTGCTACTCTTCTTCTTCATAACATTGGACTCTTTTTGTATATGTTGTTGTGTAGGATTAAGTCAAGAAAATTAATGGAGCATTTGCAAACTAGATGAGTAGGATTAAGTCAAGAAAGTAATGTAGCATTTACTAACTAGATGATACAATGAAAAGATATATAATAATTGTATCGGGTGTTGATATAATGACTCAGCCCATCTTTCCCTACTAGAAAATTAGCCTATAATGACAGTAAATCTTGTCACTAAAGATTTAAATATTGTCATTAAATATTTATAATGACATGAAAATTGTTTGTGTATTAATAGTCTCTCTAGATAAAGATCATTAATGACGAGAAATACAATTCTCTTATTATTCTCATATCTTAATTGATGATAAGAATTTAGTCTCATTAGAAATCATAAACCATGTTATTATAAATATTGTTTCCTCTCATTAAATGCTCCATCATTATAAATTTAGTTTAATTAACACAAATACTCTTATAAATCGGGTTCGCATAACTTATTATGTAAACTCTGATTTTTTCTCATTCTAAATCCTCCCCCAACTAATCCTATTATACTCTATGTGTGGTTGGGGTTTAAATTAAAGAAAAAAAAAAGGTTTACACCGTAAACCCAGTTCACCAGTGAGTAACTCTTTAATTAATATGAACAAATTTTAATTGGAAATTTAGTTTGCATAAATTTAGAAATATCTTTGACTCCTATCAAACCATCATTAATGGTTGAAATACATAGTGTATATATATGTTAAGGATCTTGCTATTTGGATCAATTTGATCCAAATCAATAGACTTTTATTAATGTCCAATTATTATTATATCCTTATTACTCTCTCCGTTCCGAAAAACTTTTCACATTTACTGTTTCACGTTATTTAAGAAAAATTGCATTTTTTGACCAACTTTATTGACTTTGGAGGGTATTGTAGTATTTTTAGGTAATAAAAAAGTATAAAGTAATGATATGTGTATGAAAAATGAGTGACAATTTTGAAATTAAAGTAATTTTTGAGGTTGTTGGATAAAATGATGTTTCTTTTTTGGGGTGTGAAAAGTATTGTGGGACAAACAAATGAGAAAAGTGGAAAAAATATTATGGGACGGAGGGAGTATTAATTTAGGTTATTTAAATTCATTTATTAGATTAATTAATTTTCTTACATAAATAAACTATAAGTAATTGATCAAATTTTAATATCTATCTTATTATTACAATTTTATTATTATTATTAACTAATAATTATTTATTCAAAAATGAAAAAAAGGCATGGACTATTTATTATATTATATTATATTAGATTATATTGTATTATATTTAAAATTAATTTTATTAATAATTATTTATTCAGAAAAAGGCATGAACGATTTACACTACAAAAAAAATATTTTTTAACAATGGAATTTAGCAACGGAATTCAATCATTTGGTAAATTACCAATGAATTAGCAACAAAAATGACAATTTTCTTTTAGCAATGAAATTTCAACGGATTTATTCTCTATTTTACCAATGGAATTAATCCGTTGGTAACTACAAACGGATTATCAAAGAATAATTAAATAAATTATCAACGGAATTATTAGCAATGAATTACCAATGAAATTGAATTTTCGTTGCTAAAAATTTACCAACCATCACAATATTCATAAAAGTTATTTATAGTAGTATATTCACAATTAGTATACATAAAATATGATATATAATTATTAATTTAATAAAAAAACTATATATATATATATATATATATATATATATATATATCTTATCTTAATCTTTATACATCTAATTGACAGTTTTTTGATGATAATGTGGCATAGTTAGAATTGTATGGTGATGACATGTAATTTTTAGGTTAATCTGATTTTATTTAGTTTTTTTTTAATTTTAGTTAATTCCATTAATGTGTTGACTTTTGTTTTAAAGTTTTCCTTAATTGTGATTGAGATGATAAGGTGTTACTTTCTTTTTATAAATTATATATAATTTATATATAACTACATTATTTTAATTTTCTAAGATATTTATTATCTTTTTAATTTAAATTTAATGTGTATATTATTTTCAATATGCATTTTTTTAACTTATTAAATTTTAATACACGTTTCATTATTTTACAAAAAAAAATAAAAATTATGACAAACACCTTCTTTTTTACTCCATCAAGATATATATTTAAAATATTTTTATTTTGAATTAGATTACATTACTTTAAAAAAATCATATATTATTTATCTAAAATTCTTTACATAAGATAATTTTAATTTATGTTTTTAATTTTTTTATTAATGATCAGTCAACTAATATTATTAATGAAAAGCTAATTTTTTGGAAATAATTATGATGGTATATCATTTAATATTCAATTACTTAGCAATGTCTATATAAACAGATAAATAAACACACATTCATGTTTCATTTCAATCACTTCTAACTCCTTTTAATTTTTTTCGTATATTTACTTTATTATTATGTTCATTTTATCTTTTCCCAAATATAATAATATTATTTAATTTATTTTTATCATTTTTTTCTTATTTTTTATACATCTAAAAGTTTCTTTAAGATGACGTGGCATCTCTAAATGTCTTCCTTTATGATATGAAAATTTTAAATTAATTTTTTAAAATAATTTTTTAATCAAATTAAAATGGTTTTTTATTTTAAAATGAATAATTTCATATTCTTTTTACGAAATTTATTTTATATGTGTTCAATCTAATACTTTATATAATATGTTTGTTTTATTTTTTTCATCTTCTCTTTTCTTGATTTTATTTTTCTTCTTCTTTTTCTCTACTTATATGAAGCTTTATATATTACATTAAGGGTTTGTGTATTTTACTTTGTACATTTTCATTTCCTTTCAAATGGTTCTAACTCAATGTATATTTATTTATTTATCTATTTATTATTTATGTTAATATATTGTTGGAGTTTTTTCTAAATTATGGATTCCTTTTTTTTATTATTATTGAAGTATGTCATTCAATCATTTTTTGGCACTACAACTCTCACTCACATGTTTTCTTGGCGATAATAAATGTTTGATTGAGCAAAAAAATTTTAACTTTGTATCCAAGTCATTATAATCTAGCATGATAAAAGCGGATCATAACATGTGAATTGTAGAGTAAAAATTAAAAATAATATATTTATGTTTTATGTGGAAGTTTTAGTCTATTATCACTTTAAATTGAAGTTGAAGTTATGTACACATTTTAAAATATTGGAGTTGAGTTTTCTCTATTTATTGAAGATAATAGTATAGAATGTAACTTTATAATTAAATAATTTTAGATGACAAGTCGAATTTACATTTTATTGCGGTGACATTGTTTTGTGACGATTTTAGTTGTTTTAGTTGAACAATTTAAGTAAATATTCTTTTTACCATCATGATACAAGATTTGCATATAAATAACTAAGCATTGCATTACATTCAGTAAAAAAATATAATAAAGTGTTAATTTATTATTATTAACAATTAATAATTATTTATGTCTTAAATTTTTTATTTATTTTTTATACTTATATCACTTGAAGAAAACTTAACAAAAATCATCAAATGAACACGTGTGAACACTAAATGGCAAGAGATTAAGGCAAAGCCCTAATAGTAAAGAATTAAAGGAGAAAGAAGTGGGTGTTGTTGATGAACATTTTACTGCTTGCAAACCGTGTATTTTTTTTATCACTAGCGGAGATTTTCGAAATAAAAGAATACAAATATGATTTATTTTAAGTTATTAGTATCTTTTTTTCATTTTTAGTTCTATAATCTTTATATATTTCTTTTTAATATTCATGCAAAAAATATTATTGTATTATATTGAATTAATTTATATAATTCAAATATATAGTGTTTTTTAGTGTTCTTAAATTATCATACAATTTTTAATTAACTATTTATACATTTCAATTTTTTTAACTATAATAATAATTGAAAATTAATATAATATTAATCTTAAAATTTGAATAGTCATTTAAAAAAAATTACCTACCCTTATTTGTCTTTAAAATAACATATTTAAAGGTTACTCAATTTTAATATAATTAAGTGAAAATTCATTATGAATATTTATTTTTAATCTTAAATACTCATCATCATATTTATAAAGTAATATAAATTTTACTTAATTAAATTAATAATATTTTTATTATATATATATATATAATTATATTAATAAATGATCTTATTAAAAATATGTATAAATCTCGTGATCGCACGTGTTTTATACTAGTTTAATATATTAAAGGAGAGTTTTATTTTGATGAGGTGTCGTCTCAAAATTATTCTCAATTATTTTAATTATTAATTATAATTTAATAAAGATAAATACATATTTTTATTTTAAGATTTATAGATATTATCAAATAATTAAATTTAATTCTTAATTAATATTTAATTTAGATAAATACATAATTATTTTAAGATAAATACAAATAATTATTTTAAATCTAATATAAAATATTACTAAAAAAGTATTTAATTTTCACCGCCTAGAATAACGTCACAATTTTTTTCTCCTACATCTATTCACTCTACTGGTAGAAATTTTTTTCCCAGATTTCTTTCGATTTTAAAGAATTTAATTTATGCAATTTATTTATTTATTTAATTTACTTTATTTTTTCATGATAACTTTATTTTTTTTCTCTTATTATTATTGTTGTGAGCTTTTTTTTAATCTTTATTTATTATGTTACATATGATAATTTTATTATTTTTATGTAGATTTGTAAATTTTTAACATGTTAAGTTTTTATTTTATTATTTTTTTTTTAGGTGTGAGAGTTTTTTATTTTTATGTTATATTACACATTTTATAAATATAAACAATAAGTGTATTTTTTTGGCAAAAGCTCCTGTGCACCCGGGCGCACGGACCACATTCCGTGCGCCTTTAGAATTTTGTGTTAAATTGTATACCCTTTAGTATACAGATGTGTACCCTTTATTTTCTAAAGAAAATTATTGTGTGTATCTGGGCGCATGGACAACACTCCTTGTGCCTTTAGAATTTTATGTTAAATTGTATACCTTTTAGTATAAAAATGTGTACCCTTTATTTTCTAAAGAAAAAAAATATTATTGAAAAGTGTATACCCTTTAGAACAAAATGGTGTACCTTTTATTAATTAAAGTGTATACCCTTTAGACCAAAGCAATGTACCCTTACCCATAATAATAAATTTCTAAAGGCGCGTGAAATGTGTTCTCGTACGCCCGGGCGCACGCAAGCCTTACTCTTTTTTTTATACTTTTGATTTCATGTTGAATCCCCAAAATTATTGTGTATTGTATTAGTATATTTTAGTTATTAATTAAAATTTAATATAGATAAAGACATATATTTATTTGTATTTAGTTTGATTAATGTATATAATACCTTTTATTATTATTTTTTATTTTTTATTATTTAAATATTAAATTTATTAATTTTTTTTCTTTTAGTTCTTTAATAATTTTTTTAATTGTCATATTCACTTTTTTTTTTAATTTTCTTATCTTATTAAATTAATTATAAATTTTCTTTTAATTTCTCAATTTTTATTAATTATTAGGAGTATTAATTATTAACTAAAATTTCTTTTAATAATATATTGAATCTTTTTTACGTTTAATTATTTAACATTTATAAATATTTATAGCCAGTATATTTATATATTTTTTTAAATTATAACTTTAAAATCCGCGCAATACGCGGGATTATCCTATTGTATATATAAATATATAATTATATATATTTAATTAATATAATAGATTCTCACCTAAATTCTAATTAATATAAGAGTGAGGCTTGCATGCGCCCGGGTGCACGGGAATACATTCCGTGCGCCTTTAGAAATTTAGTATTATGGGTAAGGGTACATTGCTTTGGTTTGAAGGGTATACACTTTAATTAATAAAAGGTACACCATTTTGTTCTAAAGAGTATACACTTTTCATTAATATTTTTTTCTTTAGGAAATAAAGGGTACACATTTTTATACTAAAGGGTATACAATTTGACACAAAATTCTAAAGGCGCATGGAGTGTTGTTCATGCGCCCAGATACACATAATAATTTTCTTTAGAAAATAAAGGGTACACATCTGTATACTAAAGGATATACAATTTAACACAAAATTCTAAAGGCACACGAAATGTGGTCCGTGCGCCCAGGTGCACAGGAATTTTTGCCTTAATATAATACCTTATATGTTAAAAGGGTAATTTAGTCTTTGAACATTTTTAAATATTCAAAATTTACCATAACAACCTCATTAATCCGGATCTGTTTATATTTATCCATATCTTTATATATATAAAAACAACAATGACAATTATATGTTTTCCCGCCCAAAAAGCAATGGCCATTTTAGGTCATTTTTTTTATTCCATCTTCACCATCCATTCATTCTAATATAATCCAACCACTATCAAATTATTTAAAAATTTTAAATTCTAATCATAACTTTCCTAAATAAAAAATCTAATAAATTATTAGTAACGGCAGTTATTAATTTTAAATAGTATGTATTTCAACATTACAAATCAATTACATTTATTAAACAAATTTCATTCCTATCATTACACTTAACTATCTCATTTTCTTACCACATTATATATTACCACATTATATATAACTAGCGTTCAACCCTTGTGTTTCATGCGAAGACGGTATGACAATATTATAAATTGTTTGTCAATTTAAAGGATTTGAAACGAATAATTGTTTGTTATTGAGCATTTTACTTATAAAGAACGGTGGGTACAAAAAATGATTGTGGATACAAACCACTAATTTGATACTCGTTGAGTTAATTAACTATTTAGAATTATATCGTGTGAAACTCCTGTTTACATGACACTGTAAATAAAGCTCATCAGGGAACGTGAAAGTTAAAAAAAAACTTCTAATATAATTAATTCAAAAGAGAAATGATGAAGCAAACTTCAGACAAAATTTTAAGAGAGTAAAAAAAATAATGAATTTCATAACTAACATAATCTATCCACTAAATACGACAATCATGATAAGAGAATAGATGAAGACTGAATGATAAATACTAACTTCAAAATAAATTGATGCTTCAAAAGAATTTGTTAAATTAATAATATTGAATAATTTGTATATGTTTCATACATATTTGATACGATTTTAACTAATTGAAATAAAATTTATTAAGAAAATATATCTATTGAACCCTTTGTAATTATTGGTAAATTCAAAGTCATCCAAAATTTTACCAGCAATTATTGAACCAGAAATATACTGGTATGTGCGTTGTCCGGGGATAGTATACCAACAATTTTTAAGTAAAAATTATTAATTTAACATCTCACGTATTCCTAATTATCTCTCCAAATCATAATTCTTGCATAAGAATCTATGCACGTCACCCTTCATATTATTCTAATTAAACAGAAATGATTTCTCATATCCTAGGAAAAAAAAAGCCTCCTAAAAAAAATTGTCATTTTTGAAAAGATTCTTGAACAAAATGCCAAAATTTAAAAATCAATAAAATTTGTCATCAATTAAAAAGATTAACCAAACAATAGCTCGTTTATATTCCTAAATGACACATTTTAAATATACACCTATACACTCCATATTATTATATAAATCAAAATATATATTTTTAATGAGTCTAAATTACCCTTAATTTTTAAATACACACCATACATATTGAAACAACTTTAAATCACAATAGACAAATAAGAGTCAATAATTCTTCATGCATATTTATTTAACTAAGAGATCTTAGCAGCATAAAAGAAAAAATAAGTAGATTTAGAATCAAAGAAAACTTACTATTGGTTGTTTTGAACATCAAGAAAAAAGTGTTATCATAATCAGCAAAGAATGAAATATTTTTTTTCCTCAATCACTAAAGACTCGTAAATTATTGTTAGTTTCTTACCTTGTACCTTTCTAACCTTAAATACATGTATTAGCATGAAAGCCATATTTTTATGGCATATGGGGTTTTCCTTTTAATGAATTTCATAAAAGTTTCTTAATGGAATCACTGCATGCTACACTTAAAAAAATTTGCTCCTTGCACATGATATCGGACATTTTCGTGTTATAGAAAAGCTAAATGCGATCATAGATTCAAAGATGCTTTACAATAATTGACAATTTATACTTTTCTAATGCAGTTAAACTTGGCATCAGGGGCTTCAACTTAGATGTTGCAACAGCTTTATTCTCTGAAGCCTAATTTGCTCAGGGAAAATACGGAAATGGATACCCCTACATTGTTAACTTGAAGGCCATTGTCAGCCTAAATGGTTGGTTTCCTGGTGCTTGTATTTAGTATTCATTATAATGACCACTTAATAACAATGATGAACTCTCAATAAGCATATAGATATCATAGGAAAATTATTCAAAATCATGCACATAAGAAATCATGCATATTTGAAAATACTTATAAAAAATGTTCATGTGCATGCATGAACAGATATAAGTAGAAAGGAGAAAACTAATGCATATTCCAGGAACACTAATGAAAAAACCACACTCCATATACTCTTCTTCAAGTCTCCCAGAACATGCTCCATTGCAACGCAAAATTGTGATTAGTTGGGATCAGTATTGGTATCGTTACGTTATGCATATCACAATATTTTGGCTTCAAGTTTTATTTTAAATGTATAATGTAAGATCAGTTTTCAGATACACATAAAACTACTAAACGTATCAGTCACCCCATTATATTATCATTTTATACAATTTACTGCATTTGGATTAAAAGAAAGATAACAACCTATGTCATTGTTATGTTCTTTTATGTTTCCTTAAATATGTACTCCTTTAGTCCCATAGAATTTGGGATACTTTAATTTCTGAGTTGTCTCGCAGAAGTTTTCACATTCTCTTTTCAAGCATATGGTATCCACACAAAACAATTAATATATTCACATGGGATCCACACACTACTTATACGCATACTCACTGCACATTAAAATATTATATCCTCAGCCCACTATCCATTAAAAAAACTATATTCCTTAATCTCCGTGCCAAAAAAAAATATTAAAACTTTAATGAGACGGAGGAAGCATGATCCAATTGATTAAAAGAAATATAACAACCTATGTCATCGTTATGTTCTTTCGTCTTTCCATAAGATTCATAATCTCTATAGAAATAGAACTCTAAATTATTAAGTAAGAGTGTCACAAATAAAAGCTCAAGCAATTTCAACTCCACAACTCATATCATCTCCCAAAAACAAATAAAAACTTAAATTGTAGCCAAAATCAAAACTACGATAACAAACAATAGGTTCACATATCAATACCTTCTGCTCTTTGTTTTCTTGTAGAAATCTGACTATTGATAATAGATTTTCCTATAAAATCTCGTGACATGCCCTGATTTGCTCATGATACATTTTATACAACAAAGACATAATATTATGATACTTAAGGCTATTGTGATCAGCTCATGATGATATTATTGGCACAGAGAAATAAAAAATTTATCATTAGTAAAAATTTCTTGAATAAGGTCCAATTGGGCGTAACACAAATAATCACTGAATAAGAGTAGAATAGCGATTAAGATATCACAAAAAAACACCGACGACAATGTAATAAACCTGATATGTAAATTACTCGTTCTCAATAAAATAAAATTTACCAGATAAAATGTTATAGATTACAAATGTAACTATATTCCAACTGGCTTACCTCCCTTCATTTTTGTCTTTACTTTCTTCAATCTGCAGTAAAATTGATAATAAGAAAATATTTTCTTTTTATAATATATATATATATATATATATAGAGAGAGAGAGAGAGAGAGGAAAAAGAGTGAACATACTATCAAGAAGATCAGTTCTGGAATCAGCAAGAATGGCAGTGGTCGATGAAAGAAGAAGAGACTATCTTCTTCCTATCTTACAAAATGTATTAGGTTTGTTTGTTAATGAATTTGCTTCCTTTTTGAAAGAATAAATCAATGGTGAACTACATCTTTTAGCTTTAATTGAGTAAAATACACACTCATGGTTCATAACCAAATTATCCAAAGTTCACACTTTTTCTTATAACCACTAATCAGAAATTCTCATATAATTCCAACACAAAAACATTGAAGAACATGAATTAAGCAAACCACAAAATAAAGTAACAATTGGGACCCCTAACTTGATAAAGTTTTGGTTTCTAAGAATTTTCATCAACAAAAAAACCAAATATGTTTTCAAGAATTATCACGTATCCTAGGTAAAAATGCTGAAGAATTACCCAAAAAATGAAAAAAAAAAAATTAAGTGGCACTTGAGTGTGCACATGTAGAGATCTCAGATCAGTGTGGGGATAACATACCTCTGGCTCTACAAATATGTTTTATTACCAAGATCAATGCCAAAATTTATGCTCTGTATTGCTGCATTACATGAAGGTAATTAAGAGAGTGAAGCATTTTCTAGTAAAATCAGAAGCAACGGTGTGAAGGAGATTGAGAGAAAGAAGATATGAAAGTTTCAGTTTCAGCCAAGAAAAAGGAGGCATGACGGAGGGGGGAAAGAGAGAACGTTGTAGAGGGACAGAGAGAGGTGGAAAAAAAGAAGTCTTGATAAAGAGTATGCAAAATGTGAAGATAAAAAGATGAAAACTGGTCCCAATTTTATACTGCAATATCTTTTTCTCCCTGTCTCTCTCTCTCTCTTCAACTTCTAGGCTTCACTCTCCGAAGATAAACTGAGAACATACATACTACTACAAAGAATCTAATAATGTAGCAAATTTAATGCTTCGCTGTACTGTAATACATACTACTACAAAAGCTTCACCATACCTTTATACACACAGTTTATTAATTATTAACTACCGTATTAGCTTTCAATAAAACAACAATTTAGATAACTACTGATTACTGAAATTCATTTCAAAATCAAACAGCAAAATACCATAAACCAAAACTTAATAAACAACTAAAATAGTAATAATTCAATGAAAATATAATAATCAAATTCAATCATGTATTGGGCCCTAATAATTCGTATGAACAAACAAATCAATATTTGTTTTTTTATTTTAAAAATCTAATAAAAAGAAAAGCTGGAAAAGCACATGTAGAAACAACCATCTGCAATATTTAGACATACCTTATTTTTCTTATAAACACACCTAAACAAAAAATTAAGCCTGCAAGATAAAATAATTAAAGTAGCGCGCATCCTCTATTTAATCTACAATAATTCCAAAGACATTGAAAAACAAAAAAGACATTGCACTTCCTAATGTAAGTAATTAATTCACACACATAATAATTTGACATTTCCAAACGCATAATGGAAACCCGAGTGGAGATTTCTTCTCGGAGTTATACTCTTTCATTTTGGGAATAAATAATTCTTGATAATGTATTCCCTTCTGAGGGATTTGCCATATTATATCCTAAAGTAGTTCAGCCATACGCATAATGCAATCCAAATTATTTTACCTAGAATTAAAGATTTACAGCTAGTACAAATCTTGTTTGTTAAAAAGCAGATTAGATTAGACGGAAAAGAAAAATTAGTCTCATCTATGTTATAAAAAAAATCTAATGAAGGATCATCCAGCAGAAATGAAGCTTTACAGGGCGCATTCACCTGACTCATATGTATCTACTATCTAATAGTTAGCTAACCAAAGCAGCGAAAGATGACATATGGAAAGATATGTAGAAACCTGGCGAGGAATGTCAAACGTTTCTATTCAAGAGCATGAGAAGTTCCAACATTTTCAAAGATGATCTGTCAGCAATAACAAAGAAAAAATTAAGAATTTGACAATGAAGCATGAACTATTATAGACAAATAATCTCTAGGCCAATGATATAAAAATAGATTATTAAAGAATAGCTCAGTATGATGTACATCTTCCTAATATTATTCATGAGGTGACGTATAACACATTATTTAATCAACGAAACATACTTTTTGTAAAAACAGATTATTAAAGAAAAGTTCTGTATGATATACATCTTCCTATTATACTCTAATGCACATAAAATTAGGAAACAAACAAAGCATCTGATAGATGAGAGTTTAGAGAAAGAGAGGGGAGAAGATAACTTTAATTTAGCTTCACAATAACTCATCATCATCCATAACCATGTTGCTAATAGATTTTTTAAAACTATCAGCAATCAAAATTAAGAGAAATACATAAACCAAAACACAAACGAAATTTCTTTAACAAATTTAATTATTTTTTCTTCAAGAGACAATAAATGAAAGAAAAAATTAGTGCACATCAGAAGATGAGTAATTGATAAAACAACAGTTAATTATGTAAATGCTCCTTTTTATATCATGATCATCCATCACAAAATGATTGCAAATAATACTTTCTACATCACAATTATACAAAACAATTAATTATGTTGCTAAAGAAAAAAAAATCTAATCCACAAACATCTTTTTCACCTTAAAACTATTACTCCAAATGCTTGATCTTTAAACAATTAAATAAATTATTGGGAAGACTAAATTTGAACAAATTTTGTTTATGCTCTTAAAATGAACATCAAGAAAGTCCATTTGAATTCTCTTTTCTCACTCTTTTCTTGAAATCAAGTTAGGGGAAAAAAGGTATCACCACTACTGCTTCTAGTACAACTCCTACTATGATAGTAAAGAGAAGGATGAAATAAGAACAATTCCTAAAAAGGACCCAAAGAAAGAACTCCTCTGTCACAAGCCAAACGGCTGCAAACTTTCAATATACTTCTTGATGAACATTCTAGGGTAAATCCCCCTATAAATAAGTTTAAGTGGATAATATCTAATACTTCCAAAAAGGGCCCATGCACAAAGCCCAGCTTGATTGTTGCAGGGTGGGGTTCAAATCCTTCTTTTGGCATGGATTTGGCTCCTTGCAAGTACAAGTTTAACAATCCTTCTTTTGGCATGGATTTGGCCCCTTGCAAGCACAAGTTTAACAGTGAGCCCTCTCTATAAGCCACTTGAGGCACCATGCGATTTACCTCTTCCATCAATCCCCATGGTAGGGGCGGTGGGGGCCCCACTATGGGTACACCATTTTTTTTTATAAATTAATTGCTTTTCCTCATTCGCCTGCTGGATACGACCAGCGGTGGTCTATCAACTGTACTCTTTGGTAGCGGTTTCAAAAAGTTCTTAGCGGATACACAGATGGAGAATGGTCATAAGCTAAAAATTACTTTAATTACATATAATAAATTGAAGTTATTACTGTTTGTTATGTAAAAATAAACATTGAATTTTTTAATTCCTTATATTTTTTATGCTAAATGGAGTTACTTTTTTTTTTCACCGATAAAGGGAGTTACCTCTGATCAAATATAATTTTACCTTTTTTTTCAAAAAATAATAATAATAATTTTACATTTTCTATTATATATTCACTTTAATTTAATTAGTAACGGCAGGTATAGGAATATTCATGCCATCAAATAAATCGCTATAAATAATATTCAAGAAACAAACAAAGACTTTGCTTTTTAAAAGCAGAAATAATTAATAAGAAAGTGAGTCTCATTTAAATCGGTTTACATGTAAATCTTATTTTTTAAAATTACTCTTTAGTATATAAAAATTTACTTTTTGAAGAGTAATATTTTTTATATAGAAGTGTAATAATTTATGTCTCTAAAAAGTAATTTTTTATGTTCTAAAAAAGTGTAATCGATAAATCAGGGTTTACAAAAATTTAAATGGTAATATTTTAATTTAGAATAGTAACAATTTATGTGTCTAAAGAGTAATTTTTTATATATTAAAGAGTAACAGACTATACATTGTAACACCCCGGGTTAAGCTATAGGGTTAGGACGCTACTAGATATACATTTCCCAACATAATAATAAAGAGGTCGAGAATGCACAGCAAAAATAATATAAAAATCCCCAAAGCGATAATATAATAAAGCAAAAATTGCGTAGAGATTCTTTTACATAATAACGTCTACTCTCCCGAGTAGAGTGGAATAGTCAAAATAAATACATTCAGATGATATATCTTAAATAAAGTACTAGTAAAATACAAAAATTTAAGTCATAATATAGAGTCTTCTAAAGGCTTGTGATATCTGCATAACCCTCTTCATCTTCTAAACCTTATTCTGAAAATCAATAAGGGGTGAGCGTCTAAAATACACTCAGTGGGTTAACTTAAATTATTGCATAGTTAAAAATAAATATGCATACAAAATATATCATAAAATGTAACATATGCCATTTAATAAAATATTTTGTACATTGTCGTTCGATAACTTTAATGAAAATATTTCAGTTCGAACCGTCATTCGATAAATTGTGTTAGTTGATATATGTGCACCGGGCCGTCACCGTAGTACGATGTTAGCATACTTTGAAATACATTTTAGTACTGAACCGACGTAGTCAGTAACTTGGTTTAGTTAGTATATGTGCACCGAGCCGTCACCCCATACAAGTGTTAGTAAAAATATATTTGTCATCGAACTAAATGCACACATGATACATAACATGACATATAAGTAACACATATCACATCTTAACATAGCAATCATGACATAAAATGTAGCACTCGATAAATAGTGAAAGTTATCCCACCTTAACTTTCCTAGGAACAGTACGTTTGACTAGACTTGCTCTTGGGTATCAGGTATGCCTGCAAGGGTATACTAAATTGAGTTCTACTTCTAATAATAATTCCTATTTCTTAAACTAAATTTCTAATATTATATAATTAAAATAAAATAATTATTAACTTAAAAAAATATAAATAATTAATCATTAAATAAAATGAATTAAAATAAAATGTTTATACTTAAAATAATAAAATAGAAATACATATTTCTTTTAAAAGTTAAAATAATAACTTAACGATCTTTAGCCTACAACAATAGTTATAAATTGTAACATTAAAAATATGAATATAAATAACCTTAATTTTATTAAAAAAAGGAATATTAAATAAAGATTTATAACTAAAATAATAATAATTGTAAAATTATAATTATTATTTAAAAAAATTAAATAATTATATATTTTTTTATTTAATATTAAAATATATAATATATATATATATATATATATATATATATATATATATATATATATATATATATATATATATATATATATATATATATATATATATATATATATATTTCACGCATACATGCCTGCTGTTTTTGAAAACAGTCCACGTTATTTGAAATCTCATTTTCTTTTTTTTATATATATAAATTGCAATCAAGTCACTGCATTATATTAAATTCTCATTTAAACTTACCCTAAACTTTAACCTTATTACAAAATGACCCAACTTGAGTTATACAACTCCATTTGAAAATCTGAAAGCACATATGGAGTCCTCGCAAGGTGAGGATCATATGCATATCAATTTTTCAAGAAAATAACAAAGTTTAAAGGGAAAAAAATTTCACACGAAGTGGGTCTCTTCCAATTTTCTTCATTTCACGTCCAAACTCAAAACTAATTATATGTTTGTGATCCTCGTGAGGAGTCCTTCAAAATGGCCTATAATATCAAAGTTATATCCCAACGATACAAAATACGCTATTGAAAGTTTAAAACTTCGACGGAGCTTTTCTAACTCATATGAAATCCATTTCACAAAAGAGTTATATATATGAAATCTACGCTTCGAGACGATCATTTTGATATATAACATGATAAAAATAATTTACAAAATATGTGACTAAGATATTGACAGTGTGAAGTTTGTATGTTATATATATATAATGAAGCATATTGACTCACCTTACTATTTCTTTCCCTCGCAGTAACTCCTCAAAATTTTACAGTTGAGGTGAAGTATGTATATATATATATATATATATATATATATATATATATATATATATATATACATATATATATATATATATATATATATATATATATATATAGAAGGGTATGAATTATCCAAGTGAATAGTGAGATTTCACAAATCTTGCCAAATACACAGAACTTACCCCAAGTTGAAGTGAGTCGTCATATGCTTGACGTCATCAGCTCCATCACTTCTTATCAACTGAGATCCCAAGTGGATAATTACCATAATTAAAATTATTATTATATACATATTATATATATCTATTATATATATAGTAGGTATTACATTCAACCCCTACTAAAAATAAAATTTCGTCCTCGAAATTTCACCTACCAGGTATGAGTAGATTCATATATCTACTTTGTATGTCGTCTTCGCATTCCCACGTTGCTTTCTCTTTATTATGTCTGCTCCAATATACTTTGACTAAAGCAACTTCACGATTTTTTAGCTTATGGACTTTCTTATTAAGAATGACGATAGGAAATTCCTCATACGCTAAGTTATCGTCGATTGTTATAACCTCGTAGTTAACGACGTGACTTGGATCAAGTACATATTTTCGTAGCATAGAAACGTGAAATACATCATGTACTACAGTTAGTTCAGGTGGTAAAGCTAATTTATATGCCAACTCGCCGATTCGTTCCAAAATCTCATAAGGCCCAATGTATCTTGGCTTGAGTTTTCCTTTCCTTCCAAAGTGAGAAATTCCTTTCATTGGTAAGACTTTGAGAAAAACTTTATCTCCTTTTTGGAACTGCAAATCTTTGCGTCTCTTATCTGCGTAGGACTTCTGTCTATTTTGCATGGTCAAAATTCTTCTTCTGATCTTTTCAATCGCTTCCACTGTCTTTTCTACTATCTCTTGTCTTAGAATTTTCTTCTCACCAACTTCATCCCAATAGAGAAGAGTTCTACACTTCCTTCCGTATAGTGCTTCATAAGGGGTCATGCCTATCGTGGCTTGAAAACTGTTGTTGTAAGCAAACTCTATCAGTGGTATGTATCTTTCCCAACTTTCCCCAAAATCTAGGACGCATGCCCTCAACATGTCTTCCAATGTTTGAATAGTCCTTTCAGACTAACCATCGGTTTGCGGATGGAACGACGTGTAAAACTTTAGCTTCATGCCCATCGCGTTTTGTAAGTTGTGTCAAAATTTTGATGTAAACATTGGATCTCGATCCGAAACTATAGAAACTGGTATACCATGTAATCTGACAACTTCTTTTAGATAAATTTGTGCAAGCTTATCCATTCCATGAGTCATTTTGACTTGAAGAAAATGCGCAGACTTGGCTAAACGATCCACTATCACCCCTATAGCTTGATTTCCTCACACTGATCGTGGTAAACCAGTAACGAAATCCATTGTAATATGCTCCCATTTCCACTCAGGAATCTCTAATGGCTTCAAGAGTCCTGAGGGTCGTTGATGCTCTGCTTTTACTTGTTGACAATTCATACACTTTTGGATAAACAAGCCTATAATCCTCTTCATATTTCTCCGCCAAAATGCATTCTTCAAGTCTTGATACATCTTGGTTCCTCCTGGATGTACCGTGTATGGAGTGCAATGACCTTCTGACAAAATTTTTCTAATAAGATTCTCATTTTTAGGAACACATAATCTTTTCCTAAAGACGAGTGCCCCAACTTCAGTGAGAGTAAATCCCTTTCCTTCCCCAATTTTCACGCGTTCCTTAATTTTCCTGAGAAATTCGTCTCCATCTTGAAGTTCCTTGACTCTATCTCTTAAGGAGGGTTTAATCAGTAACGGAGTTAATACTGTTTCAAAGCTACTTGAAGGTATAACACTTCCAAACTCATCCGAGAGAACTCAGCCACCAATAATTCTTTGTTTGTTATAGAGAATGTTAATTCCTCTTTTCCTTAGAGCATCTGCTACCACATTTGCTTTCCCTAGATGGTACAGTATTGTACAATCATAATCCTTGACTAATTCCAACCATCTCCTTTGCCTCATGTTTAATTCCTTTTGTGCGAAAAAGTATTTTAAGCTCTTGTGATCCGTATAAATTTGACATTTTGCTCCATACAGATATTGTCTCCAAAATTTCAAAGCATGTACCACCGCTGCCAATTCTAAATCATGAGTTGGATAGTTCTGTTCATGGATCTTGAGTTGTCTAGACGCATAGGCAACTACTTTATCACATTGCATCAGAACGCATTCCAATTATTGCTTTGAAGCATCACTATAGATGATAAATCCTTCTTTCCCATCAGGAATCGTTAGTACAGGTGCAGTGACTAATTATCTTAGTGTCTCTAGAACGATTCTCAAATGTTCTTCATGTTGTTCCTGATCTCTAGAAAACACTAAGATATCATCAATGAACACGATCACGAATTTGTCTAAATATGAGTGGAAAACACGATTCATCAAATCCATGAATATTGCTGGTGCATTGCTAAGTCCAAAGGAATCACTATGAATTCATAATGCCCGTAACGTTTTCTAAAAGCAGTCTTCGAAGTGTCGCGTTGCTTGATTCGCACTTGATGATATCCAGCCTCAGATCTATCTTGGAAAACACGCTAGCACCGCCCAGTTGATCAAATAAATCCTCAATCCTTGGCAAGGGATACTTATTCTTGATGGTAAGTTTATTCAGTTCTCGGTAATCAATACACATCCTAAACGAATCATCTTTCTTCTTTACCAACAAAATGGGTGCTCCCCAAGGTGAAATACTAGGTTGTATGAAACCCAAATCCAAGAGTTCTTGTAATTGGATCTTCAATTCTTGTAACTCCTTTGGTGCCATTCGATAAGGTGCTTTTGAGACTGGTGCTGCTCCCGGTACTAGATCGATTGTGAATTCTACTTGTCTTTTGGGTGGTAAGCCTGGTAAGTCTTCTGGAAACACATCTTCATATTCTCGCATAATAGGAACATCCTTTATGCTCATTTTTCCACCTTCACTTTCGACGATACTCACTAAGAATGCTTGACATCCATCTTTCTTCATCATTTTGATTGCTTTCATTGCAGTTATAACTCGCGGTTTACTTCAGCTTTAGCTCCGTGAAAAGAAAACTTCTCATCTCCTGGGAGTTGGAACTGTACTTCTTTTTCACGACATCTTATTACGACATGATTAGCTCTAAGCCAATCCATCCCTAAAATTATATCAAAATCTTTCATCTCAATTACGTGAAGGTCTGCAAGTAGGACTCTGTCATTCATCCTTATCTTCACATTCTTGCACAACTTCATGGTTCAGATGGAGTTACCCGAAGGTATACTAACCTCAAGAGTTGATTTATCTAACTCCTCATAATTATTTTCTACTTTCTTATACATCTTAGCATATATGAATGAATGAGTGGCTACCATATCAAAAAGTATAAGAGCAGGAGTGCCAAATACTGATAGCATACCTGCCATTATTTCTGGTTCTTCCTCAGCTTCTTGTTGTGTCATAACATATGCATGTGCTGGTCTAACATTTGATCCTCCTGCTGCTTTACCCTTTGGGCATTCCAGTATGGTGTGTCCCCGTTGTCGGTATCGATAGCATATTCCAGTTCCATATAAGCATGCTCCAAGGTGATTCTTACCTCATTTAGAGCAGGGAGAATTTATTCTGAGTGACGGTGGTCCTGATCCTCCTCCCATTTTTATTTGCTTGTTTTGAACCTTATGGTTTCCTTTTTCGATTACCCGTCCTCCCCACTTGCGCTTTGCAGATATTTCTATCGCCTTTTTGTTCTGGTTACTGTTGTTCTTCTGTCGAGACTCAATTTCTTGAGCTGTGGAAAATGCTTTTGCAAAAGTCATCGTTCCTTGTCCAGCCAAGATAGTGCTGATCTCTGATCGCAATCCCTTTTCAAATCGTCTAGCTTTCTTCTCCTCCGTGTTGACAAGGTGTGTGGCAAATCGGAAGAGTCGGTTAAATTCTCTTTCATATTTGAGAACGCTCATTGTTCCTTATTTTAAGTGCAGAAATTCACTTTCCTTTTCATCTCGGAATGATTGAGGGATGTAGTTTTGAATGATCACATCCTTAAAGCCTTCCCATATCATCCTTGCCATCTGTTCAGGTATCTTGGTACGTCCATAAGCCTTCCACCAGAAATCCGCTTCACTCATAAACTGAAAAACAGCACACGCAATCTTCTGTGCATCAGTGCAATCGAGATAGGTGAAAATCTTGTCCAACAATCTCAACCATTTCTCAGCTTCTGCGGGGTCCTCCGTTCCGTTGAATGTTGGTGGAATGAAACATTGAAATTGTTTAATTAACAAGGTTGGCTCGTTTCTAGGAATAGATTCTGGTGGTGGTGGTGGTCGTGCAGAGTTTGCATGAAATTATTGAGTCAATCCTCGAAGGATTGTTACTAAATCATCTCCTGGGTCACCATAAATGTTCTCAAGATTCTCATTTATAGGTAGGTTTTGTAGTCTTCTCCGACTCATAGTCTGATAAAAGCGTTATAGTTATAACAATACTTCAATTAAACATAACAAATAAGATAATTAAACATATAAACATTTATATCTGCAAAACTGTGCCATTAAGACACTCTAAACATCACTGTTCTAGTTATACATCAGTGGATTATGCATCATAAAGTACTGTCTCAAAAGCCCTATCAAATGCGACATCTAGCATACATATATATACATCCTACCCACTTAAGGGTCAAATGGTTCTTACTATTGGAACATGTCGCTACTACTATAATAAGAGTCATAACATGTCTAATTTAGTGTAGTACTAGTCTATCAAATTAATCACTTCCCCATCATCCCCAGGTCCATCCTCTCCAGGCTCTATGGGTGCGGCTGGAATCTCCTCCTAAATAAATGTCAGAACTCGAGGAGCAGGTGGCCTGAGACTCAGAAGCCAGGCATGGAACATACATGCACTTTAAGCTATGTAGTTCATCATGGGAGGTCCAGGTGGAATCACAAACATCTCATAGTATATGTTAAGAGCGTTGTCAGTCCAGGACTCAGGTACAATGTTAATCAAGAGGATACAATGGCCAAAATCATTCATCTCACCATTTCCTTGGGCATCTAAGTGTTGCATAAAAGCCATTTCGCTAATGTGAGTCCCCAAGTCTTGTTCTTTGGTCCGTCCCCAAAGTTGCGCCCTGAACCTTCTTCGAGCATTGATCTCGTCAATGTCCATCTGAGTTACAAGTTCAAAACTCATTCTAAGTTTATTTAAATATTAAAGAACTTTAAATATTTAAAACACACTAGGAAATCCTATAGTGTAATGATGTCATAATCTAAGGGAATGAGTTATCCTAGGGATGTAGTATTATAACCTAAGTTAGGTACTTGAGCAAGTCTGATATAGACTGCTATGATACAACGTTGTAACGCCCCGGGTTAACTTAAATGATTGCACAGTTAAAAATAAATATGCATACCAAATATTCCATAAAATGTAACATATGTCATTTAATAAAATATTTTGCACATTGTCGTTCGATAACTTTAATGAAAATATTTTAGATCGAACCGTCATTCGATAGCTTGTGTTAGTTGGTATATGTACAACGGGTCGTCACCCCAGTACGATGTTAGCATACTTTAGTACTGAACCGACGTAGTCAGTAACTTATGTTAGTTGGTATATGTGCACTGAGTCGTCACCCCGTACAAGTGTTAGTAAAAATATATTTGTCATCGAACTAAAAGCACACATGACACATAACATGACATATAAGTAATACATATTACATCTTAACATAGCAATCATGACATAAAATGTAGCATTCGTTAAAGAGTGAAAGTTACTCCCACCTTAACTTTCTTGGGAACAGTACGTTTTACTAGACTTGCTCTTGGGTATCAGGGATGCCTGCAAGGGTATACTAAACTGAGTTCTACTTCTAATAATAATTCCTATTTCTTAAACTAAATTTCTAATATTATTTAATTAAAATAAACTAATTATTAAGTTAAGAAAATATAAATAATTAATTATTAAATAAAATGAATTAAAATAAAATGTTTATACTTAAAATAATAAAATTGAAATACTTATTTCTTTTAAAAGTTAAAATAATAACTTAACGATCTTTAGCTTACAACTATAGTAATAAATTGTAACATTAAAAATATGAATATAAATAACATTAATTTTATTAAAAAGGAAATATTAAATAAGGATATATACCTAAAATAATAATAATTGTAAAATTATAATTAATATTTAAAAAGAATTAAATATATATATATATATATATATATATTCAAAATTAAAATATATAATATGTATATATATATTGCACGCATACATACCTGTTGTTCTTGAAAACAGTTCACGGCATTTGAAAATCTCATTTTCTTTTCTTTTTTTTATATATATAAATTGCAATCAAGTCTCTGCACTATATTAAATTCTCATTTAAGCTTACCTTAAATTTTAACCTTATTACAAAATGACCCAACTTGAGTTATACAACTCCATTTGAAAATCTGAAAGTACGTATGGAGTCCTCGCAAGGTGAGGATCACATGCATACTAATTTTTCATGAAAATAACAAAGTTCAAAGGGGACAAAATTTTCACACGAAGTGGGTCTCTTCTCATCTTCTTCATTTCACGTCCAAACTCAAAACTAATTTTATGTTTGTGATCCTCGTGAGGAGGGCTTCAAAATGGCCTAAAATATCAAAATTATGTCCCAACAATACAAAATATGTTATTGAAAGGTTAAAACTTCGACGGAGCTTTTCTAACTCATATGAAATCCATTTCATAAAAGAGTTATATATATATGGAGTCTACACTTCGAGACGATCATTTTGATATATAACATGATAAAAATAATTTACAAAATATGTGACTAAGATATTGACAGTGTGAAGTTTATATGTTATATATATATATATATATATATATATATATATATATATATATATATATATATATATATATAAGGGTATGAATTATCCAAGTGAATAGTGAGATTTCATAAACCTTTCCAAATACACAGAACTTACCCCAAGTTGAAGTGAGTCGTCATCTGCTTGACGTCATCAGCTTCATCACTTTTTATCAAATGACATCCCAAGTAGATAATTACCATAATTAATATTATTATTATATACATATTATATATCTCTATTATATATATATAGTAGGTATTACATACATATGAATATATGTAAACCCGATTTACACAAGTTGCATGTGTTAATTATGAGTTATTTAAGTATATAATACAAAATTATGAAGTTTACAGCATAAATTGTCTTATATCTTTTTTACTTCATTTGAAAAGATTTCAAAATAGTTTAAAAATTAAACGAATATATTAAAGAAATTATGTCCTTTACTTTTGGTTGAATGCATTTTACTTTATCAATTTTATCCCATAACTTTTAGGTTTAAAATAAAAGTTAAAATCTTTAAATCCTGCAAAATTATATACATAGATACATAGATTTGGACTTATTTTAATACTATAATAGTGTTTGTAGAATTTCATTTAAAGGATTAAATTATGATTATTAGCTTATTAATGTATGATCACCGAAATTTTTATATACTAAAGATTAATAGGGTTCACATATTAATGTATGTAAACTCGGTTTACATAAGTTTCATGTGTTAATTCCTTTTAGCGTTTATGTTAAATGGAGTTACCTTTGATCAAATATAATTTTACCCTTTCTATTATATTCACGTTAATTTCATTAGTAACGGCAGTAATATGAATCTTCATGCCATCAAATATGCCGCTCTAAATAATATTCAAGAAATAAAGAAATACTTTACTGATATTGTGTACAATGGTTAAATAAATTATTTCAAAATTATATGTCAGTTTTTAACAATTGAATGTCAATTAAAGATTCCTTACCATAATTTGCGCATTACAATATTTAAAGGTACATAAAATAACACTAATTTAGAGGTGCATATTGTTGTAATATTATAAGTGTGATGTGGCCATTACTAAAGGAATAACCTACTCTCCACTTATGTATGGAGTGGGAGTAGTATATACACGATGTAAATGTAAACAATTGAAGAGAATGAATGAAAAACCTCTCTGTAAGCAATTAAAAATTCATAGTCCAATCAAATGACAACACGTGGATTTTATTGATTAAATATCAATTTCAATTTATTTTAGAATTTAAATAAATTAATTTCTAAAATAGATTAATTAATAATTGATAATTAATTTAAACCCAACAAGTTAAATGAACTTAAATTAAATGAGGTCTGACCCGAGTCGAATAAGCTCACGTCAAATGAGGCCCAACTCAAGTCGAATAAGCCCAGACAAATTAAATCAGGCCCAAGATAAATTGGCCTGACTTAAATTCTAAGCAAATGGAAGGCCCAAGCCCACAGAATCGACCTGACTTAACGTCTAAGCAAGTGAAAGGCCCAAGCCTGCAAAATTAGGTCAAATCGGTCCTGGACCAATCATAATGCGAGTTATTTATGGGGCATACCCATCCTTCACCTATATAAGGAGCCCTCCTCCATTCATCCACACAGACATTCAGACACTTGAATATAAATAACATTAATTTTATTAAAAAGGAAATATTAAATAAGGATATATACCTAAAATAATAATAATTGTAAAATTATAATTAATATTTAAAAAGAATTAAATATATATATATATATATATATATTCAAAATTAAAATATATAATATGTATATATATATTGCACGCATACATACCTGTTGTTCTTGAAAACAGTTCACGGCATTTGAAAATCTCATTTTCTTTTCTTTTTTTTATATATATAAATTGCAATCAAGTCTCTGCACTATATTAAATTCTCATTTAAGCTTACCTTAAATTTTAACCTTATTACAAAATGACCCAACTTGAGTTATACAACTCCATTTGAAAATCTGAAAGTACGTATGGAGTCCTCGCAAGGTGAGGATCACATGCATACTAATTTTTCATGAAAATAACAAAGTTCAAAGGGGACAAAATTTTCACACGAAGTGGGTCTCTTCTCATCTTCTTCATTTCACGTCCAAACTCAAAACTAATTTTATGTTTGTGATCCTCGTGAGGAGGGCTTCAAAATGGCCTAAAATATCAAAATTATGTCCCAACAATACAAAATATGTTATTGAAAGGTTAAAACTTCGACGGAGCTTTTCTAACTCATATGAAATCCATTTCATAAAAGAGTTATATATATATGGAGTCTACACTTCGAGACGATCATTTTGATATATAACATGATAAAAATAATTTACAAAATATGTGACTAAGATATTGACAGTGTGAAGTTTATATGTTATATATATATATATATATATATATATATATATAAGGGTATGAATTATCCAAGTGAATAGTGAGATTTCATAAACCTTTCCAAATACACAGAACTTACCCCAAGTTGAAGTGAGTCGTCATCTGCTTGACGTCATCAGCTTCATCACTTTTTATCAAATGACATCCCAAGTAGATAATTACCATAATTAATATTATTATTATATACATATTATATATCTCTATTATATATATATAGTAGGTATTACATACATATGAATATATGTAAACCCGATTTACACAAGTTGCATGTGTTAATTATGAGTTATTTAAGTATATAATACAAAATTATGAAGTTTACAGCATAAATTGTCTTATATCTTTTTTACTTCATTTGAAAAGATTTCAAAATAGTTTAAAAATTAAACGAATATATTAAAGAAATTATGTCCTTTACTTTTGGTTGAATGCATTTTACTTTATCAATTTTATCCCATAACTTTTAGGTTTAAAATAAAAGTTAAAATCTTTAAATCCTGCAAAATTATATACATAGATACATAGATTTGGACTTATTTTAATACTATAATAGTGTTTGTAGAATTTCATTTAAAGGATTAAATTATGATTATTAGCTTATTAATGTATGATCACCGAAATTTTTATATACTAAAGATTAATAGGGTTCACATATTAATGTATGTAAACTCGGTTTACATAAGTTTCATGTGTTAATTCCTTTTAGCGTTTATGTTAAATGGAGTTACCTTTGATCAAATATAATTTTACCCTTTCTATTATATTCACGTTAATTTCATTAGTAACGGCAGTAATATGAATCTTCATGCCATCAAATATGCCGCTCTAAATAATATTCAAGAAATAAAGAAATACTTTACTGATATTGTGTACAATGGTTAAATAAATTATTTCAAAATTATATGTCAGTTTTTAACAATTGAATGTCAATTAAAGATTCCTTACCATAATTTGCGCATTACAATATTTAAAGGTACATAAAATAACACTAATTTAGAGGTGCATATTGTTGTAATATTATAAGTGTGATGTGGCCATTACTAAAGGAATAACCTACTCTCCACTTATGTATGGAGTGGGAGTAGTATATACACGATGTAAATGTAAACAATTGAAGAGAATGAATGAAAAACCTCTCTGTAAGCAATTAAAAATTCATAGTCCAATCAAATGACAACACGTGGATTTTATTGATTAAATATCAATTTCAATTTATTTTAGAATTTAAATAAATTAATTTCTAAAATAGATTAATTAATAATTGATAATTAATTTAAACCCAACAAGTTAAATGAACTTAAATTAAATGAGGTCTGACCCGAGTCGAATAAGCTCACGTCAAATGAGGCCCAACTCAAGTCGAATAAGCCCAGACAAATTAAATCAGGCCCAAGATAAATTGGCCTGACTTAAATTCTAAGCAAATGGAAGGCCCAAGCCCACAGAATCGACCTGACTTAACGTCTAAGCAAGTGAAAGGCCCAAGCCTGCAAAATTAGGTCAAATCGGTCCTGGACCAATCATAATGCGAGTTATTTATGGGGCATACCCATCCTTCACCTATATAAGGAGCCCTCCTCCATTCATCCACACAGACATTCAGACACTTGAAGACACCAATGCTCTGAAGAAATTGAAATACGAACAATGTTCCTCAAGATCTTTTAGCATCTTCAAGTCAATAACGACATATGATTTTGGATCAAGGTGCGGAGCCCCCAAATCAAGCATTTTTCATACACTAAGTTCTTCAGTGTTCTTCGCGCCAAGAATAACGTACGACCCGGGGTTAAGGTGGTAAGCTCCCCAGATCGAGTGTTTTTCACATCAAACACATTTAATCCAAATAAAGGCTCGACTTCTCTGGATTAACGTTATAAGGTCTTAAATCAAGCGTTCTTCATACACTAAGTTCTTCGGTGTTCTTCTCGCCAAGAACAACATACTACCCGGGATTAAGGTGCTAAGCCCCCCAGATCGAGTGTTTTTACTTCAAACACGTTTAATCAAAACAAAGGCTTAATGCCTCTGGATTAACGTTATAAAGCCCCAAATTCGAGTTCGGACAAGCTTCAACTGAAGATCCGACTCAATACACATAGTCAGCGCAGTCAACCAGTCAAAGTCCAAATTGGTTCGAGAGAAGAATCAGAGGATAGATAGAGATTGTTTCCTAAAGTTCTCAAGTTTAATCCTTTGGATTATTATTGTAATTCTTTCGAGAGAAGAATCAGATAATTAATTGAGATTGTAACCCGTTTACATTATCTTTCAAATTAAATCTATTTGGATTGTCTTTATATCCAATTTGTATTTGTTTCATCATAAATACAAAATTTGTTGTTACACTCCCTTTCTGGCTCTTCTCCCACTTCTCTTTCTTTTCTCTTTCCCTTTCTGATTTCGCTTTATCTTCTTCTTTTTAATTATTATTATAACACGTTATCAGCACGATTATTTTCTTGAGAGTTGATGTTGTTGTATTCTTCGATTGTTCTGTTGACGTATTCTCTTTAGAGTTGATGTTTTGCAGAATATAAAGAATCAAAGATTTGAGATGTTGCCCTAGAAAATAATCGTGTATTTTTTAATAGGTAATTTATTATTTTTAAATCTAATCGATGGTTCGATGATGGTGATTATGTAAAAACATCAGTTTTCCTTTTCTTCGGTGACAGTTTTAGTATGAAGAACATATTTTTTTTTTAAACAAATATCCAGTAATTGATTTATGTGAATTTTTAACATGGATATGTTTTGACATAAAATTTGTCGATGATATTTGAATTTTTTTTGGGAAAATACTGTGACATAAGATATGTACTCTTTTCCTCGACTAGTTTTTCCCATAGGGTTTTCTAGCGAGGTTTTTAACGAGACATAAATATGACGGCGTAATGTCTAAGGGGGAGTGTTGTAATATTATAAGTGTGGCCATTACTAAAGGAATAACATACTCTCCACTTATATAGGGAGTGTGAGTAGTATATACTGTTGGAAATAAATCCATAAATCCTCATGAAACACTATCATGATAAACTGAGATTCAAACTGTAATGCGGAAGCGTACCTGATCCAATAAGTCCTAGGCGGAACACGAACTCGGGATTAGTGGTTTTATAGCCTTTCTCAACTAAGCCTTTTTATTCCGTTATGGACCGCAATAATCCCTCCCGATGGGGAAAAGGGAAGATCATGTGCAGCTTAGTGTATTGGGGACCATAACCTGAGAGCCTTTATATACTACTTGACTAGACCACCCATAATCACCTAGCCACGTAGTATTGGGTATCTACTCAATTGGCCTATATCAAAATATTGTAGCCCATGGACTTATCAACTTAATTGGATCACTTAATTAAGTCCATAAAATAATTGAATAGTTAATATAATTGCATAATAATATATTTGCCTACAATTAGATTATACAGGAAATTAAAAATTTCCTAACAATCTCCCACGTGGGCTATATATTGTTTCCAAAGCAATTATATCAAGAGTCCTTAGTTGCACAACTTTATGCTATTCCTCTTCAAGCTATACTTAACAATCTGGTCCATATCATATACTAATATGGTATCACCACGGCATTCACCACATTACAAATCGTGGTTAAACCCCGACAATCACCAATATCAATATACTCAATGACATAGATCAAATATGGTGAGTAACATGAAAATTACATGCAATGTGATCAACATCATATCTATTTCCAACTGGTCCAACTTTAAAATTTAGTGAGATCAATCCATAATGTAAAATATTACAAAATAAAAAATTACTTAAGTGAATTCACAATGAATTCAACGTCATCAATTTTATTCTACAGAAAACTGAATTATCCAAATCAAAGTGTCATAAAAACTTTAAAGAGCAATAAATATAGACTCCCACTAAACCAATGTATTCTAAAACAATATAACACTCACATGAGTACCTAGCTCATAAAATTACAGGGTGTTGAATATATAATTGGCGGATCCATATTTAGAGTCTATCATAATATGCCCTACCAAAATTTATCCATAAGAATATTTTCTTTAACAACCAAGAATTCTATGTCAATATGTTTGACTTATAAGTACTCTTGTCGTTAATACTTTATTGCGAACTGACTGTCACAATCAACTTTATATGACTAAACTTCGCAACCTTTATTTCATGTTTGAATGCCCCTTAGTGTGCTACTGATTCTGTTGTCATGGTTAATGAGCTAAAGTGTTGCTTAATATTTTTATTTGTATAGCTCTCCAGACCAACAGAAGATGTAGTCTGAAGTGGATCTTATACTTTATTAGCATCCAACAAACTCGAAATCATACTACTTTATGATCTAATACTAATCTGATCTCTTATGTGCAAGCATGTTAACCTTAGTTCTCTGTAAATACCTTATAAAGATTCATACTAGAGTTACTTAATTATCTGCTTAGTATACCAACAACAAAATAAATCAGGTCTTTTACAGACCTCATCATACAACAACTTCCAGCAGTTAAAACAACAAAATATTTTTACATTTCTTAAATCTTTAATTTTTTTAGGACAACCTCCAACAGCCAATGCATATGGAATATTTTATATTTCTTAAATCTTTAGATTAACTTTAGGGCACCTGATTGAGACTGCACTTGTATCTCTTTGTTTTAACTTTAATCTTCTCCCACTGAATTACATAATCATCTAAATTTATCTCAAAACCAAATGAGACAATAACTTCATAATGATGATTGTGATTCCTTTATGGGAAAGTTTTCTTGAATGCATAGATGGATTTCTTTTTAGTTCTTAAACTGTTGAGATTGTTTCATCAATGTTACCATCAAGAAACTTTATCTTTACATCCATCTAATGTGATTCAAGATCAAAATGTACTTATTCTAATGTCACGATTATCTAAAAAAGAACCTTTCTTAGTAATCGGATAAAAGTCCCTTAGAACAATGCATTTCTTCCCTTTTGAGTATAATCATTTACAAAGATGCAACCTAATCATCTTGCATTGATTTAAACTCATAACTTATAGCGTTAACCTACTTTCAAGTATTTGAACCTTGCATGGCTTGATGAACATTGTTTGAATGTTTTACCATTAATTTCATAGTGTCCTCATTATTCAGGAGAAAACTATATAATCATCCGAATTGTCTTTCTTTCAACTCTAGTGGTTTCCTTAGTGACATTAATTCTTTAGGTTGTTGACTTTGTTATTCCTTAAATATTATTGACATTGTCATATCGTTATTCTGAATTTGAACCAACTCTTTAAAGCATAAGTGGGGATCGAATCGACTCCCCCTTAAGGACAATGTCTCTAATATTATTCTTCCCCCCCAAATCATCATCTTCAAAGAATTTTGTATTACCCGTCTCAAATATGATCTAATTAATTGGATCATAAACTTATTATCTTTATTTAAAACCAATAAAGTAGCTTGTATCTATTTGAATCCAATTTTCTTTAGTATATCTCAATGATCTAGCCTTAGTTGGACATCACCATATGTGAAACTCAAAGAGTTCTCACAACTATTTTGGTTGGAACTTTATTGAGACCATAAGCTGCAATCTTTAGTATTTCTCCAATTAGTAACCATATGTTATGGAGTACTATTTATTGTCTTTTAACTACACCACAACACCATTCATGCTAAGAAATCTTAATGTGGTGTATTATAAAACAATTCGACAAGCCTTTAGGAGTAAACAAAAGGTTGTACTTTAGTTGTCTTTAACAGCTTTTTTAATGGGTTTTCTTGTATTGCCCTTATACTTTATTAAGACAAAATTTGTTAGAAACTTGTTAGTCTCATCCTTATTATTGAAGTTTACTTATCATGTATGATTTTGTTGTTGATATATGTTAAACTTAATTAGCAGACTTCTTAATTGTATAGAGAATTATTGCAAATAATTTTTCATGCTCGCATTAAACTTTATAATCTTACAAAATTTAAATAAATTAGAATCATCTCGAGGCATCGAGCACATCATTAGTATCAAGTCCAATGACAACAATACCAACTTGTAAGTGACACCCTCTACATAGTAATCAAATACTGACAATAAAACTGTCAAGCAATAGCCTTCCTTTGGGCCGACTTATTACTCGCATGTTAAATAAATAATTGTCACATATTCACCACCATAGGTGTTTGTGTATTTCGGGCCAAATATTAATCTACCTTTGAGCTGATCAATACCCGCATGAAGATACACTTACACAACATTATTAATTGAGAACCCATCACAAGACACCTTGTGCAACATTAACCTCGTCTATGGACAAAATTAACTGCAGGGGTAATCTTGGTGTAATAATTAAGTATTGATAATAAGTTCTGTCAAACAAAAGTCTATCTATGGACCGACAAATGTTCACATAAACAATTTAAATAATTATCACATACTTATTATCACATGTGTGTTATTATTCTGTCAAACTGTCCTACCTATGGGCCGAACACAGAACACATAAATAATTTCATACTCATCCATGTAATTTCAATAAATTCTTCTCCACACACAGAGGCTGCTATGACAACATGATACTTTGATTGACTAGATTGAAAAATTACTAGACCAATTAAACAAATATTTAAAATAAATATTTATGTTTAATTGAAAGACATTAAAAATGTCTCCCCAAATTTAATTTTAATTTTATTCCATTAACCAAATAGGAATATTAGATGATTCACTACCTTATAATAATGAAAGATCTCCTAACTTAAATAAGAATTTCAATGCCTCATTTACAATAAACAAAATTAGGCCAATATTCTTATATTTATGTGAACATAAAACCAAATCAAACTCATTATAAAAAATGGGAAATTAATCATAAATAATTATGCTTGTCAATTAAATCAAATTAGATTTCATAATGACAATAATATGAGTTAATAAGAGTTACGATCCCAACCAAATAATCCTTATACCATGTTTCTAAATTTGGAAACACACAATCCATAAAATCCTTTAATTTTAATTAGTATTAAATTATCATATATTGCCTTCCTGATTTATTCATAATCCAAATATTGTGATTCAATCACAATTCAATTAACAATTATCACAATTGTCGAGATATCCAAGATAAGTCTGAATCCCAATGGCATTAATACAAGTATTGCATCAAATAAATTTAATAACACCATCATTAACCAAAATAATATTATGCAAATTTAAATTATTATCACCAACCAAACTACTCTTTCCCACGTATTCAAACAAGCAAATGTAACTTTATAGAGTAATAGTTACTGTAAAACACTTTTGCTAAATCAAGAATGCCATTATTACAATGATGCCATGTAATGTTTGCATTTCCATGTAATGGATTGATCTCCACGCACGGATCACAGAACATATATAATTTGATTAGTCCAATATCCTCTATTAATAATTTAAATATACTGTGAAATTCCCACATGTATATTCAATTAATATGCACAAATTGATTGACATAGTTATCAAAATTTAATTTTTCTATTCATATTAATATCCTTTGCCAAAATTTCCATAATTTACTATTTGCATTAAATACTATATAAGTCACCAGAACATGATTAATGCTTAAAGCATATTATAGCAACCAGATTAATGCTTGAAGCATATTATAGCAACCCACTGATTCTTATAAATTATCGCATACCAATGTTACGAATCAATTAATTAATTCAAATGGGTTAACATCAATAATCACATGTATACAACATAACCATGAATTGATTCAGAGACAATAATTCATATATATCAATACAATTCATACTGGAAATATTGACCCTTTTTTTAATACTTAATCCATAAAAAAACATACATATATAAATATATATATTTATAAATCAAAACATATTCCAACGAATACTGTCACGGATTAATACTTCCATTATTAATGATTGAACTTAATTTGAATAATTAATCGTAACCAAATATTGGATCAATAATCACATGTGCCCATAAACTAAATATGATCGAGGTCAACTAGGACAACGAAATCTCTTGTCACACATTATTAATGGTGTCGACTACATATAGAGAAAGATATGAATTCAAGGTGCTTAATAATCAATATCAATAATCTCAATTGATCTGCATATTCATGCCTTTCCATTATAATAATAATCTGGCACTACAATTCCAATAGCAATTAGGAATCAACCTAAAGTCTAGCAATTCGATATAGCATGAATGAGAATTATTCACGGAAATCAAGCCTTAACAAATTTATATAATTCACGCTTCATGAATCAATACTCGAAACCGTGCCTAATTAGAATATATGATTGTAGAACCTCAATTGATATATTGAAAATTACAGGAATTAATCATTATTAAAAATGATTCAATTTACCACAATTTAAATTAATAAAATAATCTCTCCAAGGTGACTATATCAATTACCAATATATCATTAATAACCAAAATTGAATTAAAAATTCACAAGCAATTCCAAATACTCATCCTCGCAAATAGAAACGTATATTCATAAATACTGATATAACCGATCTCAGAGTATCATAAGTAGGGTGGCTCTAATACCACTTTTTGGAAATAAATCCATAAATCCTCATAAGACCCTATTATGATAAATTGAGATTCAAACAGTAATGCGGAAGCGTACCCGATCCAATGAGTTCTAGGCGGAACACGAACTCGAGATCAGTGGTTTTATGACCTTCCTCAACTAAGCCTTTTTATTCCGTTATGGACCACAGTAATCCCTCCCGATGGGGAGAAGGGAAGACCATTTGCAGCTTATTGTATTGGGGACCATAACCTGGGAGCCTTTATATACTACTTGACTACACCACTCATAATCACCTAGTCACGTAGTATTGAGTATCTACTCAATTGACACATATCAAAATATTATAGCCGACTTATCAACTTAATTGAATCACTTAATTAAATCCATAAAATAATTGAATAGCTAATATAATTGCATAATAATATATTGCCCACAATTAGATTATACAGAAAATTAAAAATTTCCTAACATATACACTATGTAAATGTAAACAGCTGAAGAGAATGAATGAAAAATCTTCCTTTTTTGCTCTTCTCCCTCTTCTCTTTCTTTTCTCTTTCCCTTTCTGATTTCGCTAGTATATTCTGATTTCGCTATTATCTTCTTTAATTATTATTATAACACATTTAACATTTTAAAAGCAGAAATAATTAATAAAATTCAAATTATAGAGTTATTATATTGATTCAACTAATCCGCACAGTAAGCACCGAATCTAATTAAAATATATACTACTCCTACTTCATATTGTTATAACAAAACACGTGAGGAAAAAGTCTGCATTTGTTATTCGACAGTGTGTTGTAAAAAAAGATTTCGTATAATAATAAAGGATTTACTTTTCACTTTAGTTTCAGATATTTATTCTAAAAACAAGAATTTACCATATTTATTTCACTTTTCTCATTTTTCCTTTTTTGGGTTTTACTTTTAATCAACATGCCAGTCTTTTGAATAATTTTTTAAAAAACTTACAGAATTTGTAAAATTTTTAGAAGTTCTTTTAATTTCTAAAAGTTTTCAAATCTTCTTGCAAAAACGAAATTTGAAGAAAAAAATTTTACAGGGCTAAAATGATATCATATGACTAAGATTAAAAATAAAAAAATTATAGAACTAAAATTCCATTTAGCCAAAATTTCACAGCTAAAATTGAAATTTATTCATATATACATACAAATAAACATAAATATATTATTTTAGACTCCAATTACTGTGCACCAGGTGCACTGCGTTTTAAACGGGAAAATAAATTTTAATCTCCACCATTAAATAACATAAAATAATAAAATAAAATTAAAAGTTAACTACCCACAACCCTATTTAAACATATATGGACTGCACAAAAAATAATAAAAAAAAAATTGAACAATAATTTTGATTATGAAAAATTATGACACGCACGGGTGAGTTTACTAGTGTTAATATATATGAATTGGAATAATGGGTATGAAATTAGTTTGTGAAAAAAAAAAGGGAATTAGCAGCAATAGAATTACTCTTTATATGTTTAATTAATTACACACGTGTTGAACATAATCCAAATTCCGCACATTCTTCATCTTAATTAATTAATGTGTATAATATATATTTTGTTATGCGTATCCGGATATCTAGTTACGCACTCATGTGTTACATTTTTTTATACACTTTGTTAGATATTGTGTGATATAAAAAAATAAATAATAATCATAATAATAATAATAATAATAATAATAATAATAATAATAATAATACATATTTACCGTTTTGATTTTGCGTTGTATAAGTGTCTAAATTTTTTTTTCCTACACATCTACACGATCACTCATTGTGAATGACCATCAATAGGATGTAACTAAAATGTAATAGAATATTTGATTTAAAGTAAAACTGGAGTGTATTTTTGCATCTGAACAATTACAACTATTAAATTAAATTTTAAATTAATCTCCACAACTAATTAAATAGAATTATTAAAATTTAAATAAATTAATTATCAACTACTATCCTTTAAAAACTTATCTATTTTAGGTTGTAACGGGAGGGGTGCATCTAGAATCCTCTTTTAATTTAATATATCATCATAGTCTATAACTGGAATATTCTAATGTAGTTACTTTAACCTAGAATCCTACTTTAATTTAATATATCAATGTCTATAATTGGAATATTCTAATGTTGTTATTTTAACCGACAAAGAATTAATTGTGACAACATAAATTACAACAAACATTAAAGATCATAAAAATAAATATTACTCCATAAACTAACTCTCTATTTATTTGGAAATTTTTGAATTTGAAAATCATGTATAATAATAATTTATATTTATTTTGAATTTTGATAAGTTGTATTTTAATTTTATATTAAATTAATGTGTATGAGATGGATAATCAAAATATATATAAGAGAGTGTTAATTGATGTAAGAAAAATAATAAAAGAAAAGATATGAAAGAAAAATATTATTAATTAGGAAGAGAATTAATGGAAACAGGGTAGGTTTGATATTAAATTCTGGTTCACAGAAATAGAATTGTATACATACAATATCCATGTTTTTACTTTCATACAGCTATACATACACTGGACTGACCCATTTGAGATAAGGTAGAGAGGGGATCAATTACCAAGACATAGAATAATATTATTTGCATCAAGCTGTCTTTATTCCGTTGTTCATGTACTCGGTCTGAATAAAATGTTTTAGTACTCTCTCCATCCATTTTTTGTGTTTTTTTTTAAATTAAAGAATATTATTATTTTAGGTGTAATGTATAATTGTATTAGTGGTGTGTGTGAGTCTCATATTTTAATTGTATTAGTGTGTATGAATTTGATGTGTCTAAAAGAAGAAATAAAAAAATTAAGAGTGTACGCTCCAAAATAGTAAAATGGATAAATTCATAGTGGACGGAATTAGTATTTTTCTTAATTGTTGTACCATATACCCTCTTCGTCGCATTTCAATCTACTATGTACTATTTGTTATTTATGTAGAGATTAAATAATATAATATTTTAATCTGCAATTAATTGAAAAAAATATATTATCACTACAAGAAAAATGAGATATAGCGACGAAAAATTACCTGCGAATTCAGATTTCATCGCAAAATTCATTCTATTAGCGACGAATTGTGTTTTTCCGTTGCAAAATTAATAATTATTAATAAATTTAAATATTTATTCATTTTAGCGACATAAATTAAATTTCATGGCTAATATTTAAGATGAATTTATAATATTTGGTCGCAAATATTAGTATTTGCGAGAAAACTGATGATCATCGCTAAATTTTGCAATTAAATTCGATTATTTGTAGCTGATATAATAATTTATTTTAAAAAATAATAAACGAATTTATTTTAGCGAGATAAAATAAATTTCATGGTTAATATTTGCGATGAACTTTTTATATTTGGTTGCTAATATTGACATTTGCGACTAAACTGATGTTCATCGCTAAAGTTTGCAATGAAAATTAATATTTTGTAGCTAAAATAATTATCTATTAAAAAACATAATAAACGAATTTATTTTAGTGACATAAAATAAATTTCATGGCTAATATTTGTGACGAATTGTTTAAAGTTTGTCGTTGATATTAACATTTGTGACTAAAGTGATGATTATCGCTAAATTTTGTTGTAATAATTAATAGTTTATCGCTAAAATAATTATTTATTAAAAAAATATATAAATGAATATAAATATTTATACTTCGTTTCTGATTTGTTTAATTTGTGATTAAACTAAATTTCATGGTTAAATTTTTAGAAATATACTCTATATGTCCCACCCAAAAGGTTTTTTTTTTCATTTTGGGCGTCACACTCAAAGAATCTCCTTTATTTTTTACACACATGGGACCCCCACACACCCACTAATATAGTTAAATTACGGTGTCCATACTCCCACTGATACAACTACCCACTACACATTAAATAATAATATTACATATGTCCAATAAACAAATTCACACTTTCTATTTTTGTCTGTTCCACAAACAAGTTCACACTCTCAAATAAGAAAATACATATTAAATCAATTTTATTTATTATATAAAAATACTAAATTATCCATAAAAGTAACACAAAAAGTAAAATTTTTTCTTAAACTCCGTATGATCTATAGTAACTGTGAAATTCTTTTTGGGACAGAAGAAATAATACTCTTTAATCAACGTGCAAAAAATAAAAACTACCCTTTAGGTGGCACGTAGAGAATATTTATATAAAAAAAAAACTTCTCTAAAAGGTAAAAGAAAAAAAAGAGATTTTATTAAAATTTAAATATATAAAGTAGTGAGAAATTAAATGTATAATCAGAATTTTTGTACATATTATATACTTATATATGTGTAAAATTTTGGATATTAAAAACTTGTGCAGTACTTTAATTTATTTATAAATTTTGAAACTCTGAGTATTACCTTAATAAATAAATAAATATATATATATATATATATATATATATATATATATATATATATATATATATATATATATATATTTGGGGAAACCTTCTTTTGGCGCGCATTCCATCCAAAATCCCGGTAAATCTGCGATCATCCTCGCGATTAAATATGTCAAAGATATATATTTTGTTACGGTTCTCTACCACATCAACAAAAACCCACAATCCAAAAAGCCTTTTGAAGAAAGAAGTGGCCACTCTGCAATCGAACCATCATTCCATTCACCGGGTATTTATATTTTAGAAATTTGACTGAATTGTATTTTAGGACATTTGGGTTGAGGAAACCCCAGAATTCATTAAGGGCTAAGCACGATTACTATGATTTCAGTTAAATGTATGGAGATATATTTTGCACGGAAAGTGTTCGATAAAATGTTTTAAAGAACTTTAGAGAAGGGGAATGCAATTTTGATTCTTTAATAGAGATTTTACAAATATAGGTGAAAGTTAGAGAACCCATCTTGATGCAGTCCGCTATTATAAATTGAAAGAGAGAATTTCTTGAATATGGTAGAGTAGACTGTACACCTGACGAAGGTAGAATAGGGTGGATGTTGTTCTTTCAGACTAATGACTACATTAAAATACAGAAACACACTTCTGATTAAACGCCATACCAATTTTATATGAACCATAGAGATTATAGAGATTTAAAAAAAAAAGGATTATGTGGTGGTTTAATGTGTGTAAATTTTTTTCCAATAAGATTCTTCCAACAAATTGGAGATTTTATTTAATGTAGTTTGATTAATAATCAATTTAGTAATAGTTGAGTTAAAGCATGTTTGCAAAAGAGTGTTCAATTGGTACTTTGCTTCTCCTTTTACTACTTTCTGAATGGGGCATGCTTTTAAATCTTAATACAAAGACTAGCCAAGTGGTGCAAACCCATCATTGGGTTCCCCATATATTATCTTTTAATGTAATTTTTATATATTGATGTATATTATGGGAGTGTTAGAGTTGATTTTACTCAACACATTTGAATGTATACTGCTGCTCTACACATGCCTAATGCAAAATGTTCATTTATACAATTTATGAAAAATTAAGGAAACAATAACTAAAGTTGAAAGCATGGCAGTGCCACCACATATTTATTATGACCTAGCATGTGTTGTTCCATCAATTGGTTTTATTGTTGAACAAAGTGCAAGAATATGAGCTTTGGGTGATTTCTAGTTCTTTATTGATGTTCTCTATTCTGATTAGTAAATTTCATAGATAGTTTAATGTGTGAATTTTTGGGGTTGATTTGATAGTGACAATAATATATTTTGAATAGTAATAAGAATTTGTCACATACCTGCAGTGTTAATAGTGAGAGGGGTTGGCGGTGGGGGTGAGGATTAGGTCATGGACCTAAACCCAATCCAATGCTTTCTAATCATAAAAGGACTTCCAACGGTGAACTCAAGAAAGAGCTTAAATCAGCTAAAGAGGAGGACATTCAAATTCTGAAACAAGAAATGGATGTCTATCGAGAACTTACAATGAAGGTGCTTAAAACGGTTCATCCTTCTGTGTATCATTCTATGCTCGAAGAACATGACTCTCCAATCCCGTCTCCATAAATTCAAAGTAAGTACATTATTCATCATGAACTCTATTCTTTATCGGTACTCCCTATAAAATTTAATTAAAGAAGTGAACAAATATGGTAATTGAGTTAGAATTTTGAATTTATGAATATTTACGTTGTCTCATTTGAAACTTGTGTGTGCTACTATAAAGTGTTGTTCTATTTGAAATTGTCTGTTGGAATAAATGGAGACTTTATATGATAAGTAGTGGTTATTCTTATTGAAGTCTCTATTCAACATGTGGTTTTTCAGGAAGTTCTAGTTTAACAGTTTTGTTAATCCTTTGTTTTGCAAGTGTATTAATTTTGTTTTTATTTCGCCTGAGATGTTTCAATTAAGGTGGGATTCCCTTTGTGTTGATTTTTAAGCATTTTAGGCTTTGATGACAATAACGATCATATCCCAAGGTTCTTGTATCCTTTGGATTGTAATGGTAGCGGTTGATTATTAGTGTGTAAAAGTGTAAATAATCATAGAAAGAGTTTTTTGGGTCTTGTGTTTTATCTTGATCATCTTATTGCTAAGATGTTTGTATATATTTTTCTTTAAAGTTGTAGATTACCTCCAAAAGTATATGTTTCATGTCTGTAGCTTTGACATCTTTGTAGGAAAAAGATTGATTAAATGATGAGGCGGGAAAAGAAGTCAGGCGTCGTGAGGAAGAAGGAAATGAGTCTGAGCTTTTTTTTTCCATATTGCGAATAAATGGAATATTTTTGGATTTCCTTGGTATTGTTTCAACTTTAGATTTAGACATTTTTTATTTTGAGTTATTTGGGGTTTGAGACACAATAATTTTCTTCTTTCATTGAATATTATAATATTTAGCATTTGGAGACTTTTATACTTTTGAATATTTTGAATTAGTTAAATATTTTAATTTTTATACGAATTTATTTTCAATGATTATTTCGGTAGGTAGGAAATGAAATAATATATAATATTTTTCAGAGAAGAAAAAAAATATTATTGGCATTTAGTGACAAACAAATTTATTTCATCACAAAATTTGTGATAAAAAATCATTTATAATATTTTATTGCAAAAAAATATTACGATGAAAATAAAATATTCATTGCAAATATTTGCAAAACAACCAAAATTTTGTAACAAAATTTTTGTGGTGCAGCAATTTTTTGCAGCCAAAATTCAACTTTTGTCGTTAAGATTTAGCAGCGTAATATAGCTATTCACAACAAATGTTAGTCACGAAATTAAAAATTTTGTTGCTAATATTTTACGATGAAGTAATAAAATTTTGTAGCAAATATTTGCGATAAAATTCATAATTATTGTCGCGATATATTTGCTACTATAAATCGATTCGTGGCAAGAGTTAGCGGGAAAATTTTTTATTCGCCGCTAAATGGAATTGCGACGGGCATATTCTCACTAAATTTAGCGATAAAAAAATTCATCGCTAAAATGAATTAGTGACGAAATACCCTATTTTAGCGACGAAATATTTCGCAGCTAAATCACCATTTTCTTGTAGTGTATTTTAATGTAAAGTGATAGTTATATTAATATTATGTGCGTGTCTCATAAAATTATATTAGTTGTTTTAAGAGAGTCCCATTGAAATCTAAAAATTAAAATGAAACGTTTAAATTAAAAATATGTAAAGATTAAAATGGTATGAAGTATGATGAAATCAAATAAGAATGATTAATCATTCTTGATTTAATTTCTAATTTTATAATCATATAAATAATGAATTCGAATCACTTTTTTAAAATAAGGAATAATGATTCTCACACCCATGCTAACCTTTGTTAACCATAGGCTCTGATAAAATGTTAAACGGCCACCTCATTTAAAAGTTTAAGTTGGTAGAGAGGAGAGTCGTTTAATACTTAATCAAGTCACTCTAACAATATCACATCTTTATTTATATGATTATACAAATAAAATATACATTAATATTTTTCTTTTAAAATTAAAATTCTACGTTGTTGGATTGAATTCATGATGCTGAAGAGACCTCACAGTGGCTATGTTACTAACGAAGTGCACGGTCTCCCAGTCATGTGTATGTTAGTAAAATTGGTAAATGTTATTTCATTGAATACGGTTACATCAAGTACTTACGTACGATGCGAATACAAAGTCAAACCAACCTATCCAACCTACTTAAGCAAAATGCTTAAGCTGAACAAAGAAAATATATCAAGGATTCATATACAAAGATGCTTTATAACCAAATAAAATACATCAAGTCATGTGTATGTTATGTATGCTTTATAATAACCAAAACGTATGTACAATTCACATGTTTTTTCGCATCCATCAACTTATTTTCATCATAGATTGGGCGATTTCAGTGGAAACTAAACTGATATAATTAAATGTCGTTATGTGTTGTAGGATTAGTGCCAGTGACCATTTCCTGAAAAAAAAACTTTAGTTTTAAGCAAGTTTAGAGAATACTCCCAAAAAAACCCGTAAACCGTGGTATTTATATCTATTTTATTCAAGTGAATGATGCCCATCATTGAACTCATATTTGTAAAAGTTAACTAGATGAGAAAAATTGTGACTTGTGAGGATATTTTTAGTATCATTGGATATCAATGTTCACCTGTTCTTAATCGCATCGTTGCCAGCATTGCCAATACTATGATCTTCTTAGACTTTTTGAATACACCGAAATCAAATTACTTATTCTTGGGGGACAGAGGGAAACAAATCTGCCTTCTACTTAAAGTATCCCGAGAACTTTTTTCTACTCCATGAATGTGCATCAGTCAATCGTATATTTTATTTACGACGAATGCAAAAGAAGGTTCAATGTAAGACTATGGAAAGTGTTCACAAATTGTTTCAACTGTCTACCTGTTGTTGCTCTAATCGACGAAAAGATATTGTGCATGCACGGAGGACGGGATAAAAACTTTTTTAGTCCCATAACTTTTCCCATGGTCTTTTTTAGTCCCAAAAAGATAATTTTGTCAAAATAGTCCCACTGGCGAAGAAATAGGGCAAAAACGTCCTATTTTCGCCGGAAAAAGCCACGTCACAACCGGAATTGTCGATTTTCGGCCGGTATGATGACGTGGCGCCCTGATGGTAGGTGAGTCAGCGGGATAAAAACCTATTTAGTCCCATAACTTTTCTCATGTTCTATTTTAGTCTCAATAAAGATAAGTTTGTCAATTTAGTCCCACCCGTGTAGGAATAGGGCCAAACACGTCCTTTTTTCACCGAAAAATACTGACATCATCGGAATCGCCGATTTCCAACCAGGATGATGACGTGGCGCTCTGATGGCAGACGAGTCAACAAATTAAATGTTATTTTAATTTCAATAAGGTATTTTTATTTAAACAATTTCGACCGTTATCATGGCCAGTGGCGAAATCGTGGTTGGTGGCGAAGTTCTGGTGTTTGTTATGTGGGCCTTGGTGGCGGGGATTCCGTGACAGAAGAGAAATGGGCTGATGACCCTTATTAATTTTTGTTTTCTAATTATTTAAAATTTTAGAAAATAAAATGCCTAGTTGGTATTAAAATAATATTAATTCTGGTTAGAAATCGGCGATTTTGGTTGTCACTTGACAATCACGTGTCATTTATCAGTGATGTCAGCATTTTCTGGAGAAAATACGACGTGTTTGGCCCTATTTCTACATGGGTGGGACTAAATTGACAAACTTATCTTTATTGGGACTAAAATAGAACATGAGGAAAGTTATGAGACTGAATTGGTTTTAATGACGTTGACTCACCTGCCATCAGGGTGCCACGTCATCATACCAATCGAAAATCAACAATTCTGGTTGTGACGTGGCTTTTTCCGGCGAAATTAGAATGTATTTGGCCTTATTTCTTCGCCGGTGGGACTAATTTGACAAACTTATCTTTCTTGGGACTAAAAAAGATCATGGGAAAAGTTATGAGACTAAAAAGGTTTTTATCCCCACGGAGGACTCTCTCCGGACCTGCACAATACCACGTCCAGCAGATGTTCCTGTGATTTACTATGGTCCGATCCAAGCAAAGATGTCAAAGGGTGGGGAATGAACGATAGAGGAGTGTCGTATACTTTTGGTCCTGGGAAGGTGACCGAGTTTCTTCAATAACACGATCTTGAAAAAAATATTGAAAAAAACCTAACATGAACTGCCTATTTAGTACTCCCTCCATCCCGGAATAAACTTCATCGTTACTAGACACTGAGTTTAAGAAAAGTTACTTTTTGACCAACTTTATTGATTTTTGGTGGGTAATATACTCCCTCCGTCCATCCTCAATGTATCCATTTGTTTTTTGCACATGAATTAAGGAGTATTATTATTTTATGGGTATTAGGTAGTTGTATTAGTGGATGATGTGAGTCCCATATTTTATTTGTATTAGTGGAGAGTGTAGTACCATATCCCAAAAAGGAAATTGATAGATTAAGGATGGATGACCCAAAATGGTAAAATTGATAGATTGACAGTGGACGGAGGGAGTAGTATTTTTAAGTAATAAATAAATAAATTATAAAATATGTTATGTGTATTAGGTAGGTGTTGTAAAGTTGTAATTAAGATGAACTTTTAGGGTTGGGAATTGATGTGATGTTTCCTTTTTTGAGTGATAAAGTTTAATGTGGGACGAATGAAAATGGAAAGTGTGAAGTTTATTATGGGCGGAGGGAGTAGTATTTATTATGCACCTCTCTTTTTTCTTTTTTAATTAGTGCTTCTTTTCTTTGGATAAGTTTTCATCCAAACTATTTATAACCATATAAGCTATGATAAGAATAATGATAAGAAATTCAGCATTAATTAGACTAATTTTATGTTAATGTTAATGAATTAATTAATGTAATCAATAGAGTAAAAAAAATAAAGGTTTGCATTAATTAGGAACTCGATACAAAATTGGCTTCCCACAATGTTAAAACATTAATTCAAAAATGGGTTGAGTTAAATGGATAGGATTCAATTATACGAATGTAAGTAAATGATTTGCGATTTATTTTTACATTATTCGCATATTTAATTTACATTGTTGACAAAATCATCTTCTTTGCTTTTGAGTTTTGACATTAATATATTATCAAGGCAAACTAACAATGAATCATCTTTAAAGTCAACTAAATAAAATCAACTTCTTAGTGTCATAATTATAATCGAAATAAAACATATAACACATGTCGTTGCAATTATAACTTATAATATGCATTTGGATTTTATGATAACTATTTTATCATCTAATTTATTAGATAATGTAGATGATCATGTGAGACGGGTAGTGAGTTGAGTTAAAATATGTTTATTGTAAACATTAATTATATTTATTGATAGTTAAAATATATTTTTTTAAAGTTATGATAAGTGATCAATGCATTAAAGTATAATTTTAGGGTGTTATAATATATTTTATTACATTTATATTTTAAATACCAATAAATATATTTTAAATATATAATATTTATGTTTTAATAATGAATTGATCCGTCTCACAAAACTTTTCATATATGTCCGTCTCACAATCCACCTCAATTGATTGATATTCGAGTTCTATCATCTTTAATTATAATTTATTTGTATTGTTAAAAAAATGGGGTTAATTGCAAAAAAAAAAATCACGAACTTTACTAAAAAAAGCAGTCGATTTGTAACGGCTTTTTTATGATGGTCATGAAGCCGTCACAATTGTGACGATTTTTGTGACGGATTTTTCGAATTGTGACGGCATTTTGGTGACAGTTGAGAGAATCGTGACCAATCCCAGTTTGTGACGGCTTTAGTGACGGCTTCAAAGCCTTTACAAAAATTATTTTTTAAAATTTTGTGACGGCTCTTTACGACGGCTTTTGGGTGTCACAAAGTACTGAATGCATGAAAGGATATCGTTTCAACCTAAATTCATTTGTGACGGCTTCAAAGCGGTCACAAAAATTAATTTTTTCAAAAAATTTGTGACGGTATTTGGCCGTTACAAAGTAATAACCCAAACTCATTTTTATAATATGAGAGATTAATAATAACACTTTATTGATCATACAAGGAATTAATATAAAAATAACCAAAATTGTTTGTGATGGCTTCAAAGCAGTCACAAAGGTGGAGTGGTGAACTGGTTATTCTTGCCAGAGGACAGTCTGTGTTATAATAGTTTGCTAAAAGAAATTCATGACATAGTACATGCTGATTTGGGTCACTGGGGTTATGTAGTTCACTCTCTAGTTGATTACAATGGCCGTTTGTCTAAATATAAGATAAAGAATTATGCACGTGTGGCAGAAGTGTGCAACTGTGTTGATGTAGGAATGGTGTACGTGACACTCCATCTTATCGCGGGTGCAGGGAGTAGTATGGTTTCAGGGATGGGTTATGATGACGAAAGTGCTGGTACGAGCAATGACCCACGTACGAGGGCACATTCTAGTGGGAGGCCTAATTTTGATTTGAATGTGGAGTACAGTCCGGCCTCATAGATGCAGTGGTCTGGTTTTAGAGAATCTCTAGATGTTGAAGCCGATGACGTCTTTGGTGAGGGTGAGGATGATGTAGATGGTTCTAATGATGATGATGACCCCGGAAATAGGACTGTCGAAGAAGAAGATTACATATAGAAGGATTCTATTCAGTTTTCTAGCGAAAGCGATTATGGTGCTGAGGAGAGAAGACTCCAATTATATGAAGAAATATGTGATTACATACGTCAGAGAGGCGGCCCTAGCTTTCTTGAACCGATTAATCGTGACTTGACCCGTCCTGAAATGCAACAAGAAGAGTTGCGTTGTATACGGCACAACACCCGTCCTTGGTTGATTCCAGGTATGGAAACTATGTATATTTATAATAGAAATAGAACTAAAGTAAATTTTTATGGGAAACTAATGCACCTGCCACGTTCATAGGCATTCCAGATGAATCTGACAGAGTAGATCAGTTGACTGGACCTGACTTTTATGCGTCTGATGTTCTTCACGAGAAAAGTGTATTTGATACAAAAGAGAAGTTGCAGATAGCTGTAGGAATGTATTACTTGCGGAACGGAGTGGAGACCCATGTTGAAAGATCTAGCACGCCAGGTATAACGTTGAATGTAAGCTATAGGGTCAAACAAGCTGTCCATTTAAGATGCACGCAAGAATGAGCTATGGGTTGTGGGGAGTGGTTAAATTCATCGAACATGGTTGTTTAAATGATCCAGACAGGTCTGCTCCTACACAGGTGTCATCCAAAGTAATCGGTCAATATTTTACTGCTAGGCAGTTTGATAAGATTACTGGCCTCTGACCCTAGGCGATGAGAGAAGAGATCATGAGTGATTTTGGGTTCGACATTAGCTACAATGTAGCGTTAAAGGCGAAATACTTGGCTGTTGGACACACATACGGGGATCATGACAGCTCTTTTCATATGCTCTCTGCGTACATGTATCAGTTGGAATACGCAAATCCCGATACGCACACCCGAATCTCTGTTGATAAAGATGACCGTTTAAGGTTTGTATTTTATGCACTTGGAGAATCGAGGCGGGGATTTCTAGAGTTTGGTCGTCCAGTCATTGTCATAGACGACACTCATATGAAGGGGAAGCACAGAGGAGTTGTGTTTGTCGCAGTCACGCATGATCCAATAAAAAATCTTTTTCCACTCTCCTTATGCACTGGCAATGTTGAGAGCAACATTTCATGGACGTGGTTTCTAGAGAGGCTACGAGAGGCATACGAATGCCCATGAGATCTATTGATAGTTTCAGACGGTCATTGCAGTATTGCACGAGCTATTTCTACTGTCTATCCTGATGCCCATCACGATCTATGCGGCTACCATTTAAAGAATAGATTGGCCGGATTTGGAAAGAACATTTTGTATAGATTTCAGAATGCGATGGATGCATACCTATCGGCAGATTTTGATCAGTTAGTCTGCCAACATCTACAACTTTGTAATTTTGCATTTAAGAATGTCATCGGTACAATGTTTTTTTTACTAATGTTCCCCCTTCCATACTTGTTACTTGCAGCTGCATGAACTCATTAAGATGTGGTGCCCTGCATTGATGGACGCTTCCAGTCACCCTGCACAAATAAAATTTTTGCTAAATAATATGTAACACACATCATATATATGTACTCTGCATCAATTCAACCAGCTTACTTAATAAGACAGAAACTCATAATTATATGCAAATAACAATAAGTTCATTGCAGCTACTGACCAAATATTGGCACACTCAAACATTTGTTCTATTCAGCCTACAGTTCCTTCTATTCGGCCTACAAACTGTTCTATTCGGCCTACAGAAATTACTCTATTCGGCCAACGTCAGTGCTATCAGATTATTCCCACTTCACATTGATCTATTCGGCATACACTTGATCTATTCGGCCTACAATATTCCTCTATTCTGCCTACCAAATATGCTCTATTTGGCCAACCAACATATCCAAAAAAATTCAAAAAAAAAACAACTACTAAACTTTGATCTATTCGGCTTACACTTGTTCTATTTGGCCTAAAGATTTGTTCTATTCTGCCTACAAAAAACCTCTACTCGGCTAACCAATATTTCAAAATATATCAAAATAATTACTCCTACACTTTGCTCTATTCAGCTTACACTTGTTCTATTCGGGCTACAAAAAACCCTATTCAGCCAACCAAAATTTCAAAAAAATTCAAAAAAAATTAACACCCCCAAGTCCTACACTCAACACATGATGTATACACAATTAAGTCACATTCAACACATTACATTTCCAAACCCCAACATGTACGAAACATTATACAAAATTAATTTACATTTTACACATATGAACAAAACCACACAAAATGTAGGTCATATCCTCGAAAACGAGTACTAAAAATCAGTGTAGGAAATATTATACACAAATAACTCACAATTTAGAGATGTCAATAACACTGCTTTTATACATACCCGAAAATTTGTCATTTACAAAATTCACCGGAATGCAACTAGTCGGAAACGCCTATTCCGGCCGATGGATAATGTGGGACACCGCAAATGGAGAACAGAAACTCAAAAAGGGATGGCACTGTGCTTGACACTTTGGGACGAAAGGGAGAGAAGAAGAGTGAGGATGTTGGACGAAAGATGAGAGAGAAAGAAAGAAAAAAGTGAAAATGACGTTAATGATATACTCCACCAACCCACATCCAAAATTTAAAAACTTTAAATGTGGTCTACCAACCCACTAATTACAAATTTATATGTGGTCCACCCACCCCATTTACTGCAGTCAAAACTGACATAATGATGACCCCTTTATTTTCGTCCTTTATCTGACAGTTATGAGGGTAATTTGGGGAATCTACTAAAAAACGGCTAGTAAAAATTGATTTTAAGAGATGTGGCTATTTAAAATTGTACTTTGTCAATAGTGGCTATTAAAAAATTGGACCCAATTATAATTAGGTACAGTTTTTAAAAGAAATATCTACGAGGTACCTTTAATTACGTGCATTTTTTGTTTCAAATAACACACATTTAAGGTATGCTGTTACAATTCATCATCAGTTAACTCATTCTTTTCACCATTTTCGTGCATCATCTTCTGTGTCACACGTTAAGTGATTAACACGTGGGAAAATAAATTCAATCATTACCCTAGAGTTAAATGTTTAGAGTATAGTTTCTCTTTCATACGCATCATCAATCTAACAGTGTGCCGCAGTAGATGATGTACCAAATGATATAGAGAATTCGAGCCGCTTTTTAATAACTTACTGAAATTTTATTCCTTATTTGTATAGTATTAAATAATTTATTGGCGTGCGTAAATAATAATAAGTTAATGATGATATAATATACTAATATGGCTAATTATACTGTGCATTTGTGGTGCACCTCAGGATACGGTGCACTCACTTTCATAACATATACAAATATGAACAAAAACATAGTATATAATTATGAAAAAAAATATATACATTTTGTTTGTTAGTTTTTTTAATGAAAAATTGAATGTAAAAAAGTATACAATTATTAAGAAACATGTATACACTATTGAATAAAAAGTTATACATATATGGATGCGAGTTTTTTTTTAATAAAAAATTGAGTGTGAAAAAAATATATAATTATTAAAAAATATATATGCAAAATAGAATAACATATATATAAGATAGAATAAAAAAAAATACATATGTGTGCACACCCTTTTAGCCAAATATCAACTCATATACTTCATCTGTCCCACCCAAAGGGTTCTCTTTTACCATTTTGATCCTCCCACCCGAAGGGTCATCTTTCATTTTTTACACACATGGGACCCACAAACCCCTCTAATCAATTAGAATATGGAGCTCACACTCCCACTAATACAACTACCCACTATATATTAAATAATAATATTTCTTAATTCATGTGTCAAAAAGTAAAAACAACTCGTTGGACGGGACGGAGGGAGTAATATATATGATATAAGTAAATTTCATAGTACATATAATCGTTAAAAATACACTCTAAAGAACGCCCTATTTTTCATGTCTCCCTCCTAGGGTCACACTTAATTAATTTGGTAGTACTATTTAATTTTAGATAGCTAATTGCCAACAGTTGACTTGGACTTTTGCTACTGCCAACATGCAAAATGACATTAATGATATTTTTATTTTATTTTAATAATAATAATGTGAAATTAAATAAATAATGTAGCTATCTTACATGGCAGTATGAATTTGGAGAGAATGTTTCTTCCCTTTTGTCAAATGCATTGAACTTTTTTCCTTACGTTATTATATATACTTGAGGTGCTAGCCCGTTTGATGTGAATTTTTTGTACTTGATAAGTTGTCATTGTTGGAATATCTAGCGAATTTAGTGGCATCGAAAAATTATACATTCTGAGTATTCATTGTTGTGCTTTGAATTTCAAACAGGTCTTTACCTCCAGCTAACAATAGCTATGAAGTTAAAAAGGAATTATAATATGTGTATCACAATTTCACTAGTGAAATATAGAGCGAAAAAAATTGGAAGAAGGATCGTCTTCCGAAGCATCTAAGTCCGAATCTTAGTCCCTTGTAAATTAAACATGACAGTGACGGGGCCAGAAAAAAGAGTTAGGGGGGCCAAATTTACATAAAAGTTTAATTAGGGGACCAAATATATGTAAAAATTTATGATATTAAACGAAAAGATAATAAAATCTTAAAATATAAATAATTAAAATAGATTTAATGTAATAATAATAATAATAATAATAATAACTAAAGAAATAAAAAACAAAAGATAACGAAAACATAGAATAATAAAAAAAAAAAAAGGGGGCTTGCTGCCGGAGAGGATCGATCCTGTGATCAAGGGATAGTTCGGGGAGTGCCAAACCACTAAACCAACCTCAACTTAATTTTACATTAATACATAATATATATGAACTATTAAATGTTCAGGAGGAGCCAGGGCCCCCATCCTATACTGCGTCCGTAGTTGAACATGATCATCTCCAGAGATCTCTTGGGTGTAAAGCCATACCTGCTGAAAAAATTTGTTATTTAATTGATTAGGGTATTGACGGTGCGTAAGGTTTTTAGGCCAAAAAAAAAAAAAAAACATCACGCAACAAGCATTACCTGTTCAGCATATTAAGGGCCTTGGCAGCACCCAACACACCAAGCACACTATCATATTCCAGGAGTATGGTATAATACTCGATATGGCTTGACAATTATTTGGTGGAGTCAATTGCCACCTTCAGTACTTGATAACACAGCATCATTGCTGTGACTATCATCTTGTCTTCAACAATAATAATGTCATCAACCAAGTCTCGGACAATGGGCCTGTCATCCATAAATCCACATATTATTATTTCATGAAAAAGCTTAATTTATGTTGTAAGTTTTATTAATTACCGTGTTACTTCCGAGGACACTAACAAGACCATCAAATATGGTCTTTACTTGAGGCAGGCACTCGTTTTGTTGTACAGCATCACTGACAGACGAATGCTCGATACTTAAGTTCTCAACGTGAATGAGTTAAGTCCAAACATTATCCCCTTGCCTGTACATGTTTTTTGCTTTAAAGAAATCTTGTAACTAAAGGTTCGACTGTAGTAGAAAACAAAGACAGGTTTTAACTGAATTTGCAAGGGTAAAGTCTTGCTAAGAAAGTTAGAAATTAACAAACACAGCAAAGATGATACTTCATTATTAAACCTTGTAACATGCATGTTGAGAAAGCAAATTATTTGAACATGAGAGGCACACAAATGTTAAAATTTTCATTCAACAAACACAAAACAAGCAACCAAGTACACAAACATCATCCCCAAAGAACCCCCAAATATGGATATTTTACTTTTGCAGTTTTGATCTAACTTCTTAGGGAGAACAGTATCCATATATGCCATTTAAAATAACAATTTAATTGAAAGACCAGTGTCCTTAAAAGAGTCACCAACTCTGTAATCCATCTAATTCAAAAGGAAGAATTTGCATCGTTATCTTAATTCAATTGTGAAGTTGATTCATACTCCCCACTCTGGGAAAGTTTTACAATCAGCAAAGAAGAAAAAGTGGAGTCTTTTTTATAAACATGTGTTGAGAAATGACAGAAATTTGACTGTTCAAGCAGGAAAGAATTAGACTCAAAAAAGGGCTTTGGTAGTCCCCACAGCTGAACAGGTAGTCCCCACAGCTGAACAGACTTTCTTCAGTTTGAGCTAATTAATGGGTCAGCAATATTTAGAGGTCCACATAAAAACCATCAAAACATTATACCATCACCACAGAAAAATAAAAACCCATGATTCAAAGAAATCAGTAAGGAGAACAGCTATGAACACCACCCAATAATTGTATTGAAGGTTCGACATTCCAAATTCAGTAATAAGCCACAATTAATCAATTGATCAAACACTTGCACCAATTCAAAGGCTAATTAACCAAAACCATGGCAGTGTACGTAAATTAAAGCAGACAATAATTGAATTTCGAAAAAAGCATTCAATTTAATCAACGCTTCAATAATAAAAGAGTCAAAAGTAATCAATCTAGTGATTAACAAGCCAAAGCTTCATAACCAGAAATCAACACAAGATTATCAAGCCGAGTAAATAACGACGATTTTCATATGTCTGATCCCAATTTAAATTAAACAACGATAATTAGGGTAATGCCGCAGAATTAAATTAAAGGCGGATGATCTAGAAATATTCAAACACACAATTATATCAGATATGAATCAAACAAATTATCGAGGGGTGTACAAACAAGTTTGGCGTTGATGCTCTTGTTTCCGCTGGAGGCCATGAATCACTATCGGGAAGAAATCAATAGCAAAACTTGGTGGCACTGCAACTAATTTCTTTAATATCTGGTTGGATTTCTTGCAATGACAATTTTAGAGAAAATTGGGGGAAATTGGTTGAGGGCTTGTGATGGGTATGTCTCAACAAACCCCCAGCTTCTGTGAAATTTCTTCCAAACATTTGAACAAATTTCTTCCAAACATATGAGTACAATCTGTAGTTGTAATAGCAAAAATTTATTAAGGACAGACTATCTGCTGTCTTCACAATTTAAAAGTTCATAAAATTGTATATAAATGCAGCTAGTATTCTAAAAAGAGAAAACCACAAACAAGTCAATGAAAAATTCACACAGCTAAGCATGTTCAAGATCCATCCCAAAAGTTTTGAACTGCATATAGTGAAAAGATTATTAATGAATCTGCAACTGTAGCCTATACTTTATGACGGAGAATGATGCTATGATTCAAGATGCAATCAAGAAACCCAACTTCAGAATAAAATATTAAGCTATTCTCCCTTTACATGTTTATACAACATTTAATTTGATCCCTTTTATATCTCTTAATTGAGAACTGAATACAAAAATTCAAGCAACAAAGTCCAGCAGAGGCTTTGGATTAAGGAAGAGGAATCGAGACGCGAAAAACGAAATTGGAAAACTTACAGCAATTGAGCGAAAGCGGAAGGATGAAGACAATGAAATCAGAGGACGGAGAGGCAGGGGATAAGTTTCAGGAAGAGGAGTCAGAGGAGTCAGCGGGGGGAAGTAGTCGGTGAGCGTTGGCGTCGCAGGACACGCCTGCAGACTGAGAAAGAAGACAGAACACGCGGCAAACGGGGAAACCTAGCGTTAGGGGCAGGGGCGATCCAGTTTAGGTACTATGGGTACAGCTGTAATCCCAAAATGAAAAATAATACCTATATATATTGGATATTACAACTAATATAATAATACCTATATATATTGGATATAAGAATTAATATACATAATAGGTTCGTGGTTGACACCTGTAGTACAGTAGTTAGTTTGATAGTTCAAACCATGAAGATCTCTTTTTCCTTTTATTTTATTTATATTATTATTATTTCTACAACTTTATCTATTATTTACCATTTTCTCTATTAACTCATTTTTAAACTTACATTATTTCCACAACTTTAGTTTATAATTTATTTATATAATTTCTTTATTTATATTTATATAATTTCTTTGTATTCTCTATTTTTTTTTATAGATCATATGCTTCATTAGAGTTTTTATACATCATATGCTTGATTCTCTAATGTTATCCTACACCTTTTCTTTTTATTTTATTTTTAAACCTTGGTGTTTTTTTCTTACTTTACTCATATATACACACAATATATTAATATTCATGTTTTATAAAAGCATTCATATTTTCATTATTCACTTATTACTTAAATTATTAATTGTAACATAAATATATACATTCAATTCATTACTTTTTTTTTAAATATATACAATAAATGCATTATAATAATACGTTAAATTTTTTTTTATAAAAAAAAATTAAATGGTGTCAACAATAATTAAATTTTTGCATTTTAATTTATTTAGATATAATTTTAAATTTTAAATAAATAATATTTTATAATTAAATGTCGACTGTACCCAAAAATTATTTTCTTGATTCGCCCCTGGTTAGGGGAGCCGACGAAATCAAATGGGGAAAAACATAATTACAGGCATCATGAATAAGAAAACTTAAGGGTAAGCGAAGTCAGAAATATAGAGAGGAAACTCACCGAGCTTGAATGAGAGACAACCAGCAATAGCAGATGCAGAAACAAAAGGAAGGCGCGAGGCGATGTTATCATTGGAGGCGGAGGGGATGAAGTGGAGGAGGGAAAGATGGAACAGGCGAACGGGAGATATGATTTGGGAGGACGCGGTGTAAGAGAACAAATTTGTGTGGAAAGTCCTGTTGTGTTCTTTGTGTTGGACACGTAGAGAGAGAAAGGCCAAACCACGTGGGCCAGGGTAACCGGAAACAAGAAAAATACTGGACAATTTCACAGTATTCCCCATTATATATGGATATGGATATGGATATGTTGCATTCACATTGAAAGTTACATTTTTGTTTTTAATTTATTTTGTTATACATAAATTGATTATTAATAAATTATTTACTTGTTTGTGTCATTTCGTATGAATTATTGCTCTCTAATTTGAACACGTCCCAAATGCCAAATTTAAGAATGAATCGAGTGTCTGAATAATTTATAAAAGAATAAACCCAGCTTATAATTAACTATTGAATAAAAGTGTGTGCAGCAAAAAAACGTGTAAATTTGGCAGCAGGCGGTCCAGTGGTGGTCCGGCGGCGACGGTGGATGGGTGAGGGTTTGTGGTTTAAAAGTGCATGAGATTATAAGAAATTAATGTTATATTTGATATTTTACTTTATTATTTTGTACTCTCTTCTTCCGCTTCTAAGGTATCCATTTTACTATTTTTGGTGTCCGCTTCAAAGGTATCCATTTCCCCTATTTAATAAAAAAGTACACAATATGGCTCACCACTTCCCTCTAATACAACTACACACTTTACATATAATAATAACACTCCTTAATCCACGTGCAAAAAGCAAATGGATACCTTAGAACCGGACGGAGGGAGTATGTGAAAGTAATTTTTTTAAATCAATATATATCACAGTAATTAGGGATACAAATTGTGGACATATGAGTAAATTTTTTTTTTTTAATAAATTTTGGAAATCCCTTTTGGAAATAATGATAATTATAATTAAGAAAACTGTTCATTTGTGTTATTATGTCATACTTTATGTTGATTTGATTAAAAAAAAATACTATTACTATTTTTAATGAATGGGTAGAATAATTCTATACATTCAATTCAAAGAATAATTCATAATATTTTTAAGAGCAATACTTTAATAGTGTACTGTATATACACCCAGATATAAAATAACATAACTATACAATTACTCGGATAGTCTTACTGGCTGGCCGATTATTAAAATCTAGAACTCTTAAAAGGGGATAATTAAGTTCTCTAATATTTTTAATTCACTTAAAAAAAGTATTTTTTACAACGGAATTCAATCCGTTGGTAGCAACCAAAATGACATTTTTCTATTAGTAATGGAATGTCAACGAATTTATTCTCTATTTTACCAATAGAATTCAATTCGTTCCTAATTATCAACGGATTATCAAGGGAATCATTATATAAATTACCCATGAAATTTTTAGTAATGGATTATCAATGAAATTATTTTATTTTTCATCGTTAAAAATTTACCAATCACCACTTTATCAATGAGAATTTACCAACGGATTCTGCAATTAAATTTTTAGTAATGGATTACCAATGAAATTATTTAATTTTTCGTCATGGGAATTTACCAATGGATTCCTTTGCTAATTCGTTGGTAAATCAATTTAATAATTGAATTAAGGTTTTTACTAACAGAATATTTCATTCCATTAATAAAAAATGAAATAGTTTTTTTAGTGATTAGCCACATCCAAAGCATTAAAACAATCGAAACAACCAATTTTAAACCTTCCAAATGGAGATCAGAGTTGTACTATTATTTAATCACGTTATCAAGAAAAATAAATAAATAATTAAATAAAAGCAACACTGTATATATACATAACTTATAAGGTTAATTACACCAAAAGTCCTAACCTTTTCGCGGATTGCGAATTAGTCCAAAATTTTTAATATATACAAATAAGTTCTCAACCTTTAACATATTTTACAAATTAAGCCACGAGGCAGCTAGATGCTTGCCCGATTGCTGACTTAACCATGGGACAAGCTATTTAAACCCCCAAAAATACTAAACATACCCCAATACACATTTAAATTAAAATACTTTTAATCAATATTACCTATATACTCCTAAATTACTTAATTACATTAAATCTTCTAATTTAGTTGAAACCCTACATGCTGCACCATACTTAACCCAAAAACATCACTCGCAGGTGCTCAAGAAACATCTGATTCAGCTAAGGTAATCCACTTATGTCAGGAATTCTTCATTGGAATCTTCAATTTAATTATGAAAAAGTATGCATATATATTTTGTTAGCAATTTGTAGGAGAAGTATGATGAGAGTAAGGAAGTAGACAAGGAAAATGGAAGAATTGAAGATTGAAGGTGAACATGATCGGGCAGCGGTGGCGGAATTCTCGAAGTTTTGGGTGGTGTGAAGGATGTGATTAAAGATAAATTGGCGTCGTTGCAACCAACTGAAGTGGAGAAGGGCGGTTCGGGTTTCATATCAGGATGGCGAAAGGGAGCCGAAGACGGGGCTGCGATTGGCGGTCAATAAAGAAGAAAAGCCGGTAGTTGAGAAGAGAGAGGAGGAGACGATGGGTGGCGCCATTGCTTTCTGCTTGAAAGAGGTGGATTAGTTGATTGATCAGATCGTTGGTAACCTACATTGTTCATTTTTATTTATTTATTTTGTATTGGTTGGAATTGGACAATTTGTTATTTTTAATTCTTGCAAAATTATGAGAACATCTTTACTTTTCTCCTAAATTTAAAACATCTTCTTGATATGTCCATGAAGGAGAAAGAGGAAAGAGGAAAGTTTTAATGATACTGTAGAGAGAATGCGTATAATATCTTAGCTCAACTAGATTTTTTTTTAGAAAGTCCAAAATCTATTTATTTATTTTTATGGCCCAAAAGGTCAGCCATATCTTAGCCCAACTAGATTTTTTTAAAAAACCCAAACTTATTTATTTATTTATTTTGTGGCCCAAAGTTTCAGCCTATTTAAATGGCCTGATATATAATTATTAAGGCTAAAGTAAAAAAAAAAAGAGAAGAACGGGAGAAGAAAAAGAAAAGAGGGGAAAGAAGAGAGTGAAGAGGAGAAACCCTTGTTGATAAAATTCTCCCATACAACCCTCATCCTAGGTGGTTTCTAAGTTGTTTTGAGGTAAGTGGTGTGTGAATTAAGCTTCCTTCTTTCATGGTTTTGTAATTTTGTGGGGTTTTTCTTTTTGGTATGTGGGTAATTCGCGGACTGTTCGAACTGATTTTGACATAACTATTGCCCTCGAAAGTTTGCAAACTTAATTTCTGTACGTAGCTGAACTCGTTAGTTTTCCGTGGCCACTTGAAACGCCTCAATCCGATTATTCTACAATTAGTTATGATTTTTCTCGTAAACTGCCGCTAGCTGGAAAATTTCAGAATTTTATGTCGAATTCAAACTTATTTTCTATCGTTTCGTTTAGTTAATGTATTGAAACGAGTTATGTGGGATTGGGAACTGATGTTAAGGAGTTACATGACATTTTTATTTAATATCGACTTGTTCGAACTCGATTAGGATTTGTTTTTAGCAATGAAAGGGATGTTACCGCTAATAGTTAGTTATATTTGATTTGTCTTTAATTGCTCATCTCCTTTCTAGGTAAAGAACCATCGACGAAGGGCAAGGGACCGACTTCAGATTCCGGAGAGAGTTAATCACTTCCTTGTGAGTTGATAATTCGGGAACGCCTTCTCTTGTGGGAAGTGTGGACCCTCGATAAATGTGCATTTATTTTAATTTTAGTTAATTGATAAGAAAATTATTTGGTATTGTGTTATGTGATAAAGAGCCTGATTGGCTCGATTGCTCTGGTTAGAGTCCTGTTAGCCATTTTATGAGTATTATTGATTTTAACTTATGTTGAAGAGCCTTGCCGGCTCGATATCTGATAGCATTTATTGTGAATTATTTGAGAATTGATTTCTGGTTATTCTTGTGTGCTATTAAGACTCTAACTTGAGTCGTTATTCATCTTATGATGCATATGCATATGTATGCCTGGTACCAAGGTTAAGTAGTTCGAATTGGTCACAGTTCGGGTGAGTTGGAGCGACATTGATTAAGTAGCCCGAATTGTCGCGGTTCGGGTGAGTTAGAGTGACAACCAAGTTGCCGGTTGCTTGGCAAACCCGGGTGAGTTAGATCTAACGGGGCACCTGTCCATTTGCCAAATACTGATACTCTGGCGGGTGATCGTTAGATGGATCAGTCTATTATAGGCTCAGTCAACGTCACTGGTGTGGGACATGCATGTCATATATGTTTATATGTTTGATCATTTCAAGTATTCACGTCGATATTGAATTGTGAACTTTAGCACTTGGTGTGTTGAGAAAGAATATTAATGTGCATTTTATCTAGAGTAACAGTGATGGGCTTGGACTGTCTCTCAACGGAGAGCTCAGTTCGAGGAGGATATTGACTACCCACGCGTTTTTATGTGATAACATGTTATTTGAACTAATTGTGTTATTCGTAAATGTGCACTAAGGTTTTTATTTTCATTAATATGTATACTGAGCGAGAAATAGTTATTGTGGGACGAAATGTTGGATTTTATGTTATGAACCGCGAGTGGGAACACATGCTTCGTATAAGGGTCGGGGTGACCGGCTTATCACCTCACTGAGCTAGTGGTTTTGCTCACCCCATCATTCTTTCCTTTTCAGGCTGTTGATATCGTTTTGGTTGGAGGTTTATCTATCGTTTGCTCGTCATCCAATCAGTGTTTTTGGTACTTTCTCTTTTATGTAAATTGACGGATTCATTGGCGAGATTGTATAGTGTATATTTGGTGAGTTTTTGGTACTTTCTCTTTTATGTAAATTGACGGATTCATTGGCGAGATTGTATAGTGTATATTTGGTGACCCCCTTGATGTTCTTTTTGGTACTCTCGCGATGTTATATTGTTCATGTATATTTTCTTTAAACTAAGTTACATCGTTGTATTTTGTACCTTTGTAAATCCTTATTGATACTTTATGAGATGATGTCCTCGGGTTGTACCCATTGTTATCAGTTGTTCAGTTCTACAGGTACTTGATATCAAGCCTTACGTTTTCTATAATCTTCTGTCTGGGGTCGGGGCGTGTCAATGCGAGTGTTTGAATGGGTGTATTTAGTGATTTTTTTCTTAAATAGGGTATGTTTAGGAATATAATTAAGGGTATTTTTATCATACTTAGTATAAAATTTTTAAATTAATTTTTTGGGGGTATGATTAGTAATTTTGGGGTGCAAATAGTCGCCCCCTTAACCATTTTTATTCCACATCACCCCTCCAGCTATAATAAAAAAAACCAAAAAAAAAAAACGACGTCGACTTTAATTGCAGGATGGGAAGAAAATAGCCACACCGCCATTATTGCTGTAAACTCTCTTCACCGAATTACCGCCATCCGCTGCTCAGCGCACCGGAATCCGCCACCACTCAGCGCTGCTTCTCGCCGGCTGCCGACGAACAGGAACCATCACTCGCCGACGATCGCCGTCTGTGTAGTCGTTTGTAAATTATGGATAGAAGCCCATCACCTTTCATTCGTTTTTGTAGCAATTTCAGAAATATCCGCACAATTGATTGTAAATGGATGACGTAGAGATTTGAGTATATGATAAGGCAATGGTTACGGTTTTTTTTCCAATTGCAGAGTTATAGAGAGAGAGAGAGGATGGAGATAGAGTGGGTGGCCAGTGTGCACATGCCATTTTAATGGAAGATTGTTGCTTTTTTCAATTCTCGCCCTTTTGTGAAACTTCATCCAGAAAATTGACATTTTCCCTCAACATTTCAGGGGGATGACAGTTGTCGATTGGGCGATAGGGTTTCGACATTCGATTTGTTGAATTGCGTGCCATCATGGTTATAATTTGCTTTCAATTCGGTGGAACTGTGGCAGGAGCGAATCCGACGGTCGGATGTTCTCTCCAGCAGTAGGTGGCGACAGATCAGTTCGGCGCGCTATGGTGGCTATTCGTCGGTAGATCCGGCAGCGGATGCTGACCGGCGGCTGGCAGTAACACCGGTGAAGAGTTTATAGCAGTGATAGTCTTACCGGCTTGCAAAAACGACGTCGTTTCTCTCATTATTTTCTTTTCTTTTCTTTTTTCTTTGTTTTTATAATTGGAGGGGTGACGTGCAAAAAAGTGGACAAGTCAGCAACTTATTGTAAATATTAGAAAGTTTGGACTAATTCGCAATTCACTAAAAGGTTGGGACTTTTGACATGATTAACTCTAATATATATATATATATATATATATATATATATATATATATATATATATATATATATTCCCTTTTCATGATCATATATACTCCATAGTCCATACAAAATATACTTCCATACCACATATCACATTTGCTAACATATTGTATAAATATTTTTGTCATATATACTTTTACAATTAATTACCACTATTTGCATCGCATAGTTTATTTTTGTTCCTTACACGTCTCAATTAGAAAAAAAAACAAATATTTAATCCATTATTCTTTAATTTTACTTATCATGCACCACCTTCGTATTTATTCCTGTCTGTTAAAGTAAATTAATTAAGAGTGCACAAAATGATCACGAGACTACATACATATAACAGAGAGTTCATGCCATGAAATTAATATATATACTCGTACTTCATGTATTGTTTTGCGCGAAGTTTAAAAAAAATATTATTTTATGTATAAAGTAAGAAAGAGAATAAGTATTTTAATTAATTTAATGAAAATGGTGTGTAAAATTATTAGAATGTGTGAAAAAATGAGTATTATGTTGGGATGTATGTAAAAAGTAGGTATTGTTCTAGTGTATTTTTTACCATTTTTAGTAAAAGTAAAGTGTGAAATACTTTGTGGGATGGATGAAAAAGAAAAGTGTGAAATACTGTGAGGAACGGAGGGGGTATATATATATATATATATATATATATATATATATATATATATATATATATATATATATATATATATATATATATGATAGTATAAATAATTATGTAATTGATTCTTGTATATCTTGTATAGAGATATATAATTTCATTACCATATCTGTGGGATTCTCTCTGTATAAATATGTACTCTGAAAGGTGACTTCATCTACTACTCCAACAATAGATGCTGCTTTATGGTCACGTCTTGTTTTGCTATAGTCTTGCAATGGATATACGGGACGATCTCCAATGATTTACTCCATACAATCCTCCAACCAGACTCCACTGCACAGACGGAAGCATTTGAGGGACGTATATCTTGAGAACTAATTCACCCAGGTTCGTCAAGATAATTTTCCCACCATCTCTGCATATTTCCAAGAACTCAAGATGTTGGCTAATCAGTTGGCGAATGTCAGATCTCCAGTCTCAAATCAGCGCCTTGTTCTGCAACTTATAACCGATCTCAACGAGAGCTATGATGGGGTTGCGACGTTTATTCAGCAAACGGATCCCTTACATCAATTTTACGAGGCCCGTTCCAAACTCATCCTAGAAGAAACGCGGAAAGCAAAGCAGGCTACCATATCTACACCACCAGCGGCTGGTCTCGCTGCTTCGACAGAACCCACTGAAGACGTCCAAAACAAAGCTCCGGTGGCAAGCCGTGGTACTCAGTGCGGGCAGTACCGCAAGGAAAATTCGAATTCATATTCCAATTCGAATCAACGATCTTCAAGCCGTGGTCGTGGGTACTTCGGTCGTGGACGTGCTCGGGGAAATGGCACTCCCTCACCCTTCCCAGGCTGGTATACGCCAACACCTTGATGGCCTTATACTCCAACCTGGCAACAGCCCTCTTGCCCCTATCCCCCACTGTCTGCAGGTCAACCTTCTCACTCACCTGGAATTCTCGGACCCCATCCAACCCAGGCAAATGCTGCTTTCCATCCATACGGACCCCGGTACCCACTGACATTGCAGCTGCTATGCAGACACTATCCCTTCAGCAGCCTGACCCCACGTGGTATATGGACTTCGGGGCAACCTCTCACATGTCGGCAAATCCAAGTATTCTCACGTCTTGTTCTCAGTTAGATCATCCTACTCGGAACATTATTATTGGTAATGGTCATTCTGTTCCAGTTACTGGTATTGAGCATCTTCAATTATCCCCTTCTCTCCATCTATCCAATATATTACATGCTCCACATTTAGTTAAAAATCTAGCATCTGTTCGCAAATTTGCCACTGATAACTCTGTGTCTATTGAATTTGATCCCTCTGGTTTTTCTCTGAAGGATCTTCGTACGGGCAGCCCTAGAATAAGAGTCAACAGTCTAGGTGATCTTTATCTCCTTCTTCCTTTAGAAAGCCCCACTCAAAATTCCACACATATTGCCACTTCTCCCACTCAAATACTATTTGGCTGCACTCCGTCCTACTTCGGCTATTTATGCTACCCACTTCTTCCTTCAACCACCATAAACAAATTACAGCCTCGGTCTCATCCATGTGTCTTTCTTGGGTACCCTTCAAATCACCGTGGATACATCTGTTATGATATTGCCACCAAAAAGATCAGTGTCGCCCGCCATGTTATATTCAATGAGTCAGTATTCCCATTTGCTAACTTGTCCACATCGTCGCCTCCTTAATATGATTTTCTAAATCCTCCTCTTCATCCTCTTCTTATTTCCAATCTTCAAACGCCTCATACACTCCAAACCCCGGACCCTCCTGGTCCGCCACCGATCATCTCTGACCCACCACCTCCATCTCGTTCCATCACCACAAGAAGCATGCGTGGTATCTATAAATCAAAGAAATTATTTTCTCTTTCTGTGTCTGAGTATCCTTCTCCTCTACCTAAAAATTCCCGTAATGCTCTTGCTGATGTTAACTGGAAACAGGCTATGACTGACGAGTACGATGCTCTAATTAAAAATGAGACGTGGGACTTGGTTCCTTGTCCAGATAATGTAAACATTATTAGATGTATGTGGATATTCTGTCATAAAAAGAAAGCTGATGGTTCTTTTGAACGACACAAAGCTCGTTTGGTGTATGATGACAGGTCTTAGCACGTCGGAATTGATTGTGATGAGACATTCAGGCCAGTTGTCAAGCCTGCCACAATTCGTACAGTACTCAGTCTAGCGGTATCTCGGTCTTCGTCTGTACATCAGTTGGATATAAAGAATGCCTTTTTCCATGGTTCTTTACGTGAAATAGTGTACATGCATCAGCCTGTGGTGTTCCGTGACCGATCTCGCCCTGATTATATGTGATGTCTTAGAAAATCTTTGTACGGCCTTCGTCGGGCCCATCGGGCGTGGTACCTCAGATTTATTTCATTTGTTTGTACTTTGGGGTTCAAGCAGAGTATATGTGATCATTCTCTATTTGTTCTACCGGATGGGAGAAATATGGCATACATGATTTTGTACGTCGATGACATTGTTCTTACCTGCTCTTCAACCTCTCTTCGTCTCCAAATTATTTCGCAGCTTGCTTCTGAATTTCCGATAAAAGACTTAGGCCATCTACATTCTTTTCTCGGCATTTCAGTTACAAATAATGGTAACTCACTTTTTCTCAGTCAACGGTCTTATGCATCTGATATCATTGATCGTGCTGGCCTCTCTTATTCTAATTCGACTGACACCCCTGTGGACACGAAGAGAAAGCTTTCTTCGTCTGATGGCGATTTATATAATGACCCCAAGCTATATCGTAGTCTTGCTGGTGCTCTCAAATATCTTACATTCACCCGACTGGATATTGCATATGCCATGCAGCAGGTTTATCTCCACATGCATGCACCTCGTACATCTCATATGGCTGCTCTCAAGCGTGTCCTGCGTTATGTTCGTGGTACATTAGATTTGGGTCTTTTCTTGTGCAAATCGGCGTTCTCATCTATTATTAGTTATAGAGATGCTAACTGGGGCGGATGCCCTAACACTCATCGGTCGACTTCAGGCTATTGCGTTTTTTTGGGTGATAATTTTATATCTTGGTCTTCGAAACGTTAGCCTACCTTATCTCGTCGAGTGCGGAAGCAAAATATAGAGGGGTTGCAAATGTGGTTTCAGAAACCTGTTGGCTTCGAAATCTCCTTCTAGAGCTACGTCTAGAGGTCCCAAAAGCCACTCTAGTCTATCGTGACAATGTCAGTGCCACCTCGCTGGGAACCCAGTCAATCATCAGCGCACGAAACATATTGAAATGGATATACATTTTGCGCGAGAGAAAGTGGCTTCTGGTCAGGTAAGAGTCCTACACGTGCCATCTCAGAACCAACTTGTAGACATATTCACCAAATGATTGCCTCGCCAGTTGTTTTTTACTTCAGAGACAGTCTTAGCATTCGTCCTCCTCCCGCTCTCTCTGTATAAATATGTACTCTGTGAATTTATGCGTACATTTATATAATAAAAACATATTTTAATACATAATAAATTTATTTTAATACATATTTTTTTCATGCTTTCCTTCTTCTACTCCCTCCATCCTACTAATTTTTTATTATTTATTTATTCATCCAAAAATGATTGATACTATTTTTACACAAAAAAGAAAAAAAAATATCATCAAATACTAACATAAATTAATAAAGTTATGACAACAAATTAATAAAGTAAATAAATTTCATAAAATTCAATGAAATGAATAATTAGTGGGAAATACTCCTACGCCTCGTTTGGTACCCCATATTAGGGGTTAATAACAGATGATGTATAACTTTTTATTGCGTTTGGTAGGAAATATTCTTTTTTGTAGGGGCCCGTTAAAACATCTTTGGCCCGCTTCAATCTACTATTCTCTACATATACAGAATCGGGACTTGGGTGTGGTATTAATATTACAACTTGTACAGTAAATCCATATAATTTCTTTAATTTTAAATTTGTGTGAATCATCTAATATTCCTATTTGGTTCATGGAATTTAATTAATTATAATTGGGGAGACATTTTTAATTTAATGTCGTCAATTAAACATAAATATTTATTTTAAGTATTTGTTTAATTGGTCTAGTAATTTTTCAATATAGTCAATCAAAGCCTCATGTTGTCATAGCAGCCTCTGTGTGTGGAGTGCGGCTTTATTGAAATTACATAGATGAGTGTGTAATTATTTATGTGTTCTATGTTCAGCCCATAGGTAGGCACAGTCTGACAGAATAATAACACACATGTGATGATAAGTATGTGATAATTATTTGAATTATTTATGTGAACATCAGTCGGTCCAAAGATAGACTTTTGATTGACAGAACGTATTATCAGTACTTGATTATTACACCAAGATTACCCCTGCAGTTAATTTTTGTCCATAGACGAGGTTAATGTTGCACAAGGTGTCTTGTGATGGGTCCTCAATTAATAATGTTGTGCAAGTGTATCTTCATGAGGGTATTAATCGGCCCAAAGGTAGATTAATATTTGGCCCGAAATACACAAGCACCTGTGGTGGTGAATATGTGACAATTATTTTTTTAACATGTGAGTAATAAGTCGGCCCAAAAGAAGACTATTGCTTGATAGTTTTATTGTCAGTATTTGACTACTATGTAGAGTGTGTCACTTACGAGTTGATATTGTTGTTTAAAGACTTGATACTAATGTAGTACTCGATTCCTCGAGATAATTCTTAATTATTTAAATTTGAAAGATTATAAAGTTTAATGCGAGCATGATAAATTATTTTACAATAATTCTCTGTACAATTAAGAAGTTTGCTAATTAAGTTTAACTTATATCAACAACAAAATCATACATGATGATAACTTCAACAATAAGATGAGACTAGTAGGTTTCTAAAAAATTTAGTCTCAATAAAGTATAAGGGCAATACAAGAAAATTCATTAAGAAAGCTGATAAAGACAACTAAAGTACAACCTTTTGTTTACTCCTAAAGGCTTGTGGAATTGTTTTATAATACACAATATTAAGATTATTTAGCATGAATAGCGTTGTGGTGTAGTTAAAAGACATGATTGTACTCCACAACATATGGTTACTAATTGGATAAATATTAAAGATTGTAGTTTTTGGTCTCAATAAAGTTCCAACCAAAGTAGTTGTGAAAACTCTTTGAGTTTCAGATATGGTGATATCCAACTAAGGCTAGATCATTGGGATCTACTAAAGAAAAATTGGACACAAATAGTTATTAGCTACTTTATTGATTATGAAAAGATAAACATTTATGATCCAATTAATCGGATCATATTTGAGACGGGTAATACGGTATTCTGTGAGGATGTTGATTTGGGGGGAAGAATAATATTAGGGACATTGTCTTTGAAGAGGAGTCTATAATATGGAAATTGTCAATAATATTTAAGGAATTACAAAATTTAACAACCTCAAGAATCAATGTCACTAAGAAAACCACTAGAGTTGGGAGAAAGACAATTCGGATGATTATGTAGTTTTTCTCTTAAATAATAAGGATACTATAGAATTAATGGTAGAGCATTCAAACAATGTTCATCAAGCCATGTAAGGTCCAAATACTCGAAGTGGGTTAATGCTATAAGTTATGAGTATAAATCAATACAAGATGTTTATGTTTGCATCTTGATAAAGGATTATACTCAAAAGGGAAAGAAGACATTGTTTTAAGATAATTGTGACATTAGTAACACATTTTGATCTTGAATCATATATTAGATGGATGTAAAGATAAATTTCTTGATAGTAACATTGATGACACAATTTCAACAGTTTAAGAACTAAAAAGAAATCCATCTATAGATTCAAGTAAGTTTTTCCATATTGGAATCACTAGTATCATCATGAGATAATTGTCTCATTTGGTTTTGAGACAAGTGTAGATGTTTATGTGATTCAGTGGGATAATGTTTAATTTAAACTAAGGGAGACAAATGCAGTCTCAATCAGGTGCCCCAAAGTTAAACTAAAGATTTAAGAAATGTAGAAATATTCTATATGTTTTGATTGTTGGAAGTTGTTGTATGATGAGGTATGTACAAGACCTAATTTGGCTTCTGTTGTTGGTGTATTAAGTAGACATTTAAGTAAATATAGTATGAATTTTTATAAAGTATTTACAGAGAATTAATGATAACATGCTTGCACATCAGGGATCAGATTTGTTAGAGATCATGAGGAATTCTGATTCTGAGTTTGTTGGATGCCAATATAGTATGAGATCCACTTCAGGCTACATCTTCTGTTGGTTTTGAAAGCTATATAGTAAAAGTGTTAAGCAAACACTTGTAGCTCATTAACAATGACAATAGAAATAGTAGTACACTAAGGGGCATCCAATCATAAAATAAAGGTTGCGAAGCTTTGTCACATAAAGTTGATTGTTATAGTTAGTTCGTAGTAAAATATTAGTGACAAGAGTACTTATAAGTCAAACATATTGACATAGAATTCTTGGTTGTTTAAGAAAGTGTTCTTATGGATAAATTTTAGTAGAGCATATTGTGTTAGACTCCAAATGAGGATTCACCACTTATGTATTAAATGCCCTATACTTGAGCTAGCTACTCATGTGGGTATTATATGGTTTTAAAATACATTGGTTTAGTGGGAGTCTATATTTATTGTTCTTTAAATGTTTTCAAGACACTTTGATTTGGATAATTCGGTTTTCTGCAGAATTAAGTTGATGGTTTTGAATTCATTGTGAATTCACTTAAATTAATTTTTCATTTTGTAATACTTCACATTATGGATTGATCTCACTAAGGATTAAAGTTGGACCAATTGGAGATAGATATGATGTTGATCACATTTGACATGTAATTTCCATGCTACTCACCATATTCGATCTATGTCATTGAGTATATTGATATTGGTGATTGTCGGGGTTTAACTACGATTTATAATGTGGTAAATGTCGCGGTAGTTCCATATTAGTATATGAGATGAACCAGATTGTTAAGTATATCCTGAAGAGGAATAACATTAAGTTACGCAACTAAGGACTCTTGATATAATTGCTTTGGGAAAATATATAGCACAAGTGGGAGATTGTTGGAAATTTTTTAATTTCCAATATAATCTAATTGTGGGCAATATATTATTACGCAATTATATTAGCTATTCAATTGTTTTATGGACTTAATTAAGTGATCCAATTAAGGTTAAATGTCCATGAGCTATAATAATAAATGATATGAGCTTATTGAGTAGATACACAATACTAAATGACTGGGTGATAATGGGTGACCCAGTTATGTAGTATATAAAGACAACCAGGTTATGATCCCTGATATACTAAGCCGCACATGGTATTCCCTTCTCCCCATCGGGAGGGATTACTACGATCCCCATAAGGAATAAGAAGACTTAGTTGAGGAAGGCCGTAATACCTATCAATCTTGAGTTCGTGTTCCGCCTAAACAACTTCATGGATTAAGGTACGCTTCCGCATTACGGTTTGATCTCAGTTTATCATGATAGGGTCTTAAGTAGTAGGATTTATGGATTTATTTCCTACATCACATGCACACATTGGTTCATCAATCTGCAAGAAATTGAGAGATAATTTAAAGCGCTTGTCAATCCATCTGATTTGAAGGAAAAAAAAAGACTGGCATATTAATTATTAGAGAGAACATATATTATATAAATGAAAAAAATAAAGAGATCATAATATTACAATTCGTCCAATAAATAGAATAATTCCAACTAATTTGGTGTTTTTATTTTTGCATTTTTATTTTTAATTTTAGTTCAATTTTTCAAATAAAACAAAATCAAAATTGATAAAGCAAATAAACAAAGACAAAGACTTGTGTGAGACCGTCTCACGTAAGTCAGAAAGTGATAACTTTTGTATTGAAAATTGATACTAAATTAATGAAAAGTGATAATGTTTTTAATGAACAATTTATAGTATAAATGAAAAGTGATAACATTTTATAGCGAAAGTGATAATTATTTTAAAAATTGTAAAATGGTCTTATTGAGACGGTCTCATCCAAGACCTATCCATAAACAAAATAATGGATATTAAGGAATAAAATTAATTAAATAAAATGAGAAAAAAAAATAATAATCAAATTTGAGAATACGATAAATAAATAAAAATATAGAAATAAACAAATACAAAGTTAGAGTCGAATATACTTAAAAGATTATTATATAAATGTGATATTTTCTAAAATAGAACAAAACTATACTAGGTCAACGTTATACTGATGGTTTTAATGTTACAGGAGTATACATTATGTTTGGTTTGAGTTTTGAAAATCAGTTTCTTTATTTTTTAAAACTCACATTTATTTAATTTTTAAAAATCATCCTATACTTATAAATCATATTAATGACTCACAATTCTTTTATTATTTTTTCTCTTCAATTAATATTATATTATCACTTTCTCTTCTCTCTCCTAATTTCTTCCTTATATCAATAAATATTCTGTCACATCTCTTATATATTTCACATAAAATTAAGAGTCGAGTACGGTGTACCTGGTGCACCGTTACACTTAAACGATCTTAATCGTTAAATTTTATTTTAATTCGATCTCTATCATAAAACAAAATAAAATAATTAATTTTTTTTTTAAAAAAAAATTATTTATTTTATTTTGTTTTATGATAGAGATACGCACTATCTCTATTTTTAACTCACTAACCTCATGTGCACCGGTGTACTCGGTGCCCCTCACAATCACCCTAAAATTAAATGGAGTATATTATTATGACAGTTTTTTATTCAAACGTTAGGAATATGTATTTAACATGTTTTAAATGTGGGAGTTTTTTTATGCCTAAGTTGTTTTATGTTACGGTTCTCCCATCTGAAATAAAGGGACACACTATTAATTCTAGAATTAAATAAGTTAAATTTTATATATATTCCTCCTGCTCCACCCAAAAATTAATACTCATAAATTAATATTAATTTTTCCCAAATTTTTCACCAAAAATGGTAAAAATCTGCTTGTTTATGTCGTTAATGTTAAGTGAATGTATGGTAATGATGCAAAGCAACACCAAATTGTGTTAAGTACGAATGCCCATCGTATACAATAACTCACAGCCAAAAAGATTTTGAAATCAGAAGTTACAAAGAGGCCTTATGGTTGTCTAATCCAACTTAGGCGATGACTCACCTATGGAAGCTGTGGCTGATTTCAGGTTAATTATATATTAACAATTTAAAATCATACTTTACCTATTTAAAAATTATATCTGTGATAATTTATTAAATTATGAATTTAAAAATCTATTTGCTTGTCATGCATATGCATCATATGCTACCAAGAGGGCAAAACTTGCGTCAAATTATTTTTACCTTTTTTATTCTAATTGTTATTATATTTTATTAAAGATATTATCGATTTTTATTAAAATCATTATTAAGAATGTTACCCATTATTATTAACAAACATAACATTTACTTTGATGATGAAAGAAAAATCCTACTATTTATTTATAAAATAATTACTACTCCACTAGTTATTGTCACTTATTTTATTAAAATATTATCTTTTTTATAAAATATTTTCATGAGATAATATGTCACAAGAATTTTTATTAAAAAGGTGATAATATTTAGTATGTGATAATTTTACTTATATAAAGTTAGTATTCTTCTAATGCTTTTAAAAGGGTACCAAAATGCTTTCACATTTTCCACACGTTTAAAAAATATTAAACCATTCGTTCCAAGAATACATTCGCATTTTTCATTATTGTTAGTCTTAAAAATACTTTCACACTCTAAAAATTGAAACAATACACAATATCAATAACCTTACAATGCTACAATATTACAAAAATGTAATATTCTTTTTACACTCAATCTAGTCAAAATCAACTATGCCATACACTTTATTTTACTCAATTACCCAAAATACCTCATTTCTTTCTTAAATCACACTAATAAAAAAATATTTTTCTTAAACTCCGTGCCAGAGAATACGCGAATGTATTCCTGGAACGAAGGGAGTAGTATCGATGGCGTTTTTTTTTTAATTCCTAATATAATAAAAATTAGTTTTTAGTTTTTATAATTATGTGGGTGGTGAGAATAAGGAGCATGTGAAGTTGGATGAAACGGCGCCGCTTTTGTTCGACGTTGGTTTTGATTACACAAGTTATTATTACATTCCTAAAAGATATCAAAACGGTAGTAATATCCCACAACCTTCTAATGGGAGTTTGACGGTAGTGAAATTGCCAAAACATAAGTACGCGGCTGTGAGAAGGTCCGACATTGATCTAACGGACACCAATCTTGACAAAGAGTTTGTTGCTCTTCAGAATAGCTTACGTGGCACAACTTATCAACGGTCAGGATCTCTTAACGCCTCCGTTGCTCTATATTACCGAATTCAAGATGCCTATATTCTGCCATGTGGACGATTTACTGAAGTTATTATGCTATGGTTTGACTAATTATTATGCAAAATAAATCTATCCCTTTATTTGTACCCAATCTATTTAGTTAATCCTATTTTGTTTTATAATTTAGTTTAACGGAATTGATATAAACTTTATATTGATTGACAATTAAGTATTACTTTCTCCATTTGGTTAATATTGCTATGTTTAGCATTCATAGAGATCAAGTAAGAAATACTATTCTTGTATTTCAAATGTGAGTTGAAAGATAATAGTGAATAATTTTATTAATATTACATATATGTTTTATGAAAATATATTAATTGTTTTGTGTGAGCTTAGAAAAGAAAAATGTAACCAGACACTTAAAATTGATAAGTGTGACAACATACGTACACGAAGTAGTAGTAATTTTTATTAATCTCACGAAATTTGTATCGTGATTAATTAATTAATTCAATCTTTGCAATTTCACATTTTACTTAATCATGTTTTAATTTGCTCAGTTATCAAGTTATTCTGATTTTTTTTTAAATCATCTAGACACGTGCACAATACCTTGAGACAAATAATCATGAGCACCTCTTATAAAAAATTCTAATGTAACATTCTTTTATGCAATTTTTTTTTTTAAGAATAAAGATCAAACAAAAATATTTTGATTTCATTTTTAAGGCATTCATGCAATAATAATTATTTTAAAATATAGGTTGAGCTACAAAATCATTTAAAGTGAAAGGAGCGATAAATATATTTATTGGGATCTTCTTTACCTAACTTTAAAGGTCACATACTTTAGAGTTTACCCTTTGGCGGAGGGTTTTTACCATTTTTGTTTTGGTCTATTTTACTTTCACATAAAAAAATATATAATAAAATAACTTCAATTTTTTTTTAATTTTAAAGTAATTATTCTCATCTAATGTATAATAACATACTTAAATTTTAGTTATTATTAAGGAAAAAAGAAAGAATTTCTTTCGTCGTAAAAGCAATTACGACATACTATTAATACTCTTACTACAAATTAACCTAATTATGAAAAGATACTTTATGAAAAGTTATACTTGGTGATTCGTTTTATTTTTTTTCATGCAAAACAATTTCGTCGAAAATAATTGTAGACCGTACGTAATATGTTGGGATAAACAGATCTTCATTCATTTCTAAAGGAAAAATAAAGAAGAGTATAAAAAGCACAATACAAGTATTTACGTGAAAAACTCCAAAACCGGAGAAAAACTACGGACCGAGAAAATACCACTATGTGAAAATTTTTTTACAATCACACAGAATTCTCTCACCTGACCCCAATCCCTACACTCTTACAAATCTTTGACTAATTCACACATTTCTCCCCATTCTCACAATCGAGAATCCAAGAAAGGAATTTAATTAGAATCAAATACAAAGATTAAAGTGTACTTGATTGGTACACATGACTTCAAGTCCAATGGTCTCCTTATATAGCACCAAGGATCTCTCCCCTTTTACTCTCCATCCGATGTAGGACAAAGAAATAAAAGAAAAACTCTTATTTTATTCTTGACAAAACCAACAATCTCCACCTTGTCAAAATAAAAGAAGACTCATTGCCTTTACCGATAATCCATTCTCAAACCCGAGAATCCTACTCCACCATATAAGTAGACTACTTAGAATAAACCATTCTAAGAATTTCCTGCGGCATATATCGAAAAACACATGCCGATATTTATGGTGTTACTTCCAACACTTGGCTACCCCTGGAAGTCCATCAGCCATCGATATACATCCACCACACACCCTACATCACCTGCAAAGTCAATGTCCGTGTGCAAACTTGTGGACCAGCAAATATTATTACACCATTTTCCATGATAACTGAAAATGTCATAAGGATCCCCAATAATATTAACGCAGCATTCAGAGTTGTTGTCGCACCAGCTACTCCTTGACCAGAAACGTCACCATTGCTCCACCGTAAGCAATTACAGTGCCATTGCTCCACCGCAATTACCGCACTATTGCTCCACCTTGAGCAAAAACCGTCTGTACTGACGTGACGTGCTACCTTTACCGCCAAACCTTTAAGTCTATTCTTCCTTCAAATATTCGAGCATGGCAAGCGGCAGCGATCTTGCATTCACATACTCTCAACAAGGTGTTCCAATTTTTGCAGGACAAGATTATGAGCTATGGAGTGTATTGATGAAGACGTTATATATATCTCGTGAATTATAGGATATAGTTAATGATGGGTTCAAATTACTCACTGATGCGGAGGAGACAATCTTGACAGCAGCGTTAAAGAGAGAGTACAAGGAGAACAAGACAAAACATGCAAAAGCTTTATCTTTCTTGCATCAAGGTGTAAGTCGATCCATTCTTCTGTGTATTTCTACTGCCAAATCTTCCAAAGGTGCTTGGGAGATTATGAAAAACCAGTTTGGAGGACATGAGAAGGTGATTACGATCAAGTTGCAAAATTCATGGCGGGACTTCGATAATTTGATGATGAAAGAAAACGAAAGCATGCAAGATTTTCTTTTTAGAGTATCCTCCATTGCAAATCAAATTAAAGGCTTTGGAGACACTCTAGAAGACAAAAAAATTATTGAAAAGATACTTCGTTGCTTGCCGATGAAGTTCGATCATTTGGTTGCTGCCATTGAAGAGTCTAAGGATTTATCAAAATTATCCTTAGAGGAGTTGATGGGTTCTCTTGAAGCACACGAGAAGAGATTGAGCAGGTTTTCAAACCAAAATCTTGAGCAAGCCTTCCAAGGAAAGGTTCAAATTTCACAACAAGATCGTAAGAAAGATGGACAACAAGACAACAAGAACAAACCGCCGCAAAATTCTTCCCGAGGAAGAGGTCGAGGAAGACATCAGAATTTCCGTGGTCGAGGAGGACGAGGTAATACTGCTCCAAGAAATTCTCCTCAAAATTCTAATGATCAATTCTGCCGTATCTGTAGAAAGAATAATCACGACACAAGTGATTGTCGATTCAAGTGTAAAAGGTGCAGAAATGCTACACACTCTCATATAGATTGTTGGTACAAAGAAGATGGTGAAAAGAAGGAGGCAAGAAGAAACTGAAAATATTTGGTTTGTGGATAGTGGTTGCAATAATCACATGACAGGAAATAAGAAGATGTTCATTGATCTTGATGAGTCTTATTCATCCGAAGTAAGACTCGGCGATGGCAAAGGACATAAAATCACCGAAAAAGGAGAAATTGCAGTGAAGACAAAGGAGGGCAAAATCAGTGTTATCAAAGACGTTTTCTACATTCCGAATCTCGCTCAAAATTTGTTGAGTGTTGGGCAATTGCTTCAGAAAGATTACAAAGTGGAGTTTGATAATGGTCATTGCACCATTGTTAATAAAGAAAATAACCTCATCATAGCAAAGATCAAGATGACTCCAAATAAGATTTTTCCACTTCGTTTGCCATCAATGAAGGAATGTGCTCTCCAAAGTGCAACTCGAACTGAACAAGAAATTTGGCACTTGAGGTATGGACATCTAAACTACAAAGGTTTGATTTTGCTTAAAAAGAAAAACATGGTTTTTGGTCTTCCACTTATTGATGAACAGGATAGCCCATGTTAAGGATGTATTTTTGGAAAAATGCATCGTTTACCATTTCCAAAAATCTCGTATCGTGCAAAGGCTCCACTCGAACTTGTGCATGCTGATATCTGTGGGCCTACTTAAACTCTTTCTCTAAATGACAATAGATATTTTTTTTCTATTTGTCGATGATTATACAAGGATGATGTGGGTGTATATTTTAAAGCACAAGTCTGAAGCTTTCTGCAAGTTTCTTGAATTTAAGAAAATGGTGGAGAATCAAAGTGGCAAGAGTATCAAAACTCTTCGCACTGATCATGGAGGAGAATTCATTGGGAAATCCTTCATGGATTATTGCAAAGAAAAAGGAGTTCAAAGGCAGCTTACTGCTCGCTACACTCCACAACAAAATGGAGTAGCCGAACGCAAGAATCGTACTATTGTGGAGATGGCTCGGAGTATGATGGCAGGAAAAGGACTTCCAAAAAGTTATTGGGCTGAAGCTGTTTTAATAGCGGTGTACATCTTGAATCGATGTCTAACGAAAGCAATTTTGGATAGAACTCCATACGAGGCATGTAATCAAAGAAAACCACAGGTTCAATATATGAAAATTTTTGGTTCTATTGCTTATTCTCATATTCTATCCCAAAAGAGAGAAAATTTTGATGATAAAAGTAAGAAGCTCATTTTCGTTGGTTATAGCGACGAGTCGAAAGGGTATCATTTGCTAAATTCAAAAAATAATAGCTTGGTTATCTCACGAGATGTGTTTTTTGATGAGCAGCAGTCATGGAATTTTGATGAAGCTGATCATCATGTGAATTCTAAGGTTGTGCCATTGTTGTCTCCGAATTCAGTTAATCAATCAAGCACCGGAGAAACTTCTACTCATGATCCAAATTTGGTAGAAATTATTGGTGATGCATCTCAAAGTCCTGTAAGAAGATTCAGAAGCTTGGCTGACATATATGCTACGGCAAATGTGGCATTTTATGCAGTTGAACCTGAACTTTTGAAGAAGCATTCAAAGAGGATATTTGGCAAAAGGCAATGCAAGAAGAAATTGCAAGTATTGAGAAGAACAATACTTGGGAGCTTGTTGATCTTCCGAGAGAGAAACATAAAATTGGAGTGAAATGGGTCTTCAAGACCAAGTTAAATGAAGACGGAATGATTCAAAAGCATAAAGCTCGGCTAGTTGCAAAGGGGTACTCGCAACAGCCCGGAGCGGATTTTAATGAGACATTTGCACCAGTTGTTCGGATGGAAACCATTCGGATTGTTCTTGCTCTTGCCGCACAATTCAAGCTGTCCGTGTATCAATTAGATGTGAAGTCGACATTCCTTAATGGAGACACTACAGGAAATCATAATTTTGTGACGAAAATTTTGCGACGCAAGAATTTCGTCATATTTTGTTATTCAAAAGTGATGGATTTTACTTTTGTCACTAAAACATATCTATTAGCGACACATTTTATTGTTGTCATTATATGTAATTTTATTCGTCACTAAAGAGTCTATTTCATGACGAAATTGATAAATGCGTCATAGTTTTTTTTTTTAAGTATTTTTATTAAAAAAAATATTTAAGGTTAATTATTTGATGACAAATTTATTGGAATTAGTGACGTCATTTACGATCGTGAATAAAATATGATTTTATGATGATAATAAATTTGTCATGAAATAGTTAAACAATTTGCAACATCATATATTTTGTCACAAATATCTTAATATAGTGATGATAATAGAAATCGTCACATTATTGTTAGAAAATGAGTTATACTTTAATGCAACGCATGATTTTCTTCATTATGTGACAAATTAAAATTTTATTTTTCTTTTGATAACAAAATTTGTTCCTCACTAATTATTACACTAAATGACAATACTAACAATTTTGTCACAATTAAGGTAATTTAAAATAATAAATAAATAAATAAAAGAGTAATATTATTAAAAATGGTTATTATATTTCCGAAATAACTATACAAGTACAATACATCGAAAGCTGAAAGTAATACAAAATCTATCCATTTGGAAAGTGACTAATACTATACCCCGTAAATTGCTAAATACGCAGAAGCAAACTAGCAACCACTACAAAATAAATTAATATAGCTAATGGAGTAGTGCTATAAGTAAAAAAGAGGGATAATCAAGTAAGTTAGATTTCTTATCCAAGTTCAATCCTCACATTGAATGTAGTCAAAAGGAGCTTAAGAACTTATCTTCCGAACCAAGAAGATTGTAGCTTGAAATGCTGGAACGCAAGTCTGCAGTCTCTAGCTAATAGGAGTGCCATCAACACATCCTCACTAGCCTAACAGCAGAGCAGTATACTAATCGTATTGCCAAATCAGTAGCGGCAACAACCATTTAGCAGCAGTTGCATACCAAAACAACAGCAGAACTAACCCAAAACATTGTTATATGGAACCATAGATATCTGTTCAAGCATAGAAAAACCAAAGCATGGATATGCCCTTCAAGAAAGAATACTAGTAGCAACAATGCTGAATAACCAACAAGATTACAGAAAACCAGCACCAGATGATCCAGTAAATGACCTTTGGCAGCAGAAAATCAGCAAGCAAATAACTCAACAAAATTGCAGCAGCATGAAAAACAATGAGGCAAACCATCAACAATTTAGCAGAAAACCATGAACAATGCAGACCATAATAGCAAGCATCAGAAATACCCAGTTGAGGCAATAACAGAAACAATCATGGCACAACTTGTCACAACAATCCGAAAGAGATTTAAGAGAATGCCAAAACCCAGTAACTAGCAGCCATCCAAGTAGATAACCGGAGGGACAAAGCAACATTTATACCAGAAAACATCAACAATACCAACAAAATATTCCTACAAAAATATACGACTCAAAACACCATCTAAAAGGACCACAAGTAACCCAAGAAAAAAAATTGGATAAATCTAAATTTCATGATTCTGCTTACATGATTAAAAGTGAGAGCATCCATTGAAGTGTACAATCAAACCATTGCAAAAAATATAAAATCTGATGTTGGAGATCTTGCAAACAATAGTGTCATGGAAAACACATCGCTGGGAGAGGTGCATGTGAGTCACACAGTCCAAGTTAACAGATAAGTTCTAAAAGCTGATAGGGAAAACCAGTAAACCATGTATGATAACAATAAAAAAGAGCACCATCTATTTATGAATTCCGTATAACATTGTTTAGTCCAGCAGCAAGTAAGAATCTAATACATGGAAGGTGGATCACAAGATTCAACTATTTGGAAAAATCATATGTAGCATTTAGCAAAGAAGCAAATCCACTCTTAGAAATAAACTAATTTATGTTTGCCTCTCGACTTACAGAAAGTTAAGTGGAGTGTAAATTCCCCAGATAGGATATAATAAAACATGTACCTCATAATCATGAGCAAAAAAATATTTTTCTTCTCAGTTCGTTTAAATATTCAATTTTATAGAAGAATCCATAACTTGTGGCATTAATTGAGCTTTCCATTAGCTTTGATACACAAGTCAGGGCCAAATCCTTTTATTCTGAGGTGCTGACACCAGCAAGTCTTTCTACTTTCTCTATCTTAGAATTTTCCAACTTCACACATCATTGACATACGTTCAATGAGGCTTCAGAATTCATGTAAGGGACAATTACATTTCCAAAGACTGAATTCCCGTCTGCATTTGAGATGCATTTAGTAATATTATGATCTTGTAACAAACTGGCTTCCAACTCTTTATAGTAAGAGAATTAATGCATAAAAAAAAAGGACATAAAGCTGGAAAACACTTAATGATGAAAGAAAAGAAAACAAGTGATGTTTTAGTCATGCACTTATTTGGTATCAACTCAAAACTAGTTAAATTTTATGATCTATCATATGCCAGGGCCTGTCTTGGATTAAGTGCCATATAACTAAAATATAGATTTAATAGAAACCTATGGCACTACCATGCAAAGTTGCCAATTTGAAGCTTCTTTATCAAGGCAATAATCCATGCAAGCTAAAGTTTGTACAGTAACTTACAAGAAAAGACATATCACCTGCAATATCAACTTAGCATTCAAAGCTAGCATACACCCCATTATGAGAAGAAAATTCGACCCAATTAAAAATAAAGAGATATTCAGTAACTAAACAGATTAAACATTTGCAATTTTGCATAACTCACAAAATGCCGAATGAGTATAGGATAAATACATTTCTTAACCTCTGATTAGGATCTTCGGCAGCATGAAAATTCAAGCTTAGAATAAAGAGAGAGAGAGTCGAAAAGAACCTGAACAACAGTGTTTAAATCATTTCACATTTATTACAAAGATTATATCAAACAAATGCAACATGCTTGGTAGTATTAAAATATATATATATATATATATATATATATATATATATATATATATATATATTTCTACAAGTCTCTCCAAATAAAATACACATAGAGTGCAATTAAATCATATTATGCATAAAGTTTTGTACTCAGACACAAAAGCTAAACATGAATGAAATATAATTCACATGAAACGCTTTCTGCTACATCTTTTTTCCCCCTTATAAAAGAGAGTATTCTGATAACTACCCAATACACCTCTTGACCCCATCAATTGAAACTATAAAAGGACAGTAAAAAATGAAAATAAAAAATTATACTCATCATGCAAGAATAGAATGTCTAGAATAAGTAGATTTTAACTTTCCCTCAATCATGTGAAACCTGTAAAAAATAAATCCTTCATGATAATGCATTCTGAACTTGTACTACAACCTGTTTGTTAGCATACCAAATTGGATTAGCTTAGTTGAAATATTCATATCCACTTTTCTTAAGATATCTAAAAAATCCTTAAACTCCTTCAATATAGGAGTACAATTGCCTCATTAAGTATTTCAGCTCTTCAAGTAATTAGACGGGCAACTGATGTTAGTAACTTCAACTAAATAACAAACATTTTTATAAGCAATAATAAATAAAAGTATAAGAAAGTAATTAGAGAATAAATTAAGATGCCCTGATTAAATTATGGAAGATAATTACACTTCACACTCATGCAGTGATTTCAGGCACATGAAATGATCACCGAGTGAAAGAGGCATTCACTCGGCAATCTGGAAACAAACTGATTAAGAGGGATAACTTCATAATGTGAGGAGTGATAATTAATTTTATAGGGCAATGACTCCCTTTATTTTAAGATTAAGAAGACAAGTAACAAATATTCTAACTCGACTTGTTCAAAGCAATAATTCTAAACAGTTTGCAATAAGCTTTCCAAATTCATTTCTATATGAATATCTATACCTGTCATGGGATCAGCAATAGGTGAAGCACCTTTCCTTAAGGGAGGGGAGTTAAGAGACAAAGAAAATGATATAGTAGAACAAATATAAAAGAGAGAAGCAATTGAGCATGGCATTTAATTATTTATAGAATTTAGAAATGCACATGCAATGTTACCCAAAACACTTGATGGCTACCTAAGCATAATTAGTTGTGAGCATAAAGTATTTATCCAAAAATAACATGTATAGTATTTCACGTAGGGTATTATTTACTTTACTTTTAGCAACCATTCATATGGTATAGAAATATACATATGTATAACATAAAATTGATTGTACATATTGATAGCCTTAAATGATAAATCATGTTTAAGCTCATTCAAATATGTTTGCAGACTTGTAGTTTAAGTCAAGTGATTCAATAAAAAAAGAAATCAATAAACCAGATAATCAAATCATCTGTACCTTTCGTAGAAAAGGCTTGATCAAATGCATCAATCCTTCTCCTTGGATTATCTGTACTAACTTCACCGGCCACATCCTATCAAATTATGCCAAGAGCCTGTAGTTTTTAAAATTTTCAATTTTAAATACGGAAAAACAGCTAAGCAAGTCAATCTAGAACAAAATAGACATAATTGAGAGTAGTTAATTTGCAGTGAATATAACTTATGAATATAGAAAAATAATAATTCCACAATAGTCAATCAATTCATTCCACAACTTTTGTTGAATTAGAAGTCAAGTGCTCCAAAGTTTAATGTAAATAATGCGCATGGCTCTGTCATCTTACCTTGATGTCATCTATAAATGTCTATGCCTAATAACAAAACAGAAGTTCTGTTGAATACTCTCGTATAGATGATTGCTACGAGAGTGGGCATGTAATAATCATATTTAAAATGGAAGGGTTGATCAATTGAAAGTCTAATACAAGTAAAACCTCTCCGAAGTACAGCATCGCCAAAAATATTAATATCATTATCGTACTGCCTTCTTTAAGTTATTAAGTAGCTATGATCCTACATTCAAAATTACCAACAACAAATTTATAGAAAAACATAATCCTCCATTATAAGGAGCAATTCTAAACTATCCATCATAGAAGTATATCAAAATGTAGTAAAGAATTATAACCCCTATTTCTCTCAAACTGTCTTCCAAATGAAATAACTGCATAGGCAGAAGACTAGGATCCAATATCTGACGTTAACAACAAAAACACACCAAAGGAATTACAAATTTCATATGCATAAACAACAATGTTCATTAAATAAAAATGAAACTCATTGATCAGAAAACAATAAGTTGAGTGCATTACCTGGAACCGGTCTCGATTCCAGCAGCAAGATTTTGCTAATAACAAACCATTAATTGAGAAATTAAACAATCAAGAAGGCTGCAAAAGCATGGTCCACCAAAGCATTAACTCAATTAATCTATTAAACAATAAGTTTACACATTCCCACAAAAATAAGTAAGCGAGCATTATAACTATAAAGATTTATACATACAATTAATCAAGACAAACATATTACCTCCGTATCCCCACATTGTCATGAAGATGGAAACACATCATTAACGGCAGAAGCAGCAGTCAACTAATTCAAAGTATTTCTCAGGGTTTCTTTCACTCTCTTCAATCTCATGTCCGTATCCTCAAGTTCCAGCAGTGCCTGTTGCTCTATGGGTGCCCTCTCAAACGTATTCCCAACAAAGAATGAAAATGGCATCGGAAAAAGATTCCCTTAAATCCTGAACCTCTGTCTCCGGCTTTCCGTTTAATCAATTCGATAATCTGATCACATCCTTCATATAAAATTCTACCTCACTGGCCAACGCATCAAGATCCTCCACCTCGCCGGAGGGGCGGTCCTCGAGCCACACCACCTCCGCCACCAAGTAGGGATTCAGGGGGAAAGATTAATAGGTAAGGGGTTTTAGAATTTGGAAATTTTTTAAGAAGGGGGAAAGATTAATAGGCAAGAGATTTTAGAATTTGGAAATTTTTAAGAATTGCGGGAAATTTTGGCGGTTCATCTTTCTACTAAAGCGCTTCGAGTGACTCTTTATTGACAAGCATAAGAGAATTTTATCTGATTTGATTCCATCACAAGAATTTGTCTAATTAAATTATTAATTTATATACATTTTTTTTGTGTTTTTCTTTATGCCCATGTGTTGCATGATATTTGTTAGTATTTTTTATTTTAAATTTATTAACTAAATAATGTTATATATAATTATAAATAGTATAATATTTATGTTAGATAAATATTTTATAAACATTATCATTTTTTAGTTGAAGCTTTATGATAATTAAATACAAAATTTTTAAGAGTAATTAATTTTTAAATATAGTTTTATAATAAAATGAAAGGACTATACTTTAATTTTTAAAATTATATATAGAAAAAAGTGATGGATCTCATTTTTTATTCAATATATATTTAACTAATTATCTTCTTGAAATAATTAACTGAATAAAGGCTTATCGGATATTTTGTAGATAATAATAAATATTTTAAAGATATATAATAGTGATATAATAATAAATGTTTAAAATGGAAAACGTGCAATTATAATTTTGGGATGGAGGGAGTATAATTTTTAAATAAATTTATATTGTAACTTTTTATTAATAATATTATCACTTTTACAAATTGTTAATGAAATAATTTATATGAACAATTAACTCTTTATATATATACTACTATTTTTTGTGGTAATCTTTTATTTTTAGTTTATGAAGTTATGATATCCTAAAATTTTAAATATTATTTTAAAATTTGTGTGATACAGTCTTACAAAATAATTTTAATGAGATGAATTAAAAGTAATATTATTTTAATAAAAAATATTTTAGAAAAGTTCTTACAAATTTATAAATAAGTATAGTTTAAATAAAAAGTATTCCCTTCATTCCAGAATTATAAATTCTTGGATGGAGAGAATAATATTCACTCAACCATTGCTAAGATATTTATTTATTTTTTACAAGAGTATTAAGAAGTATTATTATTTTATATAAGTATAAAGTAAGTAGTTTTATTACTACGATAAACAGTGAGCTGTGTGTGATGTCCTTTTGCTAAAAATGAAAATGAATGCTTTTAAATTGAAGATTAAAATGATAAAATGAAATTCTTATCAATGAGTACCATATTTTATGAAAAATAAAAATAAATGCATTTTAAAATTAAACATGTAAGGTATACTCAATAGTTATTTTGTTTAAATTATAAAGTCGTATTTAAAATTTTATTAGTACTTTTAAGTCAATTAAATAATTTTTTATTAGAAGTGATTTTATCCAAATAATTATAACAAATAAATAAATAACTTCCGTTTAATTCTACTCCTTCCGTCTCAAGCAAACAGGAGCATTTACTTTTTGTTGCACGTAGATTAAGAAGTATTATTATTTTATGTAAAGTGAATATGTGTATTAGAGAGATGTGATTGATAAGTGTGGACTATTGGTGAGCCTTTTTACTAAAAGAGAAAAATTGTGCAATTTGGACGGTACCCCCAATATAGTAAAATGATGTTATTTGGCGCGGGAGGGGGGAGTATATAATATTTTCGTTGATATCAAAATTTTCTTTATTGAGAATTTTGATTATTAATTTCTTATTAATGTAATACTCATACTAAAAAAAAATATTTTGAAATTAAATTAATGAGCTACATTACTCTGTCCAAGAATATCACTAATCTCAATTACTCAGGTTCATTTTTCTATCTAAATAAAAAGCCTGTCCAAATTGCAGAAGAATTAAGAATACCGCCAATCTCGATTATTCAAATTCATTTTTATAAATAATAGAGACCCCTAACACTATCGTTCTCATTAGTCATTACTCCCTCCTCTTCTCACCTTCCCATCACTCAAAATGTAGTAAATGGCAGATCTCTCTCTTTCCGCCTCGTTTCTCGCTGTTTCGACTACAATCTTTCTTCCCTAATCGTACTTGTGAAATTTACAAGACTAGAAGCGCATCCCCATTTCTTCTATTAGATTGTGGTAAGAATTTCACAATTGTTTTAAACTGTTATGAGGGTTTTTTTTAATCATCTACTTCTATCAGAAGCCTTCTACAATTATTTTATTCTACTGTCATATATCACCCAATTATGCACAATAAATGTATTTTATAATCTTAGATTTTCGGTAATAAGTTCATGGCATAGGTCGTTTGAAGTGCGTCCTTCCTGGCTGATCATTTGGTTCAGAAAAGGGGAATTCATTAAAAGGTCGTGGTATATTAGCATCTTCTATATACTTCATCTTATTGTCTTATTGTTCATATATTTATGCGGTGTAGGCTACTGAATTTTGTGTTGATTGTATGTCATGCTCCCTCTGGCTCTAGAATGCCTAGTGAATGTATAATTGGTATCAATTATTTTTTGGTTGACACTTCATTTGATGTATTTTGCTTATATAATTTAGACTGAACAACGATTCTGCACTATAGAATCCTTTGGTACAATGTGTTCTTCAAGTGTGAATTATTTTTAGTTTAGTATGCATATTACAAATTAATCCTACTTAGTTATTGTATAAAGCTTTAAAGTTAGTGTTGTCTGATTGTCAATTGGATTTTATTAATTTGTATTTTCTCTTTTGATTGACTGTAAAATATGTTGTATTAATCGTGTTGACATGTCAAGTATCGGCCCAAGATGCATTGTGTAGAAATATTCTTTAAACCTAGCAAGTTTGGTCAGTCTACTTTGTTCTTTACACAATGCCCATTGAATTTTCTTGTGATGTAGCATAAAATAATATAATTAGTAATTAGAAAAGGCTATAAAAGACATTTCAATCATAACTTCAGGTTCTATTTATGTTAAATGTGTTGCATTTTTTGTTTGTTTAGCTTGCTTTGGTATATGTATCAAGTTTAAAAACTGAAATATTTTTAAGATGTGTGGTAGTTGTTCTTCCATCAACTTTAACTTGGAGTTCTTTCTTAGCCGTCAATTTTCTTCATTTATGATTAGTTAGTCTATTTTTGTAAGGTTTTTGCCATGGATATTGGATAGTAGTAGTTAAATAATACATGTATCATAATTGTTCTACCTTTATTGAATGTGATTGCTAATGTTAGTCTTGTTTGTTCTTGGCTCTCTTAGTTAATTAATAAGAGGCACTTCGCAATTCCCTAATAATGTTACCTGCTAGTGTTAGTGTTTGATTCTTTCTAGGTTGTGATTCCCTTGTTCCTTGGATATTTTATTTACCGTTAATATGAACTCACTATGTAGGACATAGGAGAAGAGCATGTACAGTACTCTATGATATTAAAATTAAAATTTATTAAAATGGCGTGTGACGTCATGGATTCAGATTATGTTGAATGTCATTTCTTTCTATATATTATAATATTGCTTTAAAGGCCAACATCTAATATTCTGATCCATTTAATTAGAATGTACGAGTAGATTCTTATAATGTACAGGATAACCTTTTAACTTCAATATGTCCAACAGTCAGATTCTCTGTTTCATTTTCAGCAAATGCCTTCAGTGATTAAAGTGGTTATCTATAATGATTTCCTAACTATTGATTAAATATCTATAATGTGTCTTGAATAAATTTGAGTTGATGATTTACTTGTGCATTTTCAGGTGAAACAAAAAGTGGATGAGATTCAAGATTTGAAGATAAGTTTGAGATATTTATTGGATGAACACACACACTACACACACATTACACAAACAAATAATATTTATTTTGGTTTCAATTTTTTGCTCCTCTATCTAAGTAAACCTAATGTTTTAGGAATTAAAATAAAAGCCAAATACATATAATTTTGTTTATCTTCCTAACATAGTTTCAGTTTTTGAACATTTTTGTGTTGCCTGCAGTTACTAGAAGCTCTTGATTGGAAGCTCATGCATGAATCAAATTATACAAAGATTCATGTAAGCATCTTTTATTATAAGCTCTTGACTAACTTTCCTATTTCTATCTCTTTTTTATTTTGTGGTGTAAGAAAAATACTAAGAGTACATGAATGAAAATCAAACTCCTTTGTCTATTATATATGGATTTCTTGTTGGAATTTTATAGTTTGTTCTGTTGTACTTAGGTAGTCTATTGCTCTTGTGCTTAGATGCTTGCAGTTTTCTTATGTGTGCTTTACTAGAATATGAGTAGATTGGATATTTTACTCGTTTTGTAAGATTATTCTTTTCAGCTATTGATTTCTTGTGTTTTGGGCTTTTGTACTAGGATTCCAATTCTTATATTGGAATTTTGAAGCTTTGTGTTTTTGCTGGATTTAAATCTTGGATATCTGTGAGTGGCCTAGTTGGAAGGTTGGATGCATTATAACATATTTCAAAGTCCTACTTCTACAATGTCCACTACTCCATTCTATTTGGAGGGCAAGTCGTGATGATGGAATTATACTATAGATAGCTAGATTCTTAGATTCTTATACTACATGTTATTGTTTGACATACTACAGTTTGTTGGGTTCTCATACGGCTCATACAACTAATTTTAGTTACTTGTTCCTATAGATTTAGCCACAGTTCTCACTAAGGGAATCACTTTTGTGATACTTTGTAATTTTGTAATTCGAATGTATTGTATTTTGTTCAGTTAAATTCTGAATTATATTTATTTTTTTCATAATGTAGTGTGTAAAAGTAAATAAAAATGTCACTAAATATTTATTTATTTATTAATTCAATATTGAAAAATAAATTATTTTATCATTAAATAAATTTATTTCATGACAGTTGATACGTCACTAAAATATTAGGTAAATGAGCATATATTTTCTCATAAAAAAAATTTATAATGTGACAAAATATTGTCATTATAAGATTAATTAATTAATGAGATGACAAACGTAATTTGTCAACATATATATATTATTAAAAATGACAGTTTTTTGTTATCGTATTTAAATGTTTTAATGACAAATTTTCATATCTTCGTTACTAATCAATGTATTCACAACAAAATAAGTTGTCACCATTTCCACTCATTTTAATGACAATAAATGTAGTAATTTGAAATTTGTCTTTGGTATGCACAATTCCTCTTAATATTCTTCTTTGTTCTTCTACTGTGATGTCACTTTGTAGCTTTTCTCCTAAGTTTTCTCTAAGAAGTTAGATGGTTTCTTCTTTTAGCTTCTTCTCATAGGGTTTCGATTCTCATCTGAATGATGGATTCACTGTATCTTTTTTTATCCTTCATTTGGATGACAAAGTTATCCCTCATCATCACCACACTTAGTGCAAAATTGAATTGACATTTTTCTTCAAAATGCAGTCTGCAACCTTGGTACAACTATCTTATGATCACAAAGAGTTGTAAAAATAAGCTTCCTTATTGCGTTTTCTTATGTAAAGCGCTTGAATTTCTGCAGGAAATTATTTCCTAGCATGAGATCCGTTCTAGTGTTGTGAAAGTGTATTGGTTAGTCTTCACTTTGTACCATGGGGTACCATCCGTGAAAGAGAAGGAAAGATTTATTATTTTAGAATTTTGATTTGTAGTTAGTTATTCCCTTATTTTGAATTATTTAGTTTTCTATTTTCTTTATTACCTTAATTTCCTATTTCTACCATATTAGAACTTAGGTCTAGGGCTTTGTTCATCGGTCTTGAACCTATTTATTACCTTCTCTGTTATCCGCTCCTCTGGTCATAATTTTTGCTTGTTTGATTCCTTTTTTAAGGGTTAATACCCTTTGCGAGAAATCTCTTCCTATTACCATGATGCCTCTTCCCCAAAATTTTTAGCCTAGACTTCGTCTTTAGCTATGCAAATAACAGCTCCTTAATCAATATATTCCGCAAAGTATTCTGCATGAAATTTTTTATATCTCATACCAATGGTGATATATAGAGAGGTTGAACTCGTGGTCATGGATGAGCTCCGGCTTTTTCTAGTGGACTCTATACCTTCGTCCTCAGACAGTAAACTCTTTTCCATCTTATAATCTTCCAAAGACTTATGATTCTCTAGGAACTTCGGTCCAAACTCAAGTTGTTCTAGGAATCTTCCCACGACTCCTTCAACTATCAGCTCAATGTCTCCAATCTTGAATTGTCCTTGATATCTCCCAATTGTTGGTTATGGGAGGTAATACAAGATATCACAAGGAATAAAGTTCTCATTCTTTGTGCTATTAGATATTGCTTCTACACCTCTCCACCCTTCTAAGCATTTTAGTTCACCTTTAGTTGTGAACTTCTCTGGTATGAAGATTGCTACCACTATTGGTTTTTTTTCTTCCTATTTTCCACTGAGCATTATGTCATTTTAGAAAGAGATCCTTCTTTATTTGAACTTGAGGTTGACTTGTCTATTCTAGACAGGTTGATTTCAATTTAATAGATTTACGTCATGAATTGGTGGTGGCTCCACAACTTCTAGTCTAGTTATGCATGCAAATCACTCGAACACTTCTAGTATCTCTATATACTCCTTCATTTGGAATAAATCCAAATAATGGGTATTGAACAGAGTATGGTCTGTTCCCTTATTAAATCTTTTTTTTATATCTTGATGAAGGGTTAGTATATACTCTATTGAAATCTCGATCTACCAGATTGTAGGAAATTCTTAGATAAATGTAGGATGTCATATTTCCTACGTATAGATTTCCCAATATTCCTCTAAGGCATGCCTCTCTTGGGTTCTTGATTAGATCTCTTAACAAAGATAGCAATATCGATTAGTGTATCAAATTGTTTTGATAAGAATTTGAGTGGTTGCAATATGGATCTAGGACATTGTTTGAGCCACTTAGCTCTTGAGCCTATTGAGTTCCTTCTTTATTTCATCAATATGAACTAGCTGCATTTCTATTACATTTCACGTGAATTCCATATGATGCGATTTTCGCTTGTCACCTTGTATATGATATAATGGTCTATTTTTCTGAAGCTGAGCAATCATTCCATCCTTCCAACCATAAATCCATCTTATAGATGAAGCCTCAAATCTTCCTTCATGATTCTTATAATTGTTATATGAGAAATGGATGTCTAGGAGAAGAATCCAGACATGTCCTTCTATATCTCTTGCTTGAAGCTTTGTTCTTCACTCCAACTAATCTTCTGAAAATTCTTTTGGTTGATGTAGTCTTCTTCATAGAGACTCTCATCTGATGGTATATTCTCAAACTAATGTACCTGTACCAGATAGTAGAAACAGACAGCTTTTTCGATCTCTAGAGTAGCCTCAAACTATCTTACTCATCGCATCTGGTTTTTTTTTAGTAATCTGGTGAAATATGCACTTTGGCTCCGCACGTGTAACAATTGCAATAATTGAATCTTTCATTTGCTCATGTGAGGGCTCTTCAGAACATTCTTATTATCAGGGTTCTACTAGTACTCCTCTCGTTCGATCCTGAGGATTTGACTTGACTTCTTAACGTCCATCGTGATGGTCATAGCCTCTATCCTATTTTTGGTTCAGGCTTTTGTTTGGACCAGAATGATCTTGGCCTTCTTGCTCTCCATCTTGTGCTCGTCTGTGTATAAAGATGATATGTTTTTTCTTCATCCTATTCTGCCTTCTCGGGTGTCCTTCAATGATAGTTAGAAGGTTATTACCTTCACAATACAAAAGTATTGTTTTGTTAATTCTTCTTAATCTCTTGTAGTTTTTATACAGAGCTCTTTGATGGCACCACTGCGCTAGGTTGGCTTTGAGAAAAGACATTCTTCTTGCAGTCGAATCCAGCTCACATGGTTGTATTTTTTTATCTGCATTATTCTCCATGGGCTTGGAACATTGACGAAGAATATGTGGAAAACTTCCTCTTCCTTTATTTTCGACTTCTATCTGTGCTTCTTGAAGAGTCTGATGTACTCATCTACATGACATATGTCAAGTAGCTATATGATGTATAAAGCATTCATATACTTCTTCTTCTTTCCCTCCTCCATTTCTTTAATAAATCAATCTTGATGAAATAAATTTTGAAGATCTTTGTCGTGTGATAACTTCTGCTAAGATTTCCCCATCCATAATCTCCTTCTTGACCTCATATGTGATCAGTTCCTAGGCACACTTTTCTTGCACACTTTACTGAGATTTCATGCTCACTTAACGCACATTTTATTTATTACATACACTACCCCTTAAAATAAATAAAATTAAAATTAGTAAGAAAAAACAAAATAAAATAAAACAAAAAGTCTTTTTCTTATAACCTTATCTTAACAATATCGGTGCAATTTAATCCAACACAGGGGAGAGTAACATAAATCGATAGTTGTGTACTCAATAATAACCTATATTTTAAATTTAAATTAAGAAGATGACTTGGGTGACCACACATTTTTAGCCCTTAGATCAAAATTCTTTATTTTTAGACCGTGAGATCATTAAATGATTTTTTTTAATTAACTTGTTCCTTACCCAACCGGTAATATTTATTTATAAAATAATAATGAAATGATGCCCCCAGGGCATAACTCAAGTGGTAAAGGGGAGGGTTGAAAGACCTTCCAACTGAGCTTGTTTGCTGCAGGGTAAGGCAGGACAAGCACAAGTTTAACATTATTGATATATGTACATTATTTTAGACTTTTAGTTACATTAACATTAAATGTACATGTTCATTTCTTTCACTAAATAAATTATTTCCTTTTCTATGATAATTATTTTAATTTACAGTATATTAATTTTTATGTGTATATATTTGAAGGTTTTTAAAAAGACAAAGACTTGTGTGAGACCGTTTCATGTCAGGGCTTATGTGAGACGGTAAAAAATTGATAACTTTTATACTGAGAAGTGATACTAAATTAATAAAAAGTGATAATGTTATTTCATGAACAATTTATAGTATAAATGAAAAGTGACGACGTTTTATAGCGAAAGTGATAATTATTTTAAAAAGTATAAAATAATCTCACGTGAGACAATATCACGCAAGACCTACCCTTATAAAAATAAATCAATAAATTCTATTTTATCAAAATTAAAATATAAGTTAATTAGTATTTTTTTTTGTTATAATAGAACGTAAAATTATATAATAATTAATTAAAACACTGCATTTCCTTGAATTCATATTTCATATCTAATTTAATTAATATATACTTTAAAAAAATTTACTCTTAATTCTAAATTTTATTTCACTTATTAGATACTCCTTATATATTAAGATTTTTATATGTGTATTTTTATATCTTAATATATATATATATATATATATATATATATATATATATATATATATATATATATATATATATATATATATATATATATATATATATATATATTTGTAAAGTAGTTTTCTTATTTGACTTTTTAGAAAACATGTCGTAATTTGGTTCTTTTTAAAAAAATAAAGATTTGTGTGAGACCGTCTCGGGTTTACATGAGACGGTCAGAAAATAATAACTTTTACACTGAAAAATGATATTAAATTAATAAAAAGAAATAATGTTATTTCATGAACAATTTATAGTATATAAATGAAAAGTGATAACATTGTATATCGAAATTAATAATGTTTTATAGCGAAAGTGATAACTATTTTAAAAAGTGTAAAATAGTCTCACGTGAGACGGTCTCACACAAACCTACCCCTTAAAAGAAAAGTGTTGATATTGGGTGAGACCGTCTCATTGATCTTATTTCATGAGACGAATTGTCATTAATCTAATTAAATATATTTTAAATTAAATTAAAAATGAATCAAGAAAAAAATGAGGGTCTTGTTGAACACTTTTTAAAATAGAATTACGTATTAATTGGTCGGTGATCTTTCAAACTTTCGTTAATCAACCCTTTTACAAACTCGCAATGTTTTAAAAAATATATATAAAAATAATAATAATAATAACTAATCATTTGTAAAATAGGTAGGTTCATATTATATTAATAAACATTAAATTTTAATTTAAAAAATTATCAATTATCAATTAGGTAAAGACTTGTATGAGACCGTCTCACATAAGGACTTGCATGAGACAGTCAGAAAGTGATAACTTTTATGTGATAATAAATTAATGAAAAGTGATAATGCTCTTTCATGAACAATTTATAGCATAAATAAAAAGTGATAATATTTTATAGCGAAAGTGATAATTTTTTTTTGGAAAAATGAATTATATTTCATTAGGGCATGAGTCTTGCCCTTTCTAAAAGAATAAGTCTACAATGTATCAACAAAATAGTGCTTCAAATCAACTACAAACATATCAAAAACAACAATATTAAATTTCTTCTAAACAATACTCTCTCCGTCCCATAAAGAAGTTCACTGTTACTATAGATACGGAGTTTAAGAAGAAGTTGTTTTTTGGGGGTAGTTTGGTATTTTTAGGTAATAAATAAATTATAAAGTAAGTTTTGTGAGTTGTAAAGGGGTGACAATTTTGAAATTAAAGTGTATTGTGGGGTTATTGATTTGTGTGTATTTCCTTATTTGGAGGTGTGAACTTGTTTATGAGACGGACAAAAATAGAAAGTGTGAATTTGCTTATGGGACAGAGGGAGTAACAAGGATCTGCAACTCAATCTTTATAATCAATGTCTCTTTTGAGCATTTTCCTTCTCCAAATCCACCAAAAAAACCAAACATGTGATTTGATCTCCTCAAGTATTTTCTCTTCGTTACATCCACTCGCCTCAAACATTACTTTGTTTCTACTTCTCCAAAATGACCAAATAATGTATATCCATATGTTTATCACTAGCTTCCATCTTACTTTAGATTGGAATAAATTCCCAAATAGAAGTAGTGTACCTGAAGGATTGTTTGGATTAGGGATTGCTTCTCGACCAAATTCAAGCACTGTCTCCATATTATTTGTGACGTTGGGCATTCACAAAATCTATGTTCCACCATTTCTTCTTTTTCTCCACAAATAGGACATGTAATAGTGCTGAAAGGTGGAAGGCTTTCTCTTTTTTTTCAACTCCATAGATGTCGGGATTCTTCCTTTCACAACTCTCTAAGCTAGGATTTTCATTTTTGTGTCCACTTTGCTCTTCCAGATTCTCCTGTACAGCTTCTATTGAGGCTTCTCGATTGGTTCTTTTCTTTCTTCCAAGCATGCATATGCACTTTTGACGTCGTATATTCCATGTTTGCTTGCTTCCCATCTCCAATAATCCTTCACTTTCTCTATTTTGTACCTGTATAAAAGTTCCAATAATTCGTTTTGTGAGTTAGATTCTCACTCCCTCAACTCCCTTCTCCATTTACACTTTCATTTCCATTCTTCCCCCTCCCATGCCCCAATTTCACTAACTCTGTAATCCTTACCTACACTCAACTCGAACAACTTCTTAAACCTCTTTTTAAGAGGCTCATTCCCCACCCAAATTTCATCCCAGAAACTCGTGTCAGCCCCATTTACTACCACTTTCCTATATTTTTCTGTAAACCACTCTCCTTTACTATTTTCTAAACATGACAGTACCCCTCCCCACCAACCTTTCCCTCTTTGCCTAAACATAGATCCCAACCCCGATTCCCTAGCACCCACACTCCTTTGTCTAGCTATAGTTATTTTAACCCATAATCTCTCCTTCCCCTCCAACGCTTTCCACTCCCATTTCCCTATCAGACTCTTTTGGTAATAATTTATAGCGAAAGTGATAATTATTTTAAAAAGTAAAAAATTGTCTCACGTGAGACGGTCTCATGCAAGACCTATTATTATTATTATAACTATATTTAATAAATTATTAAATAGTTCATCTGTTTAATTATCTAAGTATTAATAAATTATTAAATAGTTCAACTGTTTAATTATCACTTTATTTTAATTGTGTATTACTTCATATTAAAAATTTTGTCACTTTTTATACGAATTGTTCATAAAATAATTTAATTAAATAGTTATCACTTTTTTTATCACGTATAACTTGTTATTTAAAATGTTATCACTTTTTATTATTCCGATGAATTATTCATGAAATAATTCAACTAACATATACTCACTTTTCTTTAATTAATAATCATTTTTTATTAAAAATATTATCACTTTTTATTATTATAATAAATTGTTTGTGAAATACACTATCTTAATTAGTTATCACTTTTTATAAAAGATATTATCACTTTTATTTTTAAATATTATCACTTTTTATTTATACTATAAATTGTTTATGAAACAGTTCACGACACTGTTATCACTTTTCATCAATTGTGTATCACATTTTATAAATTTATAACATTTAAATTAAAAAAAATAAATTAAATGAACATAAATTTAAATTATTATATTTTTATATAATAAAATTTTTAAATTTAATAAGAAAAATTTATATATATATATATATATATACACATAATCATCTAATAATTAATTTTTTAATTTAATATAACCAAACAAGGCCCTTTAAAAAAATTAAATGGGTTGACAGATAATGTGTCTTACGAATTATGATTCGTGAAACAGTCTCACACAAGTCTTTGTCAAAGATAGGGTAGGTCTTACGTGTGACCGTCTCACGTGAGACCATTTCTCACTTTGTAAAATAGTTATCACTTTCGCTCTAAAACATTATCACTTTCGCTATTAAATGTTATCACTTTTTATTTACACTATAAATTGTTCATGAATTAGCACTATCACTTTTCACTAATTTATTATCACTTTCTTTTATACAAGTTATTACATTCTGGTCGTCTCACGTAAGGGCCACACAAATCTTCTTTGCCTATTAAAATTAAGATACATCCCCATAATCTTAAGTATATTATAGTAGAAACTTTTCTTGCTAAGGTGTCATCTCCATAACACTCCAATGTGACATGTAATTTTCTCAAATTTTTAGATTTTTTAATTTTTTTAATATTTTCCTTATTTACGTTTAATTAACTTCCTAATTTAATATTTTCTTTATTAAATAATGTAAAACTTATTTTTAATAATGATTAAATTTTCAATATTTTATTTATTTATTTGGATATCATTAACTAATTACTAAATCTTTTAATGCAATAAATAAATAAATTAATATCAAATTAAATTAAATTATATATATAAAAGGAAAAAATAATATTTCATATAATATTCTCTCCCCACCTATAAATAAAGACTTTTGGTTATTCATTCTAATACATACATTCGATTCTCCAAGAGGAATATGAGTTTTCTTCAAGTTCCTCTAGAGAATTGATTTATGAAAGTATAAAATTTTATTTCGATAGAGCGAATCAAGTAGAAATTCGATCTACCTCTAAAAAATTGACTCAAGTATTTTTCAAGAGGAAGAGAATTGATTCAAGTATTCTTGAATCGATTTACCTCTTAAGAATCAATTCTTCAAAAGGAAGAGAATTGATTCAAGTATTCTTGAATAGATTTTCATCTTAAAAATCGATTTTTCAAGAGTAAGAGGATCAATTCAAGTATTCTTGAATCGATTTACAACATAAGAATCAATTCTTCAAGAGGAAAAAAATCAATTCAAGTATTACCACCTCTTAAGAATCGATTTAAGTATCTACCTCTAAAGTTTGATTCAAGTATTCTTCAAGTGAAAGAGGATCGACGATTCAAGTACTCTTGGATCGATTTACCTCTAGAGAATAAGAGGATGAAAAACTAATTCATGTATAGAATCGAAAGCTTAAACTATTTAAGTTAAATCATTATTTCATATCAAATAACATTAAAATTGAGTTGGTAAATATTTATTAATTTTTTAAAATTAGTATTTATTCAATTATGACATATGAATTATAAAATTTTATTTTTTTAGTTGTTTATATAATTTGAAACTAATAAAATTAAATAAAAAATAAAATCAATAAATTCATTACAAATTTATAAATATTTAAAAGAATAATATATATATATATATATATATATATATATATATATATATTACATTATTTACTTTTAATTAATTTCTTTATTTAATTTTTTTAAATAGACACTTTTCTTGCTGACGTATCGTCTTCAAAGTGCTTCAATGTGACGTGTAATTTTCTCAATTTTTTTAAATTTTTTTAAATTTTTTTAAATTTTCCTTATTTACTTTTAATTAACTTCATTATTTAATATTTTCTTTTTTAAATAATGTGTTTCTTATTTTTAATAATAATTAAATTTTCAATATTTTATTTATTTATTTGGGTATCATTAATTAATTACTAAATCTTTTAATGCAAAAAATAAAATAATTAATATCAAATTCAATCATATATATAAAGGGAAAAAATAATATTCCATATAATATTCACTCTCACCTCACTTATAAATAAAACTTTTGGTTATTTATTCTAAATACACACATTCGATTCTCCAAGAGGAATAGAAGTTTTTTTCAAGTTCATCTAGAGAATTGATTTATGAAAGCATAAAAATTTATTTCTATAGAGGGAATCAAGGAGAGATTTGATTTACATCTAAAAAATCGATTCAAGTATTCTTCAAGAGGAAAAGAACCGATTCAAGTATTCTTGAATCGATTTACCTCTTAAGAATCGATTCTTCAAGTGGAAGAGAATTGATTCAAGTATTCTTGAATAGATTACATCTTAAATATCGAATTTTCAAGAGTAAGAGGATCGATTCAAGAATACTTGAATCGATTTACATCTTAATAATTGATTCTTCAAGAGGAAAAAATCGATTCAAGATTAACTCTTAAGAATCACTTCAAGTATTCTTTAAAATCTACATCTAAAGTATAGATTCAAGTACTCTTTAAGTAAAAGAGGATCGACGACTCAAGTACATTTGAATCGATTTACCTCTAGAGAGTAAGAGGTTGAAAAACTAATTCATGTATAGAACTGAAAGCTCAAGTACTTTGAGTTAAATCATTATTTTATATCAAATAACATTAAAATTGAGTTTGCAAATATTTGTTAATTTTTTTAAATTTAGTATATTAATATTTATTCATTTATATATATCTTAATTATTCAATATGACATACGAAATATAATTTTTTTCTTTAGTTGTTTATATAATTTGAAACTAATAAAATTAAATAAAATAAATAAATTCATTACAAATTTATGAATATTTAAAAGAATATTATATATAAATTAACTTTATTTATATTATATATATTTTACATTAGTTTCTTAAAAATAACAATTAATGGAAATAGAATTATTATTATATTATTAATTAAGAAATACTAAACCATAATAATGATTAACAAGTAATACTCCATTAAAATATTATTTATAATATTACGTATATTTTAATATATATATATATATATATATATATATATATATATATATATATATATATATATATATATATATATATATATATATATATTGATGAGTGTTTTCTCAACACAACACACAATATTAATTCACAAGTGTTAAGGATGCTATTATAGCTTTGATAATCGACCAAGTGTTTATCGAACCCAAAGGACGTATTATTATCAATTTAATTATACTCTAACTTATTAAGACTAGTATGGCAATATAGTTTTGATGATTAAGTAACCAATAAACAAATAATTAAAAGAACAATTAAAGTAAATAACAGTAGAGATAAAACGAAAGTGAATAAGTGAGAAGAGATGTAGCTCTTCGGGCCATCCAATTTTACTTATTAATTTTCCTTTCGTGTATTAATGTCCGACTCTGCCTTGTGGAGTATGGACGCATCACTAAACCATGCAAATCTACTCTAAAGACACAAGTAAATAAGTGTGTGATACGTGTGAATATCCTTGGAGCAAGCGATATAATTCAATCTCCTTTCTAGGTACTATCAGTGTCAATTATTTCCTGTGCACTAAGTACTCTAACCCGATATGATCTCCCTTTATAAGTACAATGAAGTTATTCTATTTGTCCTACTTATTAACCAAAATCTTATTCAATTAACAAATATTTATATAAGATAGTTCTAATGAGACTTCAGAGTCTCATCACTTAAAATCATAACATAGAATCCTACTCAGCAGTGAACTCACTCAATCAATAATCAATATATGTATTCAAACTCTACATAACAATTAATGATGCACAAAATAACTCTGAGTATAAATTAAAAACGCATAGTCTTATATAAATAAACCACAAGTAATGTTGTACAGAGTATACACACGTAAGTTCAATTAACTCATAAAACCTTCATAAACCCTAGAACTACCGAAGCGGTTCTAGCCCATGATTGATCGAAGAACAATCATGGCAGTTGGATAGATCTTATCCATAGTCTTGAAAATTACATGATAAATTAAGATGCGAAGTAAACTCTATATGTGGGCGCCATCGTGTCTCTCTCTGTCTTGAATCTTTACTTGATTCTCACTTGATTCGACAGACGAATCGATCTCCACAGCTCCGTGGGTGATGGTACGGTTTCGGATATTGTGTAGAATGAAGGCGGTGGTGAACGTCCATCAGCTGCGTAGGGTCTTTCTTTTATAACTTTGGCTCTCCTTATGAACCTAGGATGGACTTTTTAAGCTAAAACACGTACTGAAGGTGTAAAAATACGGATCCGGAGATTTCTCGAGCATCGGTTCGACCAAGGCCCCTGGTCGAATCAACCAAGGCCTGGTTGAACCGGCCTGTAACAACTTGGCAGGCTCCTGGTTCGACTCTAACGGCTGGTCGAACCAAAAGCTTCGTGGTGGAACCTTACCTGCAAAAATTTATGCTTTTGGTTCGACCACGGTTCGACCAACACGCCTAGTAGAATCGCACTGTCTTGGTCAAACCACACTTCTGCTAGCTTCCGGTGCCTAGTTCGACTAGGGGTGCTCGTCGAACCACCCTCATTTGGTCTAACCGGGTGCCTACAACACCTCTTTTCCAGTTTTAATCACTTCTATCCCGTTTTCCTTCAAAAATCCGCTCAAACGGCCTCAAACACACCTGATTCGTGACTTTCCACTGCATATCATGATTTATCTTCACTTACGATCAAATTATACATCATTATCACAAGAATCAGGGCTTAAAATACGTGAATTTACACTCATCATATATATATATATATATATATATATATATATATATATATAAACTATTTAAAACATTTTAATAATTTTGCTTTAATTACTTATAAAATATTTGACCTTATTTCTATAAATAATCAATATATATATATATATATATATATATTAAGTATAGTATAGCAAAGTACTTTTTCGCTAACATGTTGTTCACATATATAGTCTTACTATTTATTTATTTTTCTTATACACTTATTATGACTTATTTACTTTAGTATAATTAATTGCAATGAATAAAAAAATCATTCGATATAAATAAATTAATTAGTATCAAATCAAATCATGAAAAAAAAAAGAATAAATTGAGATTTATTTTATATATAATTGATATTTATTTTATACAAACAGTAAAATTAAGGATTTATTACTAAAAGTTACATACTTTAATCATAATTGCGCTTAAATACAATGAAAAAAATGAAATACTAACAACTATATAAATATACAGTAAAGAGACAAAATTGTTCCTATGTATTTGCACATTTTTTTAGAGAGACATGGAGAGTAATAAATAATTTTAAATTATATTATATTATAAAGTAACATTTTAAAAAAATACAAGTCAAGATTTTTTCAAATAATTAGAATATATGTACATATATTAATTTTTTACATGATTTAGTTATACGTTACATTATCAAAAGTCAAATGTTATAAATTGTTGTAAATTTTTTACATTGATGAAAGAAATTGTCTAGCAAAAAGAAAAATAAACTCCTAAATGTTGTAATTACATTATATAACATGAATTATTTAGTTTTAAAAAATAAGAATAATAATTGAATGATCCCACATTGTACGCGGGTTTCATACTAGTTATATAATATTTTCTACACATTTAATGTTAAAAATTTTATATTAATAAAGATATAGGCACAAATTAATGACATTACAATTAATAATTATATCAAAATCAAAATACAATTAATATAAATAATCATAAATATTTTTATTCAATCACTCTATATAATGTATAGGTATATATTCAATTATAAAAATAAAAAAATATTTTATATTATTAGATAAAGTATTTAAATATAAAATTTTATAATCCTCATAAGACGCTGGTCATATACCAGTATACAATCGCAAAATAACTACTCCTTCTGTCCCTCTTATTCCTGTTGAAGAATAAACTTACATCTATTCTTTAGAAGTAAATCGTCTCAAGAATACTTTAATCGGTCATTTTATTCCTCTTGAAAAATATTTAAATCGATTCTCTGAATGTAAATCGATTCAAGACCTCTTATTAATTGAAATAACAAAATTAATTGAAAGTAAATAAGGAAATTAATTGAAAGTAAGGAAATTACTTTAATCGGTCCTTTTAGTCCCTTTTCATTCCTCTTATTCTATTTAAATAATGAAATTAATTGAAAGTAAATAAGAAAAACATAAAAAAATAAAAAAATTTGTGAAAAAATACACGTCATTTTGGAGAGATGAAGATGTGTCAGAGAAAAAAACTATGTTATGGTAGGCGGAAGAATAATGTTTTAGCTCATAATCTAGCTTATTATGTTTTCTCTACTGAAACATCTTTTGTTTCATCGGCGTTGGCCGATAATGTTGTTAACCTTGATCACACCGATAATTCGATGAGTTGATATCTATAATATCTTTTACTTTAAAAAAAATATCAAGATTATGGTAGTTATTTTCAGTAAATTATAATTTTCCATAATCATTAATTATTTAATTACAATTTGAATAACAAAATGATAGCTATTTTTAATAAATAGTCATTCCAACGTCAAATTAAGATATATTAAATAGGTTGTTAATTTGTTATTAAGGAAACTATTAACACAATCAATTATCTCCCTATAATAATAATTATTCCCGTATAATCGCCATACTTACATTTTTTTGTAAAATGAGTAAATAGCGATAATACATATCACTAGCAAATTAATAATTATTGATCAATATTTGCTGGAAATAAATACTATGTATTTATAACAAATTAAAAATATACAACATATAGTTAAATTTTTTATTATTGGAAGTGTATTGTAATTTTAATTAAATAAATTTGAAATGAGACATTCTTTTGTGAGATGTGTCGACCTATCATTAAAATATAGGTATAGTTATTGATCAATATTTATTGGAAATAAATACTATGTATTTATAACAAATTAAAAACAGACAATATATATTTAATTTTTTTAATTATTGGAAGTGTATTGTAATTTTAATTCAACGAATTTGAAATGAGACATTCTTTTGTGAGATGGGTCTATCATTAAAATATACGTATTATAAAGGTAAAGTATGCTTTATATTAGTTACAATATGTCAGTAATAAACTATACTACATAGGAGTATAACATCTTAAAAATATACTCCCCATATCCCGTCCTAATAGTTACGTTGTTTTTTGTACGGGAATTAAGGAATATAGTATTTTAATATGTATTGAGATGAGAGAAATAATAATTTAATGTGTAGTGCATAGTTGTATTAGTTTTGAAGGTGTGTCCCATAGAGATATTTTGGTTGATTTGTGTGGGTCTCATATACCAAAAAGGGAAATGTAACCATTAGGATGAGACGCGGGATTAAAGAGCTGTAGTCATTATGATGGGACGGATGGAGTACTTTAATACATCATTCATCATGTTTAAAAAAATGTAATACAGTATATTTTAATTACCGATAAGTATACTTAAACTGATCATAATAATGAAACTTTAAAGCAGACATCTCACAAACCGTCTTATATTTCTGTCTCACAAGAGACTTTGTCATTTAGGATATGTAGTCCAGTAAAAATATATAATTATAAGTGTAAAAAAATTGTATTAATTTATTAGTATAAGAATAATATTGTATACAAATTAATTATAAATAAAATACATACCCTATTAAATTTATACATTAGATAACGATGATTACATACACACATAATAACATATTATATTTAATTTTAAATATTTTTCGTCACATATAATTCTAAATAATTGTAATGAATATATAAATTTTATTTCGCACATTAAAAATTTTTGGTGTTCATTTTTATATATAAAAAGAAATTAACTACATAATTCAGTTTTCAATACAAATAATTAATTTTCTTTTATATAAAGATTTTATTAATAATTTTAAAATATGCTAAAGTTGTAAAATTAACAATAATGGATAGCAGGATTATAATAAATTAACTATCATAAAATAGTACTAATAACATTTATGAATGTGGCTCCAATAAAACAATCAATCAATTATTAATGAGTGGACAATATATACCTGCAAGGCTGCAACGTGTATGAGTGAGACCTTTATAAACCTGTGAACCCTTTGCAAGCACAAGTTTAACAGTGAGTCATCTCTTTAAATTACTTGAGGAACATCCTGCGATTTACTTCCTCCATCAATCTCCAGAGCAGAGGCGGTGGGGGCCTTAATGATGGGGTACATCATTTTTTATAAACCTGCAACCTGTAAAATTTAGGGTCAACTATTCAATTTTATTTATTTATTCATTACTCATTCCATCCACTTAACTATTCATCTTTATCAAAGAAAATTTATTTATTTATATTAACTTAATTGATTTTTTTGGATAAGATGATATTTTTAAATAATGAATAAAAAAAAAGTTAGGTGAATTGGGTAAAAATGATACTTTTTAAAATATCATGTATTAAGATATTATTTATTTTAAAATTTATAATATTTTTAAGTGGTGATTGGTGAATAGTACTTCCTTTGTCCTCTTGATACGTATTCATTTTTCCATTTTGATCCGTCTCATTACAAAGTATTCATTTATCTTTTTAGATTGATGTGACCCACAACCACTAAACATGACCCCACACTCAACACTAATACAACTATCCACTACACATTAAAATATTATTTCTCTCACCTTACTATACATTAAATTATTATACTCCTTAATCCACATACAAAAAGTAAACGAATACCTTTCAAGGGGACGGAGAGAGTATATTGAAACTAATGTGGAAAGAGTGAAAAATTTGTTGATACGGAGTGAGTATTATTATTTTTGTAACACTTGTATGAGATTGCTTTTAGAGAAGATCGATCATTATAGTTTTTTTTTAATAGTAACTTTTAAAAAAATATAATATCACTTTTAATTAAAAATTTTAGACAAATTCTCTTGTGAGACATTATATATTTGAGACGATTTGTGAGACGTGTTAAAGTATGCATATTATATACATAAAGTATGCTTAATATTAAAGTATGCTTTCTAAAATATGATAAATAATGAATTAAAATATGATTTTAGGGTGTTATAATATGATTCATTATTGACATACTTTAACTATAAATAAGCATACTTTACATATATAATAAGCATACTTTAGTAATAGGTCAACCCGTCCCACAAGAGAGTTTCTCAAATAGTTTATTGGACTATTATATTTTTTATCAATTACTCCCTCTATCCCAACTTCAATCTCGCACTTTCCGTTATGATCCGTCTCAAATTAACTTCACACTTTCATAAAAGGAAAAAAACAACTAACTAATATCCCTCTATCATACTTTAATTTCAAATTTGTCATCACTTTTTTACATCACATAACATACTTTATTATTTATTTATTACAAAAAAATATCATACTACCCTCAAAAGTAAGTTAAAAATGACTTTCTTAAACTCCGTATTTATAGTAAACGTGAAGATGAATTGGGGATGGAGGGAGTACTATTTATTATTATATTAAAATATTATTATTTTTTATTTATTTTATCAAATTTAATTATTTCATGAAACGATCTTACATTACATAAATTTTTACCTTATTATTTTGTATTCACGAATTAGAAAAGCTTAATATACGTACCGATGTGTCGTTAGGCTCCACATAATCGTATGGGATTTAGATTTGTTCTCCTACATTTATTTCATTTTAAAAAAAGGTAATACGAAGATGTAGTACCGCTGTATAATAAAAATGGTTAAGTTAGGTGTGAGATTGTATCAATACTATTATGCTTTTCTAACTTGTTATCATTTTTATTGTAAAATATTATTATTTTTTATTTATATTAAAAAATTTTACAAAATAATTCATTGCACCATTACCATTTTTCATAAATTGAGTATCAATTTTTTTTATTAATGATGTTAACACTTTTTATCTATCTTGCGTAAGACACACGAGTATTTGCTAATAAAAATTAGCATGAAATCTATCTTGTGTAAGACAATCTCACACGAGTCTTTGCCAATAAAAATTAGCATGAAACAGAAATTACTCTTTTGGACAATAAAATATTACTCTACAGACTTTTTTATATAAAATATACTACTCTCTCCATCCGCTTCTAAGGTGTAAATTTTACTATTTTTTACGTCCGGTTTAAAGGTATACATTTTTCCTATTCAGTAAAATACCCGTTTTACATATAATAATACTTCTTAATCCATGTGTAAAAAGTAAACGAACACCTTAAAACCAGACGGAGAGAGTATTACTGTTATTAATTAGTTGAAATCATTTTAGTCTCGTGATAAAAGGACTTTTCAATTTTAGTATGGAAAAAGAAAATATTCTTTTCAATTTCCTCCCACAATTATTAATATTATTGGATTTTAATTCAAGGGAAAAGGATCATCCAAGCCCCTCAATTTATTCGTGAAGATCAATTAAGCACCTAATCTTTCTTTTTTACATTCACACCACTTACCTTTATTACTATATAGGTTCATATGAACCTATTATTTTTTAAAAATAAAACATAAGAGCACCTTTATATTAAATATTACTATAAATAAAGCATCTAACTAACTGTTCGATTTTTCTTTTCTTTTTATTTTTCTTTATTAATTATAACTTTGATAATATATATATATATATATATATATATATATATATATATATATATATATATATAATATTTACTATAATTTATGATTTATTTTACTTTTCTATTTAAGCAAACCTTATTTTTTGTTCTTATAATTTTATATTTATTTTTATGATTTAATGTTAATTTTAAGTAGATAATTTAATTTTAGTCATGTGTTATATGTAACATAATTTATTACTTATCATAAATTTTCTTATTTATTTTTAGAATTTAATGTAAATTTTTAGAATAGAATTATAAAAAATTGTGTGGAATGAACAATAAAATAATATTTAATGCAAGCTCCCAATCTATTTTATTTTTCATTCGTGTTGTTTTTAGTTTTTACTATTAATAAGATATATATAAACCATTGTCTTTTAAAACTGAAACATTAATATACGTTAAATTAACCCTCTTCATTTTTTATTTTTTTTTATTATCTATTATTACTATGGTACTTATATTTTTAAAATTAATCCTAAACCTAAAATAAATATTTATTACTAGGGATAAAATGGATCATAAACTGCAAAATAAAATTATAATTAAATCATTTGAAAATCTAAGATTAAATTAATAAGTATTTATTTTTAGAAATAATTAAATGAGTAACATAAACCATAAAAATTAAATATAAAATTGTAAGAACAAAAATAACAAAACACAAGGTTGGCGTAAATAGAAAAGTAAAAATCAACTGTAGGTTCCATGCTCTATATATAGTACTAATATTTAATATTAAGGAGTTCCTATGTTTTATTTTTTTTTAAAAAAAAAGGGCTTATTTGACCCTATTTATAAAGGTAAGTGGTGTGCATATACAAAATTCAAGGGTTTAAGTGATATTAATAGATAAGTTGGAGGGCTAGGACGATCCTGTTCCCTTAATTCAATTTTGATTAATAATTAAAAGAGCAAAGGGTCAAATTTGACTCTTATTTTATTGTGTGGATCAAATTGCCCTTTATCTAACTTTTTATTCATCCAGCTCCTTAATCAATTTTAATAGAATCAATTTAGCCCTTTTTAGAAAAAACTAAATATCAAATAGTTATTTTATTTCTCTGTCCTATTTAATTTGGGTTAATACACGTGATTTACCCAAATATTAGGTAAAGGAAAGTAACAAATGTAATTTCACAAACTGATTGTCTTTCTTCTAAATCGCCGGTGGGTAAGAGCTGTAGATTCAAGCACCCCACCCCGAAACATTCCACCCAAATCCCACGTCGATGGCCCAATGCATCCCCCTCTTCTTGCTATCTCGCTCTCCAAATCCTCTTTTCCATCACACTCGCTGCACTCACACACACTCGATACAAGCTCCCATCCTCTCATCGGGAATCTCCCCAAGCCCGGAAGCCCCGACCCTCCACTTTGCAGTCGCCACTATCTCCGCTTCCCGTAGCTACCATTCTCAGCGCTATTGTGTGGTCATAATTAATGTAATTATATGATTGCTGATCTGATCGATTGATTCAAGGAATTGAAATTCCCACCTCTATTTAATGCCCGTATTTGTGTCGACGAGATCGGGAGGCCACGGCTTTCCACCGTCGTACGATTGCTTTTCAACATCACCGGCGGCGCCGCGGAGTCACACGGTGGCACCGCCAGAAACTTCACATTAGGGGAGATCTGCAGCATCTTGGAAAAAATATTTAGAGGTTCTTACATGTGATCTGCTGTCTCACGGAGTGCTGCAATTATTGCTTCCACCATTGACTCCGACGACTTCTTCGCCGCCAGTTATGTCGACGGACAACCGAGTTGGAAGAATTGAATTTGTTTTGTCAGGAACTGTCACGGTGGTGGTACAGAATACAGATTATGTTGACTAATTTTGGATTCAATCTGTTTTAACCCAAATTAAGTAGAAGAGAGAAATGCAATAACTATTTGATATTTAGTTTTTTTTAAAAAGGGCTAAATTGATCCTAATAAAATTGATTAAGGGGCTGGATGAACAAAAAGTTAGATAAAGGGTCAATTTGATCCCACACAATAAGATGAGGGTCCAAACTGACCCTTTGCCCATAATTAAAAAGTCAATCTAAAATGTCACGCAATGTCATCCTATGTGTCTTCCCAAAATAAATTCATCCAATCAATTTGACACATCATTTATTCGATTAATCCCAATTAGGAAATGGAATTTAAAAATAATTTTGAATTCTGGATTTGAAATTAAAAAAAAAAGACTTGGATTAGAATGGATACAAAATGAATTGAGTCTGACTTATTTAAATAAGTATTGCTTTTAAAATGTCCAAGCTAGCCGGATCATCTATTAAAAAAGTCGATCCAAAACCAAGCTTTTAATAGGTCGAGAGCCTAAAGGGTAAAAATCTTTTTTATACAACTTTGATTGTCCATGTAAGTTTTTTAACCACCATGAGTTTTTGGTATTTTTTTAACCCAAAACATGAAATTAGGTAACCAATGGGGATATCAAATTACCATGTTGTCCCTCTTCAAGTGAACCGGCCCTTCTCCTGAACTGGATCACCACCAGCTCAAAATTGTTCACCAACGAAAATCAAATTCAAATCCCTAATTCCCCCTCCTAAGATTTCTCCAATTAATACCTCCAAAAATTCAATCACCCATATAGGAATTCACGATCGACGAAGTTGAGACGAGGGGACGGTGATTGCTTTTTGTCGGATAAGTGTCGCTGTCGCCCAATAGAAGAAAGGCCGAGTCCTCCAAGATCAGGTATTTCGCACTGCTACTTGAATTTCTAATGGAGTCAAATGAATACAATATCTGAAGATTTTAATGGATTCATATGAGTGTACTCAGAGTCAGCAGTAGATTTAGTATATTTATCATTAATTGGAGCAATTGGTGGTATTATTAGAGCTTTTTTGTATGCAATTATTAATGGATGATTTGTTATTTATGAATCTTCGTACACATAATTATTTCAAAGAGTTATGTTTGATGAATTGGCTAAGTGCGTGAATATGTTTCGAGGGAGCAAGAATTATAAAGATGTTAAAATGACATGTGTATACCGTTGTTGTTTCATATTGTTTGACCTTGCAACTTCTAGTAGTGGATATTTAGCTTGCTGGCATCTAATGGTATTTTTGTTCTGAATCAGAAAAGCATAACAAACAGGAAATAAACAATGAACTTTGATCACATAGAAATGGAAGTTGTAATAATGAAATGGAAAACAATGAATATTATCTTTAAGTTGTTCCATTTAAATTGATGTACATTCACTGAGGCATGGGATGAACCCTTATTGATGATGCACCGTAGGCAGGAAACATGACTACACAATTATGTTTAATTAACCGAGTAAATAATCAATTAATGTGTGCTGTCAAATTGATGGGCTGTTGTGAGTTTATTTCCCATTATTATAGTGAACCAAAATGTCTGTTACCCATCCCAATCAAAAATCACGTGGCAAGGTAGAAATGCAGCTATGAAGAGTGTTGATGTTTATCCCAACTGATGTATAAGGAAGTCCACCAAAGTCATCCATCTGTGATTTGTCATTCTTTATTAAAAAACTGATATGCTAACTCCTCCTGTCAAACCAACTTCTTAAAAGATGTGATGTGCAGCGGGTGAGAGTTCCTCAACCAACAAGTAACTAACATAATTGGAATTGTGTTACATTGACTAGTGCAAGGCTTACCCAAAAAGAATGGAAAAAAATAATGTCATAAGTGTAATTGCAAGGCTAATAAGTTAGTTACTGTACTTTAAATAGCCATATATGCACCCTAATTACATTTTATTGTGTACTGACAGATGGCGGATAGATATATCTTGGTTCTTTATAACTTGTGTTGGGATGGGACTGCATTTGTTGGTGGCGAATACTGGGCATTGAATGTACTTAAACTAGGAAGTGTCGACACGATGTCGAGCTTGAAGAATGCACTTAATGATTTAATTCCTGAGAAACAAGTCAAGCACGGGATTGATATAATTCATTGTCTTACAATCAACAATATATATGTCCGAGAGACGATCACAAATGACAGTGATGTGTGCAGTTTGCTTAGTGTCGAGCAACCTGAGATATTTGTTATTGCTAAAAAGAAATTTGGTTCCCATCTTGATAACGAAACAGGTGGTGGTGTAGTAGGGAGCTGTTCTTCACTAGGCAAACCCGGCGGATTGGAATCTCCTAATCCAATAAATGATGATGTCCTTAGGCGGGAAGATCCCGATAGGAGGCATGTTGGGAAGGTTGTTATCAATGATGGGAGCATAGGAAGAGGTGTTAGAGCGGATGAGGAAGACACGGATGATTTGCTTCGAACACCAATTGGAGATGAATGTGGGTCATCTGACGAGCATACGTCGGATGCATTTCCTGGCTCTGATTCATCTTATAGTGATGGCGATCACCAAAATAACTCTAATGTGCAAATCAATAGGCCTAAAAGTGTGAAAAAATATAGTGTCCCATGTATGTCGGATTCATTTAGTGTTGAGAAAGAAACGTCTAGTTCTTTGGATGAAAGTATGGATGGTGTAGCAAAGGATACGACCTATGGAAGTAAAAAGGAAATAAAGTTGGCAGTAGCTATGTATAATTTGAAGTGTCGAGCTAGCTTTCGGGTGTATGGGTCCAAAAAGTGCAGGTGGTATGTGAAATGAAAAGGCAAGTCGCCTTGCGAATTTGTCTTTCGCTCCACCAGGTGGGATGATTTTTGGAGATGCACCCACTTTGTTGGACACACATGCATTAAAGACTTTAATAGGGTGGGAACAGAGACTGTGTCATCTATGCTTCTTGGGACTTTATATGCTAACCATCAAATGAAGAAGTGTATGTCGATGTCTCCTTCATTTATCATTGAAGATCTAAAGACAAGATATGGCGTCTCAATACTGTATGATCATGCTCTTTCTATGAAGAAATGGGCGACCAATCTAATGTATGGTGATGATTCGGAGTCTTTTAAGCTGCTGCCCGCGTACTTGAGAGCATTGGGAAGAGAGAATCCAGGAAGTCATGTAGCACTACGCACATCAGACGGAGATCACGTCTTCCAAAATGTATTTGTTGCACTCTCCGCCTCCATATCCGGATTTAGGCGATATGGAAGGCCTGTGATTGTGGTAGATGGTCCTCATTTGAAGGGTGGGTACAAGGGAGTGGTGTTCGTTGCAGTAACTCAGGATGGAAACCAACAAATATTCCCTCTTGCAGTAGGAGTGGGTTCTACAGTGAGCAATGAAGATTGGTCATGGTTTATGATGCAGTTGTGGGAGGCTTTTGGATGGCCAGATGAGTTGTTGATTGTTTCGGATCAACATAAAAGTATATGCCATGCAGTGAGGGTGGTATACCCGGGTGCGGCACATGCATTTTGCTATTATCATTTGCGCAAGCAGGTCATGATGTACAACAAAGGCACTGTGTACTTGTTCAAGACTACTGCTAGAACTTACAACAGATCCGAATTTGAGTGGTGAGTCTAAAAATGTGTACATCTAAGTATAAATGAACAGTTGGGAAAGGAATTAACGTGTTTTGTATACTATTGACTTATTCAATTTACTTGTTGAGCAGGACTATGAAAACGTTAAGCAGCATCGGGAAATTTGAAAGCCTGTATTTGAAGTTGAATGAAATAGGAGCGGAGAGGTGGTCTCGTGTGCTATGCCCTGTTAGGAAATATGAATTCATCATGAATAATACTGCAGAGAGTTGGAACAGGTGTATTTCCTGGGCTCGTTCGCTCCCAGTGGTTTATTTCTTGGAAATAGTGAGGCACATTATCGGTGGTTGGTTCACGAGTCATCTTGAAGAGGCAGAAACAGAGACTGGGCCTCTATGTCGAATTATTTCTAGTGAGTCGTCCCGTGTAGTTGAAGCTAGCATGGGATTGGAAGTCGTTTTGATTGGAGATGAGACCTATACGGTGAAGAGCACTACAAATAGTTACATAGTAGATTTGGGAAATCGGTTATGTGACTGTGGAGTATTTCAAGCCGATATGATTCCATGCGTCCATGCGGCGGCAGCAATCAGGTTGGAGTTATTCCTTGATTTATAAATACTACTTTCAGTTTTCTTTACATAGAGGAATATAGTTATGATATTTTAATTACATCATTAAAGTGAATGGTGTTATATTTATCTAGGTTTGCAAAGTTTGATGTGAACTCCTTTGTTGGTGATTACTACTTGAATGAGAGGGTGAAGGGAATGTGGGGGGGGTTTGGTGCTTTCTGTTCCCGACCAATCTCAATGGCAGAGTTTGAGATTACATGGAGATGATGTTTGTAACCCACCTGATTGCCCAAAACAAGCTGGCAGGCTTAAAATATCTCGGATAAAGTCAGCAAAGGAGAAGCATTTCAAGAAGCGGAGGACTCAGCACTGCAGTAGATCAATGACAGCGGTCACAACATGAGTACATGTAATTCCTACCGGTTAATAAAAAGTAACTCAACGACCAATATGTGAGGGTAGCTGGACATATAAGTGATATCATGAAAAATTTAAGTTACAATTGTTTTTTATAAGATGGCGAACATGTTGATTAGATTGGGGTTCGTAGAGTGCGATCCTTGTTGAGTTGTTCATATTGATTGGTTGTTGTGTATCACCTGGTGATGTTACTTTGATGTGATTTTTATTTGTTAAGTTATTTCAATTGAGATTGTTTAATGAAGTTGTTATTTTAGGGTTTATATACTTATGCCGGAGTAGAACTACATGTAGGGGTTATACATGGAGCTTTCCAATTTTAATTAATATAGGGTTTTAGTTAAAATACATGTAGTATTCAATGTCTGTATCTCCACTTAAATTAATATAGGTTGTTATGTTTGTTTATTGTCCTCCTACGTTCATACATTATTCATTATATACTACTGGGAGCAGAAGCCCTACATTGGGTATGAAATAATAATGGATATTAGTGCAAAATAAACATTTCAATAAAAATGTTGGATCTAGAGCAACCATCATTCAACAAAACAACCTCCATATAAGAACTCAATTACCCTACTCAATTTAACAACTCCAGCACCCTAAATCACTAAAAAATAGAGCCCGTAAACTCCAACATCATACATCAAAACAACCTCTATTACCCCATTCCGTCTCCCAAATCCATTTACTCCAACAAGTCATCAGTGCATCATCTTTATAGAACACAAAATAGCCACAAATAAAGCCTAAGATCCAATAAGTGCAATCATCATATACTTTCCATATCTGTCGATGTTTTTTCATTCGTTAGCCATTTCATGTTTCTCCTTCAATAGAAGGAGAATTATAGACTTTGCTCTTGGAGATGGAGGGTCGACCCATTCGAAATAATTACATCCACCACCGTTTCGCTGAAATGCAAGAGTGATTAACATTAACACATCCAACATTGTACGCATATATCTTATGCTTTCGAATTATACTTATATAACTATTAAATTTGTAACCTGTCATGCTCGACACCCATAGAATCGTCGGCCCGGATTCGCTTCAGTCCAAGAAGTTCTTAACTTTGCATTTGTACCACAAAAGCAGGCCGTAAACCTTACCTCTCCTGATGCAAGCAACGACGAATCCGTGGATGACATCCCCTCCTAATGTAAATTGACGAATTGAGTGAGCTGTTGGTGGATAAGAGAATTAGGGTTCGTAGCGGGTGTCTTATTTCTGATTTTAATTTGGGGGTTACACATTTGGAGAAAAATACCTATTTGTATCCCCTATTATACACACACGTCCTTTCCCAAGTGAGTATACCAATTATTTATTATTATTATTATTATCATAATTATAATATTATTTTCCTATTATACCTGTCTGTTTTTTTTTCCTTTTATTATACTTCAAATCTGTAAGGTAATATGCAGTGTATAATTATCATTAATTATAACATTATTTAAATATTTTAATTTCTCAAAAATATATTATAAGAGATTTCTCAATATCTTTTTTACAGGAATTAAATATAATTAATTTTATTAAAGGTGATAGTTTGAATTATTTGGGTGCACCGGGGTCACATGTGCACCCCTAGTATGACAATTGGAATACTTATATACAAAGGTGAATGTAGGAATATTAATTAATCCCATGACAAAGGATTATATTGGCGAACATACTAATCCCTTTTGGCTACAAAGACACCTTTTACTATTACCAAATTCTATTTTTATTACTAACAAACTACCCCTTTTGATTAAACATAATTTAATAATATTAATTAATACTTGAAATATTAATCAAGGCATATAAATGAACCCCATTTACTATAATATTTACTACTAACAAACTACCCCTTTTACTATAACTATATACATTCTAATTATTATAACATTTACAAAAGCTTCAAAATAAAAATAATTATTAACATTCTTAAAATAAATTCGTAACAAAATTTATTATAGAAATGTGTAACTAATTTAATTGAAAATAATATAAAAAATTTGTCATCATTTTTTTTCCAAGTATATAAATGTATATATAATAATATGTCACTTAAATACATTAAGAAAATAATTAAGTTTGCTAATGAATATATGTATATTATATTTTGAAGAAAAAAAGAAATATTTAATTTTGAACAATACATAAAATAATAATATTATTTATGATGAAAATTTATATAAATAATTAAGATGACTTTTATTAGTTATAATATTTTCAACAATGAAAATCTATAACATTCTACACTTTTTTAATGATCCGAGATTAACTTAAATTAATAATATCTCAATATTTCACTAATTAATACCTAATTAATATTGTTCATATATAACAAACACATAATAACCATAAAATTAAAATAAAGACATATTAACCATAACATAATTACTTCGATTAACAGATTTAAGATTACGAAATTAAAATTTAAAAAATAATTAAAAGTAAATAAAACATATTAATGAAAAAAGCAACATAATATCCAATAATTTAGGCAAAAAAATTCCTTAATTGCAAACCCCCATTGATTGGACGTTTGTAGTCGGGATGACCAATTAAGAATTTATCGAACCACAGGGAGGAAGGTACTAGAGTTTAAGCGATTTCAAGTTTATCGTGATTTTATAAGTACGACGGAACGGGGTGGAGGATAAGCGTGCAAATGAACGCACTTAAACTAATGCAAGAAATAAGATAAAAGCAAAGATAAATAATGGGTTCCAAATTATGCAAGGATGAGATTAACAACAATCATGTCATAGATAATAAAGTAATCATGCAATCATGGACATAGCATAGGAGCGATCACTAATTCCACCTAAACTTTCTCTCGAGATGGATAGGATGTAAACCCTCAACAAGGCTCCAAAAAACACATAGGATCGAGACCAAAATGAACACCTCCCAATAGGTACTAATTACTCTACGAATTCCTAATTAGGTACTAAATCATAGGCAATATTCTCTTTTAAGGTACTATGAATTCACTAATGGTTTGGGTCCCCTCATCTAATCAACCAATCTCTCGATCAAACTAATCAAATGTTCTATCAAAGGGTTCTAAATCTAGAAGGATATCTCTATCTCATTCTAAATTAATGCACATGAAGTGTATGATGAAATGATTCAATAAACTATCCTAAACACTTTCTTAATTTCTCAATCTAATCACATGCTCATGACAATTAATCACACATATCATCATATACATCAAACAATCAACATTCAATGATAGAAATACACAAAGCCCATTCAAGATTAAAATCAAATTGCATAAAAACTAAATTACCAAACACCAATCATGGAGCTAATCTCACAAAGGAGATTAGTCTCTCATAGTCACAAGAAATTCAACATAGACATTAAAATCCTTACAAACCATGATCAATCTATAAAGAAATGCACAAAAAATAGAATTAGATTCCCCCTTTGAAGTACTTCAATGGAGATCTCCTTCTTCTTCTTGTGATCTCACTCTCCCTTGCTTCCTTGATCACTTGGATGGTAGATTTGATGGAGGAGATCAAGTGTGGATGGATAGATGAAGAATTGATGAAGATGATGGTGTAAAATGGAGAGAATGGTGTGATCTAGGTGTAGAAGTGAAATCCTTGGTGGAATATCCAATCTCTCTTGAAATGTTGAACTTGAGGCTATTTATACCCTCTCCAAGTTGGGCCACGAATTTAACATTAGTTGGGCTTTTTACACACATTTACAAACATTGGCAGGTGAAAATCCGGATTTCTGACCCAAAAATATGCAACTCGAGTTGGCCATACTCAACTCGAGTTGCAACACGAGTCGAGTTGGATGTGTGTAACTTGAGCTGCAGTAGCTCGACTCGTGTTGGCTACTCGTGCACCCGCCTGTTTGGTCGTGTTGCGAGGCTCTGAAACTGAAAATCCCATGGAAGGCAACTCGACTCAAGCTAGCAACTCGAGTTGCAGCTTGTAAGTCGAGTTAGCTCACTGTATAATTTTTAGTCGCTGCCCTGCTCCTAGCTCGACTCGAGTTGCAAGTCGAGTTGGACCTTGCTACTCGAGTAAGCTCTCTGGACGAATTCTAGATCCCAACTCGACCTTCTCTCAACTCAAGTTGGCAACTCGAGTTGTACCTTGCAACTCGAGTTGGGTCCCGTCGGCCCCGTTTCTTGCTCGTTTCAGCTCCCGTTCCGTTTTTGCTCTGTTTTCACCTATTTTATATACGTTTAAGCTCATTCATACACATTTCTATGAAAACAAAAAACACAACCAAATAACATATGAAATACGGATAAAATACTATGAAAATAGATATAAAAAGACACTAAAATCTAGGTGAAAATATCACTCATCACCCATCTTCCTTCTCCGGCAGGCCAACTTCAACATCTTCACATCAATTTCCACCCACAGATGACTGAGTACCAGCGGCGGGTCCTGCCTCATTGCGTGCTGGCTCATGTTTGACACCCATTAGGAGACTGCCGTAGTTGGGTGCCTCCGTGAATAGCATTTCCAAGCGGTCGAACTCTGGCTCTCCATGATAATAGTAGCAGCACACGAAGTGATAAGTCTGCAATTTTTCCCATTCAATTTACATCAAAAGCGCATGATTTAATTTCATTCATTCTCAAGATTACTCTGTTTAGAGTGAAAAAAATTACATACTTCTATTACCTCAATTGCGGCTTCCCAAACATCATCGGCAGCCATTACTCGATTCATTCTTCTGTCCCAGTAGACTCTCGGCGACATCGACAATAGCCTTTTGAAACTGAGGTACCGGATCCTCAGTTTTGACAGCCTCTCAATGCAGTCCATCCAAGTAAACGCGGTGTCAAAAAAGGCATTGAGGACAGTTGTCGCCCGCCGCAGAGTTGAATTCCATGGGTCGAATTCACCAATTTTCTTACAATGTAACAAAGTGTTGATGAAGCATGTATTTCTCTCGACTGTCCACTGCGTGCCCTCATAAAACATTTTGTAATGGCTGATTAACTCCATTGCGGATTGAAGATGGAGGAGGCTGAATTGAAGAAGTGAATAACTAAGAAGTAATTGGGCCACTTAAATAGGAAATTACATACTGGAGTGGGGAGGGTATGGATTATGCATATGTAAACAGTAGGAAATGTGAAGGGTTGTGAATGGGTCAGACTATTGGCACGTTACTCAACCGTCGCATTGTTTACTGAGATATTCTCCACTGATAAATGGAAAACAGAGGGTCGCGTCTAATATCTATCGTTCTTCTTCTATTCATGATGACTGATGAGATGTATCAATAAAGTTGTAATACATACATATTGAATGGATACTTACACATGGTAAATCAATTGTAGATTTTATTCTATCTATTTGTATTTTTTTACCAACACGTTTCCCAACAAATCTATTGCAGATTTTATTCTATATAATTGTATTTTAGATTTGAATCATTTAATTAAATATCTAGATATGCTTCTTTTTTATTTATTAATTTATCTTATTAATATGTATGTAAACAATACAGATTTTTTTTATATCTTTTAATTGCAGATTTTGTTTGTCCAACACAGCATCCAACAAATCTATTCACCTGTTGTACACAGAAAGAAGATATCGATAAATGGATTTTGAGAGGATAGTTCACAGTGTTTTAAAATCCACACTTCAATTATAGCACATTTTACAGGAAAAAAATTAAAATAAATATGTTGACGTGTAATATATATGTTGATTTCATTATCTCATACATATATAAACTCTTGTAAAAAATGGGAATTAATGTAAACCCTTTATCAAGATATATGAATGAATTTCATCCATATTTCATACTGATGTCTTAATTAAATTGACATGTCAAAGCTCTTTAAGTTACAACTTGAGTGAATCAATTGTTAGATTTGGCAAACCCTAAAACCTTAAAAATGAAAAGCCTTAACCACACATAACACTATTGAATGGATACTTACATAAGGTAAATCAATTGCAGATTTTATTCTATATAAATGTATTTTAGGTTTGAATCATTTAATTAAATATGTAGATTTGAATGTTTTGTATTTTTAATTTATTTTTATTAATATGTATCTAAACAATGCAGATTTCATTTTGTATGTGTTATAATTGCAGATTTTTTTCTGTCCAACACGTCTTCCAACAAATCTATGCACCTGTTGTATACAGAAAGAAGATCTCGAATTTGAGATGATAGTTAACAGTGTTTTAAAAATCCACACATCAATTATAACACACATTACAAGAAAAAAATTAAAATAAATAATTCACCTCCATTACGTGTCATATATATAATGCCTTCATTATCTCATATATATATAAACCCTTCTGATAAATTGGAATTAATATAAACCCTTTATCAAGATATATGAAAGAATTTCATCCATATTTCATAATGATTTCTCAATTAAATTGACGTGGCAAAGCTCTTTTAGTTACAACTTGAGTGAATCAATTGTTAAATTTGGCAAACCCTAAAACCCTAAACCCTAAACATGACCCTAAACCACATAAATCATGATCTCTAAACCACACATACACTACAGTAACAGTAAGATATCCACCTAAAATAGGTGAATACAAAAAGATAAAAAAATAAAACCTTTTTATCACTGTTATAATGTAGTGCAGTTGTGCAGTGTTGAAGGATTATCTATCAAGTGTCATGATATCACGTTATATTTTCCCGTGAGGTATAATTAATTTCGTGATATACGTGGCGGTTTATATGACTCATGTAACCCCTATTTAAAGGTAGAGAAAACACTAAATCCAGGATGAATCGTAGGGGTGAGTCACGTTCATATGTAAATCTATAATAGGTTTTTCTTGTGGGCACTGATTATTCTTCTATTTAAATTTCCCTTTTGTATTTAACATCATCCAACTTTGGAAAGTTATTTGTAGTGACTCTTTTTCGTTTTATTTCACCAAAAATAGGATGCAACTCAAACAGAAGGATCGATCAGATGTTTGAGGACTATCACAAATGGACAATGATTGAAGAAGAGTGTTTGCTGGAAATCGTGTGGGAGTTTTGGATGGATAGGAAAGTTATAGAGTTGAGTCCCTCAGCCGAAATTCTCGAAGAAATTGTGGGTGTTGCTCAGTACAGAATCGGTCCACACATAGGGGCCAAGACTGTCTCCAAGAAGTTAACAGACTTGGCTAAGCGTTATCGACTCTGCCTTAAAATCTCGAAAGAACCGGGAGTATCATTCAACTCCAGATCTGATAAGTTCTAAGCCTACCAAAACACATGGGACCGTATAATGCAGGCACAATATTATAGTACTTTCTTTTTAAAATCTTATTTATTCAACTACGGCATTTTATAATTCCTTGTACATGTTTTCAGTTGGAACCCCGCGCAGCCAAGTTCATCTCTGAACCTGAGCAACTCTGGTGGGACATGGACATTACATTCTCGGTTATGGATCGTTTCAAAAGAGAAACCTACGGCAGTGGTAGTGGATTGGGACGCCAGGAAAATGAACAAATTGTGGGAGTGGAGGGTAGTGATGCTGATGACGGGGTGGTTGAGGACGGTGATCCACTTGATAATATATAGGGAGTTGCACTTGGTGAATGTTCCGTGGAGAAGAAGCCCTTCTTACATAATAGATGCATATTTAAGACTTATTTTGTAATTTGTGTTGTTGTTGTAGCTTGAAACAGGATAATCTCGTGCCTATTTAATTTTTAAATCTCGATGTAGTACCACCTCCATCTAGATGGTTTTCCCTTCCCTATATGTCGGTTATTATGTGACCTTTACAAATCTATTTTGTTTGGACCCTCTTTAATTAAAGCCCAAGTACATATTTTCATGAGCAGGCTTAAGTTGCCGATTGGGTAGATATATAAGTTACCTATACTAAAGATGGGCCCGGGGTCAATATATACATCATGGAATGATAAAATAGACCACCTATTCTAAAAAGGGTTTTCCTTTCTACTAAGGTAACCCATGAACTAAGCTTGGGCCAATATTCATCCATAAAAGCCTAAATACTAGGTATAAGTTGCCAATTTGAGTTGGAATTTATGTTGCCACTACCGAAGATGACCCCGACCCAATCTTTTAAGCACTTTTTATTAAAGTACACGACATTTTTAAGGTTTTTGAGGCGAATGAAGGAGAACTATAAATAACATTGGGCCAGTTTCATCCGACAAAGCCCAAGTACCAGGTTTTTGTTGTCGATTGAGTTGGGTTCTATGTTGCCACGAACAAAGATGACACCAGCCCAATCTTTTAAGCACTCTATATTAAACTACACGACATTTATAAGAATTTTGATCCAAATGAAGGAGAACTATAAATAACTTGGGCCCAGTTTCATCCGTCAAAGCCCAAGCACCAGGTTGTTGTTGCCGATTGAGTTGGGTTTTATGTTGCCACTACCAAAGATGACACCGGCCCAATCTTTTAAGCACTCTTTATTAAACTAGACGACATTTATAAGAATTTTGACCTGAAAGAAGGAGAACTATAAATAACATTGGGCCCAGTTTCATCCGTCAAAGCCCAAGTACCAGGTTTTTGTTGCCGATTGGGTTGAGTTTTATGTTGCCACAAACAAAGATGACACCGGCCCAATTTTTTAAGCACTCTATATTAAACTAGATGACATTTATAAGAATTTTGACCTTAATGAAGGAGAACTATAAATAACATTGGGCCCAGTTTCATCCGTCAAAGCCCAAGTACTAGGTTTTTGTTGCTTCTTGGGTTGGGTTTTATGTTGCCACTACCAAAGATTGCACCGACCCAATCTTTTAAGCACTATTTATTAAACTAGACGACATTTATAAGAATTTTGACCCAAATGAAGGAGAACTATAAATAAAATTGGGCCCAGTTTCATCCGTCAAAGCCCAAGCACCAGGTTTTTGTTGCCTCTTGGGTTGGGTTTTATGTTGCCACTACCAAAGATGACACCGGCCCAAGCTTTTAAGCTCTCTATATTAAACTAGACGACATTTATAAGAATTTTGACCCAAATGAAGGAGAACTATAAGTAACATTGGGCCCAGTTTCATCAGTCAAAGCCCAAGTACTAGGTTTTTGTTGTCAATTGAGTTAGGTTTTATGTCGCCACTACCAAAGATGACACCGGCCCAATCTTTTAAGCACTCTTTATTAAACTAGACAACATTTATATGAATTTTGACCCAAATGAAGGAGAACTGTAAATAACATTGGGCCCAGTTTCATCGGTCAAAGCTCAAGTACCAGGTTTTGTTGCAGATTGGGTTGGGTTTTATGTTGCCACAAACAAAGATGACACCGGCCCAATCTTTTAAGCACTCTATATTAAACTAAACGATATTTATAAGAATTTTGACCCGAATGAAGAAGAACTATAAATAACATTGGGCCCAGTTTCATCCGTCAAAGCCCAAGTACCATTTTTTGTTGCTTCTTGGATTAGGTTTTATGTTGCTACTACCAAAGATGACACCGGCCCAATCTTTTAAGCACTCTATATTAAACTAGACGAAATTTATAAGAATTTTGACCCGAATGAAGGAGAACTATAAATAACATTTGGCCCAGTTTCATCCGTCAAAGCCCAAGTAACAGGTTTTTGTTGCCGATTGGGTTGGGTTTTATGTTGCCACTACCAAAGATGACCCCGGCCCAATCTTTTAAGTACTTCATATTAAACTAGACGATATTTATAAGAATTTTGACACGAATGAAGGAGAACTATAAATAAATTGGGCCCAGTTTCATCCTTCAAAACCCAAGTACCAGGTTTCGGTTGCCGATTGAGTTCATATTTATGTTTCTAATACCATAGATGAGTCCGACCCAGTAATCAAGCAGTAAAATGTTATTTCTTAGTTGTGTTGAACTTGGCACTTATAATAAATTACAATATTAATAATAAATTACTTATAATAGATTACTATATTAGGATACGTAATATTAACCTGGAACTTAATTAAGTCACTGCAGTAATGGGTCACGTACAATAATGCTGGCATATATCCCAATCAGATCATTTTTACATCATGAAAGAGATACAAGGTGTAGTGACAAAGTAGAAAGGTATTAAAACCCAAAAATACACGCGATGCACTTGCAAAATGTTAATGCCTGGTCACTTTAGTTTCGAAGGGCATACAAATCTCCACAGAGCAGTCGTTTATATTCATCAATATTTATTTTTTTCAGTGTGTCCAATGACCTTTGCCTTACTGCAGCCTCAAGATAAAGGCAACAAAACAAACCACAATCATTGCCAGTCACCTGCTATGGTAATTTCGTTACTTTCTCAACTTTGAAAGGCTGCTTCACATCAACGCCTTTCCTGATGTTGCAATGGTCAAGTGGGCTGCTAATTACCCTCCCAAACATTTGAAATTGTGGAATGTAGAATCTCCTTGTTGTGCTATAGCTCGAATCATATATCAGGATCTTATTATCACGAAATTGAACTTCATACAGAACCCAATAATTGCCACGAACATGGGCCACTCCAAAGAACTTCTCCACTTCATTCCAATTCTGACAAAAACCTCCTTTAGGGAATTCACCTGTCACGTAGCCCAACAACGTCTTCTCATTCTCTTTCCAGTCCCAAACTTCTTCCATTTTCATGGCTTCCTCCCATACCCCAGCAATGCATGTCACCCTTTGCTGCACCTCAAATACAATGGATTCAAATGGATGGCCAAAAAAATCACAAAGTTATAAAACACAACACCGGTTAATAAAAAGTTGCATTCATACCCAGAAAATGAACTCTACAACAGTCCACCCAGTAGCAAGACACTCCGAAGACCTTTTCACATTATGGACCATGAGCTTAATCATCATATCAAGCATCTGAGATATCAAAATAATGTAGTTTTCAGTTAGGCATCACTTTAGTTCATATATATGTAATCATCAATCACATATACCTCATCGCCTATCCATTCTCCGGATTTAAATAGACAATCAAAAAATGATGGCTGCACAGATGATTGAAATCCGTGCCCTAAGGTTATAAAACTATTGTCCGCTTTCTTATTTGCCGAGTACCAGACATTGAAGTAATTCACAAAATGATCAGTACAGTCATCAACAGGTGTTTCAGGACAGGACACACAGGCCACTTTCCTCTTTTTTTTCGCGTCCACTTTCCAATCTGAAGCAATCTTCACCTCAAGATTGCCTTTCCCCCTGCCTCGTCCTGTTTTTTTACAAATGCCGCTTGCAGATTACCCTATAAATAAATGAACATTTGAATTGAGATTATCTTTTGGTTATGAAAATGGTCTGACTAATACAAGTATCGTCCAATTTATTAATGGGAATGTTGTTCCCTTCAACACCTCAAATGCAGCGTCCTCAGTCATCGCTACTGAACAATACCCAGTTTCCTCTGCTGCATACACCTCTATAGACTGTCAATTTAAAAAGGACAACATTAATAATAATTTCCTTAGAGGAGCCACGTAGAAAATTCAATCATTATTTAAGTGCAACATACAGATTTCCTGCATGACATATATTAATTTACCTTGCACAAACGGTCTGCTTCAGCAGGCATATTGCCCTCCTCCTGCCCCATTTCACCAGTTCCGGTGGGAACATCAATGTCATTCTTCTCATTTTGATCGCTACAATGCGTGGGAATATCAACTGCCTGCATTAAACCATGCTTATAAATTGCATGCATTAATTCACAATGCTATACCACAAAAATCATTAAATGCACAATACCTCATTCTCACAATCTACATCCACTGCAGGTGATACTGTTACTCCATTATCATTTTCCCCTGTGTTTACATCACCCGTGTACGGTTCTGCAACTCCGACTGGTTCAGGGCACTGATTTTGGTCCAGGGACCCTCTCCCATAGTTCCTTGCATGATGCCAAAATGGAGCATCAGCATACGAATATTACGACAGTGTTCTTCTAGCCTGCTCTGTGTTTTTTCATTCTCACTCACCAGGTGCCTCACCAGTCGATAAATCTCTATGTTAGATGGTGTTGTATCACCATCTCGTAAGACCATATCATCTACACTATACCTATTTCCATCAGCTGATGAGTGTGCTCTCTTTATTCCATCTTCAAACTGGACGTCCTCCACTGTCTCCTTTAACAGCACTGTCTCCCACTGGACAGTACTCAAATAGCATGAGGCTAACTTCTCATCAGTAGTGGGCTCCAACCGTCTCTTAATGACAACCTACAAATGCACAAAATAAAAACATTAAAGTGCTTACTCTAACTCTTTTCACCATTTCATCTGATACACTATTCATAAAGTTATCACAACATACGTGATCTCCACTCAGATCATCTCCGCGAAGATCCATGAAAATTGACTTCTTTAGATCTGAAGAACGTGGAGTAGAACAGCACGACCATCGAAGGATTCTGGGATTTCAGTGTTCTTTAGAATGTAATATCTTGGGAAGAGAGCTATTATTGCTTCATAAGCCCAGACGAGTAAAGCATACGTAAACCCGTTAGCATCTACAAACTTCCTAGAAATCTTAGTCTTCTTTCTCGTATCATTTTGTTCACTTCCACAGGGTCTAAGGGTATGTCTAATATCGGAAGCCAAGAATTCCCAGGATACTCTACCCCACGGATACGAGTTGAACATCTCCAAATCATCCACCAGCCAAATATAATGCATATCAACCTTCTTGGGCCCGTGCCCTTTGCTTAAAAGCATCCCATATACCACCCATAACAAAGCTAGCTTCACACTATCATCTCTACCTCCATTGTGCTTAAGGCTTTTCTTGAATGCCGACTCTATCATGTCCACAGTAACTACATCGGCATCAAGGTATCATTTTTTTATTGTATCGCTCTTAACTATTCTAGGTTTGAAACCAAAGTTTAAACTCGTTACAAGGGTAAACTCGCACGGCCCAAACACTGCCTCCTGCCTATTCACATGGAACACTATTTGGTCTGTGCATTCTGATGTGTCCTGCGAGTAAAGCAATTGCAAGTAAAGCTACTCCTGAAAATTCATTGGGGGGATTCTCAAGAAATACCCAAAGCAGCTCTACTCGAATTGCTTGAGCTGTGTAGCATTTAAACCCTTCTTAATCTTGGCAATTACTGACATGTCACAGCGATCTGCCACCCTTGCAAAGTGCCGATCTTGATGACTTACGAGAGTCATGGTCAGACCACCTGCAATACGTCACATGTACACTGCCTTTAATATTGTATCTATATGAATATCATTCTAAAACTACCGTACAATAGGCCATTAACACATATTTCACCAGAACACTTCTATTCTGCCTATTAATTACATATGCATTTAGTTATCAGCTTTTTCCTTGAATTTACATCGAAGAGCATCAGCACTGCCTACTAAATTTATAATAATTCATCAGATATAAACATCTACGATCTACACCATCAACATATGATATGGTTGTAAAAAATATTATAGGTAGTTCATTGTACTGGGTGGAACAAACAACTTGGAAATTTCTCAAATCTTTATTCTGTTCCATTTATCATTTACAAAAATCAACATCCTTTACATAGGTCGGCCATGCAATTATCTATCTAAGCCATCCACTAAACAATATCAACACATGTATTACCTGTACTCTCCAACTACCAGATTCGCGAGCCTGTACTCACTTCCCACCACAGGAATATACTCTGTTTTTTTCTCTGACGACACCAGCTTTTTTTAAATTAATGCAGCCGAGAGGATTGCTTCTTCTCAGCTCCTGAACTTCTCAAATTTGGGTGTAGATCTCTTCTTCGATGATCCGAAAATGTTCAAAATATTTAGAGATTAGGGTTATATAAGGTCGAAATTTCAATTAAGGGTTCTTTCCCCCCAATTAGGCAATCCGGATCAGTGGGTTATACAACAAATCGATTTTTGAAATTAATAAACCGGCCGGTCTGATAAGGGGACATCATAGTAATTATACCCATTAAATGGTTATATTCCCTTGAAAACTGAGTGGTTGGTGGAAAAACTTGGAAGCCTCTACCCACTTGCATAGAATTCCAATTTTACAGGAGCCTAAACTTACACTACAAAAATATTAATATTTTAACTCTATAATATTTTGTTGATAAAAATATTAATGGAGACGTGTGCACATCCCGAACTAGATTTAGTATTTTTCGATCAATTAAAATTAAATAAAAGGAAATTAAAAATGAACAGAAATGTCTAAAACTGATAATTAAAATACTAAGATGTTCATTTTCAGGATTTCAACCCAGATTCATATTTTCAAAATACTCATCAAATTTTAAAAACCACCATCTATTCATCTAAGTACATAAGTAAATTCATTCTTATCAATTACTTAATAGTACATTTCTCTCTTTTATCTCTCCTCTTTCATCTATTTTTTTTACATAAATGAATTAATTCTTCCTTCGTCCCACAACAAGGAGTGCATTTTTTTCATTTTCGCCCGTCACAATATAAGATATGCATTTTCTTTTTTAATAAATAGGACTCACACAACATAATTAATATATCTCCATAAGACTCACACATCACACTAATATACATACTCACTCTACATTAAGAAACGCACATTTTGTGTCGGGACGGAGGAAGTATTACATTTTTACATATTAATTTAATATACTCCCTCCGTCCCACCGAAAGGTCACCATTTTACTATATTGGGTGTCCCATCCAAATGTCTCAATTTTCCATTTTTAGTAAAAAGTACAACATGTGGCCCACCACTCACTACTAATACAACTACCGATTATACATATAATAATAATATTCCTTAATTTACACACAAAAAGCAACCGATGACGTTTGGGCGGGACAGAGGGAGTATATAAAGTTAAAACTAAAAAAAACTAAAACAAAAATAACTTCGGTTTTCAAACTCCACAAAATTATCAATTATGAATTCGATTATACTTAGGAGCCGCTTGATTCAAATTTCGGAATGACAATGATAATGAGAATGGGAATGAAAGTGATTGAAGAGGTGGGGTATACATTGAATCAATGGTAATAATTAAGGAATTTGAATTCTCATTACTCCTAACCAAATATGAATAATGAGAATCAATATCCTTTCATTCCAATTACCCTCTCCTAATATCCCTAGTATCTCTAACCAAACATCCCTTGTTACATGACAAACAATAATAATTTAAACCCATCTCATCACAAAACTGTGCAGTATAAATACATGCATCCAATCCAGGAGAGAGAATGAATATAAGCTGCGTCATCGTTCAATGGCACATTCCACCATTCCAATCGTCTCACTCCTAATTCTTCTCTCTTCCTCATTTTCCTATTCTCAAAGCACCTTTCCCAACCCACCAGCTTTCACTTTTCCCATCAACAAAGACGACGCCACCAACCAGTATTACACCACCAACCAATTTGGGTCCGACGCCACCACCCTAAACGTCGTCGTTTACCTCGGCGGCAAGTTCCTCTGGTTCAACTCCCCGACTACTTCAACGTCGCCGCCTCCTTCCGCCCCATCCTCTGCGGCACCCCGCAATGCCGCATCGCCAACGGCATCGGCTGAGTCTTCTGCTTCCTCTCCCCGCCAGTCCCCGGCTGCACCAACAACACCTGCTCCGACTACTCCCACAGCCCCTTCTCCGGCACCCTCGGCTACAGCGGCCTCGGCCAGGACACGCTGCGCGTCTACTCCATGCGAGGCCGTCAGTACCCGTCCGCAATTTCCCTTTCCAGTATGCCAGTCGGGATTTACGGGACGGGCTTGCCACCGCCGCAGCCGGCGTGGTCGGACTTGGACGGACTAGGATCTCTCTTCCAGCACAGCTGGCTTCCACTTTCAATATCCCTCAGAAATTCTCTCTCTGCATTCCAACTTCCGGCAACGCCGGAAAGCTTATCATAGGCAACGCCCCGCCGTTTGGAGAAGTATACAGTTCGCTCTCCTCCACCCCTCTCGTCAGAAACCCTGTCAGCACCTACGGTGACGAGCAGGTGGGGAATTTCTCAGTGGAGTACTTCATCAGTGTGTCGTCCATTAAAGTTGGTGGGACGGTGCTGAGACTGAACAAAACTCTCCTGTCCGTGCGTATACTGTCCGCCACTCATCGATCTTTCGAGCTCTAATCAACGAGTTCGTGAGGTCCACAGCGTCCATGAACATCAAAAGAGTGGCGACGGTGGCTCCCTTCGGGGCTTGCTTCGACTCTAGGACGATTCTGAGCTCGAAAACGGGGCCGGACGTGCCGACCATCGATCTCGTTCTCCAGAACAAGAATGTATATTGGAGATTTTATGGGTCGAACTCGATGGTTGGTGTTGGTAATGATGTGATGTGCCTTGCATTCGTGGAGGGGAAACGGAGTGCGAGTGATGGACCAGTAACGGCGATAGAGGTGGGAGGGTATCAAATGGAGAATTATTTGCTGGAATTTGATGTGGGTTCGTCGAAGCTAAGGTTCAGTTCTTCGCTGCTGCTGCATGATACCAGCTGCTCTCAGTTCGGAGCTGCATAGGTGGAAAGTCTTTGAAATGCACCATAGTACTATTTACAAAATTTTTTTTTTACAACGGAATTTTCAAATTAAATTCAATACTTAATAATTATCAATGATTAGCAATCAAAATTATATTTTTTATTGACAATAGAATTTCAATAAATTTATTCTCTATTTTACCAACTTAGTAACGGATTACCAAGGGAAACTGAGTATAAATTACCAACGTAATTATTTACCTATGAAATTAATTTTTTGTTGACACCACTTTACCTCCAGAAATTTACCAACGGAGCTTACCAATGGATTCCTTTGCTAATCTGTTGATAAACTAATTTAACAATGAAATTAAAACTTTTACCAACGGAATATTCCGTTTATAAAAAAACAAATTTTTTGTAGTGTTAATACTCCCTCTATCTCAACAATCTCTTCACTTTATATTATCTTATTTGTTTGTTCTATTATAATATTCTCCCTTTAAAAATAAGTAAATTATTTCACTACATTTTTTAAAAATAGTAAAAAGTTTCAAAATAAATAATAATTTATCACTAGAATATATTTTAAAAAATGTCACTCTCACTTGATTCATATAACTTCTTTTATTATATTAAAAAATATTACAATATCCCTAAAAATCAATAAAATTAGTAAAAAAAATTGTTAAATTACGATAATACTTCCTCCGTCCCAGGAAACTTTTCACCTTTACTGTTCCACGTTGTTTAAGAAAAGTTGCACTTTTGACCAACTTTATTGACTTTGGAGGGTATTGTAGTATTTTTAGGTAATAAAAAGTATAAAGTAATAATATATGTGTGAAAAATGAATGACAAATTTGAAATTAAAATAACTTTGAGATTGTTGAATAAAGTGGTGTTTTCTCTTTTGAGGAGTGAAAAGTTTTGTGGGACAAAAAAATGAGGAAAGTAATAAAAGTATTATGGGACAGAGGGAGGGAGTGATAATAATGGGGGAGAGTTAAACGAATCGATGAAGTATTAAGAATTAAGGATCATAATGTCATTAGAGTAGTGAAATTTCCAAATTCGTTATCATATCTCAAGAGTTAATAACATTTAATGCATGTTGAGAGAAAAAAGGAAATCCACTTATTTCGGGGTAATGAGATCACCAATGTTGAAAAAAAGAGGAAATCCACTTATTTCGGGGTAATGAAATCACTTATTTCATTGTTTATTGGCTCGGATTCTCTGTGTCATTTGATACATCGTTTCATGTGCCACAACGTAGATGATCGACACGTAGAAGAGAGAAACTATACCCTAATCCTTAAACTTTATGGGTAATTGTTGGATTTATTTTCCCCTCTTATATGTCAATCAATTAAAGTGTAGCACACAAAGTGATGCACAAAAATGGCGCACAAGATTCGATGTGGTTTATTGAGGACTAAAACAAATAATACTACTACTATATAAAAGTAAAATCAATAAAAATTACATTCTTTCGGTAAGGATTTTATTTTTTAAAATGTTCGTTCTAAAAGATTTTATTTTCTTTTCTAGACAATATACCACACACATCATTAATTAATATAAATATAAAACTCACGCCTAATTAATACAACGGGATAATACACATTATTATATAATAATATTCTTTAATTTACATATGGATAGAAGTATAATATAATCATATAAATATACCATTAATTAAGTATATTATTTTAATAATAATAAATTATAAAATATTAGTTTAAAAAAGAATTTTAAGAGTTGAAAACATTTTTATCCTATAATAATAACAAAAGAGAAATTCGATTTTAGTCCAAAAAAAAAAATTACTTCATTTGTCTCTTAAAAGATTGCACCCCTCCCCAACACAGATATTAAGAAAAATAATAAATTTTAGGGGTATTATTGTATTTTTTGTAATAAATAAATTATAAATTATATTTATATATGTTAGATGTGTTAGTTAGATATGGAGGTTTTTTTTAAGTAAAGTGTATGGGGAATTATTATTATTTTGTTTTTTTAGGGAGGTGAAAATTTTTGTGGGATAGTCAAATAATGAGCGTAGAAATTGCTAAAAAAATATGGTCCATTTTTAATTTGTTTTTATATACTCCCTCCGGCCACGTACAAGGTACTCGTTTGCTTTTTGCGCGTGGATTAAGGAGTATTATTATTATATGTAAAGTGGTTAGTTGTATTAGAGGGAAGTGGTGGGCCACAGGATGTACTTTTTTACCAAAAAATGAAAATGGATACATTTGAAGTGGACGCCCAAAATGATAAAATGGATACCTTGTAAGTGGCCAGAGTAATTAATATTGCTTTTAGTGATTAATTTCTGTAATTTCTTGATTTTTATGAGGAGGAATATATTGATGGAATTTGCAGGATTTTAAGCTAAAGTGAACTTCTATATCTAATGACGAAAGCATGAGAGGAAACGGGACTCGATTTAGAACTAAAACGAACAAATACGGGCTAAAATGGTAAAAGTACATAAGCTGGAAATTTCAGCTACAATAGTTGTGGCCCATTATGTGTTTCTGGCCCATTTTATGTTGATTTGAACAGCACAATATGTGATTGAGCCCATGTGCCCATTTGGTGATCAATCCAATTGCAATTGAAATGGCCACTTGTTGATTTGGATTCAAATCATGAATTATTTTATCCATTGAGGAAGGCATTTGGATCAATTAAAAAGGGCCCACAGCTCGATTTTGTAGAGGATTTAAGAGTTAGAGATACACATCAGCAGCCATTTTATTAAATTGGCCCACGTCAATTATATAACAATTCATGCTTAATTGAATACTAACTTCATTTCCATTCTAATGGCTGATCATTTATTATTTTTGCAAGCCCGTTATTGAATTAATCCAGTGCGTTGAGATGTGGGATTGAAGAAGGAGCAGTAGCCGATTGGGGGGAGAACAGAGCACCCCAAAGATTCATTCTAGCTTCCAATTCACATTTTTTCCTTCCTCCCTAATTCAACCAATCAAATTCCACCAATTCCATCCATTTAATTAATTAATTTCTCCATCATTCACTCCATTTAATGAAGGGAGACTGAAGATTGCAAAAGAAGATAAAGATCTAAGTGAAAAAATTCAAGGAGAAAATTTATTTTATTTTATAATTTTTATAGGCTTAAATATGAAATTTTGTAAGAAAATTAAATTTTTTTTGCTTGATACTATCTTAGGCAATCTCCTTTGTGAGATTAGCTTCATAATTAGTGTTGAATAATTTAGTTATTATGCAATTTAATATTAATCTTAATTGGGCATTTAGTTATTTTTATCATTGATTTATATGCTTAATTTGTGTGATTAATTGTCTTGGGCGTGTGATGAGAATGAGAATTCAATTATGTGTTTTAAGATATTTTATTGAATTATTTTATTATACACCCTTTGATAGACTCGTTGGCTTAATCGAGAGATTGGTTAATTAGGTGGGGGGACCCAAACCATTAAGTGAATTCATAGTACCTAGAAAGAGAATATATCCTATGATTTAGTATTTAATTTGGGAACTCATAGAGTAATTAATAACTATTGGGAGGTGTTCACTTTGGTATAAATTATGGGAACTTTTGGGAGCTTTGTTGAGGGCCTACAATTTAAGTGACTAGAGAGAGTGTTTTAGGATATATTAGTAATCGCTCCTAACTCCTATGCCATGTTCATGAGAGGTTAGAATTAGTTGCATGATTACTTTATTTTTTATGCTGTGATTGTTGCTAATCTCAGCTCTTGCATCATTTGAAATCTATTAATCATTGCATCCATCATATATTTTATTTCTTGCATTGTTTTAATTCCCTTTATTTGCATGCTTATCTATCCACTCCTTCTATCGTACTTATAAAATCATAATAAGCTTGAGATCACTTAAACTCTTAATTGCTTGATTTCATTTGGGTTCGATAATTTTTATTATTTGGATATATTTCTACGACGATCGAGTACATTTGCTCGTGAGTGAAAAATATTCAATCAGCCAAAATAAAAAGTGTACAATCTGAAGAGAGGATATATTTATACTCTTCGTAGTGCATTTTTAATTGAATATTAAATAAAAAACATAAAATAAAAATGCTTCATTTTCGTTTGTTGAGAGAGAGAAGAGATAATATATTTCTACTCTTTGTTGTGCATTTTTTGGTGAGATTGACGTGTTTGCTTGATGAGGTTGTTGGGAAAATATGGGGGTGCACCAAACAATCACTTTACAATATGAATACTGAAAATAAAATATAAAAAAAAGAAACGAGAAAGATCTTCAAATCTTATCTTTGGATCTTGATTTGGATCTGGATCTTCAAATGGAACTGGCGTGGGAACAGGATCTGAATCTTGAACCAAGTCGAGATTGGATCTCTTCCCGCAAGACGTAAAACGCTCTGGTAGTGCTCCGATTCTTGACGGAACGTCCCCAAAGGTAAAATGGTTCTTTTATTTCCGGCGACGCAGCAACTCTATCGTAGGAACTCCGACGAAGGTAAGAGGATTGAAAACTGGATCGTAACTATGATGCAAATGCTTTGTGATGCAAGTGCTCGTTGATTGTGGTGTGTTTGAATGAATGGTAAATGACCATATTTATAGGTGCACCATATCACTCAGTCATAATGGTGATTGCGTAATTTACGACATATTAATTGATGATGGCGTAATTCCCTCTAATCAGCAATTATGATGAATTGATTGCTGATTGCGTGATTTCCTCTAATCAGCAATTATGGAGGGTTATTGCGTCCAGATTCAACGAACCTATTTCAAGTTTAACAAATCTTTCGATACGAAATGATTTTTTCTTACGACTTGATCCGATTTTTGAGGATTTTCCTCCCACGTGGAACAATAATTTCGTATTAATTCCCATTACGCCTCACATAACCTCTCCAGTAGATGAGCCAAATTACACTTACCTACTACACTCATTTAATTGATGATTAATTTAACAATTAATCCCTACTAACTAATTAAATCCAATTAATTTAATTGATTGATTAAATTAATTCCTACAATCCCCCACATGAGTGGTATTTGGTGAACTCACATGAAATGCAGACACACAATCCAGTCCTTGTGAGACACTAATGTATCCGGACAGGTAGCTTGAGACTTTGATCCTTCCGTAGTACAACACTATCGAGTATACCGGTGGCTTAGTAGACACAAGGCCTTTGAACTACTCCTCCTTAGCATATACTAGGCAACAGTGTGAACTCATCAATGCCTCTCATCATCCTTGTTCTCACGTTTTGGTCCGTTTCGACTATGGACCCCCTTTGGATTCATAAGTGTTTCACTTGAAGTGGCCACTCACTTCAAACTTACATAGGTGATCTCCTATCTTGAGTATCCCGTTATACTCAACCAGCCTATACTAGTCCTTTTAGAAATCATTAAAAGTCAAAGACTTAACCTCACCACAATACGGTTCCAATACTTGAATTTATTGCTCTTCTAAGGAATGGTAGGTACCAAGTGTTACTTGAACCTCCACAATTTCATTTTCCCACTGAACCAAGTTCTTGGGATCTCCAGTCATCAAGGTTGGGTTTCCACTGTTTCAGTTCTTACTTTGTGGATTTTAATCACATTCCTTCTAGCAATTTTATTGATCTTGATTTTACACATGTGTGAGTGGATCCACTTTCTTTTCTTCAAGATCAATTTATTGTTTATCAAACATAACCACTTTTCATCTTTAATTCAAATACCCCTACATTTGGAGTGTCACACCCCATACTTGGGTAGCAACCCCCACACGTGGAGTGATACCCCCACACTCAGCGTAGCACCCACCCCCTACACTTTAAGGTTTTAAGTGTTTCATGAATTTTGGATTTTATCCAAACGTCACACAATCTTAAATCAACTCACATGACAGTGACAAGTCATGAGCAGTTTAAATTAAAGATATTCACATCTTTACTTGCCTTCTCGACTAACACATTACCATTTTTGGCTTTATTTCCTTTATTTCTCAAAGAGTTCAACAACTCAATAATCATTTAAGTGCCACAATAACATTGCAAAGTGAATTATATATGTTACTAAGAATGATTTTTTCACAATAATTTATCCTTATCAAATCCAATGATCTCAGATATAACATCTCTATAGATGTTCATTACGTATATATTGACTCCCGTAAATTATTTCGGGCTTCTTCCCCAGTGCCAGAACCATGAATGGTCTCGACATCCTCATTGGAGGATACATCCTTTGGGATACTAACCCAACAGGATTCACAGTTAATCTTTGGGAATCAGTCCTAACAGAATCCTTATAGACATTGGAGGTTTCACCCACTTTTAGGATCGATGCTCCGTCAATATCCATATCAGTGGTCATGGTGATTGATGGGTGCAGATGATACATATGATTTTACGTCTTGCGATTGTTGAAAAAATATGGGGGTGCACCAAACAATTACTTTCAATATGAATACTAAAAATAAAATACAAAAAAAAAGAAACGAGAGAGGTCTTCAAATTTTATCTTTGGATCTGGATCTTCAAATGGAACTGGCGCGAGAACAGGATCTGAATCTTGAACTGAGTCGAGATTGGATCTCTTTCTGCAAGACGTAAAACGCCCAGGTAGTGCTCCGGTTCTTGGCGGAACATCCCCAAAGGTAAAATAGTTCTTTCATTTTCGGCGAAGCAGCACCCTATCGCAGGAACTCTGACGAAAGAAAGAGAATGGAGAACTGGATCGTAACTATGATGCAAATGCTTTGTGATGCAAGTGCTCGTTGATTGTGGTGTGTTTGAATGAATGGTGAATGACCCTATTTATAGGTGCACCATACCACTAAACCATAATGGCGATTGCGTGATTTATGACGTATTAATTGCTAATGGCGTAATTCCCTCTAATCAGCAATTATGACAAATTGATTGTTGATTGCGTGATTTCCTCTAATCAGCAATTATGGAGGGTTATTGCGTCCAGATTCAACGAACCTACTTCAAGTTCAACAAATCTTTCCATACGAAATGATTCGTCTTCCGACTTGATCCAATTTTTGAGGATTTCCCTCTCACGTGGGACAATAATTTCGTATTAATTCCCATTACGCCTCACATAACCTCTCCAGTAGATGAGCTAAATTACACTCACCCACTACACTCATTTAATTGGTGATTAATTTAACAATTAATCCTTACTAACAATTAAATCCAATTAATTTAATTGATTGATCAAATTAATTCCTACAGAGGTTACTATATTTTGTTTTCCAGCGTGGATTACCGGGGTCCAACGAAAGTTTTGACGGTGATGGAAGCCATGTTTTTGGTTGACAGTGAATGATTGGAGAGGTTGTATGATTTATGTTGGATATGGTTAGGAGATTTTGAGGAGATAACAACCATTGGATAGATTGAATTGAAAGGTAGGGATTGATTAAAGATAAAGGAGATTGATTTTTTTTTCTTATTTGTATCACTCTGTAATTTTGAGGAGGAAATGAGCATAATCAATTTGCTGAGGTTTTATGATTTATGTTGGAACTTTTTAGATGGTTTTATGAGCATAATTTTATTTCGTATTTTAGTCTCACTAAGGGCATGGGATTGCATGTTCCCCACCCTATTCCATCTCATGTTTCATGGGGTGGGGAGTGAGACATGTGTCCCATTTACACACAATTTTGTATGTAAATGAGACACATATCTCACTCCCCACCCTAAGAAACATGAGATGGAATAGGGTGGGGAACAAGGGATTTGATTTGCTCACTAAGGAGCTTTTTTTTAGATTCCTTGCACTTTATAGTTTCAATCATTCTTCTTTTTCGATTTTCACAGCAATTACATTGAGAAAGATTACCGTCTTTATTCAGTTCTCAATTTTCAACAATTATTTATAATTCACATTATAATTTTACATTAATGCATTACATAGATATTTTTTCCTGCACATAACATTTACGATGAACATAATATTAACGATTCACATAATATTTTTTTTATTCACATAAGAAAATGTTCACAACATTATTTTGTTGCACACAAACTTTGATGCATGCAACATTTTATACTGTACACAAACTTTTTTGCTACATACTCCCTCCGTCCCGTTACAACGTATGTGTTTGCTTTTTGCACGTTGATTAAGGAGTATAATATTTTAATGTATAGTGAGGTGAGAGAAATAATATATTAATATAAAGTGAGTAGGTGTATTAGTATGACATGTGAGTCCATATAGAGAGAAGTAATTAATATGTGTGGGTCCTCTTTACCAAAAAGAAAAATGCACACTTTGTATTGGGACGAACAAAAATGGAAAAACGCATACGTTTCAACAGGACGGATGGAGTATAACATACTCCCTCTGTTCCATTTAATATGACACACTTTCCATTTTAGATTGTTCCACAAAAGTTTGCACCTCCCTAAAAGAGTAAAAAGTCAAACATACATTTCCCCATACACTTTATTTACCAAAAAACCACACATACCTAACATACTTTATCATTTATTTATTACAAAAAAATATCATAATACCCCTAAAAATTATCATTTTTCTTAATATGTGTGCCGGATGAGACATGCAAAACATTTGTGGAATGGAGTGAGTAAATGTTTGTGTACACCATAAATGTTACGTGCAATATAAAAGTTTGTGTACAGCATAAAAGGTTATGTATAACATCAAAATTTGTGTGCAGTTTTGCGACATAGTGATTTTGGATATTCAATATATTTGAAAATGACAAAGTTTCTTGTAAGACGGGGCGACCCATCACTAAAGTATGCTTATTGTATAGATAAAATATATTAAATAGTTGTTAAAGTATGTTTTATAACGTATGCTAAATTGTGCATTAAAGTATGATTTTAGTGTATTATAATATGATTTATTATTAACATACTTTAACTACATATAAGCATACTTTAACTATACAATAAACATACTTTAATGATGGGTTAACCCATCTCATATCCGTCTCACAAATAATCTGTGAAAATAAGGGAAATAAACAAATTCCCAAAATTATGGATTTTTTTAAAAAAACAAAATGGTTGCATTTGTTTCCTAAATTATGAGATTGGTTTTAAAAAAGTATGCAGCTATTCTTTTATATATATTTTTTGGTACTTTGTAGTAAGGTTAGTAATGTTTTTCATATGCGTATTTAAGTCAAATTAATTAAGAATAAATTAAATTAAATTATTTTGAGTATGTTTAGTAATTTTGGGGTAAATAGCCGCCCTTTAAGAAATTACTGCACTTATTTTTTGGGAATATTATTGATATTACATGCTTAAATAATGTAGTTACTCTTAATTATTTTAATGGGGTGTATCTCATTGTAATTTAGAAATTCACTTTGTACCTATCATTAACTATCCCAACTTTTTTAATCCAATAGTAGTACTTTGGTTTAAAAAATGAAAAAATGATAATAGATCAAAATATACTTATATTCATTTTGATTAGTGTGAAAAATATAAGTGTGAAGTTTGCATCTCCTCTACCTCTCGGGGAGTATTCCCTCCTTCTCCTTAAAAAATCCTTAATATACATAAAAATCAAATGTAGATCTTTAGAAAGTATTCCCTCCGTCTTCTTAAATTGCATATTTTTTATTTTGGGGTGTTCCACAAAAGCTTGTGCCTTAAGAAAAAAAAGGGTCAAAATAATTACTTTTCCCTCCATACATTCTATTTTGAAATTTTATCAATTCAGGGCCTGAAAAATGGGTAAACTATCAATTCAGGACTTGAATTATGTTTTCTATCGATTAGGGGCCTAAATTATGTAAAACTATTAATTTGGGGGCAGAATTTAGGCCATAAATTGATAAAATATAAGATAATATTTGACAAATTCAGACATTGTATTGATAGTTTTATATATTTCAGGCCTTGGATTAATAGAAAAATAGTTCGGGCCCCTAATTGATAGTTTACCCATAATTTGGGCCTTGAATTGATAAAACTCCTTTTATTTAAAAAAAAATCAATACAACCTAACACACATAACATATTTTATCATTTAATTTAAAAAAAACCATAATATTCCTAAAAATTATCACTCTTTATTTTATCATTTAATTTTTTTTAAAAATCCATAATATTCTTAAAAATTATCACTCTTTCTATTATTCGTGGTGCATGAAGAAGAGTGCGGTGTTTAAAAAACGGATGAGTATTATATTAATTAATTAGAAAATCTCACATAAATTCTCTCAAAATAAATTCCTGAAGTAGATCCAATTGAAGTTTGTAGACAACTTTAATTTGGCAGGGATTAAAGCCCCTTCAACAATACAGCTTTGACTTCTGACCTATTGTTTGAGTTGGAAACGCTGACTTTGACAGGTCAAGAAATAGACACGGATTAAGAAAGATGGTGATGTGCCGCGCTGGCACATGCATCTTATTCCACGTCAAAACACATTTTTTTATGCACTGCAGATAGGCCAACACATTATTATTATTATTATTATTATTATTATTATTATTATTATAGGAGTATATAAAAAGATGCGAACGATACATGCTAAGAAATAAATGAACAAATGTTTTATTTCTACTCAAACCTTATCTACTCTCTCTCTTTCTAAACCCACATACATTTCCTCTCCCTTTCTATACCCGCGTACACGTGATTTTATGTATATTTATATTTCATTGATCAAATAATATTTTTCATATTTTTTCATATATTTTTTCACAGCTTCTTTTGACATTAAAAATAAGGAAAAATATGGTTATTCAATAACTTTAAAAATACTTTTAACTTTAAAATCATCCTAAGAAAATATCAAATAACCTTTAACCATTGCAGTTTTCGGTTTTAGTCATTTTTATTAAATTTTAGTATTTTTTCACAGTTTCTTTGACATTAGAAACAAAGAAAAATATATTTAATAATAACTTTAAAATTCTTATAAGAAATTAACATATTTGGTCTCGTAAATATATCAAAATCTGCATAGGTCCTTTAATTATTGCATTTTTTTTATTTTAGTCATACTTTTATTTTATTTTAGTCTTCTTTTCTTTTTCTTTTTTTTCAATTTTGGTGCCTCATGATCAAAATTGGACAAAGACCGACTATAATTGAGAATTGCTATAGGTAAAAGACCAAATGTTGATTTTGTGATAATTTGACAAGATACTTAAAAGATCAAATATAATAATTTGACTAGAAAATATTATAATTTCTCGCATTATATTTAAAATCTCTCAGTATCATAGAAATGAGCTTTCTAGGATATTAAACTTAAAGCAATGTTTTCGAAATCGAATTGGACCTGCCGATTCGACTGAAAATTGGAGTCGGAATTTATTCAGAACACACAAAATTATTTTTAAAGTTTAATCGAGTTAGACCGGAAAAAACGGTTGATTAGATCCAACCTGTTCTGTATACCTTTTCTTTATATTTTTTAAAAAAATTAAATTTTATTTTTATGATATTTCACTTTTTGGTTTTAGCATTGTATCTAAAGTATGGTAGTGTGTATGTACATTATAGTAATTATGTATGAATTATGAACTATAAATATTTTTATTTAAGTTGAATTTGTAACTTTATAAAATAATTTTGTTAATTATACATTTTTCATGAATAGTAATTTTATAAAATATAATTTAAAATATGTAAAATTCAATTTTTTGGATCGATCTGGCTCTAGTTTCTAGTTGGCCCGGCCGGTTCGATTCGATTTTGAAAACTTTACTTTAAATATAATATCTTTGAACACTCTTTTTATGATATTGTGAGAGTTTTAATATGAAAAATTATAATTTAACTCTAGTCAATTTATCATATTTGGTCCTTTAATTATTATCAAATTATTTCAAAATCTGTATTTGGTCCTTAAATTATTTCAATTTTCAATATCAGTCCCTTTTTTGTTCAGTTTAATCCCTTAAGATTAAAAATGGACAAAAATGATCAAAATCGAACAAAAAAAATACAAGGACCAAATGTGAATTTTGATATACTTATAAGATCAAATGTGATAATTTCTCAAATTAATACTCTCATCCAATGAACACACATAACATAATTTACATTTCATTAAAATATTGAAATATTTAGAAAGCCAATAAAGGTTATCAATATAATGTAATTTATTTATCTTAAATAACTAATAATAAATAACCGTCTAAGCTAGAATCACAATATCATAGTTTAACATTTTCTATTTTGTTCAATGATTTTAGTTTAACATTTTCTATTTTGTTCCATTGAATGAATGATACATATAGGGGTGGGCATTTATTTTCGGGTTTCGGATACCCGATCCTACCCGAAAAACTCGATTTTTTCGGGTAATTTCGGGTTTACTTGAACCCGAAGCTATAACTTCGGTTCGGGTTTCGAGTATTGAAAATGTACCCAAATTACCCGATCGGGTACCCGAAGTTTTTTTTTCACACTTTTATGTTAATTATAAAAAATAATGTGATTCATGAAATATTAAAATTTTGATGCATTTTTAAATTTTTAATCATAAAATATATTTATTATCATTTAAACATTACTTAAATTTATTTATTTATTTTTTAAATTATCAATTATTTTTACATAATAAAAAAATATTTTTGTATTATTACATCCTTATCTTATCAAATTTAAATTTGAATTCTCCTTATATTATTAATTTTAATATGATTTAAGTTATCATATACTTTAATGTATAAATATTTTAATTAATTAGATAAAAATAGCATATAAAAATATACTTATAAATTTAAATATCTAACAATATAATTAAAATATACTATCTAAATCCTAACATTAGTATAAAAATTAATATTATTATGATGTGATATGAATTTATTATATTCTTTTATAATTATTTAAAAATGAAGAAAAAAAGATAAAAGAGATCAAATAAAATATTGTCTCAAAGATTAAACATTAAAAAATTTATTTAAATCACACCTAATTAATTTATATAACAATACTTAAAAAAAAGAGGTATTTTCGGGTACCCGAATTTTCGGAACCAGTAAATTTAGGATCGGGTTCGGATAATAAAATTTCCAACCCGAAATTTTGGATACTCGATCCGAAAATCCAAAATACCCAAAACCCAATCCGATGCCCACCCCTAGATACATATGAACTATATATATACCACATAGGCAATTATTGAATGTCATCTATTCGTACGTGTCAATTATATACTAGTAATCAATGATAAAAAAAATAGACAAAAATGACAAAAAATGTTTCGGGTTGTGTAATACTTTGTCCAACATCAATGTATCTATTTACTTTTTGCATTTAAATTAAAGAATATTATTATTTTATGTGCAGTGGATAGTTGTATTAATGGAGGGTGTGTGCCCCATATTTTATTTGTATTAGTGGATGGTGTGAGTTTCATATGTCTAAAAAGATAAATAGATAGATTAAGGATGGACTACCCCAAAATAATAAAATGGATAAATTAAGAATGGACGAAGTATTAGTATATATGGAGCATTTAGTTGGACGTTGAGAATACATTTTATATTGTAATTTTCATTTTGATTGGATGAGTAACTAGTATTAGGTTTGAAAAACAAAAGTTTCTTTGCTAATATAAATACGGTGAATATTATAATAGTGTGATACTATCTCACGAAATAACTTGTAAGATGGAGTAGATAAAAAACAATAATATTTTAATAAAAAAATATATAAATAATACATGAATATTACTTGATGAGAAGTGATGGTAGGATAATAACTATTTCATGATAATGAGTAATCCTTCCGTCACGGAGATATTGACACATTTTTTTGGGCACGGAGATTAAGGAGTATAATAATTTAATGTAGAGTGAAGTGAGAGAAATAATATTTAATGTGTAGTGGGTAGTTGTATTAGTGGTGAGTGTGATGTATGTGTGGGTCCATGTAAATAAATAAATTATTTTTGTGTGGGTCTCATGTTTCTTAAAAGAAAAAATGTCAATTTCTATGGGGCAACCAAAAAGAAAAGTGTGCCAATGTCAATTTCTATGGGACAACCTAAAAAGAAAAGTGTATCAATATTTTTTGGATGGAAGAATAGTAAATCTTAACAAAAATTAAATGCAAAATGTTAGTGATGTTACATTGCACTATAAAATATGTCTCCCATCCAAGAAATAAAGTGTATAAGCCGCGTTACCATTCAATGGCACATGCACATTCCACCCTACCAATTCTCTCACTCCTAATCCTTCTTTCTTCCTCACTCTCCTACTCTCAGTCCACTTCTCCCAAGCCACGGGCTTTCACTTTCCCGATCAACAAAGATGACGCCAGCAACCAGTACTACACCACCCTCCAAATAGGCTCCAATGCCACCACCCTCAACCTCGTCATCGATCTCGGCCGCGAGTTCCTCTGGTTCACCTCCACCGACTACTTCAACGCCGCCTCCTCCTTCCGCCCCATCCTCTGCGAAACCCCGCTATGCCGGTTATCCAACGGCATCGGCTGCGTCTTCTGCTTCCTCTCCCCGCCCGTCCCCGGCTGCACCAACAACACCTGCTCCGTCGACGCCCTCAACCCCTTCACCGGAAACATCTTCTACAGCGGCCTCTACACCGACGTCCTGGGCGTCTACTCCACGGGCGGCCTTGCGTACCGGGTCCCAAATTTCCCCTTCCAGTATGCCAACCCATTTTTACAGCAAGGGCTGGCCGCCGGCGCTGCCGGAGTTGTCGGACTTGGCCGGACTAGGGTCTCACTCCAAGCGCAGCTGGCTTCCACTTTCAATATCCGTCAGAAATTCTCTCTCTGCATTCCGACTTCCGGAAATGCCGGAAAAATCATCGTTGGAGACGCGGCCTACGTGCCACCTTTCGGAGTAGTATCTGAAACTCTCTTAACCACTACTCTCGTCCGAAACCCCGTCAACACTTATGGTGACGAGACGGTGGGAAATTTTTCAGTGGAGTATTTCATCAGTGTGTCGTCCATTAGAGTTGGTGGGACGGAGCTTAGACTGAACAAAACTCTCCTATCGATAGACAAGAGAACCGGGGGTGGAGGAACTAATATACGCCCGGTGAGAGCGTATACTATCCTCCACCCCTCGATCTTCCGAGCTCTAGTCAATGAGTTCGTGAGATTCACAGCGTTCATGAATATCAAAAGAGTGGCGGCGGTGGCTCCTTTCGGGGCATGCTTCGATTCGAAGACAATTCGGAGCTCGAAGACGGGGCCGGACGTGCCGACCATCGATCTAGTTTTTCAGAGCAAGAATGTGTATTGGAGATTTTATGGATCGAACTCGATGGTTGGCGTTGGTAATGATGTTATGTGTCTTGCATTCGTGGAGGGAAGACGGAGGTTTAATGATGGACCAACAACGGCGATAGAGGTGGGAGGGTATCAAATGGAGAATTATTTGCTTGAATTTGAGGTGGGTTCGTCGAAGCTAAGGTTCAGTTCTTCGTTGCTGCTGCATGATACCAGCTGCTCTCAGTTCGGAGCTGCATAGGTGGAAAGTCTAGGAATGGAGTTTATTTGAATGTTAAGAATAAAAGGTCATCATATCATTTGATTTTGATTGGTGAAATTGCTTAGTTCGTGATCATCTTGGTTTTATGCCCCCCAGTGAGTTAATAACATGTAATGTATGTCGTAAAGATAGTGAATTTATATCATTTCATTGTCCAACTTATAACAAATTTGCTATCGTTTTTTCTTTTAATATTAGACATTTTTTTTGTTTAATTTTATGTTGTTATTTTTTTTTTATGGAAATTCTGAAAAATTACCTAAACTTTATTTCTTAAACTGTAAAATATTATTCCGTTTCATAAGTTTACAAACTCCAAACAAAAACCAATCACTCTAGAGCAAAAATATTAAAATAACAACTCCAATCTACACACTTCTAGAATGATTCGATCCTAGTTGCATCGTGGAGACGCTAGCATTATCAAATAGAACTGCATTTTTGTGGTCCCACAGTACTCTCGCCACACAAATAACAAGCGCTAACGTTAACTGCATGCTTGTTCAGTACACCGGATCTTCTGCGCCATTTTGGTGCATTATCTTATTCTTATGTGACACACGTTAATTGATTGACACGTAAGAGGGAAAAATAAATCCAACTATTGTCCCTAGGATTTAAGGATTAGAGTATAGTTTCTCTCTCCTCTGTGCCGACCATCTAACGGTGTGGCACAGGAAATGATGTACCAAATGACACAGAGAATCCGAACCGCTTTTTCAGCTAAAGAGAAGCCCGCATATCTTTGTAAATTATTTTAAAGTCTTGCTTGGACAGTATGAACTGACCTACTCCAACTTGGCCACCATTTCACCTTCTTTCACACCGCCACTATAAAAGGGCAAAGCCGTCTTATGGCGGATACAAAATTCACACTCTCTATCTACATTAGGGAACCAAACACCGACTTTAGTATTTTTTAAAGTCAACATAGCTTTTATCAATTATTCAACGTCAAAAGATGCGGGATCCCACGATCAAGAAGCTGCTGGACAATATTGAAAGAGTATTAAACTAGTTTATAGGTTTAGAAGTTAGCTGTGCAAGCTGTAAGAGCTAGTTACATGTACTCGTACTTATACATATGAATTGACAATAGAGATTTTCCAATATTCAATTATAATTAAATATAATTTAAAATTTTATTTATCGATTTTAATTAATTATTTTCCATTAAATTTTTATTTGAAAGTTCTTAAAAAAATCTAAAATTTTAAATTTTAAAATATTAAAAAATAATTAATAGTTATTCAATATTTTAGAATGATTAATTATTCTAATTAAATAAAATAGCTACATAATAATGGAAATTAATACTTTTTTTAAAAATAAATAAACAATATTATTATAAAATTTCTGAAATAAATTAGTCCCTATATCTCGAATTACAATTTTTAAAAAAAAAAAATTAAGGAATCGTATTTAAATATTAATAAAAACATTTTAGTATATAAAATGAATATTTATACAAATATATACGTACAATTATTCAAAATTTTTGCTTGCCATAGGAACATATATAATAGGCAACAAGGGGTACACCAAACTGAAATCCATTAAAAATGTTTTTGTTGTACCTTTAATTAGTAAAAATTGTATGAATATGTACTCCTTTAGTCCCCTTAATACATATTCATTTTACTATTTTGGTTTGTATTGATACATATTCATTTTACTATTTTGGTTTGTCTCAATATAAAGTATCAATTTTTTTTGTTGATGTGACAAAAAAATAATTATTATACTCAACTCACTACACATGGAACTGATTGACTTCTTACCTTATGTAGAGCAAGCATACTCTATCGTTGTATAGTATCGGTGACCAAGTAATAAAAAATATCGAATCCCAAAGGAGAAGGTTGTGTAGCCGTATTCGTAATAAGCTCACTCTAGAAGGACTAATCAATGATTGAATAAGTTATTTATCTACAATGATCAACTAATAAAAGCAATTAAAGTGAAATATCAAACAAGTAAACAAAGAACAAGTTATATGGAATGGATGTGGTAGATCTATCTAAGGAGCAAGTAAGACTAACAACAATATTCATGGAATGGACAGTCTAGACTCATACACTCGCATGCATTGATGAATATCGTGGATTATGATATTAAAAGCTCTCGCTAATTCCACTAAGAACTCCTTCACAAGACACAACTTAGATGTAGGTTACCTAAGCAACCCCTAAAAAGCACCTAAGAGAGTTTCACTATACTTCATACATTCCTAATGAGGTAATAAGGCCCCAGAGAGAAGTCCTTTCACGTCATCTAAGCTCGTTCACACACAAATCTTCCTACGTGTCCTATCATGAGGCTCTAAGCATGTCTTGGTCTTCACAAACTCAGTTCACACTTATAGTATAACCAATTCATATAACAATTGATTCAATTAACAATTCATCACATGCATATAAGTTCACACTCTATCTTCATGCCATGAACAATTAATCATACAAATCATCACATAAATTGAGAGATAAACATTCATGATAGAAAATATTCATAATCAATCAATTAATCAAACACATGGTGTACAAGTCTAAAATCTTTAATTAATCATATTGCTAGTCTCACTAATGAGACTAGCTTTGCAACTTCATCATAAAATCAATACAAATTTGATTACAATCCATTGTTGCTACAAAATTAGAAAATGAACACTTCTAAAGGTTGAATGCTTCCCTTGTCACTTGAGAAGTATATCCCTCTCTCATGCCCAAATCCTCTTCAATGTAATTGCTCCTCCTTAAAATGGTGATGTATGGATCTATGGAGTGAATTGAGAAAATTGGATAGAAATTGATGATCAAATGGATAGAAATGCTAGATGGAAGGTAGGAAAGAATGTGTGTGTGAATTTTGGTGCAAAATGTGTATAACTACTCCAAAAATGAATTCATCACGTAATATCACGCAAATGATGTATTTATATGCCTGGAATCTTTTAGAATTGGTGCTGACTAAGTTGGAAAAATCGAGCAACTCGACTCGATCTCTGCAGCTCGACTCGAATTCCAGCAGCTTTCTCGGCAGGTGTGGTAGCGTGGCACAACTCGACGTGAGCTCCGGAGCTCAACAAATAAGGGAGTTCCGGTTCATACTTTTTACGTCGGCAATCGACATCCAGGAGTCGACATACGGAACTCGACTAGGACCTGATGTACGAACTCGAGTTGTGCCCATTTTTATTTGTTGCGGCTCCCGACTCTATTTTGTTCTGTTTTACACATCATTATGATCATTTTCACACATTTTCATCTCAATACACACATAATCTCTAAATGAACAATAAACACCACAAAAAATACAAGAAACAGATAAATAATACGAAAATAACACAATAAAGGTACTAAAATTTAGGTTAAGTAACGATGATCAGGGGCTCACACTCAACACTAGTATAAGAACCCACTACCCATTAAAATATTATATCATATCTCTCAATTCACTACCTATTAAATTATTATACTCTTTAATTCATGTGCAAAAAGCAAATGGTTACTGTTGATGGCTATTCTTGGCCCGTTAATTTAGTGCTTGTGAGATAAAGATATTTAGTAACGGAATCAAGAACGAACACAATCAAACATATTGTAACTAAAAATAATGGGATCAAAACCAATAGAAAACTCAATTCCCACCAAAAAACTCAATCGATTTTTATTAATATCCCCTAGAATGACACTCCTAAAACCATCCCTTTTACAAGTGTAATATCTAGAGCCAAGTGTTAGTTACCTGCCTCTCTCCTGTGAGAGAGGCTATTTATATTGTCTCAAAACCCTAAGCCAGAGCCAATCGCCTTGTGCCATTTGGATGGAGACAAACCGCCTTTAATGAAGCTATGTGGTAAGCCGACTAGCTGCAGGAGAAGTCTGGACGTTGTTGGTTGCTTTTGCAGGGTTCCGCAGAGTGCCTCCGTCCTTTGCTGGCTTTCCATTGGTTGTTAGAGTTAGGTTCGCCAGTCAGTAGTTGTCTTCTAGTTAGGATTGTTGCCCAAGACACTCTTCTTCCCGTTAATCTTGTCCTTTAGCCTGCGGTACTTGTCAGCCTTCAAGATGGTGCTTGCTTTTTACTATCCTGCTTCTGTTGCCCCTTTGGTCCTTGGACAGGCTGACTTTCAGTGCTGTGACGCTCGTCCGAACTCTTGGGCAGGAGGATGACGTTGCTGAAGTTTCTTGCCGAGGGTGCTCTCTGGCTTCAGCCTGTTCAGTGGATTCCTCTTTGTTCTTTCCTCGACTGGGCCTTCGAGCTGCCGCCACCTCCTTGAGCTGTCTTGACTGTCCTTTCAGTTCTGTCCGTAGTTTGGGCCGCTATGGGGTTGGGCTTTTTTCTTCAGGTATAATAAAGGTTATTGGGCTTTTGGGCCTGATATTCATGGGGGATATAATACCCATAACATTAGCCCCTCGAGCCTGAATAATTTCATGACTTGAGATTGTTCAGGGTCGAACCGTATTTCACGGGTTATATCCCTCATGCTTCGGTGCCTGCGATATTAGGGTTCTTTCTATCTCGGCTCTTCGTTGTTCCTTCTCGCTATCTTCATCCTGATCAGTTCCTGCGTTATCGGGTTCTCTGTGATGTCTTTGAGATATTTTTCAATCATGTGGGGGTATTTCTGGTATTTGGGTGTAACTGTCGATTTGAATTTTGAAATTTGAACCCTTTTGTCAGTTTTCCCTTCCATTCTCCCTCTTTTTTCATTTGATCATGTGAACGGTTGGTGTTCCTTTTATTCAGTGCGCTCTTTCTCTTCTTTTAGGTATTATTCTCCCCTCTCTTTCTTTTTCCTTCTTCTCCTGACTCTCTCCTTCCGTGTCTCTGAGTTTTCTCGCCGCCGGTGCTTAGGGTTTCATTTTCTCTATCTCCCCGCGTTTTATTTCTTGTTACAATTAGCACGGTATGGCTTGCGAAGGTTCTTCTTCTCCTCTTAGATCCCCTAGATCCACTTCCCGTTCTTCCGATTCTACGCTCGGTAGCTCGGGGTCTTCTTCGTCATCTTCAAAGGAGTGTTCGGGTCCTTCGTCTCCTTCTCAGATTATTTTTAATTGGAGGGTTACCGATTTCATTTCTACTTTCACGTTAGAGCATAATCCTCAAATTGCTGACGCCGGACCTGGGCTATTGGCCCATCTCGGGAAACTTCCGCAGTGGGACCAAGATACTCCCTTTTTCGCCTTTGAGGTCTCCTCGACTCTTGATGATTCGTGGTTGAGAAAGAGTGTCGCCTTAGGTTTCCTCTCCACCCTTGCCTTCGAGATATTTTCGAGTTTTGGGGTATAGCCCCCGCTCAATTGGCTCCCAATGGTTGGGCGGCTTTGATGGTGATTTTAGTTCTCTTTCGGAAGAAGAAGTATTCCTTCTTGACTACCGCTGAAATTAATTTTTTATATCGGCTTACCCCGAATCATAGGAAAAAGGAATATTATTATTTGGTATATCGCCACACTAATCTTGTTGCTTCTTTGCCCAGTTCTGTTAAGGGGTGGAAAAATCCGTGGTTCTGGGTTCGTGGGCCCTGGAGGGGAAATTCTGTATATAACCTCGGGGATCCTCAAAATCCCACCGTGCTCCTTAGAAGTTCCTTCTTCAAATCTGTCCACAGTGCATGTATATTTCTTTCGGTTCTCTTCTATGTTATATGGGATATTCTAACCTTTCTTTCTTTTGCTTTTTGCAGTAGGCGATTCGTGTGCTCTCGAGACATTGCTGGTAGAGTTTCAGGATGTCTTCCACCGCATTCGTTAGCTCTTTAACAAGAGACGCCATTACCAATGTGTTCTTCAAGGAAAGAACCTTTTCCGAACCGGCTTTACTACCATGTCCATAGCCATGCCAGGTGATTTATTTGTGATTCCTTCCTCATCCACGGAGCTCATCGCATAGTTTCCCCTCTTACACTAACCTTTCATCCTTTTTTAATACCTTTAGGGGAAGGGAAATGTCTTATGCCTAATATTGCTCGTATGGCTACTCTCCCTTCTACTCGCCAACGGGCTGCGCTTAGTAAAGGGAAGAAGAAAGTTTCTAAGATTTCTTCTCCAAAGATCTCCGGAGCTCCTCTTGCCGTGCAGCCTCTTACGTCTATCATGATTGAAGAGCCTTCTGATCCTGTCACTTTGAGGTTGGAGGCCGATCTCTTCCAAGTGTCAGCTATGGGCCCTCGGGAGAAAGTTTCCAAGAAAGCCCCTCGAGCCCCGAAGTCTAAGAAAGGGGCGTCGGAGACTACAGCTACTAAGTCTGTTGCCCCGAAATGTAAGTATAAGTTGGTGGATGAGACTTCTGAGGAGGGTACTCATGACAGTACCGCTTTCATCATGCGTCCTTCGAAGAGGATCAGGAATGATGATGTTGGGGTTGCTGCAGGTGGTTCCTCTGCTGCGCCTAGTGCTGCTCCTCAGGAGACTGTCGAAGTCTGTGACTTCAGCTCTTCTCCATCCCCTGAAGCCTTTGTCCTATGGCCCGACATCTCGTTGTTCTCCCTCTGAGATGTGGCGGTATTATCGGGGGAAGACCCTCTTGCGTCTTTGGTCACATGGTGGATCTTCTACTGAAGGTGCATCTTCTGCTCTGCCCTTGTCGGATGATGCTACTCCATTTCTTCTGATAGATCCGATAGTCGACCAAGAGTTCTTACAAAGGTATGGCCACATGGATGAGGCTGGAAAGACATTCCTCCAAACTTAAGAACTTTTGTTTGACTTTGATGCTCCGGTGTATTTAACTCATGCTGCCACTTTTCCCTTTAAAGGTTGTACTCGAGAGCTCCTCGGCCATCTAGAGAATATGTCTGCCAAGGATTCTCTCCACAACATCTCCGGCCACCTGGGTCGCCAAGCGATCCACGCCGTTAATGCCTTGCATCGTATTTCTAAACTAGAAAGAAACGATTCCCATTTGTAAGATGAGATTATTTTGGTGATTCAGAAGATGAAGGATTATGAGAAGAAATCATCTGAAGCTAGCACGGCTAAGGCTCTGATCAGGGGTCAGTTGAGGATCGAGCAGGATAAAAAAGCTGAGCTCCAAGGAACTTTCAAGATTCTTTGTGCCCGGTATGACAGCCTGTTAACCAAATTCGAAGAAGAGAGGAGTGCTTTAGAGCTTCAGAACAAGGTACTTTCGGATAAGGTTGCAGCTTTGGAGATGAAACATTAGGAAGAGGTCATGGCGAAGGAAGGTCAGTTCCGTGCCGAGTTGTCCCAGGTTCAGAGTTGTCTTGATGCCTTCTGAATATCTTCCGAATGAGAGCTCGAGAAAGTTCGGCAGGAGAAGGAGGCATTAGAGGTTTCCTCAGCTCAGAAAATCAGGACTACTGAGGATGTTGTAGCTGGGGTACTGAGGGAACGTAATGGGGCCTTGGCTAAAGTAGAACGCGTGAATGATGCTTTTCTCCTGTCAGAGGCTGACAACCTCTGTTATAGAGAAGTTATCCTTCTGAAGACTAAGATTCACTATTTCTGTTCCTGCTCTGCTGCTCTAGCTCAAACCTCTTCCCAGAAACCCTATCCTGATTGTCTCGATGACATGTGTGTTATCCTTCGTCAAGCCATTAGTGAGGAGAAAATGCCTCCTGGGGAGACTTTGAGGGGCGACGTTGATTTTGGAGTGCTCGGTGAGTATTCCTACTTCATCACTAATGTCCTTAAAGAATCCTACGGAGAGTCTGAGGAGGGTGGATCTGACGAGGACTTTGCTGATGATGTCTTGGATCTCGCCGCAGTTGATTCTGGGGTTGGGGATCCACTTGCCGCTTTCCCCATCGAATTTGCAAGGGGACCTACTGGAGAAGTTTCTATTGAGATTGAGTGTCCCGTCCTCGGTGATGCATGCATTTCCTGTCAGGTCACCACTGCCGAAGTTTTTGAATCTCTACCCACCGAGGCCGCTGTGGTTCCTCCAATTCCATTAACTTCAGAGGTGGAAGTCGATATTTCACCGAGGCCGATGACCTTCAAGGCTCCCATAGGTATCTCCGAAGATGTGCCGCGCGGAGGTGGGGAGCCACAGTCTACAGATGCGGCTGATTTCGAAACCTTCCTAGCTAATCAATGAAGTATTTTGCAGCCCTTAGCGTTAAATCAAATGTATCTTCCTCATTAGGAGTTTATTCTGCACCTTCTTTGTATTTCCTTTGTTTTATCAGATAATAGGATTTTCGGTGATTTTTGCTTCCATTGTAATTCACCATTTATGAATGAAGTACTTTCTCTTCCTTGTTAGTAGATCTCGCGAGGGTATTTTAGTAATTTACTTTTAATTTAAAACATAAACCGTCGCTTTTCTGTCGTGGGTTGTCACGTCTTTGGTCAGGTGTTGCGTGGATCAATCTGGATCCTCCCTTCTTCTTGGGAGTTGTAAGGTCTCTACTTCCCAGCCGTTGGATCTTAGCCCTTTTTGCTCCATAATTTCCAATGATGATACGTGCCGCCCTTCATCTTGTCAGACAATTTTTGTTTTGGCTTTTCAAAATTCAAATCTCTCTTATCCTTCCCGTATATCCTTGTATTTCATTAAGCTGTATTCTTCTGATATTTTTTCAATTTCTGAAATCCCTCTTTTTCACCAAACCCTAATTCCTGAGTTCGTTGACTTGTGGAAGATGTCTGGTGAAGGTACTCTCCTTCCGCCTGATGTTCAGGAGGTGTCCACCTTCGACAGTACGTCGGTATGTCGTCGGGTGCTGCTTTGTAGTTCCAATCGTCTCCACAGGATGTCACGTCCCAACTTGAGGGATTTGTCTACTTTCTTATCCTCGGGTGGCAACCCGGCTTCCGTTCCCTCTTCAAGCAGGCAATCTGTTCATGTTGTGCTGACTGTAGGTGCTGGTGGTGCAGCGATATTCATTGACGCTGATCTAGGCACCATACTCCTTCTGAACGTGGGGGATTATCTCCCTGGTTGTCGGGATATCAGTGACTTGGGGGCCGCACTCCGAGGGATGGCCCAGCGGCTTGATTGGGTGCCGCCCTCCAGGCTATCTCCAGGGCACTTAGAGGAACTCCACTGGCGGTATGGTAATTGTCTTCGAGCTTCCTTTGGACGGTGTTCCCCTTTCTGATCCCCCTCTAGGTCGCACTGCATTTTACTACTCTCTCTTTCTCGCCGGTTTGCATCTTCCACTTCCCCCTGTTATCGGTTTGTTGTTGCAGAGGTGGGACATGGCTATAGGCTAGCTACTCTCTTCCTCTTGGTTGCGTCTGATATCCTCTATGTCACTATTTTACGTGTTGGGCCACACCATACGAGATCCGTTCAAACTAGAGTTCCACTTTTTTTATGCTCTATCTGATCGTTCTGGTGGTTTCTACCACTTGCTTCCTCGCGATAACCATCATTTTGTGGGGCCTTCTGATGTTATTGGCCGAAGCTGGGAGCAGGCCTGGTTCTGGTTGGGTGGCAATTACCGCACTCATGTCAATGTTGTTTCCGTGACTTTTCCAGTCCGATTTCTTCTGTTGGATAAGTGTACAATCCTTCACTGTCTTCTGAGTTTTGGATTATCTTCTGCGGTCTCTGATGTTCCTTTTTGACATTTATATCATGCAGGTCCCCCTCGTCGTCCCCTTGAGCGGCTGAGTGATGGTTTTCACCGTGTGTATGAGATTTTATCTCGCGGAGGGAATACTTATCGTGTCTCTCCATTGCTTTCCGAGCCCGTCCTGGTTTCGGCTGGGTTGTCTACTTCTGGCCGTAGCGCCACCGCTGGTAATCCCTTTTCTTAGTCCATTCATGTTCCCTTTATTTCATGTCTGACCTTTCTTTCTTGTACTACAGGTGAGCTCCAGAGTGCCCTGTCCCTGGTGGGATCGACTGATTCTGTGGCTAGTTTGTCGTTAACTCCGTATAAGTATATGTATCAGTTTTTGGATGAGGAAGATGACTCCGACTACTCCGCCCATTCATCCTCTCGCGATGAAGATGAAGAGATGGATGACCTGTCTGTTGGGTCTGAGGACATGAAACTTGGCGAAGATCAGTTGGTTGTGCAGCTTACCGAAAACAGGGTTTTGTCCCATTTGCCTCTGCTTCCTTGCTTGGAAAGAAAGGAAGGAGTGTTTATGAGCATGGTGTGCCTTCTCGGCCAATCGGAATTAGCTATGTGCCTCGTCCATCCCCTTACGTTGGTGAGTTTGACTTTCTCGCTAAAAGGTTAAGGGGGATAATTGCCTCCGTTCGATCTGCCTTACCCTTTTTGTGTTTGTTGCATCCTTATCCACGGTGTCCTTTTTAAGATCCTCCCATTGCCGTGCCCGAGGTCGAAATGCATTCCGAGGAGGATCCAGAGGAAGATTTGGAGGAGGACCCTGAGGAGGATCCAAAGGAAGATCCCGAAGAGGGTTCAGAGGAGGATCTTGAACCGGTGGAGGCTCCCGAAGTTGGGACGTGTATCGGTTCCGAGGTCGAGGACTACGACATGATAGTTGGGCTGAGGGTAGAGTCTGCCCCCAGAGCTGATGTTAGTTCTGCTCCCTCAACTTCTCAAGTCATCCCAACAGCTATTCTTCCCAATTCAAACCCTGCAGGTGTTACCGCAACAATTGACCCTACCGATGCTGATGCCGAAACCGTCAGGTTAGCCACTGAGAGGGCCCATGCGTGAGAAAAAAGTACAGTTGAGGAAGATGATGAACTTAACTTGTCCGAACTACGGGAGTTAGGGATTCATGGTTTTGTTGTAGGTACCTCTCATCGGGCCCCTCACCATGTTCCGCAGACTGTTGTCTCCCATTCTCTTTCCCAAGACTCTTCTGGTTTGGCCGTGATGGCTGAAGCTGCTGTTGCCTCCTTACCTCTTCTCTGCACTTGATGGACCAATATCGTTTGTTCGCCAGTAGGCTTGTTGACCGTTCTGAGGGGTCTTTCGCTGGTTTCTAGGAGAGATTGAATGCCTTGGAGCTAGAGAATGCTGAGCTGCCCTCCATTGTTGCGCACCAGAGAGAACGATTGGAGGTTTCAGAATTTGAGGTTGATATAGGGCGGGCCACTCTCGAGTCCTTGGTGGCTAGTTTAACCGAGACTGAGATTGCCAGAGATGCTGCGAGAGTTGAAGCTGCTGAGGCCCGTGCTAGGCTGGCCAAAGCCGAGGCCCGTATTCGAGCCTTGGAGAAATGCATTTCGTGCCCTGGCTTAGCAGAGGAGAGTATCGTTCATGCTGAAGCTCAGTTAAAAGAGATGGAGGATAAGATGGCGAGCATCTTTCGTTCTCTCAGCAGCCGGAAGAAAGATTGAAGTCCCCATGTTTCTTCCCTTGGCCAGTTGATTTTATTCTACCCTCAACCCACTGTTGCTGGGAATTGTATTTGCCCTGACTGTGTATAAACTTCAGCTACTGATTTCCTTTACTTTTTTGTTTTGCCTTTGTCTGGTAGACGCTTTCGCCGATGTCCCTTCGATTTGTGAATTTGACTATTTACGAGTAGTTGGTTTACCTTTGGTTAATTCATGGTTGTCGGTGTTCTTAGTTCTGCTTTTATCACTCATAATGCGTCTTTGCTTTGTTCACCCTCGGCGCGGAGATTTATGTTTTTGTCTTTAGTTCTCGCTGACCATTTGTGGTTCTGAAGCTCTGCGCGATGCCGAGATTCCGAACTTTCTTCTAGTTTCTGCTGCCTTCAGCTTTTACTTAGGTTATTCCGTATTGTACCTTCATGCCATTTCATGCGTTATTTCAAGGCTCATTTCCCTTGTTCCGAGTTTAATCTTCTGATCTCCCTATTGATCCGCCCTATGTACGTATCCGTGTTTTCTCTCAACGACCTTCCGAGGTCTGTTCCATTTACTCTGAACCTTATATTCCAACCCTTACATATATCCGTTATATATGTATGTTTGCGTCCCTTCCAAACGCTGTTCTGAGGTCCGTTTCTACCTTCTCTTTCTGGTTCCGCTATTTCAGCTTTTATCTGAAATGATCTATTCCCATAATACCAAGACCCCCTTGATTAGCCTTGTAATTCTCATCTGATATGTTGACTCTTGTTTCAAAGCTTGACGCCCATATTTTGGTTTTTTTATTCCCCAAAGATCCGATACTTTTCCTTTTTGTTCCGATTTTCGATCCTGCCCCTTTATTTTTGCATGCCTTTTGTTTCCCCTTTTGATAGTTTTCTTCGGTATATTTTATTCTTTAGTCTCGGCTCTATTTCCATCCTTGCCATTTCATAATCCTTTTATTTATGTATGTAGTGTTCTTTCTGGTTTTATGGGGTGAAGTTTACGAATTAATATTCATAAAGCAATGATATCTTTACGCATAATGACCTCCTTAACCACATATCCCAAAAAGATTTTTATACAATTTCCATTTCCACAGAGCATGGCCTGATGCCTTAATTGAAAGCTGTAACAAAAGTTGCATCACCAACCTCATTCGCCCCATTCTCTATTTCATTGGTAGTACTTTTTCAAATGTTGTGCATTCTAGGAGTGAGGTATCTTCTTGCCATCTACCTCTTCCAACTCATATGCTCCTCTTTCCAGAACTCTCTTGATCACGTAGTGGCCTTCCCTATTTTGGTCGTTACCCTGTGTCGTTGGACCCAATACTTTCTGTAGCACAAGTTCTCCACCTTTGAATCTTATCAATTTTATCTTGGAGTTATAGAATCTCTCTGCCCTCTGCTTGTAAACCGCATTATGCAATTCCGCATTCAATCTCCTTTCCTCCAACAGGTCTAGACTCTCTTGAATTAATTCATCATTTACCCCTTCTTGGTGGAGAGCGATCTAGGTCTGGGTTCTACAATCTCCACGGGAATCACCGCTCGGCACCGAAGGCCATTGAGAATGGGGTCTCATTAGTAGAGGTTCTTATCGTTGTTCTGTATGACCATAGGACTCCCGGCAATTCCTCAGGACATTTCCCATCTAGTTTCTCCAACCGGGCTTTCAAAGTGTGCTTGACGATCTTGTTCACCGCTTCGACTTGCCCATTAGACTGCGGGTGGTATGGCGTGGAGGACCACTTCTTAATGTTGTAATCCTCACAAAATTTTCTGAGTCTGGCGTTGTCAAACTGCTTACCATTGTCGATCACTATTGCAAATGGTATCCGAAACCGGCATATGATGTTTTCCCAGATGAACTTCTTGACCCTAGCCTCGGTGATTGTCGAGAGGGATTCTGCCTCTGCCCACTTTGTGAAATAATCTACAGCTACGATAGCAAATTTGTTTTCTCCTTTTTCAGTCGGCAGCGGTCCGATTAAATCAATCCCCCATTTCGCGAAGGGCCACGGGCTGAATACTAAGGTTAATTGTTCCGAGGGTGCTCTAACTATCGGAGCCAGTCTTTGACACGTTACGCACGCCCTCGCATATTGAGTGGCGTCCTTTTTTAGTGTTGGACAAAAATAGCCTTTTTTGATCACTTTGTGTGCTAGAGCAATCCCTCCTGTATGGTTCCTGCATATGCCTTCATGTATTTCCGCTAGTACATAGCTTGCTTCCTCAGGAGTTAGGCATTTCAGGAGTGGTGATGAATACCCTCTCTTGTACAACTTCCCTTCTATCAAGACGTATCTCGCCGATCGAAGCCTAATTTGTTGAACCTTGTCCTTGTCCGCAGGTATCTTTCCTTCCTCCAAATATGCCCTGATCGGCGTCATCCATGATTCCTTTGTCGGCTGATCACTTAGAACCCATATGGTGGTGTCTGACGGGTTTTCCTGCCTCACGATGTTGATGTTATTTAGGTTCTCAATGTTCGACGCGGTGGCTAGTTTAGCCAAGCATCGGCCCCCATATTATCTTTCCTGTCGATGCATTCTAGGAACACCTGTTTGAATTTCTGCAGTATGCCTGCGGCCAATCCTCTATAATGGCTCATGTACCCATCCTTGGCCTCGTATTCTCCTTTCATTTGGTTCACCACCAATTGTGAGTCGCTATATATCATCAGCTCATCTGCTCCCATGGCCAGTGCCATCCTCAACCCATTCAGTAGGGCCTCATATTCTGCTTCATTGTTAGTGGCCAAGAAACCGAACCTCATTGCGATCGAGAAGGATTTCCCGGATGGCATTCGAATGATGATTCCAGCCCCTAATGCCATTGACGTTGCTGAGCCATCCACGTGCATGATCCAAGGCTTTCTTTTTTCTTCCTCGGTTGGAACCGGGAAAGTCAGTTCTATTATGAGTCCTCCATGACTTGCCCCTTGACTGCATACCTCGGTAGGTACGCTATATCGAACTGCCCTAATTCGACGGACCATTTGAGTAGCCTCCCCGTTGCATCTGGTCTCTGGAGCACTTGCCTCAAGGGGAATGTCGTCAATACCTCAATGATATGTTCCATGAAATATGACCTTAGATTCCTCGAACTCATAATGAGAGCATACACTATCTTCTCCATTACCGGGTATCTAGTCTGCGCGTCTCTCAGGGATTGAGTTACGAAGTATACAGGCTTTTGATTCTTTTCCTCAATTTTGACCAATACCGAACTAATTGATGTTCCTGATACTGCCAAGTACAGTTGCAATGTTTCACCCGGTGAAGGTTTGGAGAGAATTTTGGGATCTGATAACTCCCTTTTAATCTCGTCAAATGCCTTCCCGCACTCTTCCGTCCATTCAAACTTAGCCTTTTTGATGACGTTGAAGAATGGTTTACATTTGTCCGATGCTTTCGACATGAACCTATTTAAGGCGGCCAACCTACCCGTCAGGTTCTGAACTTCTTTCATGTGCCTTGGCAGATCCATCTTTAGGATTGCTTCTACCTTTTCTGGGTTCATCTCGATCCCTCTTGAGCTGACCAAATATCCAAGGAAACTTCCCTTGCTTACTCCGAACGTACATTTCTTCGGGTTTAGTTTCATTCCATAGCATCAGAAGATTCCGAAAACCTTTCCTAGATGGTCGAAATGGCATTCCTTTCAGGCTTTTCACCAAGGTATCATCCACGTAGACCTCGACTATTTTCCCAATTTCTCCATCAAACATTTTGGTAACCAATCTCTGATAGGTAGCCCCCTCGTTCCTCAGTCCAAATGACATATTATTCCATTCATAAACTCCATTCCCGCAAAAGAAAGCCATATTTGCCTTACCATCCGGGTGCATGAGGATCTGGTGGTACCTCGAAAATGCGTCCATGAAGCTCATTACCTCATGTTCGGCCATGGCATTGACCATCTGGTCAATTTACGGAAGAGGAAAACTGTCTTTCGGGCAAGCCCTGTTTAGATCGGTGAAATCGATGCATAGTCTCCATGATCCTTCTTTATTTTTCACCATAACTGGATTTTGTACTATTATCGGGTACTTACATTCGCTAATTCTTCTGCTCGCCAGTAGTTTATGCACTTCCAGCTCCATAGCCGCATTCTTTTCTGGGATGAACTTCCTTTTTTTGGTGAAATAGCGAGATATTAGTGTCTATGTTCAGCTTGTGACAGTGTACTTTGGGTGCACTCCTGGTGTTTTGTTCGGGTTCCAGGCGAACACATCCAAGTTCTCTTTCAGTAATTGGGTCAGTTCTTCCTTGAATTCGCTTTCCCACTTTGTCCCAATGTTGACTTTGATATCCGCGTCCTTTGGATCTAGCTGTACCACTTCTGTTTTTCCTGCCGCCGAGGCTCCTTCCCTTAATTTCATCCTCGAATCCTCGTCCGGTGTTATTTGCTTTCATCTCGGCACCCTTGCCGCTATTTCTTTTTCTTTCCGCCCCTGAACAATCGGATCCGGATGCATTTCTATTGTTTCCACAAGTATATTACCCCTTGCTCCTCTGCTTCTTCTCCTTCGGCGACTACTAGGATCATCTCGGGCTCTATCCCTTCTTGTTCTCCTTCCAGTGGTCTTTCAGTTTCTGTCCGCACCTTAGGGTCCTCTCCTTCTTTCATAATATCCTCGAAGGTTAACATCTCGTAGTCCATGTCATGATAGCTCAAACTCTCTACCTTTTCCACGATTGAGCATTCTCTTGCCCTTCTTTGATTTCCAATCACTGTCGCCACCCTACCATCAACCGTAACAAAATTAAGATACTGGTGAAGGGTGGACGGAATGGCTCCGAAGGCATGGATCAATGGGCGCCCTAGTATACAGTTGTAGGTGGAGGCTTGGTCTACAACCTTGAATGTCAGCTGTTTCTGCATCCTGGTTTTCTCGTCCAAACCCTCCAATTGGACTGATAAATCAACCTCCATGGTCGGCCTGGTTAACGCATTACCGAATCCTTTGATCTCGTCACTGCAGGGTCTCACTTTGTGACGACGCTTTCATCCCAGATTTTCGAATACCTCTTTAAAGATTATATTGGCATACGCCCCGATGTCTACTGAACATCTATAGACTTTGACTCCCGACAATATTGGCGAAATGACTAAAGGGTCGGAATGAGGAGTGCTTACCCAATAGAAATCTACCTCTGTGAAGATGATGTCCGCCTCCGCTATTCCTTTCGCCGCCGAGGTTATCGACCACATTTGAGGGATTTGTTGGTCTAAATCCCTCAGTTCTGCCTTCCTCTTCCTTTTCGATGTTGTGGCCAGTGCTTGGGAGGTTCCAATATAAGGGGTTTCCTCTATTGGTTCCATCATGTGTATCTCTCCAGGTCTATCTCCCCTCGGGACTAGTCCCCCGATCCTATCGAACACCGGCGGCCGTTCTGGAGGCGGAGGGGTAGGGGTATCGCTTCTCCATTCTGCCCTCTGCCCGAGGACCTTTGTTGTCCTGGGGGAGGTGGAAGATTAGCGTCTCTCCTGTACACTCTCGGCCTCGGGACCTGCAGCATTCTTCTTAACTTCCCTTCCTTAAATAACTTCCACAACTCTGTGATAAGATCCCGGCACTGGTTGGTGTTATGACCATGTGTCAGGTGGTACATGCAGTACTTTCGGGGATTCGTGAGCTCTGAGGTTTGTAGGACTGGCCTCGGCATTCGAAGAACTTGCTGGTCCTTGACGTAGTAGAAGACCTCGGCAATATTCAAGTTAGTTCCCGACTTTAGCTCCTCGTACATCTGTTTACCTTGGTATCTTCCGTGAATGGTTTGAAAGTGGCCGATGCTTTATATTCCTTTACTGCTCCTGCGCTGACTCTCTTCTTGCTCGGTTCTGCCGAGGTGCTTTGGTTGCTCGCCTTCTTTGCCATTTTATAGATATCTTCTGCTTGGATGTACTCGTTCGCCATGACCATGAAGGCATCATAGGATATGGGCGGCTTAAGCTATACTGTTTTCCACAAACTAGTTTCTGGGTGAAGTGCTCCCATCACCGTGATGAGGCAGGCTTCGTCCCCTATGACTTCCCCTATTGACCTCTGCTTATTGAACCTTTTCATAAAATCTCGTAAGCTTTCTATTGAACCTTGGTGGATGTTAGCCAATTTGTACTTTGGTTCCTTCGGTGCCCCAAGATACGAGTATTGCATTAAGAATACCTCCATCAACTCTCCCCAGCTTTTGATGGAGGCTGCCGGGACCGCCCTAAACCAGGCGTGAGCCTTGTCTCCCAGGGTTAGCGGGAACATCCGGCATAATGTGATCTCGTTTGCACCTTGCGCTCTCATCCACATTAGATATTTTTCAATGTGAGATTATGGGTCGTAATCACAATCAAAGATCAAACTAGAGGGGAACTTGATTCCTTATTGCCGAGGTGCATTGCTGATTTCCGCCGTGAAGGGTGAAGGAGCTACTGATGATTGGAGGACCCATCCTGTCCCAGACATATTCCTTTCCAGATCTACAAAATGTTTATTCACTTCTTCGTTTATCAGGGCCTGTGGATCTCTGGTTGGGGCCCTCAGAAATGCCTCCCGGTTCTCTGACCACACTTCTACTTAGGTTTCCCTTCGTCTCATTCCTTTTCGCGAGGTGGGCTTCCCGTTCCTTCTGGTCTGAGGTAAAGATGACTCAGTTGTGGGTAGGTCTTCCCATGAGGGGTCCTGACTCTCATATGAGTAGGGTATCGTGGACGAGCAAGATCTCCGATTCCTCGACCTTCTGCACCTGTTATGCCTCCTTTGAGAGACAGATGGGGTTCTGCGTGGGACTTTGCTCTCGGCTGGCATTTCCCGAGTCACAGGCTGGCCCCTCCTTTGGTTCTACGAATGAGGTTGGCGAGATTCTACTCCTCTTGGTCTCTCCCTCGATAGATGGTTCTCATCCTCTTGATTCCTTCCGGGTCGTGGTTGCGCTCGAGCTTCATTCCCCGCCGGCACCTCCGGAGGTGGGGGGTTCCTTCTCTCTGGATTTCCTCCATGTTGAGGTTGCCTTTGAACTCCCGTTTCAGGGCGCTGAAGGTATTCGCTACGCCCATCTTCTGCTGGAGTCTCGTTCACACTCCCTTCCTTCGACATTCCTCCTCCGTATGAAATTAATGGTTTCTCTTGCATCTCCTCTACTATGTTCCCTTCTGCTCTTGCATCTCCTCTACTATGTTCCCTTCTGGAATCTTTCCTTCTTTCGAGGTTTTCCCGTAGATCGATGTGGCTTGCTGCACGAGGGCCGCTAAAGCTCAACCTCGCCGATTGAACCGGGGGATCCCCTGTGGCGTACTCTTCAATCACTCTCTGAATTTTCTCGTTCATCTCTTTTATCTTCAGGGGGTTGCTTAAATTCGGGATGGGAATAGACCTTGCCGAAGTGGGCACCTCAATGACCGGCGCGCTGACTTGGACATTATTTCCACTTCTGGTGACATTCCGCTGGGCTCTGGAACATTCCCCTCTCTCTTCATTTCCATGGGCCGTAAACCCTTCACCTCCCATCTTGATTTCCCGACACAAAACAAAACCCAAAGATTTTTCTCATAGAATTAAATCAAGAATTCGAGAAGGTAAAGAATAGGGGTGGCTAATCGTAGCTTTCCCACAGACAGCGCCAGATGTTGATGGTTGTGCTTGACCTGTTAATTTAGTGCTTGAGAGATAAAGATATTTAGTAATGGAATCAAGAACGAACACAATCAAACATAATGAAACTAAAAATAACGGGATCAAAACCAATAGAAAACTCAATTCCCACCAAAGAACTTAACCGATTTTTATTACTATCCCCTAGAACAACACTCCTAAAACCATCCATTTTACAAGTGTAATGTCTAGAGCCAAGTGTTAGTTACCTGCCTCTCTCCTGTGAAAGAGGCTATTTATATTGTCTCAAAACCCTAAACCAAAGCCAATCTCCTTGTGCCATTTGGATGGAGACAAGTCGCCTTTAATGAAGCTGTTTGGTATGCCGACCAGCTGCAAGAGAAGTTTGGATGTTGTTGGTTGCTTTTGCAAGGTTCCGAAGAGTGCCTCCGTCCTTTGCTGGCTTCTTATTGGTTGTTAGAGTAAGGTTCGCCAGTCAGTAGTTGTCTTCTAGTTAGGATTGTTGACCAAGACACTCTTCTTCCCGTTAATCTTGTCATTTAGCCTACGGTACTTGTCAGCCTTCATAATGGTGCTTGCTTTTTACTATCCTGCTTTTGTTGCCCCTTTGGTCCTCGGACAGGCTGACTTTCAGTGCTGTGACGCTCGTCCAAACTCTCGGGCAGGAGGATGACGTCGCTGAAGTTTCTTGCCAAGGGTGCTCTCTGGCTTCGGCCTGTTCAGTGGATTTCTCTTTGTTCTTTCCTCGACTGGGCCTTCGGGCTGCCGCCACCTTCTTGGGCTGTCTTGACTGTCCTTTCAGTTATGTCCGTAGTTTGGGCCGCTATGGGGTTGGGCCTTTTTCTTCAGGTATAATAGTGGTTATTCGGCTTTTGGGCCTGCAATACATGTGGGATATAATACCCATAACAGTTACATTTCAAGGGGATGGATGGAGTATATTAAATAAAGAAAAACTTTTTCTTCTTCTTAAGTTAGAGTTCTAATCATATATCATAAAATCATTCAATTTATTTATTTTAAAATTGTACATAATTGTACTTGACACCATTATAGCATCCACAAGCTTTAAACCCAACTTTTTTCTATTCACTTAATTTTTACATGGGGGCCGCTATTTGCACCCCTAGTTTTACTAAACGAACCCCAACTACTAAACATACCCTATCAAAATTAATAAATATACGCATAAATTACTAAATATACCCAATTTCTTATCATTTTACCCTTTCAATTAAAATAAATAAATCCTTTTTGAGTTTTAATAAAATAATACACTACTATATAATTTACTCTCCCTCTTCAGCCTAAAAAACATAAAGGAACAACGATGATGGAGAATTAAAATTTAAAACTTGGGGTAAATTAAATTGAAAGAAACAACGATGATTGACAATTTAATCTTTTCTTCTGTTCTCTTTTCAACTCCAGAAGGAACTCAACTTTACAAACTTTCTCTACCAAGATGGGGAATGGCAGTGGCGAACGGTGGCTTGGCAAGCAAGATTCTCCGAAAAGCCTTGGCAGCGATTGGCGGCTGTGTGCAAGCTGAGAAGGCGGCCAACTCTAGCGTCGGAGGTGGCGACTCCCGACGTCGGATTGTGGTGTCGCTCTTGGTTGTAGCGCGCGATGGTAGAAGTAGCTGGCGGCGAACCGATGCCAAGGCTAGGGATTTTCGACAGCATGGATGACGGCGCTTCAGAGCTGTGCCGGTGGTTGGTGGTGAAAAGTGGCGACTAGCGTCGTAATTCCGGCTGGAAGTGATGGGAAGCGGCAGATCTGACCGGCGTGCTTGGCTAGGCAGTGGTGATAACTGAAAGGATCTTGTTTCCTAGAAAAGATAGAAATGGAGGTTGAAGAGAGCACAGATTCCGGGTCGCTGAGCGGTAACCCAGATTCTGATTTTCTGCCACTAAGCGACGGTAACCCGATGCCGGTGGTGTGGTTCTGATATAAGTGTGAATATTGAGAAGAGTATGACGATACACCTGCCCACCGTGACAGTAGTTGGTGACGGAATGATGGATGGTGGCACCATCTTGTTGAGCAGCAGTGGTCATGTTGGCGAAAATGGGGATTTAATGTAGAAACGTAGAAATTAAAACTATAATGGAGATGAGCAGTGGAGAAGAGATTATGCAGATAATGAATCCTTGAATTAGGATTGGATTGGCTACAGCACCGGATGAACTTGTGAGATGAGAAGTGGAAAAGAGAATAAGGTAGATAATTAATTTATTAGTTAATTTTAATTATATAATTTTTATATGGACATTTATGTCTTATTATTAAAGAGTATTTCAATTCTTAATAAAAATGGAGTATACTAAGTAGTTTCGGGAGTGTAAATAGTCATCCCCTTTTTACATACATTCGAATTAAATTCAATTAATACCTTCATTCTTTTTTATTTTAAACTCACCTTTCATTAATAATAATTTTATAAATATTAAAGAAATCAACTAGGAGTTGGTGGCCCCACATATTATACCCTCCACACACTTTCATGTCATATCACTTCCACTCTCCAATCAAATGGTAAGTGTTGCTTACTCTCTCTATCTATATATTTTTTATTCCAAAAAATTAACTAATGAACTCAGTTCATGGGTATGAACTAGCTTAAACTCCCACCCACATAAACTAGTTACATCAACTTTTGAGTTTAAACTAAAAAATAACTTACCAATGAGATGCTCTTAAGATTTTTTTTTAATTTTTTTTAATTTTTTAAAATTGATTGTTAAATTAATTTATTAACAAATATAACATGAAACTGATTAGTGATCACTCAAAGGGCCTGATAATATATATGAAAAATTATCCATTAATTTATGTAATAAATTTTAAATGAATCTTAGGGTCGTGCTATTATCACCCGATACATTACTAAGAGCACCCAAAACCCTAAAACAATTTATGCAAAATACTATTTTAACCCTCACACCAAAAAATACATACCAAACCCAATATTAACTATACACTCCTCTAATATGTATCCACTAACAAGCCACCACACACTATTTTGTCATTTTCCCTTCTCTGTCTAACGGTGAATTAAGTTTAACACAAAAGAATAAAAAATAGCAGTGTATCCATTATTATAAATTAAGCCGAAAACAACATATAGCTTTAATGAAATAATTGGACATACCACACCAGTTTCATGATTTACGCAGGTCATGTTAATCCAAGAATGACAAGGAACACTGGGAGGCTTCTCCAGATAATCTCTGTTGCAAAGTAGCTTCAACTGATGTGTATGGCTGTTATATACAAGAGAAAAGGAATTGATGCGACATCTTTGACGTGACATAGTCATGCTATGGAAACATATATAAACGTTGCCATCACCAATAAGAATTCATAGCCACTATAAACTTATCTATAGCACAAAATAAGGTAATTAACTTATTTTTTTAAATAAGAACATTGTGTGGCTCCTTTAAATTGTATTAGTGACTAACACTATAAACTTTATTTTTAATGTAGGTTCTGCACTGGTATTATATACAGCTTTTGCGCCAAACTTTAACTTCATTCATACTCATCTAATTCAAAATCTAGTCATTAAAATTTCGAGTTAGGATTGACTTTAAATTTTGATTAACATTGTGTTGACTACAATAAAACTTTTTATAAATATAAATAATTATGAAACTGACTAAATGATTCTGCGTGTGGTGGTGATATTGGCATGCATAGGCTGAATATGTCATTCCTCAGTGTCGAAATGTTATGTTCTGTGAAGAGGGAGGGAGGATTGGGGTGGGTTGACTGTTGAGTAGTTGTGTAATTTATGAGGTGCGACTGTGCAAGTGTTTGAGGTAGGTTTAGCTATTAACACATTGGTTGCATATTTGAGGTGTGGGGTTAAATAATATTTTTGTATGAAATTTTATAGGGTCTCGGGTGCCATTAACAATGTATTGGGTAACAATAGCATCACCCTTAATATATATATATATATATATATATATATATATATATATATATATATATATATATATATATATATATATGACTTTATAAGAAACACACTATAAGGTTCCTTATTATTCTTAAAAATAAATTTGCTTGTTATTTAGGTAGGTTCCTTAATATTTTTAAAAATAAATTGACTTTGTTATTTATATTGGGCCAATGTCTCATGCATTGAATCATTCATTACTTAGATATATGTTAAGCTTAAAACCTTGTACACCTTCTGTCTCATCTAAATATATAGCATTAATTATAGAGTTCCTCCATGTTGGAAGTGTGGATACATATTTTGGTACACAGATTAAGGAAGCTCATTTTTTGGGGTAATTTGATATTTTTAATAAATAAAGCATAGAGTATGTTATGTGTGTTAGGTGAGGGTGAGATTTTATAAAATAAAATGTATTGAGAGGTTAGTTGTATTGAGTATATTTCTCTTTTAGACCAATAGATGCAATATTGTTAAAAAGAAAAAGGAAATAAGAAGGGGAAGGGAGAACAGAAAAAGTTCAGATGTTTAAAGAAAGTATAAACAAGCAGCTTGAAATAAGGATCAAAACTAGCAACCCATAAATAAAACTAATTAATATCATCTAATTCTTTTCTCATCTTTTTGATTGTTGGAATATGCATAAGCTCATGCAGATTCATCTTTGGAGTATTGAGCTTCGCTTGTAAACGAGTGTTGGGCTTAGTTGTTGGTTGATAAAAGTTTTTCCTTGGCCTGTCTCGTTTCTGTTTCTCCATCTGCTTTTAAGAGTTGATGGAGCACCATGAGATTGAATGCTATCAAACACGAGTAGCGTAGATGTTTCCTTCTCATAATTCAGCAATTGTGACACCGGTTTTGTTAAAATACTCATGAATGATTTAACAAAATTTGGAGAAGCCTCAAGGCCAGTCATAGCAGTAGCCGATGCCAACACAGAAGGGGATCAGCAACATCCTTAAAGCTCACAGAAGCTCAGTCTTTGGAATTTATTTTATGGGGCTTTTTCAACCATCTAATGGATTTCTCACTACAAAAAACTGTCGGATTACCAGTAAAAATTTTCATCGGTAAAACCTGGAAAATCCATTGCTAATGAGGTTACTGATGGATTACCGACGGATATCGATCCGTCACTAAAACCATGGTCAGTAATTTATTACCGATGGAAATTACATTCCGTCGGTAATTACCGACGTTATGAACGTCGGTAAATAGAATTTTCCATCGGTAGTCATGCAAATCAAATTCGTCGGATGCTGTAAATTAATGACGGATTTACTGACGAAAATATCCATCGCAAATTGCCGATGAAAATTTCGTCGAAAATAAAAAATGTAAAATCGTAAAAATTAGTTTACTGACGATAATCAGTTGGTGATTTCGTTGGTAATTACCGACAGAAATAATCCGTCACAAATTTAGTGACGGAATATTTCGTCGGTAATAGTAGTTTTTGAAATTACATATTTCAGTTACTGACGAAAATTTTCGTCGCAAATTTATGTATATATTTGAATTTTATATTTTAAAATTAATATGAATACCTGTTAAATAATATAAAATTCTAATTAATTAAATCTTCAAAACACAACCCAATATAAGATTTAAATTCAACAATCTCCACAATTTGAAATAGATTACCCAAATTTGACAAAAAATATCAAATTCTACTTAATCCTTGACACAAAACATCTAAATATGATAAACATGATCACAAGTCTCCCAAATCAGTATCAACCTCGTCATCAACATCAATATCATCATCATCAGCAAAATCAGCATCAATATCAGTATCATTATGACCGACACCATATGTAGATCCACCACCATAAGGAGAAGCCATTGTACTTTCACTTCGCATCATTTCCATAAGTTGTTGCACTTGGGCTTGAAGCACTTGAATTTCTTCTTGCATCTCAGTACGCACCTCCAAGATCTTTTCATCTAACTGTCTCTTGATCTCTGATTTTGAACAGACACCTTGAGTAACACTGGATTGGCTGCTTGAACTTCCTTCTCCCAAATTTCCAATGCCGAAGATGCGACCTTTTTTTGGCGCAACATTTTGACGGAAGATATTTCCCATATTAATTTCAGGAGCATCAGACATTTGACTCATTTCATCTTTCTTTTGTTGGATTGCTTTCTGTGATTTAAATGGTTAATAATGAATTATTAATCAAATATTATAGATTTATTTTTTTTACTTAAAATCATAAATACTTAAAAAACACAAAATATTATACTTACAGCCACATTTTTAGCTACTGCGCAAGCGTACTTTCCATTTTCATCCGGAGGGTGGAAGTTTAAAAGATGTCATACTCGTTGGCTTCTTTTTTATGCATTTTGGCCTTATTAACAAAGAAAACAAATTAAACATATTTGTAAACCAACACAATCTACAAAAAATTCATCAATTACCAAAAACCAAAGAGAATATACATGAATCAGATAAGACCCAATCATACTACATCGTCATATACTTTCGAACCTATATATTGTTTTTTAAGTCAAACTTGCTAAAGAATTACAATTAAACCTTAACTTTTTCATGTCTCCATTTACTAAAATGTATTAAAAATGTAAACTTACTGCAAATAATTTTAGCCCAAACATTAAAAAGATTAATTAACACAATAGATATTCATAAAAGATAAGTGAATAAGAGATAGAAACTCACAAACTTTTCAGCAAATTCAAGCTCCTATTGAACCTCCTTTATGACAAGAAATACTAGTACCCACTCCTGCCGGCTCGCATCGACGATTTTTCTTATTCTGTTCAGCCTTTGCTATCTCTTTTGGATCTTGCCAATGAGAAATAAAGCTAGCTCAAGTCTCATCACTTATATATTCTGGTTTTTCCTTCTTATCTTCCCATATTTTCTTCCAGTCGTGGAAAATGTCACCATAACGATGAGCACATAGAAAGTTCCATTTGTCCGGAACTAGTGCATTGATGTCCTTGCTCCATACGCATCTTTTCTACATAATTTAAATAAAATATTAAGATTATATCAAAATAGAACTCTAAACTTTTTAATACATACCTTAAACTCTTCAAAATATATACGTTTGGTCTCCGCAGATATCTTCTTCCAACGAGTTGCTCCTTTTTCAACCCGACCTAAAATTATCTCTCTAAACATGTGGGATAGTTTATGACCAGGTTGAAAACTACAAATTAAGCAAATCATGGTTACACAACATAATTTATAATTATACACACTATAAGAATTATAAGGAAAGAATTACCTTCCTTCAGTGATCCATACTTCTTGCTTTTCAGTCGTAGTTTGAGAATTCTCTATAGCAGATGATATTGATGGTATTGGTGCAGATGGTACAGTAGGTGGAGCTGAGGTTGATGGTGCAGATAGTATAGGAGGTGGAGATGAGGTTGATGGTTCGGAAGGTATAGGTGTTGCAGCTGAAGTTGATGGAGCAGCTAAAGTTGATGGTGCAGCCGAAGATGCACTACGTCCACCCCATCTACCCTGATCACGTCCACCAATACGTCCATCAGTACGTGTATTAGTACGTCCACCTGTCATCTGCAACCCAAAAATTATAATATATCTAATTTTTCAAGCTATAAATTATATTAAATATTGTAAAGTACAAATAAAAATAAGAAGAAGAAACTCACAAAAGCCTTTATACATATCATATATAGTTTGTGAAGTACATCAATAAAATCAGTGTCAAGAGTTATTTTCTGAATCTGAATTATTTGAATTTTCAAAACTATTTTCAGATTGCAACTCTTCTTCGATATCATCTTCCTCATCAATGATTTTCATGAATGCACCACTTTCGTCGTTTAAACCTGACGGACCATCATCTGATTGCACATTGTTGGGCTCATCTATGAAATCCTCTTGAAATGGAGGAGGAATAGAATCTTCACAACTTTTAGACATTTTTGCAATGTGCAACTTTGACTTTACTTTACAAACTGGCCAACAATCACTTTTTGTTTTCTTCTCATTTGGATATGTACAATAATATACTTGGACAGCTTGAATTACCAATATAAATGGCTCATATTGACTGAACCTCCTTTTGTGGTTAATCTCGACAAGTTTATATTCCGGATGAATTCTTGTTCCCAAATGTGATGGGTCAAACCACTCGCACTTGAACAACACAACCTTTTTAACAGGTAACCCAGGGTAATCTAATTCAACTACCTCATCCAACATCCCATAATAGTCACTCTGATCTGTAAGATAATTTGTTCCTTTTATGCAAACCCCCTATTTGATGTTGATTTAGAAGCTCCATATCGAACATTGTGAAATTTATAGCCATTCACATAATATCCATGATATATCTTAACTCTGCGAGATGGACCATTTGTGAGATCTCTAATCATTTTACTATGAACGATTAGATTGTTGAGCACCTAATAATATAAGTCGTTGTAAGGAGATTTTTAAATTATGTATTACAAAAATCTTACAATATGCACAATATATAAATTTAGGGAATTTACTCTTACATGAGATTTGAATCAAGTTGCAAATTCACTTGCTATCCTTGAATCAATCTCGCCAACTGACATGATTGGTTGACTCTGCTGCAACTCAGAAAACCTATCGTTCAATTGTTTCCATGCCTCCGAGTAGGATGGATGTTCCATGCCCTGATCCTTGTCATGATTAGCATGCCACCTCATCTCATTAGTCGTAGCTTTAAAGGCATACAATCTTTGTAAACGCGAAGCCAAAGGAAAGTAATACATAAACTTGCGGGCTACATTTTTCTTATCATATCGAGGTTCATTATAGAACTTGCAACAAGTCAACTCCTCATCTGCTCGCCAATAAATCATGCAATTCTTAGGACAACAATCAATCTTTTGCACTGGTAAGCCCATTCTCCGTAGTAATTCTTGCACGTATAGAAGTCGTCAGGAACAGAGTTTTGTTCAGGTGCTAACTCTTTTACTAATCTGACAACCTCATTAAATAACTTCTCGGATATGTGATTCTCTGATTTCATTCATAAGTCGAGAAATGAATGATAATTGTGAATGACTACATCCGGGCTACAAGTCCTAGTCTGCTGCTTCAAGCATGTCAAAAAATTTTTGAGCTTCTGGATTAGGATTCTCTTCATCAACGTTTTCAGCATTAAAGCTGGTCCAGCCGCATCCATGACCATTTCGTGGTATGGACTATATTCTTCCTCATTAATTTCATGAGGAGATGAAGGAATTGATCCATCAGCATCTATCTCCATGTCATCTCTCGACCATCGCTCACCATGGAAAACCCACTCAAAATAATCTCGAATGAATCCATTTCTGACTAGATGTGCTTTTACTATGTCAACAGGTAAAAAACCTTTGTTTCGACATTTTCTTTTAACACATGGATACTTAATTTTTTCACCATCCTTCCACTCATGTTGACTAGTTGCAAATTCAATGAATTCATCAAACCCTTTCAAAAATTCACAAGTCAATCCCCCATTTCTCATGCGATTGTACATCCACAAACGAGTTGACTTCATAGTGCAATCATGTATGTGTATTCATAATTAATGTGATTTTCATGCAGCGATAAAACATTTATTTTGTTTATTTTCCTAAGTTAAGGAACATACATAAAATACAAAACTATCATACAAGTATTATCCTAAAAATAATACAAATCTAATGACATCCAAATATGGATTAGTGTAAATTCAATTATTATCTATTTTTTAAAAAAAAACTTAATAATGAAAAATCCAAATTCACATTTAAAAAAAAAGATATAATCTGAAATTAATGACATAAATCATATATGGTAAAACTAGTTTAGTAAGAAAATTTACGCGTACCTCTTGTTATTTAATATATACTTTGGCTCTTCAAGTTTTGAAATTTGACATCTAAATAAGTTTACAATGTAAACAACATAAATACACAATTATAGAAAAATCAAGAACAACAAGTTTTACATAGCATGGATATTAATCTCACAATTGAATGTATACAGATTAATCTCAAAAGCATGGATATTAACACCATGCGTACGTAGTAGCAAATTAAAAGCGAACATAGTGTTGTAATAAAGCTACATTAGTAATCACAAGTATGGAGGGGCGGATATGATTTGATAGTATAGTTTGGATTAATATATAGAGTAATTAATTATCTACTAACTGCTAATACTTAGTGCCTCAACAACAATAAAATGTTGTCCCTCTACTTTACGAATTTATGCATTTTGAATATTCTTATATGATCCCTAGCTAGCTTCAATAGAATATTTTAAGTGTTAAAATAAATAAATAGTATAGTAATAAGGAGTGCACTACTTGTATTGGTGGTTGCATTTTCATCCAATCACAACACTGAATGGATCATCAAGATTCTACCCCTAAAAGAATTGACAGCACAAATACAAATTTGATTTTTCTACAGAGAGAAGCTAAAAAAATTTAGTTTAAATTAGTATTTATTTATTTTTGTAGTACTGATTTTTATGGTTAACTGATTTGGAGTATCATGAAATAGATATACTGCAGTACACTTACCCACAACAGTACATATAATTGCACAAAAATAAAGAATCAAACAATATTAAAGTAGAGTAGGAGGGACTCATGGAAAAGGGGGGAAGCTTGTGGATCACTAATTGTTTGATATTATTGAAATCACAGTACCAATATTGGAGAAAATTAGGGCACTAAAATAATTAACTTTCTATGGAGCATTTGATCGAACACCATCGATGGACTGTGATTCTTCTAAAGCCCCACTAGCATTATCATCTCTAACCCCATTATTCTCCCCACAATCTAAAGGAGTCGAAGATTGCCAGCCATAGCCATGTGGCTTCAGCCTTCAAGTACTCCAAATAAAACATATTGTTCAAATTTGATATTCATTTGCTTTCTAGTATCAATTTGTATAGGAGTTAGGTATATATTCTTTATCTTTTTACTTTTAAAAAGTTGAATTGAATTCAAATTAATGATTAACTTGGATACCTGATCATATTCATACATTTCCACACCCACCACACACACCAAAATTGAAAAAAAAGGATGATTTGAATGGCAATGTATGAAGATCTTGTTGTTTTTAAAGAATAATTTGTTTCAAGTAGCAAACAAACATAGATTATAAGAATTAGAGTTTGGTGACCATACAATTCAAATCTGTAGAAATCAAAGAAAATGCATATGCCTAGTGCTTGGTGAGACGGCGTCAGTGTGTCTACTGTGGTCGACGGTGCTGTGGTCACAATTTTCCAGTGGCAAAAAGCAACACGGCGACGGTAATTCGATCCAGCGGCACCAGCGTCAAGCGAAGGAATGATCTACGCACAAACACGGCTGTTCGCAAACTGGGCAAGAAGATCAAAGCTGGTGGCGCTGTAGCGTGATCGACGGGCGTCGGCAGCATTTTTGGCTGGTGGCGCGGCACCGTGATCGACGGGCGTCGACAATGTTTTAGGGCTGGTGCGTAATGAAGATTTCAAACGCAGGCCTACTATTAAAAAAAGAGGTTTTTACATTACCGACGTAATAATCCGTCGGTAAATTAAAAAAAAAGTTATTAAAAAATAAAATTTTATAATTTTCGACGAATTTAATCCGTCGGTAAATAATATTCAATTTACCGACAGATAAATTCCGTCGAAAAAATAAAAACTAATATTTTCTTTAAAAAAATAGTAAAAAAATTCCCGACGGATTAAATCCGTCGGTAAAATAAAAACTAATATTTTCTTTTAAAAAAATACTAAAAAATATTTACTGATGAAATAAAACCGTCCGTAACTTAAAGTCTCAAATTATTTTTTTTAATAAAATTTATTATAATTACCGATGAAAATTAGTTGTCGGTAATTTTCCGACATTTAATACCTCCAAAATAATGACAAATTTACCGACGAAACAAAAACAGTTGCTATTTTCGTCGGTAATCCGTCACAAACATCGTCGAAGATTTTTTACGGTAATTTTTTTAAAAATATATCATATTATATCAAAAAACATCGGAAATCCATCGGTAATTCCGTCGGTAATTCCGTCGGTAATCTGACAATTTCTTGTAGTGTCTCTTCATCCTTGTATCAGTGGATTATGTGTCTAAGTGGGTGGAAGCGATTCCAACTCGCTTGAATAATGCTAGAACCGTTATTTCTTTCTTGAAGAACATCTTTCTCCGCTATGGAGTTCCTAGAGCGCTTGTGAGTGATGGAGGTACACACTTCGTCAATAAGTTGATTGAAAAGGTTCTCAAGGATTATGGTGTGAGGCATAGGGTGACCACGCCCTATCATCCTTAAGCAAATGGGCAAGCTGAAGTCTCCAATAGCCAAGTGAAACAGATTTTGGATAAGGTTGTCGGAACCAATAGAAGAGATTGGACTGTAAAGCTTGAAGATGCTTTATGAGAGTTCCGGACTGCATAAAAGACTGTCCTAGACATGTCCCCTTATCAGATTGTCTATAGGAAACCTTGTCATCTTCCTTTGTTGTATTTGTTTTGGGTTTAAGTAGGGTAGGTTTAAAAAAGTACTAATTGAGGTGACAGAAAGAGAGAAAAAAATATTACTCATTAAGTTGAGATAATGTATAGTAAGAGGTGTGTAAATATTAATAGAATTTGTAGGCGTATACAAAGGAGATTTAAGAAGATTTATTAAATCTAAAATCAGTATAATTAAATCCAAATCAAACATTACCTAAAATAATGTAATATTTGTTAATTCACCTGAAAAATAAAAGGGAAATTTACAAGAGTGCTACTTTCAATAAACTTTTTTTAAAAATATCACCCACAATAATTTTTTTTTTAAATTTGCCACTTCTTAATTTTTTTTTGACCCAAATACCCTTCAACCACATAAGAAACCCTACCTGCGACTGTTTGTGCGACCTATTGTGCGACTCTACGCTTCAAGTATAAGCAACTTCTTGTGAAACTAATTATGCAACTGCTTACAAGACAACACACGCGACCTTATGTGCATGCGACCTTTTGTGCGATCCTGCATGCGACCACTTGTGCGACTATAGACAGCAGAAACATATAGTCGTATAATTTGGTCACACAAACAGTCGCAAGAGAGGTCGTACAATACTATGCGACCTTTTGTGCGACCCTGTACGTAACCATTTGTGCGACCAACTGTACGTACGATCCTGTAAGTAATTTTTTGTATACGACCAACTGTACGACTCTCGTATTGTTGCCTTCTAAATCTTTAAATTTTTTGAAGAAGAATGATAGAGTGAGAGAGAGAATGAGGCAAAATGAACAATAGTGAAAGAAGAGAATGTATTTTATGTGAGTGAAGGACATTTAGGTAAAAAAAAAAATTAAAATGTGACATTTTTAAAAATATATTATTGTGTGTGACATTTAAAAAAAAAATATTAAAAGTGACATTGCTAGAAATTTCTCAAAATAAAAACCCTCCTTGTATATGAAGGGAGGGAATATACTAGTATTTCTCACAAGAGTGTACATTTTAAAATTTCAGTAAAATTCAAATTTAAAACATGAAACAAAAATGTCATTCCCTTCCCATCATCAAACAAATTTTTAAATTTTCAAATGCCTTCGAATACGTTATTTCATGATCGTAGTTAATGCGATAACTAACACCACAACTTTGAAATCTGGGGGCTAAAGAGTCATTTCACGAGATTCTGGAAGCGGAAAGCCGGTGAGAGAATTCAACTTCAAAGCCATTTCTCCTTCAAATTTCAACACCATACAGAAGTCAAGGAAGTCGGGAGGAGAGGGTTGCGCCAATCTCCGGCCGCCGTTCACTTGAATCTCCTTTCTCTGAATATTCTCCGCTTCTCGATTGACCACTCCAATCGAATCCCCTTGTGCGCCGTGCGACGGGAGAATTTCTGTGTAGCTGCACCAGAGAAGGAAGATGAGTGGTCTAACGGCGCAGAGGCGCAGCAGTTCGACCCAAAGACGGAATCTTTCCGCCGTGAAGAAGTCATCGGCGCCTCCATCGGAAAACGGCTCCGCCAGTAATGGCACCACTGCCAAGCCTATCTCACCTTCTAACTCGTAAGCTTCGGTTCCCCTGAATATCCTCTTCCTCCGAACCTTTAAAGTAAAGATAAAGGACAAGGAATTTTCGGACTCTAGTTGCGGGCATGTGTTGCTTTTCGTATTGTTTCTCTCTCTCTTTTTTTGGAAGGCTTGAATTGGGCTTTTGATATGCTTCTCTTACTTGATGATCAAAATAAAAATATTTGAACAGGATGCAGTTTCAATTGTAGACGTAATAGTAGCAACCGCGCCTTAGATTTAGATGCAACTGGAAGAAAACTGATAATTGTTTTAAGTTGCTGCTAATAGAATTGAAAGGTGCCGTTGTTTATAAGTTTTCCTTTTACTTTGTGAATTTCCTGTTTAAGAGTATGATTCTTGTGTATCGAAATGTTTGCTCTGGGAATAGATAAGCCGTATACTGTCACACACTCTTTTATTTTTCTTGGTGGTGGTGTTATCAATGTACAGGCAAAGTCAGTGGGGTTGGTGCATGTACGCTTTATATGTTCTGGTAGAGGGTATCAAAATGTTGATTGCTTGTGTGTTTTGTCTGCAACTAATTTGTTAATGTTCATGCATTTTTATGTTCAAATGCCTACGCCTTAAATGTTTTTTATGCATCTTTTTTCATCTAATGGTTAAAATATTAAAACAATGTGTAAATTTTTTCTTTGTCTCGTTTAAGTCGATGATTGCGAATTTATCAACATCTGTAGATAGAAGCATAAATCTTTTAAGCTCTGATAGAATTTTAAGTTGACTATGTTCTGTTGTCACTTGTCATATGTATATATAGGTCTGTTTCTTTGGAGAGGACTGTGAAGAAACTCAGGCTATCTAAGGCACTTACAATTCCTGATGGGACCTCTGTGTCAGAGGCATGTAGGAGAATGGCAGCTAGGCGAGTTGATGCTGTTCTTCTAACCGATGCTAATGCCCTGCTATCGGGTATTGTCACCGATAAGGTACTCTAATTAACTTACTGGATGTAGTTTAATTATTTCCTCCCCCTTGTGTGTGTGTGTGTGTGTGTTCCAATTCGATTATATGGTACGAGTTAAATCTAGGAGGAGAACTGAAGGCATGCTTGCATTGTTGATCTTAAAATTGTCACTGCACGCTCTGGCCTTTAAATACTTCCAGCATTGTCATTTTGAGATTTTTCTGTTTGAATTCCCTGATTCTCTTGTGCACAGGATATATCAACCAGGGTTATAGCTGAGGATTTGAGACCAGAACAGACAATAGTGTCAAAAGTGATGACAAGGAACCCAATTTTTGTGAATTCAGATTCCTTGGCTATTGATGCTTTGCAGAAGATGGTCCAAGGTTTCTCTTCTGTGCCCTCTTACTTCAGAAAATTCTTATGCTTAATGTATGATTTGCTGTTGAACTAGAACATAACTTCCAATTGTGCATTGGGCTACTTCAACAAAGATTTACAGAAGTATAAATAAGGTTGCACTAATATAGATAACATTAGCCGATTAATAGTGCTGTTCTCCTCTTCTCCCTGATGTTTGCCTAAGTTATTTTTTGTAGATATTCAGTATTATCTAAACTTCCGTGAAGTTTTGCTTCATTCAGAATCATAAACGTCAATTGGCTAATTGTTTAATCTGTCTGATTTAATAGGGAAATTTAGGCACCTCCCTGTTGTTGAGAATGGTGAAGTTATAGCCCTGTTAGATATCACTAAGTGTCTTTATGATGCCATATCAAGAATGGAGAAGGCAGCAGAGCAGGGAAGTGCTATTGCAGCAGCAGTTGAAGGAGTTGAACGCCAATTTGGAAACAATTTCTCAGGTTAGTTCTCACTTCTAATTTTTTATTTGCTAAGAAATGTAATTACAGATAGTTTATTGGAAAGATTAGCCGCAAGTTGTTGGAAGAACTTTTCGTCGATGTTGAAGAAGTAATGTTACCTACATATGCTCATTTTCTTGATTATTTGTATTCTTAAGTAAGAATATTCTTTTGTGGCTTGAATTTGCTTCCTGTAAGAACATTTATGAAGTGTGTAAGTGGTGTCCTGTAATTGTAAAGTTGCACAGAGTCTTTTACTCCAAGAATGGACATGTTTTCACTTGTTACTTTAAAAGGTAAAGTTGTGGTTAAAAAAGCAACCTTTCGGAAATTTGCCTTCACCTGTTATTTGTAGAGAGGCTGTATTGGTGATAAACTTAGTGAAATAAATGTAAGGAAGAGTATAAAGAAATATTTTCTCTCTAACATGAGGTGTGATCTCTTACCATCATTGATTCTGGATTAATGACTAAGATAATAAGATATTATATGATATAATTTGAGTCCTGAGTACTGGGTTTAGAATTTCTTCATATTGGTGTTTTGAAATGGTTCAGCCATTTTTCTGTCTTATAGTAGAAATTTGTATGGATATTATTGTTTTTGGAGCTTATATTACTTCCTATGTGCTTCTCATTTTAATTTGATGTCTTTTATTTGGACAAGTTCATTTAGGTTGATAGCGTATTTTAATATCTTCTTTTTGTATTTCAGCACCATCAGCTCTTATAGAAATGCTTAGAGAACGGATGTTCAAGCCTTCTCTTTCCACTATCATCTCAGAAAATTCTAAGTAAATTGTACTTCCTGATGGTTTTTCGTTCTACGACATTGTGGTTTTCTTGGCATATATGTTACTGCATCTGAATTTTTTCTTGTCTTTAGGGTTGCAATTGTGTCTCCTTCAGACCCTGTTCATGTTGCCACTAAAAAAATGCGTGATCTACGGGTGAATTCAGTTATTATTACGGCTGGAAACTCCATCCAGGGGATTCTCACGTATAATCCTTACAATTATGTCAGGGATATCATAATTGATATCTGTTTTTTTTCCCAAAAGTTAATTATGTTAATGGTTAACATTTTTGAAAATTTCAGCTCTAAAGATATACTCATGCGAGTTGTTGCCCAAAACCTCTCTCCTGAGCTGACTCTAGTGGAAAAGGTTTGACAGCATTTTCATTTTAGTGGTCCATCTCCAAATTAGTTAAATTATCTTGCATACGGCATCAACTCTTAGAATTTATTTACTTGCCACTGTGAAATTATGAATCGTGAGGCTGCCTAAGCATCTTAATAACACATATGTCCTGCATAGGCTGCATTTAATTACTTGTTTAAGAGCGTATAAGCATCCTACCCTCTCAGAAGTTCTTAGTTCTCCACTTGTTGCTGTAATAAGACTCATAATTCAGCCACCCCCACTTGTTCTAAATAAAAAACAAAAGAAAAAAAATGTACATGCAGTTTTGACTTTTGAGATTTAGAAAATATGACATGCATTTCAAGGATTACACGAGATTACAGAACATATGATAACAGATCTCTTGACATTTACGTCATGTGTCTCCAGAAAAACCCACTAGGGGGTTCCTTATCATGACTATGAAAAAAAAAAGAAAAAATAAACTGTTCCTCTTGTTAAATAATTTCTTAATCTAATAAATTTCTGTGTTCTTATCATTCTTTCATGATATTTCTTTTTATCAAGGTTATGACGCCTAACCCTGAATGTGCAACATTGGAGACCACTATTCTTGAAGCATTGCACATAATGCGTGATGGGAAGTTCTTACATCTTCCTGTTGTTGACAAAGGTTGGTACATGTTTAATAGTTTTTTCTTCTTATTATTGGGCTTTAATGCTTTTGTCCTTGGCAGATGGATGTATTGCAGCCTGTGTTGATGTTTTGCAAATAACTCATGCTGCAATTTCTATGGTAAATTCTTTTCTCCTGTTTGACATAGATCAAGTGCAGCTATAGTTTATGGATTATGTTCTTGGATCCCTCTTGGTTCAGTTTTATTGTAGATCAAATGTCTCCGTAAAAGTGTGTCGACTGGCACTTTGACTACTTATATTCACATTGTGATTGTAGAATTACTATAAAATCTTTTGAATAGTGGTAACTTGCTACTTTGAACATGTCCTGCATCCTAAATGTTCCCATGTTTAACAAACTTGTTTACATTCTTCAATTTTGTTAAATTAGAAAAATTCATGTCCACATAATTATATGTTAAGTGCTGTTCTAGTCGGTTGAGATTTTATTCTACCTTGTCACTTGCATTGATAACTATTGAAAATTTGAGATTTACTAATGGAATGTTGAATTAATTAACTTGGCAAGTTGGCAGTGAGTAACTTCAAAACAATTTCCATTTTTCTTCACTTTACACTTCTCAAAATAAGTTTCAGCAATGAAAGTGAAGCATTTAAATCCTCTTTTATGACTTTATTAATGATGATTAGTGATTACACATCTGTTTAAGAAAGTAAGATTCTAGTTTCTGGCCACCCATCATTAATTTTGGAACCATTATACCAAACTTGTTTACATTCTTCAATTTTTTTAAATTAGAAAAATCCATGTTCACATAATTTTATCTTAAGTAAAGTTCTAGCCAATTGAGATTTTCTTTTACATTGTCACTTTTAATGATAAATAATGAAAACTTTAGATATACTAATGGAAACTATGTTGAATCAATTAACTTGGAAAAAGGCAGTGCCGCAGTGATTAACTTCCTTCAATTTTTTTTTCTTTAGGTTGAAAATGGCTCTGGTACGGTTAATGATGTTGCGAATACGGTGATGCAAAAGTTCTGGGATTCAGCACTTAACTTGGAGGCTCCTGATGATTATGACACTCAGAGGTCTTGCTTTGGATTTTACTTGTAAATTTTATTGATGATTAAGAGTTTATTTCAATTAATGTTTTGTTTGCTTCTTTAAACAGTGAGATGTCTATGTCTCAGTATTTGATGTCAGATGCTCCAGAACACCTGAAGTCTTCCTACCCGTCAGTTGAAAATTCATTTTCTTTCAAACTCATGGACCATAAAGGGCGTGTGCACCGATTTAATTTTGGTGAGATATCATTATGTGGAAACCTTTTACTTTCTTCCCAATTTGTGTGAATTTCATATCATTATTTGTATCCTTCCAAGTTTTTCATGTGTTAAATAAGTAAAAAATTACTTCAAGATTTACAAGCCCATGCAATATATGTCCTTTACACGAAGAATTATACCAGATTGGTAATATAAAGTGGTAATTCTTAGAAGAGTGCTTTAAATGGAAAGTAACTGTCATCTGGATTTCACACAGTGAAGTGTCAAGGTGTTTTGTTGTTTTAGTGCCTTGACTGATGCTTGTATATGGGGCTTCTTCTTGTGAAACTAGCAATATTCTGCGACTTCTGGATCTTGATGTGAATTAATATGTTTGATTCCTAAAGTATTTATTGTTGAAGCATCCTAGTTTTCAGTGTACGTGTTCTATAAGCTCAATCAAGGGTTCTAGCAGTAGATCATTAATTTGTTATAATGTAATTTCTCTCTTTCTTTTCCAATTAGGCACAGAGAGCGTACCTGAACTTGTATCCGCTGTTATGCAGCGAGTGGGTGCATCCAATGATCAAAATTGCCCTCAACTTCTGGTGGGTGTTTAAACATATGTGGAATTTTTTATCATTTATTTTAGTTAGATGCTTTAATGCTTTTCCATGTTGTCTCTTAGTATGAAGATGATGAAGGTGACAGAGTTCTGCTCACAACAGATGGGGATTTGATCAGTGCTGTAGCCCATGCGAGATCAGCCGGACAAAAGGTAAGAATATTCATTCTTATATTTAGAGAAATATGAAACACATGAAAAACGTTTATGCTCACATTTGGGGATATTGGAATAAAATCTTTGGAGATATCCCTTTATTGTTTTCATGTACCTTCTGAAAATCCATTACAATTGAGACACACACATAAATGAGGTTGTAGGAAATTCTTTAATTTATTCGAGATTATTCCCTCATCCCCATTCACTGAGCTTATAGCTATATCAAGACCAAACGAAGGACTTCATTTTGTGTAGAAATGAATATCTGATTAAGATACGAAACTGAAAATAAAGCTGCTCTCAAATTCCACTTTTGAAATTGCAAATCTTTCCTGAGCTATAACGTGAATAAATCTTGTTTATTCAAGTTTCATGACTTTCAAGTCTTTATTGATTATGTAGTCCCCAGTTCTGTCATCATTAAGATATTTCGTAGGGCATGTACCTTATCTTTGGCTGTGTATTCCCCATGACAGGACATGTAGCTCGTATCTAAATCTGTGTACAATCAGAAAAAAATTGAACTATTTACTTCTTTGGAATGCTATTTTGTTGTAGTTGATAGTGGCATAGCATTGGCCTACTTTATCCAGATTGCTTATTAGCAGCTCAAATCTTTCTTGGAATATTAATGAAATTGTGTTTATGTTGCCATTCCAGTAGTCACTACCATCTCTTAACTGTTTCTCCGCAACTATGACTGCAGCTCTAAATCACTTGATTAGCTTGATCAAATGTTTATTCCATTTGTTCATAGGGAAATTGACTCTGGAGCTAGCTAGAATAGACTCTAGTGGTGTTTACAACTTCTAATTCCATGTTTCACCTCATCAGGTCCTGAGATTACATCTGGACTACCATGATTCAATCCAAGAGAAGAGGGAGATCTCTTCTGATAGAGCGACAGTGGAGAAGGCGGCACGACCAAGCTTTCTCCAGTATGGGTTGTTTGCAGGATCAACAGTGGTGCTGATCAGCATTGGTGTACTAGTCTACTTGAAGCGTTCAAAAATATGATGCATTACAATGCACGAGTGACCGACTATTTGAGTAAAGTTTAATCGGATTCTAGCAGAGTTTTTATGGTTCCTGCAGCCATCCAAACGAGTCAAGTACGTATATATAGATGCTACTCCGGTATAGATGCTACTCCGGGTGTGACCTATATGAACCCGAATAAGATATAATCTGCATTCTCGTAGATCAAATTTTGATTTCTGCCGATTGCAATGCCATCTCACTGTTAAGTGTTCGTGTTAGAGGGCGAATGCAGGAGTTGAAATGGACTAGGCAATACAGGCCAACACACTATTTTTTGTAATTTTCTTGCACATCATTAGCAAGACATAAGGCAATTTTTTTTGTCTTACATGACGTAATGTCGAAGTCATTATGGAAAAAGATTTGATATCTTTCTCATCTAAGTGACCAATTTCATTATCTCATGTAAAATTATCACGATCAAGAGAATTTATGGTTCTTTGTAATCGAAAGTAAATAATAATGTGTCCAAGTAGCAGTGGCACATTTCAACTAATGATTTGTATGTGCACTTGTCATATGTGAAGTGGAACGCAAATTAGTATAGATAATTTGGTGGCTAATGTGTCTCATATTCTTTATTGAGTAAGAGAAAATTAAAAAAACATTTGTCTTTCTTTCGTTCTTCCTTTTTTATTATTTTATTTTTTTCATGTTAAAAATTTCTTCAACCTATCTTGTAAAAATTGCTTCCTTTAACCAATTCAATGGTAGGGCTTTGGGTCTTACAGCTACTATATAATTTAAGGGATAAGTCTCGTTTGAGATGGTTACGGTCACGTAAATCCAACAAAAATGATAATGAATTTTATCTTTTTAATTTTAGGAAGGGTTTTTCACATACCATGAGGATATGAATTCAACCCCGCCCTGTAGCTGATATCAATGGAAAATTTTCTCATTTCTGTATTAAAATTGATTTGCTTTAACGTCTTAAATAGAAATCGTGAAAACATAACCAGATCAGACACTGAGTCGAGTCTAAATCCGTAAAATAACAATGCATATAAAATACGAGTAAAATACACTTTTGATCTCATACAAAAAAGTTACATTTCATTTTTGACCTTTTCATTACATTTCTAGTCCCATTGATATTTTTTCTAAAATTCCGTCTATGAAACTAACAGAAAGCATTAGGATATAATTTTATTTTAATTTAAGAAGCCAATCTCAATTTCTTTTTTAATCCTATTTTCATCCCTAATCTTTCTCACCCCAACCCAAATTTACAGATCGGACTAGAATCGTAATCTCTCTCTCCAACCCAAATTGGATGGCGCCCTGCGGTGGACTGCGCCGCTAGATCCGATGAACTCCGACAACCCTTGGCGGCAAACTCCGATGAGGGGATTGGCGAGACTGACGGCGTGGCAATGTCACAATTCTTTTACAGCAGTGGTGGTGTGCTCTGACGGCGACGAACGGCGAATCGTACGACGGCAAAGATTCAGCAGATCCGGAAGTAATCTCGTTACAACCTTGAGGGAGGAAGTGAGAGCAGCCCTCGATTTTTGATCTTTGGCTTGGGAAGAGAAAAATCGACGGCGGTGGCTCGTGGATCTGTGGCGATGAGTAGGAGGCGCGGTGGATTCCAGCTCGCTGGGCGGCTGTCCTTGACTGGCAATCAGATGGGTTTAGGGGTCTTCACCTCCTTGAAGTCGTTGTACGCTCCGGGGGCTGCTCCTCCGCCGTGGGCGGCCGACGTGAAGCTTCCAAACTCCGGATCGGAAGCATTGAGGAGATCGTCGCCTCCGTGAGGCGCGGCTTATCTTCATTGTCGGCAGGTGATGGAAGTCTGTGAAAAAAACGGCCAGATTTGGCTCATGTTGCGCGGAGGTGACGCCCGTTGATTGAAATCTCAAAAATTATTTTTGTTAGTTTCTTTCCTATATACAGTCTGATTTCTTTCAAACTGAGCTCATATACTGTCTGATTGCTTTCCTATCAAATATCTCTATAATTGATTTTGTTGGTTGCTTTTGAGAAACTTGTTGACAGAAGGAAGTAGTGGATTTTGTCAACAGAAGCTGCGGCGGTGGAGGGGGAAGTTTGGAGGGGGGAAGTCTTATAAAAAAATATATTCTATTTTCTTTTATTTTTTGAATTTAACGTTTTCTATTAAATAACTAACGTAAGGAACTAAAAGTGCAACTTTTGGGACAAAAAAAAAAAGGTTAGTGATCAAAAATAAAATGTGACTTGGGACCAAAAATGCATTTTATCCTATAAAATACTCCATAATTTAATTTTAAATAAAGAGTGTATTTAATAAATTAATTAAAACTAATTTAAATATTTTTAAAAAGTATTTTTATTATATCTGTCCTATGTCCCTCACCCTCTCCATGAGTGTCTGAAGAGCAGAATAGGAATTCACCCGCTTCTCCCATCGCTTATCTTCCGCACTCTCCCGTTTTTTCTCTCTCGGTAAACTTCATCTCTCGCGCCGCCCATCTCTCATCCTCATCTGTCTGCTCCACTCCCTCCGTCGGCCGTCTTCGTTGTGCCTCCTTCTACGTCCAAATTGGTAAGTTATTTTTGGGATTTTTTGGGGCTTCCTTTTAATTACCGCTAATTTCCCTGCTGATTTAACACGCGTACTGTTTTTGTTCTGTTTGTATCTTTTCTGCATTCAAGTTCCTCCCCGTCCTGATGAGCGACTCCTACTGCTTTTTCGGCTACGCAGTGTTCAGGTTCTTAAATTCATTGCCTCTCTGGATTATGAATCTATGTGATTTCAATATGAATCTATGAATCCCTTTCGTATGGTGTTTATTATTATAATTATTATTTTGTTTAAATCATACATTTGTTATTTTTGGTAGTTATATCCGTCAGCTCAATCCAAATGATTCAGATTCTTTATTTCCTCTTATCATACTTGATAACTTGTGTAAAAGCTACATAAACATGACGCAATAGGCACATAATGTGCTACATGCCAGTGTTATGCATATATGTGTTGCTTCAGCTGAAGGGAAAGGTACAAGGAAGGAAACAGTATTCATGAAAATTTTTAGACTTATCTTTTCTCTTGGTATAACCATCTTCTTAGTAAAACTCTCTGTTGTCTGTAAACTTATTCCATGTTTTCTGTCCAGTTTTTGTTTCTATAATGGAGGAGATTTTACTTCTGTTGCTGTCTTTTTATGTTCATTCAAAGTTCCCTAAAGCATGCTTTCTAGGTGATTATGGCCTTCTTAAGGGACTCTTGGTAAGGGGAGGGTAACGAGAATGGAAGGGCAGTGATTCTCAATTACTTCTAATATATAATATATTCACATACATACACACACACCCGATTTCATCATGTTATTTTATACATGCAGCCAGTAGATTCTACCATCTAATGTAGACTCTACCAAATTACATACATGATACACGCATGTACATACAAGAAAGAAAAGAAAAGAAAGTACATTGAGCAGCTTTAAAGCAAAACTAAATTTCCAACAAATCCAACCACATGGCTACTAAATCTGAACCCAAATCTTAAATTCTTGCATATGTAAGATACATATTTAATAATGGTTGAAATTAAAAATAAAAATAATCCACCATGATTGCGTAACAACATTCACATATATAGATGCAGTACGTAAGTATAATATTGGGTGGCTTACTCATGATGTTAGAATTACTTATCAATCGCCCCAATGCAATTCAATATCTAATTTATTATGTAAGTTGAAATTTTTAATTCCTTAATTTTAAAAACATCCATGCTACAACTTACTAATAAACATCTCCATCTCTTTACAATTTATTTGAGTTTAACGCTCAACACAAGTACATGAAACCTCTGCCTCCCACCCCTTTAATGATATATATACATACTACTATCAATATAATAATATATATGTGCAAATTATAACCCACTGCTAGCTCCAATTACATATATACAATCATAAGAAAAAGTCCTCTAAACATTAAATTCCAATTAATCATTTATTTGAGTTTAAAATATCCTTGTGTTTGTCAATTTTGGATAACCAGAAATTAATGTGTTCTTATCGATTAGGCGGAAGTGGAAAAGTAAATTGGTGTAGGCAATGGTCATAATGTAAGCAAGAAATGATATATGAAACAATTTCCATTTTCATCGTTTAATGGGGTTAAACATCTGATGTCAAATTTATGTTTGCCTCATCACCATAACTCCCACTTCTAACATTGCGTACGCATGTATGTATGTACGTACCTATATAACATTGTGCATGGTTTTGACCTGTGGTCCAAAATCAAATTACTATACTTAATTTCAGACTCATGTTCTTTACAAACTCTCATTATTGCATCTATATTGATGAACATAAAACAAACTTTGGCTTCCAACTCAATTTAATATATATAAATTTAAGGCCAATTGAATTAGGGAAAGAAGAAATAAACCCTACGGTGTCACACTGCAATACGAGCTCCTTCTGTTGTTCTTAAAGTTTTGCCCCTTTGCCTCTGTAGTCAGTGATTGGAGATCATTATTGACACCACTGCCATAAAACCAATGATTGAAAATGCCCAAAGCTCAATTATCCAAAGTATTATGTGCATTCCCTAGATTGCATAGTAAATTACAATAAAAAATATGAATAATTTATAGGACTTTTAAATATTAATTGTTACTTATATCTAAAAAAAAGAGGCAGATGTTTTTATTCTATTTTTGCTTGGTATATTTAAGTAGTCGACTTTGTGTCTGAACTCTGAAATACCTTAAGTCATCTGTTTTTAAATCCTCGATTTGATTAGTATATTCAGGTTGTTAGTTCTGAAATACCTCAAATTGTACATGCTTAACTATTGTAAAAAATTCTTAACCCTTGATTTGATTAGTACATCCGTTCTAAAATACCTCAAAGTCTACATGTTAAACTATTTTAAATGTTCTAAAACACTATGAAACCTTTGGCACAAAAAAGAAAAAAAAAATCTTTCAAATTGAAAACCAGGTTTAATTAGTAGTTTACAACCAGGAAAAAAACATCAATTTTGCATTTGAAATATGATCCTGCTCAAGGTTTGATTAGCATTCAATTATGTACTCGAAATGAATCGATCTCTTTTACTTTATGTTTGCTTAGTACATTTACTTGGCCTCTGTAATTTCATTGGATGTCAGCAATTACTATTATTATTACATACTAATAACCAACTAAAATATACTAATTCTAAAATGCACTAACTTTTGTTTTAATAAGCTATCTGGATTTAGGGGAGGATATGGTGATTGTTTTGAAATTCTTGATGATTTTTTGTTTGATTCTTAATTTTGATTAAGTTCCCGTTGGATTATGTTTAAGAGTTGGTATAAAGAGCTTCAGCTTGTTTGCTGCTTGTTTTGATCAGGAGGGAACAAATAAGGAATTTAAGTATTTCCTTCATGCGAGAAATCAACTTTTTACATATGTAATTTACTCTATTTTTTCCCTGTCTTCATGAAAAATGCACTCTTTATTTACTAAAACAAAATGCAATGAATTGTCAATTTAATTGCCTAAACAAAAATTATAATCTTGCCACAACGTACCCCAAGTTTCGGGCTACGTTCGTATTAAACATAGTCATGCCACTTATTACATCTATAAAAACTTAAATGTTGGAATTGTCTACTCCTACATTCGGGGTTAATTTGAATCAAACACGACTAGGGCATATTCTGATCGGGCTCGCATGAATTTTATTTTGCTTAATATTTGCATACATTGATTTTAAAATTATTTACGAGAGCTAACAACATTTATGTTTTTATTTTCCAGCACGCTATAGTAGGTGCTGCTCGCGACGCGCACTGCACAACGGTACACGCAACTGTTACTATCTAGAAAAGGCATGCACTTCTTTTACAATTTACTTAGTGCTTTATAAAGTTGCCTTTTGTGCGTTGTAGTGAATTGCTCTTTCACGATCTTCACAGCTGAAGAATATTTGCACATTTTTGTTTATTTGGTGTTTTTGGAACTGATAGTCATAATGCCAAGAAAAGGAACTTCAATACCTAATCACATCAATCAAAAAGTTCTTACAAAAGAAATATAGTTGCTTGGAAGACCGAAAATTAGCTAAGAATACTCATCAGAAAAAACAGCATGCAAACTCACGTAAAACTACATCTAACATGCTGCCAACAAGTAATGATCCCTTAAAATGTTTGCCTATCTCCAGGTTACAGCTTCGCCTCCCCGCATGCTGGAATTCATTCTAAATGTTACTTCTACATTTAGTATTTGGTACACCTGGTATATTACTGCCCATCGGTGTATGATAATTGCCATAGAGATATGCTACTTTTATCTCTTTTGTTGCTTGATTAATTACCCTAGACACATACTATTTTAACTCTTTGGTTGGTGTGATTATCTACTGCTTCTGTCTTTTTTACTTAATTATGAATTAAATGGTGCCTTAGTATAGACTATAGACTGTAGAACCCCAACTCATTGTTTGGTGGTTTTGTACTTGTTGTTTTTGCCCTTTAATTAGGTAATTACTGAAGTAAGAAGTACCTCGACATTTATCTGTAGGGCTATGATCTTTTTTTTTTAAATAATTCATAGGAGTATGATCAGTAATAGTTTGCGGAGCTTTAAAAAATTGACAAAACAGATTTGTTCAACTTAAATGATGTATGTTGCTCATCACTTATGTGCTTTTCCTCTTGAAACACCTGCAACTTTTACACCATCGTTGTTGTTCTTTTTAGTTAATATCATATTAAAGCAACTTATGTAATTGGTTTCTTTATGAGTGGTATCCCATAATAAGTTGGAACATTTATATTGTTATGCGTTTGCATAAATTACAGAAAGAGCCATTGACTCATTGTGTATGTGGGTGGTGCAAATACGTTCAACTTTACCAGTGTGCTATTTCCCCTGAAAGGTGTATCTACATTGTCGTATTATATTCAAATGTTAACTTATGTACATGTACTGGTCACACGTTTGCAGGCTATGTTAACTACTCTTGCTATTACAGTTGGTGTAATGACGAAGGCAACCCAAGTGAAAATGAAGTTTATACATTTGGCAGCATAAATTGTCCAATTCACTTTATTTATATCCCACTTCATAAAAGTAAACTCAAGCATCAAAAAATAAAAATAGCTAGATTACCACAAGGACAATTACCATTGTAAATACTCTTTTTGTTGTACAGTAATTTTTGTAATATCAACAGAATGGGCACTAAAACAGGGCACACACCTCACAAAGTGAGGTGTCCATTCGTGAGGTGTCCCCTTACTGGTACATTCTATAAAGTCTGAAACCCGGTACAAGGGCCAGTAACTCACCGGTAGCCCATCAATACTTCTTTTATGCGTCCCCCTCTCAGCTTCCCCAAATTCTCATCAAATACTCCATTTCTGATATATACACCCGTATCCCTTCACCGCCTTAACATCAAGGTCGGCCTCTCTCTCCCCCCCCCCCCCCCCCCCCCCCCCCCCCCCCGCATTTGTTCTGGCCTTGCGTCGACAAGGTGATTCTCTTTTAAGTTTTTTTTTGTTATTTTCTCTTACAACATTTCCTTCTTCCTATTCAATCATCTCTCTTCGGGTGCTAGAATTTAGAATTTTTTTTTCTTCTTAATTTTCTTGGATACTTCTGCCCACCAGATGTATGACAAATTGTCTCATAGAAGTCCTTGTTATGATTTCCTCTTTGTGCCTTCTCGCATTCATGTATGCCTTGTGTTAGGGAAGGGAAAGAGTAGCCAGGGTTAATTTTTTTCGGATGACAGGTATATTGCATGTTTAGTATCTGAAAATCTCATGAATGCATATCTGCTTCTGTAGTTTTTTGGAACTCCCACCTACATCGTGCATTAGGGCCAAGCTAAGATGGTCATGTTAAATTTTCAAATTCCACTTCATCTTAAATTGTAACCAAGTTAGGTCCTTTTTTCCTTTTGCGTGGTGGTTGTATGAATTGAAATCTGATGTATTCATTAACTTGGGTGACTTATAAGACTTGCACTATTAATGAATGCACGTAATACGGTCGTTCGATTGTAGTAACATGAACCTGTAATGATCTTGATCGTTTATTTCTACCCGCCCTTGACCATTTTGATATGCAGAACTTGTTGCTTTGAATATGAATTTTTATCCAGTTCTGATATAAGTAATTGGTGAAGTTTAATTGGAGTGATTCATAATTATGAGAAGCTGAATGAATACATGTGTTGTTTCTATGGATTATTTGGTTTGTCTTTGGACCTATGGTTAACCACCTTTGTTTCTCTAGATACATTCCTCAAAAAATCCGATTCGTGCGGATTCTTCCCCCAACTAACAAAGATATCTTGGTATGCGGCTTATGGTGTGCTTTCTTCCCCCAACTAACAAAGATATCTTGGTATGCGGCTTATGGTGTGCTTTCTTTTATGCTATAGTAGGTTCCAAAAATGTATCTAAATTTTAATAAGGTTCATACGTGTTCAATTAATAATAAATAAGATTAGTCAATTTGGATGAGGATTAGTGGTGACACAAAAATGTCCTTTCTGACTTGTGATGTATTTTTAATAAAATAAAATTTGATCATTAAAAAAGATTTAATTTAACTGCTGCTAATTTTAATAATTTTATTAGGTTATGGTTTAGATGGCTAATTAGAGAAACTACTTTAACCCCTCTCAATAGAGAAACTACTCTAACCCCTCTAATAATTTTAATAATTTACCTCGCTCTTGTGTTGCTACCATGCTCTCGTGATTAGCAAATATTTCAGTAGCTTTTACTTGGTCTAACACATAACTTGAATAATATGTTTCTGAATTTTGTTGTGGCGTTCATTTTAAGAATTGTTTCATGGGAAATTATTTAAGGAGTTTATTTTGATTTTTATGAGGTTGCAGAGTTTAATTAGCTTGTAAATATTGGTTATTTGTTGGCTTGATCGCAAATTATTTATCTTTTTTCCTCGAGTATGTGAGATATGGAGAGAATATATGTAAGGTTACTGATTAATTGTGATTGAATATTTAGCAATGCCATCTTGATAAGTGGACAAGATTGCCAAACAAAACTCCAAATTTAAGTATCATTTTCATGTAATATGTAGTGTGCATCCTTAATAGAATGAGAAGAGGGAGATAGAAAGTAGAGTCCTTTAGCATCTCTTAGGTTGCATTGATGAAGTCTGATTGGATTTGGTTGAAACAGTGTTTTCGTATATGAGAAAGAGAGGCTATTCTTAAATAAGTAACAAAGTTGGGAAGAAACCTTTCTCAAGGAAATAAGCTTATAAATAGAGGATGTGAATATTAAGTGCCTAAGGGCAAATCACTCTAATCTAAATAGAATTGCTCCATGGAAAATTAGTTAGGGAAAGAATGTGAATCTTCCTATTGGCCATCACTTTATTTACTTATGTCCTTGACGAATTTCTATGCACAACATTCTGTAGCCTATGTGAGAAGTTATTTTTTAAAATCACTGTCTTTCAAGATAAATTTTGACAGAGTGTTGGTTTTGCCAGATGAGCCTCTATATGCGACACTGAGATAAATCTCTTAAAGTGCATTCAAAGTTATTTTGTGGTAAGTGATTTCTTCAAAATTTGTGTTATTCTTTTCATTTTCCAATGTAAAGTCGTACTAAAATCATAATCTTTCATTTGAATTTAGTGAGTCGCCTTTTTGTTTCATATTGTTTCCTTTTTACTTTAAAGGAATCTTATTGTTTCTTTTAAAACATCTTTTTAGGTTTTTTGAACCTTTCGTAGTAATTCCAATGGCGTCTTCACTATCCAGAAAGTTGTCTCATTTGATTTTCTCACGGTATACAGCAAAACCTTCAGTATCGAAGCTATCTCCTCTTACTTTCTGCACCAAAAGTCTATCCTCTGCAGAAACTGACTCATTGTCTGATTCTGAGTCAGATTTGCCCCATTTTGCCCCAGATTCTTCACCTTCTTCGAATAATCAGCGTCAGCTAATTCCGATTGACCCCTTGAAAATGGCTTAGACCCCGGCATATACAGGGCAATCTTGGTGGGGCAAGTTGGGCAGGCCCCAATTCAGAAGAAATTAAGGAGTGGGAAAATGGTAACTCTGATTTCACTTGGAACTGGTGGTATACGGAACAATAGAAGGCCTTTGGATAATGAAGACCCTAAAGAGCATGCAAATCGATGTGCCATTCAATGGCACCAGGTGTCGGTGTATCCTGAAAAGCTAGGGGAACTTGCGGTGAAGAATCTTGACCCAAATTCTATAGTGTATGCGGAAGGAAATTTGGAGATGAAGATCTTCAGTGACCTAATAATGGTCTTGTTCGCAGAATATGTGAGGTTGTTGTGAGGCGAAATGGATGGATTTTGCTCTTGGGAAATGGTTCGGAAGCCGGACGGCAGTTTACCAAATCAGATATGGCCGGATTTGGTTATTACTAATTAAAATATGTTCATCATTGCAATGCTTTGGGAGGAAAAAGGACCATTTTATTTGATATCCTTATTAATATCTTATGTAGGAAGTTTAACCAAACATTGTTGTGCTTAGGGGTGAGCATCGGTCGGTTCGGTTACCGAGCCGAAATCGAATTGCAAAAACCGCTCAAAATCGAAATCAGGGTACTATTAACCGAAATCGAACCATATAAGGTTTAAACTAATTCTTCACCGAATCGATTTACCGGTTCGATTACGGTCGGTAACCGAAAAATCGACCCCTCATACACCTCATTAACACCGTAATTAGATTCAAATTGATCCCATAATTCAATTTCTCACAATAAAGTACTAATTCACTAGATCAACACACATGCATTAAAACATGAAACATCAAATCTAAAAGCCACTCTAAAATCTTAAGGTCACTTTAAAACATACATAGATATCAGTCGGATTCTTGGAGAGATGGGAATGATCGGACGAGTGTTGGCCGGAGATAGAAAAAACCCATGGCGAAGATGGCGCAAGGCTTTGATGGCGGAATAGGCGGAGCCGCGAAATGGGCAGCGACAGAAAAAATCGACGGCAGCGATGGCGGAAAGCTTCGATGGTGGAATATGCGGAGCCGCAGAATGGGCGGCGACAGCAAAAATCGACAACGGCGATGGTGGTATGCGTGGCTGGGAGTGGGTGTAGTGAGCGATGATGTGAGATGAATGTTAATGGAGTGTGCGCCGTTCACTGTATTAGATTAAAAAGCAGATTTGAAATGAGTAGTTGACTGGGCCTAGAGTTTCTTACATATAGAGTATATAATAGGATATTAAATGGGTGGCTAGGATTTATAATATATATATATATATATATATATATATATATATATATAAAGAAATTTCGGTTCGGTTATCGATTAATCGATTTGAAAAATCTTGAAACCATAACAGAACCGTAATACTGTTTTTCAATTTGAGAAATTGAATACTGAACCGCATATGTGGTTACCGAATCGATTTGAGCAGTTCGGTTCGGTTTCGGTCAGTTTTTCGATTTTTACCGAATAGTGCTCACCCCTAGTTGTGCTGATAATCTTTTGTTCGTTTTAAGTGATTCTGATTCTTAATTGTTGACGTAGTTGGTATTGTTGACTTCATATACAGTATAAGGTGTGCCAGCAAATCTTATGTTATGATCAAAAGATAACAAACAGAAAAAGCAAAGTATTAAGTATTAAGGTTGTCACATATGATTAAACTTTATGAGTTTCACTGGATCATGAGTTTGCGTCATATCCATCTAGTAATAAAAACAATAGTTAACCACAACTTAAAAACCAGCAATCTAATTTAAATTTTATGTTCCATGTTCTGACAAGAGACAAAGTAAATTATCACAAACAACATACATGGACTTGTGAAATAGGATAAGAAGAGATATCAATGATAAAATATTATTGCAATCAGTACAAGTAAATAACCAGCACAAATTTGTTGTTATTGCAGCCTAACATCAATTGGAAATAGTGTTGTCTCTATGATGTGCTGTTGATTGTAGATGAATTCGTGTCCGACATAGGTTGATGATGTCCCCTTGAGGAGCTCATAAGGATTATCATGTAAACCCTGCAAGTGGATTTATTCCGGTATGATAATGAGGTTGAGTGGTGCAACTCTCGGATGAGATATTAATTAATGGGGTTGTTAGTAACTTAATTAATTAATGGGCATTCTATATCTTAAATATGGGGAGACTGTCAGGCTCATAATAAGAAGGAACCCATAACGTAATTATGAGATTAGAACGGTAGTGCAGTAATAATATTTTAGTAGTATGTATTATTATTATTATTATTATTGGACTTAAGTATAAGCTTTGGGCTAAGCTTGGGTACTTAATCTCAATGGAGGCCCAACTCTAAATTCTCCTCCTGGTCCCTGCTGTAGCACATATATAGGTCATCTCAGCTGTCCGAAAACCCTAACTGAAGAGATTAATCATGCCTCACATTGTAAGGAGGGTTAGGGAATAGCAGATTGAGAATATCTCGAGGATCGTCGCCCACACGACGTCAAGATTGGACTTGGGAATACAGCAGAAGACCAGAAGGTTGTTTGCTGCTGCTGTCCGCCAACTTGCACGATTTTTATAAAATTGTACAGAAGTCAGAATTTGACGTGTGATATACTGGAAAGCCATTAAAGAGAGGATCATTTTGGCGCATAGATCACTCAAATCGGAGATCAGATGAGAGAGTTATGCCCAAACCGGTGACGCTGCGCAGGCTATCGGCAGGAATTCTTCTTCTTCAACATACCCTGGTGAAAGGTAATACGTTTCTATGTTTCTTGCTTCTGCTGATTTAGAAACGTATGGAACCCTAACGTTTCATGTTAACCAAACGATCGAATGCCAATAATTGGTATCAGAGCTTGGTTTCGTGGTGAAGCGTGAAACGTTAGGCTATGGTTTATATCAAAAGGTGAAAGGGTTTAAGTATTCATGTTATGCTATTATACCCTATTTAGATACCATATACCTATGCCAAACGTGGACTAGAGATTAGAATTTATTGTTTCTTGTTGAATACTTTATATGTTTGACGACACTCGACAAAAATTTGATAATCTAGAAATTTTTGAGAATTTGATAATCTGGATATTTTTGAAAATTTGATAAGTTGTATATTTCGAAAATTTGATATTATGGAAATTTTTGAAAATTTGATAATCTGAAAATTTTCGAAAATTTGATGATTTGGAAATTTTAAAATTTTGATAATCAGAATATTTTCGAAAATTTGATAATCTGAAAAATTTCGAAAATTTGATAATCTGGAAATTTTCGAAAATTTGATAATCTGGAAATTTTTGAAATTTTGATAATCTGAAAATTTTCGAAAATTTGATAATTTGGAAATTTAGAAAATTTGATAATCTGGAAATTTCAAAAATTTGATAATCTAGATATTTTCGAAAATTTGATAATCTGAAAATTTTTGAAAATTTGATAATCTGGAAATTTCAAAAATTTGATAATCTTGAAAATTTTCGAAAATTTGATATTCTTGATATTTTCGAAAATTTGATAATCTGGAGTTTTTCAAAATTTTGATAATCTGATAGTTTTCGAAAATTTGATAATCCGAAAATTTTATAATCTGGAAATTTTGAAAATTTGATAATCTGAAAATTTTTAAAAATTTTATAATCTGGTTATTTTCGAAAATTTGAGAATCTAGAGTTTTTCAAAAATTTGATAATTTGGAAGTTTTGAAAATTTTGATAATCTGGAAATTTTGAAAATTTGATAATTTGAAAATTTTTAAAAATTTGATAATCTGGTCGATATCGATGATTTCGATAATCTGGACGATATCAACGGTCGATATCGATAGTTTCGAAATTTGATAATCTGAAAGTTTTTCAAAAATTTGATAATTTGATCGATATCGATGATTTCGATAATCTCGACAATATCGATAGTCGATATCGATATTTTTGAAAATTTGATAACTTGGAGATTTTCGAAATTTTGATAATCTGGAGGTCGTTGCCCTTATTCATGCTTGGTGGCGAACAATCGAATTCGCTGATATATAACTGTTATAATTTGATATAATTATTTGATTATTGTTATATATGTTATGCATGATTCTATGAGATTTACTGTCTTATGTGCCGTAATATGAGCATGCTAGGTTGTGTATTTTATTGTGGAATATTATATGCATGTAAAAATTATCGGTGTTAAATTACTAAGTGGGAGAGAGAATTAGTAATTAATTCCTGTGGCCTCCATTATTGGTTTGTAAGTGATGTGAGTAAACTTGCGTATTGGCATAGACCTTTCTCCCTATCGGATGAGTTTATTCATGGATCACTGGTATAGACTTCATTAAATAATTATTGTTTATAATGTGATGCACATGAACTTGCGTGTTGGCATAGACCTTCCTCCCCATCGGATGAGTTTATATGTGGTTCACTTGTACAAACTTATAATTGATGACTGTGGGAAGTTATCCGAGCGCGTGTGTACTTCTCCATCTGTAAGACACATAAGCTTCCGCAATGGACTTGGGGTCAAATAATGGTGTACACTTATATGCAAATAATAAGTATCCTCCCCAACGAAGTCACTGCTATTATTTGCATGGCTAAAGAGGAATCGACTATTAATTACTTTGTCATGAGGTTATGTTGACAAATGAAATTAATGGGTAAAACCTTCTCTTGTAAATGTTTGGGTTTGTAAACGTCCACACTATCGTGGCTTGCAGACTCACGGTGCTTGAGATATCGGTGAATTTTATTTTTATATTATTTTAAGGGAATCAATATAAATGGATAAATTTGAAGATTTGATCGGTATATTTATTTATGATTCTCTGAATTTTCAAAATAGTTTTATCTCGCTTATTGTTTATATTTACTTGTATATAATTAGATGATTAGAAAAGAATTTTGGTTTCGAATTTTACTGCTTAGGAAAATATATATGAGTTCTCACTAAGGATGTCTCATGATACCTATTAAAGTCTCTAGTGGAGAGGTGAGAGGTTTATAGAAATATGATGTTCTCATGAGACTCTTTCAATATGTGAAGCAGAATATGTAGCTGCAACGTCGTGTGTTGTCACGCTATTTGGTTGAGGAGTTTGTTGAAAGAACTTAATCTTTCTCAAGAAGGTCCAACGGAGATTTGTGTTGATAACAAGTCGGCTATTGCATTGGCAAAGAATCCGGTGTTTCATGAGAGGAGCAAGCATATTGATACGAAGTATCATTTTATTCGAGATTGTATCTTCAATAAAGAAGTGAAGCTGGAGTTCGTAAAGTCATAAGATCAAGTTGCAGATATATTCACAAAGCCATTGAAGCATGACGTTTTCAAGAACTTAAGCTACTCTCTTGGAGTGATGAATTTAGTTTAAGAGGGGATGTTGAATGAATAAACTAAATTAATTAATGCTAGAGTAAGTTTCATTCATATAGTAATTCTAGTAATTAAGTGATGCATGCAAATAAATTAAATTGAATGCATCTAAGTTATTAGGGGAGTTTAAAGAGTGTTTTCAAATGCATAAATAGGAGTCGTTGGAGTCATTTGTATGTATCAGAAACAAATATTTCATATATACAACATTGTGAATTTCCTCCACTTCTCTCTATTGTTTCTAACACTCCCATATAAGATCCATGTCCCAGTCGACTCGGATCCAATTCATCAACTCCTTCAATCTAATCATCACCCTAACAATTTCTTTACTTGTGAATTATCTTCAGCTCAAGAAGACCGACCCCTTTGTCACCAATCCAAGAACAACAAGTGTTGCTGTTCGCACCACCTTCGTCTTCTACTTCGCCTACATCTTGATCCTCCGGTTTCCTCTGCCCCGCCGTCTAGCCACAATTGCCGATCATTGCTTGGTGTCCGTCGGCAACACGTCGATTGCATGTCTTGCATTTGTGCTGTTGCCGGATTCTTGGAGGCCTGTCGTTTATGCCATGTTTGGATTGTTATCATCAGCTGAGTTGATATGTTGGTTCTATCAGAACCTTGTGCTTGCAGAGGATGATGATGATGAGTTTGATCGAGTTTCTCAGTTCCTCGACAATTTCTTAAGAGCTCCTCGTCAAACCCTACTTCCAGTTTGAATTAATTAATAACTCGTGAATTTTGATCTTTATGGGTATAATTTTATGTTTGATTAATATGTTGCCCTATCCATAGTGTGTGTGTGATTTTATTTCATGGAATGTTTTTTGTTCGATTGTATTTGTATCGTGTTACTTCACTTGTAATGATCGAGTTGTCATAAAATGAATTATCAAGTATGATGTACATATATGTTCAATTGTATTTCATATTCCCGATTCTACTAAACGCAAGTCAAATACTAACACCAAATCACTCTAACACCAAGCATTAGGGGGTCACATGAAAATTCACCTTTCCGCAGTCGAGGATTCTCAAACGCTCAAGCACTAGGAGATCACATGAACATTCACCGGAGAGACTGGACCAAACTCATACAGCAGCTGTCATCGGATATCACGAAGAACGTTGATGATCGCGAAAACAGCCCTCTGTTGGATTCTTCTAGATTGAGCGCAGAAAACGATGAGACCTACGTTGATAAAGCTAAAAATCATAGCTTTCCGAGGGTGGCACCACCTCTGTAGAGCAGCTGAAACCAACTCGGTCGTTTAAACAAATAGGTGGAGGGCAAAAAAGTGGAGAAGTTGATTCTCGGTGAACTATACCTCGAACTTCGATGGATCGAGTACAATTGTGTTGTGTAGTATTTGATTTATAATCAATGGATGGATCGAGCTAGTCGGAGATTGATGAAATGAAATTCGAGATTAGAAAATGGAAGATGGAGCTGCTGATGGCGGCAGAGGAAAAAGAGAGAGAGAGAGAGAAAAAAAAAAGTGAGTTATTTAATCAGGAGGTTAATATTTAATATTATAGAGTATTAAATAAATTATATATGTTTCTTTAATTTTAATAGGATATATTTAGTAAAATTAGGTTTACAGATACAAGACATGCAACCCACGTGTTGCTAATGGATACCAAGAAATGATCGGCAATTCATATGGCGAGACGGCGTAGGGGAGGGTACCGGAGGAGCGCGACGAAGATGGCTTAGAAGATGAAAGTGGTGAAAACAGCAAGGCGCATTGGTGTGGGATGGGTCACAAAGGAGTCGGTGTTCTTGAGCTGAAGATAATTCACAAGTAAAGGAATTGTTAGGGCGATGATTGGAGTGAAGGAGTCGATGAATCGGATTCGGGTCGACTGGGAAATGTAGCTTAGTCTTTGGGAGGACGTTAGGTGCTGTCTGAAGCATGAAATTAGCACTACTGGCATTAAGTTCAATGGCATTGCAGTGTATTTGAAACGGAAAATGAAGGGAGAGAGGTGGGTGTTTTCTCTATCAGATTATATTTTCATATATACAGGTAGGAAGAGAATATGGTATAGAGTATTCTATTACTTTTACACGTGTTACATAATCGAACATGTTCAGTACAAAAATTTCAACCTTTTTCCTTGACACTATTATATATTCCAATTTAGTATTTTATCTCTTATTCCACTATTTAATTAAATGATACGTGTTATTATTATTTTTTCAGATTAACACCGCATATTCTAAATATTTAATGCTAAATTGTATTCCCTCCGTCCCACACTAAGAGTAGTTTTAGTTTTTTGGCACGTAGATTAAGGAATATTATTATTTAATGTGTAGTAGGAAGTTGTATTAGTGGGAGTATAGACCCCATATTTTAATTATATTAGAGGGTGTATGTGGGTCTCATGTATGTAAAAAAGAAAAGAGAACCCTTTGGATGGGACGCCCAAAATGTCAAAAAGAGACTCTTTGGGTAGGACGGAGGGACTAATGTATAACCCTCCGTCCCGCATTAAGGTATACACTTTTTAATTTGGGTTGTCCCAAGTTAAAGTTTACATTTCCTTTTTTATTATGTTGAACCCACACAAAATAATTACTTATTCCATGTAGGACCCACACAAAATACTAATACAACTACCCACTTTACATTAAATATTATTTCTCTCACCTCACTACACATTAAAATATTATATCTCTTAATTTCCGTGCAAAAAACAAACATCAACGTTAACGCGGGATGGATGGAGTATTTATATTTTGTTATGAATACCAATAGAACATAAAAATGGAACATGAAATTCAAATTATTTTCATCAAGTTGGTATTTCTTTAAGTACAGAAATTTTATATCACATCTACATGTCATTTTATCTAATTATTTATAATAAAAGAGGAGTATAACACAAAAATGTAACATAGATCCAAATCCAAAAATGTGTATATAATAATAACATAAATAATAATAGAGTTTATAAGATTCAGCACAATGGATTGGTCAATAAATCATGCTCTTCTTGGAAACTTCCCTTATCCTAGCCAACAATCAACATACATAGCAACCGCCTTTAACTAGATTTAATTAATAATAAAATCAATATACTATTTTGAAAAGGGTTCGTGGGTTTTATTTTCTTTTGACAAAGTCTACGTTTTATAATCTATATTTATTATTATATGAAGTCACCCAATTTACAATAATTATAGTAAGATAAATTTATTTATTCACGGAATAATCAGGTTTATCATAATACATTATTATTATAATTCTTATGCAATGGGTTTTGGGATGGGTGACAATAATAGCTAGAGAAGGGTCGCTGTCCTAAGTCGTTGTATAATTTTTGGGATAAGAGTTTAGATTTATAAATGGTGTACCCCACCATTAGGGGCCCCCACCGCCCCTGCCCTGGGGATTGGTGGAGGAGGTAAATCGCAGGATGTGCCTCAAGTGGCTTATAGAGAGGGCTCACTGTTAAACTTGTGCTTGCAAGGGGCCAAATCCATGCCAAAGGCAGGATTCGAACCCCCACCCTGCAGCAACCAAGCTCAGCTGGAAGGCCTTTCCACCCTCCCCTCTACCACTTGAGCTATGCCCTGGGGGCAGGAGTTTAGATTTATAATTACTATCCAATGTCAATCATCTAGAATATGCTTATATGATGTTACTCAAAAGACAATAACTTGGAACCGACTCCCCTAACCAAAATGTCCAATTTTTTAAAAATAAATAATTATTAATTAATTTCTATATATATGTAATATTTTATTATAATAGTTCGTCGCTTACTTATGTTAATAGAGTTTATATTTAATTTAATTAATTCTTAGGTTATATTACTCCCTCCGTCCCGGGTATTTTTACCCGTTTGTACGGGCACGGAGATTAAGACGTTTTATTTTTTTAATATATAATGTAAGAGAAAGTAGGGAAAAATTAATAATTTAAAAAGAAAAAGTGAATAAAGTTATTGGGAATGATGAATAAAGTGTAAAAAAATAATTAAAGCTGTCCGGATTGTAAAAAGTAGGTAATAAAATATTATGTATTTTTGCCAAAAATGGAATGGGTAAAAATACGTGGGACATCCCAAAATGGAAAGTTAGTAAAAATACGTGGGACGGAGGGAGTATTAAATTTCAACTCTGTAGTTTATGGTATATTTTATTGTAATGAAATATGGCCTATTTTACATTAAGGTTTATAGTATTTAATTTAATTAATTCTTATTATATTTGTAATTTCATTTGAGTTGGTCTCTTGTGTTTCCAGGTGCACAAGATGGGTAAGGGTATATTATTTTGTTTTAAAAGAAAAAATTTTAATTAATAAAGGTACATCATTTTAATCTAAAGGTATACACTTTTCATTATTATTTTTTATTTTTCAATTAAATAAAACAAGAAAAGAAGTATATTCTTTTTAATTAACTTAGAACTGTGAATTTTTTTTCCTTTGAAATAATGCAAAAAATTAAAAACAAAAATCTAGCTAAAAATTAATTTTTTTTACAAAGAAAAAAATGAAAAGTTTAGTAGGACGGAGGAAGTACCATTTTTTAATATTAAATCAAATTTAAAATAAATAATTTAATAGATTAGTTAATATTAAAAAAATTAAAATATAAACATTATATAAATTAAATTCATTGAATATTGATTGAAAACTAGTTTATTAATCAACAATTAATTAAATTTGTCAAAATATCTCACATATTTACCTTTATAATTTAAATTATATTTTACACCCCAGTGCAAATTATATTTTATAGTTTGGGGAGACAAAGTCTTTTGCATCCCAGTGCACCTGTATTCATTCAACAGAGAATGTATACCTCATCACTCCCTCTTTAAAAATAAAATATAATACTACGTCATGATCTGCAAGGAATGAGCGGTTGGATCGGTTTGCAGTAAGATGTGAGCTGAATAAACTAAATATAATGCAAGACATAAAGGAGTGAATGTCTTACAGACTCATACCGAGAAAATATCACCTATTCCAACCCATGATCCATTTTGTATTCCTAATGGATGTTAATTTGAATTTGGGTGATGTGTCATTCATCCACTACAACAAAAGTGACATTAAGTAACAAGTTAGAGTAACACTTTTATTTTAACTAAAACAAATTGGTAACACTTTCAAAGTTATTATAATATGTAACAAATTTGTAACACTTTTCATATTAGTAACATAGATGAGTAACACTTTTCTAATATGTAACACATGTATATAACACTTTTAAGTAAGTTACACTTCTCATATAACACTTATTCATAAGTAACACAATTATGTAACATTTTTATATAGGTAACAATTATATATAACACTTTTACACTTTCACACATTTTCATATAAATAAATATCTATATAAACAAATTTTAATTATTATGTTATATTATATTTAAATAAATAATATGGGTAAAAAAATATTTATATACTCCATGTAGTATTTTTATTCGAAAAAAAAATATTTTTTTTATTTGAAATAAACATTATATTGAATTTAAAAAATAAATATATATGCAAAATTATATAGAAGATAAATTAATTTTAAAAGTCCGTTTTAAATTTTCCTTATTTTGGGAAGGTACTTAACAGAGCATCGTTCAATTACAATTTCGCAGTTTCTCAGATATTATTTATTTATTACTCGTTCTAAATTAAAATTTTTAATTTGTGAAAAGTTTGGCAAATTAACTAACTAACAAATTATAATTAACAACCATTTATTATTCTGTGTATGTCTTATTATATATATGTCCACGGATTTGAGAGAAGTTTTCTCACGCAAGACGCAACATCTAATTTAATTAATTAATTAATCAATTTTAAGAATAGAGGAGTTACTAATTGGCTAATTATATGTGCACTCACTTATAGAAACTTATACATTTATGAATAAAAATACATACACTTTGTTAGCGAGATTTCTATAATTTTTTTTAATGAAAATTTGAGTGTAAAAAAACTATACAATTATTTTAAAAAATGAATACATTATAGAATAAAAAATTATACCCATATGGATGCACGCTTGCATCCGAGTACATCGAATATCAACTCTTACTAATTATATTCAAATGACTTTAGTCGCATATAAAAATTTCTCAAAGGAAAGACTAAAATCAGATGCAATTCAATTACATACAATGAGCATGATGCTTTGCCATAAATTGAATTAATAACTAAATACGAAATTCGAATAAGATCCATATTAAACTATAGTATTCATTTTCAGTTGCACATAATATTAAAACATCTAGGAAGCCAAGCACTCAAAATCCCAACCATATTTCAAGTGGACGTAGGAGGATGTTTGAACTATACAAATTCGCCATTGGTAGAGCAAGTGGACCTGTTAGATCAGGCCGATTATCCTGATGAAAATTAAGGTGAAGATACAAGCACGTATCCTGCCATTTCTTCTGCAACTTTTGAGTCTTCTGCTTGGAGAGCATTTCTTTATCCTTCCCTGTAAAAACATGAAAACCAATAGCTCTACACATAGTCAACGAGCTTATTCGAAATCAAACATGAACATACAAGTGATCGATTCATCTTTTTTGTTTGAATCAGTAGTGTTGAGTTTGGCATTTTGCAACCACTAAGGTAGATATGGTCGGGCTGCTTGCTGCTTAGCTTTGGAGAACGACTTCTTGATGGCAACGAACTTCACCAGCCCTTTCTCTTAATTCTCTGAACATCAAATGAGGGCAGAAGGCTGATCTTTGAGCAGCATCCAAGTTCTCAGAGATGCTTTTTGTTAAAGTAGGCAGCGGAGTTGTGATGGTTTTCAATGGATTTGACTCCACTGGATTGCTTATAATCCTCCCAGCCTGAAATATTACAACAATAAAAAATCAGATAATCAAACCAATATTCACAAAAGAATTGGATGAACACAGTGCAGGAATTCAAGATTCATTAATCCAAAAGCAAACTTGAAAATACGAATTTAATTGAAAATTAATGAAAACAGATTTGATCACCTACTTTGCAGGCGCTGCAGCACAATTTGAGTTCTCTTGTTCTTGCGACTTTTCAGAATAATTTCTGCTTCTATGTACACAAATCTGGCCATCCATTTTTGGTTTTCTAATGGAGACAACCACATCAACCATAACCAACCACTACTGTCTTCCAACACATCAAACCTAATCTTCTACTTCAACCATGATATTATCACTCACTCTTCCTCTACAAAATACTCGACTTTTTATATCCTCATTAGTATTAGATATAGAGCATACTGCACTTGTATTTTCTTACTTTTCCTCTAATACTCTATAAGGGTATTTACAAGATAAGCATTTTAAATTAGAAAGTGTCAAACATAAATATGTAACTAGTCATTGCTAATCCACATGCTTCAACAACTTAATTAAAACCAGTTAACTCTCACGATGAATGGTGGAAGTTTACTTTCTTATACCATTGTAACAAAATAATAAAGCATGCCGCGTAGCACATGTTTTGAAATGCAATTCTCCCATAACATGGGAAGTTTCATAAGTCAGAACTAGCCAAGAAGGTAATACAGAGAAAAATGAAGCAAGATGAAAAACCTATCTATGTTAAGAATGTTTTTAAAATTAACCACTGGCTAATAAACAAGAATGAGACAAGTTGATTAAATGTTGTTCAATAGACACCACAATTAATGATCTCAAAGCAGAATACTCAGATGAAGATCTCCATAGCTGTAAAATCAATATTTTAATGCATTAAGATGCAAGTGAGTCAGGGAACAGTCCAAATTAATAAACATACCTCTAGAGTTGAATTGGAACCTTGAAAGTTCAGTTTCATAGAATCTATGTCCTCTAATATTCCAAAAGATACAATACGGATCAGGTTGTTTGAGCTTCATTTCATTTATTAGCAAGTTACCAAGATCAACATCAGCATCCCACGTGCAAAAATGACAAGCTAAACTTTAGTAGATTTCTAGATTTTTATATCTCAATTCACTTTGAATCAACTCATGCTACACAGTTTACAGATATTTATATTTGGGTAAATTATTAAATAGTATTTAATAAGCAAATACCTGCACTTTTGTAAGAGGGCCATGCAAAAGATGACCCAATGAAATATTGATTCAAAATGTATAAAGAAGTGTTGTGCAGATCTTATTGCTTGAATATAAGCCATTTGAATGCTTTTATCTATCACCAAATTCATTGCGCATACAAGGTTCTGCAATTAAGAGACACTTGAAAATTTTATTGGTTTGCATAGAGAAGATAACTTAAAGAAACTCATAAAATAAAGTTGCAGTTTGATATATACTTGTTCTGTAGCAGCATGGAAATATTTTGGGAATCCTCTTAATGATCCAGAATCTACGGATCAGAAAACCTGCAACACCAAATATCTAATCAATATCATTTTTGTCACCTCAATACCAAATGAAAATGTTTCTTTAGAGAGGCATATGTAACCTGAACATGCCAGTTTTCAGGATCATCTTCCTTGGAAACCACAATGAATGATGGTCATTTGGAACTGTTGAGGATGGACTATTTATCTATGAAATACGTTCTATCAAAGTTAATGCATCATCATGCCAATGAGATAATCTTTAAAATTGCCTACCAAATCCAAACCATTTAGTGGCTTTTCTCTACCTTTGCTCAAAGTTCTTCAGCACATCATAAGCAGCTGGCCCTTCAATTTTGCAATGCCATGGTTGTCGTGGGTCCTTCTTTACTGGCTATTTAGAAATATGAATACAAACCTTTTAAAAGTAAATAGTACAGCAAGGATGTATTTTGGATATATTGCAAATCCTAACCATTGTGCAATGAAAACATCCATATTCAAGTTAAGTCTTTATTTACAACAAAGTGAAGCAAAGTTTGATGCTGAGAAACATTAAATAACATAAAGTACGAGACAATAAAAAACAATATTAACCTTATTAAAGACCAGCTTATCCAAAATAGGAGATGCCTTATCTTGCTTGAGTCCTTTCTCCAAGTTCCTCATCTCAGCAAAATATGGTTTGACTCCAAACCATTGGTGTGTAAGCAGTATAATTCTGAAGCACTACAATACTTGTAAAAAATTCATTACAGTTTAGAATGGCTTTTTTTAAGTCCATCTAGAGTAGAGAATTTTGTGATCTACGGTTTTAAAAAATGAAAATTCAAATACTAGGGCATGCTTATAATATACACTTAAAATATTGAAAGAACATGTTTAATCTCTACTAGATTAATAATACCAGGGCATTCTTATAATATACACTTAAAAAGCATGTTTAGTCCGTGTTGGAATTGGCTCAAGCATATCTAAGAATAGCTAGAATATAAGTGTAATTGAAAAGCTAAATGAGATTCTATCAAGCAGTTAATACCTGCTTCTTTTCCCAAGGCACTGAAATTCTGCAGAATATAAGCTTTCATTTCCATCAAAACAAGTAATTTCCCAAACAATTAAAGTGCATCATGATTCATGAATCAATGTAGTAATGAAATTAGAAATTTCTTAATATCCTTTGATTTGTCAAAGTTAAATGGCTTTTTATTACCCTTAGAAGCTAGAGTAAGGTCAAAATCCAGGGCATCTCCCTCTTCCATTGACATTGGTTTCCAGGAAGTAAAGAAATCCTTCCCAGTGTCCAGATCTATATAAAAATAATAGACAATGAGAGATTAATATCAGAAGACGAGGATAAATTTTGTAGCAAAAAATGCACTTGAGGTAGTACAATAAATATTAGACGCATGACATAGGTTTCCCACGTTATAAATCAGATAACTAGGATTCCACGGCATTCATATTCAGCTTTACTTTTGTTTTATCACTAAGATCGTTCAGTCAGAGAAAACGGTGGCTTTTATGCTCTTTCCAGATACATCTCACTAACATTACCAGGCATTCGAAAGGTGAGAGACTGATCAGGACCCAAATATTACATTCCCTAAAATGATAAGACAGTTCCAAAAATAAATTTGAAAAAATGATGGTGTGCATCTTTCTCCTTCATGCTGAAAATTTCACAGGATATTAACTACTTTCCAATTGATAATAAGTATAAATACATAGAGAAACCATCAAGTGCATCTTTCCCCTTCACTTGACAGAAGAAATGTCTCTCTTCTTAGAATATGCCATCTTAGTATGCAGTTATTGATTATCAGAACTGCAAGAAATAAGCATTATTTTTTAAAAAAGAAAAGGAACAGGTCAATAAATGATCTAATATATACATATGTATGTGTATGCGTGTATAAATATATTTATATTCATGTCTGATACGTCAAAATATTGCAAACAAGTATGATCTGTTTTTGAAGTAAGAGCAGCATTAGCAACTTTGAAGAAAATATTTTGAGGCACATCTTCTTCCAAAAGTTCATCATTGGTCCAAGTAAATAGACAGCATGTCTAAATGGCCTACTCCAAGAATAATAAATCTTTTAGGGATTTCTTTCATTAGAGTGGATAGATATACAGAATTATAAGGGACCGGAGTTGATTAGCAAGCCGATTGAAGGGTCATTATTTGGCTGCATCGATGGAATAAATGCAAGTGGCATCAGCAATGGCTCTTTAATAAGCTTCTTTGCTGGAACAATGCCTCTGCTTCACAGCCTCAACTACAATATCCAATGTATTAACAACTAAACTCCATTTCCACAAAACAACCAACCGAAGGAGGTACAAAGAGAAGGGCTAAGTAATTACAGAGATCATTAGTCAGACTTCTAATTTCGTTTCATGTTCATAACATCCAAGTATCCTAGATAAGAGTCTGTGGAAATATGCCTCTTTCATTTTGAGTTAACAAGGGCCATATGAGTCTGTGGAAAAACCTCTTTCATTTTGAGTTAACAAATTTTTTTTCATGTCCATAACATATAAGAAAATTCAAAAAGGGCCTTAGGAGTCCGTGGAAGTATCTCTTTCAGTTTGAGTTAACAAAGAGGGGAAATGAGAGAGCGAAAAACAACAAATTTAATAAATCAAACTTGAGAGAAACACATATCTTTATTCACCCATTGGAAATATGCACAAGTAAATCTAACACCCCTTCTAGGATAGATCATTTAACCACAAGAACAGCTGCCCTGATAATCCAAAAAGAGAAAAAAAGAAAACTCGACCATTACATGATTTAGTAAAAATGAATATTCCGCAGACTATTTCCATATATCAGAGTCAGATTTTCACATTCTCAGCTACAAATGGTGTTCCTTTCCTCGAAATTAAAGTCTAAGCTAAGAGTAGAGAGGGAGAGACGAAGATAATACCTGAGAAATTATTGAGCAGAACTGAGGCATAAACCGATTGTTGTGATGTGGGCAATTGCCTCCATGGGTGTCCATCAAGTGATTTCGCTTGACGGATAAAGGGTTGAGAGTATGCCCAATCAATTGGAAATTGGAAAGGAGGGAAAATGTTGAGCTCCGTTGATTGGAAGGGAGGAAAATGTAGAGCCAAAGAGGGAAAAATAGGAGCCAACTTTTTTTTCACTATTAATTATAATATTTATTATTATAATTATAAAAAGACAACCAATTAAGTAATTCAATAAATTATTTTGAAATTTATGGAAGAAATCAAAAAATTAAATCAATATATGCTCTCCTTTATTTTTTTATAATTTAGAAAACTAATTTCTTTTGTCAATTTTAATAAATTGTTGACATTTAGTACTAAATAAAATTATTTCATCTAAAAGTCATTGAATACTGTTTGATTGGAGTGAATATTAATTAATTAAATAATTTTTTTTGGTATTTTTAATTTATATAAACTAAAAGTAATATTGAATATTTATTTCTAAAATTATTTATTGTTGATGATTAGTTTCATTAATTTGAGTAATAAATGAAATTCAATATTTTTTTTGTTTAACAAAATTTTGTAACCTCTCAAAGTTAACATGTTTTATCTTTTATTCATCATAGAGTAATAATATTTTTAATAAAAAGTAATATTCGATAGATAAAAAATTAATATTTTTTATAAATATAAAATATTACTCTTAGCAACTCATAATTATTGAGCCTTTTAATTTAATCATCAAAGCTGCTAATATAAACAAGCTCCTCGATAGCTAACTCGACTCAAACACTAATGAAAATCGAACATGTTTCTCTCAGAGAAGTGAAGGCTCAGTGACCAGATGGACTAGCTCACCTGGTTAATAATAATTAAATTTAATAATAAATATAAAATATAATTCATTAAAAATCGACTCGATAACCTTGTTAAGACTCTATAAATTCAACTTGATATGCTTAATGAGTTAAACTAAGGAGCTCGACTTAACCTTGAAAATTATTCGAGTGAGCTCAAGCTCGTTCTTAGACTTGTATTCTTATCGAGTTGAGCTCGACTTGATATCTACTCAAATCGAGCTCGAATACGAAATGTTCAGGCGCACTCGGCTCGAATAACAGCTCTAAGAGGTACCACCATTTTTTGGCAAGCACTTATATATAAACCATATTATAAAGTGAGTTATGTGAAGTAGTAATAGCCTTTTAATAAAAAGTGACATTCGAATAATAAAATGGTAGTTATTTAATAAATTATTTCATGAACAATTAAATAGTGAAAAGGTTTGAATTCTTTTATTAAGGAAAAAAAGAATTACATTAATTGTATATCTTCTTAGGGCAAGTCTTGTGTGAGATCCGGTGAGACCATTTTATGCTTTCATAATTAGTTATCGCTTTTGTTATAAAATGTTATCACTTTTTATTTATACTATAAATTTTTCATGAAATAGTTCACTTAATCGTTTTCACTTTTTATTAATGATGTTTTCACTTTTAAAATGTCCCACATAAGAGCTTACATGAGATGATTTCACACAAGTGTTTGTCATCTTCTTATTTTAAATTAAAAGATTCGAATCATTAAAAAAAAGGATTAATTGACTTAATAATTTTTTTTAAAATTGGATGTCACTTGTTAGTTTAGTAGACAACAAATCAATTATTTATATATTATAACTGGAAAATATGATTATTATATAGGTATCATATGTTTAAAAAGTAGTTAAAATATTTTTTTAAAATACGATGAATAATGCGTTAAAGTATAATTCTAGAATATTAAAATATAATATACTACAAACATACTTTAAATATCAATAAGTATACTTTATCTATGTAATAATACTTTTATCTTATAAAAGAGTGTTCTTGTAAAATTTTATTAGAATATTAATTGGAGTTTTTAAACAATGTGAATTTTGCTGGAATATTCTGATAATTAGATTTTTATTTTTAAGAAAATTCCCTAAAAATATTTAATAGAACCTTTAACGAAGATTTTTTTTATTTTAATTATCATTAAATATTTTAAATGTTTTATTTTTGGTAAAGACTTGTGTGGTCTCACATAAGAGCTTACGGTCAGGAAATGATAACTTTTATGCGGAAAAGTGATACTAAATTAATAAAAAGTGATGTTATTTTATGGACAATTTATAATATAAATAAAAAGTGATAATGTATTATAACGAAAGTAATAACCATTTTATAAAGTGTAAAATAATCTCATGTGAGAAGTAACACGCATAACCTATCCTTTATTTTTTCATTGGAAGTTTTCGTTGTAATTTTTCATTAATAATAGTATATACTTTCAGGAGCAAGGTTTTAATGGGAGAGTCTCATTTATCCAATAATAATTAGTATATACAACCTCTGTTTAAATAAATAAAAAGTAAAAAGTGAAGCGGGCCAAATATATTTGCGGTTTCGTTTCCCTCCAATTTTATTGAGGTAAAATAAAATAAAATAAAAAAATACAAACCCTCAAACCCCAAATGTGAAATCCCTAATGGAAAAAGAACACTGCGAGAATTCTTTCTAAATCCCGTTCATTCTTCTGAATCCGGCACAGTCCAACCTCCGTCGTGCCTCCACTTCTTGACTTCGACAGTTGTCGTCGCCTTCGGCCTCCTGCTCGTGCTGTTGTCCAGGTACCCTCTTCCCTTTTTAATGATTGAATCTCGAATACGCTTTGGAATGAGGAGAAACAATACAAGGTGGTTTGCATTTGCAGAGTTGATGTTTCGCTTGCGCTTTCCCTGTTGCTCATTAGACGAGGCAATACAAGGCTATTCGCATAATGAGGTATTTTCGCCTTGTGCCGATTCATGACCATCTATAGAAAAAGAACCGAAGCAGCACTTGGGCAGCGGGCGTTTGCTAATTCAAGTTTAGTGAAAACTAATAATGCTTCTTCAAATAAAACTATGTAATTAGGCTTCATAATGTATAAGCATGAATTATTTTGTATGCAAGTACATTCTTCCATGCATTTAACCATTTATGCAAATTGGGGTGATATCTTCTTTTGGATTCTTCAAGTAAATTTGAGAATCGCCTTAGATAATTGTTTGGATTTTTTATTTCACCCCTAGAATATCATCAAATAGGCATTTCTCGACTAATTTATGATGAAATTTTACTTATTTCAGTTACCAGCTAGAATATTGAATATGTTGTCTTTGATATGTTAATTAATCCAGGATTCATTGAATCTGCTTGCTTCTTTATCATTCTTGTGCGAATTTGATTATGTTCCAGGTAAAAGACAGTTCACTGTCCTCACTAGGATGCTGAGAAAGAAAGATGTCTATTAGTTGAAACGTTGAAAATGTTGAAATTGGTAAGTTTCATTACACTTTTATAGTTCTGCATCTGTTTTTTATATCAGTCTGCTAGTATTGGTGCATTTAAAAACAAATCGAGTATTGCTGATATCTGTTGCATTTTTGCTCCAATCTTGTATTGCAAAGAAATGAGACAGAAGAAGTGCACATGCTTCACAGCTAAGTTTTTTCTTGATACGTTGCATGTGAACTTCCCTTGATACAAGCCCTCAAATTTCTTCATATTTTCATGTTTGGCTTGGGAAGCAAGTTCATATCTAGTCGTTGGATGGTAATCAGTATGTTGCTAATGAGGATGACAATACTTACAGCTTATCGTATTTCTGGTTAGTGTTTCTAGGACCTGTAGGCAGTCAAGAAACTACTTCTTTCTCACTTCATGTCTACTTGGTCTAGGGCCCTTCTCATGGTTGCTACTTTCTTCTACTGATAGTTCTTTATGTTTTGAAGGGGAGGATATTTGAGGAGTTTGGTTTTACTTTTGAAATGCCGTTTAATGTACACTCAATACCGTGTCAGTAGTTCCTAAAGTATCATTTCTGGAGTTCCTCACTAGGTATCATTTGCTTTCATAAGTGGAACTATGTGATGATCTGTAATATTTATCAGTGAAGATTTTATTCATTTATCTGTATTTATCAGTGAAGACTTGTAATATCAGTTCCTCACTGGACTTGTAAAGTTGTAATATCTCCAGCTTCAATCTAGGTAACTTTACTTCCCGTTAATCCTGTTTTCAGGAATAGAGATTTCAATTGTGCGAGGAATTGCCGGCAACGAGAACTGCAGGCCAAGGGGTATACCGCAATTGAAGACTCTGTTCGGAGTATGTCTTGAACAATCAGGATAAGAACGATCCCGCCTAGGTTTGGATCAGGGTGTAGACTAGATATAATTACTCTCAATTTTAATAACTGTTCGTTCCCTTTTCCATTTATTTCTATTCTGTTAGAAGCACGCCAAATTTGATCAATTTCTTCTTCTCCTTTTAGGCTTTCCTGTTAAAAATAACTAAGCTGTGGTACTGATAATTAGTTGTTAAAATCATTATTTCGGCTACATATGATGTTTCAAAGTGTCAATCATTTTAGATTTTGCTAATCTTTTCATTGTGCCATGACTATTCAGTTATGTGGTACTCTTTTCGGATAGAGAGATTGATATGTCAGTGTTTTGGTTTAGTTCAATCGTTAAACTGTTTGTGAGTTGTCTTTGTTTGGAATAATGGAGCCCTGTGCAGCTAATTCATTGTCTCATCAACTTAAAACACATCTATGTTGTGCTAAATACCTGTAATGCGTCTGCTGGGTTTTGTCTTTTGAAGAATTGGGATTTGCATATGTTTAGCTTAACTCAATAATAAGAATATCCCTGAAGCATTTGTGAAAAGGTCATTACAGATTACACAAAAATAATACTTTCTTCTTCAGACTTTGGCATGTTGGGTGACTTCAAGGAAGAACTTTGTGATGGCTTTACTCAGACTTGTCTCCACCTTGTGAACCGTGATTATGATGCACTTGCAAAAGACTTTGTAACTCTTGGGTATATCAACTATCCTACTTAGTCTACAAAAAATAACTAAATTTTCATACTATCCATCTTCTATTGTTTCAGTTTCTATAATATGAAATGACATGTAGGTGTATTTTAGAATGTTGTTTCCAAAGAAATTTGCTACGTAAGCTTCAGAGATCTACTTGGCAATTTAGGAACCACAATGTACTGTTTTTCAGTTTCCTTACATTATTACCTTCAACTGAATATCTTTGGGTTTTGATTATACGTCAATGAGATTTTGGTTACTTATTGGTGGACTGTGCAGAATTATCATTGCAATTGGTGGCGAATGGATTCTAAATTACTTTTTGTACAGTTGCCTACTGCCATGTACCTTTAGTTATTCCACTCTTATACATTTCATTATAGTATATCTTGTTTCTTGTGTCTTCGAATTTAACTATGCATACATTGTGCTCTGTTATGTTGCAGGTATCAATTCAAATTCAGAATTCCTTCTTATTTTTCTCTCGTAATCAGGTGGTTTTGTCTTTTTATTATAATTATTACTATTTGTTATTATATCCTATGAATATATTGTTGTGTTGCATAACTATATATATTCTAGTTCTGTATTTTAACTTAAGATTTACTGGCTTGTCTAATCTATCGTTCTTTTAGGGAATCGCTATAAGTTTCAACCTTAATTACAAAGTTTTAGGCAGTACGTACTCTTGGATTGAACGGAAGATGCTTACTGACCACCTCTTGTTCAATATTAAACACTTTCTGTCTAGAAGTTGTGTCAATAAAATCAAAAATGGTAACTTCATGTGCAATATACAGAATATTGTCAGAGGTGAGATAATATTATTTACCTTTGTTTCTCCACTCTCGTGTATGTCATTCTATTTAAACAGAAATAATTGAAATGCCCTTCTATTTTTTATGCTCTATATCTTCATTCTGATCTAGTTCATAATTCTTCATATATATCTGATTCGCCTCATTTTGTGCAAGCAGATAATTTTGGATTAGGAAAGCTTTACTCCAGCAATATTTTACCAGTTTCAAATAATTTTCTGAAATCTGCCATTCTTTGGCAAACACACCTCTGATGGTATATATTATTCCCTTGAGGCAGTCATTGCGAGCCAGGATGGAAAGAGCATTGGTTGAAAAAAAGGTGGAAGATGACTCTATGATGTTTTTAAAACAAATCCCATCGTTTGTTTTGAATGAGATGGTACTTCTAACTTCAATGTCATTATCAGTGTTGGTATGAAGAGACTAGATTATAGTCTAATATTAGAATATTTTTTAATTTGGCGCAGGGTGCATTTGTGAGGAAAGTACTTCTTGAAGAATTAGCACAGGTAAGATTATTGGGTCATATTTTCACACTATGAAATGAGAAAACACTAATTACATTTGTAACGCCTCTGGCCAAAGTCATCACTAATACATTATTTTTATTTTATTTTTGGCTCTACTTGTGGATACTTTTTTGTGGGTTAAGGAGTTGGTTCCACTAACTAGCAACGACATAGATTTTTAATTTGTTTCATATATTGATGTTGATGTTAGATTGATTGTGTTTAAGTAGTTTGATGGTTTGCTCAAGGCTTTTTTTTTTTTTTTTTTTTTTCTGATGTGTATTATGTTGCTTCATTTTGCAGAATTCAAGCTTGTTGGGTTCTGCTGCTGAATTTACGGATGTAGTTTACTGGTGCTCTGATTTCTCGTTCAAGATTTGACTCTATAATTAGCTAGTTTTGCGTTTCTTTCTAATTGTAATTATGCAAACATAGATGTATTGTACATTGAACAATTACTTTATGAATATAAATTAACATTTTCATAATAATAATAATAATAATAATAATAATAATAATAATAATAATAATAATAACAAATGAAGTTTCATAATTTTTATACAAAAGTGTTACAAGTATTCTTAAAAGTGATACAATTAATAAATAATTAATGTTACATTACATTTAAAAATGTTAGCAAAATAATGTAATAAATGTTACTTTATATTTAAAAGTGTTAGCAAAATAATATACTTAGTGTTACTTTATAATTAAAAGTGTTAACAAAATAATATACACAATGTTACATTTATATTCAAAAGTGTTAACGAAAAATGTTACATTAGGAAAAATAAATGTTACATTAAGAGTATTTGTAACATTTATTAAAGTGATACAATAAAATGTTAAAATTGATATGAAGTGTTATCATAAGCTAAAAAAGTGTAACATTTGATTTTAGGATACAGGGACAACAGCGACACCGAAAAAAATGTAACTTATGATCTATAGTAACATTTTTTAGTTGTTAAGTAACATTTTTCGGGTGTTACTTAATAACACTTAGAATACAAGATGGATCATAGGGTTGTAACTTGTAATAGATGATCCCAGCCACCCCGATGGGCGAGAAGATGCTGATGTAATTGAATTGAATTTTCATCTTAAAAATGTTTAATAAGCTATTATTATACTTGATGTATACATGTTGTCCGGCTCGGATTCTAGCCTCAAGGAAATTTCAGACTATATATATGAATATATCAGTTCTGCAGCTGCAAACCCAAACCTCTCTCTCTCTCCATTTGTTTCAGATCCAATGCCAGAAATGATAAGAAACGTCGTATCCTGGACCCTTGTTTGGGTACACCAAATCCTGTCATCAATATTTCGTAGTGCTAATTTCGTGATATCCAGAATGATATCCTCCCAAAGAAGCTCCGTATCCCAGTCGACCCGGATCCAATTCATAAACTCCTTCAATCCCATCATCGCCCTAACGATTCCTTTACTTGTGAATTATCTTCAGCTCAAGAACACCGATCCCTTTGTCACCCATCCAAGAACAACACGTGTTGCTGTTTGCACCACCTTCATCTTCTACTTCGCCTACGTCTTGATCCTCTGGTTTCCTCTGCCCCGCCGTCTGGCCACAATTGCCGATCATTGCTTGGTGTCCTTCGGCAACACGTCGGTTCATGTCTTGCATCTGTAGTGTTGCCGGATTCTTGGGGGCCTGTGTTTACACCGTGTTTGGATTGTTATCATTAGCTAAGTTGATATGTTGGTTGTATCAGAACCTAGTGCTTGCAGAGGATGATGATGATGAGTTTGATCGAGTTTCTCAGTTCCTCGACAATTTCTTGAGAGCTCCTTGTCAAACCCTACTCCCAGTTTGAAATAATTAATAACTCGTGAGTTTTGATCTTTATGGGTATTATTTTATGTTTGATTAATGTGTTGCCCTATCCATAGTGTACGTCTGTGATTTTATTTCATGGGACGTTTGTGTTTGTATCGTGTTACTTCACTTGTAATGATCGAGCTGTCATAAAATGAATCATCAGGTACGTATATGTTCAATTGTATTTCATATCCCCAATTCTACTAAACGCAACTCAATTACTAATATATCTCCATTAAAGACCATATATATATATATATGTATATATATATATATATATATATATATATATATATATATATATATATATATATATATATCTCCACCTCTTTGAATGAATTCATTTCTATGATCACCCTTTATCTTGAATGGATATCAATCCTTCAAACCTACAAACATCCCAACACATGATCATATGCGTCAAAACGAAGTCGCTGTGTGCTTTCTGCAATCGAGGATTCTCAATCGCCCAAGCATTAGGGGGGCACATGAACATACACCTCTGTCATCGAAAATCACGAAGAACGTTGATGATCGCGAAAACAGCCCTCTTCTGTATTATTTCAGATTGAGCGCAGAAAACGATGAGACCTACGTTTATAAAGCTGAAAACCGTAGCTTTCCGGGGGTGGCACCGCCGCTGCAGAGCGGCGGAAATCAACTCGGTCGTTTTAACAAACAGGTGGAGGGCAAGAAAGTGGAGAAGTTGATTCTCGGTGAACTGGACCTCGAACTTCGATGGATCGAGCACAATTGTGTTGTGTAGTGTTTGATTTATAATCAATGGATGGATCAAGCTCGTAGGAGATTGATGAAATAAAATTCGAGATTGGAAAATTGAAGAGGGAGCTGCTGATGGCGGCCGACAAAAAAAAAGAGAAAATGATTTATTTAATTAATTAGGAGGGTAATATTATTATTTTTAATAAATTATACAATATCACTCTTCTTTAGGCAAAAACTTCTGCGCCGACAGTAGGGACACAGTCCGTATCCCATGTGAACACAACCCTTCCCCTCCCTATTCTATTTAAATCCATGTATTGCAAAGGAGTTTAAATTATAAAGGGGCACAGATCTAAATCCGTGTGCCCGTACGCACAAGAGACTCACTCATTTCTTTAATTTTAATAAGATATTAGTAAAATTAGGTTTCTATACAACCAACATATCAACGTGCCCCCAAGTATCCGGCAACAATACAGATACAAGACATGCAACCGGCGTGTTGCCGATCGACACCAAGAAATGACCGGCAACTAGACCTCTGAAACTGACTCATTCACCGTCGATCCAGTGTTCATAGGAAGAGACGATGATGTCATAAAAACAGTGGGGATGCTCACCAATATCCGCCATGAACAAGTGTTTTCTATCCTTCCAGTTGTCGGAATGGGTGGATTGGGGAAGTCAACGCTGGGTCGAGAAGTCTACCGCCATAGGAAGATTGAAACTAATTATGGGACTCGTATGTGGGTTCATGTTTCTACAAATTTTAATCCCATAACTCTTTTCAAGAACATTTTAATGACTTTGACTTCTGAAAAGGTTGAAGTTGAAAACCAGGAGGTTCTTTTGACGAAACTTCAACGACCTTTGACTAACAAATATTTCTTCTTGTTCTTGACGATGTTTGGAATCAAGAAAGGGTAAAGTGGGAAGGTTTCATAAATTCCTTGTCTGAAATCACTTCCACTACCAAGGGAAATGCCATCATTGTTGCTACAAGAAATACGTACAGAGGTTAATGCTTCAGTGGTGGAAACACTCCCTACTTATGAACTACACCATAAGTAGTTACAATGATGGCATTGAAGAAATATTACTCCAAAATACTTATATTAAAATAAAATAAAAATACAGCATAAAATATACTCTAATTTACATGTGAGATTTAAGTAATAAGTAGAATGAGACAAAATGGATGCTTAATTCGAAAAAAAAATATGTTTACGTGTTAATAGATTAAAGAGTTATACTAGATTGCTACATTATATGACGACAACACAGTCGAACATACAATCATACCACAAACACACAAAATTAAGGGAAAAAATAAAACATCTGACGAGTGTATATTCTTGTTTCAAACTGGGAGTCGGGTTTGGTTCGGAGAATCAGGAGCCCTCAAGAAACGGTTGAGTAAGTGAGAAACATAATCAAAGAAATGGTTGATGAAGTGAGAAACATGATCAAAGAAATGGTTGAGGAAGTGATCAGATCTAGAAACACGATGAAGCTCATCCTGTGCAACATTTAGGTTTTGGTACAACCAACATATCAACTCAGCGGATGATAACAATCCAAACACAGCGTAAACGACGGGTCCCCAAGAATCCGGCAACAGTATAGATGCAAATATGCAACCGACGTGTGGCCGATGGACACCAAGCATTGATCGGCAATTATGGCTAGACGGCACGGCGAAGGGAATCGGAGGAGCACAACGAAGGCGGCGTCAAAGATGAAAGTGGTGAAAACAGCAATGCGCATTGGTGTGGGATGGATGACAAATGGGTCGGTGTTCTTGAGCTGAAGATAGTTCACAAGTAAAGGAATAGTTAAGGCGATGATTGGATTGAAGGAGTTGATGAATTGGATCCGAGTAGACTGGGCACCAGAGCTTTGTGGGATTAGGCTAGGCGGGGATGGACTATGTAACAAGCTGGGTTGGGCCGAGCTATGTTAAAGAAAAATATGATTCAGCTCGACACATAAACTATATCTAATGAGTTGGTTGTAGACCGAGCCGGACTACGTAGGCCAATTCGTGGGCAAAGTTATTGAATATAATTTTAATTTATCTAATTTATCAAATTTTAAAAACCTATACGTATATCAAAACAGATCTAAACTTCAATTTTCTCTCTTTTGAATTTCACTACATTTAATAACAATTTAATTTTAATCTTGGACGCCCCATTAATATTTTTATCACGGTCAAAGACCATATTTGAACCGATTTGATTTGACGATCTAAATTAAGGTAGTATTAATTCTTGTTTCAATCACAGACCATATTTGAATGGATTTGATTTAGCAATCTAGATTAGGGTATTAATTCTTGGAGAATGATTATTTCTTTTACAATGATCTAATTTTGAGACTTATAAAATTTTCATTGTATCGCACCTCTTTGATTATTGCCTGATATTTCTAGATATATGTTTTAATTGTCGCTTGCTTGCGTGTGTTTTATGAATGAATTAGTAATATGTTACTCCCTCCATCCCGCAGAAAGGTACGCGCTTCCTTTGTCAATTCCTTTGTAAAATACAAAGGAAACGCGTACCTTTCTGCGGGACGGATGAAGTATGTATGATTTAAGTGATTGATTCATACATCCTCAAATATTGGAGCTGTTGAATTGAGATTTCAATTATATCTTTGTGTGATCGTATTTAGATTGATAGGCAGTAAATTAGAGGGTGATCCTGTAGTATATATAAAAGTAATCCATAAATACTAATATTGTTGGTACTTAAGAGAGAGGGGTAGTATTGTTTCTCTTGCATCTTAAGATTTGATGTCAAGGTTTGCTGTTGTCGAAATCTTGCGTACGTGGTAAATCAAAAGACGAGTGGCTGTCTTCTCGAATCAACAAAATTGGCTTTCCGAACATGATGTTATCTCGAAGTACAGAAGTATTGAGCTAATTCGATGCATTGCATGACAAATTAAATCGCATCCCATGCAAAAGCAAAGGCAAAATATATAAGAAGTATACTAACACTTCAATGTTGGGATTTCTCATGTAATGTTCTCAAACTTCATAAGCTTGCATGTTTTGACGTTGGTTGGTAATTATGATGTTGAAGATTTGCCTAGTTCAATCTGTAAGCTTATACATTTGAGATATTTCGATATTTTATTCATGAATACAAATTAGCATTTGCCATACACATTTGATGAACTTTATCACTTGCAGATGTTTAGAGCAAACTATCTAGTTTGAAGAAGCTGCCCAGTACATTAAACTATTAAAGTACTTGATTAGGTTAAGACATCTTCATATATATGGTTGTACAGGGTGTTGCCTGGTGAGCTGGGATTGTCAACTTTTCTTCAAAGGATTCCATACTTTCACGTCAAAAATGAAAAGGGCCACCGGATTCGTCATATCTATGGTTGTACAGAAAACAGAATGGCCTGCTTGACTATAATTATTTTTCGTTTAATTTTGAAAATAATTGACATTTATGAATTTTAAGTCAATTAATTATAATCTATTTTTCACATGTTTATTTTGACTCTTTTTTTTTAATCTGTATAAAAACCTCAAAACGAATTTTGGCCCGCGTGGATTAGCCTACCCCACCTCGCTGAAACCCAATAAAAACCCACTCTATTATTGACGCAACATACAAATGGTCCACCCATTTTAGGGTTGTGATCTGCTGTGGACTAACCCAACCCACCAATTTATTTTGACACTTCTAAATAAGACGGGGAGTAAATTTACAATTCACTCTAAAAATAAAAAGTATCACTATTTGCAACTCCTTTTTATTAAATACACACCCTATCATAATATAATTAAAATATATATTTTTTAAAAGTCTAAGTCATTATTTATTTATTTATTTATTAAATATACACCCCTTTGATGAGCGTAGAAATCTCGTGAATTTAGGGTTCATTTATAACATGGTTATATACTATTATGCTTAGTTTGAGTGTTTAAGTGTTTAAGTGTCCTAAATTGCTCGATATTTATAAATATTTTGAGAATTTTTACTTTGGTGGAATTTGTGTGATTTTCAGGTATAAATGAATTTTAAAAGTAAAGAGAAAGATATTGGAAAAAATGGATCTCAATTCGGAGTTAAAACGAGGGAGAATGAGCCAAAACAGTGAAATAGGGCGAAGCTGTAAGAAAAACTCGACCTGTGCACAAAAATTCGGTCAAAATTTTGTGCATTTTTTTTGAAAAATACAGGCGAAACAGAGCATCAAAGGCTATGCACACTGTAAGAAAAATTCGACCGAAGCACGAAAATTCGATCGAATTTTCGCCCAAAATGTCCAGCTATGCAGTGCGAAATTAGGGTTTTTCAAGTGGGTATAAATACCCAAATCTCAATCATCCAAAGGCAGAACAGCAGGGGGTTGCTTCTCACACACCACACACCCCCATTTCATTCATTTTCATCTCCATTCATCTATCCTCCTCTCCATTCATCCATCCATCCAAATTCCACTATAATTTTTCACCATTTTCACACCTTCACCCATGAATCTTCACATTTCTCATCTACCCATCATGCATCTATGGAGGATTGAGGCTTGAAGAGTGGGAATTGCATCTTAAAGGGAAATCAACCTAAATTCCAAATAGGGGAGAACTTACCTTTCATTTGTAGTTTCTTTGTTTTGTTTGAAACAATGAATATTTGTAAGCATTTTAGGGATGTTTTCATGATATTTGTTGTTGGCTAGACTTCTTGTGAGGCTAGCCACATAATGAATTAGAGATCTTTGGATTTGTTGGATTTCTAATGGTTTAATTGATGTGATTTTTTAAATTTCCTACATGATACATGCTTTACTTAATTTGTATTATGATGTATGTGGTTAAATTTTCCATTTATGATATTAGTATGACCATTCCAATATTATGTTTAAGGATTTGATTGAATCATGTTATAATATGAATTTTGTATGTTAGTATGTGAAGTGTGTGGTAGCATCTTTGTATACTTAGAGCATTCATGTTGGAACACTTAGTTGATTGATCTTAATTGATTATTAATTGAGTGAGAATGATAAATCTTATAATCATAGTACCTTTAAGGAAATTGAGAGTGAGAAACAATCTCTTGTGTTTTAAACTTATAATGAGTTAAGAACTTAATCACCTTGGCCAAAGGGATTAGAGGAATATTTGTGATTGCTTTTATTCCAATTATTATTTATGTTTTCTATTTGGATCTAACAAATCTATGTTGTGTCCTTGATTTTAATTTTGATTAGTCTTACTCATCTTTAGATTGTTACTTCATCCATCATCCATCACATTTGTATTTTTTTATCTTAATTGCTTTCTTAATAGGTATTAATTGTAGTTAATCATATCCCCTCCATTATTGATTAGTCCTTCTAAAATAAAACATTTCTCGAATACGGATACATGCACTTTTTCCCTTGGATTCGATATTATAAATTTTGCACTTGGTCAATTACATGCTACACACGATAGAGTACAATTACTCTTATCAATTTATACAGACAAATTTATTAACAGTTTCTCTCACTAAACCTATTCTCTCCTCCTTCCCTCTACTTTTCCGGCCAGTTTTTTTCCGGCCTCCACCCGCTCCCCTCGCACTTTAACCCATTCTGCAATCGTGCTCATGTTTGTTCACTCCCGGCCACTCCGGCGGGATTTCCTAATTTTCCGGCCGGTCTTCATTTCCGAAGATGGTCGTCATTCATGCGTTCTGGTATCTTGGGTCTCATCTGCCCACGCTAGCTTGAAGATCCGACGCTCCTCTCACATGGCGAAGAAGATGTTCTTCGTTCCATTTTCTTCATTGTATATCGCTTGAATCGGTGGTGCCGGCATACCTTCATGCTGTTGAACTCCACCCCGTCGATTTCCTAAAAAACAGCTTGTTTTGCTGTACCTGCAAATTTCCGTTACTGTTCTAGAAGATGTTACAACACATACAAAACCCGATGGCTGCTTCTTCTCTTCGCCGGAAGTCTGTTGGTGCTCTTTGGACGCTGCTCTGGTGGCTTTAATGGCGGATTTCCGGCGACTGCTCCCTCCAAAGCAGTGACATCCTGCTGCAATTTAGGTCCTGGGGCTACTCCGTCACGTCTACATTTTCCTGCCCCATTCGCCGACATCCCGGCCTTCCGCTGACCACGGCTTCAAGGGTCGACTTTACAACCAGAAATGGTTTTGCCCATCTTGTTGGCCGGAATCCACGATGTACTACATATATAGCCAGCATTTTCCCTCCCGCCGGCAACCCTTATAGCAGCTCACCGGCGTTAAGCTCCCTGGTTCTCTCCGACAGCATGCTGGCCGACCGTTCGGCAGCAGCTTCCCGGCAAGCTTGTCTTGGGAGCGATTTGCTGTTTCCGGCGCGGCTTCCCATCCCTGACGGCAGACAGCTTTCCGCAGGATATGGGTTTGAAAGAGACAACTTTTAATGCTTGCTGCAAGCTTTCCTCTTTCATGTTTACTTTCCCCACCTACTCTATACCTAGCTCGTACCTGCTCCTACTTTATGTTGATATGTTGATGGATTTGGGGTGGTCCCTCCCTTTTGTTTTGCTGACCACTTTTTCAGCCAGCAGTAACGGCTGGTGTCCTCCCCCTCAACGGATCTTTCTGTTCTGCATCACCGCCCTAGCTGCCGGCATGTATTCTCAGTATCGTCAGTCGATTCCGACTACTTCAGCGGCGACGGCGTTTTCAAATCCTTGTGGATTTTATTTTCCTCAAGGCTGCTATTACTTTCCTCATCCATCTGTTAGCCGTTTTGCAAATCCATGTGGATTTGTTCGCTGTATGAGTTCCCTTCTTGGCAGCTTTCCATTCTGCCTTCCTTCATGCATGCATCTCTATCACGCCCGACGCACAGGCTACCTGTCTCTTTATTTGGCGTCCCAGCCATCTTATATTGCTTGCCTCCCTGCAACTTCCGATGGATACTTTGCTTTGGGATGATCTTATGTTTTGGTAATTCATCGCCAGTCTCACTGTCGAGTTTTTCATCGTCTTGGCCGGTCTCTACTTGGATTATTGGCAACCATGGACTATTGTGCACGTAGCTTTTTACGGGGGAGAAGGATTTTTTACTCCGACGTGGCATCTCTCTGTCAACTGCTTACACGCCAACCTGCTGTCCTCGTTTTCCTCAATCTTTTGGTCGTGATTAGCCATCTTGAGGAATTCTCAGCGCCTCCTGTTTCAATCAACCCGTTTCTCTTGGTTAGATGAGTGCATCATACAACTATGTGGTGTACAAATCTTGTTTTAGTTGGTTAATTTTTGGTCATTTGATCCGCCTGTTTGGATTATTTTTAAGCCACATGTTTGACGCTTTTTTTACAGATCTTTTCAGTTTCCCCTCATTCTCTTTCTTTTGTCCCCTTCTTATTTTCCTTTTATCTTTTTCTTTGTAATATTGCCTAATTTGACTCTTATCAATTTATATCAAAATCGAGACTAAGTTCGCCCTTACAGTTATTATTAAATTAATATTCCCTCTGTCTCAGGCTAAGAGGATAATTTTTTCATTTTGGTTGTCTCACCCAAAGAGTCTTATTTCATTTTTTACACATGTGAGACCCACACACCCCCTCTAATACAATTAAATGTTGGGACCCATCCTCCTACTAATACAATTACCCATTACACATTAAATGATAATATTACTTAATCTACGTACCAAAAAGCAAATGACCCTCTTAATGAGGGACGGAGGGAGTATTTTATAGACCATTCCTAAATTATTGATTCTCGTTCAACCTTTATTTATACAACGATTAATCAATAATTTCATTCATTTATGTATTATCTGATATTTTCACTCATTCTCCAATAACTTTCAAGTTTTACAACGAATAATATGGAGATGAATACGGCAAGAGAAGAAATTACAAACGGAATAAAGGTTTTATAATTACAAACTTGAGTGGTAGATTAATTGGAACTGCAAATTCAATATGTTGATGGAATCTTAGGAAATCAAAATTTACTCTTCAACAATGGCAATTCTCGACTGCATCAAAATCAGAAGCCAGCAACAATATAGACGAATATTCACGATCAAAGCGTGCACATAGAGAAAAGGAAATTATGTAGGTATGCTCAAAATTTGACAAACTCAAAATCAAACAAATTTGTTACATATTATAATAACTTTGAAAGTGTTACCAATTTGTTTTAGTTAAAATAAAAGTGTTACTCTAACTTATTACTTAATGTCACTTTTGTTGTAGTGGATGAATGACACATCACCCAAATTCAAATTAACATCCATTAGGAATACAAAATGGATCATGGGTTGGAATAGGTGATATTTTCTCGGTATGAGTCTGTAAGACATTCACTCCTTTATGTCTTGCATTATATTTAGTTTATTCAGCTCACATCTTACTGCAAACCGATCCAACCGCTCATTCCTTGCAGATCATGACGTAGTATTATATTTTATTTTTAAAGAGGGAGTGATGAGGTATACATTCTCTGTTGAATGAATACAGGTGCACTGGGATGCAAAAGACTTTGTCTCCCCAAACTATAAAATATAATTTGCACTGGGGTGTAAAATATAATTTAAATTATAAAGGTAAATATGTGAGATATTTTGACAAATTTAATTAATTGTTGATGAATAAACTAGTTTTCAATCAATATTCAATTAATTTAATTTATATAATGTTTATATTTTAATTTTTTTAATATTAACTAATCTATTAAATTATTTATTTTAAATTTGATTTAATATTGAAAAATGGTACTTCCTCCGTCCTACTAAACTTTTCATCTTTTCTTTGTAAAAAAAATTAATTTTTAGCTAGATTTTTGTTTTTAATTTTTTGCATTATTTCAAAGGAAAAAAATTCACAGTTCTAAGTTAATTAAAAAGAATATACTTCTTTTCTTGTTTTATTTAATTGAAAAATAAAAAATAATAATGAAAAGTGTATACCTTTAGATTAAAATGAAGTACCTTTATTAATTAAATTTTTTTCTTTTAGAACGAAATAATATACCTTTACCCATCTTGTGCACCTGGAAACACAAGAGACCAACTCAAATGAAATTACAAATATAATAAGAATTAATTAAATTAAATACTATAAACCTTAATGTAAAATAGGCCATATTTCATTACAATAAAATATACCATAAACTACAGAGTTGAAATTTAATACTCCCTCCGTCCCACGTATTTTTACTCACTTTCCATTTTGGGATGTCCCACGTATTTTTACCCATTCCATTTTTGGCAAAAATACATAATATTTTATTACCTACTTTTTACAATCCCAACAACTTTAATTATTTTTTTACACTTTATTCATCATTCCCAATAACTTTATTCACTTTTTCTTTTTAAATTATTAATTTTTCTCTACTTTCTCTTACATTATATATTAAAAAAATAAAACGTCTTAATCTCCGTGTCCGTACAAATGGGTAAAAATACCCGGGACGGAGGGAGTAATATAACCTAAGAATTAATTAAATTAAATATAAACTCTATTAACATAAGTAAGCGACGAACTATTATAATAAAATATTACATATATATAGAAATTAATTAATAATTATTTATTTTTAAAAAATTGGACATTTTGGTTAGGGGAGTCGGTTCCAAGTTATTGTCTTTTGAGTAACATCATATAAGCATATGCTAGATGATTGACATTGGATAGTAATTATAAATCTAAACTCTTATCCCAAAAATTATACAACGACTTAGGACAGCGACCCTTCTCTAGCTATTATTGTCACCCATCCCAAAACCCATTGCATAAGAATTATAATAATAATGTATTATGATAAACCTGATTATTCCGTGAATAAATAAATTTATCTTACTATTATTATTGTAAATTGGGTGACTTCATATAATAATAAATATAGATTATAAAACGTAGACTTTGTCAAAAGAAAATAAAACCCACGAACCCTTTTCAAAATAGTATATTGATTTTATTATTAATTAAATCTAGTTAAAGGCGGTTGCTATGCATGTTGATTGTTGGCTAGGACAAGGGAAGTTTCCAAGAAGAGCATGATTTATTGACCAATCCATTGTGCTGAATCTTATAAACTCTATTATTATTTATGTTATTATTATATACACATTTTTCGATTTGGATCTATGTTACATTTTTGTGTTATACTCCTCTTTTATTATAAATAATTAGATAAAATGACATGTAGATGTGATATAAAATTTCTGTACTTAAAGAAATACCAACTTGATGAAAATAATTTGAATTTCATGTTCCATTTTTATGTTCTATTGGTATTCATAACAAAATATAAATACTCCCTCTATCCCGCGTTAACGTTGATGTTTGTTTTTTGCACGGAAATTAAGAGATATAATATTTTAATGTGTAGTGAGGTGAGAGAAATAATATTTAATGTAAAGTGGATAATTGTATTAGTATTTTGTGTGGGTCCTACACGGAATAAGTAATTATTTTGTGTGGGTTCAACATAATAAAAAAGGAAATGTAAACTTTAACTTGGGACAACCCAAATTGAAAAGTGTATACCTTAATGCGGGACGGAGGGTGTATACCTTAGTCCCTCCGTCCTACCCAAAGAGTCTCTTTTTGACATTTTGGGCGTCCCATCCAAAGTGTTTTCTTTTCTTTTTTACATACATGAGACCCACATACACCCTCTAATATAATTAAAATATGGGGTCTATACTCCCACTAATACAACTTCCTACTACACATTAAATAATAATATTCCTTAATCTACGTGCCAAAAAACTAAAACTACTCTTAGTGTGGGACGGAGGGAATACAATTTAGCATTAAATATTTAGAATATGCGGTGTTAATCTGAAAAAATAATAATAACACGTATCATTTAATTAAATAGTGGAATAAGAGATAAAATACTAAATTGGAATATATAATAGTGTCAAGGAAAAAGGTTGAAATTTTTGTACTGAATATGTTCGATTATGTAACACGTGTAAAAGTAATAGAATACTCTGTACCATATTCTCTTCCTACCTGTATATATGAAAATATAATCTGATAGAGAAAACACCCACCTCTCTCCCTTCATTTTTCGTTTCAAATACACTGCAACGCCATTGAACTTAATGCCAGTAGTGCTAATTTCATGCTTCAGACAGCACCTAACGTCCTCCCAAAGACTAAGCTCCATTTCCCAGTCGACTCGAATCCGATTCATCGACTCCTTCACTCCAATCATCGCCCTAACAATTCCTTTACTTGTGAATTATCTTCAGCTCAAGAACACCGACTCCTTTGTGACCCATCCCACACCAATGCGCCTTGCTGTTTTCACCACTTTCATCTTCTAAGCCGCCTTAGTCGCGCTCCTCCGGTACCCTCCCCTACGCCGTCTCGCCATATGAATTGCCGATCATTTCTTGGTATCCATTGGCAACACGTGGGTTGCATGTCTTGTATCTGTAAACCTAATTTTACTAAATTATCCTATTAAAATTAAAGAAACATATATAATTTATTTAATACTCTATAATATTAAATATTAGCCTCCTAATTAAATAACTCACTTTTTTTTTCTCTCTCTCTCTCTCTTTTTTTCCTCTGCCGCCATCAGCAGCTCCATCTTCCATTTTCTAATCTCGAATTTCATTTCATCAATCTCCGACTAGCTCGATCCATCCATTGATTATAAATCAAATACTACACAACACAATTGTACTCGATCCATCGAAGTTCGAGGTATAGTTCACCGAGAATCAACTTCTCCACTTTTTTGCCCTCCACCTATTTGTTTAAACGACCAAGTTGGTTTCAGCTGCTCTACAGAGGCGGTGCCACCCTCGGAAAGCTATGATTTTTAGCTTTATCAACGTAGGTCTCATCGTTTTCTGCGCTCAATCTGGAAGAATCCAACAGAGGGCTGTTTTCGCGATCATCAACGTTCTTCGTGATATCCGATGACAGCTGCTGTATGAGTTTGGTCCAGTCTCTCCGGTGAATGTTCATTTGATCTCCTAGTGCTTGAGCGTTTGAGAATCCTCGACTGCGGAAAGGTGAATTTTCATGTGACCCCCTAATGCTTGGTGTTAGAGTGATTTGGTGTTAGTATTTGACTTGCGTTTAGTAGAATCGGGAATATGAAATACAATTGAACATATATGTACATCGTACTTGATAATTCATTTTATGATAACTCGATCATTACAAATGAAAGTAACACGATACAAATACAATCAAACAAAAAACGTACCATGAAATAAATCACACACACACACTATGGATAGGGCAACATATTAATCAAACATAAAATTATACCCATAAAGATCAAAACTCACGAGTTATTAATTAATTCAAACTGGGAGTAGGGTTTGATGAGGAGCTCTCAAGAAATTATCGAGGAACTGAGAAACTCGATCAAACTCATCATCATCATCCTCTGCAAGCACTAGGTTCTGATAGAACCAACATATCAACTCAGCTGATGATAACAATCCAAACATGGCATAAACGACAGGCCTCAAAGAATCCGGCAACAGCACAGATGCAAGACATGCAACCTACGTGTTGCCGACGGACACCAAGCAATGATCGACAATTGTGGCCAGACGGCGGGGCAGAGGAAACCGGAGGATCAAGATGTAGGCAAAGTAGAAGACGAAGGTGGTGCAAATAGCAACACGTGTTGTTCTTGGATTGGTGACAAAGGGGTCGGTCTTCTTGAGCTGAAGATAATTCACAAGTAAAGAAATTGTTAGGGTGATGATTAGATTGAAGGAGTTGATGAATTGGATCCGAGTCGACTGGGACACGGATCTTATATGGGAGTGTTAGAAACAATAGAGAGAAGTGGAGGAAATTCACAATGTTGTATATATGAAATATTTGTTTCTGATACATACAAATGACTCCAACGACTCCTATTTATACATTTGAAAACACTCTTTAAACTCCCCTAATAATTTTGATGCATTCAATTTAATTTATTTGCATGCATCACTTAATTACTAGAATTACTATATGAATGAAACTTACACTAGCATTAATTAATTTAGTTTATTCATTCAACATCCCCTCTTAAACTAAATTCATCACTCCAAGAGAGTAGCTTAAGTTCTTGAAAACGTCATGCTTCAATGGCTTTGTGAATATATCTGCAACTTGATCTTATGACTTTACGAACTCCAGCTTCACTTCTTTATTGAAGATATAATCTCGAATAAAATGATACTTCGTATCAATATGCTTGCTCCTCTCATGAAACACCGGATTCTTTGCCAATGCAATAGCCGACTTGTTATCAACACAAATCTCCGTTGGACCTTCTTGAGAAAGATTAAGTTCTTTCAACAAACTCCTCAACCAAATAGCGTGACAACACACGACGTTGCAGCTACATATTCTGCTTCACATGTTGAAAGAGTCACCATAGGCTGTTTCTTTGAGTTCCACGTGAATGTTGAATTTCCCATAAAGAAAACAAACCCAGTAGTACTTTTCCGGCTATCAACATCACCGGCCCAATCACTATCGCAATACCCAACAAGTTTAAAATCTTGAGAACCAGCATAGAAAATTCCATGATCAATCGTACCTTTATTGTAACGAAGAATCCTTTTCGCAACCTTCAAATGTGATGAAATAGGAGCCTCCATATAGCGACTTACGAGTCCAACACCATATAGGATATCTGGCCTCGTACAAGTCAAGTACCTCAAACTTCCCACAAAACTCTTAAATATGTGGAATTAATTTTCTCACCATCTTCATGAAGAGACAACTTAACTCCACATTCCACTGGGGTGTTCACCGGCTTGCAATTCTCTATCTCAAATTTCTTGAGAATTTCTTTCGTATATGTTTCTTGGGAAATGAAAATTCCATCTTCACGTTGCTTCACTTCGATGCCAAGATAGTAGGACATCAAACCAATGTCTGTCATCTCGAATTCTTTTTCCATAGCTCTCTTAAAGTCATCAAACATCGTAAAAATCAAATCATCCACGTACAAGCATACAAGTAACATATCACCATTTTTGCTCATTTTCACATAGAGAGCATGCTCTTGTGGACATTTTTCGAAACCATTTCCTCGAAAATATTAATCAATTTGACTATTCCATGCACGCGGGGCTTGCTTCAAGCCGTAAAGAGCTTTCTTCAATTTTAGTACCTTGTCTTCATGAACCTTCACCACATAACCCGGAGGTTTCAACATAAACTTCCTCCTCCAAAACTCCATTCAGGAAAGCGGATTTTACATCCAACTGATGTATTTTCCAATGATTTTGGGCAGTAATGGAAATGATCAACTGAATCATCTCAAGACGAGCAACAAGAGCAAATACTTCATCGTAGTCAATTCCTGCCTTTTTCTTGTACCCTTTCGCCACCAATCTCGCCTTGTATTTTTCAATCTCTCCTTTTGCACTCAAATTAGTTACCTCCTCCCTAGCTTCATATATGTCTCGCAAATCTCTTAATTTGTGAGGACTACTCGAGCTTGCAACATCATCATACATCATCATAACCAATGAACAAATATTTCTCACTCTTATCATCAAGCTTCCTACGTTTCTCATCCGGGACATGCACGTAGGCAATGCTTCCAAAAACCCGTAAATGTGAGATGGATGGCTTGTAGCCACTCCAAGCTTCTTACGGCGTCATTCCATGAACACTCTTTATGTAGCACCTATTCATCAAATATACAACACATGAAATTGCCTCTACCCAATACTCCCTTGGCATAATTTTACTTTTCATCACACTCCTCACCATGTTGAGTATTATTCGGTTCTTTCGTTCAACAATGTCATTTTGCTGAGGCGAATACGGGGTTGTCATGGGACGATGAATTCCATTTTCACACAAAAATCTTTGAATTCATTTGAAGTGAATTCACTGCCTCGATCAGATCTAAGAGCTTTAACCTAATAACCACTTTACTTTTCCACCATCACCTTGAATTTCTTTAAAGTAGAAAACACTTCAGATTTCTCCTTTAAGAAATAAACCCATGTCTTCCTAGAGTAATCATAGATGAATAGAAAAAAATAGCTATTCTTGCCAAGTGAACTTGGCTTGATTGGCCCACGCACGTCCGAATGAATCAACTCCAATGGATACTGTGCCCTCGTAGTCGACTCATTTGGAAAACTCTTTCTTGCTTGCTTTCCATAAAGACACCCTTCACAAATTTGGTTAGGATGTTTTATGAAAGGCAATGATCGTTGTCATTTTCACCTAGATTTTAGTGTCGTTATTTGTGTATTTCCGGATGTTTTTATCTGTAATTGTGTGACTTTTGGTGGAGTTATTGTTATTTTAAGAAATGTGGTATGAATTGATAGAATTGTGTAAATGAGCTTAAATATGTGTAAAATAGGTCAAGAAATATATAAAAACGGAGTCGGGAGCGAAACGGAGATGGAAGAAAAGGGTCTACTTGTACACGGGCCGTGTGCGGAACACGGCCCTGTAACAAGTGGCAGTGTATTGTCAACAAAAATCGCTGCTCGCCCAAAAGGATGGTTGTGCGCTAGTGCACGGGCAGTGCGTTGCTGCACGCCCCGTGTGCGGAACACGACCATTTAAGAAAAAGTCATGTACTTACATCAGAAAATGCTACATGGTCATTACCAAGGCCGTGTACTGTAGCTCGAGCCGTGTCCGAAAGCACGCACAACATGCCTATGACGGACACGGATTCTTTCTACAATCAACAACACACCATAGAGACAGCACTACTTCCCAACTCATCGAGTTTGTTGATTTAATTACATGTAAATCTCACCCATTGATGAATCAAAGAAATACATACTGCCCTACGTGTCGAGGTTTTTGTATAGGGATTAAGAGCACGAACTTCCATAATAACTAAGATCAAGTTCTCCTATAAGTCAGTATAAGTCGAACGATCTCAAGCGGTCCTGCTCAATACACACAAGTGCACTATTGTGATTCTATAGCCAAGACAAGCTAATACCAAACCACACTACAACCATCCCAATAGAGAGTCCCCGTCTATCTCGGTTGTGAGCATCTGTTTATACTTTATAAGGAAATCGATAATATGATCTTCCACGTGTTGTTGCACAACATATTATCTACAGTATAAAGTAAGTGGACTATTGCATCGTGCATATAAATAAATTATAAGACGCAATCATTTGATCATATGATTCTCATTTCAAATTAATTGTTATAACATTGTTCATACAAAAAGCTAGACTTTTAGTATATAATCCAACAATCTCCCACTTATACTAAAAGACTATGCTGTCATGTCTTCCGCCATACATCTGATTCCCACTCCTACTACACGACCATCAAAAGCTTTCGCTTTAAGGTCCTTGTAAATGGATTTACTAGGTTATCATCCGATGCAATCTAGGCGACAAAAACCTTCCCCTCATCATATAATTTCTCGTAACAGGTGGTACTCGTGCTCCATGTGTTTAATTGCCTTATGGACTCGTGATTTCTTCAAGTTTGCTACTGCACCAATATCATTAATTTAAATTGTGATAATCTTGGGCAAACTTAGAAATACTTCAAAGTCCATCATGAAGTTTCTAGAGTCATATAGATACTTTGGCTTCCTTATAGGCTCCAATTCATCATCTTTCCATGATGGAGTCCGGAGTTCGAAATATATTTCTATATAACACTCCTCCATATTATGGCTCTACTTCTTAAAATTAAACACATAACCTTGAGGTGGATTTACTGTCGTCCCTATCTGATTTGAAAAATCTGAATCTATATAACCCATAAGAAGCAATGATTCTGTTCGGTAAACCCATATATAATTTCTGATCCTTTTCAGGTACATAAGTATATGTCTTACCACAATTCATCATTCTTGTTTCGGGTTACCTTGATACCTACTGTTCATGTCTTTGACAAAATAGATATCTATTCTCGTTCATAGTATTCCTTAGATTAAGCTTCCTTATTCGCCGAAGCATAAGGAACCGCTTTCATCACCTTTATCTTCTTTTTGTGTCTTAAGACACATTTCCTTCGATAAAGTTACATGCTAAACGAGTAGGAATTATATCTATTCATGAAGCTTGAGATAAGCATAACATCCTTTCTTGTGATCCGTATTACCGTGATCAAAAGGATATATTTTGCTTTTCTTAAGTCCTTCATTTCATACTGCTTTATTAACCATACCCCTACGCCCGACAATACTCTTTCATTGTCTCCAATGAGCAATATATCATCTACGTATAGTACAAAAAATACCACCACATTCCCGTCACTCTTTTCAATACACAATACATATCCGAGCATCGATAAAATCCATATTACTGGATTTCTTCATCAAAACGGATGTTCTATAATTTTGAAGCTTGCTTTAGTCCATTGATGAACACTTTTAAGCTTAATATCAAAATGCTCTTAGCTCTTTGCAATGAATCACTCTAGTTGCTTAACATAGATGTTTTCATCAAGACTTCCATTCAGGAAAGTTGTCTTGACATCTATTTGCTATCCCTCATATTCCATATGAGTAACAACAGGTAAAAGAGTCCGGATCGACTTAGGCATAGCTACCAGCGAACAGGTTATCTCATAATCGAACCCTTTCTTTTTGAGTATAATTTTTTCGCAACGAGCTTTGCTTCCAAGATTTTCACCTTACCATATGATCCTCTTTTATTTTGTATGACCATTTCCAATGGCTTTTACACCATTTAGTGGTCTTACAAGCTCCCAGATTTAATTTAGAATTCATCAATTCTATTTCAACATCATTGCACTAGCTAAGATATCGCATTTAGATCTTGTAGTGCTTCGTCGTATCTGTGGGTTCAATCCATGTTTACTAGGGACTAAGTCTCACGACTCTCCCAAAATATATGTCTTGCAAGTTGTCGAACAACCCTCCCACTACGACAAGGCACTACACGCAATTGTGTATCAGACGTGACACGCGTTGCAGTTTAACTTGTGATATATCCTCTTATACACTTGGTACTAATACTTTGTGTTTTCCCTCTCACTTCCTTTAGAACAATTTATACATGGGTTTATGATTTAATACATAGTCCTTTTCCAAAAAATAGTGTTTGTGTTAACAATCACCCTTTGATGTTTTGGATTAAATAAATCATCACCCTTCATTTTTCTAGAATATCCTATAAACAGACAAACGTTACACGACATGCTGTTTCTAGGGTATACTCATAAAATGAATTTAGTAATTCCAAATAATTCGTCATCTATCTAATCATTTGCATAAGAGTCTTTCTCTTATTAGGATTAAAAGACGCATTATTAATTACTATTTGTTGCATCCGTGGTATAAACATGATTTAAGAGTTTACAAATTGTCACTAACGTACCTTAACAGATTATAACTCCATCCTTCATTAACATGACCACGTCATTTAAATGAAATGAAGTATCCATCCATAAATGCATAGAAACTGAAATACAATTCTTTCTATGAAAACATACGTAAAGACAATTTCTCATAATCAAACGTTTATTCATATCGTAAGATAAATAAGCATCTCCCACTGCAACATCCACTACTCTCGTAGTTTTACCCATGTATATTATTATTTCATCATCACTTTGTTGTAGGCTTTTAGTGATTACGGCATCTACACACAACATGTCAGTAAATGCCAACGCTAATCATGCTTCAACAACTAGTGAATGAGATACTAACCTTGTTCACATCTTGATGAAATTAGATTTTCTTCGCCATATGTTTTGTCAGAAGTTCCCCACCATATACAACCTCTTTGTAATTCAGGTGGAACTTGCTCAAAACATTTAGACAAACAATGAAGAATAAAATTGACTTAGGTTTCCCCTTCAACTTCTATTCCATGTATTTCCAATTCATTCATCAATTCAATCATGACTTACCGCCTTTTAATTTACTCAAGTATCCGAAGAGTTACATGAGACCATCATATTTCTATGAATCTCTTATCTCTTCACCAGAGACTTTAATATGCATCATGATAAGTCTTTTGTGAGAACACACATGTATTTCTTAAGCAGTAAAATTAGAATCCAAGATTCTTTTCTAATCATCTAATTTTGGACCAGTAAATATGTTTCTTTTAGTAAACAATAAGTGAAATAAAACTATTTGAAATTCAGAGAATCATAAAATACACACCGATCAAATCTTCGAATTTATCCATTTATATTGATTCCCTCAAAACAATATAAAATATAAATTCACCGACATCTTAAGCACCGTGAGTTTGCAAGCCACGATAGTGTGGACGTTTACAAACCCAAATATTTACAAGAGAAGGTTTTACCCATTAATTTCATTTGTCAACCTAACTTTATGATAAAATAATTAATAGTCGGTTCCTCTTTAGCCATGCAAATAAAAGCAGTGACTCCGATGGGGAGGATACTTATTATTTACACCTAAGTGTACACCATTATTTGACCTCAAGTCCATTGCGCGAGCTTATGTGCCTTACAGATGGAGAAGTACACACGCGCTCGGATAACTTCCTACAGTCATCAATTATAAATTTGTACCAGTGAACCGCATATAAGCTCATTCGATAGGGAGGAAGGTCTATGCCAACGCGCAAGTTCATATGCATCACATTACAAACATAATTATTTAATGAAGTCTGTTCCAGCAATCCATGAATAAACTCATCCGATGGGGAGGAAGGCTCTAATGCCGACGTGCAAGTTTACTCACATTGCTAACAAACCAATAATGGAGGCTGTGAGAATTAATTATCAATCTCCTCTCTCACTTAG